>JAUFSE010000003.1:0-2400000 GCA_033030345.1 Verpa bohemica
GTGTAGTCTCTCTTTTCTTCCCAGATTTTCCAGTTGAATTGGTCTTCGGTGCCTGCCGAAACCCAGGTCAGGTCGAGGATTGCAGATTTGTTTCCTCTGATTCTCGTGATTCTATCCTTCTCGTTGATCAAGGTGAGGTTGTTCTTTCTCGCCATTTTGACAACCTGTTTCCCTCTTTTGTCGGTTTTTCCCTTGCTGTCCCACTCAGAGTGCTTTGCGTTGAAGTTGCCCATGACTAACACAGTTCGGTTGGTGTCAAACACTACTTTAGGGAGTCGCGAGAGGCACCATTCAGATTCGCTATGTTTGTTTTTTGTGGCCTGGTTGTAGATGTTGATGAGTCTGAACCCGTTGCATGTTTCGCTTTGGATGTCTAGGATCCCAACATTCCTGTCAGACCATAGATTTGATCGGTCGGTATATACTAGTTTGCTGCTCTTGTTGATGAGCCACATGGTTCTGGGTCTGCCCTGCTTTCCATCGCAAATGGTGTTGAAGCTCGGGTGTGATGTGGTGATTAGGTTATTTTGTATGCTTTGGTTTTGGTTCGGGTTTTGGTCTTTTCTCGTTTTATCCCCCGCCTTTCCGATCCACGGTTCTTGGATCGCCATGATGTCAATTTCTTCTCCGTCGTTCATTAGTCCCTGCATAACGTTCGTGGACAGCGCAACGTTATGCTGGATTATCTTCAGTTGTTTGCCTACCATAGTCTATTGGGGGAGGCCATGTTGTTTCCGGGAGAGGTATTTGGAGTGTAGACGGGGCTCTTTTGGTGGCAAACTTTGAATGAGTGCTTGTTGGAGCATTTGAGGCATCTGAACTCTGCTGGTTCCCATTTACTGGCAATTTCCCTGGTGATCTTGTGGGTTCTGCACAGTCCTTTGTTGCCCTTGGTTGCGCAGAATTTGTTGCAAAAGGTGTGGGTTCTGGTGGTGTGGCCTTCCACTCCGCATTCGCACCTTTCTTGGTTTTTGCATGAGAACCATTCGTGTCCTGGGGATTGGCATCTGCTGCACCAGAGGTCGCTCCTATCCTGGAATTCTCTCATGGTGGCTCTCCTCGTTTCTCCGTATAGGGCTTCACCTCTGACCTCTTTGTCGAGGGAGTTTACTTCATGGTTAACCTTGAATTCGTCTTCGGTGTAGGTGATCCACTTCTTGGCTAGGATCTCAGCTCTCATGCCTGCCTTGGCGACGTGGATGACTACGGCGTGGGTGCTAGGAATGCTGTACTTAGGGTCGATTCCATCTCTTTCCCCTTTCTTGTTTCGGGCTGCTTCTGTCCATCTGGATGGGTTGATGAGCCATCGGGGTTGCTTCATTAGTTTGAATCCTAGTTTGCCTTCAATCCATTCCCTGAGGCCGTCCATGTTGTCTTCCCAGTTAGTAGGAATGCCGTTAACTACTATACCTGCCCATCTTTCCACTGCCACTACTTTCCGATAGTTGTTGTTAAGTTTGATTTTCTCCAAAATTCCATCCTCATTACCTGGGTCTTTGAGTGTGATCCGGATCCCTCGGTTACCTTCCTTACCATCCAAAGTCGCTGATTTGACCAACTTGGGGTCGATCTTCATCTCCCTCACAATTTCTTCAGGTTCGCGTATCGCTTCCTGGTCCTCTAGTGATACTCGAATTGTGCCTTCCGCCTGCCTTCTGGCTTCCTCCTCCTTATTTCTCCTTCTTTCTTCCGCCTTTTCCCTTATCTTTGCCATGTCCTGTCTCTTGCTGTATTCTACCTTTTTCCACGGGGTCGGGGGGTCAGGAGTGGTTTCCTTGACTTGTTGGGAGGCCGCCTTAGTGGAGTTGGCTCCCGTTGCAGGGGACGGTTTCCTGCCTTGTTGCTTCGGGTGGGGGGGG
The DNA here is from genome assembly GCA_033030345.1 of Verpa bohemica. Lineage (NCBI taxonomy): Eukaryota > Fungi > Ascomycota > Pezizomycetes > Pezizales > Morchellaceae > Verpa > Verpa bohemica. The sequence continues at coordinate 1,860 of JAUFSE010000003.1, forward strand.
AGGGGGAGTGCTGGTGGAATCCTGATGGGTTTTAGGGGTTGTTTGGGCATGTGTCTTTGCCTGTGTCCGTTGCTCGCCTGGAGCGCCTTGACTGCCTTCTCCAGTTCTTCTATTCTGTTCATGAGCTTGTTAATTAAGCCTCTGGTGACTGGAATCTCCTCTAGGTCCTCTTTATTCTTTCTATTGACCTCGTCCAGCGCTTTGCATTTTTCCTCGTGGGTCTTCCTATTTTTCTCGTCCAGGATTCTTTTTTCCTCCCTCCACTTGAATTGTTGATCCATGCTTGTTCCATGGATGGATCCCAGTAGGCCTGTTGCTACTGAGAGGATGTTTCTCCTTTTTCCGGGGGCCAGATCGTTAATTTTCCTCTTCCTGTTGTTGGTGATTTCTTGAATGCTCGAGGGACTGTCCTCGGATTCATCCATATCCTGTTGGAATGCTTGGATGGCCTCATCCACCTGGTTGATAATTTGGATCCGCTCTATTTCCTTGTCATCTTCCTCCATGGCTTGCACGCACTCGCCACTTCCAAAATTTTTGCGTTTCATGTTCTTCTTCCTACTGGGCCTGTGGGGATGTGACGCTTCTCTTCTGGAAAGTGGAATTGAGTTCGATTATCGAAGGAGTCAATATCGGGGTAGTTAAAGGGGATTTGTCGTTCCTCCACTTGGTCCTCTCGCTTTCTTCGTTGAGATCGACTACTTCCAGCAATCTTTTCCTTCCCATCGATCTCCATCCAGACTTGGTTCAGCTTGCGTCTCTGGTATTCCATAAGACGCAGTTTGATGAGGTCTTCCACCTCGCCATTATTATGATCATCCACGCTGGTTATATCCCATATCCTTCATCAGTCGAACGATCTCTTCTTTGTTTGCTTCAAAGTGGCCCCTGCTTCGGTTTGCTTTCGATGGTTCCGTCGCCTAGGTGTCTCATTTCGTCAATCGTCAGCCATGACTCCGCGTATCCGCTAACGTATCGATCAACTGAGTCTTTCCTCCAGTGGGCCTTCGGTTGTCGCTTTGTGTAAGTCGAGGGACTGAAATACCTCATGCTTTTTGTCTTTAGGGCAATATTTGTTGAGGCGTAGTTTCTTTTCATAAAGGCGCGAATGAGCTTCGACCTCATCAATCAAATGCCCACAGTCACTTCCTTAGGGGCCCTGTTCTCGTCGGTGATGATGTAAAGTTTGCGTCTGATGGCCTCATTTTCTTCGTAAATCCGTTTATGGCGCCGATAGAGATGCAGAGTCGCTTATCTGTTACTTTCCATGATCAGGTTCCTCTCAATATCTTTACCTGTTTTTGTTGTCATGGTGTAGGTTTTTCCTTCCTACCCCGCTTTTGCTAGGTGTCAGGTGCTTAGTCAGCAGTCCTGCTCTCCTGGGGGTTTTTGCCCAGGGGGTTCTTATAGGTGTGGGTTAGTCCTATAGGGGCGAAAAAACTTCTTATTTCGGTGCGCAAAGGTTCCCCGGATCGAAATCTAGTTTTCCCTTTGATAATAGCTGTATTGGTTAAAAAATTATTGATAAAACCTCTCTCTCGTGGTGTAGCTTCCCCTCTTTTTGGTGGTAAAGGCCAGGTGGCGACCGAAAAAACTCTGGTGAAAACACTGCTTTTTGATAAAGTACTTTTTTTTCACTAATTAAACGCAGGGTTATACTCTCCTCTCTTTGCTGGTTCTCCTCCTGATCTTTTCTCCTTCTATATCTTGCTGGTTGTGTTGTTGTTTTCGAAAATTCGTCCTAAAAGTGTTGTTCCACACATAAACATGATTGCTGCTAAATGTATTTAGAGGAACTCGGCAGACCGAAATACACCAAAGTACAGGCCTTCAGTTAGAAATCAAAGGTCATAAATCTATCCCCCATCTCTACCTAGGTTGCGGATAGAAATAAACTCCCTAATGCCTTCAGCTATAACAGCCCCTATATGAGACCACCAAATAACAACAAAGCCCTTCCCCAACAGGGTACTACGCCAAGATACCCGTGGAGTACAGAAACCATAAAGTAATAACCCACCAGCTGAAAGTATGTATTCTATAACATCATACCATAGACACAACCAACCCGGCTGTTACTACCAACTCTCCACCTGACAATCTCGGAAACTTCTTTACATTCTATCGTACTACCAAAGCGTACCTTGCATCACCTTCCAAAGTCAGTAAGATAACTACACACAGTTAATAATCCCCTCCAACACTTAAAACCGAATAGCTCTTGAGTTCAGCCGGTTCTGTAAGAACTACGTACCCCGCTGAAATATCTCAGTCGCTTAATTAATTACGGCAAGATCTAACCTTATGAGAGGATCGCTTAATCTTCTGACAGGCTGCATGACAACTAGGATTGTTTTAGTTTGTTCGGTTAACTATATGTAAGAATAAACGGAGAGTTGTTACTAATTATTCTTGAATAGATTAACCCCCGAGTTCTACTATACCAGATGAGTATATGTTATTACATCCGAGTAAACCCTGCTCCAGGGGCATGATTCTTCAGCTAATCTTGCTAGTACTACGTGCTGAAATCTAGGTTGTTTCAGCTCCTTTTTACTTCACGTACTTCACTACATTTATTTAAGCTCTAGTAACCTCACTTAAGCGTTATGTATGCGCTACATTCCACAGAGCTGAATTGAGCCAGGGGTTTGTTTCCGTCAGTATGAGGCTGGGAGCAGGAACCCTATTGGTCTAACATGGGGGAGGATCCGGAAATGGATTAAACGACTAGCCAGGGTAATTAGGGGTGCCTAATATCAACGAGTTACCTCACTACAAAAATTCCAGGGGGGTTGGGCCCTGCAAGGCATAGTAAAGAATCCGGAATAGCAAATTCGTTTATGCCGGTATGAAGATGTTTGGCTGTGGGGGGTTTGTACGGAGTAGTAAGACATCTATATTGAGTTACGGTATAGCAAGACATAACTATACACTACATAGGTAAAGATCTCGAAAGTCTTTAATTACCCCTGGAGTAGTGTCACCCACAGGACCTCTTCCGGCTGTTGACTGCTGGGGTATCATCTCCTATAGGCTTTAGAGCGCCCCACAATTGGATTTCATGACGGAGTTTCTTGGATATCCCTGACTTTGTCTCTATCTCAAAAATCCCATCCCATCCCCCGCCGAGATTTACATAAATACTCTAAGGTTAAATCCAGTGCTCAGCTGTCTATAAAATGGGCAATGCCACCCACTTTTCGACACCCACAGCTTCTGCGGCCTCAGAAAAATCCGCTCTAGCTCCTACCAACCACCATCCTACACCTCCCATCCATCTAAACCCTCTTTACTCTCGGTTTAGGATTAGTAAAAAGAAAATGCCTTCTATTTCCAAGATTATTCTCCTCCTATCTGTTAGTGCATTCGCGATCAATGCCGCAGTAATACCACGCGAAGAAACCAAATCGAATGTCATCAAACTTCTCGAAGCAAGTCCAAACAGCACCAATATTCCAGACTTGAGTATCCAGATTGTCGAGCCCACAATCACCGATGTTCGCGGCGATGTTGAGGATATTACCGATTTAGCTGTGGACGTGATTGTGGAAGAAAAGCAACTATTTAGGGTTGCGTCAATCAGTACTACAGACATCACGACTACGGACACACTCTTATTCTCAGTCACGCTGAGCTCTTTCTTGGCTTCAAAGGCTAATCAAGACCCAAACACTTTGAATTGGACCGACGATGGTTGCAGTTACTCTCCGGATTTTCCTTCCGGATTCAACTTCTTGCATAGTTGCCAGCGACATGACTTTGGTTACCGAAACTTCAAGGAGCAGAACCGATTCACCGATGAAAACCGTTTGAAGATTGACAATAAGTTCAAATCTGATCTATATAATGAATGCAACAAATACTCGGGGTTGACGGATAATATCTGTAGGGGGATTGCCGACTTTTATTATGAGGCTGTACGGACTTTTGGTGGGTTGTAAGCGAGAGAGAAAGGATTTGGGGCTGGAATAGAGATAGGCTTGCTATATAGTGCTCGGCTTAGCAGATTTTATCGTCTTATTGGGTAAAAAGCGCTCGGGGGTGGGTGGGTTTAATGTAAATATAAACAAACATAAAATTTTGGTAGAACACTACTAGTTGGGGGACGGGTTGGCGTGACTTGGCGTGACAAGTATGTATTTTGTACGTTACAACTGGGGTAAGTACATACACACACACACACTCTCTCTCTCCAGGTTCTTGAACACTACTCAACATACTCAAGTTACTTGATATTTCAAAGACTCAGGTAAAGCCCCTTCGAGTATAAGTCTAACTCCATTCTAATTTGTGGGGTAGAAGAAGCCTTGGCCCCCGGAGTTCGGATATGGTGCTAATCCCCCGCATGGAGATTCCGTAAGCAAGCAATAGACCCAGGTATTTGTAGCCCGGTGGCCAGGCCCCATGATGCAGGGCTGCAATCCTTGCGACACTTCTATACCAGATGGGGCCCTTGTGATTATGTATAGATTTTTTTGCTCCGCTCTTCCGATTTTTCTATTCAAATACCTATCATGCAGCCCTTCTTTGCGTTCTCTAGGCAGTTCACTTTCTCATCACTCTAGGAACACAGATACTGTAAAGGTGTTCTGTTGCCATGTCACCCTCAACGGAAGTCCAGAGATCGGCACTTCCCGCGGACGAATCAACCGTGTTGAACGAACCTGTTCCTGCGTCGATTCCCCACTTGCCTCCAGTGAATTATGGTACCGTACAAAGCGACTCAACATCATTCCCGGATGCCCCTAAAGAATCCCAAGAACCCTCTGCCTTCGAAAGGACAAAGGGCTTCATATTCGATAACATAGGATTGTTGATGCTTCTCAGCGCCCAGTTCCTAGCCTCTGTTCAGGCACTTATAACTCGGTTCCTCGCAATATCACTCCCAGAGGGGCGCAAATATCATTCTTTTGAGGTTCTATTTGCACGAATGAGCATCACACTGATTGGTTGTTTGGTCTGGATGTGGTGGAACTCTGTGGAGCACGCGCCGTTTGGAAGAAAAGATGTCCGCTGGCTGTTGATCGCAAGAGGTTTTGGGGGTTTAGTGGGGGTTTATGGCTTATACAGTCAGTAATGCCCATCCCTTGCCTCTAGAGAAAAATCTTTTGCTGACAAATCTGCCATGTATAGACAGCCTCACATATCTTCCTATGCCTGACGCCGTTGTGATCACGTTTCTCGCCCCCAGCGTAGTGGGTTATGCTTGCTCTATCATACCTTCACTCCGCGAGCCTTTTACCAGGGCGGAAAAGGTTGGCGGGTTCATCTCGCTTTTTGGCGTTACTCTGATTGCTAGACCTGGGTTCTTGTTCTCAATACTCCCTGGTTTTGGTACACCGCAGGAGGACCAGCTATCGACCACAAAAATTCCAGTAATAACACCCGCGCAGCGTCTATATGCGGTCTCTATCGCTTTGATTGGAGTTATCGGTGCTGCGACAGCGTACACTACCATCCGTTGGATCGGGAAACGGGCACATCCCTTGATCTCTGTCACTTATTTCTCTGCCCTTGTCACATTCGTTTCCCTAGTCATGCTTCTGTTTGTTCCTTCTACCGGCGGCTTTATCATCCCTTCCGGGAGCTTTGAATGGGGACTTCTCACTGGTATTGGGGTTTCTGGCTTCACCATGCAGTTCCTACTAACCAAGGGGCTCCAGTTGACAAAGGCTGGAAAGGCTGGAATGATTATCTACACACAGATGGTCTTTGCACTGTTTTTTGAATGGCTAGTGTGGTCAAATACACCTGACCCCCTCAGCGTGATGGGTGGCGGGCTTATCCTAGGGAGTGCGTTGTTTGTTAATTTTTGGAAGTCTAAAAACACTAGTGAGGTTCCGGTGAAAGTAGGTGTACAGACAGACGAGGAAAGTGGTCTACTCGGGGGTGGGGGCCAGAGGAGTTGATATTTCAAGGGAGAGTGATGGTTTATGATTATTAAGAAGTCACGACGCAAGGATGGTAGTTTGTGGCGGTGGTGTGGTACACATACGATACGAGGATAGAGGGGGAGAAGAGAAGAGGGGTTAAATCCTGCCAAGTACATGTAGTTTTATCTTAATATGTAGTAGAAACAATGCAGAACAGCCTGCTCAACCTGAATACATGTATTCTAGTTAATCATAGAAATCTCTATCCAAGGATAGATACATGTAGTTCTTTGATACAAAGGATGAGGGGGAAAGAAACTACATTCGGTCTTCCTGAACGTATATGAAGAAGTCCTATCACCAGCGACCAATGAGGATGAACCACTCCAGCCACGAATGTACCCCAGACTGCTATTTGTGTTATGTCTGGCGGAGATACTGCTAATCGTCCAGATTGAAACAGGCCCATTCACACAAGATTACTTCACCGGATTTGTCATATCTACCCCACGTTATCAAGGGCTAGGGTTCACCAATGCTGATCAGTATATGCATGCGGCGTTTATTACATACTATAGTCTTACCGGAGATTTTCCATCTTTGCACCGCATCCATCACTTCCGCCAGAGAGACGGGAGTGGTCGAATACGGTGAGAGTGGTGGTTACACAATGTACCAAGGCACATCATGTATAGTCCTAGACATGCTTCTCTGGATTATGTCCAGAACTGGTGTAAATTTCCCTAAATATGACGTGCCCGCTAGAGTATATTAGATCGCTACGCTAAAATCTGATTATTTAAACCTTCAACAAAAAAAAACCTCCTTCTTTGGAATTCATCGTCAGCCCTAATACTACTCCTCTCGACCTTCAGCAGCAGCAAGACGCATACTCATATCTGCCTATAAAACACTTGTAGGGCTTCTGAATTACAAGACCCTATAAAATGTCAGAAACAGGAGCTCGTAGCGATGACAAACTCCAACCAGCTGGATCCTCCCAATCTAGGGCGCAGAATTCTTCTGCGGTAATCCCGGAGGGTAATATCAACCCAATTTACGAGGCCAAAGCGAAAATCTTGAATGATGCTATGCTCGAGATTGGATTTGGACGGTATCATAAGGCTCTGTTCGTTGTTGCAGGCTTTGGATGGATGGCTGATAATGTATGTGTTTACCTTATATGAATATTGAGACCAACTTGAAAAAAAGAAAAAAATTCTACTTTTTATTTTGTTTAGTGTGATCTAAAATTGTTTTAGCTTTGGCCACAAGTTACTGCGATAATCTTGCCATCGGTGGTGAATGAGTTTGATCCTCCTAGGATTGTTTATCTTTCACTGGCTCAGAATCTTGGCCTTGCGGTAGGTGCCGCCGGATGGGGCATTGGGTCGGACATCATTGGGCGGCGATGGGCGTTCAATCTTACGGTTAGATTCCTATAGTCTATCCCCTTGTTAGATTTGAGTGGGAATTGACATAGTTGATGATAGCTACTCATTGCGGGCGCTTTTGGACTTGTGGCTGGTGCCTCTCCAAGTTTTGCCGCAATAGCTACGTTTGCAGCACTGTGGTCTGTTGGTGTCGGTGGTATGTCTCCTTATTCGTGATTTCCTCTTGTGTGTATTCTGGTTTCTATCGATCCTGTTACTAATGACGCTGCATAGGTAACTTGCCTGTTGATTCGGCAGTAAGCTTTTGCTTCCTACAAAATATTTTCTCGGTCTCCCTTTACTAATCTGCAAACTCAGGTCTTTTTGGAGTTTATCCCCGGCACACACCAGTACCTACTCACTGTCATGAGTATATGGTGGGCATTTGGCCAAATCTGTAAATACCCTCTCATTGATACCCGCATCAGCTAACAGAGAGTAATAGTTGCCAGTGCTATTGCCTGGCCATTATTGGGAAATTATGCATGTGAGGGGCCAGAGGGATGCACAAGATCAAACAACATGGGATGGCGGTATTTTGTTTTTACGTGAGTTTCCACGAATTCATCTATCAACATATAAAAATCCAAGATCTAATCCTTTTGTTTTTTTTAGGGTGGGGGGTTTTACGCTGGCTATGTTCTGCTTGCGGTTTTTTGTCTTCAAGTTAACAGAGTCTCCCAAGTGGTGTATTGGAAGAGGTAGGGACTCACAGGCGGTGGAGGCAATCCATGCAGTCGCCAATTACAACAACGTCGAGAGCACTTTATCAGTAGAAGACTTGAAGAAGGTTGACCAAGACGCACGAGACGCCAACGGAATTACTGATGCACACTATACAACCATCAGTGCTGCAGTAGAGAGGAATCTTGAAAAGTTCAAGTTCGACCACATCCGTGCATTGTTTGCAACAAAGGAACTCGCATTTTCGACAAGTTTGGTCATTGCCTTATGGGCTCTGATTGGATTAGCATGTAGGCCTCAAGTGTTTCTCTGGCCTAGAATGATGATTTATCCCTTTATTATGCTAACAGAAGAATTCCCTCTGGACTAGTCCCGTTATATAATGCTTTCCTTCCATATTTCCTAGCTTCCCGTGGTGCTGAAGCTGGAGATAGTTCCACCTCTATAACCTTCAGAAATTATTTAATCATCGCCCTCTGCGGTATCCCAGGGTCACTCCTCGCCGGCCTCGCTGTTGAGATCCCCCTTCTAGGTCGAAGAGGAGCCATGAGTTTCGCAACAGTCCTAACCGGAGTTTTCTTATTTGCTGGCACCACCGCAAGAACTTCTAACGCTCTTCTGGGTTGGAATTGCGGATACGCTATTACTAGTGGGGCAATGTACGGAATACTTTACAGCTACACTCCCGAGATATTTCCAACAAAAGATCGGGGCACCGGGAATGGTCTCGCTGCGACAGCAAATAGGATATTTGGAATCATAGCACCAATCATTGCCATGTTTGCAGATCTATCGACACCTGTCCCTATATATATCAGTGGGACGCTGTTTCTGGTGGCGGGTGTGTTGATGTTGGCTTTGCCTTATGAGCCGATGGGTAAAACTAGTTTATAAGATATTTTTTTGTTTTTTATTAGGGATAGTACGTGCCTAGGGTATAAGATAGGGGTCATGGAGGCCATAATGAGCTACCTAGGATTCACTTCACTATTATTGATGAAGCCATTATATTTTGTGCTAAATTACAAGAGGGAAATATTGTACATACGTTATGAATTTATCAAGAGGAAAATATTAATATCAAGATTTTGAATCCTCGAGTGATACTGCATGTTGCAAATACTTTTTTATCTTGACTCACTAATTATAGCGATTTCATACCTTTCTGCTAGTCTATTTATGCATGTCATATAAACTTACTCACTTGAATATTATGATATAACCCTTAATTAGAATAATGAATTGGGACAAAGAGAATGTAGATAATCACTCACGAAAATCGACACAGAAAGAGCTAGAATAGCAGTGGAGAGGTCGTGAATGTGTTTATCTACTCTGTACTTTTTAATAACCTCATGGCTTTATGATTACATGCACTTAATAGGTTAAATAAAAAAATGGGTCAAGACTGAGGTGAGATTATTCGAGTGATAATTCATGAATATCACCTAAATTCTCTTCGTCGTGAATTAATAGAATCCGAGGGGGCTCTTTAAAACACAGTCTAGAAGTTACTCGTGCAGAAAAAAAATTTCATATACGACTTCATCTAAATGTCATCTCAAAAACCATCATATATCTCAATCATGAGTTCAAGACCTAACTTTACTCGTACTCCCTGCGGTTTCTATAACCTTCCTAGGAACTTAGTACTGCGTATCTTTACGTTTCTTCCGCTCCCTTCACTCGTGAGAGCCCAGAGAATCAACAAACGTTTTCGTATGCTCATCACCCGCAGCGATGAGCTCCACCCTTATCTCTTCCTTGAACTACTAAAATCTCCTCCTCCCCAGGAAGGCATTCCGGTCTTTCTACACCCAGTATTCGAGCGACTAAGTTTCTTTGCCTACCACCCTACAAAAGCTATCCGGATTGGAGAAGGGTTAGATAGTATCTTCCTCCAGCATGCTGAAGTCCGCAACCAGTTTGCTACTTCTCCTGCCCTCGAAAAACTCGCCATCCGAGTGATCTCTGGTGGTAAGTGGCCTTTTGATACCGAGATTTCTGTCGAGAATGAGCATGGGGTCAGTGTCTTGGATGTCATTCGGGATCTCACGAGATAGTATGTATCCAAGAAACCATCCGTTTCGTGCCATATTTGCGATTTTTCTAACGGGGGTTTAACTTTCAGCTTTAGCCAGTATGAGAAAATCTCTTTCGGGGAACATTTTGGTGCTGATGTCTGTGAGCAACGTGGATACAACCCTAGTTTTCTGATGCAGAACCATGAATTTCTCAATCCTGACTTGTAAGACTCCTCAAATTACTGATTCAAACCTCCTAAATACTAAATTAGTCGGTCATCCTTAGGCCTTTCCCGAAAGTCTTGTTTCCTGACCCCAAATGCAATAAAGTTATCATCGCTGATTATAACTTCAACAATCTTTTGGCTCTGCCGCTTGTCAAACGTCCTATAGAATGGTATACCGAAGAAGAGGAAGTGAAAGTACAAAAGCTGAAAACTAAAAAAGCTCCCAAGAAGGATTCGGTTGATCAGGTTAAGGACCAAGAGCATATTAGGGTAGCTAGTCAGCTTTGCGATGCTGAGGTTGGAGTAGTTGAGTCCACGAAGGTAGAAGAGATAGGGAATATAGACAAGAACCGGGATGATATGGACGACGATGTGGGTATACCTACTGAGACGGGCTCAATGGGAAGTCAATCGATGGATATCGATGATGGCTCCACCAACCAAGAAGAGAAGAACTTTGGAGACTCGGATGATGGCTCTACTCCAATGGGTGAAGCAGCAGTGATATTCAAAAATCTCACGTTAGAAGAAAAGGAGGTCGGTGTGTTCAATAACATGACTGACGAGATGGTTCCTTCATCTAAGCCAAGTGAGCTTGAATTGCCGATAAACGACCCTAAACCGGACACAGAACAAGTTGAACTTACTACAGAGAAGCTATTCATCCAGGATAATATGAGTAAACTTAACTTCCTAGCTGTTACACCTGCTGTCGTACTTGCCGAGCCCATTTCAAATACAGATACTACAGCCAAAGGCAAAAGCTCTAGCGCCACGCCATCCAAGACTCCGGCAGTGACAGCCAGTGTACCTGGTGACTGGGACGACGCATTTTCTTAACGGAAAGGTTTTTCTTAGAATGAGAGATTATTCTTGGGGGTTGTACAGAAAGGCTGATGGAGAACATATATCGTTGGTCTTGTGGAATTAAGGTTTGTAGAGTGTTTGATATTAATTTCGTATAATAAATATCTGAACTACCAATGAGTGACCCCTCTTTTGACTAAGTATTAACTACTTTTAAAGATGTGAAGTATTCACCGGAGAAATTCTCAGACCGCGGTGAAGGGATTTAAATCCTCCTACAAAGTTATAATAACTACCTGCTTTCCGATACACCACTGCTAGGTATTTCTTAGTACTTTACGAACATTTTGACTTAATCTCAGGGGGCTCGTCACGTAAACACATCTTTCACACATTAATCACAGTCCCTTCATTTATCATCAGCGTTTCAGCAACACCAAGCTCCTTCGGCACGACATTTTTTACCCCAGCTGCTAACAAATCTACTTCAACCTTCTGACAATCCCACTTCGTCTCGGTTATATGACTCGACACAAAACCATCCACAATTTTAATCTCGTCATGAGTTGAAACCCAAGTCCCCACATCAGCAGCCTTACATATCTCCAATCCTGTAGGAAATCCACGAGAGATGACACCACCCATAAAACTATATATGTGTGTAAACGGGTGCAGAAGCAACGACAACTGAGGTTTACTCCCTGGTAATCGCGAAATCCATGAGTGGAGGGCGGAGATAGGTACTCCGTGGGGTGTAAAGAGTGCAGAAATCATTTTCGTTGTTGACTGCGTTTGAGTGAAATAGTACTTTACCCCTATTGCAGAATGAAGGCTTGGCATCTCCCAAGGCCATTTGGCAGGAATAAACTCAAGCTCGACCCACGCTAAAAGCTCAGGGTTCCGGAGATTTGGGATATCGAAACGTACAGACTCATACTTCTTGAACACGTCCATTCGCGAGTAAGGGAACCACTTCCAGCCTTTGATGACAGGTACGGCGTCTGGACAGGCGTAGAGTCGGGTAGCTAGATGTTTAGACCATTCGAAATCCTTTAGTGTTCCCTCATGGCAGTGGTCGGACTTGCTCTGGGAGACTACAATCAGATCCGGGGGTGGCGATAGTCCTGCAAGGGAAGTAATGGCCGGTGCGACCGTATGCAACTGGTTAGAGAACCTAGGGTGAAATACGGGAGCATCTGAATGGAGCCAGGGATCAATCAAGATCGAAAAGTTGCCATCTTCAGTGGATATATCTGCAGGAGCACTCGAGGGGAGCCGTGGGAGGTTGAGAGTTATGAGGAATGTTGCATCGGCGTTTATGTGCTGAATACTCAGGGACATATTTGTTTGCGAGCGGGGGGGGGGGGGGTTCGCAAGGTGGCCTGGGTGAGATCTGGTAGAGACGGATATTAAGATGTGATCCTGATCGGCTGTCTAACCTAGCGAAACCAAGATCGATCTTGGTGGGGGTGCATTTACCTACTCTACATACCACATGCTTGGGTACACTCACTACATAAGGCGTTCTAGCACTGGACCACATAGAGGTCCATGGGGCGAAATTGAACTACAGTCGCGCTGAATTGAGGAATTCTTTTCAACGCACAAACTAGGCACTTAAACTCTAACTGATGTAAGACCTGCTTCTGAGCTCTTTAACCGTATATTTATTTCTATACATATCTCTGTTAGTAGGAGTTGGTTGTATTGCCAGTTTCTCACCAAAACCGCTGACTAATTCGGTGCGACTGTAGCTAAAGACTTGAAGACCCTGAGCAAATATACCCCCACTTAACCTATCCTATTTTGACTCCCCAGGGCCCAAATTACACTCTTTATCATCAATCAAAGCTCCCGAAGAAATTTATACGGCCTCCTACTAGTTACAGAGTCTATACACTGCATCATCCAAAGCTCGTGGCATAATAGCCAAAGTGCGACCGAATAGGTGGGGTCTCGGGTAATAGACACTTAACTGGGTCTTTGACAAACTTACCACGTTCCACCACACGAAACGACATGAGGGAGAGGCAGTCAAGCCAATATACTAAGCCTCAGTTCCATAAAATTTCCCCGAGCAAACATAACCTTAAGAGGAGATACCAAGAGATTACCGTTGACTCAACCCCATCTCGCGAATCGATGTCACACGTGTAGTTTAGTACTTTCGCCTCAAATCGCGGAGTAATCAGACCGCTCGGGTATCATGAATTATTTAGGAATAAACCCATCCCCATGAGCACCGTAATTAAGATACAACTCAGTTGAGAAATATAAGAGCTATTGAACTCAGGCCAGTCGAAAGAGTCTAAAAAGCTGAGAAGAATATATTGATGGGCATGACTATCATTCCCAATAATAAGGCATACACCTCAACAATTTCAACCGATTATCATATTTTTTTGCTATTTCTAGAAAGGCAATGATTTACCATGCGGGAGTCTGTTAATTAAGGAATATGTGTGGTAATTGTGGATCATTGTCTAAATCACAGGACCACTGACCTCAGTACTGAACCCCAGTTTTTTTTTTCAAACCTGGATTCTTTATGCGAGAGACTACTTTTATTAGCTACTAACGTTAGAGAGTTTTATGTTCTATTTTCGAGTGAGCCTCGTTTCACTTTGGGAGGGTTTTATTCACTTCCTCAACGTTTATCACGATCATAGCCAATCACTCGATACCTACATACATCACTGTCTAATAGAAATAACTTGAGTGGGAGATAGAAAAAGCATTCAGTTTTAGTCGATGCCTCATAGTAGCTAATTCTTACACCTGAAACCCACAAAAACAAAAATGGTCTCAAATATACACTTGGTTTAACACATACATAGTCACTCTAATCAACGACCCTACGACTTGATACTCACTCTTTTATTCTGGGGTTATATTAGCAGCCTTAAACATGAAAAAGCAAGCACAATAACCTAGGAAAACCCCCCCGTAAGAATATCCGTAAATATGCACTCGTAGGAGTATCCTAGATACATAATGGCTACATATAGAAGGCCCAAGCATCTACCAATTGCAAGTAGGTAGAAAGCTAACCCTCTATCAGTCCTTTCCCGATTATTCTTAATTGATGCCAATATCTGCCTGGTAGCAATTTCGCTCATGTCTTCTGCTACGAAAGTAAATGCTAAGGCGCCATAGACTGAGGTCAACGCTTAGAACATCCCTCTTGCTCAGACTCGGATAGACAGACCAGGACTTCACCGACAAGGCAGTATCTTATGGGCTGGGGGTTTCCATTCAAGATATTTGGGAGGACTATCGGCTTTGAAGTCGGAGTAGCTGATGAAAAACCCTACCACTAGCTGAAATACAGCCGATTAACCGATTCAAGACCCTAACCCCAAGTAAGAGGGAGAAAGTTGCTTTGCCCGTATGCGCAACTTTAGGTGCGTTGTCTTGATAGTTTTTTTTTCTCCTTGATAAAAGCCACCTATTTAGTGATCGATGCGACAAGGCTATATCTTTGTTTCACTCCCCATTTCGCTCCCCACAGCAGAAACGTTGCATCTTGTGCTACAACATAGACCTGGGCGTCTAGCAGGCTTTAACTACGCGTGGGCCAACCGCGTGGCTGGACCCAAACACAATGATTTGCACAGCCCCCAAATCGACCAATCAGCTCATGGCCCGTCTTAGTGGGCGCCTTGCGTTGACGTAGCGACGACAGCTGCTGTACCTGCATAGACGGCCATTTAAAACAACCCCTGTCAAGGCACCCTTGAGGCTCCAAAAAAAATATTCTAGAACCCATCTCATCACAGACTACCAGCCAGGCCAACAGGTGAATTCGTTGATAGAATCCTTCCCAACAACAACAACAGCAGCAGCAGCAGCAGCAGCAGCAAGTACCCCACCGGTTATAGTGAGGCGGCTGTTGAGGATAGAAGTGGACGGCAATTTACTCAGGCCAGGAAAACGAGAGACGAGGATGGATGGAGGGAGAAATGGTCTAGTACATGCTTACCCCACATTATTTATTCAGCCTTTCAGCCACCCTTTTGAGACATCAGTGCCTGCATGTTGCTGTTTGTGGGTGGGTAGTCGATGAACTCAACGTATTGGTATTAGTGAGGCTTTCACATAGAGGTGTGTTGGCTCCATTCAAGACCGCTAGTACAGATGGTGTTAAATAAATATAACTGCCTGCCCGGGATCGATCAGGTCTACATACACTAAAGATCTCCAGGATCCACTATTACTTCAATCTCAGAATAACCACCAAGTTATATATAAAGATGACATACGAACAATCATTCCGCAGCCCTTGGCTTGTTAATATGAGGGCTGCATCGGAACGGTTAGGCGACACTGGATGCACTGAATACCAATATCACCAACAACAGCACCAGCACCAGCACCAGCACCAGCACCAGCAACAGCAACAGCAACAGCATCTTGTTTCTGTTCCAGGAAGCCAGTATCCACAATACAGCCCAATACTAGGGGAAGATTTTGGCTCTCCTACAAGCCCTTGGAATCCAAGTCAAAGGCATTGGGAAGAAGAGATTGACATGGAAGGGTTGCGCATAAATGATGAAAGCGCCGATCTCTCATCTCCTGTACAGGCGTTTTCGCATTTCTCTTCAAGTCCTGTACACCTCCAAAGCTGGGTCGAATTGTAAGTCTCTTATGGGTCTAGTTTTTTTTTTCTGTGATTCTAATTGGTCATATAGTGATGATGATGAATATACCCGGAACTTTAGCCATGGACATTACAACAGCTCATTCTCAGAGCCTCTGCAGAGCAGTAGCAGCAACAATTATTTTCATTCCTCACCAAGAGTGGTAGAGGATAATAATCAAAATCTTGTGTATCCGCCATTGTTCTCGTCTGATCTTCATTCAACTAGGATCTGGTAATACTATCTGCAAGATTTCTTTTTTTCTTTTCTTTTTCCTTTTTCTAACCAATCATTATTTTTAATAGTACACCACCCGGCAGCGATCATGGTAATCATGGAATCACAGAAGAAAATGAAAACCAGTATGAAGCTTCATCGGATCAAAAAAACAATATGTATGAATTCTATTGATTAAAATTTTCTATGGGTGGTAGCTAACGCCTGTAAAAAAAGTATCGAAACTAGAGCCACACCGCCATCTTCCCAAGGCCGCTGCTTCAGATGCCGCACATGTGGATTACAGTTCAAGCGACGTGCTGAAGTGGATCGCCATAGGGATTCAGTTCATCAGCCATCATCTCCAGGACATCTATGCCCCATACCAGGGTGCAACCGCAGCGATCCACAGAAAGGTTTCTCTAGAAAAGACAATCTAAGACAGCATCTTAAGTTAAAGCACGACGTGAAATTCCCGAAAGGCAGGAGAGCCCGCAAGGCCTAATAATTGGAGGGAAAATTCATATTGAAAGAATTCCGGCGAAGCAGGAAAAGATCGCTTCCGCGCTGCTACCGGGGAATTGGGTATGGGGGTGGATATTGAAACAATGCCAATAGCTACACACACCGTGGCAATTTTAAAGCCCAGTTGTATCTCGCAAAACTCAGCCTCGAGATGCTCATTTGTAGTAGGCTCCCGGTGTGACATCGTCGTTTTTTAAGAAGATTTCCTGGTTCACTATTCCCGGCACTTGGAGCGCGAAAACATCCTTGATGGTGACGGATGCACCTAACTACTATTAGTTGTTTTTTTTCTTTCCTTTTTTTCATGTTTCGTGTAACTTTTGTTTATTTAATAATTTGAGCTTACCAGTCATTATACGCCACAACGGCTATTTTCCCTTCAATATTTACGCTTTCCTTGCATAAAATTCAGAACCTATGCCTTGTATGGGATATTGTAGATAATTGCTATTGTGCTGCAGCCTTGTTGCCAGCTGTATAAAATAAAAGCCGGTAGTTCGGATAGATATTCGTGTTTATTGTGCGTAATGTGCGTTCTATTTCTCTATGGCTAAAATCTCTTGTTAGCAATCGTTTTGATGCCTTTTGAACCAGAACCTTGTGGTGGTAAGAGCTTTTGACATAATTTGGATCATGGAGCAAATACCATTAGTTGAACATGAACACGCTTCGATGGTGGGAGAATCTGGAACATGTAAGAAACTCAGCCACTGCAGTTCAGGTGTAAATAGTGCACTCCGTTGGTACCCAGACTGCCTCATGCTATGCCTTTTGCCGTCAGATTCTAGAGTGGGGTAAGTATGTATGTACGTAGGGAGGGCGGGGGTGGGTGAAACCTTTGTTTCGTAGATCGTAGATAACCGAAATGGTGGTATTCTTATCTGAGGAGGGGGGATGAGAGTGGGTGAGAGGATGAGAGCCTGACTGAAGGTGTTGGACGATCTGGGAGATTGGTGTGTGCATGTAATGTGGATGGATGGATGGATGGGTAGGTGGGTGTCAAGTGCTGGCCGTGCATTAAAAACAGAGCCTTCTTCAGTCTTCAAAACAGTACAAGTAACGTTGAACATAACCTCACAGAGCGAGTACGACATGTAGATGTGTATATGTAGAGAATAATTGGACATATTGGTAGAATATAAAAAGATATAAGATGGACAAGTAATTGTTGGAATACATTCTGGAGAAGAGTGACGTAACGGCACCACAGCACGAGTAGGGGGATCGAAAGAAAGAGAAAGAAAGAAAAAAAGGGGGGGGGGAAACCATATCCAAACAATAAAAAAAAAACATAGGATAGATCAATGAAAAGAAGAAGATAGAGAAGGAAAATATGTGGCAGGTGGGGGGAGGGAAGGCGTGGAAAACAGTAGGATCGATAATAGTAGCTAGCTAGGCCGGTCCCATGAAAGGAGAGGCTAGAAATAATAAAAATAACCAACGAGTGAGAAAGGAAACGTAAGGAGAATAATTTTCTGAAAGGCAGAAAGAGTAAAATAGACCAGCCTTGCACATCTTCAAACCTTCATAGTGCAAACCTAGCCACATGGTGGTTTCGATGATCTCCACGCATGATATATTGTTAACGTTGTAGAACTATGGTTAGTTAGCTATATCCTGTGCACACAAAAATACACAACACACACAAAATAGTAGTGGTATAGGTTGAAAAGGAAAAGAAAATAAAGGGTTCTGTTGATCGACTGATATATCACGGGTGGTGTATTCCTCGAGAAAAACCCATGTAAAAAGGGGTGCAATATATAGATATATTATTCTGATGCAAGAGCCTCCCCCTCCGATAAACAGCCCCTCCCCCCGGCCTCCGATAAAGGAAGATGGGCTTAGTTTTAAATGAACTAAGATATCACTTCTCAAATGGTCTTGTTAAAAAAATGATCACAAAAGGTTATCCGGCGAGTCTCGTGATCGCATCCATGATATTCAGCCTATCAATACGTATACCTATAAATTAAATGATTTCCCTTTTTTTTTTCGAGGCAAATCGATAGATCACTATTTTTTTCTTTCTTTTATCCCCCTGACATATTAGACCACCACATTCTTAACCTTCCGTATTAATTACCAATGTTAGTTATCACTTGAAGTAATTATCATAGTAAAGCAGGACAGTAACTTGAAAAAAATGGGGGGAAAAGAATAAAAATTAAAGAAGATAAAAATCAAAAAAATCAAAAACCGAGATTTCTCGTGAAAGAAAAACGTCTTTTAGTTGAACTTGATTTTTTCCCTCCCCCTCCGGTGCTGTATCAAAGTAAAAAGGGTCCTCAGGCAAAAATCTGAGCCACCTACCACGTCTCTATATTCACATCACTCATCTCAAAAAACGTCAAGTGTGGTTCAGGAACGAATTTACAGGGATTGCCTGAGGCTTAAGATAACGGCTGCGATTCCAATCCAGTAAATATGCCTTGTTTGACGGATAGTTGACGTTTCACGTTTAACAGGCGAATTCTCTAAAATGTGCCTTTCGAACATTAATTTTCATCGGTACCACAGGGGTTGCACACGCGTTGTTGCCAGACTGGACTAGAGATGTTTACAGCCTAGTCTGTGCATAGCCAAGCCTATTGCAGCATGCAAGGAAGGAAAAAAGAAGGAAAAAAGCAATTCTGAATGCAGCACCCCTTACAGCATTCTGAAACATCTACCCCGTATTGTTTCAGAATCTGCAGGACACGACACCGCATTACACGTATATCTTCAACACGTAGCTAGGGGCTATGCATCGGATGATGGAATGGAGGCTAAAGTCTGGGTACTTAGAACTTATAATGTCAACAGACTTTCTTAATTCGATAACTGGGAATTGAGAAAGAATGATGATAAATCATAACCTATCACCCGGCCGGAAGTCGTCGGTCGGTCAGTCAGTCACTAATGATCTGACTGGGATTCTTTGGTACTTGCTGCTACAAAAAATCATGCTTCAGTTCATGTTTAGGAGAGGAATATACTTCAGAAAATGTTACTCCATTGTTACATGTATTTCAATAGCCCAAACAGCCCAGGAACCTTTCAACTAATGTTACCTGTAAATTTCCTAGAATAAAGAATTTTTAAGTAGATGTACATCTATATTTGCAAGGGTCCTTATCATACCATTTTCGTCCATTATTTCTCTTCGTTTCGGGGGTTTTGGGGCATATATTAAATGAAGGTTAATATGCACAACCGGCTTAACCTGGGGTAAGGGAACCCTACGATAGAGACCACTCACCTCGCTAGATTTAATTATAAACATAATCTATATCAAGGGCAGAAGTTTCTGTTAGGACTGAATAAGGCTCCACAACCCTATTCTGGTCAGCCACTGTCTCGATGAAGCTTATGCTCAAGCACAATATTTCCATCCCGCTGATTTAGTGGAGAAGCATGGTCTATATACCCGGTACCCCTACATACCCCAGCTGGTCACCAGGACCCTCAAACTTTATTCAGGCGTTTTGATATGGGGCTCTCTCTCTCTCAAGGGGCTTGATATGGCTAACTGTCTCTTCAGCTGAACAATGCCTGCTTCGATCAATTCAATTTGATCCCTCAAGGCTCAAGAGGCTATTTCTCTCTCAAAATCTGAATATACCATATTGAAAATAATATGAGATAGAGAATCGAGTCGACATGTTTCTCCACATCACAGGGATACTGCGAATAATAGTTGGGGTAACCAGTCGGCAAACGCCACCATTCAAAAGGATCTCCATGGTTGATTATCAGCACCCCCTTTTGGCCAATAGCAAACATTGGTTTACGCACGGATGATTCTAAATAATGGAGATCTTGTGATCACCATGGATTGTGGTTTGTATTCGCCTTGCCAGCCGGTCTCGATCGAGGTCTTTCTGCCTGCTTTCCGGAATCGGGACTAGTATACGTAACAACAGCAACACTCAGGTAAATAGAGAAAATAACGCAATCTCTAATGGCCAGCACATAGTGGTGTATCAATGGGGGATGAGCTGTAGACCGATATTGCCACCTTTTGCCCCGCTGTACATAGTCCCATAAAGTATATAATTAAGGCTTTCTGCTCATCTCTGTCCATAATCAGTTGAGATCAAACAGCACAAAACCATCAAACATATGCAGTAACCGACAGTACATTACGGAGTTTTCTCTTCAAAGCCAAGTTCACTTGAGAACTATACGGTATACTCCGGCAACGACCAGGCACGCCACCTTTGGCACATACACCAGCTTGGATCCAAAATTGACAGCATGGCCAGGGTTTTTTCGGAGTATAGAAATTCTTCTGATTTTGAGTTCCAGGGTATAATGGGTGGGAAAGTGAGAGAGAGAGGGGGGGGGCGGTGGCAAGAATAGTACTAAACAGGGTGGGTGTTGCGTGGAAGTGAGTGAATGATTCTCTAGGCCATGTAGAGACTCGAATAGATTAAGAGATGGATGGATGGATATCTGGGCTGGCCTACTAACAGTGCTGCTGCTTTCGGCCCAGATCAACTTTTCCTAGGTATTTTGAACGGGATGCCAGAATATGGTCTCTTTGGAGCAAATCTTGGGTGCCTCAGGAGCCCCGGGAATCCCCGGATCACTGCAGACGAGGGAAACTAGGGAATACAACACGTCAGAACTCAACTTGGATAACACAACTTTTGGGGGCTGACTCGGGGACGACAGAAAATTAGTCCCACCGAAGATAATTGTTTACAACTCTCTGGGAATTTGGGGTTTAAGTGTTGAGACTGGATTCAGTGTTTGGATTGGCTCGCAAACTACATCATTATAAGCGTATGGAGGAATGGATTTGGAACGCTCGACACCCAGCCCAGATGTTATTCACTTAAAAGGAGTTTCTCAATGAAGATATACAGGAGATGGCAGCAAATACACCGTGCTATAATGGGTATAGGTGGGGGGGTAGGATCACACAACAATGGAAAAGGCCATGGTAATACTCGATAGACCATAAAAGAAATGGTTCATCAGCAAGGGATAGGATAAAAATGTCTCACCGGCCCTTCACAATTCCGCCAAGGCCCTGGGCTATCTTCAAGCAGGGGAAATTCTGTAGTATCAGTGATAGGGCTTATCTGGACTCTTGGACGCGTGGTTATCTGGCGTAGACCTGTGAGATGTAACAGAAGCCTCAATAACGCGATATCCGTACATAAGAGGGGGATATCCGAGATAGATAGCCGTTTCATCATTCGTGGTCCTAAAAAAGAGGATATAGAGTAAAAGCGTGCGTCAAAATGAACCATTCTCAAATAGCTCTGATTATACTAATCTTAAGTATTGGTTCTAGAATCTCTGCAGTATCGGTTCTGTATTAAAGGGGTATAGCCAGCGGATATTTAACCGTTATATCAGGCGAAGACCAACGCTCATATTTCTATATAGAGATGTACCGAGTAAAAACTATCCACTTAGGAACGTGAGTCATACTCTATAAGAAAAACTACCTGGATCTACCAGTGATAGGTGAATTCTGGTCCAATATTTACGGTATAACACATTCTTTTATCGGTGTGTTATCTCCCTCCTATCACTGTATAGTACAAGTAGTAGCAGCATCCAATAGGGGTTGAAGGCAGTTATCTTTGAGGGTAAGATGTCTCAGTTGATATTCATATCATTCTAATTAGTTCTTAGTTCAAATAAAACCTGGTTCCCTAAGATACCTCTCAAAAATACTCTCGAAAGCCGGACGCCTATCTACAAGTCACTCTCATCAACACATCATCCAATATCACTTGAAATGTCGATCCGTGTCAACAAAACCTTCCACCTCATCCCCCCCCCCTCCCCCCCGAATATTAATACCGACCCCTTCTCAACCCTTTCCATCCTCTTCGGCCAATAGTCCCACTATAATATATCTACAATATTCCCTATATTTAGCAATACATAATATATTATCACACCGTTGACCCCACTTTCCGAATCCACCCCCCGCATCGGGTCCCACATTCATCCGAAAATACAAACCAAACAATTTCTATAAGAAAATATCAAAGGAGTCGAATGGAAAAAACTCCCAAGAGATTCATCGCTTCACTAGCTTCATATATCAAGTTCCAGGAATGGTTTCTACAAAATCAATTAAGCGTCTTCACAACCGACAAAGTCATCCGTACCGATACCCCCACCCCTGGAGTTGACACAGCCAACGAATCGACACCTAGGGCATGGTTATATCAGGAATATATAGGCTCCAAGATATAAAAACCTATACTACACAATCGAGATTAAACCTCTTCACAGACACGTTATCCAGGACCCTACAAATAAAGGCTGCTTCACCACTATTCACGCCACATGCAGGGTTCATGTTCTCAAAATCAGTTATTTATTGTCAGCGGTACCATGAACCATCGGCGGCGGGATATAGAGAGGAGAAGAGCCGTACACCAAACTGCTCATGCACCCTTTCATATGGATCTGAAATTAGTATCTCGGGGGGTCATTTCTGTAACGTGACAGATATTCGGGTTGGGTTTCTACTCATGATGGGGTCAAGGACATAAAAGGATTTTTGATAGTCGTATTATAACCCTATGGATAAAAAAAAAAGGTTGAAGAAGTGCTGTCTGCTGCTACTGAAATTAGGGTGGTGGAATCAGAGGATTCTGAAGCTAGGAATTTTTGATATTAAGGATGGGATTGTGGTTTCTGTATGATTTTATATACAAAAATACCTTTGCATATCATTTTTTGTGGAGATTATTTTATTCCAATTATTAGCCTCGATTAATATAAAAAAATATAGTAATATGTAGTTATTGGGATATATTGCAACTCCAAGATTTTCGTGTGAATCCTAGGTTAGTAGTAGTGATAGACCCTGAAAACAAAAAAGGATAAGCTTTTTTTTCATTTACAATATATACTCTTTACACTGTAATAAGATTTACAATACAGGATACTCATTAATATCCCTCCTTCCCTCTAAAACGCCGTAAAGAATAAACAAGAATACACTTCGGCTTAGTAAATGATTCTGACTACTCTGGCATATAAATAAGAGCTGGATTAGGACTAGAAATTCATGACTACACCCACGCTAGCAATGCATGTATTCATCGCTCAGGATGCTAAAATTCATAGTTTCCTTAAAGTGCCTCCCCTTCTAAGGTGATCTCATTACAATCGTTTTTGTAATTCTTAATGCGCTTGGGCTGCCTCTCTTCTTCCCGATCAAATTCTCCAGATGCTAGGCTAGTTCCTTCATCTTCGCTAGGATATCCTCTCTTCGTCTGTTTCGATTGTAAGTATGACACCAACCCAGTAATATGCAGAATAAGAAGTAGGTAGAAGGGAGCGGTCTAACAATCTGAAGCCTCTGATCCAACTCTTCTGCAAATCCGTCTATCTCCGAGTCCGCAGGCTGGGTGATTCTCTTGCCTTCTGAATCCATTATTGCTAAAGGTTTATGTAGGCTAACCTTGGAATCGGACTTGCAATCCGTATCTAAATCGGGCGATACACACAAGCTGGAGGCTCTAGATTTCTCTTGCGGATAAAGTGTGATACTGTTGGTGGTAGAAGTAATAAATGCGATGTTTTTTTGCTGCTCTGCTCCCGTTACGTTCAATGACTTATTTGGGTGCAAAATAGATTTATAATCATCACTGCCCATATTCTCCGAATCAGACCCAACATTATCGGTAAAACTCTGAGCTCTTACGACTAGTTCTTTGCTATTAGAGGCTCCCGATGTTTTAGATAAACTACTCACAGCCCAACCACTACCCTGGTCATCTGGGGTGAGATCGAGACTAGGCCTACTGAATGGTACTTCCGGCTCTACTAATGGTTTTTCTTTTTTATGGCTCGAATCCAAGGTAAGTGGTGTTAAGTACGGTAGTACATTATCTAACTTCCTGCGAGCGGATCGTGGGGCATTGAGTAATCCCATCTTCTGTAACTGCTCTAGTGGGAGTTAGTTCCATATAAGAATTATCCCGGAGGAATAAGCACATACTATCCGATCTATATTTAAATATGAATATTGCATACGGCATACGCTCTACCTCACGATAGATCTTACGTGTTTCGCTAAACCTAACCTCCGTTGGCTCACCAACTCTTAAAAAGCAGTTAATATCATCACGGAAGAAGCCGTATACCGATAAGCTAAATCTATTAGGTAACTGAATGGTAAACTTACTGAACTAAGTGACTGAATTTCCTTGCATCACTTGATTCTCGCTGTCCGTCGCTATCGGCTAGCTCTGGACGGTAATGCCTTTCTTTTGATGACCCAGTAATAACTATTCTTTGAAACATAACCCTGATCTGACCAAACTCCCCAGTTTTAGGTTCATTTGATACTTTCATTCCAGTCCTGAGGTCCTGCATTTTCCCTAGTAATTCTTCTTCCACGTTTTTATGAGTTGCTTTTGTCCCTGTGATAGTATAATCACCACTTGCATCTATATCTGCAACTGATAGGTGTTTCACGGAGCTCTCCAGGCCGATTTCTTCAAAGTACCAGGGTTTCTCAATGTTGCGTCCATCAGAAGTATAGGCGAGCCGGCCACGGATGACTCGGTCCTTAACTCTACCATCCCACGGAAGGTACACAATTGAACAAGCTTCTGCATCTTTGAGGTTGTCTAAGAAGACCTTCACTAATAAGCTACATGAATTATACTAGGATAGAAAAAAAATACCTTGACTAGTAAGTGCCATTCCCATATTCTCTTGCCATCATAATCAAGGTAGTCCCCCAGTGTACCACCTCCATCTTTGGTGACACCAACAAAATTCGGCTTGATCGAGTCGGTGGTGGGTGGGAAAGGACCTGGTAGAAGAAAATTTTCATCAGGTTTGATAGTAATCCAGAATTCTTTATTCGCTTGTGAAGAAGAGATATATGATTCACAGCAAGTACTTTCGAGATTAGCCTCGATACCAAGGGAGGGGAGGTTTCCATTTTCTGTGACTACGCTAACTGATAGCTGCTTGAATTTCGGCATTGTATTGCTATAGATAGACTATGCAGTAGGTAGGTTGACGGATGGGATAGATGAGATGTGATGTGATTGAGGGGGTGGGATGAGGGTAGAGGGGTGAATATGTATACCAGGTTTGGAAGGTATAGGGTAAATTTTTAGCTTCATAGAACCACAAAATTTTCATTTTCCGCTAATGTATTTTTCTCACTAGAAGAATATCAGTGTGGGCAGCGTAGAATGAAAGAATCTGAGGTGTGGGGTTGAAGTGGGACGAGACTACAGGCAGTCCCAGATATCTAACCCTAGTAGAAGGCGAGTGACCTTGTATGCATGAGGGCCTACCACATGTACTACACAACGCCCACCACATTAACTGGGGAGAACGAAAATTGCACTAGTAATTGAAACAAGAAGTGGTGAAATAAGCCTAAATATTTACTCATAAAAGACAGCCACTATCCCTAATATAGCAAAAAAAAACCGAGTAAACTGTCTTCTCAGTGAATCAAGTGGTGAGAACTGCAGATACTAAGCTACTACTAGTAAGATCTTCCAGCCACACCTTCTTTGGACCTCCAAATGGAATTTTCGTTCTCCCCAGTTAATGCAGTAATACATGTATATACTCGTAATCTCATAACTTTTGTAGAATAGACTACTATTACACGCCATACAAAACTGCGCTAAGCCTACGATTTTGTATAGATGCAATAGCAGTCTATTTTATAAATGCCATGAGAATACGAGTATATATTTAGGTAAGTAAATCATGTACATACTCTATATTACATGCATAGCACATGTATCGTGTACATACATATGTACTAATATAGGTTTGGTATTGTAGTACAAGATCAGATGCGGCTCAAAAGCTTAGCTATGTTCCTGGCTAGTTCCGGCTGACTCAGCCACGCCGATGGACCCTGGATAAAAGAGCATCCGTCCCCTATTAGATTACGAGCTTCCTATAACATACCCCCCTCATAATAAATGTCTTCTCCCTTCTATAATACCCCCCCACGAGAGGTAGTGGCCCCTACCATCTCCCCACCCTCCACCAATTTTGACCCTTCTACCATCACTATTCATCCCAAGGCAAACGCGTTTGCTGACTCCTATGGACGCTCCATACTCCTCCGTGGTATCAATGTTTCTGGCGATGCAAAATACCCAATGCAAAACCCTGTTGCCGGTACTGCCGAGTTTTACGATGCGAGCACCGTGACATACGTCGGTAAGCCGTTTGCTACTGTGGAGCAGGCTAGTGAGTGGTGGGTGCGTCTAAGGGCTTGGGGTGTTGGTGTTGTGAGGATGGTGATCACCTGGGAAGCTCTAGAGCCTAGAAAGATGTGAGCTTGTGCTTGAAATATTTCCATTAGAGCTCTACTAAGTACTGATCCGATGCTAGGGGGGAATATGATGAGAAATACCTCGATTATTTGTACGCCATCTTGGAGAAGGCTAAGGAGGCAGGTCTACTAGTGTTTATTGATGGCCACCAGGACGTATGGTCTCGATTCACTGGTGGGTCTGGTGCTCCCATATGGACCTTTCACCTTGTTGGTCTCGACCCCAGCACTTTTCCAGCCACTTGCTCGGCAGCTCTTGATGTCTCCGGGACGAGTACCTCTCACTCCACTCCTTCAGGCCGTCTATGGCCAACAAACTACTCAAAGTTTGGCCCAGCTACTATGTTCACTATCTTTTACGCAGGCGAAGTCTACGCTCCAAAAGCTGTTTACTCTGGTGAAATTTCAGAGTTTCAAGGTGAAAACATTGGCTATGTACTGCGTAGTGCTTACATCCGAGCATACTCACATCTAGCGTCCCGCCTAAGCTCATTGCCTAATGTCCTCGGTTATGATCCGATGAATGAGCCTCATCCCGGCTATATCTCATTACCATCACTTCACCGCTTTAACGAAAACACGGATCTGCACTTGGGCTATATGCCCAACGCCCTGCAATCCATGTCACTCGCTGCAGGCTTGCCAACACCTGTAGGCTGCTTTGAGCGGACCTGGCCTCACCCGTCGAAGCGTGTGAGAGATGAGACTCTCAATAAGGAGCGTATCTCCTCATGGCTTCCGGGAAGAAAAGACATTTGGCTCGAGGAAGGCGTTTATATCCTCCCTACCGACAAGGAAAATGGGAAAGTGGAACTAGGACCTAGGGGAGACGCATATTTTGCAACAAATCCAAATACAGGAAAGAAGGCAGATTTTGAAAAGGATTTCTATGTTCCATTCCTACGATCTTTCAAGCTAGGAATTTCTGAAGCCTTGCAAGACTCACTAGCTGGACGGTGGATGTTTGTTGAACCAGTGCCGAATCTTGGGCCGCCAGCTTGGGCAAAGGGGACAAACCCTCCTCCAGGTGAGAAGGTTTGCTACTCTCCGCACTGGTATGACATTCGAGTGCTGTATGAGAAGGCTTTGTGGTACGGAGTGTCTTTTGACACTTTATCACTTGCAGGTGTAAGTCAGCCCGCCCCGGTTTATTTTGACGCTTGCACTAAGAAACATTTAGGGCTCCCGTAAACTTTGGAAGCATACCTATATTGGCCGCAACGGACTAACTGCCAACTACGCGGACAATTTCCGGCGCTTCTTATCTCATCTGGAAACCTTCAGACCCAATAAACCCACACCAATACTGATCGGCGAAACCGGAATTCCATTTGATATGAATCTCCAGTCTGCCTATATCACTGGTGATATTCATATCCCGTTAACTCAATTGGACGCCATATTCCATGGCATGGAGAAATCACTTCTCAACTGGACCGTCTGGAACTTGACTTTGTCACACTCTACAACTGCTAAACCCGAATCAACACCGGCTGACAATGAGACGTCTGCCCCAATCCAGTCTGGTGACCACTGGAACAGCGAAGACTTCTCACTAGTTTCACTCCACGCGAACCCCACTGTTGAAGTGCCCCTTCATGGTACATCCACTGGTCCTCGCGACCTCGAAAAGCCATTGACCAGAGCAGCTCTTTTCGGCGACCTTTATTTAGGAGGGCGACTTTTACCCGCCCTTCTGCGTCCATATCCTGCAAAGACAGCTGGTGTAATTGTCAGCTCCGAATTCTTTCTTGACTCCCTTCAGTTCGAGATGCGATTTATCGCCAATCCTCCATTGCCACCACTATGCGAAACTGGCTTAGAGACGACGACTGAAATATTTGTTCCGGTATACCATTTCTCAGGTCGTGAATGTCTCCTCACCATTGCCGTCTCCGGATTAGGGTCAGAAGAAGAATCCATCATCAACAATCCGCACGTTAATGGAAGAACTAAGAGCGGGATTGAATGGACATGGGATGAAACAGAGCAAGACTTGGCGTTGGTGCATGATGAACGACATTCAGGTAAAGAAGTGAGCATTATTTTGCGTGCATTAGTGCCTGGCGAAGAGGATAATATGGAGAAGAAGAATTGGGCGGGGGCGCTGATGAACATGTTTGTCTAAAGGGCTTGACCTACTTTTAGACTTTTCGAGATTATTTGATTATTAAGAGAAGCAAGTGCATGACTTAGTGGTGCGCGTGTTTGATTATTATAATAGCCAGGCTCTAGTCTACTAGAGACGTGTTCTGGTGGCTGTGTAATTGACCATAGAGGACTGAGTGTGTATTGTGAGTAACGAGTTGGAAGTAATTAGACTAGAAAACTATAGAAATAATATAACCGCAAGGTTTTTTGGAGATTCCGTTTAACCTAATTGATAGTCCTTACTTATAAACTATCACCCATAAATGTATAACCTGAATTAAACGTGGGGGTTTTCATATGATGTCTGTTACACGAATACTAAGTCACCTGAATATTACTAGGATTCCCGTGTATAATGCTTAATATGCAGAGTTCTATAGATGCTCAAATCTGGATTACTTACTAATGTTACATCCCACCAAAAACCATAACAAAGCTACAGACATGGCGAAACTAGAGGTGAAAATTCCCGCCAGAATAGAGAAAGATTTAAGGAGAAACCCCGGAAGACTTATATAATCCTTCTAGTACAGTCGTGTCCAACAAATTCCCGGAGCCTCCCCCCCATATAGTAACAGCAAAAGAGTTCGCTCACCTACATAGCTAGGTGACTAGGTGAACTACTTCGACCCTGGTGTGCCAAGGCTATTATCAATTGGATGACAACTTTCCCAGTAGGCTAAGGGGCCTACTGGTGGTATTTGTTGAGAGCCACCAGCTCCTATAAGCTCACATTAATGCCAGCGTTTGTGGTGCTGAGGTTTGTGGGTTTGCCGTTGCTATAGGGGGGGGGGCTCCGGGAATTTGTTGGACACGACTGTATATAAGAACTGGTGCCTTGATTTATTAATCCCCACCCCCGATTTGAAGGAGTCTTTAGCATAGCCATGTAATCCGAAAAGAATAACTAAAAATGAACAGCCAACAGCTTACTTAACCCTGGTTCTAACGCCAGAACTTAACCGCCTAAACACTTCTAATCTCCATATCTATTCGAAAGCTGCAAGTATATTTTACAAGCGCACGCTAGTTAAAACACGAAGAATGACTCTACTACATACTACAGTATAATCGCCTTACAAGAATACACTTTAGACACGGTATCATTATTATTCTTATGAGAATTTATCCTTATAAGAGAGTGCAGGTACACAAAGATAATCCTTATTCGCATCGGGTTGTATACATTTATCGAACACTATCGTATCAAGAGTACCATACGTTATGAATTCATCATCATCATCATCATCATCAAGAGTACCATAGTCCATCGTCACAATGACGACTCCAATATACTTCTTCAGCTATATTCGATAAGAGGAGGCATTTTCAAATATCTGTAAGAAATATAGCTCCAGAATTCATCGTGGTATTGAGTTTCGTTGGAACTGTTCTTGGTAGACTATGTAGTTGTGGGGATCGATGGAGAAAGAAGAGAATGGATTCCCTTTTCTATATACTTATGTGGATTCCTGCTAGGAAACCTTATAGGCTTCTGTAGGAAGTTAGTATTGGTACTAGAAGAAGGTATAAAAGAAGATCTTACCTTGAAGATTTAAGTTAGAATACATGGGTATTAGTAGGAGATAATTGTTTTCGTTCGCTCTTTGTATATACCTTCAATGGGCCAATCCTAAGTGGTGGAGGTTAGGGTTTTCTTTGTATCTTTTTCTTTCGCTGTCACAGCCACCCCCACGGAGGAAACCCGGGCTCCGGATTTTGTTAAAGAGACATATGAGAAGGGCGCGTCGGTATTCTTAGACATATTTAGCCTGATAGAGTTCTGTGTTAAGGCTGTGAGGAAGAAGGTCAGAGTTGTAGGATGAAGGGAGGCTGTATTACGCAAGTGAAGGCGCTTAGGGCTAACAAGGCGATTAGGTTCTTGCGGTGGTACTCTGGCATCGGCTTCTAAGATTGTAGCTGTGGGTTCTTGCGCAGAGGCAGAACTGTACAGTTTTTTTATACATATATATACGCCCCGGCAAGCAAGCAAGAAACTAGGCTATTTCACTATTACTAATAATAGTTATGCATATTACCTAAACTTTTAGGATAGGAAATTGTACGAACTAATTAACTCTACTATATACAGTCTATTTTAATCCTCACATGGCAGATTTCAAGTCCCATGGTTGCCGTAGTATGCAACAAAAATTGTTCTGCATTGAGAAATACCAACACCGAGAAAAGCTAAAACACACTATAGTAGGTACGAATACCAGATACATAGATCCCACTACAATAAAAAAACCCATGTAAATACAGTTCCCTATTCCCAATCCCTTGGAGATCAAGCAAAGTTTGCTTCCGTACTATAGTATGTCTTGCCTTTAAACTCAAATCCAAACACAAGCGCACCCTGCACCTGCATTGTGAGGTTAAATTCGATATGGTAGTAAGTCTGTCCGTTCTCGCCGACCTTTTTGTCGAAAGAGCTTCGTGGGATTATGTTGAGGTTTGATTTGAGTGTGCAAACCTTGAATACGTCTATTAATCACCAGAGTATTAGTGGTTAAACCATTGTCTAAAGAGCCTAGAACATGAGGGCAATTGAACATACTAGGGTTTCTAGCGTTCTGGGGAAGAGAACTCGTTGCACAAGCCAGCAGTGTATTTTCAAAGATTAAATTGTGATTTGTTGCCACAGCGAAGAAGAAGGGATACTTGATTACAGTGTGTTCAGATACCGTACTGCCCTAATTTTTGAAAGGGTGTGAGTATAGATAGACCTCCAGCTTATTAGGAAAAACCACAAGCACTTATCACCCTGGAAACTCACTCTTACGATAAACCAGCTCACACGGTTATCGATTTTGACTTCTCCTGTGAGAGGATCAACAAAAACATTTTTTTTGGGTTTGGCGGTACTTGGATTGCCTGGATGTTTCTTTACACATAAAACGCCGTAGCTGCGTCTTGCAAGTTGGGTTCGGACCATAGAGATGCCTTCTAAACCTCGCTGGCAGGCTCCATTCGCGACAGCGGTCCAGCTTTGGCAAGGGTTAGATTTGGGGAAACAAATTTGAAAGGTGGGGTTACTCACGCGTTAGGGGGTTGCATGAGGGGAATATGTTTAGGGCTACAAGCCACAATTTCCAGACGACGTTTAAGATATTCTGACGCACCAAATCCTCCCACTAGAAGTACTGCCGAAACCTTTCTTCCGCAACCTTCAACACTCTGAATCTGCTGCTGAACAAGCCTGATAACCTGGTCGACGACAGGATCGAAGATAGATTTCATCTCCGCCACAGTCATAGTCAGAAATCCGTCTTCAAGGCCTGCGTCTTCATCATCAGGAACACCGGGCACTGGACAATGGAACGATTGAGTTTCATCGCCGCTAAATGATCGCTTTAAAAACCCTTCAAAATGGTCCATCATGTATGCACGACTCCGAGGCTTTTGTTTGTTAAATCTAGATAACATCTAGTGAGTAAACTCGCCCCTAGTTAGTGAGAAGGGCTATTGATAACTTACAGTGTTGCACCGATACGACTCTCCACCCACGCCCCGAAACGTCTATTAATATAAGTAGAGCCACACATTCCCCCGCTACCCATGACACACTCCTTAACTTGGAGTTTCGGTTCGATTGCAACGATTTCATATGAGATTAGATCCTAAACCTCAATGATCAATTATTAGTTTTCAAGATATAAAACTCAACTTACCACAGTGCCCCCCCCGCAATCGGCTACTACGAAGGTCTGCCCAATCTAGAGAAACAAGAATATTAGAGGTTGCTTTATGCGAGTCTACTAGAACAAGGTGAGCTTTTAATGATAACATGCCTCCAATTGGTTTGGTTGTACCCTGAGACAGTATACCGCGGCTGCTTCCGGCTCGGATATTAGGCAAAGGCTATTCTTGTTTCCTAATCCCACAGCCTCTGCTGCATATAGGGTGAGTGCCTTGGCAGAATCGCTCCATACCTTGAAATTTTTATTAGTATATTCCCACATTTTTGGTTAGGAGTGGGATTTGTGGTGGTAAAAACTACTTACAGCCGGTACAGTCAAGAAATATTCCACCTTGGTGATTTCCATAAAATCCTTGCCGTAGTGGCTTTCCAGGGTGTATAAGGTATGTTTTTTTAAGGCTCTTAAGAAGTCTATCATCAGATCTACTGGCCGCTTACCCTCGGGGATAAGAAGTCTTGTTTTGGCGAGTAGGTCATCTGCATATGAATCTTGGGATGGATCCAAAAGTAGCTTTATCCAGACGAGCTTGTCAAGCTCCATTGCTACTTCGCAGCCCCATCCGTAGCCTAGCTCATATTTCGGTGAATACTTCAGTTCAGTAGGTACCTTGTCCGAAGTTTTGTTTCCCTAAAGCAAACGCATTAGTATAGCTAACTGGATATCAAATAACATATTTTGTAGAATGGGATGAGTTTCTTACCCCAGATGGCCACTTCTGGATCACATTAATCTCATCTGGTGCTGAAGTATGGGCCTGTGCTCTTCGATTCAGTATTTATACAGTAATTTTAAGGATCGAATGAAAAATATTCTACCCAAGCTACTCCAGAATATGTTGTCCCAAAATCTATCCCAACCTTCAGTGAATGGGCGACAGACATTGTTGATTTCGAACTTCGGATCTCTAGCAGAGTTGTAATGGCTGTCGGTCAAGCTCGGTCGCCTACAGTGGATTGAAAATGCTAAGGTTAAGAGTGCTTGTGCTTGTGGGGTTTCTGTTGCTGAAATCCATAAACTCTTCGTTTGACTGCCTCGATGTACTATCGTAAACGTGTCACTGGACCTCAAGGCAAGGCAGCCGCCAGCACATCAAACCAGGCGCCAATACCGGCAATATTCACCCAATATTGATCATATTTGGCTTTCTGAAGACGTGATAACCCCTTCTACCAATAGCACTATGCATGAAGGTAATACGGGGTTCCCGTTGCGGGTATGTGCATCCAAACGCACCCCGCCGCGGCAACAATATGGGAGCCTTAAAATCGACCAGTAGGGCTAATGCGGGGCGATATGTACCACCTGACATCGCGAACCCTATCTTCTAAGACCTTAGAAGACAAAACCCATAAACACTTCCCAACTTTTGCCGGCAACATTCCTGCCATTCGTACCATCGTCACTCCCAGCTCTCCACTCCCCACTCCCCCAAGGACAAATGCCTGGAGAAAGTCCGCCCATTTTTAAAGAAAATCCACTCATTGGTAAAGAAGGGGCCATTTATCAAAAGATGGGACAAACACCACTTCGGACGATAAAACAACAGAACTCAGAACACAAGACGCCCGTAGGCTCCCCTACACGCACGACGGAGAGAAGAAAAAAACCCCAAGATATTCAAAGTGACGAACAAGATAAAGACTTGAAGATGGCAATAGAAAACTCGCTTCTTGACCAGCAGGACCCTGAAACCGGTGGTGCTACACTTATTGATATCGATCCTGAATTCACAGACCCTCCAGAACCCCAAATTAAAGATAGTGAACCGGTTAGACGGGGTCATGGGGGTCATGGGAGCCATGGTAAACGACCGTCATCGGTACGCTTCTTTTCAAGGTTACAAAGAACAGTACTAACACAAGGTAGCATATGAATAAACAAGAAGGTCTAAAGACTAGACAAGAAAGTCTAAAGACTAAACTTGACAACTCACAAGAACAGCGAAGAATACTTGATAAAAGACTCCTAAAGGCCGAATCAATCATTAGAGAAAGGGACACGCAGATCAATGGGCTAACGGCAGCAATAACACGCTTACAATCAAGAGACGGGAGAGTGGCGAGGGACGATACCTACTTTGCAAATGAATTTTCCGACATTGCAAACTCGATCGCCGAATGGACTATGAGACACTTCCCAAAAACTAAAGTAGATTTGATTTCCGATCTAAGACTACTCCCGCCGGAATTGTGCCGATTAATTCTC
This sequence comes from Verpa bohemica, assembly GCA_033030345.1. NCBI lineage: Eukaryota > Fungi > Ascomycota > Pezizomycetes > Pezizales > Morchellaceae > Verpa > Verpa bohemica. Next base: position 36,643 of record JAUFSE010000003.1, read on the forward strand.
TATGCAAGCCCTAATGGCGAAAAACTTCTCGCAGTCAGGAAGTCCAGGCTCCAGATCATAAGTTCTATAGTGATAGATATCTTATATTCCCGGCTGTTTGGGGGCCCTTTATCTGGAGCGTTAGAAGGCAGCAATCTCATACAAACAATATTACCCCTACTTAAAGGAAATGGTAGGTCGACCATTATATGATAAACACGAATTTCTTCGGTCAACTAATTGGCCGGATTCAGATTTCCAAATTCAGCGCTGGCTTTCCCTAACGAACATTCTAATCACAAACAGTATCGAATATGAAAAGAACTTCAGCGAAGATGTTTTAATAACTGTACATTACATCGATGGACTAGTTTCAGTCCTAGCACCTCCGGAATCAGTCACTATGCTCCGAGAAGCTGATCTTTATAAACTAGTTGATCGCGCAGCAAGAGCTTCTATAGAGGTTAGTGTCACCACCTAATGGTATCTTGTTCTACACACAAAAACTAAAGGTACTATACTACGGGGGTTTTAGGTTCGTAGACAACTAGACATTATAAGCTTCGGCTCACCCAGGCCTGGTGATCGCTTTGATTCAAAAACTATGGAAGATATTGGGCAAGAGGATGACCCTGAAGATCTAGAGGCGGGCGGAGCTACTGTTCAAATATCACTCTGTCCTTCAGTCAGGCGAAAAATTTGTAGCACTGATGGACTTTCCGAAGGCCCAGGAAGCTTGATCATGAAGGCGAAGGTCGCGATAATATCCCCTGATGATTAGGTAGAACTCCCCTTAGGTATTTTAAGATGCCACTAACTTTAAACGATAGTTAATTCTCACTAAAGGTAGTCATTACCACTCATAAATTCATTGGTTTCTAGGATTAAGAATGTCGCATGTAGTTACAAGACTATATCGCCCACTCCGGCTCATATCTTTGCTATTTCTTTTATAAACCTATGCAGATGATTTCTTTATTGAGAATTGTGATCAGAAGTTTTATTTCCGTATCTGTATTATTCATGGCTTGGCAAACAGGATAATCCTCTTTTTCTTTTCTTGATGGAAGGCCTGAATACGACTGGGTACATGAATAGCTAAGAACAAGGTGTGCATTTGCCACCGTTTCTATCTGTCAGTGCTTATCAGGTCATGACAGAAACTGGTGCGATTAGTAATTACATAAGCTTAACCCACCAGAAATCACCCGAATAGCACTATTTTGTTGTATTAGAGGGGAGAGCAAATAGATTACTACTCTATATGTATAAGCTCTTACATCAAAGACCCAGAACCTACTTATACCCGTGTCTTACTCAATACCATATTCCAAAAGATTTTTTATCTACCCGACCAATTCATTATAGCCCTAGTATAGCAGTATTACCTCGGCAACATCCCAAAATTAAGCCTACTATAGCTCTATCCTACTAAACTTCTCTCTAAGCTAGAGCAATATTGTTATTTCCCAATAAAAATAATTAGATTTCTGCTTCTATAATACTTCCACCTACCCTGTAGTAAATTATACTTTTATTCACAGGAGTATAGTTTAGAGCGGTTAGACTCTTTAGTAGCCTATCGAAACACGATTTTAGATATCCTCAATTAATTTACTTTCATGAGCTAGTAGCATAAGTCGTGGTTTTTTCCCTCCTAGTTTAGAGTGACTTTATATGCTGTAGAGTAATGAGTAGAAATTAATCATTGTCTTTACCTCCCAGAGATTACGAGGGGATAACTACAGTACTAAAAACTATGCGGGATAACTCCTGTACTTCTAAAAATAATCTAGAGGTAAATCTGGAAGGCTACACGAGTTTTTGTTTGGAAATTCGGTAATACAACTAATTTGGTTTTAGGTTGCTTAGAGCGTTGTATTAATACAGTACCAATCCTAGCCTCCTTTTGGTGCTATAATCAAGCATTTACTATATATGCGATCCAAGTATATGTAAAAAAAAAACTTTCTAAATTCAAATCATCATCTAGCTGATCATTATATCTCCCTTGGTTTAAAAACAATCTTGACGCTCGGCATCATTGTCGTAAATATATCCTTTGAGCTATTCAAGAGCTAATAACCACAAAAGTTAGTTTCTCAAAATTAACCTAGAAATCAAGTATAGGAAAAATTACCTTTCTAACATCAATATCATCCGATGGAAATTCCACATTAAACTTACGCAACAACCGCGCTGTAACAATTCTAAGTTGCGTGTTTGCAAGAGGTTTACCAACACATTCATAAGTGCCTTCAAACAGTCAGACAAACCCATAGGCCAAAAAAGTGGTAATATAACTCACCAATCCAAAAGGGGGCAAACGCTGCCCTCTGTTTTGCTAGTGTTTCCTTATCAGATTCATACCACCTCTCTGGTTGAAACTTTTCAGCGTCCGGAAACCATCTCTCGTCTATCCAAAATTGTCAGTTATCTATCCAGAAGGGTTTTCGACGATAGTTGAAACTCACCCATTTGCACCACTCGTGCACTATACACTGCATGTACCCCCCCAGGAATCTTTACCCCACCTACCCACATGCCTTCGTCCGGAACTAGTCGTTGAACCCCGTTTGCTACTGCCGGGTTAATCCGAAGTGCTTCATTAATTGTACCTTCCAGATGCTTAGTTGCTGCTGTACCCCCGTTAATGATCTCCTTTGGAACTATCTCGTCACTTGCATAGGGCCCATAGATAGCATCAATCTCGGCTTGAAGTTTACGAAGCTGTGTCGGATTTGATGCAAGCAAAGCAAATATAGCAATCAATGTGCTGGAAGTGGTATCACTACTCATATGTAAATAAATTTGCGGCCTTAACGTGGGTAGGCCTGCTTACCTTGCTGCTATAACTATGAGTCGAGCCTCCCCCGACAAGGGAACATGATATGATGGCTTGTTTTGCGGCTCTGCTTCTAACAGGTAAGAGAATATATCTCTACTCTCCGGACTTTTCTACAAACAACAAACCCCATTTTAGGTGCTATGCGGTATAATTTAGCAAGCGGAATATCTCACCTCTTTCCTTTCAGTGACTAGAGAATCGCAAAAGTCCAAAAATTTCTGGAAGTCCCCAGAGGCACCGAGCAACTTCAAGATATGAAACACATAGCTCACTTGGCCTAAGGACGATACCGCATACCCTGATGCATGCATTACACCTCTAAAATCAAACGCGCCGACTCTCTCTTGCGGTTTGAGGTAGTTGAAAGGTTTCCCAAACGCTAGATCCCCCATAACATCGAGCATATAAAAGTTAAACCAGTCCGTAATGTCTATAGGTGTTTCTGCGGTCTCTGAGATATGGGAAATAAGTATATCGGTATACTTTGTTATCCTGGGGAGGTAATCCTGGATAGCTTAACAGCCATTAGCCCAGTTCTTCAAAGAACTTTCTAAGTAAATTGGGACTATGTATAAATCCCCAACACTTACCTTTCCCAGTGAAAGCTTTATCCCACACTCTCCTGCGGATCGCGTGTATTTTCTTGGATCGGGTTGTCTGCAGACTGTGTTCTGGATAGCCAGCGTTGTACCAAGCTCCTTTTTTCGCTTTTCCCAGTGTTTGGAGTATTTCTGGATTATTTATTGAAAGATCGTTTGGCCCTAGTTATCAGAATCAGTAGGGCTCGGTAATCTATCTTAGCTATTGAGGTATTCTTACCAACTCTTACAATATCACCATATTTTTTATGCAATTCGACTGTGGCCATATGAATTCCCCAATTTGTCTTCCATTGAGTCCATGGTACCCACCATTTAGTTACCTTTGCCCAGAATGGGCCTGGGAAGTTTCTCAACGGGTGAAACCATATCCTATACACAACAATACTTGCAAACATCCCAACCCAAAACGAACCAACAATGGTACTAGTCAAGACTAGACATTTCAAGAGCGGAAGTCCGAGATAAAAGTTAAAAGTCAGCTGGAGAGCTGCCGGGGTGAGGACTGAGATAAGAAAGAGTGGTTTGGCAAGTAAATCTCTCTCCGAATGGCAGAAGTATGTTACATGCGAAGCGACTGCAATAGAACTTGAGATGATTGCGAGCTGTGGGAGTGGAAGATTAGCGAGCACTGAAAGTGCTTGAAGCAGTCGAGTTGCTATGTTCGGCATCTCTAGGGCTTAACCGATCTGGGGTACGTGTGATATCTATCTCTTTGTTCCCCGAAAACTGAGGGGAAGGCCCCAATAGTTATATACCATCAAGAATTCCAATCCTCGCTATTCAGCTAGGCAAAGATAGGAGGGGATTACCGTAACAAGCTCGCACCGGCGACCAAGACACGATAATCCTGCAGAATAATATTCTAGATAAACCGATGGCACTATATCTGAATATGCATGATGATTGAAGAATCTTAGCATATGAGAGTGGATTCTGGCATCCGAGGTAACGATGTAGTCCTGTGGCACATATAGATGTTCTAGCCACCTTTAGGTACTAGTCCCGGAATTGTGTGCATCTCAGCCAATCCACAGTATGTAGACCTGTCGGTACCTCGAGGAGGGCTGCCAGTGTGGATATATTTATGCATGTCTATGTGTTGGTGTTGCGCAACAGCCTTAAACCCCACCAGCAGAGCTGCCGTTTCCCGTGGTGGCATGGGACCATGCCCGGGAATATTCTTCTGACAAGGTTCAATACGGAAGATCCTCCACTGATCTCAAGTAGGATAGTTGCAGGTAAGCATTCCAAGGTTCACCGGAGCCAATGTTAATACTGATTATGTATACCCATAACAGGTTCCAGGTATTGGTCATATAAGAAACCAAAAAGTGGTTTAAATTTAGGATTAGGTTCTATCATAACAAGTCTTTGGCTACGTTTCTCAATCATCATCATCACTCCACTTTATCACTCCACTCTGAACCCTGGGCACCACAATGTCTGTTCAGGGGCCGATACTCTTAAAGATATTTGTGCTAGACATCTGTACGGCCGGTGTCCCAAGAACCAAATGGCATAACTTAAGCGCCAGGTTCAGACAAATACTGTTACAATGTTGTATTCTACGCAGTCAATCACGCCTAAAGTCACTGCCGCCATGCAAAAGTGACGCCATGAAGGCCTATTACACCTGGGTCAGCTCGCAAATACCTGCTCCCACTGCAGCCAGTCTTTCCCAGGAAAATAAGAATATTGGCCCCTGCATAGAAGCGAAATCGCCTGTTAACCTTGCCCGAGTATCCGATTGGCCTGTCTCATACTAGCATTTTCCAAAACACCCAAAGTGTCAATAAAAACTCTCCCTGGGGCGTGTCAGGCATTGACAGATGTCCTCATTGCTCATGTCCCCGGAGAAAAGTTTCTCTTTCTCTCCTTTCTATACGTCTCGCCAAGTGCACCGATTGTTTCACAGATACAGACCCTCCAGTAGATAACGAAATCTTCAGCAGATAGGCGCCACCACACCCAACCAGACCGGGATTACAGACGGTGATTGGTTGGATATCCGGTTGGCAGTGGGCTTGCAACCAACCTTAACTCCTAAGGAGCCGCCAGACAGTAGCAGGGATAAATACTGTGGCCAAGAATTCCATACGGATCTGTAACATAACACGATGTTTGAAGGTTTAGTTGTGTGTAAAGGGTTAACGGCTAGCCATATATATGTGTGTTTTCCCTTACCTTGTCTCTTTAGGCGTTTCTCTAGATCTGCTGGTCTGATATACTACCTCTATTCCATTCTTTTTTGTTTTTGTTTATTTGTCATTCTTTCATTCCAGTTTATTCCTTTCTGCACGCATAATGAATTTTTTATTCAATTCCCGACGCATTTGTATGCTAGTAATTACATTATCGGCCATCCTTCAATTCGTACAACTCTCCAGTGCTGCGCCAGTACACAAGTATATCTACACTACTCTATTATATCACTTCATATCAGAACCGTCCTAACATTTCCTAAAAATAGTATACCTAGAAATTTCTCTTACTTTACCAATTCCTCAATCCCCCCCTCCGAAGCGTTCACACCAATTACATTCACAACACTCATCCCTTCAGCTACACTAACCCTCTCACCAACATCGGTATCAGTACCAGCAAACTCCTCAAGCACTCTTGAATCAATCCAAATAGTCACTACAACCCTCGTTGAACACCACTGGATAGCCGTCCCAATTACCGTTACTACAACTATATCTGCAACACCAACGGGAATTCACTATGTCACTGCTAATAATACAGCAACAATCACAGTGACCGCATCTATAGAGGGGGAGACTCGATATGTCACTACAAATAATACAGCAACAGTTACGGTGACCGCATCCGCAGCAGGAGAGACTCAATTTATCACTACCAGTAACACAGCAACCGTTACGGTGACGGAACCTGTGACATCAACTGCTAGCATGATAAACTTCCTACCAATACCCGGTATCACTAATACACCGAGCATTGATACTACTAGTATTGATTCCACTACAAAATCCATGGATCCTACCACATCCATAGACCCCACTACCACATCAACCATATCCACTAGTACCGATCCTGCTACTTCCAGCGACTCTGGGTTAAAATCCTCAACCCTCCTCCGTATCACCGCAAGCTTCGGCATAAGAATGACCTCAACCGCAGCCCCAAAGCCAACCGATCTTGAGGCCAACACTTTCACGGTTTCATTCACAAAGGCTTCAGATTAGCTATACCGGAGAGGGCATGATCAACATTGTAAATATTGTTCTTTCCCGATAGACGGGAAGACTATGCGGGCTGTTTTCCTACCTGTAGTCTTGGTAGCTGGAAAAACGGCTTGAGCGTGGAGACTCCACAGGCTGGGAGTCTTGTATATACATATTCGAGTTTCTTTCTCCTTTTCTTTTTTGTAATTCTAAGGGGCCTTGAAGGTTCTAGGGGTGTGGTGAGGAGACACTCACAGGCTGGAGTGGGGCACTGCTAATTCCTTGGACAGAAGGCTTGATATATCAAGTTCTCCAAGGCACAGAATGTTTATGTTGCTGTTTGTGCGTTGCCCTCGATGTGAGGTCCCGATCATACCTACTTCACGCTTCTGTCATTGTGGGTTCTCGTGATTGAAAACACCTCAGATGTATGGGTAATTCCAAAGACAAGACAAGCCAAAAGCCTCACGGTGTCGCCGGTCCCAGAGGAGGCGCCTACAAGCGGAGGGGATGTACCCCAAAGTATGAATTTGAAATCAAGGAAGACTTGCAGATCGCCACATCCAAATGCCCGTCTCCCGGGCACCTCGCGGCCTGTGCAGGATACCCTTATCCTAGCCCAAAAACAGCAGACTCTCCCAATAAGGTCTTTACTCAATTCTGTTGTGTAGAAACGCAGGAGTATCGTGCCTCCATCCCCAACAGCAACCCTTGCTGCAGGCGCTCGGGCCATGTTGATCTTTCGCGTGCCACAAGAACTTCCCCACATCGGAGCTACTCCTCTCCAGCTTCATCTATTAGTACTTCCACCCTCCTCACCCTATCCTTTTGAACTCCCCAACTCAAACACGTTCAACAGGGAGCTTCATAACTATGGTTCCTACCGATGCGCAGATCAAAGAGTCTGATGAGCTCAAGGCTCAAGGCAACCAAGCCTTCGGGAAGAAGTCATTCTCTCCATAGAACCCTACTATTTACTTCTACTAACAACCTCTCCCCTCCAGGGAATTCACAGCAGCACATTCATGCTATACACAGGCAATCTCATTGACCCCATCTTCGCCGGCCCTCTACTCGAACCGTTCTGCAGCGTTGCTGTCTATGAATAAACTTGGACTTGCACTGAACGATGCCAACCAAGCTATCAAGCTGGACCCGAAATGGCCCAAAGCTTATCGGAGGAAAGCGAGTGTTCTAGATGCAATGAAAAAATATACACAAGCGAAAGAGGTCTACGCTAAAGCCCTAGAAGTAGGGCTGGCAGAGGTTACAGATCCGCAGGCGAAGGAGAAGGTGGAGGCTGAGATAATAAAACTAGTTAAAGGTACCAAAGTCGGAATCTTGTTCAGCTTCACTTTCACTAACTACCTCACAGCAATCGATGTAAAGATCGAAGCCCAAACTACCTTACCCCCCGTTACTCTCTACAATGAAGAAAACAACGTAGGCTACATTGTAATGAAGGAGTTTGAACGCCGTCTCTCAATGGGTGAACCTGTTGGTCAATGGCCTCCTAACGGGTCCTGCCTCCGTCGAATCTGGGTTGCGTGAGTTCCCCAAAGCTAATATTAATGACAAGACCACTAACACCCACCAGTGAAATGCAATTCCAAAACGCCCTTAACAGTTTACACCAATTCTCTGAAGGCCAAATCCCAGGAGCTCCACCGGGTACCCGCGCTATCTTTGGCCGCGTCCAAACGCTCGAAGAACTTACCACCGCTATCCTCGAAGACATTCGTGTCGCCCGCTTCGACGCAATTGCCCTCGACAAGCTACGTCTTTGTTATGCCCTCGAACAGCAGCAGCGCAATGCCATCGGACCAAACTCTCCACCCAAGGAAACAATCGCAAAGTATAACCAACGCCTCACCCAAGTACGTGTACAACATGGGGTCACTGATCCTGTCGGCGGGTGGAACCAGGTTCGCCCTGCACTACAGCTGAGTATAAGAACCGCGCTCATGAACGGATGCATCAATAAAGCCCTCGACGTCCCTGGTAGCGACGAACCCGAGTTCAGGCGTGCAGTAGAACTGATTGAAGAAGCGCGGCGAATGTGGCCTATGGTGGATGGTGCAATTCGCGGACGAACACTCGAAGAGACGTTCCTCCGTGGGGTGAAGATACTCCTTGCAGAAGCATTGATTAAATCCTATAATCACTCTCCAACCTCCCCGAGCGACCAGAAGAAGAAATTAGACGACATAATGGAAATCGCAAATTGGGTTATCGACTCCTTCAACCGGAACCCAAGGCCACCAGAGAGCGAGAGACGACAAGGATTCATGGGTGATGACGCATGGTGGAACATTTACTACGCACACTACGCTACACCTTTTGCAAAAGCGTATAGCTTTCGTGGTTTTGTATACGCTCACACTGCTCTACAAATTGAACTCGATAAGAAGGAAGAATTATGTTGCAAAGCGGCGCGAGAATACATCACTGCAGCAGGCTGGATGAGCATCGATGAACCCGAAAGAGCGAATAATCTCTGGAACGGAATCTTTGCAATGTGCAGCAGTGAAGCCTACTACCATAAAGAAGACTTCCGGGTCTTGGCCGATATGGCGAGAGGTGCTGGGAAATGGTATGACGACTACTTTGTGGAACAGCGGGCACAGCCAGAACATATCGGGACCACTGCATTGAAGGATGTGTTGACTAGTGAATGGTACCCGGATGTGGATGAGAATGCCCCGGTGATGTCGAAGTTGCTGAAAGATATCTGGAGTGAGCGGTTAAGCAAGTACGGGGAGAAAGAAGAGGCTGTCGGAAATTTAGTGATATGGGAGAGTTTAGATGAGAGGCTGCGAGGGGCCTTAGAAGAGAAGATGGGATGGAGCTAGTACTCTTGTTTATGGGTTAGGTCCACAGAGACCATTTTTATTTTCTTAGTATCATTATTAATATCATTACACCGTTTATTATAGGAATTAGGAGGGTACTTTAAAGCATGTTATTTTTAATCGGAGGAAGATAGAAGCAGCCGAGACTATATTATAATCATTATTATCACGAATCTATTATCTTAAATCAAACTAATTAGCACTATCATTATTCTCACAATAATCACACAATGGGGCCTCGTCAAACTCCTAATGGTGTACCTCTCACATCTCGGAATCCCTTTCAAACCATATTTCTAACTCCTCATCACAAGTCCATCGACCCAAAACAGCACCTTCCTCTCAAACATTACCCCAAACTACAAATGGAGTGACCTTTGTGGTAGGATTGCTCGTTGGTGAAAGTCTAGTTTGGACTAAATGTGTCGGTTGGTGAGGCTGTGATGTTGAACTGGGTGTATGTAAGTATAGTCTCGGTGTGACAGCGGGTATTGGTATTTGGTACCATTTATTACAGCGGTCACGGTGTATTCGTCGATAATCTTTACTAGACGTTATGAAAGTCGTAGTTTTTTTAATATGAGAATTTAAAATATCTTCTATAACGAATGGAAATTCTTTCCTAGTTTTATTTAATCAATTACTCTATCAAACACTTATCTGCCACTGAAATATTTCATTCCATGTGATGAGACTTTATACTCAGTATCAGAACATTGGTCTTGAGATGTATAGTATCGGTTTTGATCCCACTGTCGTGCTATAAAATACTTCGATAGAAATCTGTTTGTTTAACGAAGACACCCCGCCTAATGAGAGAGCATTCAGAGTTTCAACAGTCAGCATCACTAGTCAAGCCGCTCGAGAGAAAGAGAAAGGTCGACCGGGAGGATCAATGAAACGTCATACAAAAAAAAACCCCCTAAACTCAATGTCAATTCATAGGTAAATAATAATCATAAAGAATTAAATACCAATCAATTGGCTCTCCGAGAGAAACAGATATAAAAAAATAACAGACTAGAGACCAAGAAACACTAACTCATTACAGACCCCGCTACAAATAAAAATCACGCAATTCGGTATATACCTAACAAACCTATCCCCAAGTACATCACCATACAGAAGCTTGTCTCCATCCGTATACCGGCTCATTATCCCGCCAAGATATCCCGCCCAAAAAAATCAAAACACCGACCAGTGATTGGGAGAGTATCGAATCTCGTGAATAATTTGTACGACATTATTCTCGGCTTTTGTAGTATCCGAGCCAAGAATAACCATAACGAGTGATACAACATGAAACTCATGTCTAGTTTGTCCGCCCGGCTTGATTGGTACCGGACTAAAAGAAAGGGGTGATTTTGAACTCCCTGGCTTGTATCACTCACTAACCAAAGGCACCCGTAGAGTCGGGCTCCTCCCCCTGTAGATGCTTTAAATCTTGTGTTCCCGACCCCCCGGCAGGAAAATGTTTCTAGATCTGTGATTTTTTTTTGGGGGGGGGGTGGCCAATAATGGGTGTTTACGAGGTCCGTGGTGTATTAACGCAAGCCTAAAAACAACGTCGACCAGTGCAGTCCCTACACACATTAATTCCTATACTAACCCAAACACACCATAATCCTAAAACTAGCAAGGTTTGTTTCAATACTACATGTAGTCTCATTGACTATTACGGTAAGTCTTATTAACGTAGATAGAGTACACTATTATTTAATGCAGGTCCACTCAGGTATTCGCCGGGTACGGATTATCCCGGAGTAAGTCCCGGGGGTATACAACATACACACCTGTCACTCCTATGTACTGTACATACGCCTCTCGTTGTTGAAACAAACCCGTATGCTCAACCCCCTATAGTGCACATACAAAGTGCAGTATTAATTACTTTTTTTTATATCTACAAATGAACTTATAGCCTATCATTCTATACTACCAAAATAGTGATCTCTACCCATGACTGTGTCTTTGTCTTACTACCCCCCTTTAAATAATGACTGAGACTATTGCTCATGGTCCATCATTCACTTTTTATATAATCCCAATAGACATGATATGAGACAACAAAATCTTAAACAAAGTAATAAACTAGCTAGATAATGAATTATATGCAGTTGAACTCATATAGTGCATCTTATCGTATACCCCCCCCCCACCGTCTATATCTTACTATTTCTAAATTAACCGCGGACCTAAATACATACCCCGCATCCCGCATCGTTATACCTATCCTCCATAATCTCTACAGACCAGATCATTCTACCCTAGACCTATTTTACTCGGACGAACTTTTACCGTACTGATATCCACTAGATTCCTTGGGTATGCATTTACTAACTGGTGGCCTAGCTTGAATCAAAACCCCGAGAGAATGCTAAAAATTTCAATAATCAAATTCACTACCCTAGAGCAACTCAAAGCTACTTGATTTATCCAAAAATCATAAAAGAAAAATACTAGTATAGGCCCTACAACCCTCCTATCTAGCTAACTTACAAGAACCCTAATGGTTAGTTATCTCCCAAATTCCAAAAAATCGTTCTAAGAGTCTCATTGACCCTAGAGCAAGATCTACACCAAAAGCCTGCTACAGTATCATCCCTCAATGCAGCAATCAATTCAACTTTACTGCTCTCCTCGCAAGAAGTGGTGAGTCCCCACTTTTCACCTTCTTCCAGTCATGTGCATCCAAGCACGCCTGTCTACTCAATAACACTGCCGGTGCCGTACGCGCTCGAACTTCCTTCTCATATCCATCAATAGCTTCCTTCAGTGATAATTTACCCTCCTTAACAGATTCTAGAGCCTTCACAAGGTTTGCTGCATCCGTCATTCCGTGGTTTGCCGCCTCCCCACGATCTATTAATTCATGTCAGAATATCCATATCTACTTGGGACGACTAGTGATAAAAACAGTAATACATACACATAGTCATTGCATGCGCGGAATCACCGGCTAACGTCACCCTCCCATCTTGACTCTCCCATTCAAGACACGGCCAATCGGCTAGCTTTATTTCAGTGACCATCGTATCATCTGGGATGGATAACAAAGCGGTCCTAAAAGGCTCTGCGAAGTTTCTGGCACGTTGCTTCATATTCGCTAGCCGTTCAGATGAGGTCAGTGGCACTTCATCTTTACCGTCAGGGTCTTTAGGACGCCAGGAGATGATAAATTGAAGAGTGTAGTAGTCCCCGCCGGTGGTGTTTGATTCAGGTGTATCAATGGCTATATTCTCCATTAGTACTTGTAGCAGATGGTTGAGAACATAGAAGTTCATCTTACTTGAATACCATAAAAAATCTCCGGTTTCTGGGTGCATTCCCTGGAAGAGGAGAGGATCGTATGCTCGTAGTGGAGCTGCCTGCTCTGGTGTGAATCGGACTGCTAGCCCAGTACTCCGGACATCAAGAGGCTGAAGCTGGAATGTATCCGGGCACAGAATCTCACGGGTTGGAGACCTCCCTCCTTCAGCACCAACAAGGATAGTCCCTGACACTTTAGTGCCGTCTTCGAAGTAAGCCGTTACTCCCCCATCTGTTCTTTCGAATCTTACAAGTTTTTTGTTCCACTATACCCCGCATATGTTAGCTTACAAGAATTAGCCAGAGATGTCTAGAACATATATACCTGAACTGGTAGATCCTCGACCAACAACCGCCTGAAACCCTCTCTCTTAATCCTCAATCTTTTATTCGGAGGAACTTTAGAGTCTATTTCACCAGTCTTCATATTCAGGAAAAGGAAATTCCCCCTGTCTAGTTTTCCCTGCTCTGGGTCCACCTGTATCTCCAGAAGCCTATCTCGAAGCTTATCCGGAAGACAGGATTCGAGACTCGGGAGTGCCCAATGAATCGTTATCCCCCACCCTTGACCACGGGCTTCAGCATGCTCGTCACGTTCAAAGATTGAGAAGCTGATGCCACGCTATAGATGGCGGTTGAGCGATAGTAACACCATGACCTATATGGCAAAACGTACCTTCTTGAGAGCTTGTGCAAGCGTCACCCCAACCACCCCAGCACCCATGATCAGAACATGGATAGGAGCCTCTTGTGTCATTTTGAAAGCAGAATCAAACCTGTCGCAGATTCAAGAAAATCTCTACTTGCTGTTATTCCTCAATGAATACCCCTAGGTCCGCTGGCTGGCTGGCTGCTGCCGAGGGAGATATCACTTTGTTTTTCGGTATGGGGTGATCCATCATTTTCCCGGACACCCTTGCCCCTCTACCCTAATACGGAGAGTTCTGTTCTATAAAAAATCGGCGAACATCTCCCGGTTGGAAGATGGAAGGTATGCTCGGCTACGGGTATCTACCACCTACAAGGATCTAGTCATCTAAGCACGCAGATGGCGAGGATACCGGTATCGACCAGGATTGCCATAGCCGCGAAAAAGCTTGTCGAGTGATACTACATGATATTTTACACACGGAGAAAAGGGGTTGGCCCTTTTTTTTTTTTCCTTTAATTTATTCTACCGGCTGTCTTACATACATGTATTATATGCAAGTGAAGCTTTTTTTTTTATACATCTACGGACTCGGTCACAAATCGCTGCTTTACATTCAGGCCCATTGATGGATACTAGCCAGAATATTATCTTACCCCACACAGCATACAACCCGCAGTTCTCTAAGTCCATCACCCGAAATAGACTGGTCAAAAGACTTCATCAGTGTAGGGCGAAATGTAACACCAACGGGCTCTAGCATACGTAGGGGGAACCCCCGAAATCAGCGGACACATCTCCTAGAATACTGACGTAAAGTTTTATGACCCAAATAATGGAAACGTAACAGGCTAATGAATAACAACACCCAACGAGTTTATCTAACCTATCATTAATCTTATGATAAGCCCCAATCCACAAATAAAATATACTCGTATCCAATACGAGCCTAGAAGTGTTATATGAATTAAAGAACAATAAAAAGAGAACACGAATCTAGGTCTAGATCTGCATATAGATATATAGACTCCGCCACAACACACAAGGCTGAGAATGAGCTCCAGCTCCCCCCTAATATCAACAAACTCGACAAAAAAGAAATATAATAATACGAGGCACTTGTCAAGAATGCCTTGACCCTCGGACGACCATAGTGTAGCCAACACATAACCCACTAAACGCGCAAACGCTCAAAGGCCGAATTTCGCAACCCTACCAACAATTACTAAAATGAGACATCAACACTTTTTTTTTTTTGGTTCGTGAACCCTTCCCCACGCTTTAGTCACCATGTTTCCAAATTTGTCACCGGCCACCCGCTTGGCGCTATCCGAAGCTCGTGATCGCGTGCTAGAATCTGCACACCGGTTCTCCGTGCTCCGTGGCATTCACGTGCACAACTAGATACATAATTAATACGTATAGATATAGTAGATAAGTAATCAATTATCGTGGACCTTTTACCATCTAGAACATCAAAGTATTATTTGGTTGGCCACCGTATTACTGCCCATCCGAAATTTTTTTTTTTCAAAGTTCAATCTTTTTACAAGCATTTTTAACATGGGCTTTTTAGGCCTAAAGCTAGTCCTGAATGCCTTACAAAGAAGGGGCGGGGGGTCCAGCAAGGCGGAACGCTGTGCTTGCGTGTGTGGGGGAGGGGGGGGGGAGGTTCTACCTACAGTATTGCTCTGCCCGTTACAAGTGACCTATATGCATACCATTCTTTCCCACGGATTGAATTTAAATATTGTATATCTAGTACGAGATAACCGCAAAAGGAAGCGAAAATTTGTGAGTTGAATTTCCATTACTATAATTTTTAACAGCTGTATCCACAACTAAACCACAACCCCAACCCAACCCAGCCAAACAGACAAAAAAAAGTGCAAAGATGAACAATAAGGCGTAGGCAAATAGTAAGAACTCCCCGCAGTCTCCTACTCGAAAACCATTCCATTAGAAAATCTCATTTGTAATCCCTGTAGATCGTAGCCTCATCCTAATCTACTCAGAACAAGACAAAAAAAAAGCACATATTTCCGGTTTGCTCCACACTCCGACCAACGTCTATTTTTCGCAAATTATATACCCACCTTAATAAACTCCTGGTACAATTCTATACTTGACTATGCGACAGTATTTTTTCCAGTTTTCACCATACTTCCCAGTACACCTTGCATCATCCCTTCCACATCTTTGGATGAGAAGGATAGTCATAAAGATAGCATAAACCCAAGGGAGAATATTGTTGAAACCGCAGACGGCGCAGACGCTGTAGGATAGGATAAGATCTCCGAGGTAGTTTGCGTGACGAACGAATCCCCACCAGCCTAGTTTGTAATTGGTTAGTTAAGGTGCATTTAAATAGCAGAAGTAGTAGACTAACCAGAGCAAAGAAGTAGTGATTCGTGCTCCTTTCCGTCCTCAGTCTTGTAGGTAGCCTTGATCACCTCCGCTTTCTTCCCCCAGATCAAACAGTTGCCACCGGTACGTCGGACAATGTCTTTTTGGTGGTTTACAGAGCGGAAAATAATGTATCCAGACACACCAAGGGTAAGAAGGGCAATCGCAACGGGTGTAGATAGGTCAACAGGATAGCGGGCAAGGTATTGCGCTTGCAGGGTGTAGACTGTTGGCAGCCAAACCATTGAACCCCAGGCAAGGTAAAAGCCGTAGTGGTCGTGACAGATATCAATTGTGCGGAGATACCTGGAGTAGGTAAATGTTAGCGGGGGCGGTGATCAGGCTAATATTAATTACTAACCAGTCTTCATTGATAAAGAAGTCTACAACGTAAAATGCGTGTAGAATATTTACGATTATCATCGAGTTTGTAATGTAGCCAATCCTCTCGTATTGCCATGCAGCGAATGAAAGATCACTTTAATTCCTGTTAGCAATTTTCTCGAATCGTAAAAAATGCAAAACAAAAAAAATTAGGATTTGAACTTACATCAAGGTCCAGGCAACTATTCCAGGACGTCCGTTGTGGAAAAGCTTGAAGTCCCACCATTGGCCAAATCGCGGGTTTAGCTCAATTCCCATGTAAAAGTCATAAATCTTTGATCCTACAAGTCGACAACTGTTAGTCCAAGCAATTTACTCTCCATAATCAGGGCAAGATTGATGCATACCACTAAACTTCCGGTCATCGGCGTGTGTGGGTGCTACGTGTGCCTTGACATACGCAATCCCAGCCAAAAAGAACCCGTAAACGTTGAACACCACCATCAAGCCATCCCAGTTCTTTGCAATATATGCTGGGTCGAGATAACCATACATGACTGCAACAACGGCAAGGATATGCGTGACGGCCCAAGCCTGCAATCCATTGACCTGATACGGAAGAAGATGTCCAGCCGGTGTGCGTTGACCATAGCCAATCTTGCTCGGAAGCCATCGGTAGAGAGCGGCTTGGAAAAGCAGCCAAGCAGCGTATCCTGCAGTTGCCTTTAATGTTGGTCTCGGCGCGTAGAGGGCAATGAGCTCTAACGGGTTGTTTGTAGCGTATGTCCACAGTGTTGTGGAGATGCTCCCGTTGAAATGGGTAAGAGCAACAGAGAATAGAATGGCTAGTATAGGGCAGAATACCATGATGGCACCGCAACCCAAAACACTCAGCCAAGAATCACCATTGAATCGTCCCCATGAGGGATTGACGTGATTCTCAGGAGAGCCATCGCGAACCTTTCGACGGTTGACTGGTTTCTTTCCGCTGAAAGCAGAATTTGCCTTTGGAGGAGCAGGCTTTTTGAGAGGTGTAGAGATAGGAGCAGAAGTCTCAATGTCAACAAAGGACTGAGATGTGAGAGAACCACGCAAAGTGGATTCTGTCGAGCGGGCGAGAGAACGAGGATTGAGCACCATTGTGGGTGAATGTAGGTAGTGACAGTAACGATAGTACCGTCTCTCTCAATTGGATGGGAGGGGGATGATGGGGTTTAAGTTAATGTAAAGGAAGTGGAGGAGTTTAGAGGGGCGTGGGAGAAGGCTGATGGTAGAGTCTCCTCTCTGTCTCTCTCTCTTGGCCTCCTTCCCAGTCTCAATAGATTGGGAGAGTTCGGTTGGGGAAGAACTGTGGCTGGGGTGACGTGTCTCTCCCGTCTGCTTCTGTCTGTTGCTGCTGGTGCTGTTACTAGGCACTACTCTAAAGTGCCTACTCTTGCTGCTGCTGAAATGTGACAGTGGCAGAAAGTAGTGGCAGGCTTCTTTGCAAAACAAAATGAGAAGGGGAAAAAAGAAAAGAGATGATGGCGCCTCCTTATAGGTAATTAAATACGGCCTTGCCTCCTCCTCCTTTTCTTCCTCGTCCTCCTAGTGGCTTTTAAATAACATACCACTGTCTTTCCTAATCCCCAGATTTTACCCCATCTCTGTTTAATCCCTACGAAGTCAGTTTGACCCTTCTAAACGAAAAATTTCTAGACCAGCTGCTATTGAGCCTCATCTCCCGGGTCCCTCGCCCAACCCCCCCGCCTCAAAGCCTCAATCATCCATGTGCGACAAACAAACTCCACCATCCACCCCTTTTCACCCCGGCTACACCAGGCCTCAGTGAGCATTGGGCGTTGGGCAGGCACACACACGGGAAGGCTAGCTATAGTGATATCACCGAATGCAGCCTGGCTGTTGAGCGCAACGAAAAGTTAGGTCCTCCCAAGCACTTACTTCGCCTCACTTTCCTTCTTGGGAATAGCGTTGTATGACAGATGGGCCCTGCCGATCCTGCACTCATTGGCCCTTCCCCCGGCCACACCAAAAAGATCTCGGTTATCTAAAGACTATGAACCTTATCTACATGAAATGGTACCTTATCTGGCCGGTTGCAGCTTTGGTTGCATTTATTCACCAGCTTAGAATAGGAAATACCATGGAAGCTTTTCGGAAATATATATTTCCCTGCGTTTTTGTTGTGATAGAGGTTTAAAATGCTTCCCGACTCATGTCATGTCATAGCCTTGCTCTTCAGACACATCTATTCAGTGTGAGAAATGATTAGCACGGCGGTGTCCCGTGCCCGAAACCACCCGGCTCACTCTCCGAAGCTTCCAAGAAATAACAAATACATGTACTTACATGTAATTGTTAGTACAAGTACATAAATATGTAAGTAGCCCGAATGCCGAGGCATACAGCAAACACTCCGCCTCTAATCGGACCCACACACAAAATATAAAATTGGAGCACCATGTAGCAATAGTACTCAGCCAACGTACTTCTCTTACTTGGTTGAAAAGTTTGAAACAACTCTTATATACCCTAACCCTGATATATTCTAGTCTAGTTTAGCCTAGAGGCGACGCGTAACATCACATCGGGACGCGACACGCTCCCCAGGTCCCAACCGATTCCCAATCAGAGGCCCCAACCGATTACTTCAATGCTTAGCCTACTACTACCGGATAAAAATAGAGCCCATATTCGCCTTCTCTTCCGATGCCAAAGGGCTGCTGACGACTACATCCGGAAAACCCATTCCAAAGCCTGGGGTCCAACGCGGTCCGCTGCTTTGGGTCTGAGCTTTTAGAATCTAGAAATTGAACACAAACGAGCACCCCCGCTAAGTTCCAGGGGTCTTTTTTCTTTTTCTTCCTTACTCGGAGGGCTGAGCGCCCATCAGTGAGGACATTTTGTGGGGCTTCTAGCATTCAGGAAAAGTACGAACTTTTGAGTTTGGGCCCCCTCGGCGCGGATGAATCAGTTCCACCTTCCAGCATATTGTGGATAAGGGTTAGGGTTTTTTGTTTAATTCTGATCTTCTACGCCCTGATTCTCAGCTTTTTCCTCTTCGAGGTTCAATTACAATTAGTTTACTGTCATATGATTGCGCTCTCTTGGCTCCACTCTCGGTGTCTACTCTAGGTGGGTAAAGCTAGATTGAAGTGCCCGTATATGGTCTAGGTCGTGAAAATAGTTTCTAGATTCCGTAAATCTGGGATGATTATCGGAAGATATGGTATATAGAGTCTAATTTAAAAAACGTGCGCACTTTCTTTTCTCGGCGGCCGGCCCTTTGGCTTTCCTTAAAGATTTTAGTGGATTACCGGCAGCCGGTTGACCGGGTGATTGTATTAGAGCAAAAATAGAAACGTTTAAGCAAGGGGTGTAGTCATGATGCCTCACTCGATTCCCTATACTCTACCTTGGCTCATTTAAAGTATATCTATTCAAGGAATAGAATACAACGGCGCCCGGAAAGTGATTTCCCCGAATGGCTCGGTCCAGTCGGCTGTTGTGGCTTAGACTTATGGGACCCTCTTGAGCCGCAGAAGCTTTCCAACTGATGGAACGCGTCACTGTCTACATGCACAGTACCGGGAAAACCCAGATCTCCCGGATAACTATCAGGTTAATAGGATTACTCTGCCTGATGACAAGATAGACCTGAAACGAATTACTGGTACCAAGTACGTATCACCTTACCCATATCTAAAAAATAAAAAATAAACGGTAGTACCTGTTCGGGAGTTCTTCCCCATGATCCCCACATACCGCGTAACCTGCTGTTTTAGACCCATACTGTAAACCTGTCAGCTTTCCTTAACCCCCATAATCAGCACGCTTCGCCACAGTATAATAGCGCTACTTTATCTACCCTTGTCGTTTCCCATTCCCTGGACCCGGGAGCTAGTTCTATTACATCTATTTCCACAATTATTATCTCCCAGGTAGCTTGTGATAGGTGGGGTCATCTAAGTTTTCTTTTCTTTCGGTGCTCCGGCCCCGAGTACAATCGCCAGGCTTCCCTTAGATAAGCTCATAGATAGAGACTTATAATCGCTCATAATGGTAAATACAAAAATTATTTTTAGGGCGGTTAAGTAATAATCCATTGCACAACTGATGGCCAATCATGGCAAATTAACAAATAACTTTTACACTGCTAATAAAAGTCCACCACTGTCTCAGAATCATCATCATCATCATCACTTTCATTGAAATGATCTTGCTGGACAAGACCATCAATAAACCTGAATATGTGTTCCCGTCCATCCAAATCTCCTTCCACCGAAATCTGGCCTGGACTACCTGAGAAGTCGATCACAGTGGCGTTATCAAACTCATCAATTACGACGTTATCCTCAATCGCCCACCCCCACACCACACCTCTTGCATGCAGTTGAGTGATAGCTCCTGTAATCTGTGACTTCCATCTTGCGGCAGTGAACCTCGTGCACACTTTGACTCCACTAAGCTGTCTAGCACCCTCACGAGCCGCTAGTACAATACCATCAATCCTATTATCAGCAGAGCCAACAACAACCCCAATAAGGCGTAAGATTGTCGAATGAACCGGGGCCCTCCGTAGAGCCTCGAGCTCACGGTAAAAAGATGCTTCATCATAGTAGTGGTAGACCGTCTTCAACCAATAGTCTTTCCCAGCGATTGCAACACGGAAGATATCCCGCGGAAGCACCTCCTGTAGGGCGATATCCCTCCTCAAAAAAGTTGGAATTTGTGGGTATATATTCCTCACTGGAGCTGTCGTGGGGTAGCTTAATGTTGAAGAATGTATCGAGAACTCCATCTCAAGCTGACTATTGGTAGTTCTAGCCTGGAGTTTAACGGCGGGCAATTTTGTCGCGGTATATATGTCAATGAATTCGTCTGAGCATGGCCCCATAAATTGACGCGCTGTATAATCTCTTTTCAATGTCGTCCAGAATAGGTTAATGCAGGATCTTGCACAGATACGCTGGCGGACGATATCATCGGCTATAAATGCGTCGTACAGGGCGCGTAGGCATATGTTTTCTGCACAGTAGTAGAAGTGTGGGGCTTTATTGTAGACAAGAAGGAGGTGATATCGGATGTTACCGTAGTCGAGGAATTGCTCGAAGTTACCCCACCTGCGGTGGCAGAACACTGTTAGGAATGTGGTGGTGGCGGCTCCAGGCTCGTTAACGGTGAGAGTAGGCATTTTGGGAAAGAGTATAAGGGTAAATGATAATATTGCCTTTTGGAATAAGTCGATTGGGTAGAGGTTCTAGGCAATAGAGTAAGTAAGAAATAGTATAATCGATCGAGGAGAATGAGAGAAGAAACTGACTGGAGACTGGAGGTTAAACATAAGAGGCTGTACTTGATCTTTAGAGCCCCCTTCTAATGAGATCTATAATTACGTATTACAAAGTTCTAAAGGCTTGACTATAGTCGTTACATGACTCAAGCGAGTGATTATACATGACTGATGGTGTATTAGCAGTTTTCAGCCTTTTTAGGAATAATAAAGCTTCTAGAAATTCTAGGAGTTAAGGAGCTTAGGATACTAAACTATCGAATAATTATGGGTAGTGTTAATCACTTGTGCATGCTTCAAATTCTAAATGAGTGCCCCTTACTATATATGCGAGGCCTGCATATCAAAGAATGTTGGTAAAATAGTAGATCTAGCGTTGAAAGTTCGATGGAATTCTGGTATGATGAAAGGAATGTTTTGGGGAATGCTAAATGTACTTATGGTAGAATACGTTTCGCCAACTCATTCGCCAGGTAGATAAACTCTAGCATTAGCACAATGTTTCTATTGAACCTCATTTCTACCTCGATAACTTTTGACGTACGGTCACAAAAAGAATTACTACCAATAACCGAGATCTTGAAACATGAACTTCACCATCTTCTTATCTATTTTATTTTTTTCTCTGGGCTTTAGTGCTCCATTAGTTCATGATCTTAACGGACGATCTTACATTGAACCCCCGGGCTGCAAAGAACCCATTGAATATAATTTCTGCCTACCAGATTGTCTCGAAGATGGTAAGAAAATCGAGGAATGCTTTACGTATTGTGGTAAGTAATAATTTCCCGTGCTTCTCTAAGGGAGAGACTAAATAGTTTTATAGACGCTGTAAATTGTTAGTTGATCAAGGGGTAGTGAAGGGCCGAGAGAAATAGAGAGCGAGGGGTCTTTTGTGTTTGGGGGTATTTGGGGAGATAGATAATATACGTTGCTTTTAATACGCTGTTTGATATAATCGAAAAAAAATTTGTAACTGGTTCCTCAATAGATTGATTTTTTTAACATCCAGTGTTCAAAAAACTATAACTGCATGTATAGGCTTTTCTACGGAACTAGTAATAAGCTAAGATCCCTAGCTTTCTCATCACATGAAGATTAGCTCTATTGTGCAAGGTCGTCATAATCTTTGCTTTCACCTCATTCTTTTCTGAATTTTTTGCTGAATTGAATTATTCCCTTCTTTTAATATCCATCAAAAGCAAAATGCCTAAACACTCGGTACCAGTAGATGTCACCTTCATTACTTATTCTTACAACCTTGCATCTTTTTCCAAACCCGATCAAGCAAAGGTCTATACATCCTTCAAATTTAACACCGAAAATTCCGTCCGGAATACACTAGCATACTGGATTAATGTCGGAGTAAGGAACTACGAAGACATTGATCTCCTCTTTTCTACTCACACTGGGGAACCTCACTGGAGCGGTCTCTCCCGAGAGGGGGTACTGAAAATGGAGATTAATCTTAGACAGCGGAAAGTAGAGGCCGTGATTCATATTGTTGAGATGCTAGAGGTATTGTGGAGGGTGGGAGAGTATGCATTTATCCTATTTGGTATATTTATATATTTAAGAAGGGAGTTTGTTGGTTAAATACCAAAGATTTCCTCCTAAAAACGATAATCTTTGGCTAGTTGGTGCAGCGTATGAAGTCTGGAATGGTCTTACCGATGCAATATGGAATCTTCACCTTTTGGTAATGACCACTGGTTTTCCTCATCGGGGTTTGCTAACCCTGAGCAGAAGTATCAAAAAAATTCATCCTCACCGTGTAGTAGTTTGGTTAGTCCCCTTGGATCGAAGCTTTCTCGGTATGAGAATATTCCCTCTCAGGAGTTTGATGAGCTCGATGGGAATTATGATTTCTCCTGGGCAATAGAGATGCTTGATGGCTCCTCAACTCTTCCTAGTACGACTAGAAGATAGCGTTAAAATCCCCGATATTTCTAGTATAGACGCTATTAATGCCACTCTAGGCTATTGGATAGAGAAAAATAAGAGCCAGAATTTCTATGATCTCGAATATCTGTCTTACCTATGTTCTAAGGAGTTCATAGCTGATGAAAGGTGCGGTTATAATCATGTGCAAGGTTTTGGTATTCGGAAGTCTATTACGAGTTGGGAAATTATTCTCGGGCTGAAGCAGATTCTTTATGAAGGAATGCACGTATTCCTCTTTTATGTTTCTATATCTGGGATATTAGATTACTGAAATTCCTTCTAAATAGATTCCCCCCTAGAGATAAGGTAGTCTCGATGCTTCAAAGAAGCTTCAAGAAGTGGAATCAGTGTAGTCATGAGGTTCAAGTGAAGATAAATGAGGTTTGTCACTGGATTTTTATTGGTGCTAGAATTTACTGATATTAGTATTGAATATTAGGAATTAGCAAAGCTAGGGCCTTCTGCACCGCGCAAACAAGTTTTTTGAAGTCTCCTACATGAGTAGAAAGAAAATAAACCGATAAGAGGTTATCCCAAAAATTCCGCTAGAGGAGATCAGTCCTGAAGATGATATATAGGGGGGCTTCTCGGGGGACAGTGGAAGGTAAAGCCTTGATAGGCTTTAGGTAGTGAGTCTCCTAGTTAATTATTGTATGGACATGAACTTGGGTTGTGAGGCTGCTCTGTAGTTCCTCGAATGCAATAGAATTTTGGGAATTCAGGAAGAATATGCTTCAATTAAAGGTGACTTTAACGATTATAGGAAACTATATCACGAAGGCCTTATATATAGGCATATATTCCTTTTTGAGCGAGGCTAGACCCTAAGACATAGTCGTTAATTAATCAACTAAACTTATCTAGGTTTTTTCTTGTTTAGATCGTGTGGTAGAGTAATATCAGCTGCAGAGGGTACCAAGGCTCTTTGTCATGGCTACGATAATTTTGTGTCCTGTTAAACTGAGTGATAATTTAGGATTATAAATAAAAATATTTAATGACACAACCTTGATATAAAGGTAGCTGAGGGGTTTTCGGGTAAGAACTATGATATGAGCTTTTGAAGGAAACTTTTAGAGCTAAGTGCGGGGGGTTTCAGGGTTGAGAGATGATCACATAGGTGACTATGATTTCGTGCCCTCGAAACTTTTACGCAATGCATATGTTATGGTATGTGTTGGTCGAAACCTGGAGAAGGCTTGTTAGTAAGAATAAAGGGAGTTCTACGAGTATAGGTAAAGTAAAAGCATTCCTATGTAGATCCTCGGATATTAAAGAGTAAGTCTATCTCTGACGTAGTACTGGTTTATATAAGCAAATATCGACTTTTTTGGCAGGTCGCTACTATACATTGAGCCTCATATTTCCTTGTTTCTTTGAATTTTGGAGGAAGGATCTACAGGATAGTTAATTTAGGAGAGTTTTTCGTGATCAAAATCTAAGCTTTGTTTCTATCTTGCCAAGGTAGGTCTACTATTTATACTTATATCGGCCTTCCAAAACCTATTAATAATCCGTCTATCAAATACAAAAGGAAATCATAAACGAGAATCCCGTTACTAATCTTAAGCCCTCACCTTCCATTTCAGGCCAGTTTTTGCTATCCTACTTGCAGCCAAACAAATCCCCCCCAATATCATAATCAACCCCGCAAACAACTGCGCCGCCCAATAATCTCCCCCTTTCAATTCCACTAACGCCCCCCCAATCGGTGACCCCGTCAAACTCGCAAAGCTTACGATAGTGAACACCATTCCCATTCTTGTCCCAGCTTTTGATAGGTCAGTAGTTAAACTACCTAATGTTGCTGGGAAAAGACTCTGTATTCCAGCAGCCCATAGGCCATAGAAAGATCCCCAGACAATGAGACCATTGTAGGTATGTACGCAGGTCCAGGTTATTAGGATGATTCCAACCCCGAAACAGGTGGGGAAGAGGAGGTTGAGGGGGCCAATTCGGCTATCGGCAAAGTAATTCGGTATTAAGCGACCTGGCAAGCCGACAGTATTCATGATTATTACCATGTTGAAAGCGGTTCCCTGAGAGAGTCCAATTTGGGTTCGGGCAAAGGCAGAGATATAGAAAAAGGCAAAATAGAGACCCCAGAAGTTTAGGAACATTCCTGAGGGTTTCAAAGCATTTAGTCAATAAAGCCATAAAATAATCCTAAGACTAGGATTTGTGGATATCGTAGACTTACCGATAGCAAAGAGGACGTATGTAAGTTCTTTAAATGCGGCCCACTCAACTATGCTGCCAGACTTTCTCGGCTTCATTCTCGGCTTCAGGATTAGGTTTACCGAACCCAGGCATATTAAAGTTATCAATCCCACGACTCTCATAGTCCATGGAAATCCAATTTTTGGTAATAAGACCTTCACAACTACGGGGAGGACTATTCCCCCTGTTGCTGACCCCGAGGCTGCAACCCCCATGGCAAAACTCTTCTTCTTATGAAAGTAGGTTGAACACAGCGCCATACTGGGGCAGAAAAGCATTCCTCCTCCAATCCCAACACAAAGGCCATGCGAGAGAAATACTTGCCAATAGTTACTTGCACAGGAAGCTGTAAACATCCCTATGCAGACTACAACTGAACCTGCAAGGAACAAGGGCCGAAAATAGCCAGCATCGAGAGCTCGACCAGTGAATGTTCCGAGGAAAAAAAGGAGGAATATCTGGACAGAACCTACCCAGGAAATCGCCGAGGGGGTTTCGCCGAGGGCTTCGACGTAGTAGGTTTGGAATACTCCGAATGACTGTAGTTGCCTCGTGAGTCATCATGTCTCAAAAAAGCGCTGCGGAAGACGTTACGTTTATGTAGCCCCTGATTATCAGTCAGAAAGTCAATGAACATATCCAATTAACACTTTAGAATAAGACAAGATCTTGATACATACCAAGTATTAAAGATTGTAAGATGCACACCAAAGACCTGTAGCCAAGCCTTCCATCCCCCATCTGGGGGTTTCTCAAACTCTAATTGAGTATCATCTAGTTTTATGGAAGAGGTTGCGTTCTCCGGCTTTGATTTGACGTCTGACATAATCATGATGTAGGTGCACCTTTAGCACGTCGCTAAAAAGACTTTTTTTCTGAATATTCCTTCGAATTTTTTGTGGACGTACCCCGCCTTTTAACCATAAATCAAGCAAGGAAGTGAAATATGTTGGTTTGTAATAAAGATTCGGAGTTCGGGAAGTTGGCCGAGCATTGCATTATCTGGCTTTGGGATCTGAGGGCTTGCAGGAAAAAGATGCGAGTATCTACCAACATAAACTCGCCTGGGAAAGCATTTTGCGTCTACCTGCATCATCACCTCACCATTGGTTCTAGTTTAAAGCCTGCAATATAGGAAAGTAATGGCTACTAGGTGTTTCGTTATATCCAGTTAAATAGCATATATCACATCCTTTCTCAAAAGCAACTTCGCGGCATTGGTTTGCTCTCTGTATTGATGCCAGCATAGGAATCCCAAGGTACGATATAAGCATGAGTCATATATCTGGTTATAGAAGGAGCTGGAGTGACATGGCTAGGAAGATAAGATATTAAAGAGTGACCTACCCGTATGAGGTCACCCGAGAAGCTGGGGGAAAGAGTACGCTTTCGGGTAAAGTGCACCATTGCTAGATATTAAAAAACAACCCTGACCCACCTAGTATCTTACAATATCAGAGTGCATATAAATACCTAGTAATAAGATCTGCAATTAGGGTTCAAAAGTCATATCCGTAGACAAAAGCAATTAAATCATAGCTCAAACTTGAAGTGAGAGCGCGCCTCAAATAAAACCTTCTTAATAAGACTCAGTTTCGCTCAGGGTAGTTTCAGTTCCAACTTTAAGCTTAAGTGGAATTGAGAAGGGGGCAGACCAGCTGGTGGTTCAGGTTCCTAGGGCTGCCGGATAATCTCGTTACTCGGGGGAGGCAATAAGAACCTCATGCTGCGAGTCTCAGAATCTGAAGTCGACCAACCATGCCGCGTAGTGGCCGTTACCAGCAAAGCCACTTTCGGCCTGCACCGAGTAACTTCCACGAAGTATACGCTAATATGTCTCCGCGGAAGACCAGGTTTGGCTGTAGCTCCCGCCCGAGGCAGGTGTAAACCTCAAAATGGGTTAGGGTATGAGTTAAGCATATCACTTAGGTTCTAACTCGTTTACTTTCATTAGGTAAATAAGCGAAGGTTCTCACAGTGTAGTAGAGATTTTTGGGGTTAGGCTTGTTACCGAGCTTAGCCGAGTGATCTAATATGAATAGAGTATCTCGTGGATAGGTATATGTAAGTATAAGTATAGGAATAATGAGTGAGATAAAAAAGCCTTTGGTCCAATAGTGTGTATTACATAGTTATGATTACTACTACACATAGTCCATTGCAAGGCAACCGTGGACAACCGATATCTAGGAGCATCTATGCCGCTACATGTAGGTGAATTTAGAGAGTAGTAAGAGAAGAAAAAAGAGTCGGGTGTTGACAGGAGCAAACTTTTTTTCGTAGCGGACGTGTACCGTAAGTGTTATGAACAATGCCGAGGGACTCCTTGATAGGGAAAGTGTGAGCCACCTAGCAAACGATTGATGGGTTGTGTCTGGGTTGTTCTGTTCGTCTATCATCCCAAAAATTTCCAGTCACGTAGACTTCAAGAATTCTACCTGGATCTCATTTCTCCCGCTTTCTCCCTCTCTTTCTCAATCACTCACTACACTACACGCTCCCTGTGAAACAACTCCATCAATCTCGCAACCAGAAAATAAGTAATAGTTCTCAAGTCTTCAAAAATTAACGAAAAATCATCATGTCTGGCTGGGACGACTCTGCACCTGCTACTGGAGGTATGTATCATCTATTATACTACTAATAACCTCCTTCATACCCATGAGATTATCGTGTAGATTCTAGGGGTTGAGAAATTTTATCCTGAGTTCTCTTAACAACTATGAGTGTATTTTTATCCTAATATTCTAACGATTGCTCATTAAAACATAGGCTGGAGTGCACAGGCAGAACCAGATGAAATCGATCAGCCCACTAGTCTTGTCACTGGAGATAGCTATGGTGGGGGGGACGGGGATGGTGTTCAGGGTGGTGGTGATGGTGCCTGTAGACAGTTCGTCCTAATCCTTTCTATATTCGTTACCAAGAATACCTTCTAACTAATCTCTGCTAAAGTTGCGGGGTAGAGGGACATTTTGCTCGCGAATGCCCAGATAAGCCTGCAAATGATGGTGCTTGTTTCAATTGTGGACAACAGGGGTATATTTTATGAAATATCCAAACATTATCTGCTATAATAATCTGCTAATGAACTTTTTTGATTTTAATAGTCACAACAAGGCAGAATGTTCCGAGCCCCGTGCTCCTAGAGGAAATTGCCGCCATTGTAGTCAAGAAGGTCATATGGCTCGAGAGTGTCCTGAGAAACCCGCAGAACTTTGCCGTAACTGTAATCTTGAAGGTCAGTACCTAAAACTCTTCTAGTTAACTGTTATTAATGTCTGGGTTTTGGCACCTATAGGTCATACAGCCAACGAATGTGAGAACAATCGTTATATTGATAAGAGTATGATTAGTGAAAAGTCCGCCGAAGAGGCCTGGGCACATATGGCGAAAGCTAATGATGAGGATGATTTTGATACTTTCAAGATTGTATTTTTTTTCCAGCTCGTGCCCAAAATTACGGTTACTTTTGCTAATAGAGTTTAGAATCTGTTGGAATACATGAAGGCCTGCCCTGGTAGCAAGTTTAATGACCTTGAGACTTCATTTAGGGAGAATGATTTTAGGTACTACTTGTTTGCCTTGGTATGCTTATGTTTCTCCTTAAAATTTTATTATATTACTATCTCTAACTTTTGTAGAAACGCGACATTGAGTACTACGAGTGTATCGTCGGCCCCAACGGAGAACAAGATGCCAAATACACTTGGACTTTGAACAAAGCCCCTAAACCTCGTCGCTCTAGGGCAATTGGACATCGGATGGCCACGACTCCTGCAGAGAACCTTGAACGTCTTAAGTTCGCTGGAGAAGTCATGAATGAAACAAAATCTTTCTGCTATATCTGCAAGAGTAAGTCCATTGGTACCTTGGGGGGTCATAGTCCACTGTACTAACTTCTGTTTCACTAATAGTTAAGGGTCACAGTAAAAAAGAGTGTGAGATTGAACAAGCTGAAGATGAACACGAGCGTGTTGTCCTTAAGTGCGGCAATTGCTCTGCTCTTGACCATCGTCTCCGTGATTGTCCCGAACCTCGCAAGCCTGACTTCAACCCATTGGCATGCAAGAATTGCCAGTATGTATCAATTTCCAAAATAGAGCTAGGTTTTGGTTAACTGATCACTATCGTGATTTAGTGAAGAAGGCCATAGGGCTGCTGAGTGCCCGATCCCACGTGTGGCTGATGAAAATACTGAGTGTCGTAGATGCAATGGAAGTGGGTTTACCTTCTTTAATAACTGTTTTAAAGAGCGAATTTATTAACTGTGTTAAATTTAGTGGGCCACTTTTCTAAAGAATGTCCACAAGGTGGTGGTGGGAGCGGGGTCTGCTATAACTGCGGGTTGGTGTTTCTCTGGTTCTCAGTCCCATATAAATTGCCAATGCTAATCAACTGGGTTTATAAAGGGAAGAGGGCCACCGCTCATCTGATTGTACTAACGCGAAAGTCATAAAATGCCGTAACTGTGATGAGTTCGGGCACAGTGGTAAGGAGTGTCCGAAACCTAAGGATATTACCCGCATTAAGTGCAATAACTGTGGTGAATGTAAGTTTGGGTTTAATTTTCTGTTTGGTTTTTGTATTAGGTTAACTGACCTTCTCATAGTGGGCCATTACAATCGTAACTGCACAAACGAAAAACCTGTAGAGGTTGAGGAAGCAAATGACACGTACACTACTATTATTGAGCCGACTCCTGCCGCTGATCAGCCTGCTTGGGGTGGTGGTGGTGGTGGTAATGCTATTGCTGAGCCGTCTTGGGGCGGTGCAACAGCTGTAGCTGTAGATTCTGGCTGGTAGATCTGGAATGAGGGCCATCCCGCAAAATATCGTGAAAAAGGGAGGAGTTTTGTAAACTTTTAGAATTAGAGAGAAGATCTTGATAAGAATGTTTTCTTGCATTCTATTTAGTACTTGTGTAGCTCCAAAAGGTCACTATTAAACGCTACCCGCCGAATTGTGCTACAAACCAAAAGAAAGGCTGGTATCCTGGGAAGGGGAATTGCCAATTTAAAATCACTTGGCTAGCTTATCACCACAAAACTTGACTCAATAATTATATACAGCCTTCTAGCTATGATACTATCGTACTACGCACTAAAATGCACAAAAAGCAGGGACCATCCTTGTCCCCGATTAAAAGTTTTCCCAACAAGTATATCTAATTAAATGAATTTGTTCTCGCGGATAGTTTTTAATATTTGATGATAAATCTTGAGGCAAACTACATAAATTCCCAGAGCCATTTATAGCAATAGAGGACATCTGTACGTGATACATCAACAACCATAAAGGTCCTGCAAAGAGAGGTATTGTGTGGTGACTGACAGGACTCGATGGGGCAAGGGCACCCAAAGTGATAGTTTTCTTGGAATTTTTTATAGATTTATGCTCCTCGTAATCCCTTTAGTCTTCAAATTTATTCTCACATTAATACCAGTATTTATACCGAGCTGTGGAAAATTGGTGTTAAATGTATTAAAAACACTATTATAGGATATATCAAAATTTAAACTATTTCTATATGAATATCTGTCTTACATGGATGAAACAGTAAAGTTTATATTACTCTTATATTATAGGGTATTAATAGGATAGTGATATAAAGCTTTTAATGTTAGAGAAATTGGAACTTATGATGATAGGGTATTGTCGTAATAAACCTAGGTCATATATTTCTAATCTAATTCCTTTAGATCTTTAAGGGGGGGAAGGATTTGAGGAATACGTGAGGTAGTGTGATGAGTGGAAATAAGGGAAACTAGGAGAAAACACTCACGTAAAGATTGCCTTGAACTGAAGAAGGTTAACAGGCTAGTGTTTTCTGGTTGGGCAGATCTCCGAGGCCAATAACATTCAATTTTGACTTCAAGAATTTTACTTGTAGGGAGGTATGTGCTTGGGTTCTATTATGACGCCCAAGTTTTGGCTCTTCGTTCATGCAGTCCCCCCTGCACAAGGCAATAGGTCAATTATCACGAGCACACAGATCCCCACACAAACACGATTGTGTTTTTGCTAACTAACCAGCCAATTGGTTTAAAGCGCACTGGTTTAGTTGCTTATGCCCAAAAATAAATCCGTCTTGAAAGAGAACTGAATCGGTATAGGGAATATGAGGCGTTTCTGATTGGGGTTCGCCTGCTTAAACCAAACATAGGCTGCAACATATAGGCCAATCCCAGAAGCATCTTCTAGATCTACACGCACTTCTCCTTTAGGGTTTATACACTCAGTATTGTGCTACAACCTACAACCTCACCAATAATGAGCTATGCCTTTATCAATATAGCCATTCCCTAAATGACTTGCTACGTAAGGGTATGATTTGAGTTAGTGGATTTAAGGTATCGTGATTAGGGACTTGGGTTTGGTTACTGAAACGTTTTTAATTTTTCCCAAATAGAGAACTAGGGTAAAGGCTAATAAAACCCACGGGGATACTTCCAATACGCAGAGGAAACCAGGCATGCCTTGGTCCCCAGGCCTCGCCACACCCTCAAATGAGTATCGCCGTAATATAACTGGCATGAGCCCAGCTTATTGATATCACAGCTATGAAGTATCACGTGCCACTCAAAATACCTAACTAGAACTAGATGGAAACTGAATTCGCAGTACCAATATATTCAATACTCATCTCCATTGGCATCCAATCCCAATAGCAAATCCTTAAACAAAACATATCACAAATACGTATTCCAGAACAAAAAACGAACCAAACCAACCATCCCTTTCCGAGCCGACCTCCCAGAAAACTAAACAACCAAATGAAAGCAGAGGAATTAAGAAACAATGCAGGTATATTTCACCACCTATTTTAAACAATGTCTCATACTTACCACACCCGTACCTGCCCCAAGCTCAAGTCATATAAAGTGGCCATAGCGGCTTAAAAGATACCATTGACGATCTTTCCACCAATAGTTGCACCCGCACCCTATATCCACACGCATTAGTCCTTGTTCCCCTCACCCTTCACCCCTCACCCACAGGATAACTCACGAAGATCGCCGCATTCCCCAACTTTTTTCCAAACTTCTCACCATTCTTGCCCAAGATTGGCTTCTTCTCTGCCTGCTGCTCCTGCTGCTGTTGCTCAAATACGCTTGTCCCCTGGTTTGGCCCATGTGCAACATCCGTCATCATGTTCCCACCTGCTCCATACCCGCTATAACCCCCTCTTGGCGGAAGGCTTGGGAGCGCTGGCTTCTTGCTATCGCTTGGATTTGCCAGAATCTGAGTCTCACGCACATATGCCGATGGGAAAAGCCCGACGGTGCCGTCGCCTCCAGCTACACGACCCTTCCACCAATCGTCCTTTACCTTCTCCAAAACCTCCAATTTAGCACCAGCGTCAAAGCTCAAGTCTCCAGCCTCGGTACCGCTGAATGCCCATTGTGCCTCGGCGAGGGAAAGAACAAGCGGAGTTGGGGTGTAGCTTGGTGGTGCAGAAGGGGCGACAGGAAGGTACTTCTCCGACACTAGAGTATTTGTGCTAGGAGGAGGAGAAAAGGTGGGGTAGGGCACAGCAGGAGTTGTAGATTTGGGGGCGGGACCTGCAGCGGGGGTAGGGGGGCAACGGGTGTTTGATTCTGCGGGCAGGAGGGAGAGGATGTGGGATAGGTTTGCAGAAGAGATGATGGATGTGTCTGCGAGGAATTCGAGCTCCTAGGTATGTGTTAGTTATTGAGAGTGGTGAAGGAGGGATGAAGGACTGACAGCTCTGATTGTCCGGATAGAACGATTTGCAAGAGCAGTTGCAGTTGCAGCAGTCGACATTATGGCGGTTGTGAAGTGTTGTATGAGTGTTTAGACGATGCACTAAGCTCTCGAGAGGAAAACCCAACGTAAACGAAGCTCTGAAAGACTTACAAAGCAGAGTATGTGATGAGAGCAGAGAGAGAAAAGGTGGGAAGATGGAGTGAAGGAATCAATGAAGAGCAAGCGGGGGATGACAAGACAGTACAGCGCAGTGGAGTGGAGTACAATACAGCACACGTACAGCACAAAAAAGCTGGGGGGGGGGAAGCTACTAAAAAGAGTCTTTGGGTATCACTAAACAATGCAGGTAAATATGTAGTAGGTATGTACAGTGACTAACAGGAGCACTATACCTACATGTACCTGCTCGACTGTGCAAACAGAACACGGCCTACAAAAATAAAATAAAAACGCTTGCAGACACCCGGCGAATCCCCACAGGGCTGTGCTAGCCGCCCTAGACGGTGGAGCTGCAGGGGCTTCCACAAACACGTGCAAGATATTCATAAAACACGGAATCGAGGGTGCCGGAGATCCCGTTTGAGAAAGAAGTCTCGGGCTATCCCCTCCAGCCACTAAGGGTGATGTTTTGTGCATATTGTAATTCCGCCTGCCTACTAGTAGAGTAGAGGGTGGCGTTACGTACATCAATTTATTGCAGGTGCTGGTCTCAGAGATTCTGTATATAATTGCACATCTCAGTATGTTCCTGGGCCCTGAGATCCGTTCTCGGCTCGGGGGTCGGTAATGATCGGTATCTCGTTATGACCTCATCACGATATTTACACTCCCGGGCTTTTTTCAATTGCCCCTCACATCTTGCTACCACCAACATCAACACCACAAGATGCTATCGCGAACACTACTTCGCCGCCATCTCCTCCCTAGTCAACGTGTAGTAGCAATTGTGCGCACATATACCTCTAGGCATGACCCCGCCGGTGATTCCCGTGTCGGCATCGCCCAATCTCTACGCCCGGACTCAGCGGGCTATGGGGATCTCCAGAAAAGTAAACCTTTGAACCCAAATTCACCGGGTCCATCAGCTACAAATGACCCGCGTCAGAGAATCCCGAGAGTGGGTACTGCTAATACACCACCAGAGTTGACCTCAACGACAGAAAGCGTCTTTTCGCTCGAAAACTCAGAGGATATACAGAGGATAGTAGGAGGGTATTTGGTTGGGCAAGACAGCGGCCCAGGCCTAGGAGGGAGTTTCGGCGGTGAGAAAGAACTAGGGGTTGGAGAAATGGCAGAGGGAAAATTCCGTATCGAGCCACTCCGCAGACAAGGAGAGGACTTATCAACCATGAGAGCCCGTCTACTATGTAAGTCCTACCCCACTGCAATGGTCTCAACACAAAGACTAAACTACATAGACCAGTCCCGTAAGCGCGGTATCCTTGAAACAGACCTTCTACTATCAACCTTCGCAGATGCTCACCTGTCCTCCATGTCACTTCCCCAACTCCACCAATACGACATTTTCCTTGATGAGAACGACTGGGATATTTACTACTGGACGACCCAGAGCCCACCCCAGGAAGCATCTGCGGATACCACTTCTACACAAGGAAAACAAGCAGATATAGTAAATTCACAAAAGTCTGGGCAGGCTGCGCCACAGTCAGAATCACAGATGCAAGGCACAAATTCAGGTACAAACCAGCCACTAGGGTTCGGAG
This sequence comes from Verpa bohemica, assembly GCA_033030345.1. Classification (NCBI taxonomy): domain Eukaryota; kingdom Fungi; phylum Ascomycota; class Pezizomycetes; order Pezizales; family Morchellaceae; genus Verpa; species Verpa bohemica. Next base: position 71,709 of record JAUFSE010000003.1, read on the forward strand.
AAGGCCCAGTAGGTGAGTGGGCACAAACAGTAGGAAGGGTTAAGGAGCCGTATAGGCCCCCACCTAGTCGGTGGAGAGATAGTGAGATATTAGAAATGCTTAGAGCACATGTCAAAAAAAGAAAAGGTGGTGAGGGCACGGCAAAGAACGAACGAAAGGGACTAGGGAGGATGCCAGATGTTAAACAGTTTTAGCTGGAGGCCTAGGGAGTTGAGGAGTGCGGTAAATATGGGATTCCTAAGTGTCATAAGTGGGGTACCATCCATGTGTACAGAAAGGAAAAATGTATTCTATTACTTTACTTAATACATGTAGTCATGGGTTTTACTTTGGCTTTGGGGTGGGCTATAAGTAATGGATTGTGGATCTTTGATATCCTCTTTGAAAATATCATCCTATCCTTTTTTATAGAGCCTTTTTATATCTTCACGGACCCCTTGGTTAATAAGGCGGTGATTCTTTTTACTAGAAGGGAATTTATGTTAGTGCAGGAGCATGTGCTTCATATACTCATGTCGCCAGATTTATAATGCCAGCTTACTAAGCATAGATGTGGAAATTCGGTCATTTTGGCAGGTATGCGCTTAGTCAGCTGGCGTTATAAACCTGGCGACATGAGTACTCGCTGAAAAATGAAGTCTGTCACTTTGGGTACGAGTTGCAACGGGGGCTGCATACCAAAAGGTGAAGTACCTGTACAACCCTTGAAGAAATGAGCCTTAATTATTATATTCTGCTGGTAGTATTATTCCTTTGATGCCTTGGCTTCACTCTGAAAGTTCTCTTGAGTTGTCCTCTACTTCTGATATATTTACTGACTTTAGAACTAAAGCTAGAGTGGTACTTCACTTTTTGGTGTGGGTGCGTGGTTGCAACCCCGTACCTAAAGTGACAGACTTTATTTTTTAGCGAGTACAGCCGTGTCTAACAAATTTTCGGAGTCCTCTATAGCAACAAACCTCAGCACCTCAAATGCTGGTATTAATGTGAGATCGAATACATTTAAAGACTAAAGTGATTATGAAGAACATAAATGTATAAAAAAGGCCCAAGAAAATTCGCTTTGAGTGCCCTTTGCCTCACCAAGTGATGTGGTCCCCAACGAGTCCTGTTAGTCATCACACAATAAAGGGGCTCTAGGAATTAGCTGGAAACAGCTATACACTGGTATGAGCTTATGGGAGCTGGCTCTCAACAAATACCATCGGTGGGCCACTTCAGACAATTGATGATGGCCTTGGCCGAGGGAGAGAAGTAGTTCACCAGCTAGGTGAATGAACTCTTTTGCTGTTGCTGTGGGGAGAGGGGGCTCCGGGAATTTATTGGACACGGCTGTACAGTCATGGGAAACTCACAGATAATAGACGCAGCTATTAGCCCGACTTCTTCGTCTAATCTCAATACCTTCAATATATAGAATTTATTAGAATTCTTATATAGCAGAACACTAATTTTCTTAAAAAGAAGTTATTCAAAGATTGACTCTATGGGTGAATAGCTACTATATATAATATAGAGTATTTCGTGAAGTACACGAGAAAGGGTGCTCTAGTATATCTAGAAACATTCCCTTTCTACCTATTGTTTTAGTAAAGTGCATATAATCTTCAGTTTAAGTAAATACAAGCAATTCTACCTTCCAAAATACCTCAAAGCATAAGCCATTCCTTCGCTTCTCATAATTCCTTCCCTTATAATGACCCAAATCAATAATAATAAAGAGGAAAATCAAAAAAAAAAACATCCGAGAAATGCTACAACTAGAACTCAATTGGCCCACCCTACTCTTCTGAGGCAGCAGCAAGTTGGATTATCAACTTTCCAGCCAAGTCCAAAAAGGGAAATGGGCTAGATACATCCTTCTCCTCCTGCTTCCTTCCACCAGCAGCCTTATCCTTCTTTATATCTCCATCACCTGCTGCTGCGTCTTCATCTGTCTTGATTGTGTCCCCACCACCACTAGCATCGCCACCAAGTTCTTCTAAGAAGCCAACCTTTTTACGCTTCTTTTCTTCTCCTTGCTCATTTTCTCCATTATCATCCTCTTCATCCCCTTCATCTTCATCCCCATTCTGACTTTCATCCCCTTCATCTTCATCGTCTTTCTCAATACGTTCATAGCCAGCGCACTTAAAATCCACGAGGTAGAAGTTGTGTTCGAGCTGGTATAGTTGGATCTCCATATGTACGTAGAGACTTTCATCGCCGTGTCTTTCCCTTTCCACGGGCGTAAATGAGTATCTTTTGGTCCCTTCAGGAGTAACTGAAGGAGTGTTCTCTTCAGAAGTTGGCTTAAATAGGTGATCCTTTCTCCATCTGCAATGGATAACCCACGGGTCTTCCGGGATCTTAGTGTCATCTACCGTGGAATGTACTCTGGAAGTGCACCTTCTCCCTCTCCCCGGAGATCCATAAGTTCCACGTGCATTCCTACCTTCGTCGCCACTCCAATCACCATCACTTTCAGACTCAGAACCACTATAGTCTCCTTCGCTAGGTTCGCCTTCATCATCGCCATCTCGGTCCGGAACAACCCATTCCGCACCCATCTTCTTTAGGCCCCGGTAAATACAACCAACAGCTTCGAGTGGAGAATTTCTACTCCTTATACCAAATTGCCACCTGGTTTGTCTAGGCTTTTTATCCCTACTAGATTGGCTCAATGGGGTAAGACCCTCTACTTTGCCTTGGATACGAGGGTTGTTCTGTTTTGGTCCTCTTCTACCAAGTATCTGGGGTGCGGTCTGTGGTGTTTGCGGCTGTTGGGGTTTTGGAGCTGGTGTTGGCCCACCCCTCATGAAAGCCGTATGGAACTCGGGTAAGCTAGAAGGGAGGATACCGATGGTGGCGCTTGGAGTGCGACCAATATCACCTGGAGTAGCTACTTCTTCTGGGATACCACTTATTCCTAAGCCCTCTTTAGTTGCCAAAAGGGTGAGTGGAGACCCGGTACGTGCAGGGCCTTGACTGGCAGAAGTGAATGGTGAACCTGGAGGATATTGCCCAGGTGCATGTCTAGGAGATGAAGGCATATAAGAGTTCCAGGCCGGAGGAGATTGAGCAAGAAAACCACCCATATTTTGTGCATTTGATAGGCGGGCTGCGAGTTATCGGTTGGCAAAACAATCCTCGGGTATATGTAATGGTTCGGAAACGGCCAAAAGAATAACTTACTATTCATCATTTGGTTTTCTCTGACGATCATGTACGCATCCTTGATGGCACTAGGCTCCTGTTTATTAAGGGCATCTTGCACATCATCTTCTGCGTATCCCATAGTTTTCCCCAGTTTACCCACGACAGCTTCGTGAAGCTCACCCTCAAGCCTTTCTGCAGGCCCTCTTTCGATGGCTCTCAAAGGTGGGAGCTTTGCGAAGTCTACACCGGTATCGAAGAATTCTTCTGGTGTTGGGCGCAGGTATTCTGGCAGGTCCTTCTTAAACCAAGGGTCCTTACGAATCTCTTCAATATTAATTCGATGAAGAGGGTTTACGACAAGCATCTTGGCGATCAGGTTACGAGCTTCGGAGCCGAGGTAGTTGGGGATTGTGAAATTACCCTCTACATTATAAACACATGAGTTTGTCAGACAATTTCAAATGGCGAAACCTTTGGGACGAGTAGAATAGGCATTTGTAAATGATAAATGGGGGGGCAACTGATGGCTCGAACGAAAAGCTGGGGGAGGAGTGTAATCATTCAAAACAAGGGAATGACTCCACTTACGGCTAATTTTCTTAAATAAAGTAGGAATATAGTCATCGTCAAAGGGTAGCTTCCCACAAAGTAGAACATATAGAATCACACCACTACTCCACACATCGACTTCCGGCCCTGCATATAATTTTCCAGAGATAACTTCAGGTGCAGCATAGTTTGGAGACCCGCAAGAGGTTTTTAAGAAATTTCCATCAGTCATAATATTGCTCAACCCGAAGTCGGCAATCTTGACGTTCATAAATTCGTCCAAGAGAAGATTCTCTGGTTTCAGGTCGCGATGAACAATTTTATGGCGATGGCAGTACTCGACAGCACAGATAATCTGCTGAAAGAATCGACGTGCTTCTTCCTCTCTCATTTTCCCGTTCTTGACAATATAATCAAACAATTCGCCGCCAGCGTACTCGATGACCATAATGATTTCAGTTGCAGTAGTAATAACAGTATACCTAAGACACTTAGCATATGTTTGCTCTATTTCGTCCGTTTCTTTTAAGCGATGGTTGTCAAGCTATCCCCTCTAACAAAGAGATCCCTCCCCGCCAACTCTCGGGAAAATAAGATCTAGGGACAAGACTCGGGTACTTACAGTTTGATAATGTGGGGGTGTCTTAGTAGCTGCAGGTAAGCAATTTCCCTCTCAACCCTTCCAGCCATATCCCGATTGATCAATTTCTTCCTCGAGATTATCTTCAGGGCGACCTTCTGCCCAGAGACCTGGTGAACAGCAAGCTTGACTTTGCCGAAAGATCCCTCGCCGAGCGTCTTAATGATATTATATTGCCCCAAGCGAGCTTCGGGGTCCCTTGCCTTGAGACGAAGGTCTGGGCGAGGGTCTGGATTTTGGCGATGGTGATGGTGGCCATGGTTATGGGGACGGTTAGACTGTGTTGAAGACTGGGAGTACTGTTGCTGCTGGGACTGCTGCTGCTGGGAGACAGGAGGAGAGGTACGGTGAGGATGATAGGAACCTTGTTGGCCGCGGTAAGCTGGGATAGAGAGCTCGCCTTCTGTGTAGGGTTGTGGCATGGCGAGAGAAGATTCGAGAATGAGCGATAGAATAGAGAACGTCTCAGGTACGGGTGGGTGGGGGGATTCGAGTTGTGATGTCGGGGTTGCTGTGGGGGGAGCTCCGAGTCTGAGATGGGTGCGATAAGGCGATTACGAACGTCAAACTGCACAGACGTCACTGCCCAGAGCCTCTCTCTACTACTTGGGCCAGAATATCCTCTTGTCTAACCTCACAGCTACCCTTATCCCACTGCCCTATCCAATACTCCTCCTTTAGATGGTCCACCTGAATTCACCTTTACTGGTCCTTACTCCCTTGTTTCTTACTCAACAGCACGAACCTACTATCGTAAACTTGCTTGTGCCTATCTAAGCTTTCCCACTGCGAGTGCAGAGATGAGGGAAGTAGTAATTTAAATAACAAAAAAGGGTACGGAAGCAGCCGAGGACCTGTTACCGGGGAATTCTTCGTTTGGGTCTTTCCCCACGCTCTACCGCAAGGGTGTGCACGCGCAGCACAGATGCAACGATAAGATTGTGTAATCGTTCCCCACGCGGGAAGACCGTTGGAGAAGAGGTTCGGGAAGGTGAGATTTTCCCAGGGGTTAGGTCAGAACAGACGAGGCGGAAAAACAAAAGCAGCAAGCAGCAGCAGCAGAGCTGAGGTCTCTCAGGAAGTTTCCGTGGGGGTTTTGTTTGCTAGCACAGCTAATTAGTAATTTAGTAGTGTCTTGTTTAGGGTCTGAGGGTTGGTTATATGTCAAAAGAGAAAGAACAATCTACAAAGTAGTAAGGTTATTTCTCTCTATAGCTATATATGAAAATTTAGTGAGGGGAAATGGTGCATGAAAGGAGGCGGGATCTTGTAGCACCGCTCACAAAAGTGGGCATCGTGAAATTTAAAGGTGTTGTGACCATACAAGAGGCGCTTGCTTACAATTAGCTAGCGAACAAGCCTTTACGGCCCGATCCAAAGGAGACCAGCTGCGGGGTGGTCTGGATGCCAAGAACAACGCCCACTGTGGCTCACCGCATGCAACTTCCATAACCTCATGATTCCTCACTCGATTATCAATATCCGTCTACAGTATAGGCCAAGTTACGTGAATATGACGTTTCAAAATCCTCTACTTATACCTACACCACTTAAAACCCAGATCTACGGGAAAGGACATCCTGTGGAATCAGGTCTAGGGAATTACCAATAACTAAACTATTAATTAGAGGGTTGAAGAACATCTATGAACCTGGAATACTTAGGCCCAATCAACCAATTAGATATCATATCCGGCTCATATTGTATCATTCGCATATATGGGTTTGCGGTTAACGAGTACTGTTATCATAACACCCATTTCTCTTTACTACATGTAGTATTCGGTACTGGGAATCGTAGTATTTCCTCAGGAATACTAAGATCTGTATTTTCTGGGCCGACACTTTCTCTATTGAGGTTGGCAGAGGGAGAAATATCTAGGACTCATTAATCATCTTTGGCTAGTTGGCTCATAACTACATTTTACTACCGAAAGATAAGTTAGAGACTGCCTAGAAGTAGAAACATAATTAACCCTTATTCGTAGAGCCGCGAGAGATCCTTTACCCACAAGATCCACAAGAATGACATCATGGTACGTTGGGAATATGGGATTTGTAGGAAGTTTTATAAAGACATTGATAAGATTTATATCATGAGTAACAGGGTATTTGTTAAGGTTTAAAGAACTATCTTAGAGGTTTCTTGTTTATGTTCGGTTCAAGTCCATAGCATACTCTCAACAATGAGAATTTTGTATTAACCAGTTTTATAGGATCCAACCCATAAGTAGATCATTTAGTTCTCAAGTGAAGTCAACTCCGATTATTAGTGCTCGGAGAAACCATTCCGTTCAATGACATAGGCTATACCTCATCATGACAGGCAATCAAACGATATATATCCGTTATATAGACCCTTTAAACTTCAATTTCTCATTTCTAATTAATTCCCATAAGAAATAATTCCACCAAACCCCAAAGTACCAGATATTCTCAAAATTCAAACAAGTCAGAAGAAAAACAACCAAAAATGCCTTCGATAACAAAGATGATACACATCTTTCTCCGTATCTCACAGGTCTGCTACCCCCTATATCTTAAACTACAAACTGCTCACACCTTCATAGTTGATATTTGTAACCCTAGTCCTCGCCCTCTCCGGCGCTCTAATCCAACAGCAAACTCGCGGTGGAACACCCACACGTGTAAACTACTCCATGTTTGTTGCTACCTTTGCAGCACTTACACACTTTTACCTATTACCTGCGACAATTGTAGATAAGATTGCAAGCCCTCTCGTCATGACGATCCTCGATTGGTTCAACACGATCTTCTTCCTATGTGCGGGGATTGCAATGGCTGCGCAGTTAGACGCACGTTCGTGTAGTGATCATGTATGTTTAATCCCTGTACTGTGCGTAGAGATTTTTTTCTTGTGCTGATGGTATACATGGGGTAGTACTTCCTAAGACATAATGGTATCACCAATGGTGGCGGATATATATCTCAACCCCGGCGTTGTCGCGAGGCAAACGCTATGACTGCATTCCAGTGGTTTGCTTTTGCAGCTTTCTTGGGGAGCCTGATGATTTCTGCGTGGAACTTGAAGCAGCAGAATAGCATCTCACGTAGTAAGATTAACATGAAGGGTGTTAGGCCTATGAGTCAGGTCTAAAGTGGTATTAGTGAGTAAGATATATATAAAAATCCCTTTTTCTTTTATGTAACTGTAAGGTGGATATAATAAATGTAAATATTTATAAGCGGATGCGTGGCAGTATATATACGAGGCATAGAGCATAGGCTTAGGAATAGATGCTAGTTTGAATGATGGATTAGAAAACAACTGTTGTTTGTGTGTAAGATTTTAGAAAATTATGTACCTGTAAAATCCCTATCTAGCTTCTCTGATCTAGAACTTAGGTAAAATAGATCATCTACAAGATCCTAACATGCCATATTATATTCATGGCGTTCAATCTAGAATTTGGGAGTTTTGGTTGTTATTTCCCGTTAACATCTTCCTTAGAAAGTTTTTGGATTCTGCTTTTATCCAAGGGTCTAAATTCACCAACACTTCAGCACACATAAGCGTATCTTTAATATCAGTGTCGAAATGCAGCTTCTCCATTATTATACAAACTTCAGCCCTGCAAATTATACGACCTCAGATACCTCCTCTTTTGCTACCGGCCCTTTGGAATTCCCTTACTCTGATCCCACTCGCCCGGCTTAAACCCACTCGCCCGATCCGCATCCTTCCACGGATTCTCTGTATCATTCCCCTTACTCCCATGAGCTCGCCCACTTGTACTCTCCTCTGTCTCTTTCTTCCTCTCAGCCTCTTTACCTCCTAAATCCGCACCAACTTCACCACGACCGAGTGTCTGATTACCAGGTGTTTGTAGCCCAGAGTCACCTGAAAACTTCGTATTGGACTCAAGGACACTATCGGGTGGTGGATGAGGTCCAACATTTAGAAGAGAAGGTTTAGCAGCCCAGCGTGCATCTGCAAGGGCTGCATTATGCTTAAGTTGCTGCATGCGAAGGATATCATTTTCCAGTTCGGAGATAGTCGGTGGATCAGCACGTGTTGCACGGAGCCATTGATGCCATTGTGCTAAGGCAAAGTAGGTATTAGCACCTAAGCCCCCGGTTTTCCTAAGAGAATATATATATATATATGCAAAGCAGAGGAAGAAGAAGGAGTTACGGGTAAGTTTATAATCGACATAATCCCTCTTCATATCTTTATATTGCACAATCCTCCTAGGGCGTGCCCTCCCCATCTGGTCCTTCATTTCCCAGTATGTATTACCCTCCAAATCCATGCCTACTCATTACATGAGCGAGCCAAAAATCAGCACTATGTCCAAAGTGCATGAAAGGATGGAGGAGAGTGGTGGGTTAAGGACCAATGAACCTGTGTCTTCGCCAGGGAAGACGATATGATTTCCAGGTATACCATACGCGCTTGAAGACACCACCTGTTACGTTTGAAGTCATCTTATTTTAACTCTTGGTTCTGTAAGCAAGCAGGAGTATGAATTGGTGGTTGTTGGAGGCTTCGCTATGAGGGTTACAATTGCGAGGATTGACGTCGCTGCCAAGACCCGTCAGGAACTCCTTTTTTGATACATGGTGCCCCGCAAAATCTAAGTACATGTAGTCAAAGACATTTTTCATGTGAGATAGCTATAGTATACTACATGTACTTAAAGATCGATCAAAGAAAATCCTCTATTAAACCACTAATTATATGCAATAGCCACCAGTCAAATTATTATTATCATAAAGACTAAGTGTAATTAAAAATATTACAACTTATTTTTGGAAATCTCAGGCTTGTTAATTCCCAATCTCCTAGAAAATTCAAGGTGAGGATCTAGATTAAAATAACTACATGTACCTAAGAGTTACAGTACGACTACACGCTTAATATTATATAATATATACACAAAGCAAACGCACACCACTCGCTCGAATCTAGTCATGTAGCGCCCCAAAAGAAAGGAAATAATAATAGAGTAGCGTTTTTTATCTATCCCACAAAATTCACACCCCTCCTTCTATAAATTCTCCCTCTTTATAAAACTGGCGGTGGAGGTGGGGGTGTCTTCTTTCCTGGCATACTGATCTTAGGCTTGCCCTTCCTACCAATATCCCACCCCCACCCACGAAGCACTCTCACAACTTTTGGCGTTACAGCCGCAGTTAAAGGAACCCGAAGGAATATAAACGATTTATGAATTGCGTATGCAAGGACCAACTCCGTCCATAGACCTAAATTATATTAGCAAATGTCTCATATTAATCGTTACACACATTTTATAACATACTAGCACTCTTTTTAACTCCTTCACCTCCATCACCTATATTATCCAGCCGATCATGTTCCTCTTCCAGAGCCGGAACAACCTCCGGCGCTGCTGGGAACCCAAATACATCCCTGACTTTATTCCAATACGGCCTCACAAAGCCCATAGCAGCTTTTTCCCATCTCCCGATCCTGTCAGCCCCAAGGAAGCGCACGGCAAGGAAACAGAACGGGAAATCGAGCACCGAGAGACCAAAGTAGACACCCATCGCAGAGTACCCATATTCCTTTGAAAGGACTTTGAGACGTTGAGATAATGAAAGTCTTGGAGCTGGTGTTATACTAGAGGCTGTGGTTGCAGTGAATCGAACGGTTAGAGGCCGGCCCATGGGGTTAGTCCGAAGGATTGGTCGCAGAGTCGCAGGGCCCCGAAGTAGTGGGGAAGGGAACCGTGGAGGTAGCGAACGGGAGAAAACTCGGGAGGCCATCGGGAGTAGAATACGGAGGTACGCAGAGTAGATAACTCAGCAGGGAGAAGCTGTATTTTGTACTATTTGGATAAAGGGCTCAGAGTGATTGTGGGCAAATGATCTCCCGATGACGACTGAGGCTCAGACACCCCTAAAAGAGCCTCAGCTTTTGCCCCTGCCTTGGCGCTCATCACTAAACCAGGCACTGCCCCACCGCCACAAAAAATATAGACATAACCCCTCTATCTATTAGCAATATTGAGAAATAAGTCTTAATTTTTAGTTTCAATGGAATCCGCGTTTGAAAGACCAACAGATTTATCATAGGTCTAGGGGCGTGAGCGACCATAGGGAAAGTGATGAGAACTTAAACCCTATTATAAATCTTACAGGATTAATGTACTACATATAGCTTAGGCAACTAAGAATAATTATTAGGTTCAGACGAAAAGATAGGGTCTATATGAGACTTTAGAAAAACATAATACTCGCTATTTAGGAGAGATAAAATAAATTAAGGAATAAATACTAACTCCACATGAAATCTAACCATTTTCTTGATTCCGGCAGGCGAAAAATAATTGAGCTAGCAGGTGTAGTTGACTAGCTTGCCCGTCTCTAAAAACTAAGTAAGCCTGTATTGTAGTTATTTAGGGGTAAAGATGTATTAAACCTATTAAGATCACAGTACATCACTCGCTCAAGTTTCCAACAACAAATCGTTGTACTATATGGTATTGAATGGGTGATAAACGGGTACATACAAGCAGGTTTTGAGTCTATGATCTATGAAGATTGCCACTAGGGGGCTCGTATAGAGGAGTAGTAAGAGCTCTCCTAAGCAGCAATCTACTTGTCTTTCTCTCTCTCTACCACTTCAGAAGTCAATATTTCAATATTTCAATATTCTTAATCTATTTCTCTAGGTAAACCTAGAAAATAAACTTAATTCTTATTTAACTAAAAACCATTGTGCCGAGAATAAGCATATAAAGAGTATGATACATACAGCTCCGTGTATCTACTGCAGACCTTTCCTCCTCATTAATGATAAGTCTAAACACAAGAAAGGGTAAAATACAAACGCCCTTTCAATCTCACTACGGTTTCTAATACTAACCCCCATGAAATGCCTTCTCATCTTTAGTTCTATAATCTTTCGTATGATCTACCAGATCAAAGCCCAATTCATCCTCCACACTCTCATAGCCATTACTGCTTTCTGCAAAGTAACCGCTGCTTAGCTGACTATCATCGCTATTGTTTTGGCTGTCCCATATCGGTGACCTCAGTTTCATCCCAAAAGCGCTGACACCACAATCATCACGGGCAACATTCTCCACCCCTACACCCATTGTTGATCGAGCCACAAAATGGTTCAATACAAGGTCTTTACCTACGCCGAAGCTAGGTAAGTGCATAGTTTCTCGTGATTCAAGTTTATATCCCTCTCCAATAGCAGTTCGACTATCAGAAACCGCGAGTTCAAAACTCTTGTCAGAGTTCATATTTAGTGTGCTATCACCGCTAGTAGATGACCCACTGCTAAAGCCTTCAAATCTAGCATCCATCCTGGGTTGTCTCCCTAGTTCGATATCCATTCCTCGAGGAATCATAGAGCCTATACTTAATTCCACTGGATCACAGAACATTGTTTCCCACAAGCCATTCATTCTTTGACCATTTCTTTCCTTCCTAATAACTGTTCCACCAATCATCTCAAGTTTATTTCCTAGAAAGGATCCCTCGTCCGTCGAGGAAGTATCTTCTTCAACTGTAGGAGATAGATATGGTCTTATAAATACCCTTCCAATTTCCCTTTCAGCTTTTACTTTGTCCGCGCTATCGTTAAACCGTACTAATCTATAAGTTCTTTCTCCTGGATCACTCCCCTCTTCGCTATCTAACACATTTGCCTGAACTTCTTCGCGTGTACTATTACTACCATCAGTAACGGTGCATTCGGCTGAGACCATAACTCCAGCCATGTTGTCGGAGGACTTCAAAATGCCTTGGCGGTTCTTTATAGTTGCGCTACCCTGTGTCTGTGTCCCCATTACACCTTTAATTTTGGTAGTTCTAGTAGAAGATGCTGACGGCGATTCCTCTCCGCCAACGCTGGTAATTGTTGATAATTGCCTCATACGCTCATGGACTAGTCTCTCAGCAACTCTGGTGAGAACGAGGGAGGGATCGGGTGCTCTACCACTATTACGAATTCTGACCGAATGTATTTTATGACTCTGTCCTGTAGAAGTCCGTGATAAGGCCGCTTCAACGTTTGTGCGTTTTGCCGAGCCCCATCCAAACCAGCGTTGGAAAATCCCCTCCTTCCTCCCGTTAGAGTGACCTGTATCAGAGCCAAACCATCTTTGTCTACTCACCCTCTGCCTAGAGACAGTGCCTAGTCTATTCGAAACCTCAATATCATGTTTAGACGTAATCCCTGGTCTATTTCCACTCTCAGAATCATGCCTAAATGTAGCACCTGGCCTGCTTTGACTCTCGAGACAAGATACAGCCTCTAGCCTAGCAATACTCTCGGTATCTTCTCGAGATACTAAAACTAATCTGTTAATTCTGTTGATATCATGATTAGGGTAATTCCGACCTACCCGCATTCTCGTTACTTTGCCTAGATGATAACCCACTTAAATGATCTATTACGGCGCTAGATTCACCATCATAATCGACATTTTCAACAACTGGAGATTGCACACGAGTAACGTTGACTGACCGGACCCAAATATATTGTACATTTCTTGACAATGCACATATCAGAAATAATGAAGGGATAGCCATTAAAAATCCTAGGCCAGTCGCTACTCCCACAACATTATGGAAATTACTAGAGAATACTGGGGTATAAGGTAAAATAAGTGTCACATTGGAAGTAGCCGTTGAGTTATCGAAGTGACTAGGTATTAGTCTCTGGTTTAGAGTCTCCATCACTTCAGAAATTCTAATCGTAGGAGTAGGTCGGAAAAAACTTGAAATATCGATACCCCATTGGTAGGACGGCGTGGTGATATCACTTACATGTAGTTCTGATTGTGCGGCTTGGGTAGCAGTAAGAACAGAATACATGTAGCTAGCTATATAACTGCTACCTGAATAAATTATGGCGGTAGAATAATTATCCGTACTCTGTGTGGTAGAGTTTTTGTACGGTTGCATTTGAGATTCTAGAACTGCGATGGTAGATTGGACTTCTAGACTTTGTGAAATCTTCTCCCAAGCTTCGCCAAGGGAATCGTCCCAGTATACGGTGACCCAATCCTCTTATTCAGCATTAGTATAATAGACCATAACAGAACCAAATGATTCTTACCATTAGGCACAATTGTTGTCCAAGTGCGGTCCCCCCCTGGTATCAAGTGATTATTACTTCCAGAAAAAATTAAAGGTGTTTCTTCCACTTCGGTACGGCGGACGACCTGCCGCTGACCCCAATTGTCCCTAGCTCTAAGTAAGTAGGCTCTTTCATCGATATTGAGGCCACTCATATCACTATCTCCAGGTTTATCATGGCGAGCAGCCCACTCTAGCAATTGTAGATAAACCCCGGAATTGAGTGACTTACTCTCAGAACTGAGGACCTCGTGAGAAACATGGTACTGCTGCGGGGCTTGATTTTCCTCGGTTTTGGTAATGAATAATGTTTCAGTATCATCATAGATATAATTCTTGGTCAGGTGAGTATTGCCAAGCATAAATGTGCTCTCACGATGAACGCTCTGTTTTTGGGCAACACAGCACTCGGTACCGAGCAAACGCCGGACTAGGTGGTTATTTGTATCGAGCATATAAACAACATCCTCAATGAGGCGCTCTTTGCAAGATAAATTGTTTAAGGGGGCAGGCCAAGCCCCAGAAAAGAAACAGCAGAAAGCAGTTATATATGTAATGTGCAGAAGAGAGAAATGAGGATAATTAGCAAACCATCCTGAGGCTAGAACAGAAGAAAGAACCATTGTGTCTGTGGGAGAAACACCCTGGTAGCTCCTATTTATCCCTAGAAATGTTAGCTACTTGACTGAATACTCTGAAGAGACAAAATTTCTGTGAAACCTGAGATGAGCCCTTTCTTTGGATCAGGTTTTAGGATACTGTAGAGATGATGAAAGGATTAAAATTTTGTGGACACGGACACCGAAACAAATATGCTACGTGTTCTTTATGTATGAGTGACCCTAGAGTACTATGATCTATCGAAACACGAAAATGAACATGGCCTAGAACACCGGCTCTGAGTATGCATAATAGCTAGACAAACTTGGCAACATATAACATAGCCCTATTTGAGATTACAGTAAAATATCCTAAAAGTAATATAACCAACAAGTAAATATATGATTCAACGCTCACGCCTAGTCAAACATACCGACCCCACTAAGTGTAAAAAAGAGAAATAAGCCTATAGAGAGAGTCCATCCCAACCCTAGTTATCATTTCTGATATTACTGCCATTAATCCTTTAACCCACACGCCCTGCCCAATCTCCTCTGATACCGCTTCTCTCAACAATCACACACCGCTTTCCAAATCTTTGTACATTTTGGCGCCACCCACCCTCTGCTTGGCCTGCCCCCACAGCAACGACAACTGCCCCAACCCAATTACCCTCCAACAGTCCTGATACTGATGCACCCTCCTCCCCAACTAGTGATTCATCCATATAAACTGCCTCTGGTGCCAAGTGTCGCAATAATGGCAGGAGTGCATTTTCCATCGTATATGGCATGATGTACTCTTGGGGATAGTCCTTCGGGAACACATCTCTTGCGAATTTATACACTTTCTCTGGGTTGCCACCAGACCCTGAGGAATGAACAAGAATAAACACATTTGCTGAATTTAAATTGAGGGGAGTCGGTAGGTTCCAGAGAAGCCCCAAAGAGTCCTCACGGACAACCACAACAATCGTCTTCTTTTGACCTGAGCTCATAGGATTTTGCTGTCTCGGTTGAGATTGCTGCTCAAACTCATTTTCGTTGACTTCAGTGGTGCGGTCATGGCTTATTGGGTCATGGCCTTGCTGTACGGGACCGCTTGAAGAAGAGGAAGAGGAGCTTTGTTTCTTCGAGTCATCTCCGAGCCAGAAGTAGAGTCCCAGGCCGACCACGGCGGCTGTGACGGTGAGGCCAATAGGGACAAGTAAATTCCTAGACCGTCTAGGGCGAGACATAGTCGTGGGATATTGGTATTGATATAGGAGGGATAATTAAATGACAAACAGTTGAGAAGAGGACTGGACAACTGTGGAAGTTTCTGTGAGCTGTCTGCAAGTAAACCAACTGACGCGACAGAGCTCGGCTCACGTGCTATATGGCTGGAGAGTGCTTGTCTTCAGCCACTGCCACTGCCACAGCCACAATAAATCCCATCCAAGAATATTAGCACCAGTGGGACAGTGACCACATATCCCAAAGTTCAAACCTCCTTTTACGACAGAGCCTCCAGGGACCGGAATATCTTAAACAAACACCAGGATCAACAATTCCACCTCATCTGCCCCGCTATTTACACAAATATGCAGCCCTCAACAAGTATACCTTCATTGCTGGTGCTTGCCGTCTCGCTCTTCTCAGTTGTCGGCTCAGCTCTTAAGTTCGACATCGCCGCCGAGCCCAGAGGCCATCGACAACGATGCATCAGAAATTTTGTCGCCAAAGATACCCTCGTGGTCGTCACAGCGACTGTGAGCGGGCATAAGGGTGATGGGCAACAAGTCAACATCCACGTATGATTTACTCTTTATTCATTAATAGATTAGTACCTACGAAAGCTAATTCTCGGGGGTAATAATTAGATCAGAGATGCTGTTGGAAACGAGTACGGCCGGCCTAAGGACGTTGTTGGAGAAGCTAGGATGGCATTCACCTCCCATGCCAATGCTGCCTTTGATGTATGCTTCGAGAATAACCTTGACGATGGTATATTTCTACCCTTTTCATTAAATAATTTTTTGCTTATCACGTAAGCTAATACTCGAACTACTAGGCCGCCCATATGGCCCTACCCGCTCAGTTGAGCTTGATGTCGACATTGGTGCTGATGCACGTGATTGGTCGGCCATCCAGGCCGCTGAGAAACTCAAGCCTGTTGAAATTGAACTGCGACGCATTGAAGAGGTTGTATCGGAGGTTGTTGGCCAAATGGATTACCTACGATCGCGCGAGCAGAAGCTTCGTGATACCAACGAGTCGACGAATGAGCGTGTGAAGTGGTTCGCTTTCTCGATCATGGCGACACTCGTTGGGCTAGGAGCCTGGCAGGTTGTCTACCTTAGGGCTTATTTCCGGTCAGTCCCAGTCTACCTAACCTACAAAAAATATGAGAATACTAATAGCCTATTGGTAATACAGATCCAAGCATCTTATTTAAATTTCCTATACACAACCCTCCTACCGCTCCTCATCCTTCTCCTTCTCCTTACATGTTCCTCCTTCTGGGGTTTTTTTTGCCAAATACTTAGCCAGTTATTTGTCTGTGATGTTAATTCCGATATCTTATTTCTCTTTTTACTTCACGGACGCTATCTCTCGGTGTTTACATAAGGCTCTGAAAAGATAACCATGTGGTGTAACGCCTAAAACGATGAAAGATAAAGTCATGAATATTTTCTCACATTTCGCTTATCCTAATTCATGTGAATTCCGCGCCTTTAAATTGCGTCTGAAATTTGAGTTTATGAACCTATAGAATAAGAAGATTATCTAGCACACTCCTTGATAGTCAAAGTTGCTACTACTAAAGTGATGTAGGAAACCAAGCCTACGTATGCACTAAATATTCACGTAAAGTCTAACGCTAGTCCTAATAAGCTTGTTGAGGCATGAAGAGCTTGTACCCCAGATCATCCCCTTCTTGAATGTTACGATCACGATTGTTGGTTAGAATGTGTTGGTCCTGTATCACTTACACCGTACGCCAATGCATTAGCACCCGATATAACGAGCTCAATAGACCCGGCATCTCCCGATAACTTCGGTCACGGCTATCCAACAGTTCATTTGACAGGCCCCTGATATTCGATCTGCTAATTTATTACCTACCTGAAAAGCCTTCAGTTCACCCACAGTTCTTGGCTATTTCTTTTACCCAGTTGAAGTCATTAGTACTGCGTACTTCGGCCTACTGGCCGATATATCTGACGATTTTTCGTATTATCCAAATCGCCGCCAAAGTAACCCATTTCTCTGCATGAGTTATATCCCTCAATTATAAAATCTTACTATGTGCTAAAGACGTGTGAAAGTAGTTTTAGTAGATTGACAGATCGAGTGATTATCCGTGAAGGAAGTCATTCGACAACTAATTCCACGATTTTTCAGCATAATATCAGGCTTCTACACTACTAGACCCAGTATCAGAAGACCTTTGCTACATGTATATACTACTAGTAAGAAGCCATACCAATTACATGTAATGTCCCCATAAATTTGGTGGATTGTATATGTGATACGCTGTGGTATGTATGTACGTGGTTGGGGGTTCCTCCGCTACCTCCCAAATACCCATGTTAAAGCCTAGTATATCGTACTTTATTCTCTCTTTAGAGGCCTAAGTCATGACATTCAGGGATAGAAATGAGGTTATTTAGAGCTACCGATAGATTCCGAGATCACCGCTAACATCACAATATGTCGACCCAAACGCCTCCAGATATATGTATAACCTGAATGTATGCATAATTCTTGAACTAGACTGTGACCAGGTTTTTGACGGGGGGGCCTCCGTCAACCAGCCCTCGATCTCGGCTCCAAAACAGTGGCTTCAAGGGGATTTTAACGTTCTCAGGATGACATTGATACCCCGACATCTCCCCGGCTGGGCAGCGAAGAATCTCGGAGAGATGTCCTGGATGAAAATGGGAACAACTAGCCCCATGCTTGGCATGTTAAATGTGTATCTAAAATCCGGGTTACCCCATACCAAGCCCATGCCCATGCCCAATACCGATCGGCCCTTTCGTCCGTAAAATCCCTACGCCAAGCTTTATGTCAATACTCCACAAAATCGAGACCCATAAACTTTTCAGTTTTCAAGCGATATCCGCGGTCAACCGATACTGCTTACGGTCAGATTTGTGGATTTCGAATTTTTATCATGCTCTGCAGTTTAAATTAACACACGCACATCCCTACCTAGAAAACAACGAATTTGTTCAGGTGAGCGGGGGTTTGATGTTTTGATTGACGCTATATGCACCTCGGCAACGGTTTTATTTTCAAAACCACGAGTTCCCCCCACACTTTAGTGTGGAAGAAACCACAATTTCTGCATAGAGTATATCAACTACAAGAACCACTATACCAAAGTAGGAAAGGGTGGGCACAACTCTAAGCCAACAGATAACCTATGCATATAAGCTTAAACTCAACCTCACCCGAAAAATATATATACGATACCTGAAACTGTAGCCGGTCACGTACACCTCCGTATGGACCGGTTTTACCAGCTATACTACCCCAACCACCCCCGCACCGGAGAAACATAACGACCCATTATCACACGATCAAATACACCCTTTTGCCTTATTTAAAGGATATGCTGCAAGTGATACATTATGCTAACCATATTATAGGGGTGTACTGGTACGGGATTTGTAATTTGTAGTGATAGCTATCCGATTCGACATAAAATCCAGATATACGATGCCTCAACTAGAACATGTAGATTAATTATATGTAGGTTTTCGGCGTAAAAAATGAGGATAAGCGTCCTTGATTCCTTAGGCTGGATTGATCGTCAGTTACTTGGCTGCCCAAATAAGGGTGGGGATTCTGAGGATGAAGACAAAGGATCTACATTCTTTTGATACTCCCGTTTGGTAAGAAAGGAGGGAGGTCAAGTAATAAAACCTATTACCTTGATCTGAGATGTTGTACCAAAGTAGACTTACCGGGGGCATCAGAAATTATGTCCCTCATGGTTTATACCCGAATAAATCTTTTGGCCTGGTAAGCATAATCGATAAAGAGATATGGAAGGATTGAAAGGTCTTATCTACACCTATAGACATCAACGAAAATGCAAGTATTCTTTCAAGTGCCGTAGGTTATACATGAGGGTTCCGGAGTGTCTACATATTCGGAATGAGTCCCGAGAGCTAGGCACACATTTAAGCAAGTAAGCGACCGCACATAGTGTGACAATAACGGAAGCGTACCCCAGAATTAGGAATATGCACTCTTGTGCCGAGATCTTGCTTTCATGCTTATTTACATGGATAGAATAGACAACAAGGTCATTTTCCTGTACATTCACCCTGCAACACCACGAATGAGATGCGGGGAATTGACCGAGTTTCGTGATAATGAGGAAGTTGGTTTTTTTTTGGAGGATAGAGTTTTTTTTAGGGAGGGGTACGGAGTTTGTGGGGCAAAAGTCATAGTTTGGTCATCTATTAGGCACAAATACTGACATCACTACCTCACTTGAAGTAAACTATAAAGTCATCACTCGCCAGAGGATCTCAACATTTGCTATGGAAAATAACACCTGTCTGTGTTAGCCTCCCTTCTTCTTCCTCCCCTGCTATTCAGAAAGACACAAACAATAAAGCTATCATGGCAGAACCTTCAAGAGCTTCGAGGATCTTAAAACACATCAAGGAGATATTTACCACAGGAGAAGGCCATTACATTAATGAAAATGGGGAAACCGTGTATGGCAAACTCCCTAGAACAAAGGTTGAAAATCCGATCAAAACTATCTGTCGGCCAACGGCCATGAACTACCTTTTCTTCTTCGTTGGCTGGGTTCGTAAATCGACATCTAACCCTTCTCAATACCAAAGAATGCTAATAATATTTAGATGGCATGGACAATGGACGGCTATGATTTTCATACAGTCTCACTCTCACTCTCTAGGTTGGCAGTATATTATGACCAACACAGAGAGCACATAGCGACATCAATCACACTTACTCTTTTATTCCGTTCTATCGGTGCCGTAATCTTTGGAATTTCGGGAGATCTTTATGGACGTAAATGGCCTATGATTGTCAACCTGGTAATCATTGCTGGTTTGCAGCTAGCCACAGCGTTCTGCAAGACATTTGCAGACTTTTTGGGTGTGCGTGCGCTATTTGGCATTGGAATGGGCGGTATCTGGGGTCTTGCAGCGTCTATGGGTCTTGAAAGTATGATTCTCCTACAAGTAGCGGTTTTGGATTGTTTACTAATATTATTAAACACTGGTAGATATGCCTATGGAAGCTAGAGGACTTTTTTCGGGGATCTTGCAACAGGGATATGCTCTCGGCTACCTGATAGCAGCAGTATTCAATCTTTACATTGTTCCTGGCTCTCCACATAGCTGGAAAGTTCTGTTCTACATCGGTGCTGGCCTCACAGTTGCCGTAGCCCTCGCCCGTTGCTTCTTCCCAGAATCTAAGCAGTTCATTGAGGCAAAGAGAAATGGCGAGAGAGTACAAGGGAAGCAAAAAGTAAAACTCTTCTGGGCAGATGGGAAGAAGATTATGAGGGAGTACTGGAAGAGAGCTCTTTATGCTATTGTCATGATGGGTATGAATACAAGCATTCGGGGGCCAATATATTTGATCCAAAGACCTGTGGCTAATTATTATCTTTAATAGCACTTTTCAACAGCATGTCACATACTTCGCAAGATATGTACCCAACATACATGCAACAAACCAAAGGGTTTACGCCGGAGATGTCATCTAAGGCAACTATCATCGGGAAAACCGGTGCTCTCGTTGGTGGAACGGTAAATCAATTATTCATAATCCTAAGTACAAACACATACTAAATTCATTTAAATTCTTTAGTTCTGTGGTTATTACTCTCAATTCTTTGGGCGCCGCCTTACGATAATGATTGCCACCATCTGTGGCGCATGCTTGATCCCCCTATGGGTCCTTCCTAATACTTGGGGGTCACTTACAGCCGGCGCCTTCCTTATCCAATTTATGGTTCAAGGTGCATGGGGAGTTGTACCAATCCATCTCCAAGAGCTCGCGCCTCCTCAGTTCCGATCTTCGTTTCCGGGTATTGCGTACCAGCTAGGCAATATGATTTCCGCGCCTGCTGCTCAGATAGCATCTGCCATCTCTGAGAAATTAATTATTTACGTCAACGGCGAGGAACGTCCAGATTACGGTAGCACACAAGCAGCTATGATGTCAGTTATTTTCGTCTTGCTATGCATCTGGATTGCATGCGGCACCGAACAACGTGGAAGTCACTTCGAGCTTGCAGGTACTGCTGGAGAAGATCAATCTCATGAGAACAAACTAAGGGCTACCGAGGAACTCGAAATGGCTGGAAAGTCAGTCCAGACGAGTGGCCATATTGAAACCGTTGGGAGTCGGGAGTTGGATATTAATCAAGGCAAGAATTAAGTTATTTTAGGAGTACCTGAAGTTATATTCTTAGATCTTGATAAAATAAAGATTATGAGATTCATGTATTTATCGAGCTTACTACAATAAAATCAATTTCTATTGTACAGATCATGTTGGTAAAGCTTATATTTGATTAAGCATTCCCGGATAGAAAGGGAAATGTGATCTACAACACAGAGGAAGCTTTGGACCCAGCTTTACCAGAGTTTTCTCTGTCTGCATCCACAACCCACTTATTTACAAACTTACTTAAATCTCTAACCATCTCTGGGGTGCACTCATGGCCAATTCCTGGGTAAACAATATTTGTCAACTCCCCTTCAAAAGCCCCAGTTAAATGTGCCTCTTTTAGCGCGTTTAAAAACGAGTCTCCGCAGGCATAAGGAACTAATTTATCAGCCCCTCCCGATAACGCCAGTATCTTCTTTCCTTTCAGAAGTCCTCTCTTTGCGATTTCATCAATCCCAATTGCAGCTGGATCAACTAGCCCCACCACACCTAAAAAGTTCTCCGGAAACTCCTTCGACTTAAATAACCCCTCCAACCCACACTCTAGCTTCGACTTCTCGGCGCGGTGCGTCATCAGCCGAACATAGTCTGGACATCCAATAACGACTACACCAGCAGTAATTCGGGGCTCATGTGTGAGTGCGAGGTAGGCTGCATGCCCACCCAGAGACACACCTGCAACAATGTGCTGAGTCAACGTATACGGAGAGTGATATGTCGGAAAAATATACGACGGGAGGTAAGAAATTATCATCGACAAATCAACCTGTGTCCCGTGATAGATTGAAAACATGTCCTGTGCATGGGTTGGGTTCGAATTTCTCCAGTCCATATTTGCTAGCTTTTTCACCTAGGTAGATTCAAAAAAAAATCAGTTACAAAAACTCATATTCCAAAGAGAGAGAGAAAACCCTTGTATAAAAAAACCTACCTCCCGCTCTCCATGGTTGCGTTGGTCAAAAGCCACACAAATCAAGCCTCTTGCTGCCGCATACTTAGAATCGTAGTGATCTGCAAGGACAGTTTTTGCTATTCCTGTCATGTATGTATGATCGCAGAGCCGAGGGTTTAATAGGTAAAGACATGATACATCTGCTTTGTTGGTGGACTTTGGAAGCTGTTCAAGGCCATAAACTACTACAGTGATGCCGGCAATTGTGTATGTTGTTACACTGACATCGAGTGATTGAGCCTTGAGGCTTCCTGCTGGGGTTTGGGACATCCTAGAGACAATTGTGGTTGATGAATTAAAATAGAGACGGCTAATAAAGACAGGTGAGGGGATAGGCTAGATGAGAACCTGCAAAATACGGAACCCGAGAGCCTAGGCTTACCGATAGCAACCGCGGCTAATCACTATTGATCACTCGGTAAAATATTAGGCTCTGATTTCAAAAACAAACCCCAATACCTTTATACAGTATTAATATACATGTGACCGTATACTTATTTTTGAATGTTTTGGATATTCATAAAGATAGAGAAAAAGAACAAAGTATGAGTAGCTAGGCTTAGGCAAGCTTATGTGAAGGCAAGAAGTCATAACCCATCTAAGGCATAACACACGAGAAAATTTTCTTAGAATTTTAGGATACTTTCAAAAACAAAAAAACAATACTATGCCGAAGTAAAAATAACCTCCCAGCTATCCAGTTATCTCCATCACCACCTAGAGCCTTATTTCTCTGCAATAACGATTCCCTAGACTCTTCCATGTACATCCTAAAGAGAGAGAAAACGAAAGAATACTGAATGCCAACCCAACCCCCCGAACATATACCAACCCACCAACCCAACCACTGTGTCCGTCATCATTCATATTGCAGCATACAGAGCGAAAGAAGGTCAGGAAACATAAGAAACCCAGATACACCAGTAACCTAGAAAGAAGAACCAACAAAGAAGATAGGAAAGCCACCATAGGCTGTTAAAAATGTGAATGATAAAATCCCACATAGCACGGTCAAGACAAATGAAAATACTCTGAACAGGTCCCTTGTAAGTTTGGGGATGGGAATTTCGATAAGAAATATAAAAGAAAGGAGGTTAAAATAATAAACTTAAAATCAGAAAGCCACCTAAAAGAACAAAATGGGAGAAGCCTCATAGTAACAAAGTTATGGAGCAGTTGCGACTAGAGCAGCAAACATTCCAACACCACCGACAATAGCACCAGCCAGAGCAGTGGCAGCGAACTTTGCAATTTGTTGGCCATTGCTGCTAGTCCTCGCCTTCTTCCTTGCAGGTTCATCCTCGACATCGTTCTCTACCCCTGCCGTCTTTACCTCAGCTACAGAGACCTGCACTGCAGTGTTCATTGTAGTAGAAACACTATTGAATAGCTGGTCTCCCTCTGTGAGAGTAGATTCAAGTTTGAACTGGCCTTTCTCTTCCTCTCTCCTATTTCCGTCCTCTTGGGGCTCGAGGTCATCGTCAGTTTCATCCATGTTATCAGAGTCGAAATACTCGACATCAGGGTACTTCGACTCCGGTACCTCTTCCGGGCACATGGTAGATATATCCTCAAGTTTACGCTTAGATCCCGTAGCTGGAGAAGAAGGGTTAAGAAGGTCAGCCATAGACTTTTCCTTTCTAGTCTGAGAGGCTGGGATTGTCGGGGCATTGGCTGTATTGTTAGGGGCAGAGAGCTGTCCAGGATTCTGGGGAGTGAGCCTACAAGGTAGACTGATCAAAGGACGTGTAGGGTAGAAAGTACCAGTTGCTGCCAATTGAGGTCGTGGAGGAGTGACAATATTCTCATTCACAAGATTGCTGATAGAGAACCCACGAGATTTTGTGAAATCGCTCTTACCGGCCTCTGATGCACTTGTCCTTCCAACATGCGAGTTATTGGAAGATGTGACGGAAGATGAGGCAACGGCAAAGAGCTTCTGGGACGACAAAAATGGAGCCTCGTCCAACCGAATTGAACCGCTACCATATTCGCTTACATCGGTGCGAATATCATCATCTTGTTGTCCATCTCCAAGTTCACACTCCAATTCATCATCCTCATAGTCTTCAAACTCAAGGTCAAGGTTTGTATCATCCATATCCTCTTCCTCGGCTCCATTTCCTTTGTGCTGCTCATCGTTCTCTTCCTCTTCATCATATTCTCCATCCTCGTCATTCACAATGTCATCATCCCATTGCACGTCGGAATCCTCTTCCTCATTCTCAAAGTTCACCTCACCCTGCGGCCACCAACTCGAAAACCTGTTTTCAAAGGTCTCTTTGTTTTTCTCACTACCCGATACAGCGTCTTCTAGGAGTCTCTTTGCCTGTGAAGATACAGTTGGTGGTTGAGACAACATAGTTTCATCACTTGTCCTCGGCAGCGCTGTAACCGGCTTTGCTTTCTCGGACTCTAGAATATTCGGAAATAGGCCCAGTGATTCCTTTGGTATCTCGTTACTCTTTAATCCGTGTACCCATGGCATACCATCAACAATGTACGGCTGTGGAGGCGGTGGAGACTTTGATGTTGAACGGAAACTAGAAGAACAAATGAGAGCCAACTCATCCCGGTTTGGGTGGATTCCGTTGATAGAACGTGCATCTTTTGTCCGGTTGACTTCTCTAGCCTCGAAATATTCTTTTTTGTGGTCCATACCGCCAATTTGTACAATTTCAGAATAAGGAGGGAAAGTAATGTTCTTCTGCACTGGTACCACATTTTCGCCTAACCAATGGATATGTGATGCCCCCGAAGGTGTTTTCTTAATGATGGCTTCATGATGTATTTTTGAAAGAGGTGGGAGCGTAGCAGATGGAGACTGTGGTGTAGGTGCCTGAATGGCAGCGACAGCCGCATGGGTCAGCTCGTCAATAGGTGATCGGCCCGTTTTAAGCGGGGGGGATGCCAAAAGCAAATCAAGAGGGGCAGCCGGAACCTTAGAGCTTATCACTTCAGGGGGTGACATAGGCCTTGGTTCTACTTGGGGGAGTGTGTTGACAGTATCTCCGAATGCACTCACAAGCCCACGAAACGTATTATCCTTCCCCTTCATCCCAAAATCTTTCATCTCTTGGTCCTCGCCCTCCTCCTCTTCCTCTTCCTCCTCTTCCGAAGATACTTGCCCCTCTTCATCTTCATCTTCGTCATCCTGTTCATCATCTTCAATGTCAATACAGCCATGCAATTCCTCATCATCATAAAGCATCTCTTCGTCGTCGTCGTCAATAACAATGGGCTGCTTGGATTTTGACTCAGATGACCCTTTAGATGACTTGGTCGTAGCTTGGAAGGTTTCTTTCGGAATAACCTCGACTTCAATGTCACTCAGCGTCAGATCATAGGCATAGAAATCGTACTCAGGTAAAGATTTCCTGGTGCACTTCTTACCCGAATTTCCATCCTTTTCACCTTCGTCATGAGGGGTGGGGTCTGCTGCCTTATTCATCAAGCTTCCAATTGAAACCCTTTGATCGCCGGTTGTGCGTATTCCAGAGAAATCAGTGTTAGTCTCAAGAATAGTGTTGTCTCTTTTAGACGTCATTTCCCCAATCTTTTTCTTGAGTTGTACCATACGTTCAACGTCTTTTGTCAAAGCTTCAACCGACATATCTTTTGTGCTCCGCTCGTGGCTAACTGGAATGTCCTCGTCCATGAAATAAGATGGTTTTGAGGTAGATGCACCGACATATGCCGGCTTTATAGTTTGGGTGATCGGTGAGCTAGTGGCAGAACTGGGTGGAGAAGATTCACCAGATGAGGAAGCCTTGTCTTCATCTGAAGGAAGATCTAAGTAGGACATATCCACCTCCACCTCCTCGTCCTCCTCCTCCTCCTCTTCTTCTTCATCCTCCTCGTCCTCATCTTCATCGAAATCCTCTCCTGAGGCGTACGTGATATCTTCGGTAGTTACACCATAACCACGGCTCTTACCTTTTTCAGTTATGCCAAAGTTTGGGGTCTTTGGTGGGCTACAAGAATCATGAGCACTCTTCAGCCTGAGTATCAAGGGGTGGGGTAAGCCTACGTCATATCTTCCCACTCAATATCGCAGCGAAAGGTCTTCGGTGGGAAAACCTCTTCGCCTCTTGTAACCTCACAGCCAAAAGTTACTTCCGTCCCTTGTCGGAGCTCTGCAGTTTCTTCTTCTCGTAGCTGTAACCCGTTTACGAAGGTGCCGTGCATAGATTTTGTGTCTTTGATTATAATCTAGAGAATATTGTAAGTAACTAAAGTAGCTAAATAGGAGATAGAAGATGTAAAGGGAGGGTATTTGTTTTTCTAATAAGATCAAGATAGAATGGTTCTAGGAAACAGCTAGGGTAGGCATCATAATAATGGTGGGGTGACTATGACTATTAAATTCCAAAAAAGACTAAGGCAGAAATAAAATATTGCTGCAGTTTGACTCTCAAACTCGATCCTTCTACGCGGGTCCAAATTCAAAAAAAAGGGTACAAAATATTTATTCTTACCTTCCGTGTCGGCTCTAGAATCAGTCGAACTTCAGCATGTGCTCGGCTCATGACTGCTGACTCAAAGAAACCATTATTTCGGTCGGCAACTAAACCCTTCGCTGCATTCCTGCTACTTCTACCGATCGGTTGGATAGATGTTTCTGGTGTCAAAGTGATTGTACGAGCGAAGTCTGAGCCACTACTAGAGATACTTGTGAAAGTCGGAAAAGCGCCAGGAGGGACTGACGCTAGTTTGGATTGAGAGTTTCGATGGGGGTGGAGGTGGAGGTTAGCTGTTAATCGAGTTAGCATCTTTAACGAAGGAGCATAATACTAGTAAGATGAGAAGAGTTTGGAGAGAGAGTTCTAGAATGCAAGTAAGGAAAGTAATGGTATTTCCCCTCTCTCCTCTCTCTATCCGTCTATCTTGTTCTCTGATCCTCTCTCTCTTAGTTTTCTATGGACGCTTCCACAACTCACCTCTAAACATCTTGTCACGATTGGTATGCTCCCCTAACGATCTCTGGAAAAGAAGTCAAGCAAGTAAGAGAAGGGACTCGTTTAATTCTATTTCTTGTTGTCAATAAAATGTTTGCTTGTTCGGAACAAGCTGGCAATATGGATAGGGCACAAGGGTTTCTATGGTTGCGAGAGAACGAAAGAGAGAGTTTTGTGAGAAATATGGTGACGCACAAGCACTAGAATCAGACTCCAGAGCGTACAGTCAGAAGGAGACTATCGGACCACACCGAATAGCTATGGTTGATTCAGGAGCTGATAGTGATGATGTATTGGGTAGTAGCAGTAGTAGCAGCAGTTTGGCTAGTTTCAGGAGCAGCTTGGAGTTAAACTTGGAGTCTCGAACTCGAACTCGATAGGCTTTCCGTATTTTTCTTCCAAAGAATTCACGATAGACCCCGCAACAAATCGCTTCTCTCAGAAAACTGAGGAGGAGAATAAGGCGGAGAGAGAGCGAGTAAGTGATTAAGCGGGATGAGTGAGGAGGGGGAGGGGGAGTTCAGAGTTAAGGCGGGGCGCAGAGTACAACAGCCCTCACCTAGCTGCGCACAAGTACTCAGATGGTCTCAGTAGCCAATCAAAGTACTTTACACTATGCTCAAAGTGGGTTATTTAGCGTCATTTGCGGCTCCGAAGACTCACTCCGACTAAATTTACAAGGATTTTCTACTGATTAAACACCCTTATCGGATATGCAGCAGATAGAGCACCACGGCTACAGGCTACAGCAGCCAAGTGCAAATTGATGAATTCCTTGAATAATGTGGCCATATGATGGCAGTAAAGGTGAGGAGGACTCCTCAGTTCCGATCCTAACTCCCCCTCCTGCCACGGGGGGCTGTAATTCGACTAAGAAAGAGCTCCCGAAAGAAGGAGAAGCACAGAGGGGTAACTGGAAGAAACACAAAATGCGGAGGTGAGTTAGGGATGCCTCGCTACTAGTCTCCCTACGTGCCTTTTTTTGTGGTATGGGCACCTGACTGATCGATTGCTATAATTTACCCCCCCTTGTACTTGGACCAGGCTACAGCCTTGGAGGTGAGGTGGGGTGGTTACCTACAGGTTAACAGGTTAACGATCATGCTTTAGTGAGCTCCTCATTAGCCTAGGTAAGGTACTCTTCATGTGGGCAACTCGCACCCGGATTAATCCCCGATTTCATCACCGCCTTGATTGGATTGTGATATAAGTACTACGACGATCGCGGCAGAGAGGGAGTCCAGTTGCGATTCCGAAATATGAACCTCACGTGCCCTTATCAGTCACACATATCAACTGCATGTAACAAAAACGAATTGGTGCTTCTTAGTCTCCTACATAAACTCACCCCCATACACGTTGAAGGCAGGAAAGAAACTCGATAGTTTGGACTCCTTCCAAAGCAAAAGCTGGAATGCTTTGGTGGAAAGTATAGCCCCATGGCTGCTGGCGTGAGACAGATGTTCGGGGCGCGGAAGTGAGACTTCCGATCCTCTTTTAAGAATACTCAACTGCACTTGCCTTACCAATCAAAAAATAAAATAAAAGGACAGAACTGCCTATGTGTGCCTTTGATGGGATATCGCTCAGCTCACATCCATGACTATCGATGACTACATGCAGACTTACTATTCATTTTATTCGAGTCAAAGGATTCCTCGAGTTTTGAGCCTTTGGCTCCCTCTTTAACCTGGTATAATATACGGACGAACTTGCCACCGGTTTCTGCTGACACAAATAAACTCCTATATTAGAATGTATTTTCCCCGCGGCTTGAGATTATATATGTTTCAACTTCAAAGGATGCGATCAGCTCTGTTTTCATCTGGTATCTAAGGGCATACAATTTATTTTCTTTTTTCCTTTTAACTTATTTACACCTTTCATTGGCCACCTAGGCCACCTAGATGACCTGACAGCTGTTCGACAAATAATGGTAGTTCTGAGTGACGAGGTGCCGGTGGAAAGAACACCCGGAGCCCGTAAATGGTTACGTAGAACATAGAAGCCCGCAGTAATAAGACGTAACCGCCCTCATAGCTAAATGTATGTCCTATTGACCCAGTTCGTCCCAAGTGCAATCGAATCTCCCGTTTTATTACTGAAAAGTGACCCTCTCTCTCTCTCTACCACATGTGGGCTCTCGGAAATGAAAGATGATAGTCTTTTGGCCACGTTTAACTCTCTTTGCCACACATGCACAACCATACTTGATCACATATTTACTCTTCATGAAAAAAACCACCCAGCAATCTCTATACGATCTTGAGACTATATCTAAAAAGTGGGGGTTATGCGGCGAGTCAATTTTCCTAGATCAAGGCGAGCGACGTGGACAAAATCTAGCTACTCAAAGAAGAAATGACGACTTTTACCCACCATTCAACCGGCTAGCAGTTCTAGTTCCGGCTTCATAGGCATGTAGTTTCTCACATTAGTGCTGGAATCCACAAAAACGACGATGAATGACGTTAGCCGCGGGTAATTCTCTATAATAACGCCCAAAACTTAGACTTTAGTTACTCCATAAGTCAATCATCTTAGATATATCTCAATAAGTGGTTTTATATAAACACGAGTCCACAATTGACCCCTAGCTCCTTCATCCTTCATCTTTCAAGTAATATTAATCCTGTTAATTATAATTATAAATTATTACCTGTCTAGTAGTACTAGATAGACCTAGAGGTTTTTGCTAAAAATAAGGTTTGGATTAAAGCTACTAACACCGATCAATGCCCCGCGGAAGGCTATACATGTCATGCCGAACTACCCCCCCTCTCGCACACACATAGCTCTAGAGACCTAAGCTTCTATATTCTATCCAAGTGGCAATCAATTAGACTAAAATATTGCCAAGATACTAGAATATAATGTGGTAAAAACAAGGATGATCAAAAGTACTAAGGTTATAATTGGTACAATATTACAATATTACAAGATTATATCAGTGGTGTTACGGAATTCTTAGTAAATAGTCTTCTTCTTCATTCTTTATTTTTTACAATTACCATAATAATTCCATCCTACTATAGAAATAATTCTCTCAAATACATGCACTTTCATCAAAGGATAGTGTTGAAGTATATGGTATCGAATAGGTGAGACACGGATATAAGCAGGTTTTGGGTTTATCATGTAGAAGCTCGTGTATATAGAAACAGTAAGAGTCTTCCTAAGTAGCAAAACGAGTGAGGGTTTGTGAACGAAAGTGTTGATATACAGTACGGAAAAAGGGGGACGGACTACATGTAGGTACACTATTCTTCCAAATAACCCAGAATCCCATAGTAATAGTATAGAACGAGAGTATTATAGCATTCTTGTCTAAATTCTGGTTTAATACGGTATTCCCCCTCCAATGCTAGAGAATTACTATATTTCCAACTCCATCCTTGCATTTTTCTTCTACAGCTACATGTATGTACTATAGCCTATCTAGTACACGCATGACTCGCAAAAATATTCTACTTTCCAAGTACACAAATTTTTCTATCAAAAATCGCTTCTACAAGACAAGGATGAAAAGAAAACGAATATAAAATACCACCAGCTAAAACAAGATATATGGCCATACATAAAAACAGACAACCCGTTAAAAAAAAGATAACCCTCCATCCTTATGGACTTTAAAACAATTTGGGCACATCCTTCCACTCTCCATTAGCCCTTTGCTCCCAATAACCATCTCCTCCTGTTCGAATCTTCCATACTTCTTCATCAGCATACTCTCTTACTTTAACAAACCACCTCGGCTGCCATTGCTCTCCTCTCTCTTCCATCTCCTTCCTACGTTCCCTCTGCCCTTCCTCCAAACGTAACTTTTCTTCCTCGGCCTCATCCAGCTTCCCCTCCTCTACCATTCTTTGATCTGGCCTAAGGCGTGTATCACTGATGGGAATATGTCCTTCCTCGATGGATGTGATCTCGTTTAATGTAGCCGCAAACCGAGTAAACCCATAACGCGTGTTTGGGGCATCTACAAGGTCGCCTACGCTCCAAACGGCTTTATTGTCCGGCTGCATTATGAGTTCTTCCGTCCACTTCCCAGTTAGGGAAATTGGTTGAGGCTCTCCATCTACGTCAAAAGCCTGGATGGTGACCTCCTCACTTCTCCCAGCAAACATTCCTTTATTCGCCTTAAAGGTAACAGTAGCCTTCTCGCCAGTATTTTCATTGTGGATTGTCATAGTACCAACAGGTTCGACATATTTCTCTCCCGCAATTATATTACGGAGAAAGCTCGTTGCAATAGTCCAAGAGTAAGAGTCCCCAGTGGTAGGGAAGTGGACACGCACCCGGCCGGAGGTATTAAGTTCAGCAGATTTACCCCAAAACTTTTGAGTTGGCATTGGGGATTGTGTGAATGTCCAGAGCTGGGATTCGGCATGACAGGCCATGATTACAGGGCGATGGCAGACTTTCTCGGCGATGAAACGAAAGCCTAGAAATGAAATTGATTAGTTTGCGGATATGCGTATAATGAGAGGCTATTACCTTTATCTTCTCGAACCAATTCAAAGGTCTCTCCTAACATTGGATTAAATGGTTTCCGAATCGTGCGATCTTTTACTCTACTATTAGAGAACGAGCTTGTCGCAAATGCTGCAACATACAATAATCTCTCTCCGCGCTCCTTTGGTGCATTTACAGCCTCATCTAGCAGCTCGGAATATTCTAACTGTTCAGAAAGTCTCTGTAAGAGACTCGTAGGCTCATTTGCGGAGACCGGCATAGCTATTGTCGATAGATCCTTGCCAACATTTTTTCTCAAGAACCCAATTAAGCTTGGGGGCATCACCGTCGGAGGAGGAATCAACTCTCGCCTCTGAACTGGCTCACAAGGCAGTGGCTTTAAATTCCTAACACCCCCTTCCTCTATAACTTCATCGGCACCCTGATCTAGTTTCTCACCACCTCTTCTATTATTTTCATCAAACCCATCATCTTCCTCATCACTCTCATCGTCGTCTGTAGCTGCTCCCTCATCAGGTGCCTCGCCTTCGTCTTCATCATTCAATAATACGACCTTCCCGCGCTCTGCTTCATTCAAAGCATCCTCTGCATCAAAAAATTCGTCAGAACCATCAGATTCCATACTTATTCTAGATACCCTCTTAGATAACCTGTGTGCCAAGGGAGATGGTGCTCGCTGCTGTATGGTCGACATGCGATGTTGGTACCTCCGTTGTTTATTCTCCGCTACCAACCGCGAGAAGTCTTCAACAACAGAGTCCAATCCAGATAACACCGCATTAAGGTGCATGTTCATACTATCTCCACGCTGTACAACTTCGGGTGCCCCATTGAGGGCTGTAGTAGCCATCGCAGAACCTGTAGCGGTGGCGGCGCCAGCCACAGATTTATTCCTACCTGCATCCCGGGGGTGCAAGCTAGCTCCACTAGATGTTACTTGGCCTCCACTAGGTTTACGCTTCCAAAACGGCATACGACGTTCCTCCGTCTGTGATGACATAATAGAGGCCCCCGAGCTACTTAGGTCTCCGCCGGCTGTACTAGGCCTGGAAATCACAGGCTCAGGTATTGTTGCAAGCCTCCGCACAGCATCCCGTATCCCTGCAACCCGCCCTACCAAAGCTTCCACATCTGCCCACCCTCGGTCCTCCAGCTGCTTTTGAGGAATAGAATCTACCCGCTGCGATTGCAGTGGTGGCACAGTATCTTCATTACCGGTTGTGCCAGCCTTCAAAGCCTGCTGCGTAGCTCTTTCTAATGCAGTCCTCCACTTTTCCCACTCCTGTTCATCATTTGCCCTTAGGTGCCAGACCTCCGCACCAGAGTCTATACAAATCTCTTTGTCATGCTGATTTGCGCTTGTGACTGCCAATGAGAGTGGTATAGCACCACGGAGAGTCGAAGATTCCGGGTTCAGGTAATACGACAGGGTTGAAGAGGTAAAGTCAAGTGAGAAGAATCGACGGGCATAGCCTTGATGCCTCTTACGCTTTCGCTTTTTGAGAACCCCAGTTAGGAAGCCTCCAGTTGTTGCTCCATAGAAGCTGTCATCGCGCGGGTGCTGAAGAATGGACATGGTCTCGACGGATGCATTAGAGCCAAGCATAAGGGTAGGTTGGTTATTTAGCGAAAGGGATGTTGTAGACATCATCGCAGGGTTAGAATCGTAGTGATGGAGGGCATGGGAAGCTGGCGGCGCGGTATTCGAGGGATATGTTAAAAGTACAAGGGTCGCTTGCTTCGCAATTTGTTTCGAGAAGGTATTATCGAACACCTAGGTACCGTTAGTTATAACTGCTTGTTAAATGTATATCCCAAAAATCAGTAAACCTACAAGTGCAAACATTCCGCCTTCTTTCACCGCATAAGTACCAGTAGTAACTTTCTCCGCCTCACATTTCCCATGCCAGTAAACATCCAGCAGCCCAGCCGCATGAAGTTTTTCGATACAATCACCCTCATTACTTCTTGCCCTAGAGGCTGATGGCCTACGCTCTTTAGTCGAGACAGAGGTTTCGTCAGAGCGCGCAGTTGATGGTGGTTTCAATGATGTTGATGAGTTATGGCCTCCAGCTGTTGGGTGCTTAAAAATTCCGAAGTTCCTAAGTGCTTCATATGTTAGATGAGGGTGGGGGTGGGGGAGAGGTAGCGGGGGTGTTGGTCGGAACGGGTGCGAAAATGAAGGTAAGAACGACTAACAGTGATTTCTTTGAGGGATGCACGCTCCAGGAGATTGTATAGTTTTTTGGACAATCTACCCAACGAATAAAGTAGGACTGAACCACCACGAGAGTGTCAGTAACGTGTTATCTCTAGGGGGGAGGTCTGGTTGGCAAACACACCTTGCTAGGGACCTCCAACTGTTCCATAGCCATTTTAAGTTTGGGTTGCCGTCAACGGCTATTGGTATGCTATGAGTAATGTAATTTTGGGTAGATGAGATAGTTTCTGTAATGATAATCCAAAGTCCACAGAGGGTGAAGAGGTGAACGCGAAGATGATGGGAAGAGACAAATCGGATTGATGGATTTCGTGTTCGTGGTTGGCTCGGTCTGTGCCGTGGCCGAAATAAGAATGCATTCACCACTCACTGACACAACTACGCCGTTGCAAGACGCATGTGGGTTTTATAAGAGTAGGTGCGGCTGGATATATATGCACAATTTATACTAGAAGTTTGGTAACTACATACATATATACTTTTTACGCATATTTACTTGCACATGGACAGACACCTGATGAAACTTGGTGATTATGACCGTGATATGATGGTCTCCTGCGTATGATAGAGTCTCACCCCGCTTGTAGCATCACACTATTCCCTCGTCAGTGTGTCAGATAATCCTAGGAGTCTATTCCCATCAAGCCTTTTCCGACAAAATCACCAGGGCAGACCCTGGTCGAGTGAACTCCGTGCACTGGCAATCATAGGATCTCTCCAACGGACCAGGAAAGTTCCACCACCCCCTAAAGGCACAGTTAATCACTTGGCTTCATGGTATTGACGGTTAACTATGCTCACAAGAAAATTTGATATTACTTGTGCAAGAATCATGAGCCTAAATATCTAGCAGGTTGATCTATTCCGCTAAGGGTGAGGTTGACTAATATAACTAGGTAGGACACTAACCCGTGACCAGCACGGTTAGATCCAGTTGGGGCGCAGCCCTCTCTTTCTACCATAAAGACACATGTAATAGTCAGGATGTTTTTCTGAGATTACCACCTTCGTTCACCTCGTATTCGTATTCCTAGGACAAATAACAAACTGTAGTTTCAGAAGAATTTCTTGGCCACTGGATTATCTCAAAGCAGGGGAAACTATATTCGGGGTGGATGAGGCATGCTTAAAATATTTCTCAGGCTTGAATAATCAGAATATCTCTAGTCACCTACTAGTACTATATGCAGTCGTGACTCGGCCAAAATGATAGTACTATATACAAATTTATAATTTATAGTATTACAAGATTACAAAATCAAAGACATTTGTACTCCACACTACAGTACGAAAGAACGGGGTGAAACTACTACTGTATTACTACAGCATTTTAAGGGAAATACCGTATTAAACCGGAATTTGCACAAGATTACTGTAATACTCTTGTATTCTATACTATTACTACAGGATTTCTGCTGTATTTGGTATAATAGTGTACCCAATCCATCCCTCTTTTCGCACTGTAGTAATGTTCCACAAACGAAAACACAATCATAATATATCACTCGATGTATATTTACTCCTATATACTACATGTACATGTACTACAGGCTCTAAATAGTTTGTCTTGTGGAATAGGAATAAGGTACATGTAGCTACATGTAGTGTTTTTTATCTAGAAAGTTTATTTATTTATTGAGGATTTGGTTAGGCCGGACCTATACATTTAGTTTAACAGGGACCAGGGTTTTAAGTGGGAAATAAATATACATGTCATGCAGTTTCGTCCCAAAGGGTTCCACTGACTATTATGTGTATGTGCATGTACTTAAGTGGTTTATACCTATAGCTTTCCCCGGTTTCCCCGTACCCACGCCTGTCGGCTGTAGAGCTGTTCTTTCTAGATACGACCCCCAATATAGCTGTTTACACTTTAGTCGTAGAGCGCTTTAGTTATCTTCCTAGAGCCATCCCTCCCGCAATATCATGAAATATCACTCGGAAACAGAGGGCTTCCTCTAATTTGCTACAGTTTGGGAATTTCTCTTACTCTATAGGCGCATAATCCCTAGATTTTGTGTGTCTGTAGCTATGAGTTATTCCTTAATCTTTGGTGGTGTATAAAAGGAGTCCTACTACTAAAGGCCGTCTGATTATTCACGCCATAGCCTCGGCTGCATGCGACATTCTTGTACCTAGAAGCAATGAAATTATGATTATAAAAAAAAAAACTAAAGGCCGTCTGATGATTATGATAACCTTGCCTCACACTAAATTTTGCTCATCTAAGTTATCTGATTCACCTACTCTACTATCTTCCCTGCCCAGATTCCTCTCACTCCGTTGCTAATCATCATCACCTCACCTGTCTTTACACTCTCCTTCTTCACCACACCTTCCTTCACCATCCCCTTCTCTAGTAGCCACCGTCTCGTAGTCCCATTATTCCCTCCAGACTCCAAAGATGGCGTAACCCACGCTTCATCACGCCAGAAGTAGACGCTCGTCATACTCCCTTCCATAAACTCCCCAGCATCATTCCATAGAACTACCTCTGTTGTATCTGTATAGCTGTGGATCTCAGCACGGAGACGGGCCTCTGCATAATGGCCCCTGGAGGTAGTTTTGTGGGATGTGAACGGGGAGGCAGTGGTTGGTTTTGTGTCGATCCGGATTGCCCAAGTTGGAGATTTGAGGTTAGAAGGAGAAGGGAGTATGTTAGGAAAGAGAGTAGCAAGTGGGGTGGGTTGAAGTGGGGAAATTTCCACTGTTAATTTACCATTGGGCGAGAGGAGGGTACGGAGCTACAGAGGATTGGCTTGATACTCAATATATGAAGGGAGGGGCCGTACTCTTGATGGGCATGTCTGCTCCCCCACAGCATCCTCGCATGCCCGCCGGAATACATCCAAGTCTTCGAGTGATGCCGTCACGGCCTCGGACCATCCAAAGTAGGATGCCGCACGGATCATGCGATCACGGTGATACGAGAGTAGGTAGAATGGGCATGGAGTTGTGGAGCCGGATGCAGCTGTGTTTTCGGGAGAGTCGGTGAGAAGTCGGTCATGTCTGAGGGAGGAGAAGAGTGAAAATACTTCCCCCTCCGGAGCCATGTTGGTGCTCTATTTTTGGTATTTGAAAGTTTGAATTGAAGGTTGGGACATGTAGAGCATCTGTTTGGTCTGGACTCAGTGAGGAGGTCCCCGCGTCGGTCATTCCCGGTGTGGTCATTCTGTAGCCTATAGTCTCATTGGGATACCGATTACAATCATGTCAATGCGTATGCGATTAGGGCAGAAGCTCCCGTCGGGATACTGTATGCGTATCTAAAGCATCGGCCTGAGAGGTTCTCCGAAACGCTCGTTTACGGCAGAGCCTCATCCTCGGTTCCTTCCTGCTCCCCGCAAATCAAGCTGACACTTTCCGATCAAGAAAATGGGATGCTCACACCACTTTTTTCTACATTTGGACCGATGTCACTTATAAAGCGGCGGTGCATTTCCAGGGATCAAGCCGGATAACTGCATAAGGTGGAGTGTGGGTGTAATGTCCCGACCATATGGGGGATCTTGTGGGAAGTGAGATCATGGAACGAAACAGTATGAGAAGGGGGGCATCGGTGGTTCTTGGTTGAAACAGGGTTCTTGCGTTGTTTTTCTCCTTTTAGAAGATATTGGGCGTCTTTGTTTAGCCTTTGTTTCTAGGTTTGTCTCTTCTTATTCACTATCATTTAGGACTTGGTCTAAATTCGGGGGAGGTATTCTACCTGGTTGAATCAAGAGGCTCTTAGGAACCTCCTAAGTAACGGTGCCCTAGGGAGAAAGAGAGCATACACGCATATGCCTACATAAATTACAATATAATACACGCATGCATATACGATATCAGCCACACGCGTAATCTCCGTTCCCGGGCCGGGACTTCATCTTGTGTCTGTGCAGATAGCCCTGTGGGTGAGCCGTGTTGTTTTTGGGTCTCTAAATCTACTAGGGGGAGCTCTTGGGAGTTCCTGGGTTGGCTGCTGGCTGGGGGTGGCAGTGCTTTGTCTCTCACTTCCGAGCTTCAACCTTCGTGTCTGTGTGCGTGTGCGTGTATGTGTGTGTGGTGTGAATTATTATCGTGCTCATCTTTTCTCTCCCCCATCATTCTTCTTTCTCATAATCTTACAGTATATCGTTATTTCCATCCAATATTCTTTTAATCCTTAGTGTGTGTGGCTTTGTCCACCGTATGTGACGTGAACAAGGTCAGGGTTCAGCTACATACGAGGGCCTGGGGGTTGAGAGTGAGTCTCGAGTCTTGAGCGAAGTGAGGGTGAGAGCGGGCGAGTGGGTTGTCCTAAGTTTGAATTTATTCTTCAGCTTCAGCTTCTCCTCCGAGTTCTGTTATCTACTACCTAGCCAGCGTATATTCCTCGATCTCGCACCTATCTATTACTCCCATAAAGCTAATTCTTAAAGTTCTATTTAGCCGTCCACATTTGGATCATCTCTCCTTCCCACCTGTCACTACTAGCACCTCGGTCACACCCTCCCCCCTTCGGCCCGGCCGTGGGATCAAAAACTATCCGATCGACATCCCGAGATCGCACCCTCAACCATGGCAACCTCAACCAAACCATCGGATCCCCCTAAAGGGAGCGGGGGAATTGACGAGGAGCAACAGCACCACACCCTCCTCGCACCTATAGCCCTCAACTCCCCAATACCTACTATTAATATGAACGGAGGTACTGTGTCAATGGATGGCAGGAAGAGCCCAAACCCACGCTCGAACCGTAACTCAACTATTTCTAACCGCAATTCCACCATCTCAAACCGTAACTCGCTACCTCACCTCGATCCTTCACCCATGTTCCGGAGCTACTCTACCCCAGGTGGGATCTCACCAGATTTTCTAGAGGATATGGAACCTCCGCCAGTCATTCCCGCCGCTATCGAAGAGGGCGCATCACCGCGCCGTTCGCGTCCGAGTTCGCCTCATAGTATACGGTGGAGAGACGAGGAAGAGGACGAGGACGACACACGTGGAGGCTTCACAACGCCCAAACGGCGTGGATCAGGCGCATCAGAGTCTACAACAGCATGGGACATGTCGCCTGGGGGTGCTAGTTCTATCGGGAGAGCGAACGGTGATGCTGGGCCGTCAACGACAGCTGCACGCGCGCGTAAGCGGGTGGGAATGTTTTTTAGTGGCCTTGGTGGGGATAATCCTTCCTCAACTTCGTTGGAAGGCGGAGACGAGGTGGGCTACGACGGAAACGCAACTCCTGGTTCTAGGATGAGCGCAAACTACTCAAAGAGGGGAGGAGCATCTGGAGATTATTCTACCGGTGATGAAACAGAGACACCAATTGCAGCGAGGAAAACTGGCTTTTTTTCGAAGCTGAAGCATCTAGGGCACGGGAGTCACGGCCGGACGCTTTCTGGGTGGACAGTGGATTCAATGGATGATGGCGGGCTAACACCAGGTGGACCACTTACACCTGCGCCGTATTCACCAGCTGTTGGTGGTATTCCAGACGAAGACGAAGAATACATCGATATGGAAGATCATAGGAGGTCGATGAGCCAAAGCTCAATGGGTGGTACAAGAACTATGCCAGGGACACCGAGGGTACCAGCTGGGCCGAGACGGAGAGCTACAATTACAAATATTACAGAGGAAGCGAGAACCAGGGACCGGGATTCTAGAGCAAGTTACTCTCGTAGGTCTTCATTTAGGAGGATAACTCAATTCAGCCATAATCGGAGGTCAGTCGACGGTGCTAGCGAAAGGCCAAGTGGGATCCCCCCATCACCTGGGACACCAGGGGGTTATCACAGTGCATCGGCCGCCAAATGGAAAGCTCTCAAAGCTGGTATTAGGATGATGGGCCAACGCAAGAAAGAAGAGTCAAAGATTGATCGCGAGAAGTCGGCAGAGTTAATGGCAGAGTTGACAGCAGCAACACCAGCTGTAGTCATCTTTGCAAGTATGTTTCAGCGTGATGAGCATGGCAATAAGCGGATACCAATTCTATTAGAACAGTTGAAGGTTAAGATCTCAGATACAGACAAAAATCCCTCAAAAAGCAGTGGTAGGATACATGCAGTGT
This sequence comes from Verpa bohemica, assembly GCA_033030345.1. Classification (NCBI taxonomy): domain Eukaryota; kingdom Fungi; phylum Ascomycota; class Pezizomycetes; order Pezizales; family Morchellaceae; genus Verpa; species Verpa bohemica. The sequence goes on from JAUFSE010000003.1 coordinate 111,796, forward strand.
TTAGGATAGAGCTAGAGTATGGATCTGGTCTCACAAGGATGAAGTGGGTCATCTACCGGGAGTTTCGTGACTTCTTTAATTTACACTCGAGGTATCGCCTGGCAGATATTAGCAACACCACATTTAGCGGTAGAGAGGCGCATAAGTTACCAAAGTTCCCGCGAGCCACAATTCCGTACCTGAGAGGAGTGAGGGGTCTTGGGAGTGATGATGACTCTGATACCGACGCAGAAGTAAGTGGGGATGCAGCAACTGCGACAACGACAACTACGAGTCCAGGCAAGAAGCGGCCAAAACATGTACGCCGCAAGTCCTCTTCAGTTGCAGGTGAACATCTAAATACTGGGATTGCAACTGGACTTGCAGCAGGTTTAGGAACACTTACTGCACCTATCGGGGGTGCTGGCGGCATGGGTTCAGTACCAGCTGCAAATAGGAAAGAAGGATTTGCGATAAAGCAAAGACAGCAGTTGGAAGAATACCTCAGACGCCTTATTCGTATCATGATCTTCCGGCCTGATTCTAATAGGTTATGTAAGTTCCTGGAGTTGTCTGCACTTGGTGTGAGACTCGCAGCGGAGGGGAGCTATCACGGGAAGGAAGGGTATCTCATTATTCGCTCAGCAAAGGGAAGCGATTTCAGGAGAGTTTGGAACCCCGCAACAATGGCGAAGCGACATTCCCCGAAGTGGTTCTTGGTACGACATAGCTACATCGTGTGTGTTGACTCGCCAGAAGAAATGAACATCTACGATGTCTTCTTAGTAGATTCACAGTTCGAGGTAGACGCGAAGAAGTTTCTTCGGAAAAAGCCGAAAGATCTTGCAGTAGCCCCGAGTAATCCTGCACATCCACAGCACCATAGTCTTACTATCCAGAATAGTGAGAGACAACTTAAGTTGCTTGCGAAGAACGAAAGACAGCTGCAGCAGTTCCATGAGAGTATTATTAGCATGAAGGAAAATACAATCTGGAGCCAGCAGCAAAGATTCCAGAGTTTTGCGCCGGTGAGGAGGGGTGTGTTCGCACAGTGGCTCGTAGATGGTAGAGATTACATGTGGAATGTAAGTAGAGCTATTAGTATGGCAAAGGATGTCATCTATATTCATGATTGGTGGCTGTCTCCAGAATTGGTGGGTTTCCATTCCTTACTTTAATCGAAACGCCATACTGATTGTGTTTAGTACCTACGTCGTCCTGCTGCTGTCTCGCAGAAATGGCGTCTTGATCGTCTCCTCCAAAGGAAGGCTCAAGAGGGTGTCAAAATTTTTGTCATCGTCTATCGTAACATTGGCGCCGCAGTTCCTATCGATTCTGCTTATACCAAATATTCACTTCTTGACCTTCACCCTAATGTTTTTGTTCAACGCTCTCCCAATCAAATCCGGCAGGCTACTTTCTTCTGGGCCCATCACGAAAAAATCCTGGTTGTGGACCACATGGTCGCCTTTCTAGGAGGTATCGATCTCTGCTTCGGGCGATGGGACACACCACAGCATAGCCTGGTTGATGATAAACCAACTGGTTTCGAGGAAGGAAGTGCAAAGGGTGATCCGGAGAGCTTTCAGCTCTGGCCTGGGAAAGACTACTCTAATCCCAGGGTACAAGATTTCTACAATCTTGATAAACCCTACGAAGAGATGTATGACAGGACCAAAGTCCCTAGAATGCCATGGCACGACATCCACATGCAGGTTGTAGGCCAGCCTGCTAGAGATCTGACAAGGCATTTTGTACAACGATGGAATTACCTTCTGCGGCAGCGCACCCCTAGTAGACCTACACCTGTATTGCTCCCACCACCAGATTTTACAGAAGCGGAGCTGCAATCATTGGGCATTGATGGAACTTGTGAAGTCCAGATTCTTCGTTCAGCTTGTTCGTGGTCGTTGGGTACACCAAATACAACGGAGGCCAGTATCATGGCCGCATACATAAAGTCCATCGAGTTATCCGACCACTTTGTATACATTGAGAATCAGTTCTTCATCACCTCTACTGAATGGGGTGGTACAGTCATCGAGAATAAGATTGGTGATGCACTTGTGGAGAGAATTATTAGAGCCTACAGGAAAGACGAGGACTGGCGTGCAATAATAATCATCCCACTCATGCCGGGTTTCCAGAATACAGTTGATGCACAGGACGGAACAAGTGTCAGACTGATTATGCAATGTCAATATCGCTCGATTTCACGTGGAGAACACTCAATTTTTGGAAAACTCCGGGCTCAGGGGATTGAGCCGGAGGAGTTTATTCAGTTTTACGGGCTGCGAAACTGGGGCAAGATTGGGCCAGAGAAAGCGCTGGTTACAGAACAGCTATATATTCATGCCAAGTGTATGGTTGTAGACGACCGGATTGCGATTATTGGTAGTGCAAATATCAACGAACGATCTATGTTGGGTAATCGAGATAGTGAAGTGGCAGCAATTGTTAGAGATACTGATACGATTATGAGCACAATGGCTGGGAGACCCTACAGAGTTGGGAGATTTCCGCATACGTTACGGTTGCGGTTAATGAGAGAGCATCTTGGAATGGATGTGGACGAGATCATGGCAAATGAGCAGATGGATGCTGAGATCCGACAAATGACAGAAGATGACCAATGGCTGGCAGAGCAAGCGGCGATGGCTGCGGCTGATAACGATAGTATACTAAGTAGTTCTGCAGCAACAGAACCAGTGCCTGAGGTTAAGCCCTGGGTTTCGAGTCCATTGCCGGGTTTAACAAAGAGTAACATGACATTAAAGGAGGAAGCTGTGTTGCGGAGTGAAGAGCTAAGGAGCTTCAATCATGATGTGGATTGGGAACAAGAGAATAACCCGAATATCAAGACGAGGAAGAAGGAGACTACCGATAATAGGATCCATGGGAACGAAGCACATAATAAAGATTTGGAGGGATACGGATTTGACAAGATGAAAGAGATGGAGGGGAAAGAAGAAACTACACGTGAAAAGGGTAAGCGGAAAGCGTCTGCTTCATCTCGTGCTGAGGCTAGTGCACCCCACCTCACCTCACCTCGCCAGCTCACCAGCCCTACTCCTTCGCACCCTCAGAACTCGAACCGGACATCTAGTAGAGGCTCCTCTTCAGGTGGGCTAGGAAACGCTGGGCTACCCCCTCCACCTGGACCGGGGAGGATGAATTCTCAGGAATTAGGGCTTGCGCAACTCTCTCAGCTTCCTCCATTACCAGTAACGAGTGATCAAGACATTGGTGGCCCCTGCCTCATCAATCGTCCCACAACAGCAACCGGAGAGGGTTCTAGTATTCCAGTACTTGAGGATCTACAGATGCCTAATGTTACACCAGACATGTTCGAAGACCCGCTTAACGACAGCTTCTACCTCGATATATGGCACACATGCGCTGTCAATAATACAAAATTATACCGACAAGTGTTCCGTTGCATGCCTGATAACGAAGTCAAGACATGGGCAGCATACAAAGAATACGCAGCCTACGGTGAGCGATTTGCACAGAGCATGGGAATGGAAAAGTCCAAGATGCGACGACAGCAAGAGGCACCAGGAAAAACCGGCCCACCAGGCGGTGCTGATATCCCTGGGATGCCTCAGTTCGGGGACTATCTTGGGGAGAAAGTTTCAAAGGATCTCGGTATCAAGCTGGACGGGAATAACAAGAATCTTGCGCATGGGAACTTAAAAGAATGGACTACGCCACATGTTACAAGCCCGGAAGAGCTTGAAAAGGTACGCCGGGATGACCCATCGAGTGAAAAGATCGAATTCCATCCGCCACAGCACGTGCAGGATGAGTTCACTGGTAACAGATCACGGAGCGCGTCACATGCTTCGTCGCGTCTGAACACAGCTGTTACTACTGCTACTACTAGTACTCTTGGGCCTGATTCGAGTTGCTCTAAGGACTCAACTGGCAAGCCAGACCCGAACCTACTCCAATCAAACAATGGAGCTAACATCAACTTCTCCTCAAACACAAACCTAGGCGGTGGAGTTGGGAGTACTAAGAGAAGGAGGAGAGGTACAACAAGGAGTAGTAGGAGAGACTTTCATGCGAGCGAGCCGTTACTGGATCGGGATACTGCGGAAAAACTTCTGAATATGACACAGGGCCACTTGGTTATCTGGCCGTATGAGTGGCTAGCACGTGAGGAGGAGGGCGGTAACTGGCTGTACAGTATTGATCAACTAGCACCGATCGAGATTTAGTAAGTAATTCTACATCCAAATTGGTATTATAGCAAGGGACTAATGGGTGTTGTAGCGATTAAAATACACATACCTGGACTGTTCTGATTTGTTGGTAGAGAAATAACTATTTCTTTCCTTATTCTCATCTCTTTTGTGTTAGGGGTCAAAATTTTTGGCGGAGTTTGTCTCTTTAACCTTTTTATTTTATTTGCGGGGATCGTTGGCCAAGACTGCATACTATATTTCTTGTCATTTGCTATTGTTCTTTTGTATCATCTTTTTTTATTACTCCTAGGTTTACTGAAAACAGCCTGTGGGATTTGCATTTTCTAAAATTTCAATCGACAAGAACACTCTTTGTAAGGATCCTGGTTTTTTGTATTTTTGTGTTTATTTCTCATGGCCTTATTTAGATATTTGCGCCACTAAAAAGTTTATGCCTCTTTTATTAGTGGGTTTACTTGTATTTAATTTCCTTTATATCATTTTTCTTTGCTGGATTGATGTTTGGACTTTTTTTTTGTTTGGTTCAGAGAAGCTTAATTTGTTGAATACGTTGGGGGTGAGATTATGTATAATAAGGGTATACTTATCATTGATTTCGGTCTTTGAGCTATTATCATAATCCCACCCTTTCATTCCTAGACAGAGGGGGTACATGACTAGGTATAAGAATGAATTATACAATCTTATTAAGTACCTTTAATCCTGCCCTGTATGCATGTATTGGCAACCCTCATGCAGGATTGGATATGCATGTTCCCCACGCTTTAGTGCTCCACTATCCCAAACCCCGCAAGTCTGTGTGAAATTCTCTTTGCTCTTGCACTCTATCTTTGTTCATCGTAGTGCCTTAAAATGGTTATCCATCGCCCTCCATTCTCCCTCTTCCCATCTCGCCGTTCAGCTATACATAGCGCAAATGGGATTGTAGCCTGTACTCAGCCACTGGCAGCTCAAGCTGGCATCAATGTTCTCCGCAAGGGCGGTAATGCTGCGGTGAGTAAGAGTTTATGAATTCACCATAGTGGTTAATTACTATAAAAAATCTAGAGTGATTAGTTATGAATAAGCTATATTTGTCCACAGTACTGATAAATATGTATCTAGGATGCAGCAATTGCAGTTGGTTCGTTCTAGTCTACAACTTCACCCCTAATTCCTAGAATTCTAAACTAGATTACCTTATAGCGGCCTGTATGAATGTCACCGAGCCAACCTCGACCGGAATCGGTGGGGACGTATTTTGTCTCTTCCACTCCGCAAAAACTCGTACAATCCGTGGTCTCAATGGTTCTGGGCGTACACCTGGGGCATTAACCCTCGAGAAAGTTCTTGCAGATGTCGGTAAAGACCATTTAAGTATTCCAGTGTCGCATGCCCACGCGGTTACTGTTCCCGGTGCTGCTGCGGCTTGGTGTGATGTTGTTGAGATGTTTGGGAGTGGGAAGCTTAGCATGGGTGAAATTCTTGAAGACGCTATACAGCTTGCGGAAGAGGGATTCCCAGTGAGTCAATTCGCGAGCATATGGTGGCAAGAAGAGGAGAAACACCTTAAGATTTCTAGCCCAAACTATGGTGAAGTGTTATTGAATGGGGAGAGGGCGCCGCTGCAGGGGGAGTTAATGAAGGTACCGTGGCTGGGAAAGACGTTTAGGGAGCTTGCTAAGAATGGGAGGAAAGGGTTCTATGAAGGATGGGTTGCAGAGGCTATAGTTGAGGCTGTGAAGCAGAGGGGTGGAGTTTTGTCTATGGAAGATCTAAAGAAACATGGGGATATAGGAACTGAGGAGGTGACACCGTTGTGTATTGAATATGGAGGATATAAACTATGGGAGTGTGGGCCTAATGGCCAGGGTTTGGTGGCACTAATGTCACTGGGGATTTTAGAGAATCTGCAAATGAAGGGAATTATACCACAAATTGGAGGCGAGGAAGGTTGCAAACATAACTCGGTTGAGTTAGTCTTCCCATACTCTATCCTTAATATACCTGGCTCATTTGAAACTAGATACCTCCATGCCCTTATCGAGAGCTTCCGGATCTCATTTGCAGATGCTCGATGGTGGGTTACAGACCCCTCAGTTGAAGGTGTCCCTACCGAGGGCCTTATAAACAAAGTATATTCTTCACAATTCATCACTCGCCATACCTGATATAAAAATCCAAATAGGAATACCTGAGTACTCGCGCCGAGCTATTCTCACCCACAAAACCAAACACCGTGATAAATCGCGGCTCTCCTGCATTCCAATCTTGTGACACGACATACTTCTCCGTAACCGATAAAGACGGGAACGGGTGTAGCTTCATCAACTCTCTCTTTCGTGGGTTTGGATCCGGCATCATCCCTAAAAATACCGGCTTTGCTCTACAGAATCGTGGCAGTTGTTTCACGTTAGAACCAGATCACCCAAATAAATTCGCACCTAACAAGAGGCCATATCATACCATTATCACGGCCATGATCACGGCAGCTGACCCCACGTTGGCGGGACCGGTAGGTGAGAGGGAAGGTAAAGGGGTTCAGTTGGAAAAAGAGAGGTTACATTCTGTGCTTGGGTGTATGGGGGGAATTATGCAACCGCAGGGACATGTTCAACTTTTCATGAATATGCTTGCGTTTGGTATGGGGCCACAAGATGCGCTAGATGCGCCTAGGATCTCAGTAGCCCCGAATTACCTCGCCAGTAGTAGTACTAGTGCTAATATAATAAGCTGCGAAGAAGGAATTAGTGAGGATGTAATCGAGGGACTGAGAAAGCTAGGACATGAAGTTGAAGTTGTTACAGGGTATAAGCGGACTATGTTTGGAAGGGGACAGATTATTAAGGTATGTTTTTCTGGGTCTTATTTTATATATTCTTATTCTTTTTGGGGCTATGTGCTTATTGAATGTATAAATAGTATGACTATAGTGAGGAGCGTTCCGGGAAAACGATCTATAGTGCGGGGAGTGATTTGAGGGGTGATTGCCAGGCTGTGGGCTACTAAGCTTAGGATTATAGGCTGTTTTGTGTCCTTTAATAAGTTTGTTGATTTTTTGACTACGATATTCAGTTGAAGCCTTGAGAATTGTGCTATCATGGAACCACGGAATTAATAAAATCAGTTGACAAGGATTCAATTACATAAGGGAGTAGTCTGGAAACCGAGTGATTTCTCATGTCTTTGAACCATTCTAGAAAGACATTGAAAGGATAAAGGAGATTACAAAGAGCATTGTAGCTCCACAATAGGATATATGTATGTAGTGAAGTTGACAGCAAAGGCGACCCAAAATAACGATAGAAACAAAAAAAAGTCAAAAAAAAACCAACCTCCCTAACTAAAGGAGAGTAAAAGGGCACGCGCAGTTATCCCACATTAACGCCAAATATCACGCTGAATACTCCAGACCTCAATCTCTCCCTTCCAGATCCCAGCTTTAACACATAAGATCTATACAAGGAAACCCATAGTCACCTTCGTCAACAACAATGTCCACGACCTTCTCCCTCATATTTTCCGGGAGCTGATTTTCCCATAACGGCCACACACAAACCCAAACCCCGCTGTGTTCACCCGAATCAACAACGGCCCCAAGTTTCCATTCATACTTTCCCGGTAGCGTCTTTGAACATACTGCTGCTACCAAACCTCTAGAATTACTACTACTATTATTACTACCAGGAAGCTCAATCGAACGTCTTGCAGCGAGGAATTGTATTGTCCTCGCTCTTATATCCACTATATATACGCATTCTTGACCCTTATCAATTTTTGCCGACGCCCACAAGAACCTCCTACCGTGTTCTTCGTCCGAGTCTGTTGCAATATCGTTGTTATTGTTGTAGTTTTTATTGTAGTAGGTAAATTCCACATTGAGAGTATCTAGTGAGACCGCCTCCGAGCGATACTCATCGTAGCCGCCAAGTTCTTCTGTTGACTGACTTCCGCCTCCTGTGGAGTACGAATCGTCCGAGGAATACGAATCGTCAGTGTCGTACTGGTCCTCAGGGTATACACCATTCCGGAGTACTGTCGGGTCGGTATGACTTTCGGTTTTGGTTGGGTTAGTTGTGATAGATCCCATGAGCCCCGTCATAATAGTTTGTGGGTGTGGAGGAGGAGGGGATTTAGGGGAGTGTAGAGATTCTGCTGCCATGGTTCCATCTAGCGATGGTGTAGATTCAGGGAATATGGGATCCCAGAGTGATGACATGTGAGAGGAAATCCTCATGTCTGGTAAACTATTCATCGGAGTTTCATCCATGAAGTATGATGTTGAGAGTGTGTTGAGGGGGGTTTTTTTTGGTGGGGGAGAAGATGTTGAGAGAGAGAGAGGAGGTGGGGGAATATCGTAGCTATCTTATCGGTGTTATTTTCATCTGGAGGTTTCTATTGGTAACTTGGACTGCGTTACCCCTAGTACCAGCTAGCTACTTGGTAGAGAAGAAAGATTTTGTTTTATTTTTTTTGGTGACTAGCCGAGTTGTGTGCACTTCTTCGTCGGGTTTTAAATGACATGGTTTGTATATCATCATACATGTACTCTGTGTGCTACTTGATAAAAAGGAAACAGGGTTGGTGTATTGAGCCTCATAAATAGCCCACGAAAAGTTACTTGTCTAAAAGGGAAGGCTGGATTGTGTATTTATGTTTTTGGGTTAATAGAAGGCTTATAGTATATGTACATGTAGGGTTAATATACGCAAGCCCAAGTCTCTCTAGCTTGTAGAGTAGAGTACATGTCCCATATAGCTTATTGTCATAAAATCTCACTCGTCTTTTCAATTATTGGGTTTTAAATAGATATGACCTATCTCTATCCCACCACTGTGAAACGATAATCTTATCTGGAGACGAGCTTAAGCTTGACTGGCTTGATTTGTGCGGTCGCTAGAGTATGAGTGAACGGAGTTGTTCGTTTCAGGAACACTTTAATCATACGTGGCCTAGTAACAACGTAGAAAACAAATGGCTATTAAAGTTGGTATAACATATAATAGGAGGCTGTACTTTTACTGAGTACATGTAGTGATCTGGAGAGCTTATATGGTATATTGGAGGGAGGGAGGTTCGGGTTGGATCGGAACCACAACTTTGCGACATACATGTAGTTTACCAAATAAGGTCACACAAGGTGGATACCCAAAGTTTTACGGCATGCATATGCAAGGCTTGTGTCTGCTGTATGCGATAAATGGGCTTGCGCCCATTCTCTCTGATTTCTCTGGCCCTTTCATACCGGAATGGACTCTCTTAGTCATCTGCCCTGCAGGCCTCTTCCTCTGTATCGGATTCTGACTAATCCTCTCTCCAGTGACTAACTAATTAGTCACTCTCCTCTATCCTCGTTACGCTCGTCCTCTCTTCTCCGAAGTACCTTTCATATTAGTATTCACTGCTCCGATGCGTCAGCGGGCCAGCGAGATTACGTAACGAACACCCGGTAAACCGGTGTGAAACACGAAGAACCGACATTTCTATTGAAGTTAGTATCAAACCGATGGTCTCGTGTACATCCGATGGCTCGATTCGCTATCGCTGTCGTTGTCTTGGAGAGAGGTTGTAACGGTGATAGGGACACCTGCCCTATACCGTAAAGTGATACGGCCGGGTAAGTACGAGTTACTTAATCTGGCGCGTGGCGTGAAGATCTGGTGTGTGGCACTCAAAGCTGGTGCCAGGCGCTGGTGTCAAGGGTAAGGGTTCGGAAGAGAGATTTTGAGGTAAACCTCAGCATGGTTCCAAGACCCTTACATACTAAAGTGTATATTAAGATTTGAGATTGAATTGCCTTAGTAGTCGGTAAAATGATCCAAGGTTGAAGTACACGTACATGTAGCATCACTCGTTGTGTAGATTTCCGAGTACTGTAGTTAGTAGACAATCACCTCCATCTCGCTCTAACTAGTCTTGGGCTCCTGTGTCAATAGTTGATATATATGAAGATCCTGATCCTGACCAGCTAGAGCAGAGTACCTGAGACTAGAGTACTCGGTAGCCCCCGCTATCCCGTCAATTATGACTTGGCTATAAGGCTACTAGAGTACTAGGCTAGAGCGCCGAGAGACATTCTTTTTTTCTCTCTCTCTCCACTCCAGGTTTCGGGGCCTCGGTAATAGACCCCTCGGGATAAGAGAGTGGGGTCTTATGAGGCGTTAGATAATACGAGCCGTGGTACTGATGATAGAAGACGAGTGGCTAGCTCTGGTCGGGTTTTCAATACAAAAATGCTGTGACGTGAATGATAATCCCGGTAAAGTTCTTATCCTCGCTTCCTAAAGATGATATCAAATAAATCCTCCATCTCTCTGCAGAGAGCGATGCCCTGTTTGTCGGCGAAAAGAGCTAGGATGCTTCTCAACGAAGCCTTTTGCATACCTCTAGTTTAAATTAGCCGATGCCTTTCCATATGAAGGAAGCTCCCGCTTAAGGTTCCGTAAAAGCAAAGTGGGGTTTTTTTTGCACTCGGCTACAAAAATTATGAAGGGAAATTCTTTACAACTCCTCTCTTTTTTATTTATTCTCAGGAAGATCTACAGAAAATCGAGAAGATGATCCCTCAAGATACTCTCAAGGACAGCCCACAGGAACTTCCAGTAGTCATCAATGAGCGTGACTCTACCGAAGATAGAGAGGTAGGAGGAGATGCTGTGATTGATGCCAAAGTCGAGAAAATCTACAAGTAAGTATTCATCTGGATAGAGAGGAATGAAGGTTCTGACTTTAGTATTCATCTTGTAGGAAGTTGGATCGCCGGATAGTACCGGGTTTGCTGCATACGATTCCTAAACAGCGAAAGGACCATTACTTATTCTGAAATAGCCTTTTGGATCTTATATTTCCTCTGCGCTGCAATTCGCTCTAATGTCGGCCTCTCGCTCACTATGAACTCTGCTACTGGCGACGCATTGTCACAACGTCTTAACCTTACTCCTCACCAGATTAGCACAGGGCTCGCATTGTTCTATGTGTGCTATGTTCTATTCGATGTGCCAGCAAATCTCATCATGACAAGACTAAGCCCACACGTCTGGATGTCTAGGATTGTCATCGGTGTTGGTATTGTTGGCTCCTGCCATGCGACCTTGAATGCTGCATGGAACTTCTAGTATGCATCTCGTAGTATAGTCAAACATAACATATCTAACTAGTGGGTTCTAGCCTTCTCAGGCTCCTCCTCGGAATCGTCATTGCTGGTATGTGGCCTGGGATGGCCTACTATCTTACATTGTTCTACCCACCGTCTCGTACTGGGAAGCGTATTGGCCAATACTTTACTGCTGCACAAGTTTCAGCGGCTGTCGTTGGCCTCGTTAGCGCCGGGTTTCAGAAGATGAATGGTATGGGAGGTTTGAGGGGTTACGAGTGGATGTTCCTTTTATACGGGCTCTCTGCCGTTGTCTGTGGGATATTCATTTTATACTGGCTTCCGGGGCGCCCCGTAGCCCCCGGAGCAACAATTGCACCAACTGGATTCCAGAAATACCTTCCAGCCCCAAAGCCTGCCTTGAAGGGAGAAGACGCCGTAATCCATTACGAGGAACTGACTAGAGTCTATAACGTCCCGCCATGGACGATTAAGGACCTCTCAGGCGTCTTAATGGATTGGCGTCTATGGCCATTGACTATCATGTACTTTGGAGTCGTTGGAGTCGGTATTGGAGTTCAGAACTTCGGAACCCTAATTATTAGAGCTATCAACCCGCAATTAACTAGCATAGAGCTTTCGTTGCTATTTTCGCCAATATGGGTTTGTGACTTAATTGCCATCCTACTCGTCACACCGATCAGTGATCGGTTCAACCGCCATCGTGCTCTCTTCTTCACGGTACCGGTGTGTATACAGATCTCGGGATTACTAGTTACAACATATGCTACGAATCCTTGGGGGAGGTATTTTGGTTTGCTCATGATTGGGTTTGGGCTAGGACCAACAGTGCCGATTTGTATGACTTGGACAAAGTGAGTTTTTGCACTATTTATTGTATAGAGAGAAAAAAAAAAGCAGGCTATACTAACGTGAGAAAAGTGAGATTTTCCAACCTCGTCATGGTGAAGTAGGTGTCGCTGCAGCATCAGCACTTGTTTCAGGTCTTGGAAACTTGGGTTCTGTCACTACTGTAAGTACTCACCAATTAATTCTCTTTAAAGCTCTTGGAAAACTAATACTTACAAACTTACGTATAGACATATGCTCTTTACACTGGATGGGCTTCTGATAACGTTAAGGGACCTAAACAATTTAGAAAATCGAACCTAGTAATGATCGGTATTCTATGCATTAGTATTCTCTCTGCGATCACTATGGGGCTTTTAGTGAAGTATGTCGATGGGAGGAAGAGAGGCCCCGACACTGTTCTCGATGGAGCGGCAAGAAGAGAACAGAGGGGACAGAGGGGATTTACTGGTATTGTGGGAACTAAGAAATAAGGTTAGAAGTACTAGAATGGGGGGTGTATGATTATGAGCTGATGTCATTATGTATACATGTCTTTGAATCACATAGAAAAAGCACGTTACAACAGAGCATAGATGGCTTATACACTTATACTGTTATCAGATAAAACAAGTTTTTTATTTAGTGGAATTGCGCTAATGTCTGGTATGGTTGATAGTTCTTTGTTGGTCATGACGCATCGGGTACGGTCAGGTGGTACATGAGCTTTGAGTGTTGAGGTTTATTGTTTATGATTCTATCTGATTCACTCAATCTTCTAGGTTCTAATACAAACAAGGGGGGGATGAAAATAATTATTTGAGAAGCTATGAGCTCAATCGAATTACTAACTAAGAAATCAAGAGGAGACTCTATTTACCGTTAACCTAAAAACCCGGTATGTATCTGCCCAAAACATAAAAGGGAAGAAGAAAAGAAAAATAAACAAATATGAAAAGAAAAAAAAAAGAAACGATTTTTTTTCCCGGTAACCCTCTAGCCAAAAAATACAAATCCCACTATACAAGAACCCCCCCAAGACAATAAAAAAAAACTATACAAGGTCCTCCAACCACCGTAAATAAAAAAACAAAAAAAGGAAAAGAAAACAGGTAACGGTGGTAGTAGAGGAGGGTAGAAGAACAATGAAGGCATGGGGGAATAACTACACTAAGGAGCGTAACGCTTATCATAATGCAAGATGCTATGCAAAAAAAAGAGTAGTAAATGAAACATAAACAAAAAAAAACACCTGAAACCGTAACCCCCCTCCCTATAATATAAAGGAAATGTACAAAAATACCGGGAGGGGAAGAACGGCTGGTAAGGAAATGGAGTAAGATACTCCCTGCCAAGTCCTGGATTAGAATATATAGGGCAGCAATGAGATTCATCTCGTGGGCATTTAAGCGGTCTTCAGCGTAATATTCCCCTAGCGACGTAGTCTAGGGTTATAAGTCATATCCTCCGTGCCCAGCACAGTTGTAGTCGTGCAATCATGTAGCACGAATGTAATAGTCCTGGCAATTGTGGTGAATTTACAAGTTGTTGGTGTGGGTGATAGCTGCTGTCGATCGTTCACGCCTTAATACTGAACATCTCAGTAAGCTGGACCAAATTACGTGGATGGTATTGATGATTCATCAATACTCCATCTCTCCACTAGTCGGCCACCCTGGGGTTCCTGCACCCGGGCCTCCCGACTCTCTTCCACCACCACCGCCACCCCCCCCACGTCGTCTACCACCACCGCCACCACCCCCACTTCCACCTCCACTTCCACCACCACTGCTGCCAGAGGACTTCTCATGTACGAACCGGCAGTTGTCGCCGTTCTTGCAATTGCCTTTCTGGAAGAAGATGCATGGGACGTTGCCTTGCTTGGCTGCTTTCTTATCCTATATTTGGCACAGACTCTGATCAGAATAAAGTTCAATAAATCGCACTTTGGGGGGCTTTCGCAAGTATCTTCTTGATTTATGACTGCGTGGGATTTTGTGTAGTATGTGGGTGGCATAAAAAAGGCCGCAATAGGAAATAGAACAGGAGAAAAGATGCTAGGACTCGAATTAGGAGTGCCGGGTTTGATTTTTTTCCTCATGCCTTCTTTGCTTAGAAACAAAATTTGAAGACGGGAGATGAAATTCACTATCCCGGCATTGGCCCAATATCTAGGCACTGCCTTCTCTGTCTCCCCAAAACCACCCTGCTCAGAAGCAACAGCTTCTGTGTGTTATCGCTACAAAAGTAGCAACACGAGCAAGTATAGAGGCTAGTATAGCTCAAGATTAATTTACAAAGAAAGAATATCACCGCAAGATACTTGCCAAGTGTATTTGAGAAAATGGTGTTTACAATCACATGGCGATTGTAGTAATCCATCCTAAGAGCTTTGGGTAGATAGGGCACTTAAATTGGAAAATTTCGGGTATGTGTATAAAGGGAAATGCGATGGGTCATAAAAAGAGCGAGTATTTGTCGGTAACAAGAAAGTAAGTAGACATGCGTAGGTGGGGTTAATAATTTACCTTTTTATGTTTTCCACCCCAACCACCACCACGACCACCACCAGTATTCCCACTGCTGTTTCCGCCTCCACTTAGTGGCTGCTCGACTTCAACTTTCCTTTCATCCCACCCTGTAGCTTCCCTTAGGTCCCTACGAATATCTCTACCGCTTCTGCCCTCCTTTTCTTTCTCGCCATCGCGCAACGCGCGACCAAACTCATCGGTCCCTCCACCTCCAGTCCATGTAGATTGGTTAGCATTATTATTGTTGCCGCTAGAATTGCTTCCGTAAGCCTGTTGTATTTGTGGATCATAAGCTGGCCATGCTTTAGGAGCAACAGGTGCTTCATATCCAGTGGGAGCTGGAGGGGCCTGGCTATAGGGCGTAGAAAGTAAGCCAAATTGAGCCAAGGCATTGCCTATGACAGCATTCTGCGCCTGAGCTGTTGGATTCTGCTGGACTAAATTCTGTAGAAAACTGTTACTAGCTTGTTGCTGAGTTTGCTGTTGTCCAGCGGTAGCTCCCCCTAGAGCAGCAAGAATTGAGCCAATATCTGGTGTGCTTTGTTGTACTACTTGTTGCTGTTGCTGCTGCTGCTGTGGCTGTTGTCCGAACTGGGGCTGCTGAGGAGCCTGTTGTGCTTGCTGTGCGACCTGTCTAGTAATTGCTTGGATCTGAGCCAAGAAATTGTTAGTAACAGCCTGAGCTGGAACCTGTTGGACCTGCTGCTGTGGTTGCTGTGGTTGCTGCTGTTGCTGTTGCTGCTGTTGTGGAATTTGGGGCTGGAATGATTGAAGGATGGCAGATAAATCAGGAGTTATTACCGGTTGCTGCTGGGGTATTGGTGCTTGGAATAGGCTGACAGGAGGCTGCTCAAGGTTAGTACATGTCCGTAACTTTGATATTAGAGACCTTACTTTAATATTATCCGGCAATGGAATGATAACCGGCTGCTTATCAGATACTTGGGAGCCATCATTATTTGAATCTGGCTCCTGTGGCGAGAATGGAATGCTTTGTGATGATGTATATAGCGCCGATAATGTAACAAGCTCCCTTTGGGATTGAATCTTTGCCTCTTCACTAATAGGCTTTTTGTTCCCCCCACGTTTGATGGCATGATCAGTAGCAGCGGCTTTGAATAACTCATGGAACTTTCCGAAGTCAACCTCTGTAAGAATTATTAGTATGTTGAGAAAGTCTTAGGTAAATACTAGGGAGTCATACCTATAGGTTGGTACCAATCTAATAGATCTTCTTCATCATCAATGAGGTTTCTGTTTTTTAGAGCTGCCAAGGCCTCTCTGCCTTCTTCAACATCGAAGTTCCTAGCATTGCCCCACTCATGGTTTTCATGTCCACTTCCTCCACCGTAGTATTCTCCCTCTGGTTCCATCCATTCAATGAGTTTAACCTTTGCAAGATCATCTCCGGTCTTCCACCTTACAGTCTTCTTCTTCTTGGTCTTCTTGTTAGGCCCAGCTTGATCATCATCGGCTTCACGCTTTTTACCATCTGCATCAGACTTGAGCCCTAATGTTTTGCCTTGTTGTTGTAGCTTGAGCTGGTCGAAGATGCTGGTAAATGTACTTGGTTGGGGTGGCTCTGTGGTATTGGGTGGTGGTTTGGTCTCGGGGGCTCTAAAAATTAGGTCACGTGACACATTAGAAACCGACGATCTTATACCCGAAATGGACTGTTTCCGTGGGAAGATTGATGGGAAAGGGGAAACAACGCACTTTGGGGGCGCTTTAGCAGGAACTGGGCGATTGCCCTGTAATGACTTGAAAAAACCTGAACTGGTAGTTTTCGGCTTGGCAATAGGAGCCGCCGTAGACGTTCCAGTACTTGTAGTCAATTTCTTCTCCAATGTTGGCCCATTTTTAGAAGGCAAGGTAGACACCCCAGAAGTTGTATTATTAGAACTTGAGGCAACAGAGCTCTTTCCTTCACCAACTGCAACCTTTTTCGTTGCATTAGATCCAACAGACCCTTTGGAATCGTCATCGCCCTTGCGCTTGATACCAACACTAAGACCTCTACTGCTCTCATTCTTGACTGCTACTCCATTCCCAGCCACTTTTTCTCTATCGCCATTAGTACGGACAGGTGCTGTCAGCTGAGCACTTTTTTGTTTCTCAAGCTTTTCTCTGAATCTCTCCTCTTTTTCCTTCCTCGCCATAGCTGCCGACTTATCTTTTGCAGCCCTTCTTATAGCAGCACACATTTCAGACACCCTCTGATCCTTCGTCCTACTCCCAATACTTGCCAGTGCCTTAGTCCATTTAGCTTCTTCAAGCTGCTCCTCGGAGACTCTGAATTTCCGTAATAGCTACGAAACGTTAGTAAAATCCTTTATACATGAGAATTTAGCATAGTAACTCACCCTGAGCAAATTCAACACGGTCCATGCCTCCCTATCTCTCTTCCACTCTGCAGTCATCCAATATCTTAATCTAGCAGTGAAAAGAATTGAGCTCCCGAGATGTTGGAGAATTACATCATCTCCAGATTTCAATATAGACCAGACAACAGCTTCAATCTGTTTTGATTCGTGAAGTGGTACCTCCAACATAATTTCCCATAATTTCTTTGATGCTTCGCGAATATCTTCAATGTCATCATCGCATGTAAGTGCATCGGAAACAAGGTACTTGATCCTTTCAATGGGATCATCTGGAATTTTGGGTTTTGGGGGAGCTTTTGGGGCACTTTTGGGGGGAGGCTGGGTCTTGACTACAGTGTTCAGTTTGGCTTTCTTTGTGGCTGACCCAGCCGGTAATGGCTCGTTAATCAAATTGACCTGTGATAAGGCTTCTATTAAAGTGTTAGATGTTAATAAGTAGGAACTAGTTGAAGGAGGGAACGCACGGAGTAGGAGTGGATCCGCATCTTCTACTACAGTTATCCATGGGCAATCTTTTAGTTTTTTCGAGTTAGGTGACGGCGCCGCAACAGTATTGTTAACAAAACGTGTGTTGGGAACGTCTGTTTTCTGTCGAGCCTTTTTGGCAGGTTGTGACTGTTTGGTTTGCGGAGGTACGGTCCCAAATTCTGTCCATAGTTCTGATGGGGTTACTGTAGTTGTTTGGGTGGAAAAGGAATTTCCGCTAAGTTGTGACGGGGTAATAGTTGTTTGTTGTGATGCTGGGCTATAGGTGTTGGTAAACTGTTGCTGTTGTGGAATTTGTACTTGGGGGTATTGGGAGCTAAATTGCGGGAGCCCACTTTGCGGGACAAAACTTTGTCCGTGAAGATGCTGGGTAGAATGGGGGGGTACATTCCAGTGTATGTCAGGTGTTGAGTAGGATGATGAAAAGTCTTGTGGGAATTGTTGGGGTATCGAAAAATCGCTTGCACTACCGGTAGGATATAGATACTGGTGGTGTGGGCTGTGATATGCTAGAGATGATGCGAAGTCTGGCTGGGACGATGAAGTTTGATGTGTCTGTACGATACGCGAGCCACTCGCTGAGCCAACCATTCCGGTAGGCTCACCCATTTCTGTGGTGTCCATATTATTTTCTCGATATATACCTTTCTTCCTTCTACTTGCTATATGGTGGTTTCTAAAGCTGTTTTGATTCAATCTTCAGCCTCGATACTTTGGGGGGAAGTGCTTATGTCGTCCCAACCTTCAGATATGCGCTAGTACTAAAAGGGAAAGCGCACCTGCCGGATCGGATATTAATGCAAAAAATCACCCGATGCAGCAACCGTAGCGATGCTACCTTTTCGGGTCAATTTTGGCGCTGGGGTGATGTGGGTAAAAAAAGAATTTCGCGACCGAGGATGAGCGAGTAATGGCGAAAACGCTCGCGCGGTAGATATCCTCACGAGAAGAAAAGATGTATCAGGGTAAAGAAGGTATGATAGAAAAAATAAAACGTGAAGCCGGACGTGTTTTCCTTACTCCCGTTCAACGTGTAGCAGTTGTTTGGCTCTCTCTCTCTTCTCTGCTTCTCTCGTTTTCTCTCCTGAGTGTAAAGCCTTTGACGAGCCCCCCGATGCTTCTTACACACAAACACACGAAAAAAAAAACTTAACCGACAAAGTGGAGAGAATCACGAAACGGATAATCCTGCGAATATCCCGCTCTTTCCTTCTTCTTCCGCTGCTCTTTCAGCGGTGGTTAGTCGAAGTTTCCTTCTATGAGTTGATGATCAAAGATTCACGATGATGGATGATGTGGAAAGGAGGCGGTCAAGACACGAGAGGGAGGAGAACGAACACAACCAAGAGGGGAGAATTATTCCTTGGCATTAATCCGCCACAATATTACTAAGGCAAGCAGACGCGGCGGGGTCATGACGACCTGACACGTTGGTTAAATTCTAGGAGTGGCTCAACAGGTCGCAGCACATCCTAAGCCGCTGCCAAGGGATTTCATAACATCCAAAAAATACTGGAGACCACTACAAAGTACAAACATCAACAACCTCATGATTCACCAAACTTCGCACCGCCTAGTGCTTTGCACCATTAGGCCTCGATTTTCATTCTTTATAACTTACTATCGGGCTTACCGTCTTAGAAGAGGCTTCTCAACAGTTGATTATAATGAACCAAAAATCTCTGCTAGAGATAAAAGTGTGTAAAAATATCCGGACCCAGCTCTCTATAGACTACTAGACTTACCTATAGTAATGTAGTCTTTATCGCTACCTCCTCTGGCGTCGACTCTTCCGTTGTTGCTGCTCTCCTTCTCCGCTCTGGCCATCCTCGGGAGAATCTCCAGCCGTTTTACATGGCAAATTGGTCACCATCTGCTAACCCTCTTTCGATGGCGCCAGCTCGGTTACCCTACAACAAGCCTCGGGAGGAGAAGTATATAGAGCGGATGCAATCACTTAGAGAATCTGAGAAGTGTACAGAAAAAGAGTTTAACGATGTTAAAGACTTGTGCAAGGCTATAGGGTTGAAAGAACCCCTGTATATGAGTTTTGAGAAGGAATATTGGAACGAAGTATTTATGCCAATGATTGAAACTTTTCAGCGTGGAAAGACACCAAACCCAGATGTTGAATGCAACCGACAAATTAAATTTGGCTCTGTCATTAAAAGACTAGGGAATCAATTTGAAAAGGACGTTAGGAATGAAGTTAGCCGTGGAGATAGGAAGTGGTGGATGGCTACGGGTAAGCAACCCTTGTATTCCTACGTCATTTTTTGCCTCTAGGTTAATTTATGCTCTCCTTTCTTCAATGCATAATAACTCTTCATAGGCCATTATGCCCATGTCCTAAACCACATCCCTACAAATAGTCCCCACCTTTTACGTTCTTGTGATCCAAATAAAGACCAAACATTTTACCTCTCTACAATCCCCCCATCCACCCTCTCTCACCTTCTTTTCCCGCTTGGCTCCCATGACCTCTCCAAACCTGCAGTAAAAGCTTTAGCTCGCGAACTTTCACTCCCTGGTTGGCGTGTTGGGGAACCCGAACGTCCCGAAAGTATGGGGCTCTGTTTTGTTGAACCTAGTGGTGGGAGGGGGAAAAGCGGGTTCCGTCGGTGGTTACAAGAATACTTAGATCCCAAACCTGGGGAAATTGTGGCTGGACCATCCAGGGCCTACTCCCTGAAGCAAGAGAGTAATACCCAATCTAATGTCGAACTAGAAGGGATAGTTGTGGGTAAACATAATGGACTCTGGCACGCTACCATCGGTGAAAGGAGCCATTTTGAGTTCCCACAAGGAGACCCTAGATTTTCTGGGAAATGGTATATTGCGAGGAAATACAAAGAAAAAAATACTATTGAGGTGGTGAAAGGCTTGGATAATGCTCGACTTTTTGGGAAGGGAATGGTCATGGAGGAATGGAGATGGTTGGGAGAAGATGCTGAAGAAGTGGCACTTGGGGCTTGTACCAATGCCAGCAACAATGCCGTGGGTGACTCAACCTGGGAGGGGGGGTTAGTTACCCAATTCCGACATCGACAAAAGCCGATAAAGGTCACAAAAGTGGAGATACTTGAGAAGTTAACTCCTAATACGCAAACCTCAAATCAAACAAAAAGATTAAGAATTCTTTTCGAAAGTCCAGAAAGGTCGGTCACACCTGGCCAGAGTGCAGCGCTGTGGTTTGGTAAACGATGTTTGGGTGGTGGGGTTATTGAGGATACAGTGGACCTAGATTAAGCAAGTGAAGAAATGCTTTATCTATTTACAACTTTTCAATGATGATAAATTTTATTTTACTCGACTTAAACCGGATCATCGAACGGTTCTGCTCTCCTCCAGGAGTCATCTAACGGTTAGGACTTATTGAGACAACCTTTTATATTTGATTTATTTCAGTATATAGGACCTATATTGTCTTTAGTGCTCCATTTTTTGAACTTTCTGACTGATTCTTACTATCAGGGCCGATCTCCCATCCGGAAATACGCTGACAGATACTAAACCACGGTTCTATTGATCCCATTTATATAGGTGAATACCTCCCCTTTAGTTACCCTCTTTAGAAGAGTGCTTGTACTTGTATAACCCAAGCTCACCAAATTACCTATCTTTCAAAAGAGTTTCCTAATTCATAGAAATTACAAAGTGACCTTTTGTGTTTAGATTTTTGCATTTTTGTTTCACTAAACCGAAATAGTATATATGCTGGCAGAGCTAACTTCTCATACAGAACCTACAATAACTTATACATTTCTTAGCCAACAATTAGATCAAATTCCTTTACGAACTCAAGAAAGCACTCCTAGTAATGAATAATCCAAAGTAAACTCAAACATCTAGGTCATATGATACATGTGGTTATGCCACTTGTGTAATAAAATTTACTAATCTATTCTCTTTAAGACATATCTGAAATACTCGCATTTACGCAACATTATAATCTACAGTAAGATTTAAAAAGACATAAACGGGATTAAGCAGAAAATCTCACATATGTACCATGTCTTCACTAAGATAAAAATTACTTCACCGTCTCTAGGGGCTATAACTAATCAACATGGTTATGCAACATATTTGGCCTTGCTATTAGCAATCTACATCATCCTATGAAGGGCTTTGACGCTAGGGGCTGGAGCAATTAGCATCTCTCACAGCCTACAGCCTCGGTATATATGTAGCTAACGGCATGTAGTTAACGGCACTATATTACTTAAATTGTCAACACGAGCAACAGTTTTCTCAACACTGGTATACATACACATGAAACTAGGGATCTGTTTGTCTACAAAGCCTATAATACCTACTAAGTTGTGCTGATAGTTGCTAATTGTCTTGTATCTATTTCCCTCGTTTGCTTAGGAATCAACCTGCCCATAATAGACAGGGAGTTTTTTGTTCTTGGAAATAACATCCCTTAGGGCTGACTTAAGTGAAGAATTGGCACGGCCATGTCTAAGGCGTGCCGGCTGATCTATAGCCTAATGGTTCGTCCGATAATGTGTGAAATGTGATCTTACTCATACAAATTTGACAGTCACTCGGAGTTTGTTTTTGTTTTAGGAACGGGAAGATCTTGTCAACAATGCAACGCGCAGCCGGTAGCATAATAATTCTATGACGGGCTAAGAAGTAAACAAAATGTCCAAAAATGGAAATAAAGTCCTTACACAAACACAAAAAGGTCTCGGGAAGGTTTTGATGAAGAGTTGGGAATTTTCTACAATTTTCTTTTAATGTTACCACGAATGCGGATCGCCATACAATCCAGCTACTCTCAAAATTCATTCTCTGGGGCCCGGGGGTTATACTGGTTTCATTGAATAATAACGGTCTTTTGTGCTTGGATATAGAAAGATTGAGTACATCAGGTACGTTCTTGGGAAGTAGAAAATACCAGTGGTTGTCATTCCAGAAAATCTCCATCTCTACGCCACAGAAGGTTACACTGGTTGTGTCTGGTGGCTGGTAAACTTTTCGGTCCGCCCTGAGGCCACTTAAACCATATCATATCCTAACTAGTGGAATAAGGCCTGGGACGCATTGACGAAGTGAAGGGGTCAGTACCTCCCTCTTTTGCCTTTCGATTAAAGTGAGTTGACCGCATTCATACCATTGTCACTAATCACTGTCACTACAGCCATTGCTCTAAAGGTCTTGCTTGCAAAGCTTAATTGTGCACCGTGGAAATTGTTCCGTTTGTGGTTTGTTACTCCGGTGGGGATCTCGGTATCCCTACTACTTTGCGCACTCTCGGACGTGGTATACTGTTCAGGGCTGAAGTCCTGTTTGGCTTTTAGAACCTAATTGGGGTGGGTGAACTTGTGATAACGATAGATACATGCATAAACGCATGGGAGAGTTGTCACATTGGGAAGGCTTAGACTATCATACTTCAAGCTTCGATCTAGATACTAATACAAACACGTACCTCGACTTGTTCAAGCTCAGAAATCCACAATGTTGCCGACAACTAATTTCATTATCAGGGTGCTTGCAATTCGTTATTCCGAGCGCATCGGTTAAGGGGATTGTTGATAAAATTGAGCGCTCTCCGTGATCAACCTTGATCAAGCGGGAAAGGCTGGGGAAAAGGCATAGTTTCCTTTCTTTCGCTTATGTATCAAGAATGCAGAATATTTCCTCAGTGTTTAGCTTCCGGAATTTTAGTCACTTATGGTACTCAAAGATTGCTAGCTAGCAAGAATGTGGAACATCATACATTTCTATTCAGCCACCTATTCAATGCTCGGGTTAACCGTTTTGACTGCGTTAAGTTTGACGCCTCATGGTAACATTTACTTTTTATATACTGGCGCCTGATAGGTTATCTTCTGGTTGGGCACTCTGGAATTTCTAACAGCCTTCACCATATTCGGTTCAACTCTGTGGTGGTGGAGGAAAACTCAAGAGGCTGGCCAGTCTAATGCAAGCTTCTGCAAGCTGCAGACGGGGAACGGGAACTTGAATAAGTACCTTGGTTGTTTTCAAGTTTTTCCCTGGCTATCTACTATTCCTGCATCTCTGCTCGATATACAAGCATCTCTTGCACTACCCGAATACTTCGAAAGACGTTTCTTCCGTTTGTCTCACATTCACACAGCTTGTGCTTTTTACTTTTTGGTAGGAACTTTCGACATCTGTCGGAGCTTTGTCCCCTCGCATTCTCGTCTTCTAAGGCTTCCCTTTGATTCTATTAGGCCTCGGCACTTAGATCCAAAATTCAAAGTTTTGGGGGATACATTCTCATCCACTGTCATATCTCCTCTATCATCATCAGCGGTACCAGCGATACGCTACATACGCCACCTACTTCGGGTGGGGCCTACTTGCATACATACTTTCGCAATCTCGATCACCAAGGGAGCCAAGGCAAGGTTGCGTTGGAATTAAACACGGAAATAATAATAAAAAGATGTGGATGCCGGATATTATGCATCCTTCCGAAAGCAGTGACAACTACGCTTTCGATGCTTTGGGTCTCTGTACTGACGTGCAGTACAATGAGTTGTTCGACCTGGTTGTCGATTCGAATGGTTGCAACAACAGAGGCGAGAGAAATACAGAATATGAAGGGTTTGAACTCAAGGTGAGTGAGATGAGTTTGATTAAGGAGGGGGGGGGCATGGGTCCCCACTATCCCACTGTCCCCACAATTTTTGTCTTCGTTACTGATATGGGAACGCCCTTTCTTTAAGACAACAATGCCTCCGGCTGGACTCAATAGCGCCAACTGCTGCGGGTCGTCTGCAGGTCCCGACGATCAGTATGCGAGGGGTCGGGAAGAGTCTTGGCCTACAGCACTACCACTCGCAGCGCACCCTCCACCTCCACCTCCAGTGTCACTCGCATCACTGGCCACCCCACCAACTGTTCCCGTTCGGGCAATTCGTGGTGCACCCACGAAAACGATGCACATGCACATTCCTGCCCGCTATAAGGGCCAGGGCCTGGCTGGTTTGTCGGGCACTGTTGCTGACCTACCTGACCTACTCGTGAGAATTCCAGCCAGCCGTCATCGTGCCTCATCTTCGACCTCCTTATCCTCCTCCTACTCCCCCGCGAATTTCTCTGCCGTCCCAATCACGGCTGTCACAAATACAACAACACTTTCGGAGACACCACAAACAAACATTAGGAATCCCTCCACTCCTACCGACAATATACATCGAACACTTCGCCACCGCAAAAGTACTCGTGATCTCCACGCTGCCAGACGAGCTCAACTCACCGAACTCATCAAGTCGTCTACAACATCGACAAAAATGAATATCAACCAACAGCAACACCACATCACTTCAAACGCTCCGGGCTTTGATGAGATGCTACAATATTCACCAACACAGAGCTCACTACAATCTGTGGGAGAGATCTCTTCAGATATACCCCGGTATACTCCTTCCAATCCCTCACCTAGGCCATCCAGCCTTCGATCCGAATACATGCGAGGCCCCTTCAGTCTTTCGGCCGAAAATCTGCACACTCCCCAGTATGAACAAGTGACACTTGCTCGTCCTCATAGCATGTCTTCTTTACAAACACCTCCTACCATGTCAGATAACGCTACTTTGCAATTCGCCCTTCGTCGAGCTAGCTATCCCCCGGATTCTACTATTTTCTATGACGACCAAACAGATCGCCAGTTTTCACTAGAGGAGTATGCATCCTGGATGGCAACAGGTAACATAGACCAGCAGTCATTCGACCCATCGATTGACTTAAGAATTCCCACTGAATCGTCAGTAGCTGAAAGTGATACTTCTCAGCCATGGTGGGGTGAGAGCAAGGTCAATATGGAAGATGATTGGGGAACCCAACAATTGGGCGGGGTTTCTACAGGGGAGATTAATGATATTTCTGTTTCCACAATCTGCCATCACAACAATGGTAGTTCCCGCCAGTCCCCATACAGCCCAATATTGTTTCGCCAGCCTCCGTCGCCATCCTTTGATGAAGATGAGAGTAGTATCTTTCCACACAGTATTAAGCGGTCAGCTTCATCATGTTCATCAATGCCATCTCCACCTGAGTCTCCAGAATTCTACTTTCCATCACAAATGCCCACTCCCGAAACCGTGTTTCCCCCAACGCCATCTCTTAGTCAAGGTGGTTTTGGTTGTGTTTATTCTCAAGGGCCATCGCCAATAGGCACCATGAATCGCCGGCCCTCGCTCCCTCATACCCCATCGCCATCATCACATATCTTGGCCACTAACGCCGCTGCAGCAGCAATCGCCGCAACATCAAAAACTTCCTCAAAATCAATATCAAAATCTTCAAGACCTGGATCATCCCGTAGAAAGGCTAGTAGCGGCTCGATGCGCTCTCAAGCGAAGATATCAGTTGCATCATCGCTCTCTTCACAATCAAACGACAGTGAAATGTCATTCGTAAATTACACGCCTAATGATGCCACAAGAATCTTAAGTGGTGTAGCACCTAGTGGGTCGTCGAAGACCAAGGCAAGGAGGGAACGGGAAGCAAACGAAAAAAGGAGAAAGTTATCTGAGGCGGCGGCGGCAGCAGTGGTCGCTGCTGGTGGAGATGTGTCAGCTTTGGCGCAAGTTGATTTGCTTTGATTATATAATTCATAGGTTTTTTTTTTTCTTGGTTGATATTTTCTTTGGTTTGGTAATGGGGTTTCTTGGGTTTAGTTCTCTGGGGGCAATCAGGCAAATATGTGTGAAATGCGCAATGGCGTTAGAATGACTTACTTACTAGTACTAATGGGCACTTATTGATCCCTTTATGATATTATTTTGTGTTATTAAGTTAATTTTTTCCCATTTCTCTATTTATTTCGTTACCTACTTATCTTGTTAGTAGTCTTAACTAAACTTTCCTTTTTTTTCTCTTCTTCGGCGATAGGGATTACTAGGCATATTGGGGGGGGGGGGGGTGTTTCTTTTGTCTGTAATAATACGACAATCACGTCTAGGACAAATTTCCTTTTTTTCTCTCTATCCCATTGTTTTTGTTGTCCTTTGTCCTTTGTTATTATAAGATTCATTCGTTGTTCGGCAGATCTATTTTTTCTAGTTATATACATACCGTACCCAGAAACCATGATTTTCGACGGAATGCAAACGCGATGTATTGCAGCAAGATTCTTTTTATTTTATTTTATTCTTCTCTTTTCATATTTATCTAGTTATTTAGCAGAAAGCAGTACACTAATCTGGGGGGGGACATGGACCTATAAAATCTACACCTCTTGTCCATGATATTGCATTGAATCGGACGAACTGTTGGGGATGGGGATGGAAAAAAAGGCAATCTAATCAATAATTTACATATACACAACTTCTGATGATTTATTTATACACAACCTTCTTCTATTGAGAAAAGAAAAGAAAGAAAGAAGAAAAAAACATGGGAATGAAACAGAATCTCCAAGCTGGGATAGGCCCATGAGTCATCACCTGATTAATTTCGACCATCTATTAAGGATCTTGGGTTATACATACCATACCATATTTCTCGGCAATTAACCGCAAAAAAAACATAGCCCCTTCATAGAATAGATCCTCCCCTTCCCCCCCCCCCCCCCAAGAAAAAAAAAAGAGTACCTGTGTGCTCGTTGGTCCCAGCCAGCCCGGAGGTTTATAATATGTATCACAGCTAGGTAGGGACAATCTAACCACACGAAAGGATGATCGTGTTAGATTCAAAAGAAAGAAATATAAAAATAAAAAATAAAAAATTTCCGAGACCATTGATCGACGACAGGGCTCCCCACCGTCTACCTAAACTAGAAAAAGTTGAGCAGGGATCGTTTAAAGGATCGCCGACAGGGTTTCAATTAAGAGTTGATCGTGGGAGAGGTGAGTGAGTGGGGGAGAGGTGAGTGAGAGAGACCAGAGAGAAATGGAAGGCAAGGCAGAGACAAGCAGGGATAAATAAGATGGGGAGAAATCTCCGAGCGTGACCAAGTCTTTTATTTTATTTTATTTTTTCTCTCTCTCTCTCTCTCTTTTTTCTGTAGGTCATATCGGACTGGACCTGCACTACCTCCCTGTACGGTTGGTCACCGACTGGTCAGATTTGATGTGACCCTCGATACAATACCTACTCTACTGCAACATATACATTTATTATTTCATGTACGCTCTTATTTACCAGGATAGTACCCCCCCCCCTACCGCCTTACTCCTCCCCCCCCCTCTCCTCTCTCTCCCCTATTGATAAAAAATAAAAAAAATAAAAAATAAAAATAAAAAAAAGAGTAGAATCTTTGTGCAGGTGGTGTGAGAAAAGTTGCATCGATGGCAGGTGAATACTTTTTTTTTTTTTTTTTTCCTTTTCTTTTCTTCTACTTCTTCTTCTTCGGCTTCTTCCGTTGGCTAGAATCACGAGCGATGGTTTACAAGTGTTACTGGGGACCTTTAACGATAGAGTTCACCGGGAGATACCGTTTCGATTTGGGGGATTAATTGTGTACAGGTTTTATTAGACACCCTCTTTCTCTTCCTTGGGGAGCACAATGACGTGCGGTCAAGTTATAAGCTCCCCCAGAATTTCAAATTAAGACTCTCTTAGGTTGACGTGTTTCTCAACGTCATAATTCCCGTGGCTGTTCTGGCCAGGCTTATTGGTCAGATAGATACTAAGGTTTTTTTTTTGTATATCATTGTGGGTACCTACATCGAGTTCGATCCAGGTCGTAGCTAGGTTCAAACCATAAAACGTCAAAAATCTCTTTGTTCTTGAAGGGGGGGGGGGGGGAGGGAGTGAGGTGCAGGGAGGCAAAGAGAGAGACAGAGAGAAAAAAAGACTCATTATTAGTAAGCTTCAATTCTACTGATCTGATTTATAACCTACATGTACTTATATCCACTTTGAAACTTAGTTATTCCGGAGAAAAAGCCCAAACACAGATCTTGAGAAAGACTGGTACATACTAATTGTGGAATAACGATCCCACCCGAAAATCTGATAACCCCTCCCCCCCCCCAAATTTAAAAACGTGGACCGATTCTGCGACATGAGACAATAATTGTTCAGTATCATGTTGCGCCCCTTCCTTGTTTTTTTCTTTCTTTTCTTCTTCGATCTCATTCACGTGCTTTTTTATTTTTATTTTATAACTAAGCACCATGGCCTGGTTTCTGAACTATTGGTAATAATTTCCTTTTTTTAATTCTAGATCTAGTCTAAGGAGGGGGTGAACCCTCCTCGATCAAAAAAGCCCTGTACGTAAAGTAACATAAAAAAAAAAGAAGGGATGTTTTTGCCCTAATAGTCCTTCCGATATCGGAGCACTCATTTTGAGAGAGATATCCGGGGGGTGCCTGTGCGCAAGAGTGAGTGTGTTAAAGTGACAGGACTACTTGACTGGTTATGATCTTAACTGGTAGCAGTCCCCGTTGGTTCGAGGGAATCTATAAAGGAGGCATAAGCATACATGTAACTGCAGGGCCAAGACAAAAAGGACCTGAGCCTTTTTTTTTATAGTGTTTAGACTCAATCTGATGAATAAATTCTAGAGCTACAAGTTGAGAATATCTGGGTCTTGTTCAGATAAGGTAATCATTCAGATTCTTTCAAGTAGCATTATATCATGCGTTATTACTCACCCCCCCCCCCTACCCAATATTTCTATCATGTAGTTTCCGGTAGTTGGGAGAGCATTAGGCCCCAAAAATCTGTCAAGTCCTCAACCGATGTACGTCCTCTCCCTTGAATCCGATATCCCGCGGTCTGGATCTTAGTATTACTACATTTATGTATCAATTTCTAGCGAACTGGAAATGCACAAATCTTGATATTTTCCAAAAACTGGGGTTTAAATTCTACATGGCTGTATACTATTCTGAGAATGCCTTTCTTTTCTTTTCTTGTTGAGAATCTATAATTAAATGTACATATAGGTTATAAATCTTTTATCGTGAGTACATGTAGACACCGTTTTGGGTCACGCTTTGTCACTCGGGTGGGAGGGGAGGGGAGGGGAGGGGAGGGGAGGGGAGAGGAGAGGAGGGGAGAGGAGAGGAGAGGGGTCCCCCCCCCCCCGATCACCGTAACGCAGACGTACTCCTGCATCAACCCTTCAGGCCCGTTCCCGAGACATCATCTAATCCTGGTTAAAATAAAATAAAACAGCCAATACTAGTATACGGCCGTCTCAAAATATCTCAATAGTTGGTTTGTTCTCACGTTTACTAGAAGGGGGGGGGGGGCGTGGTCTGAATTCTATGCACATTCACTTCCTCTCTAGTTTATCCTTAATTCCAAGATGGGAAAGTTGAGATATGTATCCTACACTACACGGCCAAGAATGCACCAATATTAATTCCCGATATCACTGAGTGAGCCTTCAAGATAACCCCCCGGCCATGCTTACTTGCGCAATACCCAAGTTATGCATATGCAAGACGTATATATGTACCGTTGGTTATATTAGACTATTTAGGGCCCGGGCCCGTGCCGAGGAGAAAGTCTAGAATCCTTTGCTTCGATCCCCCACCCCCCACCGTTTTTTTTTTTGCTTTTCCTTGCGGCATGCGCGCTAGAACTATCTTGAATTATAGACCGCAAAAATTTCTCTCACGGGAATAGAGCTCTTTATCGGGGATAGTTGTAACATTCTAGTCATTCCTCCGCTCCGGTATATTATAAGCGCGATCGATTTGTATTTCCTAACAGCAGAAACATGACTTTTCTCTCTCTCTCTCTCTCTCTAACTGAATACTTGTGATCTCTTGCCCCCTGGTTCTCCCCTGTAGAGTTCACGTACACCACCATAGTCGAGTGATAGATATTTTTATTCCTTATTTTTAGACATCTACTTAATACGTGTGCCGCCTTATATTACTGCCGTGTGACCGAAATTATGTGCTGGACATATGATAATGATCACAGATCTCAATGAGCAGATCAAAAAACGCCTCCTAGTAGAATCTTGTACTTATTTCCCTAGTGGCCCTTACTTTACCGTTAGAAAACCAGGTGATAATTAGACGTACCCTCTCTCGGGGGGGGGGGGGGGGACACCTGGGCCATCTAGTTATGTATCAACCTTGCAGCTTTCTGTGGACGTACGTATGCTATCTAACGTATACGCCTTCTTTCCATATGCAGGTCTTGAGAAAATTCTCCTATTTGATCAATTACGATCGAAGGGGTACTTGCAAATACTATACCACCCTCTCGGGGATTAAAGGAGGTGATCAAAAAAAACCCCGTCCTGTCTGTCGGGTGATCAAAGACCCTCCCCCCCCGTCTTGTCGGTCACGGACATTTGAGGAAAGCCCAGCTCGGAGTTTTTTTTTTTCAACTGGTCACATTCGGGAAACTGGCCTAGTCTAGGTATTAAGACTTGTTGTGTATGTCTAAGGAAATCAAATATCTATTCATGTGTGTAAGAAGGTTCTAGACCAGAACAGAGTCATACACATGTATTAATATGTCTCTCTATCAAAACCAAAAATAATGCCTCTTTTATAATGGGTTATAATACAAAGTGGATCGATCTGTTTTGAAGATAGTGGCCGCCAAGAATTGCGGCTCTACAAAGCTTATCTCGACCTTTTGATTTAGCTTTTCCCCGCCTTGACTCAATTACAGTATCAATTACATCGATCACTCTTCAAAGATGGCTCAGTTTACCTTAAAGCACGGTCAAGTCGAGAATTATGTGATTCATGGCACTTTTATAGACGCACCTACACCTACGGCACTTCGTGTCCGTAAGAACTGCGAGATTGTCGTAACCAACGGAGTAATAAAATCCATCACTGAAATCACCGAGAATACGGTCCTACAGCTACAGAATGATGCAACTTATATAAATTTGGAGAAACATCAGGTTATATGTCCTGGGTTAATAGATTGTGTATGTATTTATTATCATGCACCTCTCAAAGGAAAAGGTATTAAGAGACTTACAGCTTACTCAAATAAATTAAAGCATATACAGTTAGTTTCTACCCAAGAATACAGACAGAGACATACTCTTGCTGACTTGAGGATTTACTTGAAAGTGCACCTCAATTTCAACAGTTGGGGACAAAGACAGATGTCCCTTTGATCGAATGGCTAAACCAGTTCGTGATTATGCACCCCGCTCTCCGGTCAAGATTGAGAGGGGGGGGGGGATAGTTGATTTTAATACCATCATAGATACACATTCCCAGCAGAAGCAGCATTCAGTAACTCCACTCACGCTTCAAAAGTATACACTTCCCTCGTTCGCCGCATGTTACGTAATGGTACAACTACAGGTATAAACAAATACTCACACTCTAATATAAATAAATAAAAAAGCACTTGTATCTGAATTACCGAATTCAACCACAGCTCTATACTTCGGGTCAAACCATCTCTCCGCGACCAAAGTTCTTGCTGAACTTTGTATTGCATATGGTCAGCGAGCTTTCGTTGGTAAAACATGCTCAGACCAATTCCTCCCGGATTATTATGTGGAGTCGACTGGGTCATCGTTGGCAGATACAGAGGCGTTTATTGTACATTGTATAAACACATGGGGTAGAGATGGCTTGGTCCAACCGGTTATTACTCCGCGTTTTGTAAGCCCTCGGTCCTTTGGTCATAAAGTTTTATATTTAGGATATATAATTAATTTTTTTGGAAACTCGTGTGTAAAGGTTCCGACTTGCTCGTGGGAACTTCTTGAAGGGTTAGGTTCACTGGCTAAGAAATATGATTGTCGTGTTCAAACTCATGCTGCAGAATCAATTGATCAAGTTGCTTGGGGTACGTAGTTGAAAATAGTACCTAGACTGACCCATAATGTGTGGAAATCTAACTCTTTACTGAGTATATATAGTCTCTGAATTATACCCGACAGAGAAACGCGATATCAAAATCCTGAAAAAAACTGGCTTACTCACGGATAAGACCGTACTCGCCCACTGCTGCCATCTCCACGACTCTGAGGTTTCAGAGGTAGTACAAGCTGGTGCAGCTGTTACTAGCTGTCCGTATGCAATCCTCGTTTCTCTACAGATCAATTATATATCGAGATATTAACATACCATAGTTACTCAAACATCCTTTTCGCTCGTGCCACAGTTCCAATCCCACATTTCAAATCTCTAGGTCTAAAGATCTCACTAGGCTCCGATATTGCAGGGGGTATTTATCCCCTTCCCCTTCTCGTACTTTAGTACCACTAACCCCCACACAGGAATGTCTTCATCAACACTAACTAGTATCCGGTTAACGACACTCCAAGACCGAATCGACTCATTCTCACCACCACCACGTTCTTCAAACCCTAACGACGGCAAACCCCCACCTACAAAAGAAAACTGGACCATAGACTACAAATACGCCTTCCACCTCGCAACGGTCGGTGGTGCAGAAGCATTAGGTGTTGAAAAGGAAGTTGGTGTGTTTGAAGTTGGGATGAAGTGGGATGCGTTGTTGGTTGATTATGGTCTTGAGGATATGGCGTTTGATGGTTTGGAGGATTTGGGTGATGGGGTTAATGATGGGTTTGAAAAGTTTGTGAATTGTGGGGATGATAGGTGGGTGTCTTTTATTTATTTATATGGATGAGGGGGAGTACTAATTAATTGAGTAGGAATATTGTAAAGGTTTGGGTAAATGGGAAGATGGTCTGCCAGAGGAATTGATGGGTGAAGGTTATATCTTGTCTTTCATAGTAGGCCCCGTGGGAAGGTTACTAATTAGTAGATGACTACCAATTGAGACCTGCAGATTTATTTCACTTAATTTGTATAGTTGCATGTGTTGGCCCTAAAAATACCACACTCAGCTTATAACGAGTGATAGTCTATGACTCAAATATACGGAGCGAAATCTTCCTGTCCTTCGTGAAACCTATGGCATTATTGTTGATAAATCAATAACGTAATGACACCGTTGCACTCATAGTTAACTGTATTAAATATATTTATACCCTGATTATTACTATGTACCTAAAATATATCCCTGTTGTATAAAGTAGTAGCTATTTAATAAGAAAGTGGGATCCCCAGCCCGTTACCTGGCCGGTGCATTATAATTTAAATATCAACAAAAAAAAAACACCATGTATACGGCAAAATGTAACCTCCAAAAACACCAAAAAGAACCTTCCAAACCTAAAATCTATTGCTCCCACTCGGCATCAATTGCCTTCATCTTTTTCCTCCATACAATCCTCTTAATACCCCTTCTCCCACACCCTCTCTTAACCCCACTCAGGTCCTCATCTAACCGCCAATCTCTTGCCTTCTTCTCTTCTTTCTCCTTCTCAACTCTCTTCCACCCTGCTAATACTAAATCCCTCAGCTCTTTCTCCCCTTCGGCGCCTTTCTCATCCTTCCACTCCATCCACTCCATTTCCCCTTGCTTTATTCTAGAGTTCATAAGCTTTATCATAACTTTACGGTCTCTCTTTTTCCGGAATTCCTTGTGTACCCCCTTTAAAGTAAAGCCTATTACTCCGGCAGTCGCAGCATTCGTCTTTAAGAACCCACTAGCGACGCCTTTTCCAACACCTTTAACAAAACCCACAGCCCCATCTTCTTTCGCCCCCTCATATGGCTTAACAACAACACCGGTCACACCATCATAAATACCAAGCGCAAACTCCTTCCCTGCCGCGCGGAGTCCTGAATGGATACCAGTTATGCGATAAGGAGCACGAACTGTATCTCCATAAAGGCGAGGCGCATTATGGAACCCTTGGGCGACAGCGAGTGAGACTTCCATTGGCGCGCGAACGCCAGCACGAGCAACCTTTGAAAACCCTTTTGCAGTATTATGAGCCAATTCACGGTGGATTGGTTCGTGCTCCTCTTCCTCTTCCTCTTCTTCCTCGCCCTCAGGTATCATACTAGAACCTATTTCTTTTCTTACTCCCGTGTCCGGAACTCTGTCAGGGGTCGCATCCTTCTGGTGGTTTATTGGCGAGTGATCTTTATGGGGTTTTCGGCCACGACTCTGTCGTTTCGAGTTTGATCTTGATCTACTCCGTGGCTTTGAGGATGAACGTTCTCGAATCTCCCCAGCAATATCAAGGCCCTCCTCTTCATCGAAACGCCTTGCACCTTTGTACAACGAGTATGGTACACTAGCGGCACCTTTTGCAGCACCCGCTACAGAACCAAAAAGGGCACTGAAGCCACCACTCACTGGCTCTCCAGGTCCATCAAAGTCATTCCACTCAGTATGCCGTACCCTGTCTCCCAATTAGCCCGCATTCACAACCACAAGTGGGGTTTGGTGGTAAACATACAGTCTTAGGTCTTTCCACCCAATTTTTTTCTCTCTCACAAGGGCCCATGCCGCAAGCGCACTAAGTCTAACTTTTGTCCGTCTAATTCTCCAGACTGCAACTTTCTCATCTAACATTGCACAACATATCCCTGGACCTCCACTGCCCCATTTCCCTTCCCCTGGCCCCCCTGGCCCCCCCTCTCCCCACTCTTTCCCACGCTCACCAAGACCACGCTTTCCTTTCTTGAGAGCTTCAATGCCACGGTAAAAAGACTTAACTGCGTTTTCGGCACCATCACCATCATCTTCTTTGATCCGTCGACTAATTTCTTTTGCAGCGGTTTGACACTCTTCTGAGAGTAATTTCTTAATGCCGGCGGCAAGTTTCTCAGCCGTGAGCTCCTTATGTGGAACGGGTTCAGCTCCAGCTCCAGCGTTTGCGACGGTAGCGCCCCAGAACGCTTGGTCTCCGAAAAATGGCACTATCATTGTTGGGCGGCCGTGGTAAATACCAATAGCTGTTGTACCAGCACCACCATGATGTACTACACATGACACCTGCGAAAATAGCCAGTCATGAGGGGTGTTCTCTAGCATAAAAATGTTTTCTGGGATTTCGCTACCATCTTCCCCGCCGATACCACCCCATCCTTTTGATACTAGAGCACGGACTCCAGATTGCTTAACTGCTTCGAAGATGAGGGTTGTTAGACCGTCTGGGTCATCAACGACAATAGACCCAAAGCCAATATAAACAGGAGGAGGACCGGCAGCTAGAAAGTCGGCGAGAGGTTTAGGGGGTTGAAAGGAAGATGCAAGATCGAGGAATACGAAGCCTGTTATATCGATGTGATCCCCCCAGTCATGGGGTTTTGGAATTAGTGCAGGTGACCTACAAAATTAGTACTTATGATAGCCAAATGAAATAGATAATAAAATAGGATATAAAACATACCACATATAAGTAAATGGTACTTTCAACCGACTAATCATCCCCGGTGCCCAGAGTGTCGCTACCGGTTCTAGACCTAACGTTTTTTCTCGAAATCTGTTCACCAAGTCTCCCAGTCCTTGCCATGTCATCATCTCAATCATAGGATATGATATAGCATTCGTGTACTCGCTCCCTACATTGCTGTTCGTTATATTTGCCAAAGGATGTGGCATCGTCTGTGTAGGCGAGTATGGAAAAGTAAACATAAGATGTAGTGGGACACCAAGTTTTTCAGCGCAATGAACATGTGCAAAGCAAGGTGGGTTGGCAATTATAGCATCGGCGATAAAAGGTCTTCTATCTTGCACATTATCACTCTCGTCACCTTCTTCTTCACTCCCCCAGCCTGATGTTGATGCCGAGTCTGTGGGGTGAGGACTCCTGGACTTTTTTCGATGTTTTTTCTTTCGTGAAGAGCCATCGTCAGGCTCAACACATGCTCTCCAAAATCCTTGGAACATCTCAAACATTTGTTCCCGCCGCCTGATTACGTCACCTGCTTTAATTGTCTCGAAGCTAGGTATTAATCCCTATGAAACATAAGTATTCACTCGCCTCCTAAAAATTACAGAGCGGTGACTTACAGGATTCTTAACCATAAATGCCATTAGCTCTGCCGGGTCTCCTCCTATATCAAAAAACTCCACTCCATTCTCCTCCACAAATTCCTTAAACGCTGGATGTGTTGCCAAGCGCACTCTATGTCCCCCCTGCTCTGCTAGAACCTTTGCAACCGCAACAAACGGTTGGACGTCTCCCCTCGACCCAATCACCATGACCACGATATTCAGCTTTGGTGGTGGCGTTACTTCTTCTTGATCTCTTTCTAAATTTACACCATCAGAAGGAAAGCCTTCACCCGCGCTATTCAGAAATATAGACAAAGGTCCTTCCTTCAACTTATTAAAATCAAGATGTACCCTGCCGTCACGATCAACGAACGCATGTGTGTTGAATTCGTCGTGGATGATGTCGAAATGAGAAAACCGAGAGGGTGTCATCGTAGGCCTTTGTACATTAGACTGGGAAGTTGGAGACCAGGTCTGCCGAGAGGTACGAGAGGTACGCATTGTTGGTCGTTCTCTAGATTCCGAGAACTGCCTGTGAAAACGGGGGTGCTTGCGAGGGGAAACATTATTGGATTCGGTTGGTATAGATGATGCATGGGGCATTGTATCCATCTGAGTGCCTGCAAAGACAAGTATCTAACAAGTTTGTAGAAGATTAATCTAGAATATTTAGTGTCGTTTAGTAGCTGAGCAGAATGCAGAAAAACACAGAAAAACAGATTTCCAAGCCGCCTCCTCGTCGTCGTCTCCAATTTTAAAGACGGACATCCATACTATTTTATACCGACGATCTCTGTTGGTTGGCTGCTACTGTCCTGACGTCATAAGGATTCATTCCTATTAAGATCCCTGGCATTATTTGGCGGCAAGCCACACAACTAGTTCATGACGCGGTGTACTTGGCAGATGATAAGAATTCTAGACTACCATAACCAGTGACGACGATGCTCCGGTCCTGTCCTGCCCTGTGGCAAGCAAAAGAAATTATCTGCCGATATCGATGGGGGGGACTCGTTCGAGCTGTTTCTCTACTGCTCGGCGAAATCGGGTGCTCTACTTTACATGTGGCTCTGGGGTTACAGGGGCTACAGGGGTTCCCCTTTGCAAAACCCAAGTAACCGTTCCTAGTATTAGCCGGTTTTAAGCTTTCAAAGTCCCACTACCGGCATTCAACATATCGCGGCTCTCCCCACTCAATTTCGCGGAACCAGTATATTGTCCTAATAGCAGTAAATAAAATAGCTCGTATCTCAATAGTACATTCAATGTCCACCTATTCATTCATTTGTTCAATACCCCAACTAATTGCACGCAGGCAAACAATACATCTCAGAAACAAAAAATGTCAATAAAAACCTCTCCACAAAACAGCAAAAAAGGCCACCAGTAGCTTTTCCCCCTCATGCCTTCCACTACCTTAAACTCTCATAGTTATCAATTACACCATAATACCTTCAGAAAAACGTGATCATCGTCCTAACCCCCACCCGCTTATTAGTCATAGCCATCCAGAATAACACAGGCACATAATTCCCCCGAGATGTTGAATTAAAATCGTATAGTTTACTGACCGCCAGGCATATGCGCCGCAATCCACTGTCCAAAGGCAACTGGGTTTCTTGTTTGGATGAAAACGGTTCCGGGACCTAAAACGCGGGGAAGAGTACATTAGATAAAAGGCTCCATATGAAAACCCTTGTTAAAAGGTAATACGTACCAGTAAACCGACAAACTAAACCCTCTTGGGCAGACATGCTACTAATAATTCCACCACTAGTAACGCGCTCAATAGTGTACTTGCAATTCCAAGCAACCAAATGATCATTGTCGACAATATACTGTTCTCCTTGGGCCATCTATCTAAAAGTCAGCACTTCCCCTACTAGTGACCGATGGTCCTAGCTTTATTTCTGAGATACTAACATTCTTCTGAATAATTGCTCCCAAGCTAGTGACGAAAAGAACACCTTGACCCGAAATCTTATAAACGAACAAGCCTTCGCCTGAGAACATCGCCTTCCCAAACCCTTGGCTCTTATAATCCTTAACCACTCCTTGAGTCGCGCACAGGAACGCATCTTTGCCGACGGACCACATCTGCTGCCCATCTAGGCGGATGGGGACAATATCTCCGAGTGCCGCAGGGGCAAGAAGAAGCTCACCGGGTCCAGTATACGTTGACTGGGACATCTCCCCACCAGCAACAAGCTTCTTGAACGAGAACTTAACTGAACCTTTTAAGGTAACAGTTGGAGACATTGCTACCATTGCGCCTATTTAAATTTGATTAGTAAAGAGCGAGGGGGTAGAAAGAGAGGGACAAATACCAGGCTTAGCAACAACTGGGCATCCATGTGCCAATTGCAACGTCAAAAGCGTATTCGAGTCCCTGTGGTCAATGCGATAGCTTCCGCCATTAAAGCTCCCTAGCGTATCCGTGATTGTGCTCGTACTCCCCTGACCAGCGGTGTTATGTTGCGCTGGAGCCGGAGGGCCTTGGCGGGTTGGGTCCCATGCTGTTTGTTGAATAGACGCGCGGTGTGATTCTGGTGGACTCTGTGGTGGCGGCGAAGAGTAACCTGGCTGTCCAGGTGGTGGTGAAGAGTAACCTGGCTGCCCAGGTGGTGGATGGTTCTGGGGTGGGTAGGAGTTTGTATGCTGTAATTGAGGCTGTTGTGCCTGTTGGGGTGGAGGGGGGTAATACTGCTGTTGGCCACTGGAGCCGGGTCCTGGAGGGGGTGGGTATTGCTGTTGCCCAGGTGGAGGTCCACCAGGATATCCAGCCTTTTCGTTAGGTGCTAAAGGGGATGTTAGCGGGCAACCTTTGGATAGAAGTTATATGGTACATAGGCTTTATGAACATACGTGGGCTGTAAGGACCTCCTTGATGGCCAGCATAGTTTGGTGGAGGGGGGGGAGCGCCAGACATCGCGATTTATGTTATCTGAGTAGGAAGAATTGAAGTTAGTGGTTTTTTACTAGGCAAAGTCTAACCCTTCTGTTTATACATATCCCGCTTAAACAGTTATGATAACTCGGTTTGCGATAGGCACTGCTGACCAAGACTAGCAGCCACAACTACGGGATTTGCAATCAATAAATACTAGGAACTTAGATACTCACGAGAGTTGGGCTAGAGGAATAAGGAAATCCAGAAACAGATTTTGGTATTGAGTGGATGCAGGCTGGTGAGAAGTAGAATCAAGATATTGAGAGGGAGGTGGGGAGAGGGGGCCAATATATGTATGTAGTACTACCAGTCACTCAGACTTCCGAACAGGGCTGTCTCCTCCATCTCGTCTCCCCACTATTTGCACAGCGCCAGGTGGTGCAGAGGCGAAGGGGCCTCTGGGCGCAACGTGACACGGTACATGCTGTGATCATCCAACCATGAGGCGGAGCACTGGCGAAATTAAGAGCAAAAATGTTGGCCAGGTCCGGTTAGCCGCCACAGAGATCCACAACCTGATTCTTCCAGGCGGGTACCCATCAATTCTGGTTCCTGAAAGAACACCAGTCCCAAATTCTTTTCTTAGTTAAGTGACCCTTCATAATACTCCATTTACCATTGCTATTGGTATAATGGTATATAGCAGGTGTCCTACAGTATACTCTATCAAACCAACTCCAGCCCCATGGTTTAAAGCGGGGGTGACTTGTAATGACTCTAAACCTCGCAATATGTATCCCCTCGCTTCTTCAGCCGCACCTGCAGTTTCCCCATTCGCTAGCTAACCCACCCATGGACAAGTCAGGTTCTGTAGCAAGGCAACAATTTTGAGTGTGCCTTAAAGGAATTGGGTTTACATACTGCTAGCCAAGAGGAACCGGGTGAGAATTAACAGCTACTCAGAGCTGGTAAGAGCCATAAAATGCAAGTCTCAATACAGGGGTATTTATTAGAGGCAATTGCCCTAGTAAGTAAAATACCTATTAGTTACATGTAGTGAGAATAAAGCCTACGCTTTTTTTACTTGTTCTGGTACAATTAGTACATGTGCCACTAATAATAACTATAGGGCAAACCCCCTTATACCCCTAAGCAAACTCGCCTAGTTAGCTATGGTTACCCGGTCAGCCATTCAAATGGTCGGATACCCAGCCACCGCCACCGTCGCATCACCCGTGTCCGCCACCTTGTCCCTCTATTGGCCGCCCTAGTTCCCATCTACCCGTACCCCTGGGCCCTGAACTCATCCCTCCAACGTCAAGGAGTATTTGGTCCCAACTTCTCCCCTCACCTATGCAGTCACCCCCCAAAGAGATCTTCGGAACAAAATACATAGCTATCTAGCTTTCACCTTGAATCATCATAACTGACAAAGTTACTGGTTTATAATATGGCTTCTGTTTCATCTTTAGATAAGGACCTCTCAAGGCTCCGGCTCGCCAAATACACACCTCAGGACTCGCAGGATGTTAAGGACTGGATAGGGGATATCTTGGGTGAAAGGTTACCAGCAGGTGACTTGATGGTTGTTTTGAAAGATGGCGTCATTTTATGCAAGTAGGTATTCTTATATTCTTATGCCTTTCCCCTCTTCTCATAGGGGAAGGTGTAAACAATTACATGTTTTACAATCTTCAAGCTATTGAGTATAATTTAGGAATACCCTGCTAAAATAATTTCCCTCTAGGCTTGCCAACCGTCTCGAAACCTCCAACCCCAAACTAAGATTTAAAAACTCCTCTATGCCCTTCGTACAAATGGAAAACATTTCCCACTTCCTTTCCTTCGTCTCTCGCCCCCCTGTCTCCCTTGCTGCACATGACGTTTTCCTCACCGTCGACTTATTTGAACAGAAGGACCCTGCCCAGGTCGTTCAATGTCTTGGTGCCTTCTCTCGTATTGCCAACAGACTTGACCCCGTTTCCTTCCCTACTACTCTCGGTGGCCTTAAAATTCCCGCCTCTACAGCTGCTCTTTCACCGCAGTTATCTGGGGGTTGGTCACCTGGAAAGAGAAATGTTTCCGGTGGATCCACAGGTGGGGTTGCAAATGCGTATGTCCAGTCTGCAGCTGCTACAGGTGCCCCTACTCCTTTTGGGAAGCCGACTATACCCCCAAGAAAGCCGGCCATGAGCTCTTGGAGTAAACCAACTGATGAGAAGGGTACTGCACCGGCGTGGAATATCGCACAATACGGCTATATGGGTGGTGCGTCACAGGGAAACCAAGGAGTTTCCTTTGGCTCTAGAAGACAAATCACCAACCAACCAGTTGTTAAGGGTCCCTCATTGGAAGACCGCGAGAAACTCCGGAAAAACTCTACAGACGATGCACAGCGTGTGCAGGAAATAGCACAAGAGAGGAGACGCGCTGAGGATGAGAAAAAAAATATCGAAGAGGAAAGAAGACGGAAAGATGTGGAACAAAAGCGGATTGAAGAGGAAAGGAAACGGAAACTAGAGGAGCAAATGCAGGTCGAAGAGGGGAAAAGGCAGAAAGAAGAAGAAAAAAGGCGGATCGAAGATGATGAGCGCCGGAAGGCCGTTTTTGAAGCAAAGAAGCGTCGGGAGCAAGAAGAAGAAAAGGCCGCATTAGAAGTCGAACGCCGAAAGGAAGAAGATCATAGGCGGTTATGGCAGCAAGAACAAGACCAACAACGGGAGTTGGAACGCGTCAGAGAGCGTGAACAAAAGCTCGCTACGGACCGCCGTGAGGAGGAAGCCCGACGTGTCCGCGACGTGGAAACACAACGGAAGCTCGATGTAGAAAAATCCGAACGAGAAAGAGAACGAGAGAGAATTAGACAATTAGAGCGTGAACTTGAGAAAGCTCGCGAACGCGAACGGATATATGAAGCTGAGAAGGAAGAACGGCGCCGGCAAGACACAGAACGTATGCGCCGTGATGCACAGGAGGCTGTAATCCGAAAGCACAAAACCGGCGACTCCTCATACGGCCAGCGAGCTGGTGACCGGGACTCTTATCTTCGCTCACACAAGACTGGTGACCGGGACAGAGAGAATACGGAAGCAGAACGCCGTTTTCTTGCTGGAGCTTGGCGTGGGGATATAGCCACTCCCCCGTCGACAACAGGTTCTACCCCACTATTCCCACAACATACTCCTGGTTCACCACCTGTACATTCACCCAGGGCACTCCCTACACCGCCACCGCGGAAGCTTCCTCCTCCACCAACAACCCCGAACAGAGTGGGTGCATTACCTAGTAGTCGATATTTTGCACAAGAGCATCTCGCGAGTGAACCAATGGGTAGAAGTGGTTCCTGGGAAACGAATGATGATGGTGCAGCAGTAGCCCTA
Source organism: Verpa bohemica (assembly GCA_033030345.1). Classification (NCBI taxonomy): domain Eukaryota; kingdom Fungi; phylum Ascomycota; class Pezizomycetes; order Pezizales; family Morchellaceae; genus Verpa; species Verpa bohemica. Next base: position 154,340 of record JAUFSE010000003.1, read on the forward strand.
GAGCGTGAACGCGCGGAGAAGCGGGAGGCGGAGAAAAAGCAAGCTTACAAATGGGCTAGGTGCGTCATGATCCTTATACCTGACCCCCCGAACCCATTGATCCCCACTGCTGAAGAGGTGGCGGGGTGGATCACTGACCGCGAATCTTGGATGAACAGCATGTCGCTCTTAGAGCGGGAGCGGGAGAGGGAGCGGGAGAGACAGAGGGAATGGGAAGCGAACCAGAGAGAGATAGAGGAGAGACGTGATAAGGGTGATACAGGAGATGATGGCCCCGCATGGGATGTTAATCAATATGGGTACGCAGATGATATTCTCGATTTATATTGAGTGATGTTGTTGCCCTTTTCACTTTGTGTCTTTCTTTCCTTTGCGCCTTTTGTTTTGTGTTTTTGTTTTGTGTTTTTGTTTTGTGTTTTTGGGTTTTGGCATAGCGAGGAAGGGACATTGCCCTGCATTCATTCTTGATTTCTGTTTATTTTGTCTTTTTGCTCATACAGCTTTTTATTAACTTCTCTTGCGTACCCCTGGGTAATCAAAAATTGGGTTTGCTTTTTTTCCCTACGTTTTCCTGTTGTCTTTTTTTGGTTATGGTTAGTCTTATTCTTTTTATAATCGATTAATTTTCTTTCTGTATAGTAGATAGTATTACCCTTTTCTTTAGGATATCCTTCCTTCCTTCCATTTCTTTTATCTTTTTCTTTTGTTTAGAATTAGAGGTTTTGCCGTAAGGCGTCACGGGAGGATGTATACTATAATATACATCCCTCCTTTTAGATTTTTACTTTCAGTACATATAGTACAAACGCTTGCTGACTGTTCCCGCCGGGTGGGGTCAGATACATGGGGGGCGCCGACCAAGGAAAGATGGGAGTGTCTTTTGGAGGCCGGAGACAGATTATAGGTCCGAGGGAAGTACCTAAAAAGTTTACATATAATTCTTGAGTCTTTGGGGTTAGGAGAAATTGTGGATAAAGGTAAGATTACATATTTTTCATACTGATTCATATATTCAATACAAAGGGCAGGGAGGTAAATTTTATTGTGTTTTGATCTCAGTAAAATGGTTGTCTTTTGTACTGTAGTCGTTTTTTAAATTGTAACGTTTTTATTGGCCGTAACCACATTAATTCAGTCTATTCAGTGGGCCTTCTTTAGGCCAAAGTAATAAGTAAGGCACCTAAACCAGTTAATGGATCTGGCCCATTCAAGACTAGGTGAAGGAGCACCAATTGCATGTCGATCTATACCTCTTTAGCTACGGAGTGACTTCCGCCCATAAAATAATAAACAGGCCCATGCGCCTGCATGAGTTCTTGGTGGCTATAGTTTTTAGGTTATAGTGGATATACCATAGTATTTGGGAAAATTCGTTCCGGCTCAGACAGGGGTAACTTGCAGAAACCTGCGCTGGAACAGGTTGAAGCCACGGAAACTCAAGATACCAACACCAAAAAGATACGTACTAGAGTTGATACAGTACAGAACTGCTAGCTCTCTTGCATTGAGACGGTGGTACATGCACATCAACCCCTACTGCAGCGGAACGAATTTTCCCAAATACTACCCTTAAGTACACGCACTCTAGTTCTGTAAAGTCTATTAATTTACCTTGCAAATCTACCTATGTAATAATCAAGCCTCATGATAAAACTTTAAGTTGGAGGGATTATCACAACCCTTGGTTTTGTACTAACTTAACAGTTTTTACCACCTTATATTACTTATAACCTCATAGTGTATTTATTCTAGAACCAGTATGGAGAAAAGCAAGAAGGGATTGGCCATATTTCTGTTTATTACATGCAACACCAAGCCACTATTCTCCAATCTATGGTAGTGACTACATACCCACGTCAGTATTACTACCGTATATGTATCGACTCGCAGATACAATGATCGATATGGTAGTGATGGGTGCAGAGTGTGGCTATGGAAGTAGAGAATTGTGAATATTACTACCGCTATAGTAAAGTCTTAGCACTAGGCGTATTTACGAGTCGATATGGCCCCGGCCCTTATAATAATTTCTTTTTTTATTGTGGCTCAGCGCTTTCGAATTTATCATAGGTAAATATGTAAGACATGCCCTTAGGTCTTGGCAGTATATACGTGGTTCAGAGTAAAATACGAGCCTTAGAGCTATATCTTCACGTCATAGTGTTAATCGATCACCACAACTGACCATTGAAGATCGTACTTGCTTCTTATTTACGAATTTAATAATCGTAATAGTTCATTTTATTGGTTGTGAATCAGCCGTGCAAGGCGTACCTACGCACATCATTCTTCATGCTGAAAAAAACTTATAAGGTACCCAATACCCCTCAACAACTGTTCCCTAGGTACCTAAAGTACGGTAATATCAGTAAATATGCAGCTCTCTTACCTAGCTGTCCTTTTTGCAGCATCTTTTAGCACACATACATTGGCTACTCGGTGCCCGATAAATGGTCCCCTTCTCCCACAACCAAAGGCACTATCAACTTCTCCCTTTATTCATAATGCAGGCTCAAAATTGAAGGGCCTTCTCGATTCAGCTGTTACAGGATCTATCGTTTCAGGATGGCGAACGAATATCACCTCTTTTTCTATCATTCTAACTGATGCAGGCGAAAATCCACTTTGGGAGTACCACCATACCTCACCTGGGAATATTAATAGCACCAAGGATGTCGATGGAGATACTCAATTCCCTATCGCCTCGATCTCGAAGGTCTTTACCGATTTGGCTTTACTAAAGGTAGGATTGGACCTAGATGATCCAATCACAAAGTACCTACCCGAGCTAGCGTCCAATGATTCTCCGATTCGATGGGGGGATATCACCTTACGGGCCCTGGGAAATCATCTATCAGGAATCCCGCAAACTTGTAAGTGAATAGATAGTTCTTAAATGATATGGAATAATTAAAGGTTAATGGAGAGTGTAAAAGACGGATATCCGGACGACTATACGGCAAGGTCTTATCTTGAACCCCTCGGGTTTCCTCCACTTTCCGAAAGTGATTATCCTATATGTGGAGTCATTGGCTTACACCCCGAGTGCAAGAAGCAGCGTTAGTATCCACAATAACCTATAAAATTTAGATCCCCTACTAATAATACAAAATTTACTTTATAGAACTTTTATCCGGACTTTTAACTTCGAAGCCTGTATTTCCACCTAATACTAGGCCCGTATATTCGAGTATTTCATTCACTCTCCTTGGATATGTCCTCGAGCAAGTAACTGGTAAAACTTTTGAAGAGGTATTGCGGGCTGAAATCATGGAACCTTTGGGAATGGAGAGCACGGGACTTCGCCCCAAAAACCAAACTTCAGGAGTGATACCACCAGTTACAAATGTGTGGGGCGCCTATTTCGGGGATAATAGTCCGTAAGTCTTAAATTCAAGATCAAAAAAAATAAGTACCAATTTTTAAACAATCATTATAAACATATAGTGGTTCCGGCCTATATTCAACCTCAAACGACATCACACGTCTCCTCCGAGCGATATTATCACTTTCAGTACTATCCACACCCCCAGAAGTTAGAGAATGGCTCAAGCCAGCTGCAGAGACTGCATCACTCTACAGCATGGTAGGTATGCCATGGGAAATTACTCGAGCTGCCAACTTGACCCCAGAGCATCCTCACATCATAGATATATACGCAAAGGACGGACATGTTCCAGGCTACACATCTAGAATGGCAGGAATCAGTGAATATGGTATAGGATTTACTATCCTTACCGCAGGCCTAGCCGATGCTGTTAACCCTCTTTCTGAAGCCCTACTGAGCGTATTTGTGCCGGCAATCGAGGAAGCGACGAGAGATGAAGCCCAAATATACGTAGGAAACTTCTCTACGCCCACAAACTCCACAATCAACTCATACTTGGCGCTCGAGATAGACGATGGTCCTGGCTTAAAGATCAGGGAATTTTTTAGTAATAGTAATGACATGCTCAGTGGAATCTCAACTATGTGGGGGCTTTGGCCCGGAAGTTTTAGTGTGCCAGTGCTAGATTTCAGAATCTATCCAGCTGATATCTCCGAAACCGCTAGCTCCGATGGGGTATCAGTCAGAGAAGATTGGAGGATGGTGATCGAGCCGTTAGTAGGATCGAACGGATCCCAGTTGCCTTCTCAAGGAGTATATGATAACATCTGCTCAATTTGGCAGACTCACGATGTATTGTACTATGGCAGTAGACCGATAGACAGGTTCGTGTTCTTGAAGGAGGGAGATGATATTGTTGGTATCGAGATTCCATTTTTACGCATCACATTGATGAAGCAGTAAATTTTCTATCTAGTGCGGACTTTGGATTTGAGCTAGCTACCGGTTTCTGACTATAATAAGTCACTCGATTTGTATTATTTATAAGAATTTTTGTAATATTATCTATAATCTATAACTCTTAAACCATACCGATAGCAGATTACACAATAGGAGTACAGAAAAACTGTAAAAACTGATCCACAAACCGGATATTTCACCCCACCCACCCCACCCCACACTACCCATTAACACGCATTATCTATTATACCGCATAAATTCGAATGTGAAAATAATTTTAGAAAATAATCTGCTCCCCTCCACCATCCTAGACCTACGCACGTTAGAATATCATAGCTCCTTTTATATCAATGGCTACAAACTAACCTAGATAACCTCATAACTCATTAAAGTTTCCCTGCAACCACTGACAGTTCGACAGCTGTGGATACTGTCCACGGACTATCTGGCCCAAATAACTTCGTCCGACCAGTCAACACACGTCTATACAAATCTGCCGCCTCCTGATATCGCCCTTGGAGATGAAAGCACAATGCTATGTTATGAAGGGTGAGCAAAGTGTCAAAATGTTCCTCCCCATTTACCTCCTCTTGTACCACTAAGGTTTGCTGTAGCAAACTTAGTGCCTCTTCGGTTTCGCCCTGCTGCTGCTTAATAGTTGCTATACTATGGGCGGTACGTAACGTTTCGGGATCCTTTGGACCAAGGACGTCCTCCTGGCTAGCTAAGACCCTTTTGTACAATTCCAATGCTTCGTCGTACCTCCCTAGCTCTTGAATAGCCATTCCCATATTGCTGGCGACACGTAGGACATCCGGATGACTCTTTCCAAGAACTTTCTCCCGTATAGCTATGACTTTCCCCCATATTTCCAATGCATCCTGGTTCTCTCCTGCCTGCCTAATTAACAATGCCATACAATCCATCGTATGCAGGGTATCCGGATGTTCTTCTCCAAGCACACTCTCTCGGCCAGCTGCAGCTCGTTCGTACCATGCCAATGCCTCTTCATTCCCTCCTTGTCCTTGAAGACATATTGCTATGTTATGAATAGCGCTTAAAGTCTTAGGATTTTCGTTCCCTAGGGCTCGCTCCTGAACAGCTAATGCCCTCTTATGAAATTTCACAGATTCCCCGAAAATTCTTTGATTTTGATAGCATATAGCTATACTCGTGACTGTGAGTAAGGTATCAGAGTGTTCCTTCCCAAGCTCCTTCTCCTGGCCAGTCAAAGCTCGCTGAAATAACTCTAACGCCTCGTGGTACTCTCCGTCTTCTAGATAAATAGATGCTATACTGTGGACAGTAAGTAATGTTTCTGGATCTTCCGGCCCAAGTAGGTCCTCTTGGGCAGCCAGAACACTCTTGTACAACTCCAGTGCCTTCTGATTACTCGGTTCCTGCAATCGAATAACCGCCGCTATGTTGCTGAGCGTACGCATTGTATCCGGGTGGTTCTTTCCAAATACCCGCTCCTTTTCAGCTATAGCCTGCTCGTAAAGTTCAAGTGCCTCTACATACTTCCCCTGGGTTTTGAAAAGCCAAGCCATACTACACATAGCAACTACAGTTTCAGGGTCCTCTCCTCTGCGTACTCGTTCGAAAACAGCTAAGGACCGTTCCTGTATTTCTAATGCGGCTTCATGATGGCCTTGTAAAGTGAGGACCGATGCGATATTATTCATGACCACCAAGGTACTAGAGCTATCCCCCCCAAAAAGCTCTTCCATACCAACTAAAGCTTTGTCAAGAAGTTCAAGTGCCTCCTCATAGCGCTGTTCACGCATACATATCCATCCCAATTTTGCAATAGCAGATACGCCAACCGGTGTTTGAGCAGTTGGTTCACTGCCCGCTATTTCCACGCGGAATCTCAAGGCCTTCCGAATCATTTCCTCTGCCTCGTCAAATCGTGAGTTTTTCGCCAAAAACATTCCTACTGCTGCCGTAGCATCTGCAGCTTCTGCATCCACATCCAACCTATTGGAATCAAGGAATCTTTGGAAATGCTGGAAAGACACATCAACATGGGAAAAGACTCGACGCTCAAAGTCCAGATCAGACAATGACCTGCCCGTCTTGATTGACTGGAACAGAAAGCTTCCGGACAATAGGGTAATAGCTCTCATAACAAAATTCTGCCGTTCCCTTGTGTCAAGGCTCTCCCGTGTCCACTCAAGTACTAGAGGATGAAAGCAAAATCTTGTTTCATTATTATTACTTGTCTGTTTTGCAAAGGAGAAAGATAGTAGGGACTGGAGGCCTTCGTGGATAAAACGACTATCTAAAAAGGCTTTAGATGAGAAACTGCACAAATAGTGATAAGTAGCTTTTGGTATTCCATTGATGATCCTTACCTTTAGTAAGCCAGGAAACATTCCCCTTTGCTCGATCAAACAATTCTACTGGTATGTCCTGGTTTCCGTTTGTAAGAAACGCGCATAAATATAGCAGATTCGACGCAAAAGGAGGAAGGGCTTCAAAAGAAATTTTCCATGTGGTGAACAATGTCTCGCTTCTATACCTCTCTAATAGTCCTGGGTGATTTGCCGTAGTTATATCTTTGAAATTCGTGTTGTACAATGGTAGATACTTAGTAAGTGGCATTTGCATTGCTGATATATAGCCACCTGCTTGGTCTAAGGCTAAAGGAAGATAACCTAATTTCTCAGCAATTTTTGAGGCTTCCTCATAATCTAACACATATTAGTAGGCACTTTAAATTCTCGCCATAGCTATGCACCATACCTGTACCACCTACAACTTGTGGGTCTTTACTAGCACTAGATAGTAAGATCGAGATTCCAGCATTCTTATCGATTTCTCCAACCTCCAGTCCAACACCTAAATGCTTGACTTCTGGCCTTCTTGTAGTGACAATGATGCACCCAAAATCACAGGTTGGAAAGAAGTCAAGCATTTTGACGGATTCAATATCATCATGATTATCGAAAACCACCAACCATCCATCATTTCCTACGCTCGAAAGCCACTTCTTTATTGCCCTTGTGATCAACTCTGATGGGCACTCTTCTCTTATCTGGCCGGTCGATCTAATAAACCCAGGTAGACCCAACATATCCCCTATCTTCGCAAAATCAGGAGTGGAATCCTGCCATTTTGTTTGGTAATGTGCAATGAGATGCTCTATCATTGTCAAGGAACTTTGGGCTAATGTTGCCTGACTTGTGGCATCGATCCAAAAAACAGATGTATATGAGGGGGAATTCCGGTATGAGTACTCCGTAACAATTTGACTTTTACCCATACCACCAAGACCATAGAGAACTGCGACTTGACGACCCTTTGTGCCCTGATTCTGTGGGGGATTTAGAATATTATGTAACCTGTCAAGAAAATCTACTCTCCCAACGAACTTTTTATTCCTTTGGACTGGCAGTTGAACGGGCACATTAAATTTTGGAAAGGGTGGAGGTGTAGGAGCAGGAGGTGGGTTTGGCGCAGATTCCGGAAGAACCACGAACAATCCATCATTATACTTCTTCAGCTGTTCGACTAACTCCTGAAACTTTTTCTTATCTGCAACAGCCCATTTAAGTTTTTTAAAGGATGGGATCATTTGCTGTAATTTTTCTGTTGCCTCCCCAATACGATTGATTTCCTCTTCAAGTCCTGGGACATGAGCCCTATTCTCAAGCGCCACTGGATTCTGAAGAGCTGCGACACTGCTTGGGTCGAGATTTAGTGTTATACTAGATGGTAAGGCGCTTGAAGTTGTTGCCGAGGTCTTCTTTTTTCGAGGGCGTAGGCTGAAAAGGCCGACTATCCTATCACGTTTTCTTTGAGAGGCTCCAGGAGAGATTGCTTGGACGCCGTATTTTTCGAAGCTACTTAAAGTTGCAAATAAAACAACAATTCGTGCTAGAGTCCCAACAACATGGCGATAGCGGTAGTCGCTTTCGTCCAATATCTGATTTGAGTTACCTTGACTAATACCCCAAATACGCTCCCACGAGCTCAACCGAATTCTCTCAAGCTCGATCGACCACATAAGAGCACCATGGTCGGCGCCAAAATTTTCTATACCCGATAATATACCGTAGAATTGCATAGTAGTTCCGTACAGCTGGCCGGCGATGCCTGCGACCCCGAAAACCAGCCCAGCAATTTCGGCCATGGCTCGTAACGTAAATTGTCTTCCTTCCCTAAAATCACAAATTAGCAACCTCATAAAATTTAACATGGGGTGTTTCTATCGTGTTACCAAACCCACCTTACCTTTAACTACCGATGAGACCTTCACTAACTTAGAACACTACTTGTTCTCTATCAAGTATTAATCAGGGGAGGGAAGATCTTTAGTTTGAACACGAAAATACGGGCCTGAAGATGTTCACGATGTTGATAAATGGCACAAAATCAAGGCAGCCATATTATTATAAATGCTCGTGCACGCGGGCGCTTATGCTTGCTGTGCCACGCACAGCTATGCTATGCATGCAATCCCGCTGCCGCGACGCACTCACCCGCTGCAATCCCTAGACAACCTCTAATTATTTAAAACATAAAACTTAGCCCCTGTATTTTGAGGCTATGAATATATATAACTTTAGCCCCCTAGTTAGACTAGGCATGCATGTGTTCATCATATGTCACTCGTTAGTGGATTCTCCTAATAATTCTATTATCGCAACTCACCTCAATCTCGCACTCACACCACTTACAATTTCCTACATCCGATCATGAAACAGAGGAATCCCTATACCCCCTTAAAATAAACCATAAAACGCTCTAAACTTAATGCGAGTGACAGCTCATGACAATCCCACTATAGTTGATATCCTGTGGTAAAATAAAACTCCTAGATTCTCCTATATGCAGCCGCATGCATATAGACCAGACACAAATATATGTACTCAAAAAGCAACCAATACTCAATAATAGAAGTCAAGAGGCTATCATTTTGGCAATTTCTATCCATAATGGGAAGGCTCTCAGACTCCTAACCCAGAATATGGTGCATAACCCTCCATTCATTCCCACACAATTTCACATCTGGGGCCCAATAATGATACTAACGTTATAAAATTGCCATGCTTTACTTCCATGTCTTCTGCCACTAGCTCCACACATGACCATCCGCTTTTTGTATCCGGCAAAACGGGGAAATCAACAAACTAAAACTTCCAAAGCCCTCCTTCCTCAATCCCGACAATAATTTAAAGAAATAAGAGGAGAAATACAAGTGCATCCCAGATATCTCGCGGGAATAAAAAAAAAAGTAAAATGCCTAATAGCAGACAAAAGAGGGGAACACCAAACTAATGGTGCATTGCGTCCAGCCCCCCAGCCAAATCCTGTTCCAACCCTTGGTTCCTTACGTTTGTCTCATGCGGTCGTGGCACATCATTTCTAGCCTGCTGTGCCCATTGTTGCTCCGGTATGCCAATGCTGTCCTTCCTACCCATGCTGAGATCTACCGTAGCTGCAGGGACTGGTTGTCGCCTGACGCTATGCCTAAACCGGACAACTTCATCCAAGATCATCTGTCGCATATCCGGAATACTCTCAACTACTTCGAAGCTAAAGTCGAATGGTGTGGGGCACTGTGGTTCGTCCGACGCGTCATGCCAGATGTGCAAGTATCGATGCTCCAATGCCTCCTCAACCGATATCCTGGATGTCGGGTCGAAAGCAAGCATGCGATCGAGTAGGTCAAGGGCGTCTAGGTTGGCGTTCGGGAAGAGTCGCTGGAAGGGCACTTTGGGCATAAAAGGAAGATTACGTACATACTCCTGAGCGCGAGGTGAGCCAATACGAGAGAGTGTCTCTTCATTGGGTGTGCCGAGGTAGTGGAGGATCTGGTTGAGCTGGTCGACATAGTCCCTACCCTTGAAGAAAGGTCGGCCCCCAAGAAGTTCCGCCAAAATACAGCCAACAGACCACACATCAACTAGTAGCAAATGAAAGTTAATAAATGGAACCCAAATAGTAGCAGCGATTGATGACACATAGGCGACTTACTAGCTTTGGTGTAACTCTGGAAGCTCAACATGATCTCAGGAGCTCTGTACCATCTAGTAGCAACGTACTCCGTCATGTACCCAGCATTCTCCTCGGGGTCGATAGCGAATCCTCTGGCGAGACCAAAATCGCAGATTTTGAGCTCACAATCGGCATTGACCAGCAAGTTTCCGGGTTTCAAATCTCTGTGGAGGACATTTGCCGAGTGGACGTACTTCAGTCCGCAAAGAATCTGGTATATGAAGGATTGAAAGTGCGCATCCGTCAATGGCTGTCCGCTGCAACCCCAACGATAGTTTAGTAAAGCCGAGTGGTCTTCCGCTGGTCACAATGGGGTGCAGGGCATAGGAACCTTCGGATGATAGCAGCCAGATCACATTCCATAAGTTCTGATAACGAAATGTTAAACGAGCTCTATTTTGGGGTAGCATAAAGAAATCTAGTAGCTGCATACCTTCATAAAGATACACTTCATTAAAGTTGTCTGGTTTGGGAATGTCCATATCATATAGACAAGTAATCTAAAAAAGGCGGGGTAAGCGAAAATAATCCAGTTACACAACTCATCAGACCACCAACAGCTGTTGAGGGCAATATGGAAAATAGCCAAAGTAGAACTAACATTACGATGCCCTGTTTATCTCAAGTCAATACAGGAAACTTTAGTCACGTGGATACTGGAGCAATTAAGCAAGTGATGTAATTCTTACCTCGGAAATGTTGCAACAGCTTGATCTCCCTTAAGGCTCTCTTCGCCAGGATCTTCTTTGAAAACACATTTGTGACTTTCTTCACCGCAACCCCTTCACCAGTTGCCGTATTGTTCGCAGCACTAGATACAGAAGCTTATATTAGGATTACCCTCTGATGAACAACCTAACCCCTCGTTCCCAACACAATAGCTCGGTTATAGAAAGGAGGGAAAAAATAGAGCCCACTCACCAAACGATACCGTAAGCTCCTTGCCCGAGTTCCTTGTTGACGACGTAACGCTCATCGACAATAAAGTCCTGGTTAAAGACTTTAAAGACCTTTCGACCGGTCATAGAATTATCCATGTTGAGTGATTATGGGGGGATGTTGTTTTAGCTTTTCTAAACTTATTGTAGAAGACAGAAATAAACTATCGCTTCCTTCTAGTTGAGATACAGGAAATGGCACCCCTCTAGTTTTTCGAGATGATTCCTCCGGAGGAACAGTATGTATATAGTTACTGATATCAAGCTCCAAAGATGGTATGATGTAACAGATAAACTGATAGAAGGGAAAGAAAGAAGATGGAGAGCGAGTGAAGAGAGAAGTATCCTTCTCGAGAGAAGATAAAATCTGGTTCAACTAACAAGATGTTTACTGGTATGATAAGTAGAGGATAGGCACTGAGAGAAGCTGGATGGAGTGGGTGGATGTAAGATGGGTTTTGGGGGATGAGCAGGCTAGGAGCCAACAAGCGAGGTTGGAATACTTGAGGTGAAGAGGGGTTGTTGAGGGGGGAACTGTTGCTGCAAGCTGCAGAGGGGCGCTGACTAGGTAAAGCAGCCTTGGGATGCATGGTGGGGGGTTTTTTCAAGGCGCAGGGATCCTAAGAGTGGAAGCCCATATACCTACTGTACCGCAAGGCCACCACCAGCTGAGATTTTGAGAGAGGGGAAACAAACCATGGTCGAAATCTAGATGGTTGGTGGTTGCCTGCTAAGCGCGCGCCCCTGCAGCTCATGATCTAGCCCAATTGACGCCACTGATGCCAATTTTTGGCTTCACACATGAAGCGATGCCAATTTCATTGAAACCCAAATGATGCCCCAAATTCCCAAACTCCCAAAGGCACAGTTTTCTCTCCCAAGACGATCGGTGATGAAATAACTCAGTCACCGATCGAGTGCAAAGAGCCAACCAGAACACATATCGTTCCGGTAGAAAGTGGCATGGTGGGGCAGACCATGGCATTTTAGCTCAGCTTCTGGAAATCCAATAGAAGACTTCCATGCCAGGAACTACATCGGCTGCGGTGAGAAATCAATCCCGCTACACCAAGTTATGTAGGTACCGGTACCAGCCATAGTCATGTGCTAGGCACGGACTTATATAACAGTCGTTCACGATATGATAGGTATTTTTAAAGTTACATACGTACTAGGTATATGTTGGTGCTTGCCGATAAATTACATAATCACTACCAAAAATAATAAGACGGACTCTTCACGCACACCTGGATGATTTGATTAATGCAGCTTACCACAGCGACAGTCCTCTAAACAAGGCGCGTGAGGTGCGTATTCATCATTCCTTAAGGCTTAAACACTACATGTAGTAAATACTATTTAACTACGCTCTCTAATATGACAGTAACCTTTACATATTTCCTCCCCCCGTCTATCAGAAAATCAGAGCTAAATTACTAGAGAATATAGCCGGACGAACGGAGAGGTAGAGAGGAAGAACAAATAATCCCTGTTAGATTTTGCGTATTGACCTCTGGTGACCTAGTCTTAGATAGAGAAGGTTCCAGCAAAGTGCATATTCAGAGGCCCTCTAGACCACGTATCCAAAAGTTGAGAAAGTATAAAATTTATACACTACATGTATGTAGTCTTATATCCGGTAGCATCGGTAAAAACTTCTCTAGATAACTTAGCACCACTACAAATACATACATGTTATACTTCATATTGCACTTGCATAAGGATCAACTGGCTCTGACCTCAATAGTACGCGTCAGTCGGAATAAACCGTTAGTATATGTAGCTCTGCTATTCTAGTAGGCGACGTAAAGTGTAGGCAGAATTACAACTCGCCTTACAATATGAACTTGCAAATAATCAGGCTTGACCACATTGCAACCTAGCAAGGCACTCATAGGAGTTAAGCATGCACTAAAAGTTTGAGCCTCATGCTCAATGTAGACTTACTCAATCCACCTAGTCAGTCCGTCTAGTTATGCCCAGTCTGGATGCCTGACCGAGTTCATATACTTATTTGCACCCTTGTATAGCCTAGCCGAGTGATAATATATGAATATAGTGAGTTATAAACTAGATCTATAACACATTTAAAGTGCATAAGAGCTCATGATACCTCAACTCGTAACCACCTAGTACAGAACTTTCAGTATATTAAATTAATTCTAGAATACAGTAAAATCCCTGCAAGAGAGAAGCAAACCAGAGAAACGCAGTATCTCTAAAATCTATAAGTAACCCAAAGTTATTATTACAATCGACATTTAATCTCGTCGTGCCCCCAAGGCAAGAAAAAAACAAAAAAAAACACCAATCTCCTCCTTATGATGCAAATCTCCACAAGCAGTACGCCAAAAGACTATGCTATGCGCCTTCCCTTAAGCAAAAAGGACAAGCGAAAAAAAGAACCACTCCACTATCCAGCACATCTAAACAGTCTCTCTCCCAACCCTCGCAACACTCGTTAGCTTAGTATCGCCCTCTCTTCCAGCGTAAACACACTCTAACCTCCCTCCTAGCCCAACTACCAGCTCTCTCCTCACATGTCGAGCGAACTCCTCTGCAAAAATCGCAACATTAACTTCCTGAGATGTATACCAACTCGCGCGGTCTCCATTCGCGCTACCCATGACCGTAATATCTCCATCTATAATCATTGCTTTAACATGGCTTTTAGCCGCCTTATCCATTAAGTGCCCAGCATCAGTGCGGGAAGCACCAGTGTAATAATAAACCCATAACCCTCTGCCGCCTCCTCCACCAGCTCCCCTCTCCCCATCAGGGAGCCCATTAGCAATCACCCGCTTAACCAATCTCTTTACACAACACTCAGTTATCCCAGTACCAGCAGTAGTAACAATCTGTTCAAGCAACATCATCTTCCGACATGTAACTAGCTCTACTACCACCCCGCGTCGAACAGCGGTTGCCAGAGCATCAATTAGCGGTCGTGAGGTTAGATTGGGCGTTTGTAGGTATATCGACTTTTCAGCGCGGGCGATAGCGAGGAGTAGGAAAGCATTCTGTGGTGTCTGCATAGGGTCTTTACTCTTAGGCGGAGATGGAAGAACAAAAGCTAGAGGGCGAGAAAACCGTGGATTCCGATGGTGTGGTTGTGGAATAAAGAGCGTTGGGTACGACTTTGCTGGGTTTGTAGAAAATTCAAACATCCTCACTGGGGCAGCTATTGGGGTTAGACCCTCATCTCTAAACGTTCCACCAACCAATAAATCATCCTCGTCATCGTCCTCTATCCGAGCCTCCTCGCCAACACCCCAGACACCCCTCCAGAACTTAAAGAATGTATCCACGACCCCACCCTCGAAAATAGAAGCACATTCACCCCACACCTCCCACGAAACATTTGAACTAGGGAGCACGAGAACTTTTCGGTCTACAATACAGAACTTGCCATGGAGTACAGAAAATGGCAAATAAAAGATGCTCTTAACAGCCATATCCAACCCCGCAAGTTCTTGTGGAGCTGGAAATCCCATTTCTGACCATGTATCAGGCGGGTACTCCTTTCCTTTTGGTGTTGCGGGGTGTCGAAGTTTTTGTAGAAGGCCAGAAGACGAAAACCCGATCCTAACTCTTACCTTCCCTTTTCCCTTCGCAAGAGCATTATCAGAGAGGTTCCTCAATGCCTCACTAAACACAGCCCTTGACTCTGAGGCTGCCCAGAAGCAGGTAACAAATAACACCTCTGATTCTGCAGAAGCGATGATGGAAGAGAGTAATGTTGTGACTGAGAGGCCAGTACCAACATGGAATGATCGAGGGATAGATGAGGTGAGTAAGGTACTCAGCGGGAGTGGTGAATGTGATGTTGCCGGTGCAAGGCTCCGGATAAATTCATCGCAAAGAGCCCGATTCGACTCCGTAAGTGGGACTGACCCAACAGAGGCAAGATGGTGTTTGTAGTTTTGCAAATGCTCTGAATCCACAGGATGAGCTAAAGGATTTGCTGGTTGGTAGCCAGGAGAAGATTCACTTGAGTGAAAGGGGAATCGGAAGGCCATCAGGGATCTTGGTAATAATAATAATGGGAGATTGAGTATAAGGTGAAAGGTTATGATGGAGAAGTTGAGGTGGGACGCGTTGATTGACATTCCACGGCTACGGACGGACCCATTCAACTCAGGAGATTGTTGTAGTAATGAGCGGTCTGTGCCGTAAGTCTGGTGAGTGGTTGGTGTCGAGCTTGACAACGTGTGAGACGCGATTACATTACTCTATGCGACGTCATGCATAGACGTATGTATCCACTCGTGCCACAAAACAAGAAGAGAAAGAGATCTCGAAACGCGGCACAGAAACCGGCTACCGGTGGATGGTAGGATATATGTAGGTACTCGTAATGTTTTGGAGTTGCATAAAAACTAGTATACATACAGAAAAGCAAAGGACTAAGAATATGCCTCCCCCCCAAAGGTAATCTAGGCAGTGCGTATACTAATTAAAGTTGACTCCCTTGCATGTCCACACGATATTGTAGTAGAAAAAACACTTAAAAACTTGGACATGAAGAGAAAGAAATAATAAAAAATATCAACGCCCCTCAGCCATCCTTTCCAAACAGAACAGGAACATCTAAAAGTGAAAAGTTATACTTTGCTTTTTAAAAATCTATACTTATCCCTCTCATGTCTGCCCCTCGAGGTGTAACTCAGCCCCTCCATTGTCATTATCTATCTTACTTCTTCTTCGGTTTCCCCCCCTTAGTCTTTGACGCTGCGGCTGATACCTTAGAGTCTACACTTGACGCTCTGCTCGTCGCCGCACTCGTAGCTTTGCTATCGGCTCCTTTCTTCGCTTGCTCGACGGCCTTGTTCTGTGTGGACCGGACATGTCAGCATGGCCGTGTCTAAAAATAGTACATACTCGGGGAGAAAATTAAAAAAAGGTACGTACCTTAGGCGGTCTCCCCAACTTCCCATTAGTTTCCGCACCCTTTGCCTCTTTTACTTCCTTAGCCGCTCCAGCCGCCCCTTTACCTTTCTTCGCCGGCGGGCCCTGCTCCTCCTCCTCTTCTTCTTCCCTATCCCTCCCCTTCTTCGGCTTCCCAGTGCCATTATTACCTGCCTCTTCAAACTCCCTCACAACGGTTGCAATAAGTGTTGTACAACGTCTAGAGATTTCCAAACTAGTCCTACTAAGGAAGAACCAATCAAATCTAAACAAAGGACTCTCCCTGATTTCATCACGAATCATATCATGCAGATTCTCTGCATCTAGCCCAAACTTATCAAGATGTACTAGCAAGAAGCGATCCTCCTCCTCGGT
The DNA here is from genome assembly GCA_033030345.1 of Verpa bohemica. Lineage (NCBI taxonomy): Eukaryota > Fungi > Ascomycota > Pezizomycetes > Pezizales > Morchellaceae > Verpa > Verpa bohemica. The sequence continues at coordinate 170,855 of JAUFSE010000003.1, forward strand.
GTAAATTTTCTTGTTGGTCGTAGAGACGGAGTAGTTGAGTTTAAGTTGTTGAAGTGGGACACGATACATATCGATTTTTTTTCTCAGCATCTTCTTCTGTTGTGTAATCTTTGCCGACTTCTCCTCTCCAGTTTCAATCGTAGCAATATACTTTTCATAGTTTGGCATCTCTTTATAGCGGTCCCAAAACACCCTTGCGTACTCGCGGACCTCCTTCTCGGTTTTGCTCTCGATATCAGCTGCGATAGCAGAGATGCTTTTACGGCCATACTTTGCGGAGAGCTGGATAAACGACATAAAGTCCTTACGAGACCAATTTGAAAACCCCTGCTCACCGAGACGGGTCTTCTCTTCCTGCTCGGCTTCGGTGAGTGGGACGGCATTGTCAATGACCTCCTGCTCCTCGGTGCGGGCGGCTTCACGCTCTTCGAGGGTTTCTTCGGTACCATCGCGGAGAACCGCTTTGTAACCTTGTTGTTTCTTGAAGTATGCAGTCTCCATCTCTTGGAGTTCGACCAATCTTTGCGGGTAAAATTGGTGTTCATGGACAGAGACCTGTTTTGGTGCCCTTGGGACCTTGGGTTTCGTGTCGGCTTGCTTACTACCTTGTGTTAAAACCTGGCGATAATAGTTATCGATGCCGTAACTCTGCTCCTTCCTTTCTCTCTTGGCAGGGTTGATCCAGTTGGCCCCAATATTTGTCTTCTTGACTGCTGCAAAATTCTCCCCGTTCCACTCATACGCCGAGTCGCTAGTAAACTTCTGCAAGTCATCGAGACCTAGCTTTGCGTATCTTGCATTCAGCTCCTTGGTACGCTGCTCACCACGCTCCAGAATCGCGTTAATGTCATCATCGGTCATGTCCTGTGTGATCTGGTTCTCCTTCTCTTTGCTGTTCTTGAAGACAACATCAGCGCCGTGCTGGATCATAGACAGCAACTCGTCTTTTGAAGCAGCAGCTTTCGTCTGTTGCTGTGCCCGAGATTGTTGGATAACAAGCTGGTCAAGACGGAGTTTCTGAGCAGCACGCTCAAGGACCTTCTCCTCAATCGCATTCTCAGTTACAAAACGGAATACCATGACTTGTTTCGTCTGGCCGATACGATGTGCACGATCCATGGCTTGGAGATCTGCCTGAGGATTCCAGTCGGAGTCGTAGAGAACAACGATGTCCGCAGTTGTCAAGTTAATACCCAAACCACCAGCTCTAGTAGTAAGTAGGAAGATAAACTTGTCACTGCCAGGTTTATTATAGTCGTCTATAGCAGCAATACGATCTTCGTGTGCAGTGGAACCGTCGATACGGCAGTAGTTATATTCCCTGAAGACACAATAGTCTTCAAGAATATCCAGCTGACGTGACATTTGGGAGAAAATAAGAATCCTAGACCCCTGGGCTTTCATACGCTTAAGGAGTTTGTCAAGCATAACCATTTTACCGGAGTTGTCGATAATGTGCTCGTCAGTGGTATATGGAGGGCCTGGCTCGGCACCCTCGAAGAGGTAGGGGTGGTTGCAGCATTTACGGAGCTGCATGACAATGTTGAGAAGACGAGTCTTGGATTCACGTTTACCACCAGCACCGTTGACGGCGTCGATATCTTTCTCAAGAATTTTCTGGTACCATCTAACCTGCATTTCAGACATACCAATATAGACATTGACCTCTATTGATTATCAGCACCTGTAAAGCTATTAGTAAATGAGAGCGCAAACATACCCTTTTTTGGTAACAGGCTCTTCTCAACATCACTCTTAACACGGCGTAGCAAGAATGGTCGGAGCACTTTATGAAGCTGCTGAACAACCATATCTTGGTCTCCGCCCTGGGTCTCGAACCATTGGTCAAATGCGCTGGAGTCGCCAAACACATCAGGAAGCAAGAAATTAAGCAACGCCCACAGCTCGTGAAGATTGTTCTGTAGTGGGGTTCCAGTAATGAGGAGACGGTTTCTAGAGTTGAAAATGCGAATGATTTGGGCTAGAGCAGATTCCTCATTCTTAATACGATGGGCCTCATCAACGATGATGTACTCCCAAGCGAATTTTTTCAGATGTGTCTTCTCCCGGAGAATCATCTCGTAACTTGTAATCATTACATCAAAATCCTGGGTCAGAACACGTTCGTTGATGAGTTTGGCACGCTCATCTTTAGTTCCCTGCAGAACGAGGACATTAACACCGGGAGTCCAGTGCTCGAATTCACGCTTCCAGTTATCGAGGGTAGATTTGGGAACGGTGACTAAATGGGGACCATTCACACCAGCAACATGGCGGAGGTAACCAAGGAACTATTCAGTTGTTAATTCCTACTACTCAAAAATGGCCAGAGAAATGCAACATACCGAAATTGTCTGCAAGGTCTTTCCAAGACCCATCTCATCGGCCAAGATACCAGAAATACCATTCTCGTGTAAAGAAATTAGCCAGTTCAAGCCAGCAATCTGATAGTCCCTCATTGTACCACCCTTGATAAAAGGCGGTGATTCTGTAAACAGAGTTCTAGCTTCTCCCTCGCCCTCTTCATCCTGAAGGAGCTCTTCGTCCTCCTCTTGCTCGGTACGTCGGCGCCTGTTTTCCGCAGCTGTGGCTTTCTTGCCCTTAGTGTTTTTCTTCTTTTCCTCCTCTTCAGCTTGGATACGGAGGTAATCGGGGTTGTTGCCCATAAAGTGACGGAAGAGATCTGCGCGGAGCTCCATTAGTCACAACTTATTCAGGAGATGAAGACAACGAAATTACCTGTTAGACCGAGGAGGTAGCGAATCCTTTTAGTTGAGTCATTCTCCTACATTTAATCGAGGATTAGAAAAATGTTCGTGTACCAAATATCCACTTTACGCGCGTGGGAAAATTAATGACACAATTCACAACCAGTAGAGATGTACCTTTCTCTGATTCAAATTCTCGTTCTTCTTTCCAAAGGCCCTCTTCTGCTTAGATACCGCGAATGATCTTCGCCGCCGGCCATCTGCTGGCGCTACAGACTCGTCATCCCCGTCATCGTTTTCCTCGTTATCTTCCTCATCGTCACCATCCTCGTCCTCATTTTCCTGCTAGTGCAATGTTAGTTTACTGCCGTGGCCATGTTCTCGTAGGGGTTACTACATACGTTATCCGCGTCCTGAATTAAAGTCGCGCTTGTAAGCTATCGATATGACATAGAGCACCAGGTGAAGCAATGGAAGACAAGAAAAGAAAGGGTAACAGTTTACATACATCCATAGAAACATCACCATCATCATTTACCTCGTGTTCCGAACCCCCAGCTGTGGTGATAGTTGGTAGATTGCTCTCATCTGCCATGACCGAGTCTGGGAGTGAGGCTCTGCTCTCTCTATTCTTGACCATCTCTCTGACCTTTTTTCGTAAATGTGCGCTTTTCCTGATGCACTGGGTGGCTTTGGGTGTATCTGATCGAATTTAGAAAAATAGTGGCAAGCGAGGGTTGATAAGGGGGAGGGGGTTTTGCAAGCGAAGAACCGGCGTCGTCTCGAAGTCAGGTTAAGGTGAGTGGGAGGTTATGTAGGGGAGGGAAGAGAAGGCAGAGGAAACACCGCTGTACAGACTATACTCCATGTACTGTACATGTTGTACTACCAAGCGCGTCTCCAAAGATTATTTCCACGCGAGAAACTGCCAAGAATAGCTGACTCATCGTCTCATTTAGGCGTATTGTAGTACCAATCAGGGCGAACCGTACTATACTATACCAATAGGGATATTGGTAGGGCGATCGTTCAGAACTGGCGGCCCTTCTCAAGTCATCATCCCAGCTCCATCATCCGTTGTCACTCATTCCCCCTTCACTCTGTCTGGTTCTTGGAGAGTCGTGCCGGAAGGTCAATCATCGGCCAGCCAGGATTACATACCATTACCCTACTGGCTTGGCCTCCCTGCAGACCTGGCTGGTTTGCCGCACAACTCTCTCTCTCTCTAGCTGTGTCTGGGGTCTGTCAGTCTGTCAGTCTTTCAGTGTCGGACCTTTAGTGTTTAGCCCTCGCTCCGATCTTTGGCCCCGGTGCCTGATCTTTGGTCTCTGGTCTGTCTATCTGTCTATCTGTTTGCCTATCTGCCTTTCTGCCTGCCTGTCTGTCTCTGTCTATTCTATCTCTTTCCCTCTGTCCTCAACAGGTTCGCCTCCCTCTACTTTCCCTCCACTCAACTCCACCACGACTCTCATTCTCTGCGGCCACCTAACCTCATCGCTTCCGCACTAGTCTCCTTCCCTCGTTTGACTCCATCTAGTCCAATTTCTTCGCCACAACCCCACACACCCCTCTTGTTTCCACTACCATCACAATCACCACTACCACACAATCACTCATCGTCCGTGACAACGGGCAGCCTCACTCCATTTCTACCATTCTTCTCCAACAAACTTCCCTCAAACCCCTCACCCCCCGAGGCTACAATATAACTAAAATATCATACAATAAAATACATCTCTTCTAAATGGACTTGACATCTCTTTCGTCAACCCTCCCCCGCAGTAACCCCTCTACTGAAGAGCCAGACCAACTCTCTTCGACCCTACTACTAGCTGCTTTCAAACAAACAGCCCTCTCTGTCACAACCCTTTATAAGACTGCCGCAAACGAGGCTGAACGCTCACGCCGGGAAGGAAGGGCAGAAGGCTACCAGGATTGTATCGATGACTTGCTACTATTTGTGGAAAAGGTTGAAGGGAGATGTGACAAAAACTCATTGGAGATGATGCGGCAGTGGGCGCTGTCCAGACGGAGGAAGGCTGGTGGTAGTGGAAAGACAAAGCCTCGACGCGAGGACCGAGAGGAAAGTGTTGACAGTGAGGAACTCCCTACCATCGATAATAATGCCGGGTCTGCTTCTCCACTGTCTCAACAGCAACAACATAACCCGAAATCTCCTCAGCAACAATATACAAACAATACTCTCCCGCCCATAAAACATCAACCGAGCGACATACGTCAACAGACCCCAGTGTTTAGTTTCCGTTCTGATATCGACCTACCACGACACGTCCCGCCTCCACTACGCTTCGATAATAATAGTTTTGAGGAACTCCCAGAGACGGAGTTTTCGCCACCGACATCTCCAACACTTTCAGCACATAATAGCAATATTTTCCCTGCTCGAGCGGGTTCTAATACTGCAAACCCTCCAAACTTTCGTCTTGGAAGCCCACCATCAACTGGAAGACACATACAACAACGCGCAGGCAATAAAAGAAGGTTAGGAAACATGGCAGACATTTTTGATTTCCCGGGGATAGAAAAGATTCAGTTCGAGAACAAGAGGAGACGGCACCAGTAACTTATTACACAATCTGGATTAGAGGTGCTTATACAGGATTCTTGGTGACCAAACCAAGATAATGCTACTACGAGACATACGAAGCCATATGTTTAGTTGGATTGGTTGTACGGTGATTGTACGTATATTCGGCTTCAGCGTGGCGGCAGGCCGCAAAGAAACGATGTTATTCATTGTCTATTTATTTTTTTCCCTTTCTTTTGCGTTGCATATTTTTGTCGGGTGCCGGGAGTCGAGGGGTCATTATAGATTGGGGAGGTAGCATTTTTCTATTTTTTTCAGGAAAGAAGGAAAGAAATATTTGTGAGTTGATGAGATTGTTCATGGTTTAATTACTACTATACCCAAATTTGGGAATTCTTATCCTTTAATAATTTTCTTGTTCATTCCTGTTTTTCTGTCTATTTTATTCTAGGGACACTTTAGAGGGAAGGGTGTTGTTTACTGCGCTGGCGTTAAATTTTCTTTCTGTTCTCATAGTAGCTAATCTACGTGGCATATGCCTTCGCCCACCAGCTGGTGCGCCTATTGGTTGATAAGTAGAAACTTCTCTATTCTTGTTCTATCAATGGCGGGGATATCCGATATTGGTGCAAGCGATTTTAAATTTGCTTCACTGCTTTTTTTTATATGCTTATTCTTGCGCAAGGGATGGAGTTTGATGTTCATCACATCAATTCTCGGTGACTATCAAGTAGAAGGGAATATCTAAAGCACAAAATATAAGAAAAAATAAACCCCACTATCAATCCGTGTGTCTCAAATCTCCAAGAGCAGTCACTTGGAACCTTTTTTTCCCTTTCCCCTCAGATGCTGCAAGCTAAGCTAGAAAAGGGAAGGTGGGTATAGTCGCGTGGTTGATGGGCATTGGATTGGAAACTTAACCTTAAGTGAACTTGACTGCAGTTGTTTTTTTTTTTTTTTGGCATGTACGTACGTTTATGCGTGTTGGGATGAGGATGGATTTAGTTTACGGGTGGGGGGAGAGAGTCACGGGGAGTGGTATTAAGGGGAGAAGACCCCCCTCCTCATCTTAGTACTTACATATTTATTGTTTAATATTTTATTTTTTTGTACTTTGTATATATATATTTAAATTATTTATTCCCCTTTGTAAAGGCTTAGCCACTGATGACCCCAGCAGTATAATATCACGCCGAGTGATGATCCATGACCCACCACACACTCTCTCTAGATATAACCGGAACGGAACGTCATGGGAACTACCACCTGCTATAATTCAACCACTAACCCTAAAGAAGAACATGATCGACGCCACTTGAGCCTCAAAGCATTTTCCCCCTTAACGCAACAACCGCCAAACGACAAAAAGCCACAATTATGGTAGTATCGATACGACTCCCCGAGGGCAACCTATATAATCGGAAACGAAGATACAGCACCCGATTCTCAAGGAAACTTTTGGTCGCTACTATCATCCTTGTCTTTGTGTTGCTTGTGTGGTTTCTCGGGAGTTATGGAACAGCTGTGGAAGTGCCGCTAGGGGGTTCTATAGACTTAGGGGTGGAGAAAGTTGGGTTGAAAAGTTTGGTAGTAGTTACTTGTCATGCTATATGGTTGGGTGGTATAACTTCTGGAGAGGATGAGAGGGAGTGGTGAGTATATTTCTAAACCCCCTTTTATAATGTTGGTTAATGGGTTTTAGGGCAATCAATGACTTCCAGAAGGGAGAGACAGCGACTTTTATAAAACATATTGAAGCTGGGATATCAATTGCTATACAGGATCCCGAGAGCTTACTTGTTTTCTCTGGGTATGTTCGTTGAGTATATCTCGTGAACTTCACTAACATATTCTACACAGCGGTGAAACCAAAGCTGAAGCAGGTCCCCGGAGCGAGGGTGATAGCTATTTCGTAACCCACCCCTCACACAAACTCTCTCATTCTCAGACATCCAACTAACAGTACTAGGACCTAGCTTCATCCCGCAACCTCATCCCACCTAGCCTCCTCACACGAATAACCACCGAAGAAAACGCAATGGACTCTTACCAGAACGTCCTCTTCTCCATCTGCCGTTTCCATGAAGTAACCGGCCACTACCCCAGTAGCATAACCGTCATCTCCCACGAATTCAAACGTGATAGATTCCAGTACTTCCACCGTGGAGCGCTACAACTCCCCGAGGAATCATTCACGTTCGTCGGCATTGACCCGGCATGGGCAGATGAGAAGACAGCAGTTAAAGAGCAAATCATACAGCACGAGAAGATGACTAGAAATGCATGGGAGACAGACTTATATGCTTGTGCTGAAGACGGGGAGTTGAGGGAGAAACGTAGGGCGAGGAATCCAATGAGGAGGTTTAGTGCGTATGTTGTAAGTTGTCCGGAGCTTGTGGGGCTATTAGAGTGGTGTGGGATTGAGGATGGGAGGTTGCAATTATATCCGGGTGAGTTGCCGTGGTTGTGATTTAGATAGGTAGCTCTTTCTTTTTATTTCTTCTAGAATATATTAGGATAGAACTGTTTGTGGTGTTGTAATATTTTTCTACTTTGGTCTAGATTTAGGTGGGGCGTTTCTGGCGTAACTCAAGTTTATAGACTACTACTACTACTACTACTACTACTACTATCATATATTTTTAATGCTCATAGCCAGTCCAGTAACCTTAGTAATTATTGTTAAAAGAACAGCATAACCTAAATTAAGCTGTTTAAATATTTTCTAGAGGCTCTCAAACACAGGCCTACTACAATCTCTTAAGCACGATTCCATACCCTCTCGAATATAAAGAAAACCAGGGGGAACCCATACGATTCCGAAAACTCCATTTACCTCCCTTCTCTAGCACTAGCGTAAATGACGATAAATAAATAAAAACCTTACCCCCAATAGCACTTTTAGAATTCCCAAGCTTTGTAGAGCTTCAGATACCCATCTCCCAAAACCAGTAGAGAATTTGCCGCTATATTAGACGAGGATTAAACTAGCATATACTACATATGTTTCATAATCTCGAGCACCTCCGATTGAAGTGTATGGTACCGATAGGTGAGACATAGGTATAAGCAGGTTTTGGTTCTATAATGCAGGTACTTGTATATATGGAGCGAGACTCTTAAGTAGCAATCTATTCGTCTTTCTCTATTATAACACAAATCGTTCTAAAGTGTGCGAGTGACAAAGTATGATGTAGCTCGACCAAGCTGATGCTAGGCCTCAAGAGATATATAATGGGATAAATTAAAGAGATCAAAAGCTTTTTGATTCACTCCCATCATTGTACATTTACAAAAACAGGTTCCCCCATTGCATACACGCCCATATCCCACCACCAAAAATAACGAAAGAGAGAAAAAAAACCGAGAGCCCATTTTTGAATGTTTTTTTGCTATAATATTGGATCACAAAAAAAAGAACCATATTTTATTATTTCAGTTACTTTTCTTCAGAACCCTAAACACTCTAAGCTCTGCTCATAACCCCCCAAGCCCTGATAAGGTTATCCGTATAACCCGCAAACAGTGTCTGACCATCTGCGCTCCATGCCAAAGATACACACTCCGGCTCCCTGCTCTTCTTACCAACAGCAATAAATTCAGGCTTGAGTTCATCAACCTTGGACTTCTTCTCAAGGTCGAAGATGATGATAGAGGTTGCAGTGGCAGCGCACAGCCAGTAACGGTTAGGGGAGAAAACAAGAGCGTGGATCTCGTCGCCAGCGTTGAGGGAGTAGAGGTGCTTGGACTCGTTAAGGTCCCAGAGCATGGTGGTTCCATCCTTTCCACCTGAAGCACAGAGGGAGCCATCGGGAGAGATTGTGACAGTGTTGATGTATCCGGTGTGACCAATGTGGTCAGTCTGAATGCGGCAGGAAGCGAGTTCCCAGACCTTTTGGAGAGATATTAGTATAATTTTTTTAGTGGTATATTAAGGGATAGGTAGAGGAAATAATGGGGGTGGGTATATCATCAGTGCGTTGGTGATTGGTTGTCTCATAGACCAGGGTCTCTGAAGTAGCAAATACTTTAAGGTTGCATAGCATCCTTTGATATATCCTCCTCTTTTAGGGTAGAAAAGGTAAATCTCAATATAAGTGGGAGGAAACCAACCTTAACCAATTTGTCCCAACCAGCAGAAACAATTACAGGGTTCTGGGGATTTGGGGAGAACCTGACACAAGAAACCCACTCGGTGTGACCTTTATCGGTGATGGTAAACTTGCAGTCACCAAGGGTGTTCCAGAGCTTGATTGATCTATCCCTAGATCCGGAGACAATCTGACGGTTATCGGCAGAGAAAGAGACGGAGAGAACATCGCCAGTGTGGCCAACGAAACGGCGAGTGGTCTGACCGGTAGAGAGCTCCCATAGACGGAGGGTCTTGTCCCAAGAAGCAGAAAGAGCATAGGCACCGTCCGATGAAATCACCTGTATTCCCACTGTTAGTAGGATAAACACCTCCGGGCTGCATCTATGAGGAATTGACTTACACAGTCAGAGACGATGTGAGAGTGACCCTTGAGGCTCCTCTTGGGGACACCATAGCTCATCTCGTCACGGGTGCTGCAAAAATTCATCAGACAACTTTCTGAGAAAGACATCCTCCAGCTGCAGTGGAAACGTGCGGATAGTTCTTACAGGTTCCAGATGATCAAGGTCTTGTCGCGCGAGGCGGACAAGAGCATGTTGGGGTTCTCGAGGGAGGTAGCAAGGGACTGTTTCGCATTTCAGTTAATACCGAATATTCTAGCAAAAGTATCATTGAGGTGTCCTTACAGTGACCCAACCGCTGTGCCCTAATATTCAATACCCAAATCAGCATTTTCAATTCCAATAAAATCAACCCTCCAAAATCCAAATCCATTCCGGATTGAGGCCTAATTTCCCTACACCTCTCCATAAAAACCACCGGAAATTTCTCCTACCTTCAAGGGTCCCACGCAAAACCATCTGTTCAGCTATATCCCATCATCGAGTCAGTACTCATGTCCCTCCAAGCGAAAAACGGTGTAGATGTGGAAACACACTCATGATGTCTTATAAAATTGACGAGAGAGAAGCTGAGTAGGGTCGTTAACTTCGTGGTGTTTTCGTGGGTGGACGTGAGAATTCGTTTGCTGACGGGGAATCGAAATCTCTCTGGTGTTGTGTGGGCGTTGCTATCGCCAAGACCCTGTGAACTAACCAAAACTGAGCATGTGGGTAGGAAATTGGTGGTGGGCGTGACTGTCTGGAGATCAGGGCCAACCCTTCATTATCTTATCTTATCAATCTCTTATCAATATAGCCCCTAACCCTATAATTTATACATACAATATCACTCGGAGCACCCACCACGCCTACAGGCTATATTCTAAACAAAGGAATTACAAACGGGAGTACTCGTAGTACCCCTATACACAAATAGAATAAAGGACAGTAGTAGTAATATCCCCGTTGTTTTTGAGTGTTTTTGCATCGCTAGGTATCATTGCGTAACGCGGTGTCTCGGGGGGAGGTGGTTTCCTTCGCGTTTCAGTCCGGGACTGTTCCATCCTTAAAGCTTATTTCGACTCAGAAATGGAAGTCCCTCGTTGATATAAAATTTTGGTGGCAGGATTGGTTAGGGTTACGGGATATTCGGGACTGGGACTCATGCACCTTTCCTAGGCTCGATGGGTAAATAGGACTCGTTGTAACCGTAGCGAGATGCGTACACCACACCCCTCGTCCTCATTTGCTATTCATCTTATGCAGAACCCCGATTGTGAACACAGAATCACTTCAAAATGATTAAAAATAACCCCAATAGGCGATTGTCTGCGCATCGAGGTTTTAACAACACAGGATTACATACATATATATATACTACTCTTAAACTTAGATACTGCTTTACTTGCTACCTTTCCTCGAAGGGAACAGGAGGTGCCACTTACCAGTGGGGCACAGGTAACCGCGTATAACTTTATCATGTTTTCTGTTTGTGCTCCTTCTTGAGTGGAGGGTGTAGGAAAACAGAGTAGACAAAGTGCAAAAAAAGGTATAACTGCGTCTACCCTGTCGCATCGTCGCAGATTGAGTCTTCTATGTGGCCCCCCTTCCCCACCAACAGTGGTCCTAATCAAAAAAAACACGAGAAGCAAGTCTACTCACGTTGTGGAACTATCTGCAGGGTTATTTAGGAGCACACCTTAGGATTAGCAGAGTGATTACCGTATTGTAGTCCATGCGGTGCGGCTGAGCTGATTGTGGACGGGCGGAGCTAGCTGTATCCAGTGATTGCTAAGCCTCTCAACGTCTCTTCCCCCCCAAACTTCACTCTCTCCCTCCCCCGGCTATTCCGTTCCAAGCTGCAACTTCACAGCCCACACATACATGTACGACAGGGCAGGGGGCTGCTATGGATGGACCGATAGATACTTATACCCTGGAGTGGTGCTTAATATGGTAGGGTAGTGCTCTGTGGGTCTAGGGAAGATACAACTCTGTATACTCTAGTAGGGCAGGTTCGGCTCGGGGATGGCTGTCATAATTAATTGAGCAGAAAGATGAGCAGGATGAGGAGGAGGGAGGACCTAGTAATATGATAGGTATGTACGAGCAATAAAAAGAGTAGTGCTTACTTTTTATCCTCAACGGTGCATTACCCCCTCGTGGTTTCTATTTACGATCACTCCTCCCTGTGGCATCCGACCAACTCAAAACCAGGCCTTACTCAATATTATCTTTCTTTTGCTTGATTTCCCGTGTTATTCTCACCGGCAAGTCACCGGCGCCCGCTGCGCTTCACTGTTGTGTCAAGCCGATCAGTGATGTATGTGGGTAATAACATTAGGTATGCCACTTTCTCTTCTCCTCCCCTCCCCCCTTCTCCCTTCTTGCCTTTCGCTTCCCCTCTGTCTTCATCGTGTTGTGGGAAGTACTTGCTTTTTTAAACAATTTCGGCCAGTCAGGAGCGTTGTGGCTGAAGCTGAGTGCACCCAACAAAGGATCTATTGGACAATCCTCCCGACTTCCATTTCTGTCCACGCGTGTACGACACAATATTGAGTGTATGACCATCTAAGTAATAGTTTGAGTCTCCCTCTCGCCTCCAGCCTTCCCGTCTACCTGTCTTTCTCTCTTTTCACAACACTACAACAACCTACTGTCAAGCCTCCCCACTTCACGACGTTCGCGATAGTTGGTTCACTATACGCCAACAGGTAGAAGATATTATCTCTACACCGCTTTGAAAGAGCATTGGGGTCTTTTATACGGAGAAACGAAACGGTACAACCGGAAGTGATTCAGAAATGCGACCGGTCTCGCTACTTTTAGCCGCGCTGTGCGGAGTCTTTTGGACATCATCGAATATCATTCTCGGCGTTGTAGCTCAACCACCACCAGTCCAAACTACGACTACAGCTGGTCTCGAGGTTTGTAACCAGTACATTGGTGATGAATGCATATCTTTATGTAATAGCGGAGCCACTCAAGGTCTATTTACCGACAACTGTTTAACATCATCGACGATAAGTTTCACTGGCACCCAGACACCTACAGGGACTGGAATTTCCACTGCCACATCTATGAGCAGAATTACAACAACGTCTACCTCTTTTGGACCGGGTGGTACCATTCTTACAATAGTTACCGTGACCTTGGAGCCTGTGACAATAACTAATCGTATCGGCCCTAGCCTATCAACATATATCATAACGAGAACGGTAAGCTCAGAAAGTAGCTTAAATACCAACACTATAGCTATAGCTACAAGCCTCTCAGAGCCCGCTGTCAATACGCAAACGGCCACCCCAGCGTCGAGTGATAGTAGCTCGGACAAGAAGTCTTCAAAAAGCAACATCGGTGCAATAGTCGGTGGGGTAGTTGGAGGAGTTGCTGTTATCGCTCTCATCGCTCTCGCGATATTCTTTTTTCGGCGACGCCGTCACCAGTCTGGTACACCTCGCGACGGATTTGGTGGCCTCGAAAAGAATCGTGAATTATCGACCCCATCTGTATACCCAAGTCCTGCTCCGCAAGCAATGGCATACGATAACCCGACTAGTGCGCCTCCGCAAAATGTCACACATGGAGAAGCACATGCTCTGATGTCTGGTTACCCGGAAACGCAACCAACAGGCCAAGTTGTTCCTGTTGTTGGTGCGCAGAAGCCATATGTGGTTGGCTCAACAGAGCGAGAAGTGGATGAAGATGGTGTTAGTTTGAGGAGTCCAAGCCCTACGTTACCGGATGAAGGAGCAGGACGTGGGAGAGATTTTGTTCCAAGGTTACCAATTTACAATCGGGGTAGTGACGAGACTCCTCGCGGCCCAGCACTGTAGAATCGAGTTTTGGTGGTTAATTTGTGGCTGGTGGAAAGTGTTTGATACCCGTTTACATAGTTATTCTTTTGAGGAAGGCTTTCCGTGGATTTATTGGTAGAAGGTTTGAGTCATGGTTAAGGAACAAACGGTGTAACGAACGAACATGCGGGAGTCCGACCATTCGTTCTTGGAATAAAGGGGCCGGGCGTTTTTTTTAGGTTGTATTTATATTTTTCATGTCTCTCGTTTATTTCAGGATTTTTATGAATGGTGGATAGTTGGGCTCTGTTGTCTGTTTTTTCTTCTTATATCTATTTAGGGTGATGGGGGCAAAATTGCGTGTTTTATTCTTTACTATTTTATAGCAGTACTTTTGTTGGTGCCATGTGTAATTTTTCTACTATCCTTTGGTTAAATATCTATGGATCCTTCCCTCTATTTTCTCACTCGTTTGGGCAGGTTACCCGGCTCCAGTGGACTGAACTGCGGATTGTTAGTATTTACATGTAGCTTGACGTTGTTTGAATAGGATTCTGCACTTGGTCGTGAGGTGATGATGATGAAATTCATAACGTACATCTTGGTCGTGAGGTAAGGAGGAGAGTATTTTTACTATTGGTCTTTTATACTCATGAAGCTCTGTAATAGGGGTGTCTTCAGTAACTTTGGGTCTCCATTGATACTGGGTAACCTCATATACAGATATCTGTGGAGAGATCGCTAGCTATTTACAGATTGCTATACTACTAGTACACTACAAACTTACAAAAAAATCATTTCCCCTCTAGCCTCTTCAACCCTTCTTCTGCCTTTTCAATCCCCTCATTCATTCCTAGCCCCTTTGCTAGACTTAACGCCTCAATAAATTTCTGTCTTGCTAGGTCTCGATCACCTAGCATCTCTGCGAATTTAGCAAGGTTATATGTAGCCACTATGCAACCACTATCGCATTCTTCAGTTCGTTCAGGCGGTTTTATAGCCTCAGATACTTTTAGTGCCTTTTGTGCCCATTTTGTTGCCGAGTCTGAGATTAGTTGATGTCGGGTTATGGGTGCGCCGGGGGGTATTGGTTGTTGTGCGAGAGAGACGGAGAGGTTGTTCACTGTGGTGTTAATGAGAGCTGCAGAGAGAGAGAGGGAGGGGGTTACTTAAGACTACTGCATGGCAGTTATTAGGAGGCAAGAGTTCAAGAGCTTGAAGATATAGAGGTGTAGCAAGGAAATACTGGTCATTACTCTCATAATAATTTGCCAGATTCTCAAGGGCCATTCCAGCCTCCTCATTACCCAACCACTCCCCTTCCTCTTCCACAACCACATTCTCCTTCTCCCTCCTCATTCGCTCCCTTAACATCGTTTCAACAGCCCATACCAATGCCTCCTCTGCTTCAGCTGGCTTCTTCAACTCCACATAGAGGTCCCCCAATTTCAACCCAACATTCACACCCCTCTTCAATAGCCTCGTCCTCTCTAAACCATTCGGGAGCTTCTTAGCCCCTGCCACAACCTCATCAAGTACATGCTCAAGGATATCGATAGTCTTATCCTTCCTCCCTGCCTTTTCTAGGATCCCCGCAAGTTCAATCTTAACTCCAGTTACCTCATCCGACAGCGGGTCCATCCCCAACTCAGCGCACTTCTCGAGCGCTGCGCGGAAGTGTTTAACTGCGTCTTGAGGTTTATCATAGAGCCCGTAATAGAGTCCTTTTCGTAGCTCTTTGGCAACGGGGTCGGGGTAGTTGTGCATAGTCTTTTTGAGAAAGTCAAGATACGAATAATATCCCCAGAGGGCTGCACCAACGCCTGCACCAGCACTGTTTTTTTGTATGTTATTAAGTGTCTATTCGGTCACTCAAGAGAAGGGTATGAACAAGAGAATTGCGATCACAGCCATGGTACGGTTACGGTTAGATGGATTATTTACTACATCTTCACGGAAGGACCGTCGTAAGTTATCGTAGATGTGGCGCCGTGGAGGGGCGCGAACGATTGTACGGAGGCATTGGGGCCTGGCTGTGTATCTGAGGGTACTGGCGACTCGAGCGAACATAGTTATTAGTGGGGTTTGAGTCGCATCTGTGAGTGATGGGTCTGAATGTGTGACGTTGGTGGTAGTGTGACGGCTTGGCAGTGGTTTTGTACTTGGTAGGGGAGATATAGTAGAAGACCTCTCCCTTGTATTATTATTATAGAATAAATATAACCAAATCTGGTGCCTAATATTAGTAGAATACATGAGGTATACTGATCCTTTCTGTCATACTCTAGAGGTTCTCAAAACAGGCCTTTAAGTGATTCAGGTTATCTGCCCCTGCTTCCGTAAAGATACCCAATAAGACTGTACATACATGTACCACTCGGGACCACTCTCCAGAACTGAACACAGGATAAGGCCAGTAATAAACAAAAATAGTAGAGGCCCCAAACATAGGAGAAAGTAAGATCCCGAAATTACACAACCTCATTGATTTCCTGTCTAATCTCGGCTCTCCAGTAATACAACTTTGTGTACTAATAAGTACACAAAACTGATATAACCCACTTACTATGATCTCCGTCTGACACATCCTATCCGTAGCCGAAATACAGGGACGGGCGGTATGACATTGGATGGTGAGCAATTCACTTATCAGGCTGAAGATATATGCACTTTTTGTAGCTAGGCTGAAATTCTATCTGTACTTTGTTTGGATGCTTTAGTTCAGATGATGAGTAGGCCTCGACTGTCCTCATTAGAGGTGAGAACCCTGCCTGACTACTCTAATTTTGAGGATTGGGGTGAAATGCATATCGAGATGGGTAGCCTCGGTTGTAGTAGTAGTTGAAACATTTATCGGGCCAAAAACACATGATTTCAAATGCACATAGAAAGAGGAAAAAAAACCAAATATGTATCATTTCTACAACTCTAGCCATACCTTTTAAAAAAGGCGCAGATGATATTCCACCACCGTAACTTTAACCTTGAGAATTTGCAATACGCTGTCGCTCAATCTTTGCATAGTAGCTATTCCGTATGTTAACCTCTCTCCGATAAGAATATAGAGAGGATGGGTGACTTACGCATCGCGCTGGCGGATCGCTGGGATATGGTATCCTGCATTGTTGCATGAGTTGCAAGTTCTGGTTTTGGGGGGTTTTTATCGTGGCTGTGGTTGTTACTTACCGTACCAGAAGAGGTATCCCATGGCTGCAGTCAATCACCGGTTAGCGAATGAGCAATCTGGTAGAGGGGAATGAAAGACATACAAGTGCCGATTCCCAAGGCAACGGATAAGTCAAGGACCAGACCCTTTCTGAGCCTGCCGACGATCGGGGCAATGGCCATTTCGAGAGTGAGTGAGAGTGAGTGAGTGATTGAGTGGAGAGTGGGGTAGAGTGGGACTATCCTACCAAAGTAGTATTAGAAGAGGTATACCTAGGGATTGTAGATTCTTGAGTAGAGGTTAGGAAGCTTACAGATAGTAGAGTACCGGGGGGGTGTTGTAAATGGACGGAGAGGAGCAGACTTCTGAGGGGGAAGAGATTGAGGGTAAGAATCAGGTGAGGTGAGAGGGAATCTGGCGATGCTTGGCGGGTCACGTAACATTGACATTTCCCTGGCTAAACCCGTTGTGTTGCAGGTGCCATCGAGTGAGAGAAAGTCGCGAGCCTAAAACACCCAACAAAGCAACCACTCAACGACGACACTCCCCTACATATATACATATATCGTTCAACACCACCACTCTTCTCTCTCCTGCATTCACTCTTTTTTCTGGAAATAAAATCTATGGCGACTACCGGGCAGCCCCCTAAGCTCATTGTAGATTCCTCCTCCCTCGACTCAAACCCACGTCCTCTCAAACGACGACGAAGAAACATCGTTCCAGACCCCCCAGTATACGAAGATGCGCCTGATGTTCTACCCGTAGAGATGGTCGCCGGCCTACTCAACCGGAGCACAGCGGTTATCATGAAGTCTGTAGGATTTGATGGAGCAACCTCTGTCGCGCAGGAGAGACTGCGCCAGTTAGCTGAAGACTGTAAGAGCGACATACACACACACACAATTTGATCTTTTTTCTTTTCTTCTTCTTACCCTGCTTACGTACGAGGAACAGACTACCTCCAGATGCTGCATACGGTCCAATTATTCGCGCACGCACAGCGGCGAACGCGGCCCACGGTTCTCGACTTTCAAGACATGCTCTCGAATTCACACATCCCATTATCGTCGCTCGAAGACGAACTAAAGAGAGTACCGTCCAAGAACCACGCATTTATTCCACCTCCCCCGTCACCGCCTCCGCCCCCTGCACCAGATCTTTCGTTGCTATTAGGTCCCCAGCTGGAGGGTGGGGAGAAAGATAAGAGGAAATATGTCTACGACCACCTGCCGCCATTCCCGAGTAGACACACGTACATGGAGACACCGGTGTTTACGGAGCGACCTATAGAGCCACGAATGATCCGTGAACGGGCTACAGAGGAGGCACGACTGGCGGAAAACGCGTTACGAAAGTTGCTTGCGGTGTCGGCGGCGAGTAAGGATTTGGAAAACTCACAGAGTGGTGTGGTTGTCGGGAGTAAGCGGAAGCAGAGAGATGAGGCATGGAAGAAGGCATTTGAAGGCTTAAATCCGGAAGAGGGAAAGTCGAATGGTGTGCAACTTGGAATACTTGGGTCTGGGAAGGGGAAGGCGGTAGAAGGGGAGGGTGATGCGGGATATCTCGAGGTCATTGTGAATGCCGATAGTCAGTTCTGGAGAAAAGGGACATCAAACACGAGAAGGAGGAGGGCGGCTACTACTACTCCTGGGAGCGTGTAGCCTTCTACAAGTCCTCTACTAACTAGTCTTTTTATTTTTTAATTGTGGCGTACACAGCGTTTCTATTTTTTCCTTGGGTACATTTGGACGGCGGTGTAGGGTTTTTTTTATATTGACTTAGTACTTCATTAGATTCGCTGGTTGTATATTTGTTTGTTTCACGCAGGCTAGTACGGTGCTGCTGACTGCTTGCTTGTACTTTATCTTTTACTCATAGCAAAAAACCCCTATCGCGGTGTCTATAGGGATGGCACGTAGGACCGACTAGTTAATGAACGATATTATATCTATTTTAGAGAATTCCACTAGGGAAACGCGTTGGACGTGAATTTCTGCTCCTCACGTGATCACTAAAAATTCATTACTTCTTGGCATATGCACTTATGTATGCATGGGGTATGTCTCAGCGGCTCTCGATAACTAAGTCTCCCTCACTTCTACTGCCGTGACTTCAATTGTAATATCCCTACCAGTATTCTGATCTTTGCACCTACTCCATATTAACCCCATTTTTGTCTTCCCATGTTTTTACTACATACCTCCGGAAGAGCCTCTCGATGGGGTAGCATCTGATCTGCTCGCTCTCGTTCTCAACTTGGCAGTCCCATTGAAGCATCTCAAGGAGTGGGCATTTTTTTAGGTCTGTGATGGGGTGCTTGCGGCGACGGCCTGTATGGACGTCATTTTGAAGGTACTGGGAAAGTTGTGAGGCGGGGAAGGTAGTGGTTGGGATGCCCATTGTGTGATTGTGGTGGGGAAGTGTGGATGGTTGTGGTTGTGGTGGGATACATATGGCGCGTTGAGGCTCACAAAGCACCAGGGTTGTGTATATTGGCTATTTTCTGACATACATATGAAGTGCAGTGTTCACGAGTAGCTTTACATTATGAGACCTCGCCTTTAACCGTGTTCTCTCTCTTTAACTACATGTAGGTAATGGTTGCCTAAGAGATGGTCAGGTTGTGCTTCCTTGAAAGGCTTTGTCTTTTGGCATAATTTAGGCGACCAGGTTAGGAGAAGGGGTCTAGATCGGGACGTAATTCCCGTAGTGGAAATTGTGATCATTGACATCAACATTCGTCTATTTCGCAAACCCTAAAATATAAGTGTAAAAAAGGTGCCTATAGAAGTAGCAAAGAATTTATATTTACAAAGAATTTTTAAAAAAATTAGACTATCTTAAGACTGAAAATCTAAAGCTTTCATCTGAAGAATTTAAAAATATTAAGGTGTCGACGCGGATATCCGGGTGTTTCTTTATAAAACAAGGAAAAAAACAATTATTTTTGTTTATTGTTTATGCAGACCATACTCATGACGATCGAAAGAAACTTGTCATAATTTGAAGATATCGTTCTAGTTGCGGTGTTGTTCCGGTAATCGGGCATCCGCAAGACTGAAACGGAGTCAGGCGGGCATAAATATCGAACGTTGGTTCAGCCGACCCTCTCACCCCGAATCCGACCCCATCCCATAACCCCAATATCATTAATCTACACGCCTCCCATGAACAGTTCCAGGGTTCACGTGAGGCGTAAAGTGGAAATAAAAGAAAGGATTTTGATCTGAGCTGAATCTTGGCTGGGTCCTGCATAGGGTAGATACCGTAGGTTAGATCGATTTGTGACAAGGGTCTAGAAACAGAGGGGTCTGGTGATAACTTATCACCGAACATCAAGGAAACGTAGGGAATCTAGGACTCTGCACAGTATCACGCATGTTTATTGAGAAGGGGAAGAAGGGTCGAACGCAGGGGCGGGTGATAGAAATTAGAGGTACCAGGAACCTGTATGCAATAATATTGAGTGGGGGTGGAGGAGTGTTGGGGAATGTGGAGTTTTGTGTGCGTAGTTGCGGAGAGAAAAAAGCCAGGAAGGAGGGCAGCAACGCATCATAGACTGCGAAACAGCAACCAGTGCACGTACCATCCACTATCGTCTGTTTCCCCTTCAGACACCCCCCTCCATTCCATTCCATCCATCTCCTATTAACTACAATATCTCCATCATTACCGCCAACCAATACTGCCACCGGCCGTCATATCCCTCGCCTGTGCATCATCTTCCCCTCCCCCCACTTCACTGTCCAATTAACCCCTCCATCTCTCCCATTCATCTATCTTATCCATAATGTCGACCCCTCCTCCCGTTAGTTCTGTTCACATCACTCCATCGGATTCTTCGCTATTGACTCGCCTAACAACATACGCCTCGGAAAACAAGGCCGTTGTTTATACTATCGGTGCTGTAGCGGTGGTTGCTGGGGCTGGTGGGATTTACTACATCTCGCAGCAGTCGCGGGAAGCCGGAAAGAGTGGAAAGTCAAAGAGAGATCGACGGAAGGATACAAAGGATAAGACTTCATCAAAGGACAAGAAGGTTTCAGAGGGTGAGACTCCAATTGGGTCATTATTATAATTCTTTTCCTGTCGGGTTATCATTGTGGGGAATGACGTATTGTGGGCGCTCAACATGCTGATTATCCATATGTTTTAGAAGATCGATCCCCGACTCCAGAACAGGAAGAAGTTCTCCCAGAAATTGATGAAGAAATTGTAAAGAGTTTGACACTCGAGGTATTTTATCCTGCATATTTGGTCTTGTGGTATAGTAGTTTAACATTGGTCTCTCTCTACTAGAAAAAAAAGGAATATGCCGGGAAACTCAAGGCTGCTGGTAACAAGGCCTACGGTGGTAAAGATTTCGCTCTAGCTATCGATTTATACAGCAAAGCCATCCTTTGCAAGGCCGATCCAATTTTCTACTCCAATAGATCTGCCTGCTACAACGCTCTCTCAGAATGGCAAAAGGTTGTTGATGATACGACTGCAGCAATTGCGCTCGACCCAGAATACGTCAAGGCACTTAACCGCAGAGCCCATGCATACGAGCAACTTGAAAATTATAGTGAAGCTCTGCTAGACTTTACGGCTAGTTGTATTATTGATGGATTCAGGAATGATGGTGCTGCACAGAGCGTAGAGAGGTTGCTGAAGAAGGTTGCTGAGGAAAAAGGAAAGAAGATGTTGGCGGATAGGCCTAAGAGACTACCTTCGTCCACCTTCGTTTCAAACTACCTGCAAAGCTTCAGACAGAGAGACCCCCCACCAGGTCTCGAGGATTCGGCCCCTCTACAGGAAGGCACAGGTGATTATCATTTGAGGGCTGGGCTTCAGGCTGTGGAAAGAAAGTCTATTGGCGGGTATGAGGAGGCTAGTGAAGAATTTGAAAGGGCTATGCAACTTGGTACAGATTACGAGGCATATGCACTAAACTGGAGGGGTACTTTTAAGTACTTGCGGGGTGATCCAATGGAAGCATTGGCTGATCTCAACAAAAGTGTCGAATTGGATCCTGGATTGACTCAAAGTTATATCAAACGGGCTAGCATGCTTTTAGAACTTGGTGGGTTTCCACATCTCGACATAAACGTGCATAAGATATAGGGGTTAATGGATATTATAGGCGATCGTGAGGGCGCTGCGCTGGACTTTGCCACTGCCCTTGAGAATAATCCCGAAGATCCAGACATTTACTATCATAGGGCGCAGCTTCACTTCATTCTCGGTGAATTTGCTGAAGCCGCCAAGGACTACCAGAAATCGATTGATCTCGACCGGGAGTTTATCTTCTCGCACATCCAACTTGGTGTTACGCAGTACAAGATGGGTTCAGTCGCGTCTTCTATGGCGACGTTCCGAAAGTGTATCAAGAACTTTGACAAGACTCCAGATGTATACAACTACTACGGAGAACTTCTGCTCGACCAACAGAAGTACCAAGAAGCTATTGAAAAGTTTGACACAGCGGTTGAAATGGAGAGAACAGTGAAGCCGATGTCTATGAATGTCTTACCGCTGATCAACAAGGCTCTGGCACTGTTCCAATGGAAGCAAGATTTCGCAGAGGCCGAGAAGTTGTGTGAAAGGGCTCTGATTAGTATGTCTTGCGTAGCTGTGGGTTAATTTTTAGGATGCTGACTATTTGCTTTAGTTGATCCGGATTGTGATATTGCCGTGGCCACAATGGCCCAGTTGCTCTTGCAACAGGGTAGAGTGACAGAAGCGCTTAAATACTTTGAGAAGGCTGCCACATTGTCCCGGACAGAGGGAGAAATCGTCAATGCGCTGTCATATGCTGAGGCTACTAGGACACAGTTGGAGGTAAGCAAAGTACCCTGATATTTTTTATTTGTTTTGCACCCCCTACGATGATGATTTTAAATCACACCCACATGACTTGAAGACCTTCGGGTCGCATGTTAATACTTTGTTGATTCCTGAGTTTACATCCCATTGTTATATTTGAGCTGGTACACATCTATTAAAAGGTTCAAGTACTGATTTCGTGCCCTGTGATTTTAGGTACAAGAGAAGTATCCGCAATTGGCAAATAGGCTTCAAGGGATGGGTGGCATGAGATAAATGGTAGTGAAGGGTCTAGGGGATGCAAGTGCACTAAAAGGGCAAACAGGCAATGGGTTAAATAAAAGCGTTTGACTTTTTTTGCTAATGGATAAAGCACTGGCTGCTATG
This sequence comes from Verpa bohemica, assembly GCA_033030345.1. Classification (NCBI taxonomy): domain Eukaryota; kingdom Fungi; phylum Ascomycota; class Pezizomycetes; order Pezizales; family Morchellaceae; genus Verpa; species Verpa bohemica. The sequence continues at coordinate 193,745 of JAUFSE010000003.1, forward strand.
GTGAAGTAAAAAACGGTGGCATTGGTTTTGGGGACAAGGGATTAAAAAGAGTAAACGGAGCAGAAGCAATTACACAATCTTTTGTTTTGCTCTGTTTTCTCCTTTTACCCCTAGTTTCTTTTGATTACATAAGTATCTCTTGGAGTTATTCTTTTTTCCATTTCTCTTCTTGTATTATGATTTCTGGATGGGGTTTTTATCACTTTTGTTGGATGGCCATTGTCGTTGGATAGTCAGAGGCCCTTGTATGCATTCGCCTCCGTTCTCAGCTTCCTCAGCTCCCGGATCCCCCCATCCTTTGCATATATATTGGTTTTGCATACTCATTGTCCTTGTTGCGTGCTCGTCATTGGCATCCCCTATCCCGGATCTCTCCTCAATTGTTGACCGCGAGCAAACAGATATCGAGCTGGGCATCACCCTACACCAACGTAGCCCATAATATGGGTCTTTTATATAACTCCACCCCTGATTATTTTAAAGCTACTCCCCTCTGTAATGATTTCGTGTTTGTACTACTATATTTCGATATGACCTTGTAATTTTCTTGCCTCGTTGGGATGATGTATATTAGTCGGATGATGTGATGTGACCTAATTAGGTATAGTATAGTAGTCAAAAAATGAGCCTATCTATAACACGAACCATATTCACCAGTAGCGTTTTATTTTACGCCATACGCCCTATAGATTGGAGAGAGGCCCGAGTGATATAGGATGATCCACCACACATCGGTTATCGACTCTGAAACATAAATCACGTAAAACCAATCCCCCAGAAAATCACATCCATAAACTGTTTGGAGGAGAAAAAATCTAGAAGTACAATATCTCTTTGTTGACGTGGTACGGGACATTAAACTCAGGAACGATAGTAAAGAAAAAGGAAACGAGTAAAGGGAAGAGAAAAAAATAAGAAAAGATTCCTTGACACAATACAATTGCCCCGCCGACTGGGCCTTTTTTTAGACCACCATTCTCAATTAACCCATCTCCTTTCCTCTTCACTGACTACTTCTGTCCATACCCCGGCGGCCCACCCATAGGCGGTGGGAACCCACCCGGCGGCGGGCTCAATACCCCACCAGGAGGAGGCACCATCATACCCGGCATCGGCGGGGGCATCCCACCCATCATCGGGGGCGGTATCATACCACCCATAGTCTGGTCACCACCTGGAGGTGGTGGTAACCCTCCCGGGAACTGAGGAGGTGGAAATCCAGCCGCGCCTGGAAGCGGTGGAAACGGCGGCATCCCTGGACGCGGCGGAGGAGGGAGTGCGCCTGGTTGGCCGGGGAGAGGGAAGCCGAATGGTGGAGGGGGGAAGGCTTGGCCAGGGCGAGCTAGGGGAAAATGTTAGTGGTAGTAAGGGTTTAAAGGGGTGGGAAGCGTACGTGGGAACCCAAATGGTGGAGGTGGGAAACCGGCTTGTCCGGGGAGTCCGGGCATTCCAGGCATAGGCATACCAGGCATACCAGGCATTCCAGGCATACCAGGCATTCCAGGCATACCGGGCATTCCGGGCATACCCCCCATGCCATTCGGGAGGCCGGGCATTGATTGTCCTTCTGCTGCGTAGGAGGAGGTGATGGAGTCGATTACGGACTGGGCTTTCTCATGTCCAATTTCTATATTGAGTTGTTAGTTATTGTAGTAGAGCCGAAAGAGGAGAGGGGGATAGACGTTGATAGTACTCGACGACATTGCGAAGGTGGTTACGCCCGCTGTTGTGGGCTTTACGAACGCTGATCGAGTCATGCGTTAGGTAGACGTCGCAGTAGTCACCTATGTTGTTAGCTTCGCGGTGGCGACACGGCGCGCGTATATGGAGAGGGAGACTTACAGAAGACTGCGAGAGGTTAGTTAATTGCGCTCTTTATGTTAAAGGGGTGAATGGAGGGGTGGACTTACATTTGGGCATTTTCGCAACGTTGAAGGAAGCTGCGGCTCTGGGGGATGAATGAAGCTTTGTTGTTGTTCGTGATGGGAAAAGGAACATCCCATCACTTGGCAGGGTGGATCTGATAAGGACATGTCACTATCATGGATCGTCACTCGTTGCGCAGTGCCAACTCCATTTTGAGCAAGTTTTTCACGGGTCAAGAGGGTTAATCTTTATAAGTTAATTCTTTTAGTTGATGCTCTTGAATGTATTCTCCTGTTAATATTTTGATACTATGCACAATGAATTCTTTGTGTTAGTGATGAATTATGCTGGGTTTAATTAATATTAACGTGGTGGTGGAATATGAGGCGTGTGTTTCTGATCACTTACAAGGGTCAGTTGAGCCTCACCAGACTCAACAACCCTCCCACTTCCTCAGTTATTCCAGCTCCACCTCTGACCCATAAACACCCCCACAGCACCCCCCACCATGACGACCCCCAAAATGCCCGGAATGACCCCGAATTCTCATGGTGGTCAATTTGGTTTCTCCCCCGCACTCCTTGGCCAGTCTCCTGCTGCCGCTCAGCATCTCCTCAATAAGCATCGTTCCCCAGCACCTATGCAAGCAGGCTTCAGCACCCCCGAAGCTCTCGCCGTGATGAGTATAGGTATGACACCCGGTGCGTCGGGGGCTAGTCATTTAGGGATTCCACAAATAAATATGGGGATAAATATGCCGCCAGATGAGAGTAAGAAGCGGGAGCTGGGGGAGATACTACGGTTACTTGCATTGCGCCCTGGGAGGATCTCTGAGGAGGGGGTAGAGAGGCTTGCAAAAAGGATGGGGTGGGTTATCATCCTCAGGGAGGTATTGATAGAGCTGATGTTTGTGCAGTTTAGAATGCTACAAGGACACTACCACCACTCTAGGCCTTACTACTATGTCTCTTGCCGCAAAGATATTTCTACTCGATATCGACTTCCGCGATTCAACTATAACCCGTGTTGCCCTCTCGTTTTCACAGACTGCTGATCCTTCACAAGAGCTCGCACATCTTGCCGATGTAATACTTCACAAGAATCTCTGCCCAACCCTCAAGGACCCCAAGGGTCATCCACCGCTCATAGCACCCTCTCTATCTGACTTCGCAGACAACCTTGACCGACTAGCAAAGACTGATCGTCTTAGTTCTCCCCCACACCTCAATTGCTTCACTGCAATAACAGGCATCTATACATCTCTCTCAAAGATATTCGCCCATGAGTCTAGTACTCTCGAGGGTGGGCCAATAGCTGCAATGTGCAAAGGTACTGGCCGCCCGCGCATGCACACACGCTCTAAGGTCGGCCTAAGCGTCGATTACTGGCAAGAACGGCGCTACATCAACCCATCCAGGATCTCTGAAGACGAAGGTGAAGAAACAGCCATCTACCGTGTGCTAATTGAAGTCGAAGAATTCCCTACCGATTTCAACAGCCTCAACCCCATCGCCCCCGTACGCACATCCTCGCATTGGGTCTCTGATGAGATTAAGAAACCCAGCGACGACAACCTCTTTGGCGACTCCGAGGACACTGTAACTGACTGGCTCGAACCCCTAATCGAGGAACTCCTAGAAGCTCCCGTTTCCTCTCGTTTCGTCGCGCGACTAGACCCGCCTGTGGCAGTCCCGTTCGTGGATGAACTACATTTGTTTAATTCTCTAATGCTAGACCCACCAGTTGGGATAGGCGCAGGTACGATTGAGGCGCTACTTTTCCCAGGAGGTGTAGTAGAAAAAGAACGGCGGCTATTTGTGCCGCCTGCCGCAGAAGATGGGTTGGGCGAGACCGAGGAGGGGGCGAGACATAGATACCATCTGCACTCAGGGTTGAAACCAGTATATGCAAGGCATATCCATGAAGTACCGTTTTCACATCCAAAGGAGCTTATAGGGATATTCCAGATCTTGAGACAATTTGCTTTTGTTGGTACTCTGCTCAAGAGCTGCTTTGACCCACTTAGTGGATCTATACCCGAGAAGGACACAACGATTGATAGCAATAATGATTCAGATGACGACCTAGACGCATTTATGGCGGATCTTGATAATGAGCCTTCCGAGGATTTAACAGGACGGGTGTTGCCAGTTGATGTGACTTTGGGGAGTGATCAGCAGGGAGGTTTTAATGTGGGCGTGATTTTCCCGTTTAGAGGGGGGATTACGAGTTTTGGTGTAGAGGTGGGGAGGAATGCGGATGTGAGGGTGGTAGATGTAGAGATGAAGGGGGAAGTGGACGTTAGGGGATTGGAGAGGGCAGTGGTTGTGGGGGAAGATTTGGGGGTGGTTGTTGAGTGGGTTAGGAGGCAATGAGAATGGAGTGTAATTTATCTGATCGTTAATGGGGTTAGGAATAGGCGTTAATAATTATTACTTATGTTGGGTTAAGATTGACGTAGTACTTGTAAATACTGAGTGAGAGTCTATGATTTAACTGAGTGAGTGAGATGTCATGATGCAGAGACCCCGATATTTTACTCTAAAAAGAGCCTACCCAAACCGCCGTTTTAGAACTAGACTATATAGAGTATATCCTTAAATTTAATAAAATCCCAGATAAGTAATAAAGTAAAAAAAACCCATAATTGACCTAGCTAACACAGGACGCCATAGATTTTTCTTACCTCCTGAGAAATCCCCACCTTTGAGTTTTCAACCAACCAGAGAATCAGAATACCTTTACCCCGCAATGGGGTCAAAAAAACTCACACAGAACGGGTCAGCTAACAGGATGGTCTCCGAAAGCAAACCCACCGGACTACAATATGCCATGCTTCTGACCAAAGCAGAGAAAGAGATGGAAAAACAGAGAAAAGAAATAAAAAGATTGAGGAGAGAAGTGTACCCCCACAGAAAGAACGCTTCTCTCCATCCCCTGTAAAGCTAACTACCCTGAAGGTGCCTCCGCTTAGTATTTGTCATGGGGAACTCGGGGCCCCGAAAGATCAAGGAGCCGCCCCAAGAAACCGCCCCAAACCGCCCCATCTCCGGCCAGGGCGGGTCTTCTCTTTAAAACTCCCCCACTAATCAAATTTTAATCCCAAAGACAAACTCTATCTCCACTCCATCTCTGTTACACCAACCCTGAGCAGCACAGTGAGTCAACCATCATCGCTATAGACGGGCATCATGGGGGTTTAAAGTACGTTATCGTCTTATCCTGATGAAGGTTTGCTTATAAAACACTTTGTTCCTACTATAACTGATTTTCTGCTATGGAGGACTAACGGCCACTCGTTATAACATTTGTTAGTTCGGGTGCTGTAATCTTCGAAGCACGTTCTGGCAGGGCTCACGCTCTGAATACGGCCGGCTCAAGGACTGAAGTCGTGTAATCTCAAATTACGGAAGACTGGCCCTATTCGGAAAGAATAAACTAATTACAAGACCGGAAGTTTTCTGGGAAACGTGGAAACGGGCTTAACTGAAGATAGGTAAGTACTTTGCGACTCACAAGTTTTACTGATGGGATATATACTAAAACTGGTAGATAGAATAAAGGGTAAAGCCTCACATCGATGCTTGTGACCACATGACAAGTTTCAAAAATAGCCGCATTTTTTGAAAGTCATGTTGAGCCACTACTTCCCAGCACGACCCCTATCAGAAAAGAAGTCAAATTCTCCTTTAGTGTAGCAGACCGAATCATGGGATATCACTCGGGTTATAATATCTCAGCGCCACCCTAAAGTTCCCACGCTTTGCCCCGCGCCACGCCTCAAACCCTTCTAGCTTTTCTTAGACTAAGTCCCAAAAGATTCGCGAAATCACATCAGTAAAAACGAATATTTCTCCCCGTTCTCCTGGGGATAAAACACACAAATTTCATCTCCAAGAGACTGAGAGGGATTTTTTTTGCTGATGCCTTCACGAGGCCGCTCGAGGCAAATCAGAGGGGTGGTCTTGAGGTGTCTTGGCTTTGTAGACTTGACTTTGCCCTCGCTTTGGACATTAGGGGTTTGGTATCGAGGCATATACACAGAACTATTTTTAGTAATAAATTTAGCTATTAAATAGTTTATATATTCTAACAAACTCAGCTATAATCTTTAATTCCGTAAATCAACCTCACAACTCCCACCACAAGGTATATCAGCTAAATATAGGGTGTCAGATTGTAGTAGTTCTAGCTAGGATAACCTATTTCGCTACTATTACAGTCTGTAATATTTGTTACTAATGGCCCCAAGACACATTGAGGTATGGCCTCGAGATACCTCGACCTTATACCGGTTTTGCCTACCCTCGAGGCACCTCGATCTCGTGGCCCACACTTGCTAAAACCTGGCGAAATATAGGTAGTGAGTCCTAGCGAAGACCTCGGTAGGAGTAATTGATGGCGATAAAGTGATATGCGACCTTTAGACTAGATATTGTGGTGGTGATTGGACCACACTGTGTGCTACCCGGGTCACACATGACGTCGATAATTTCCCCTCTACAACGAGGCAAGAAAAAAAAGGGAGGAAATTGAAGCCGCTTAATTGCCTAAAGAGGAGGCTTCAAAAAAGGGGGAATACCTGAGCTAGAGCAGTTTTCATTTATTTATTATTTGATGCGCTTAAAAGATCACTTCAAGACTTGGCCTATACATGGGAATTTTACTTTTTAGAGTGCAAAAAAAAAGATCGGTCTCGAGGAATTTACTGCTGTGTAGTAGATAGTTGCACATGAAGGGCTCAAGAGAATTATATATGGAAGGAAGATATTTTTAAGGGAGGCCTGGATTTTGGTTTGCGTGTTTTTAGTGCGATAGTACCATAACTGTAAGGCTGCATAGAGCATCTACACTTAATGAGTAAGAGAAGGTCTATGTATGAGCTAATGGTAGTACAAGGCTAACAAACTCTACTGATATCTTGTATAGTTCCCTTCCAACTCCAACTCCAACTCTCAATATTTATCATACTCCAATCTTCCTAATCCCCTCATTTCCAGCCCATCAAAAATGCCCGTAACATTCACCGTCGCCTCTCACCCGGCAACGCCAGTCAAGCCCCCCCCCTACAGTAGGATAGCCTCCTCCTACTGTAGGGTCCCCGAGATACCCGTTAACGCTGAAACAATACTTCGAATCTCAGCCCGTGGAGCAGCTGAAAACGTGAAAGAGGTACTCCAATCCTCCATTAATGACACCGATTTACTAGATATCACTCCGAGCTCAAACGGCTTCGTTTATGCGTGTATGCAAGCCTATAACGAGCACCACAACCTTGTTATTAGACCTGATGATTTATGGCTTTGCATATTGTCTCAGTTCTCACTGTATGTGAATAAGCATGCAGAGGAGATGAAGAGTTACTTTGTGGCACATGAAGGGAAGCGGGAGCTTGAGATCACGGCGTCTGGGAATAGGTATACGGCCGATATTGGTAGGATGGCTGTTTGTATGGGGGATCTGTTAGATGTATTACTTATACCCCCACTCATGAAAATAAAGAGAGAGAAAAGCCCTCCGACTAACAAAAAAGACAGAAAAATATCCTAGATAAAGGACTTCATAAATGGATCCTCCCGGATTTTACTACTACCACTACTACCGATACTGTCTGCTCCTCTATCATAATGATGGCTACTCTAAAGAGCTACTTCGACTACAAGTATACCCCCTCCCCCAACCCACTTTTTCTATAGATAGTGCTAACTAATCTACCCTAGGTTTCGCTTTACATGCGGTATTCCCTCAGTCACTCTCCTCGGTGAAAAATCAGACTACGAGTCTATCCTCGCACGCCTCTCTAAACTATCCACCTTCGGCCCCGAGCACAAAAATTTAATCAGTTGGCAGTCAATAATAACTCCCGTTATTGGATCCTTCATCTCCTCCTTTGACCTACTAGACCCTGTAACGAACACTGCGACCCCTGCAACAATCGATTTCTGGGGGAAAATAGTATCCGAGGAGTCTTTTGGTTCCGGTTCAGATTATATCAGCGGCTGGATCACTACATTCTGTGTCTTTGGAGCAGAAGGGGAATGGTTGGGTGGGAACCGCAGGCCTATAGTGAGCGGTCGCAGGCTTAGAAATCGACCAGATAAAGATATAGAGAGCGGTGGCAGGCTTGGAAATCTACCAGATAAAAATATAGAGGTGAACCCGTATCCCTTTATCGATACTGCAGACATTCCTTTAGGTCTTGTAGAGGTGAATGTTAAAATTGATGATAATGGAGAGCTCTTTGATACGGTAATGGTGGGGGGGCTTGTTGGATACAAAGCTTCCGATGAAAGAAAGACGGTGGCACCGTATCCGGGGTGGTTTATTTTTACTAAGGAGGATGTACCTGATGAAAGTTAAGCGACTACTAAAGACCTCCTTAGTCTTTTATACTGAGTTTATGTATCCTAATTGGCCTATGAAGAAATCCTATTCTATTTATATAACATTACACTGCTTTAGTATGTACAATATTATCTTTAGGTGACAGGAATATCTACGATTTCGAGGTTTCCCTCTGCTGCATAGTGTAGAAATGACCGGTTTCTACTAGTTACCGTGTTGTGAATAACTGTGGGATCGGCTCTATTTTCGATGAGATATTTGATATCTTCGGTGAGTCTGTATCTTGCGGTCTAGAGAATATCTGCTGGGAAATATCTACGATGCTCGGTAATGGATTCTATGTGAGGGTGTTCTTTAAGGGTGTAATATGGTCGTTTTTTCCTCTGTTACTGGAACGGATAATTCTACCGCCTTCGACCTCTCTATCGATGTCTTCTATCTTTTTGATTGGCTGTGAGCTGTTACTTATAGGGAATGGGAATCATGTAACTAGAAGGTTAGTTGTGTGACTAAGGGGAATATGGTTCATGAGAAGGGTTGAAAGGGTATATGGAACACAAATATACTCTAAAAATACACAGTGTACATTAAGTTCTTAGTTCAAAGTTTGGCCAGATACAGTCACTAGTCAGATATGCTCGTGGTACGGTTTTAGGTGAGAGCGCACGACTTCTAGAGGGAAATCTAATTAAATTCGCCCAACTATGAAAAACAAGTATAGGTAGATATTTGAGATATGTATCCCCTGAAGTTTTGTGTAGAGTTTTATCTTGTCTAGATGTTTCCGCCTAAATGCCTAAACTATACCCAATATTGCCAATTATTTCGCCGAGCCCGATTTCCACCATTTAGTAAACTTCTCTTCTCCTTTATTCATAACAAATTTTTAAGTCTATGAAGAGACAGGTTCCGCCATCTGAAACCGCAACCCGAACATATCTGCCTATACGTGACTATATATACTTGAACACATTTCTCCATGCACGCAAACGCATATTTACAATCAAACCAGTTCCTAACTGCCTCCTCCATAAGAGTTTTTATATCATAAAATATCACTAGTCACATTCGATTGAGTGGCCGACCAACATCGCTACGGGCAGCGTATAATCCTAGTCCCGGGCGTCTGCAAAAAGATCTTCGATCTCTTTATTGACATCCGTAAATAGGCCTATATCTCGAGACCTGCTCGCACTATCAGGTGAAGAAGATTCAACTTTAATCTTCTTCTTTTCATGCTCCATCCTATCATTCGTTTCCTGGCCGTTTTCACCTCCTTGTACTATTATCGGTTCTATTTCTCTGTCCCGCTTTAGCACCCGCCCATTTGTAGCCTCAATTACCATAGCATCAATACTGGACCCCGCATCTCCTCCAGATATAATGCTGGTCTCTTGTCGAAGATCTCTTTTTTGGCTAACTTCCTTCTCCTCCATTTTAACATCTTCATCACCTTCATCTTTGGTTCCCATCGAGGGCACTTCACCCTCCTCCAATGTCTTATCATCTTTAATCCCCATCGGGGGCACTTCAACCTCCTCCTCCAATTGAATCTTATCATCTAGCATCCTCGCCAACTCCCCATCCGCCTCCTTTAGTAGCTGTATCCACTGTTTCCTAGTCTCAATTTTCCAGATCTCTGGACAGAATCTAAAAATATCTACCCTAGCTGGAAGTTTGATGAATACTTCCAGCCATGGTGCTTTAGAATTTCGGTGATCGTGGCTGAAATGCGAAGAGAGAGCCAGCCATGTAAATGGCTTCCTTTTTCTAGTCTGATAGGCACCACATATACCGCATTTAAGTACCTCGAACATTCGGTCGCCCGTTTTCATCTGAATAGCGTCCGCGAGATGAGCAAAACAGGTGGAATCTGGTGCTTCCTTGTGAACTCGCAAACACGAAGCGATACTTAGGTGGATCCATAAGAAAAGTCGATGGCTATCTGGAACGATGCCCTGGAATATAGCTATTCTTGAAAACACCCCATCCATGTGATCATAGAAAAGATTTTTCAATGTCTTCTTCCCACAGGCCATCTGTTTCGAACTGGTTCCCGGTTCGAAGTTCAATATTGAAGGAGCACATTGGTTGTGTTGGGTAAGATCTTTAGTGCTCGCTCTTTTGACCGCATGGAGTCTATCATCTCCACGTATCGGTAGTTCCACCGGCCATTCCCGATATGGCCAATATACTCGAGGTGTGGTGCCAGGATCACAACTTTGAGACTCTGCTGACCTCCACCCCATCTCATGAGAATGCATCGCTGCTATATGATCGAATACCCCGCTGAGTGCAAATTTTTGGCTGCAGAATGCACACACAAAGATCTTTTTGGGGTTTTTGAGGAATCTCTTTAGTTTGTCCCATAAGAGTAATAATGTGCCCAGTGGTGGAGGCATCTTTTCCGTCGCAGGCCAGTTGCTCCGAGCGTAGTTGAAAGCTCGAACTGCAAATGAACCTTCGTATCCAGGTCTAAAGATCCCGCCGTTTTCAACCAAGAATCGATCGATTAAGGGCTTCATGATGACCTTAGCCCTTGGTCCAGCCATCTCCAAAGCTTCCGCGTCTTCCCTCTCTTTTTGTAGTTTCCTGGATTCTACTGCCTCAGCATATTTCTTTTCAGCATCTCCTCTTCCTGCTTCTAACTTCTTGAGCAGCATTTTCCATGCCCTTTCTGTAAGTGGACGACTAGCTGAGATTGCAGCTTGATATGCTGGAATAAACCATAGTATGCTTTCTGTAATCGGTGGATCGATAAGCAAGCACTTCGCTTTGATGTCGGCTTTTCTTTGGGAACAGACAAGGTCTGCCTCCTTGCACTTCCCGCGGGCAACTATTATTCAAGTTAAAAAAGAAATACTCGGTAAGCCAAGACCTTCTAGATCCTTACGTTCAGCTTCAAATCGTTCTACCACAGCAATATCCTTCTCGGCTTGTCGTACATCAGCTCTCAACTTCTGAATAGGAACCGGTGTTCGGCTTCTCATTTTCGTCTCAAGAGCTTTAACGTCCTCTAGCCACCATATATTCTGGTAGTAGCCCCCAACGGAAGATTTTGTCCAATTACCCCAGCCTGATAACGTCAGTACCCTACTGACTAATTTTATATGGTTTCAGTAGACGATAAACATACTGTCAATAGCCCCAGAAACCAGACAGTCTCTCCACTGCTCTTTGAATCCACTCCTCGCCAGAAGAACGTATTCCTAGCATTAACCACCAACATCAGCATTGAGTAATAGCACCCTCACACTAGACATGACTAAACTCAATGCGTACTTTGATTGTTCCTTGTTTCAAACAGTTCTTGCAACATCGAATCCTAAATTCCCAATAACTCTTTCTGATTTTGGGTGCGCGGCAAATCATGCAGCCGACACCCAAATATAAATTCCACATTTCCCACTCCTTCACCCCGAGAATAGGCTCGGGATATTCAGGAAAATGATATGTCCGGACACTCCTCCAAAGCTTCTCATCATCAATCAGTCCTTTGAAGGTTTTCGAAATTCTTCGAGATCGAGCGAGAAATGCCGGTTGACAGAAGGAAAGTATTCTGAGCCAAATCTCATTTGGTATAAAGGACTTGATTGGTTGGGCCTTAGAAAGGACTTGCTTCTTGGCGATTGTGGTGACTGTAGTTCTTTTGCGACGTTTTGCGGATGAAGATGTGGGGTGATCTATTTCATCTTCATCTTCAGAGATATCAACAATCCTCCTCCCCTTTCTCCTTAGTCCGTACCTTGCTACACCCGTACCTTGCTGTTGGATTTCATCGTCTAGATCGCTCTCGATTTCATAGACGCTATGACAGTCTGCTTCCTCCTCGTCGCTGTCGATATCGAGAAAGTTACCTTCGGGATAACCTATAGCTTCGTCCTCGTTAGCTGGTAAGCTGTATCGTAACGGAGAGCTGTGCTGTAACGGAGAGCTGAAGGCCTGGTGGTTTTCTGGCTGTGGTGTCATAGTGGTTACTGTTGACTGATAGAGCTGTGAATAGGTGTGGTGTTGGAGTGTGCAATGAAGCCAATTAGCGCTGCTGCACGTTCCAGGCTGGGGGAACAGGGGATCTAGAGGCTGATAAGTGTTAGGGGTCATAGCGGCAGAGCGAGACAAAGCTATTCAGCAGGTCAGATGTTGTTGGTAATTACCCACTATGGTTAGGGGCCTTGGACATGCAGGATCTTGCTTCCTATTCGAGGGGAGAAATCAACCCAGATGTCAACATGTAAATACATGTAGCTAAGTGCATGCTTCAGTAAAGAAGTCAGAGTCCGATATAATCAATCAAAGAGAGTAGGGGCTAGCTATGAGAGGGGAATTAAGAATTGACTGAAATAAGCGCAGCTATATAAACAACAGAACTATAGATGTAAGCCCCAGAAGCTCGGAATCTCCAAGTACATGTATTAATAGTGGATGTAGTGGATGCCCAAGCCCTGAAAGCAATGGTTAATTCTTCACTGCTAGCAAGAGCGTAAAGGCAGTTAGATCTTGGATAAATTCTAGGTCTGCGCTATATGGTTTGTTATAAGGTGCCCTCCTTAGTATATTAACTATAGAGACCAATTATGCAAGTCTTATCTTTCCCAAGGAACACACATACACTAAGCGATACGTACTTCTAGGACTGTACTCTACGTTTTTGCACGCGTCGAGCCCATAAAATCACTTCAATCTGCCACGTTGTCCTCTTTCTTTCCCTCTGCCTTCTCTCTTAAAACGGCGGTGAAGAGGACTCCCCCCTAATTACTACCTTAAAATAAATAGCCACGATCGGCGATAAGTGAGACCGATCATCGATGCATTGTGCAGGGTATGTTGTCGCGAAAACTAGCTAGTAAATAAGATAACCTTCGAAAGATATTCATTCCAAAAGTCATATTTGATATGCTAAGACTTGTTATTCCTAACTTTAGAAGTTGAGTAGAAGTCCACCACCAAAAGTCTGCTGATTTTCTTGAAATAATTTATGTTACATTGCTCTTGTTGATTTTTTAAGTAAAGAAGCTGTACCTCCCTGGATTGAAAACACCTCTAGCTAGGGGAATGTTTTGAACTCCCAGGTCTAACTATGAAGCATGCCTTAGTATATTTAGGAATGCCTAGAGAAGCAAGTATCGATATATACGCATGCCTCCTAAGAAACCCCTCTAGCTTTGCGAGCGATACCCCATGGTTCGAGACGGTAAGTTTTTATTATGCTTTATGGAGCAAGTACCAAGAGACTTTTTTTATACCATTACAGGCACTGACTACAATCGTAGTAAAAATAGTTCTCGGGCTAATGCACTTCAGCCTTTACATTCACTTATCACGGTTCGAACGAGAGGCTTAGAGCTTCGGTCTCAAACGCGCTACCCCACCTCACATCCATTAGACCATAATGTGATGTGTATAACTCTACGCTAGTGACTTATAAATTTTCTCTTAGACTCGGCTCTTACATACCTATAAATTTTATCTTACGGGCCCTTTTTCTAGGAATTTGAATACCCTTTTGTTATACTACCTAGAAAACTAAAGGCTCTCTGAGGGATTACTACATGCCCAAAGACGAAATGTTATCTCTTAATATGGTGAATTATATACTAAAAAAGTTATAGATTAATAGGGACAACTATCGTCACTTCATGTGTATCATGCTTCTTCTAGCATAAAACTCGAGTATCATATATCCTAATTAATACCTTGGGTGTTTTGTATGTTAGTCATAGTATTAGGCCTCCCAGTACATCACTTAAACCCCCTACAAAAAAAGCACCTCTAGAGAATCAAGCATAAGTTCATACAAGCCTAGAACTAAATGGCTCTTGAAGATTTGGGGGAGCTATGTTAACTATATCGAATATCCCTCTCCTACAGAGACTATATACGAAAAATTTAATACTATACCAACAGTTCTATTGTACGAATCTATTTCTCCATCCCATAACCAGGTGAAAAATACTGTCGTCCAAAGTGACTGTGACCCAATATCTAGTGACATATGAAAAGAATAGTAGTTTGAGTCTAATGTAATGTACTTGACTTCGCTAGGTTTGAGATAACGAAGTAATTCCTAGAAAAACGAAATAACCTCTTTACTATATATTCCTCGGACCCTAACGATATTTAGTACATATAATCCCTGCTGTAAAAATACCATCCTTGTTCATACATAAATTGAAATAGAATCATTTGTAGAAGAGTCCAGAGAGTACGCACTAAGAAGGTTACATGTACTTGCTCAAGACTGTCAAGATCTTTAATCTTCAACTTTAACAAGACCTATATATAATTAATATCTGAGGCACTGAATGTATCATGCGTACATGTATTTATGTGGTATCCGGTTAAATCTAATAGCGTAAAATATTCAATTAGCCTAATTAATGGAATACGACCACTGCAGCAATCTCTGACCGAGACCGATATATAGTAGAGCATATATATATATACGGTCTGGTGTATTCTGGTGGAAGGCGAATATAGATTATGTACTTAGTCATCCAAGAAACTCACCTTGGTTACATGTAGAACATAATAGGGTTTCCCCAGTCCACCCGGCCTAGCTATCTGACTGTATATAATTTAAATATAACACTCCCCCACCAATACACATTCGGAGACCGGCCACCAAGTTTTATAATATGATATCATTCCCTCCCTCCCTCCCTCCCTCCCTCCCTCCGGCGGTTCGGCTAGGTTGGGGTATTAAATTACTACACGTGATTTAACCGTAAATTAAACGTTACGCATGAAGAAGACTACATGAGTGGATCAAAGGTTACATTCTAAGAATCACATGCCCGGTTCGTCTAACCCCATTTTTATTTTTATATTTTTATTTTTATATTTTTATTTATCTCCTACGCTCGTAGACCTCCCACTTTCTTCCGATATATGGATACTTTGAAATAAGTCATGTGTCTCAAGCTGTTTTACGAAATTGGGTTTTGGATTTTCAGAACATAAACTCTATAGTTTTACTCCCCATAGGAGCAGATCACTACTTTTGGTAAGTTTGAACTCTGGCCTGAAAAAATATCTAGATCCAAAGTGTTAGGGCTTCATCCCTAGGCCTAACCAGTCTCCCATAGCCGAAAATGAGTCATTACTTCCAATATAACTTGGAATAAAAGTAAAACCCCTAGCCATCTATAGCTAAACATGCATGAGGAGTCCGCCTCTCCTCGGATTCTAGTAGAAGACTAGCACGTGCCATACATAATATAAATACATGTAGCTCTTAGTTATGATATGTGAAATATATATGTACTTTAAGGCCCTGAGTTAGAGGAATAAGATATACTCTATGTTTAAATGTATAATCAAGGTTTTACCATAACGGTCGAAGCATAGGAACTCCCATACGGCTTATGATTTCCTCTAGACTGTATATATATACATGATCCACTAAAGCCATCCAAAACCCCAAGGCCAAAATACCTCTACGATTCAAGCCACCTATTCAAGCTTACTCCGCCGAGCATGAGTAAGACCCCGACGTGAACGTACGCAAGATCATCTACAGGCCAATAGAAATATTCTACGAGATCTCCCAAATACAAGTGGTGTAAGTACGCAGATTTAGGCTATAGTTAGTTTTTTTGTTTTTTTAGCGCGTGGAAGCTCATCCTGATCAGCGCATGAACACAGGGTGGCGTTCGAACTTCAAGCTGAATCGTTATTTATCGATCATCATCCACAAATTAATAGGAAAAAAAGAGTTAATAGTTCAAAGAGGTATTATAATTTCATGAATCTATCTTTTAAGATATATCATCTAATTAAACCTCCCCCGCCCCGAATGTTACGTATAATTCTGAAGATCATGTGAAAGATGTAGACGCCAGCTAGGCGCATGCAAGACACACCCCCCCCCAAAAAAAAAGAAAATACAAGGTACCCCCCCTCCCCTCCCGGCCGGAGAGTAATCCTATTGTGAGAGATGAAACGATATTAGTTGTTGCTTAGTACTTTTAATGTTTAATAGGCCTTGATTCACTCCTAGTATAACAAAGGACGCATTATTGGTTCCTTAAATACGCCAAACGTACATATGTATGTGTACCCCCATCCATGCAAGTCGGGACCCCTAACCCTAAATATTACATTTACTTGATACAAAATGGTAGCTCTCCTATTGGAGTGTGTGAGTTCTTTTTAGAACGGTTCCTGGACTTGCTTTTCTCTCATCAGCCCCGCATGAGCTACATATATATACATGATGTAGTTACTCTAAATCGTGCGGTATATTATATATTTTATCACGTACAAAACAAAAACTAATGCCAAACATTAATATATATCAATTAGAGGTCCGGTCCCAATAGAATACATCCAACAAGATTGAATACATGAAAAGATCTCGTAGTCTAAATTAGTTTTTCTCTTTTTCTTCTTTTTGTTCGGAGGACACAAGCCGAAGCGCGTAAGATCATAGTTCCCCAAAAAAAACAAAACATAGGGAAAAAAATCGCTCCGCTAGATCAAACATTAATTGCTGACACGCACTGCTAAAAAAAATAAAAAATAAAAAACAATTTCCCCACAAGACGTACTGGACAAAAAAAAACGTGAAAACAAATTTTCACCCACACACACACACATACATAATCGATCAAACATCAAAGACTTCTGAGAATAAAGTAAGTGGGCGCATAGGGCTGGTTGAGAACCCGCCTTAGCCACTATCCGGCATGTTTGTTTACCGGCTGACTGGTTCATTATGTGGAGTTGCAGCGTGGGGGAGAGCGAATCGTGATCGGGAGCGCCCGGATTATTAGAAAAACTCTTGTACAACGGTGATCATCCATGCTCAAGTATGTACTACAGTATGATTGTTTTTTTTTTGGTGTTTTGATGTTGAGTGGGTAGCAAGAGACTCCCTTTTCTAGGACCAGACCGATACCTTCGATCACCAAGGCCTTGGAGTAGAGGTGTAGTCTAAGATGAAGTAATAACCGAGGTAGTTAGAAAATCTTGGCAGTTGAGAGGAAAACCCTTCACCACTGGTGACTAATCTAACCCGGCCGTGTCAAACCGAATGAACAAACATTACTAGGATGCCCCCCCCCCCAATTAACTAGCATGAACACTTCAAAGCTATTCGCTCATCTAAAGTGTGAGATATCTCTCAATACTGGCTAGCTAGTGGTGGAGGCATGCATATACATAGATACTGAAGTGAGTCATTTCAAGTAAATTCAAAGATCTGGTACCAGCTGACGTTAATTGTTGATTGGTAGCTATTAAAGATATCAACAAACAACGTACGTATACTCTCGCTGATCAAAGGTATATCATAATAATCTTCCTTTTTTAGCCAAGAACTAGCGGGGTTAAATGACCATCTAGATCCAATTTAGGGTAAATATTTGGTAGGATAATTAATCTCCAAGCCAATTAGAGACTTTATATATATACGGATTACCAGTTTTTACCACGCCCCCATGCACTTTAGAAGTAGTTGGATTCCCTATTACGGAGGGATGTGTACCTATCCTTCATTAGAAACCGCTTTGCTTATTTAATTATGTAGTTAATTATGCAAGATCATAAGATAAAACCGATCTGAGGGGATTATGGGGTAAACCCCGGCCCGGACATTTTCTGAAGAAGAGACTGCCGCTAGAACTTCCTTGATTGTAATAGAACTCCTGTATCAACACATTTGTAGATATAGTGGGGGTATTTCCCGAAAGACTTGCATACAATCCATATATGAATTGCTTGTTTTAATTTATAAGGCCGGAATACTTGCATGGCCGGAACCATCGTAGGAAAAAGGAAAAAAGAGTCCCGATTAAAAAGCTCATCGCTTGATGCTTCGTCTGATCTTCATCCTCTATTAACTACGGTATAGGTACGCGCGTGGGGGAGGCTACAACGGATTTTCAATAGCGTTTACTGTGCGTTTATTTAGAAACCTGGATTAAACACAGTAATTTAGTAAACCAACATAAGCTTCTAATCGAGATCGCCCGGATGAACGCCAGGGAGTTGGTGTCTGTGTCCATCACCGATATCTTTTATGCAACCATCATCCGAGCCCAGCTTTTAGCCCAGCGGTATTTACCTATGAGATCGATCCCAAACAAACTCAAAAGAGTAACAAGATGATCACCACCTTGTAGGTACGCCACCTCGACCCCCCCCCTAGTCCTGTTATACCTGGAAATACACTCAAAACAAGCCCTATAGGAAACAAAGAGTCGAAAAAACAAAGCCAATGTTTCACCATCTCAGCTGTCAGGCGCGGCCCTTTATCAGCTCCTTATCAGATCCCCGCAAAAAAAAGCCTACATTGACCTCAATGCAGGTACGGGGCGCGGCCGAAAAGTTAGAAGTAACGTTTGAAGATTCGTTTCACAGAATTTACACATAGGAAAATAAAGCTCTTGAGTTCCTCGTGCTTTGTCCACCAAACTCTAGGCCACGTCTCATACTCATGTAGAGTCGAGTCTCTTTACGTCATATCCGGCTAGAGACGCTTTGTATCGCCGACGTGTAAACCCATCGTACGTCAAAGAACAATGCAATAAATACACCTGCTTCAGAATACGTAGACGAGACACGGGCCGGATAATCGATCTATTTCTGTGCCCGGCGCAGTGCTGGCAAAAAACCCTCGTGTGATTCTAAGTAAAGATATCGTCTGGGAGCGAACAGAGCTCGTGGCGAAACCCTGAATGGCTGACTGCACGCTTAAGGAGAAGATTCGCTCTCTATGTGTGTTGGGACGCGCTATAATTAATTGTCAGCATTCCAGTTTTTGGGTATTCTTGATATGGTTGGGTTTTATTAGATCTTTCAAAATTATACTGTAGATTACTAGGTAAATCTACCCCGAAACATCTTGGATTCTCGTATTCATATTTCCAAATTCCTGCACATCACATCGTGAAGCCGGATAAGCATTTTATCCGGACTGAATGCCGGGAGTTTTGTTGTTTGCCGAATGACCGCGGCGCAGGTACAAGCTCCCGGACTGCCCAGAAGTGATGCCGTAATAGATTCCTCCCCATTGGCTATTCGGCTCCCAACAAATGAGTGCCGCTCAGGGGCAACGGGGTGCGGGAATAGTTATCATAGGGCAGCTGTCGGCCCGGCAGTGTGTCCACCAGAAGTTTGGAGCTTCTGGAAGCCCCTGGGGAAGGAGTGTGAAGTTGGCACGAGACTTGGAGATGTTTCTCACTAGGTATGTCAAACTTTCTGTCAAGAAATACCTCCTCCCCCACTACCTAGGGTAGTCAGGGTGAGCTATTGAGCTTTAAAGGCCTCTCTGACAGCTGTAGGACACTTTTACGTTTAGATTTTATGTTATTTATCGATTTCTGCGAGAAGGGAAGTAACTACAGATGGCTTATCAAGTACACAAACGCCGAAGAGGCTGCAACTGATAAGAAGACTCTGGATGGGGGGGACAACTCGTCGCTATCAGCCAGGCCTGACCCTGCCAAACACTCCCTGCATGGCGGGGCTAGGGGGGGGGAGGGGTTGGAAAGCTGAGATGGGAGGTCTGGAAGGAAATAATCAAATAATGTGACACCTCCACGCCCGCCACGAAGGCCCAGAGGCAAGAGGATGTAGAGATCCTTATCCGGCTAGATCTTAAAGTTTTGAACCTGGTCGTCAGATTTATGACATAGAAACCAATCTTATTTCTTGAAGGGGGGTCTTTCGTTCACGATTCGTTCTCTACACACCTCTTTTCTTTTTTCCTTTCTTTTTCCTCCCTTTATCGGCGCATAAGGTTTCTTAGAAGTGGTCGATAAGGAGTTCGGCATAACAGCAATCTTGACCGACCGGCATCTAGCGATTATCCTCATATGAATAGCTGTGGGGGAGGAATAATAACTCACGTGGGACAAAGTCAGGGCATGGCACTAGACTCGAGGGTTCAAGGGTGAAGGAAGTTTAACAAGTATGTACATTTAGGGAATAACTGCATCGTATACTACGTGAACCATCGTGAAATGTGGTTTTGATGCCATGCAAGCGCATAAAATGCTGTTCAAAATATCTCTTAAGGGTTCAAGTGTAAGGACTTGATAGTGCATATGTTACTACAACGCTTCCACAGTCTTTTTTAGGCGCGTTAGAATACATGTCTGAGAGTAATGCAGGTTATCCAGCGAGGCTCGGGACTCGCTGTGTCTTGCAATCTTATCGGTGGTGTGAATATCTCCCCCACTCCAGGTTAGCCTGCACGAGGGGTCCACCCCCAAAAAAGAAAGTTGCTTTTTTTTCCCGCACCACGCAACCAACAAACTGTTGTACCCCTGCTTGGGCTGTAAACTCTTTCCACGGCATCTCGGTCGTCCCACCAAACTAGACTTACCACCTTTCTCTCTTCTTCCCCTTCCTCCTTTGCTTTATATTCTCCTCTCCCCCGCTCCTTCTCCATCTTGCTCCATCATCCACTTCAAGCTCATAGCTTCTTACCTCCATATCACCTTTCGCCTTTTGTCTTTTGCCTTTTCTCTATTAGATACCCTCACCACATCTTTACAATGGTCAGAATTCTCTCCTTTCTTCTAGGCTCTCAGTACCGTCTGGAAAACCTGCTAAACCCTTTTCTAGGCTGAATCAACAACCATCTCAAATACTGCCAATGTCAGTACATTTTCCTAAGAAATCGCCTAGAATTCCATGACTGACTTTATTTCGTAGCTCGTAAAATACCTTGATCTCGATCAAGGAGGTATCATACAGGCCGAGTATATCTGGATTGATGGGTCAAATGGTGTCAGGAGTAAAACCAAGGTTTGTGCCTTTGCGGATCCTTCCTTATCGCTCTAATCCCTACCCCGCCCCCACTACAAACGGTCATACCCAACACAGTCAAACCAATTCAACCCTCAGCCCCCCCGAAAGATAAAATAGATTGTTCATAGGACTAATGATGCTTTTTGATAGACTGTTATGAAGAAGCCTCAATCAATTGAGGACCTTCCAGAATGGAACTTTGACGGTTCTTCCACTGCTCAGGCTCCGGGCGAAGACTCTGACGTCTACCTCCGCCCTGTTGCCATGTACCCTGATCCGTTCCGCCGTGGCGACAACATTCTCGTCTTGGCTGAGTGCTGGAATGCCGATGGTGCCCCCAACAAATTCAACTACCGTCACGAGTGCGCCAAGCTCATGGAGGCTCACAAGGACCAAAAGCCTTGGTTCGGTCTCGAGCAGGAGTACACCCTCTTCGATGAGTATGGTCAGCCGTACGGGTGGCCCAAGGGTGGTTTCCCTGGTCCTCAGGGTCCTTACTACTGTGGTGTCGGTACTGGCAAGGTCTACTGCCGTGACATTGTTGAGGCCCATTACCGAGCTTGCTTGTATGCAGGAATTAAGATCTCTGGTATCAACGCTGAGGTTCTTCCGTCCCAATGGGAGTTCCAAGTTGGACCCTGTGAAGGAATTGAGAGTAAGTGTCACAACATTATTATATCCTAAAGAAACTATACTAACCATTATTAGTGGGTGACCATCTGTGGATCTCTCGCTACCTTCTCCACCGCGTTGCTGAGGAGTTTGGTGTTAAGATTTCTTTCCACCCTAAGCCCATCCCGTAAGTACCTCAACTACATTACTATATTACAAACTATTGCTAATAATATATAGTGGTGACTGGAACGGCTCTGGTCTTCACACCAACGTTTCTACTGAGTTGATGAGGAAAGAGGGGGGTATGAAGCATATTGAGGAGGCTATCCATAAGCTCGCAAAGCGCCATAAGGAGCACATTGCCGTCTATGGTGATGACAACACTCTCCGTCTCACTGGTAGACATGAGACTGGTTCCATCGATAACTTCTCATATGGTGTCGCCGATCGTGGTTCATCGATCCGTATTCCTAGGTCTTGCGCCAAGGAGGGTTTCGGATACTTTGAGGACCGTCGCCCAGCGTCCAACGCCTGCCCATACCAGATCACTGGTATTATGATTGAGACCATCTGTGGTGGTATCGACTCTTAAATTCTTGTAGTCTTCTTTTGTTATATTTGGTGGGATGGGTGGATTGGGTTGGGGTTTTTTTAGTTTCAGGTTTCTTTTTTTTAACTTAGGGAAAGGCAGCTACGTCAATGTCTTTCCTGTTTTGTCGAGTAAATGTTCGATTAGATGGTTTTGAACCAAGTCCGCTATGGATTACAAGGAATGGATCATATTAGATTATTCTCAATTACCTATGATTGTGCCTACTGTGATTTCCTCCTAGAATGATTAACTAGCGCCTACTTTAGGTCTCGGTTATGCTCCGATGCACGATGGATTCGCCTATCGGGATCGTACCCTACTTATCATGGGTTGCTAGGGTACCATCGATGGAGATTCCGGGAATTCCCGGATCAAAAAGCGGATCAGTGCAGGTGAGGCTGCAGGTGAAGGCCACACGGATGCAGTTTTAATAAACGGTCACTATAAAGCTTGAATGCCAACCCCACACTCCCCCTCTTCTGAGTTTAATTCTTATCAACGCACTAGCAATGCATTATCTCCACCCGTACCAGAATTCTCCCTCCCTCCCTAAGTAGACGCCACAAACCATGCAGGTGGCCCTCCCACTGCGGATACCACCGCTCACGGGACATCAACCCTCAATAGGAACCCCTCAATAGGGCTTTTATCAGCATTTCAGTAGTGATTAATCATCGTAGATTTATTATACAAGACTTTTTTTTTCCTTTTTCCTTTGATCAGTTCAAACAAAAGTGCCAATGAGTGTTGATATGATTACTGGGGTCTTTTTTTTTTTAACTCGACGATAGCCATATCTTGTTGGCAGTATACTTATAACTCTTGAAACTACGGTTCTCGATATATTTCCACTACTTGATTCTACTTAGTTTGCGTGTGCACTTGGTAGGCTTTGTAAGGGTGATTCCTTAGGGTTCATTAGTAGGATGCCCACGATAATTGATGTTTCTTCGCTAAACTAGCCCTATTTTGCTTAAAATATTATGAGTATCACCTTAACTATACCCATTTTTCTTTTAATACTGTTGCTAGGGTTCCTTTTATATAGTCTTTAGAAATTCCATTACTTTGACCCATAAGCCTAGTTAGTTGCCTGTAACCCAAAATTCCCATTCTTTTAATCTTTAACATCTCCATCTGTATCGAGTATGTATGTGTCTAGTATGAAGCACTATTACTATCATAATCTATCACTCGACAAACCTACACAGCCCTCCCGAGAACTTTTTCAATAACTTAGTCAAAAAGCCCCCCAATATCAAATAAAATATATCTCCAAACCCTACCCTTTTGTTAAAAGCCCCGAAAACACGTAATAATATAAGGTAGTTGGATCTTTTGGATCTTTTGTTATGTCTAGTCAAGATTTAAATTCGGCCTGGTGGATTTCAAACCGGCCTTAAGAAACCACGTGTATTACGGTTTTGACCTTAAAGTCGTCTTTACATTTGGATTTATTGAGTTTTCTGGTATGTTTATGTAGTCTTAGAATTGGCTCTTTGGAATGGTGTGCTTTTTTTAGTTGGGGGTATGGGCTTGGTGGATTAAACTTGTCGGGGGTGGGTATTCACGAGTGATAAGTGGTGATGTGGATCCTCCCCCTCTTCTAAGTACATACTTTATTTCCACAAATATTAGTTTCCTTTCGCTAAACTATCTACAGATTGCTTTATACGATATGTAAAGTACTACATGTAACTAGTAAGAAACATAGAGAGATGAAGGAATTACATAATCCTTAAGAAGCCAAAAAGAAGTTTTCACCGAAAGGATCCGGAGATTATTTCTTGGATGCAATCTACTAAATTAATGAGTTTCTCTTTTTTCCCTCATAAGGTACATATGACCGAGGTAGGTAGATAATAATAATAATAAATTTCATAACGTACATGGACGAAGTAGGTAGATACATCTACCCTAAGGAAACGTTAAACGAAAAAAAACCCCCCCCCCTATATATACATATATCACAGCGATTTATTGAAACATATGCAAGATCGATGCATGTACCCCGTACTATAACTCCCCTACCCATCCCATCCCAAATAGTAAAGATCTTCTATACTATAAAAAAAAATCACAATTAAAGGTTCTATCTATCTATAAAGCACGTGGCTAGGCTTAAATCCACACTTGGCGTTGACAGCTATATATCAATTTTCACCACTTTTTTTTTAATCAATACCGAGAATTGTATGTACTACGGGTACTTTTTTCTTTTCTTTCTCCCCGAAAAAAAATCTAGATACGAGCACTGATCAGAAATTGTATACGAACCCCCCCCCCCCACTAGTTATCGTAGACCTCTAATACATGTACATATGTAACGTAAAGGTACATTGTATAATATAACACCTACCCTTATTTAAACTTACGGGAATTAATGGACACGAAGTTCTTGGTTCTGTACGACCAATCTTGTTGACTAAACGCAATCTTATCGTATACGTAAGGTTTACAGGATCAAACAGGTATATTCCGAGAGAGGGGGGAGGGCACCCAAGTAAGTTTACCATGGGATGAACCTATAGCTGAAACAAACCCATCCTGTTATATTTTTTATTATGGGAGGGGCAAGAGGAGGCGAGGGTAGATGGTTTACAGCTACTATATATCAGAATCCTTGTTTTCCCGGATTTCCACATAAAAAAAGGGGGGGAAAGGCTCCGAAGATCGACCAGGTTTCACAAGTTTAACCAGTGGTAATCACCGATCCATACATGTATATATAGCAAAAAAATATATGTCCGGCTATTTGTTTATTTCTTTTTTTTTTCGCCTAGATATTAAAAGTCTCTCAACAAAAAAATAAGCTAGAAATTATGGGGGGGGGGGGGGTTACATATATACACGCATTAAAACAACCTTAGATCCAGGTTATCCTAGATAGTAATTAACGTAGATCCAACATATATGCTTATGTTTAAAGAAGTTAATTGCTTCAGCCTAGAGAATAATCCAGAGTATAAATTTTGTTGAGTAATTAATCCCAACTCTGGTTCCGGATCAGCTCTACAAAATATGTGTGTGGGGGGGACAGCAAGACAAGGCTGCAAATGTAGTCCTCGTTTTTCTCTCTACTTATCTCAATAACCTAAATTTCATAGAAACTCATGCTTTTTTTAATATTTACCCCACTTAATTTATTTAGTCCCATTCAGAACCCTAGAAGATCATCAAGATAGTAATATATTCTTTATATATATATAGGGCATTAAGTATTCATTCTCGTCTTTTATATAATTAAGCCATGTAAGAAGCCAGCCAGCCAGCTGTGATGAGGCATACATACATAAAAATTCAATGTTAAAAAAGGTATGAACTGTCATAAATTATGCAGTAATTAACTACCGGGGAGGTCGGCCGGCACTCGCTCGATCTGTCCTTATAGACACGTACAGCTAACTAGGTGCGCGCTGTCCATACATAAGCCAGATTTGATGCACGCAATTTAAATAAAACCATACTTTATATGCCGTGCATCTAGCTAGCTAGCTACCGAGCTAGTTACGTACGTACCTAGCCTTAATTGACATTATCAAGTCCCAGGAATATATATGTACGTACCTACCTGTCGGCAAAAGAGGATATACTATCATAAAAAATTACTACGTGTGGCTAGTCCTTATCGATTACGTATATAAATATGGCTAAATCGGGTGATGGAATTCTTTGTCTGTTTATTGGACCAGTTAGGCATGCAATGCAGTACGTTGGCCAATTAGGATACTTTATGCTGCTGGCCAATTGCACATATATTTAGTAAGTGGGAAATTCACCCACTGAGAGGGATCTTACCAGTGGGGGGTCATACTGGTCAGTTGAATAATTAACACCTAGTGTAATTTTCTTTTGATCATGTATAGGTAAAACAGTAGCGGGCACATCCCGGGGCTCTAAGACATGGCCATGGGACTTATATAATACAAACTCTCCGAGGCCTTATTCAGTTATAGATGAGCTTCAATATTCCCTCGGCTACGTTGAATAGTTTCTAGAGATGGGGCAGTGTTATTGGTGAATCTATATGATAACAGAAACCACCGTTATTTAAACAGATACCTCAAACCTGAAGAGAGATATTTGCTGATAGCGAAAGAAGCTTATATAAGTATGCTAGAGTCTATAGTTCCAATTACAATCCGCATAATTATTGCTACTACTAACGCTAGAGTTTCTACTTATACAAAGTCTGTCACTTTTAGTGACTAATAGTATCTAGCTTATTTAACCTGTTTTACACTATGATAGACCTGTGCTTATCGCCCTAGGTAGTTCTTTAAAGTAAAGACAGGTGATTTGCCCCAAAGTGCCTACAATAAACACGGAAATACACAATATTAAATTAACAGAAAGTTATTAAAACCTAAACAGTATCCGAAGCTCCGGCCCTTCTACTCTAGAATCTTAGACCCATGCATGGCTTATACATATAGGTCGAGATGATAGGGTAATGGCTATAAATAGGAAGCTAAGGAACTGATATGTAGGAGATCTATGTAGAAGTATAGGTATTGGAGAATTAATGACGCCCGAAGGATGCACCCGGAAAGGGCTCCTACATACCAAGACCAGACACGAGTACAGCAGCATATTTATCCTATCTATTAATAATTCCAGCCCCAGCAAAAGCTTTTAAGATCTGAGCTTTGAGCTTGCGGTATTAAAGCCAGCCATGGGTCTTCATAACATTGTATTGCATTAATGGGTCCAAAAATACCTTATAGGGTCCACATCCTTCATGAAAGCTAGACTTCATAGTGCCGTGCCTATTAAAGAATCATAAGATCCCCCCCTAGCATGATCTTATGATTATCAGTGTGTCATGGCTGAAATATGGATGCGCTTACTGAACTAAACCAAAAAAATCTATTATAGTCAGCTACACCATCGAGTCATTATGCATGATCCAATTATAAAAAACTTCATGCACTACCTTTGAAGCACATTACCTAGACTTTAACCAAATTTTCTAGCGTTTCTCTCTTTAAAATTATCTATTGATATAATAACTTTAGAGAAACCCTCTCCGATCGAGTTGAATAGCTATCCTGTGGTCTAGAAAATCATCCTCTAAGCGAATTGGAACCTCGACTTGTGTGACCGGAGCAAAAATGTTCTTAATCATAAAGGAGAATGGCGTCCATAAATATCGTGAGCTATTACGAACCCTTTTACTTAGAGTTAGATGATTAGACTGGGATGTGATGTTAGTGGGGTTTAAGGATAAGAAAATGATTGTGGAGACTGTAGAAAAGCAAGGCCAATACATACCTTAGTAAAAAAAATTAAGAAAAAATCCATCCTATAGTAGCTCTGTGTACACTCTATTCCTAGAAAATTAGAAAGGTGAGGACGAGGGAATAAGGCTAGGAGAATCCATAAAGGAGATGAGAGAGAATTCAACTGTGTCAACAAAATACATACATACCACCCATACACCCCCAACATATCCATATTATCCCTTGTCTCCTAGGCCATGTCCTGCCCTGACAGTCAAAGGGCCGAGAGAGATGGATGAGAGGGAGTTCCCGGTTAGAACGGCTGTGAGTGAGGCGTTCTTGGCTATCAGACCCAACAGTGTCTTGTATGAAAGCTCACAAGTACAAAGTAAGTAAGAGGGGCGGTTAGCGAAGAGAACAGAGCTCAATTTCCTAAAACCTTTCAAGTCTCTGGTGTAGATCACATGAAGTAGAGAGAGGGTGGGGGGCTCTCCTCCAAACTTTAATTTCCCTGGCAGTCCCACCCTAAACCCTGAGTCTTACAAATAACCCAACGCTAATTAAGAATCAGGAAAAACTGTCAGCAAAATGCTTCAGTAATATGAATCTAGACTTAAAAATTGAACCACCCTAATTATACATAACAATAGTGTGGAAATGACATATATCTCTGCGAAAATAACCAACAATTGGTGAATGGTCGGTTAAACATATAACATTATTTATGTATAGATCAGCGTCAGGAATTGGAGAGGGGGAAAAAAGGGAGAGGATGTATCCACAAACAACTCCTTTTCCAGGTGTTACTATAGTGTTACAACCCGTTTATCATTATCCATGGAAACATATTAAGCATATATCGATGTTCCTTACGCCACACCAGGGGGCTTAAAAAACTCTAAGAATCTCTGCAGGGATAGTAAATTTGCTAGATCAGCGTGCTATCTTAGAAACAGCACGTGCTATCGTCCCCTTTACCCCTTACTCTGGGTCTACATATCACAGCGGGAACACCTCTTAGAATTCATGGTGTCTCGGCTAAACAACTATCTCCATACTGATTCACTATACCTTTCTCTCTATACATGCTGAGAACCCCGAGATTCCCCTGTAATTACAAACGTGCAAATTTTATGTTTACAGATTGAGTTCGAGTCTTGTGACCTGTATCGAAGTGGTCTTGCAAGCCACCCGCTCTCAACACTCAATCGGGGCTGGTTCGTGGAGCTCGTAACCCAATACCTTGTGCAATCACTAACCAAACGTTTGGAAACCAAGCCTTGTAGGTCCTTGCGAAAATGAGTCCTGGAGCTCTCGGTGACTTTACTCCATGTTTCTGTATGCTCCGGATTAACCAGTTCCCAAAATTAAAGAAGACCGCTGAGGCTAATCCTGTGGGAGAGTCAGTCCCATTCGGTTTTTTCCGGACTTCTGTGCGCACCGGGAGCCCGGCGTCGGACCTCATAAGGTGTTGAGCGGAAATCAACGAATAAGGGCCCGCGTTGTTACCATTTAACTCCGTAAAACACTCCCAAGATCTTGGTGAGAGCGGGGGGGCGCAGCCTCCGATTAAACCTGAGTTAAATACACTGGGATGAAACCGGCAGCAACCGGCCTTGGAATCTTCAATATATAGGGTTAGGGGTTTTCTTTGAAACCTTCTCAGAAGCCTTAGCCGTAATTGATTAGGGTTTTGACAAACCCATGGGAGTTACTGGGCAAGCTAAACAGCCGATCAAAACAGCCGACTTTCGCCTCATGATCCCTTCAGCTCTCTAAAATGCAGGCTCTGAAGCCTTGGGTTCCACGACTAGCAATATTTGGAGCCTTGCGCTAGAACGCAAATTGATTTCTGCACATAAAACCTAGCTATGTGGGCGCGCTAGAGTTTATGCAGTATCTTAAACACCTCACTAGTTCTTATAATGGTCTCTCCTATTGCGTCAGCCGTTAAAAGATGTTAGACAAAGTGCTATCATTGACCACAGAGATTATTAGCGTATCTTGGTGCTTGCTCTAAGGAAAACGATGTTCTAGCTCTCGGTAATCGGTGAAGAAAAGCCGGCCGACCTGCAGGTCTTCATGCATACCCGCATACCTGGTATGGAATGCCCACTCCTGTAGGTACATTACTTTTGGTAGCATTTTTAGTGCTATGTACTCGCGTGGCGAAGAATAACTTCAGCTAGAGCCGTGACATGTTCTACATCGGTAGAAAAATCAATGCTTTGGCGCCTGCCAAGCGAGAGACAATACTAAAAAGATCGAGACTTATCATGATTCCAGCATCTCGGATATCTAAATGGCTTGGAAAGATCCTAGGAGAGAAGACCGTATTCACACGGTGCTCTAGGAGTACGACAGGGATATTGGTTGTAATTCTGTGAAATGCCTGCTGTCTCTCAAGTATCCACAAGTTCACACAAAAAGCCACTTTAGATGTCGTCAAGTTCCTATCGACTGGAATCCTGGATCGCATCACCACCGGTTCATGTTCCGGTGCTAGCTTAGAGGAATAGTAAGCAGAATAATGCTTGACGAACATCAACCGAAGATGTACTTTACCGTAGTCTAGTACTACATGCGAACATGCAGGGAGTGCATTCATAGTAATATAACCGCGAAGCTAGCTATAATTATATACAGGCAAGATATAGCACAATAAAGTCGTCGTCAATATATGAGAAAAATATCAGGTTCCTAAATACGGATTGCCTTGAAATAGTGAGTATTGCATAAGTTGATGAGGCGGAGAAGGCTAAGCGTTTCATGTGTAGGTAGATCTCACCATAGCGACCACCGCATGATATATCTTGGCAATCGCTCCCATGGCTCCGGATCAACTTCCTTTTGGGCTTGACACCTGCAAAATTTATAGACATTTATGAGGATCTACAGCGGGTGTTTATGATAGCATACTGGTTATGCGCACTGGGTTCTTGCATTCGTTTGGGTCCTATTATTTTTATAATATTGATTGGGTATTCATCCCCTGAAACCAATATCATCAGACAACGGAATACCACCAATAGATTGATCCTTTGAATAGCTCGGATATGGCATCATCCATTTCTTGAACGTGTAACAGTGGGGTTATCCACCCTGAAACCCGACATCTAGAATATGTAAGACTTGTACGATCTTCATACCCCTGATTTGAGTATCTCGATTTCGCCTGGAGACTGAGAGGAATGCCTATGCGAAACTGAGACGAGTGGGGAATAAGGCCAACACCCAGAACTTGGATGCACAAAGCCGCCCCCCCCCACTCACAATCTTTACTATCTTTTTTTAACACACGTGATATTAAATCCGAGTAGCCTTGCACTGGCCAGCAACATGGCGTTATATGAGCAGAGATATGTATTAGAAGTGGGCTCCCGACTGCCGCTGGCCGCTGGGGATACAGGTGCAGTGTGATATTCCCGTCAGATGAGGAGGGGCATAAAAGGCCACTGAGGTGGAGTTTATTACGCCTTGATACTGCACCACATAGCTGAGAAGAATACTTGTTATGCTGGTATTAAACTTAATATAAATATGAATGATAGGCGCTTAAAATATCCTTGTGAATAGCCATAACCAAATGACAGCATCAAATCGATCCACAATCAAGGCTTAGGTGTCATCATGGAAAGTTTCTTCGCCTTGTCAAACAGAACATGCTGTTCCAGCCTACAAATATGGTACCTGTTACACTTAACAAAGTGTTGAGAAGCTCTCCCCGCACGGCCTCATTCGCTCACTGTGGTATGAGGATAGTACCGATTTGCAAGAGGAACTGTGAGGGTGGTCGCTGATTCGAGAAGTCAACTTACCAACTCGACTAGAAGCAAACCGTCTGGGGAACCAACAACAACAAGCACCTTTGGCCTTTGAATCAGTTGTAGATTGGTAGGAATAATTGTTTCATGGGACTTTGCGGAGTTGGGGCGGTGAGTGCGGCGGACTTTAGTGTCATAGCACAGCCATGGATTTTTGATTGCCGGCCCCCGAAAAGGAGTGATCAGCGTGGAGAGTCAGATGAGGCGGCTGGCGATTGGACCACTAATTTAGCGAGAGATCCTCTCTGTTCTGTTGTTGCTTGAGCCAAGTATTAGGAAGATAGCCTATCATGATTTTTTGTCCGATGGAAATTAATGAACTAAGGTGATCCCCGCATCCCATTATCCTCTAGATCACGGTTGTTTGGTCCCTGGGAGACTTCGACACCAAGGCTCATTTTCGCATTAGGCACGACGTGCATGCCGTGCCTGCACCTCTCCTTCCCTGTAGGAAAAAAAAAGATGATGAATAGGTACAGCAATGGATCTAACGATGAGAGAACATATGTACTTGTACCAGTGATAAAAATGTGGTACAGCACTTGGATCGCCCTTAGTTAGAACACTAGCTATCGACTCCGGGATATTTTTTCCCCCATGCACCGAAGCGAGTGAGACCGGAGGGAGAAGGACTTTATTCCTAAAGATACTAGCTAGTTGAGGTAGATGACCGAGTCCATAGCCTGCAATGCGAGAGGCATCACCTCCAGGGTACCTGGTAGGTTGCTAACAAGGGCTTAAGGGTTGACTTCATTGAGGTTCGGGTTGACCAGTAGAGGACAGTACCGACAGCTCAAACCGGATGGTGTTGCAGGGATTCAGAAATATGAGCTTCTTCCATGCTTCCTTTTCTTTCGTTCCCGCCTGCCTGAGGGTTGGGCATGTGGTAGGTCGTGTTGTGTGAATGCAGCATGCTGGAAACATAAGCAATTTATTTGCTTCTTCCGAGTTCACATCCAGAGAGCTTGTTCTCTTTTCCTCTCACTCGTGGTTGTATGTATATCATTCAGCATTCTAGCGGCTATCATTTTATCACTGCAAATTTCCCTACCCATCATCCCCTGAATATCACGACCTGTACGAAACTGAACGTAGTACTGCTGCTGTTGCTGCTGTTGCTGCTGCGTTACGACCTTGAAAGAAACCGGGAGTGGAGATAATAAGAGATAATATACGACATATTGACAAAAGTACTCCCTTGGCCGGCTTTTTCCTGCAGTGGCTGGCAAATACTTCAACATCACGCGTTTGACGGCAAACACAGTGTTTGGCCGTGTTTCTGCCTCAGCGCTTTGACAGTGCGCCATTCTGAAAACCCCAAAAAACTCAACGCCAACGCCCCACTCCCGGACCCATTGATTGACGGATTGACGGCCGCGCACCCTTTTCCCTCCGAGTCAACCTCCAAAACGGTCCTCGCAGACTATTCTGCATACATAATTACTACCAGGGCAGTTAATTTGTGTGTGGGTGATAACGAATTCTTGTAAGCGGCCAGAGCCCACCCTCGCCGCCCTTACAGTAAGACTCGCCGGATTTTCTCAAAAAGGCCCTCCTTCCTAGTCTTACAGCAATTTGCACCTTCCAAAAGCTCTCACAAGATTTATTATCAACTACACCCATTAATGCCCCTCGGCTGGTAGCCGCCCCTCTGTCATTTTTCGACGCGAGTCGCTACATCATTTGTTGTACTCCTTTTAATTTTCTTAGTGGAGGCGAGCAGTCGGTTTTTTTTTTGAGGATAATTCGTTTTACTTTTCCTTTCGGGTGTTTCTACCAGGACTACTCTATTCGATTATTCTCAACAACATACAAAGATGAATCGATCATCTAGACCAGAAGATTTACAATTGCAACAATCATCTACTTCGACGCGGGCGCGAAGTCGAAGTATTGGATCTGTAGAAAAACCATTAAGTTCTAATGGATCCTCAGTCTACTCACTCACCAATCCTTTTACAAATGTCTCTCCGGAGCCAGCCTACATTGCAGCTTCGGCAGCCACAGGGATCGTCACAGGCAATCATGAAGACTTCTTGCACAACGAGGGCAATGCCGGTCATGCAACATCTACCGTACCTGTCACACCAGAGTCTTTAAAGCTTATTAACCAGTTCCTTGACTTTCTACTTTATTCTTTCCTTTCTGCAGCAAAATCAACTTCTCTAAGAGCTCTACGACCAGCAGTCTTAGAAGTTCTTCGAAACCGGCTAGCAAAAGAGGCCATTAATGGAGCTGATCAAGAGCTTAACTCATACCTTGGAGGAGATGAAGGGGATGAAGATTTTGGCGGTTTGGACGAGGCACAGGAGAATAGTGCCGAATGGGATTTAGATGCTGCTTGGAAGAAGACCAGACTGCGGTGCATGGTTTATTCTTCGCTTGGAGATATTGAAGAGGATGATGAAGAGATTTACTTGGGATATGGCAATCTGGAAGGGATTGTTGGTTCCCAACAATACGAACAGAACAGTGTCATACCCGGCGTTGTTTCTCCAGCTGTAGCAATATGGCTCACAGCTGTCTTGGAGTTTATGGGTGAACAAACGCTGCTTCTAGCTGGTCACGCAGCTATCAACCGCTTCACCCAAAGGGTGGCTGCAGCTGAAAGCGGAGATCAACCATCCGGTGTAAAAAGTTCTTCTGAGAGAGAAAGGCCTATGGTAGAGGAGTTAGATACGGAGAAAGTTGCATTAAACTCCTCATTAGGGCGTCTATGGAGGCAATGGCGTAAACGTGTACGTGGGAGGGGATCTTCCTTTTCTACACCTGGTCACCACGGAGCTTTCCAACGTCATGAACGTACTGCTAGTCGGATGAGCAGCACTAGCACACTAGCCGAAAACAGGAACATACAAGTCGACGTACCAGAAACCCAAGGGGTGTCGGAAGAGATGGTTGTCACAACAGGTAAAGAGCCTGATTTAAGTGTCGAACGATTGAAAGAGGTTTGTAAGCTCAATGCTAGGGGATTGGTAAAAGTGATTTATTAACACGTAGTGGGAAGGTACCAATTGCTATAGAACAGGAATCCTCAGGTGCGGTTATGGCTCCTTCAAAATTAGAATTTGAACACAATTACTTGGTATGTAACTCATTTCTAAATTATGCATCTAAGTCTTTGCCGATGGCTATTATTTACAATAATCAATCTAATATCTAGCAGTTCCCCAGGCCAGCAGACGATAGCCCAAGACGGCGTCCACGAAGTTTAGTCTTATTACCTTGGACTACAACGGAGGCACCGTTTACTATTTCCCGGTCTCCTCTTAAGCAACGCCGCTCCTTACCTATTATTGCGCGTTCTGAGTTCCCGAACCCAATTGAAGGGACTCCAGACGCAGAAGATCAAGAAACAGATTTCGAGGATATTGATGAGGAGTTTACCCCTACGGATGAGGAGCTTAACCCAGATTTTCAAGCAACTAAACCTACATCTGAGAAGCTGGGCCTTCTAAAGCGATCATCATTTCCTGCTCAAGAACAAACTGAAAAGTCGGTTATTGTAGAAGATAATGTGGTTGAATCTAAAGTTTCTAATAACGAGGTTGATATTCCCCAAATGGCACCAACATCTGAAGAAAAGGTTTCAGAACTTACCTTCTTTTCGCAGGCTTCTGATGATGAAGATGAGGGCTTCAAAGAAGATAAAAATCTTACTGGCGTCATTGGGTCGGCTCATACATCAGATGTTTTAGTACCGCCCCCTACATCTCGGTCACCATCCTTGCATAGGAAAGACAGCGATTCCAAGCAAAATTCTAGCGATGGGTCTCAGGTCGAACATGTTCCACGCGCGGTAGATCAAAAATTCGAACGTTTTACACCATCGAGGCGGCCGGCCGAACTCGCCGAAATACGTAATAGCAGCCGTGTCTCAACTTTCCAAGAGCAGCGTGCTGCAGATCGACGACCGTCAGCAACAACTTTGGTGGAGTTGCTTGATTCTGATGATGAATCACCAGTTGCGGCAAACCATAAATATTTCGAAGGGGGCAGGCTGACACCGGGTGGCACCAATCAAATCGCAACTGATTATTTCGCTCATACGAAAAAGGCTTCCTCGGCCAGTAGCAAGAACTCGCAGCACTCGCAGCTTTCTGACAGGAAACTTGGGCAGCTTACGTTGATCCAGCCTCCTGGCAGTACTACCTCACTTCCTACGGACCGAGGGAACGGTGTACGAGCATGGACACCTCCCCAAACCCCAAATAAAGCACGGCGCTCTTCAAGTTTTGGGAAGGTGCAGCGTCCGGTTACATCACATTCCGGCACCTCCCAAAACTCTACAAAACTCAAGAGTCTTATTACATGGCCTATGGAGACAGGAAAACAATCGAAAGAGTCAGACGACGAGAGTAGGAGTAGTTCACATAGTGATAGACCCTCTGCGAAGCTTGCAAGCTTGGATGACAAGGAGCGAAGCTTTGAGGAGTTAATATCAAGTGGCAATACAATTCACTGCACGATTACGCCCGACCCCTTGAGGAGAATGGAGGTATGTAAAACCCCTACCTGAATTTGATAAAAACTAATAGTTTTATAGACAAAAGAAACGCCACGCACTGCAACATCTGCTCTTGCAGATTTCCTACGAAATACTGGGCCAGACGGCAAAGAAGTACGTGCACCACCAAGCAGATCTGGGAATACTTCACGGCCTTCTACCGCTCGCGCAATACCTATAATACCTAAAGACCCCAGTGTTGAAGACGTAGCCTCACTTACTCAACTACTTCAGTCTACTTCCGCTTCCCCTACCGAGACTCGACCCCAAACACCCACTGCTTCGCTTCCATCCCCCCAACTCTCTGCTCATAGCCCAAGTGCACGACGTATGTACGGACCTGGATCAGACAATGCTTCACCGAAAGCTGGTGGGGTTTCTCCAGCATTGGCTGGTGGCATTACCGGGATCCCAGCAGTCCTGAGGCAAAACCGATCTGACTCATTTGGGTCTCGCCCAAGAAATCGTCTTGTTGCTCGAGATGCGAGTGGTTTTACAACTAGCGACTCAACGTCTGCACTTGCTGATTTCTTTCGTAACACAACACCTCCTATTGATGTTGATGGGCAAGTTACTCAGCGCCGGATATCTCGAAGCGTCGCACCGTTCCGTAACACTATGGATTCCGACCAGTTCGAGCTTCCAGAAGCCGCGCCTGACATTGTGGCAAAAAATGAGATGTTAGCCAATGACCTCACTTTCTTGACTAGTGCTACCCTACCGCCTGATTCGTACCAGTCATCTTTCTCATCATCAACGGCGCTTCTTCGGAGTAACTCTAAAAAGCAACATGATTACGGTGCCGTTAACTCGGTGCCAGAGACTAAACGAAAGCAGAGTCGCATAAG
The DNA here is from genome assembly GCA_033030345.1 of Verpa bohemica. Classification (NCBI taxonomy): domain Eukaryota; kingdom Fungi; phylum Ascomycota; class Pezizomycetes; order Pezizales; family Morchellaceae; genus Verpa; species Verpa bohemica. Next base: position 230,323 of record JAUFSE010000003.1, read on the forward strand.
GGATCCGTATGCCATCGACATTGACGATCTTGATGACGATGAAGACATGGAGGCGTTAAACTTGATAATTCCAAAGAAAAAGGGTGACGAAAGCTTGATGGACTTTCTCCGGAACGTACCGCCACCACCCCAACCTCCTACGCCACCACAGGAAAGTGATGAGATGAGAACAGTACAAAAGAAGAACAGTTCTGTCAGTTTAATCGGTCGTTTTGGTCGAAGTAGCCGAAAGAACTCTATTGCTTCAAATGCGGACAAACTTTTCATACCGCCCGTCCCACAGGTGCCTGGAGGATACAAACACACTCCATTAGCCCAGGAAGATGATTCTTCCTCCTCGCGATATATGCAAGGAGATCGACGCCCTCCTTTCAACTCTCGGATGGATATGGACTCTCCAAGCATGGGGAATACTGCTAGATTTGGGAATAGGCAACAAGCAAGGGGTGGAACTCAAGCAAGGGGCGCTCGGGCTGATAGGGGTGACACAGATGGCTTAGCGGATTTCTTAAAATTCAGCGAACCACCGCCAGCGCCAATCCAGCGCGCTCCACCAAAGGAGGACACTAGTGCGATGGCAAAGTTCAAGAATTTCTCCTTCTCGAGGAAATCAAAACGGAATGAAGTTTTTTAAACATTCTTGATGTTGCGTTTTCACTGGAGTTCAAATTTATTCTCATTTACCACTTTATACGCGATATGATTTGTATTATTTTTTCTTTCTTCCGTCCATACCATTTTTGGACAACTAGAACTTGTTTCGGAGTATTTGGGGCGCGGGACCTAAACGATCAGAACTGCTTCATTTCTGCATATTCTATTCTCTTTTAGCCACTGGGTTGGCATCATCCTGGGCGATGTGGGGTGGTGGATACCAAGAAATTTCTTTCCTCAGGTTTTGGGGCATGTGTGACGATAATCATTTCTTTTTATTCAAGTTTCTTAGGGCCTATGTGTAGCCTACACATGGGTTCTTCATTCTTTTTCCTACCTACTACAGTTATACAGGCTCTCGATGTTCTTTCTAGCTGTGGTTATGTGGTTTTCTTATTCTTATAAATATTCTTACTCTTTTTCGTCTTGAAACAAGAACATGTAAAATATGAATGGGCGATATCTTGCTCATTTTAGGTGTTCTATGGTTTTATTTTCCTGGGGAGTTCTACATTATTGCACTGCAATTGGGATGTTTTTTGGGGGGTGATTTTCTTCCAAAACTTGTCTATTAGCATACATGTCACTGAAACCTGGTTCTCTGTTTTCCGGTATATTTTAGTACTATTCTCTCTTAGAACAATATCCTCCAGGTTGGGGTCTTCGAATATAGGAATATATTGTGCACTTTTCTAAGCATAGCTTGAACAATGTGGCTTATACCTATCATGTACTAGTCTTAGTGCGGTGAGAAAGAGTTCAGAAAAATAGAGATTTAGTGTAAGGGATATAGACCAACGTAAGGGACTTTACGGTATTTGGGGGGGGGACATTTAGGTCATTCGCTTTAATTTGGGGTATCATTGATAGGTTGTGGGGATATGCTTTGGTTTTGACTATTCTAGGGTGATTTTCTAGAGTTCTGGAAGGTACAATTTAGACTATAACTTGGGGACTTGGGTTTGAATATATGGAGTTTGACTATATAGTTGTATAGCTAATTAGATAATTTATGTTAAGTACTAATTTCTAACACCTGTGTGGATTCTACATTTCTAGAGTAGTAACGCCGGATATGTAAAAAGTAGGTTTGAAAAATCTCTCACGCATATCCCTTTCAATCCCTATACTAGAGTAACTATCGCATGAAGCAAGGAACGTAAGCATAGTCCACTATCAAAATTCCCATAAAACCCCCAACATCATCCCTCCCTTCTTCCCTTTACTCACTTACACACCAACCTTAGTACTATTCTCCTACAGATACTACCTCCAATATGCATTTCCACACTATCGTTACCTTCTTTGCTCTCGCTCTCGCAGTCTCCGCGACCCCGCTCACAAGCCGCCAGATTGCTGCCTCTGGAAACGACGGCGAGGGCAACCAGGATGTCGGTAATAAAGGTCAAAACGCTGGCAATAGTGCCGCAAATAAGGGGACTGTCAGAGGGGACTACACTGTCGAGCAGGGTGTCCAGACGTGTGGCAATGCACAGCTCAACTGCTGCAACAAGATTGAGAAGAAGGGGGATACGACTAATGCTGGGCTTCTCGGGGCTCTCTTTGGGTCTGGAGATATTGGGCTTCAGTGCTCTCCTCTAAATATCCCGGTTGTTGGCAGTAGGTGTTCTAGTATCTCTGTCTGGTTGACTTAGTGGTGCTGATGGATGTTTGTGCTTTTAGTTCAGGTTCCTGTTAATAAGGCTTGTGATGCGAAGGCTGCTTGTTGTCAGGGAGAGGTCTCTCAAGTATGTTATCCTTATATTATCCACTTATAGGGTTTACTAACGTTTGTTTCTTAGAATGGATTGATAAACCTTGGCTGTATCGCACTTGCGTCCCTCATTTAGACAGATGTCATCTATGTGCCTAGTAGTGTACTTGTGTTTGGTTATAGCTTTTTTTTGATATATCAGATAATTTTTGTATCTCACATATTCTTTCTTGTGGGGGGTTGTTGTGTCTCCTCCCCGAGCTTCCTGTTGCCCCTCTGGGAGGCTATTTGGCCTACTTTTAATTATTAGTGAAGACCACTAAGGATAGAATCATTAATATAGATGTTTTTAAGGTTACTATTTATTAGTGCTCTATGGTGGGTCCCTAGTAACAGAAATATACGAGTGATTTATAATGATCTAAGCTTGGTTATATTATTCATAGAAGTCTTGTAGCGATACATCCGCAGCAGTGATGGTCTGTAATATTTTAGTTATCAGTAACTCAAAGCTTTCATCAAGAGTGATAAAGAAGGGAAGTATTTCTATTAACCCCCCCCCCCTATATAAGCTTAATGACTTTCTTGAGAGCGAGATTGTCCTTCAACTCGAATTTTGGGAGCTTCTAATTACCTCTTAGATTTTGCGAATTTATGAGTTCGTTGGACGTGATGAAAAGACGTGATTGAACCATGATTGAAGACTTTTGATGAGGGAAAGACATTAATGAGGCCATCTAGCCTGGCCTAGAAATGTATCGTTTATAAAAAGTCAAACGAGTGACTTCCCATGATGGAGAAAAAAGGGGAGGATTATGTAGAGGATGTTAATTGGGGGAGTGAATAAGGAAAGCGAGACATGTAGTCACCAAGGGTGGGGTTCTTTCAGTATCGGCTTTCTCGGATATAGCGGGGAGAGTCCACGTAATGCTCGAAACACGAGTATCATCCATCACCAGTTATATTCACAAGAAGTGCTACTTTCGTATCCTCATCGGCTTTTATTGGGCCTAACGTGCACCCCCAGCCAAGCACCTTCTCCTACTAATATCCTGTATCGATAGAATGATATAAATGGGATACTTATCCTTAGCTTACGGGGATAAGTATTCCCGTTAAAGAGAAAAGAGGCTTGATCAACATTCTCAATGGCTGAGGCTTTCCCCCCAAACTCCGAGAGTAAGCCTCGGAACACACGGGGCTTAACCGAGCCAACCTATCAACGCCGCCCCAACCTCAAGTGAATCAGGCCAAACCAGGGTTTCCCGACAACCCACGATTTAACGCATCACCCGCATTACGCACCAACGGTCTACTAGCTAACGTGCGAGTGATCTCTCATGACTTGTTAGCGCCAACTCTGCACGCCACGGCATCACTGATGACGCCGCATAGCAGCGCACTGTATTGACCGAAGCCTGAACACCCGGGCGCCGGTAGTAAGATGGATGCGAGTTTTCTTCCTCTCCATCTCTCCTGCTGAGTAATCATCCTCGTATCACAAACAAGGAAGGGGACTGTTCCTTGCCTGTTTAGTGCACCACCAAGCTTTGTCTGGGCGATCTGAAGGGCTTGGATTGTGGCCCATTTTGTAATCTGTAATAATGGAGCCCTTTTTTGTGTCTGTTTTGTGGGGAGGTGGGGCGGGGGTAGAGAGAAAGAAGTATGTGTGCGTTGGGGGCTTCTCTCCTTCTTTTTCATTCCTCCTCTCTCCTCACCTCACCTCAGACTCCCTTTGTCTATCAGTGTTTACTCGGCTTTTATTCAGACTTGCAAACCGTCCCCTTTTGCTAGCTGAGAATCACTTAAATCTTACATACACCGTGGAAAACCCCCACGAGTGATAATTCTTGTTTACTTTGACAGTCAGCACGGTGGTGATGAGCTGTTGATGACTGCACTGCGCAATTCTATCACTATGATTCAATACATCCGCCTAAACACGCCCCTACCCTCCCCTAAAATGTTATTAAAACGGCAAGACGGTTCAGTCCCCACCAGGGGTGATTCTCAATATGACTTCGGCTCTCCCCCTACTTTCCCTATCTCGACCTCTGTCCCCGATAACGATAACGGTAGTGGCAGCAACGACATTTTTGGGGATGATGATGACTCTGATACTACGAACAATTTAGTCAATATGTATTTCCTCATCCTCGGAGCCTTTGTGATCCTACTGCTGTTTGGATTGTGGTACTGGCGGCGTGGTAAGAGGTTGAAACGGATAGAATCTCTAGGGAGGCGAAGGAATGCTTTAGAGCAGGATTTAGAGCTTGGGAGGAGGAGGGGTGAAAGGAGTGGGTGGCTGGGAGGGATGAGAGGCAGGGCGAGGAGAGAGGAGGGGGTCGATGAAGGAGGTGAAGCGCCGCCGCCATATAGTGCTACTACGGAGGGGACATCGGATGGGGGTTTAGTTGTACCGCCGAGGGTACATGTGAGAGATGGGGCACCAGGTTTGCCGAAATACGAAGAGTTAGGGAGGGGAGAGGGAGGAGAAGAGCAGTTGGCGAGGACGCCAGAGGGGGAGTTAGTAGGTACGAGAGTGGAGAGGGAACTATCGAGAGACAGTTCCACCTCTAACCCAAGAGCCGAAGGAGGTATGGGGCAGGAATTGGTCCGAGAGCCTAATGTTATTTCCAATCCTCGGACCGAAGAGGATAGCGGTGTGGGTGCTACTAGTGCTATATCGAATTCAGCTACGGTTGGTGTTAGGGACGTTGTTCCCGGGGAAACCGATAGGGCTTAATGATTACGGCGAGTGTTAATTTCACCAAGATTAGATTCTGAGGTTCGGACGGCGTTTTGTATCTTTACTCGCGAAAGGGATTGGTGTTTGAGGTTTGGTTGGTTGGTTGGTTGGCTGGTTTGTTGAGGCCTTTTAGAAGATTGCTGCTGCTCTTGCTTGTTTCGCTTCGTTCCGTGTTTATATATGGTCAATAATGGAATTCACGGTTGATACCTCATGTATAAAGATACACTTTTATTTCTGTTCTTTACTTTTTCTGTTTCTTCATCTTATTTTGAGCGCTTACTTGGGAAGGGTAAGGGGATTATGAAGGATTGAAGATGTTTGATATGGATAGATGCTTAATATAGGTATTTGTTTGAGGGCAGAAAAGGATCTACAAGATAAAATATCGATGATACAGATGGAGTGTTTCAACGTTGAATAGGTATTTGAATTTGATAAATCTGCGATCACTGGGTCGCTGCCACACACTCTCACGTCCTCACGTGTGTCTCAGAGTAACGAATAGCAGCAATGGCGGCTCTGCTCATCCTTGTTGAAAACACGAAAGCGCCAACAGACAGATAGCCAACTGTTACCTCGGCAGAAGCCATTCTCGGCTTCAGCTTGTCCTTTCTGTTGTCTGTCTGTCTGTCTGTCTGTGTGTCTGTCTGTGTGTCTGGTCTGTGTCTGTGTCTCTGTGTCTGTGTCTGTGTCTGTGTCTGTGTCTCTCTGTTTGTCTGTCCGCTGCTGCTACTGCTACCTGCCCGTTTGCCTGTTTGCCCGTTTACCTGTTTATGTGCCTACCTGCTTGCCTACCTGCTTGCTTGACTGCTTGACTGCCCGCTTGCCCGCCCACATACCTGCTGCCTTCCCTCTTTATATTAGCTAACCTTCTTCCCCTCCCCTCCCCTCCCCTCTTACCCTCCCCCCCCCCAATAAAATATAATTCCCGAAGTTCGCCAGATTTAACATGTGGCGCTACCCTCGAACTCTCGGAATTCAATCCCCGCCCCGTCACAGTCACCAGCAGCAACAACAAATAAACTCACCAACACCATCAAGAACCACCAACCTTCAGTCTCACAACGACGAACACATCGAACACACAATGTCTCCACAGAAAAATACACGATCAATGAGCCCGGCTTCCCTCGCGATGCCTCCTCCTCCTCCTCCAAAGCCAAAGAGCGTGACGATGGAGGAGGCCCCAAGTTTGCATACTAAGACTAGTAAGCCGATAATGACACCACCAGAGGCATATTCGGGTTATAGGCATTTTAATGTCACGATACCGGCTCCCGGGGTTGCACATGTTGAGATTAATAGACCAGAAAAGTTGAACGCTTTTTATAAGCTGTATGTATCTCTTTCTTTATATTCTCCCACCCAAAGTAGACGGCTAATATGGGGAGAGGGGGAATTATAGTATGTGGGATGAGTATGGTTCTATCTTTGACCGCCTCTCGGGTGACTCTTCAGTCCGCTGCATCGTCCTCTCCGGCGCCGGCGAGAAAGCATTCACGGCTGGGCTAGACCTGGAAATGAATATGGAGATGGTAGGAGGCCGTGCAAAGGGTGATGATGAAGCCCCGATCGACCCGGCACGTAAAGCCTGGGCGCTCCGGAAACATATTCAGGAGTTTCAGAATGCGATATCGGCGGCTGAGAGGTGTGATAAACGTATGTTTGTTGTTCTCGTTTTTTGTTTTTTGCTTTTTTTCTGCCCAATTACGTGTGTGTATTAACCGCCGTTTCGGGGATTGTTGTTGTTTAGCGGTCATCTCCGTACTTCATGGCTTCTCACTGGGGTTGGCTATTGATATTGCTTGTGCGACTGATATCCGTATCTGCGCGAGCTCTACCACGTTCGCAGTGAAGGAGGTTGACATTGGCCTTGCTGCCGATATCGGTACTCTCTCGCGTCTACCAAAGGTTGTCGGGTCGCTGTCGTGGGTGAAGGACGTTACAATGACTGCGCGTTTCTTTGGCGCAGAGGAGGCTCTGCGCGTGGGGTTGGTGAGCGCCGTTTATGGGAGTAAGAAGGAGGCTCTTGAGGCGGCTATGAGGCTGGGAGTCACTTTGGCGGGAAAGAGCCCGGTCGCTGTTCAAAGTACGAAGGCATTGGTTAATTATAGTGTTGGAAGGAGCGTACAAGAAGGTTTGTTTCCAGATACCGGTGAAGCAAGGAGAGAGGACGAAAGTTTGTTTTTATACTAATGTGATGTGTGCCTTAGGTTTGCTATATACCCAATCTTGGAATGCGTCCGCACTGCAGACTCAAGATGTGCCCAATGCGATTAAGGCGACTATGCAGAGGAAGAAACCGACGTTTTCAAAGTTGTAGAATTTCATCCCCTCTTGTGTTTTTTTTTTCCCCCTCCAGCTTTATCTCAAATCTCTTTTTTTGATTCGCCTCTTTGATTCGCCATTTCCTTTTTTTTATATATCTCTGCTATTATTTCGAATATTCACGAAGGAGGAAAGCGTTGTTTATCTGTCTAGGGTAGTGATAGTAGTGATGATAGTGGTAGTAGTGATAGTAGTGGTAGTGGGGGTTAGCGTGATCTGTATGTCTGTATGAGATTAAATTGTAAGAGCTAAAAAAAACAACACCCCCTCCTTTTTTTTTCCCTCAAATCTTTTTGTTACGAGTATGATATTATGATTTATAAGAAAGAAAAAAAGAAGTTTTTTCTTCTTCTTTCGTATGTGTGTTATTACCAGCGTACATCACGTTACCCTCTTCTAACCCCACGATAGGAAGTATAATAAAAACAGTTAGTACCAATACCGTACTAGTTCCCCACCCCACCCCCTGTGCTACCCACTTGTAGAGTAGAAATTTATCTTCACGGTATCTCACTCGTAAATCAAGTCGAGCTGATTAATGCCTCATGACAACGTTACAACATTAAGGGGGATGTATGTATATCCAGATGTAGTTATGGAAGTTACACGTGATTTTTTGTGACTAGTGACTCTTATGGATGGGGGAAAGTTAAAGGTGCCAATGTGGCGTAGCCTGTGTGTTGGTTCTAAGATGTCTGAAACATCTATAGTGGTGTAAAAGTATCGAGTAGGAAATTAACAGTTTTAGTCTCAACAGGGTTTAGATGATGGGTAAAATAATCTTTTTGATAGTACCAGTACAAGAACATAAATCTAATAAACCTTATTTGACTACTACCAGAAGAAGAAGAAGAGGGAGAGGAGGAGGAGATGCGAAGGAAATGTAGGAACTCTCTATACCGACCACGTACGTGAAAAGTCTGAGACCCAGTAACTCTAATTTCAAGTAACAATAGTGCATCAATACTGGAATTAAGGGTCATCAAGCTCCACCAAACCTCTCACAACCAATTAATCAGACAGAGAGATCAACTGCCCCTCTATAACCTCCTTCCTCCCCCGATCAACTGCCCAAAACCCCATATCCGAATCGTCGTCCTCTTCGTAACTAGAGTTAGGTCTCGAGGTTCTGGCAACCTCAAATGAGCTATTACTATTCCCCTCAATAATTATTGTACGCCTTTCCATATCATTTCCAAAAGATTTCTCGCTTCTCTCCTTCTCATTGGTAGCTTCTTCCTCATTCTCCTGGCCCCCACAGTTATTATTGGCGGGGGTCTTCTTTGGTGGAAGCATACTGCTCCTCCATCTCGATGCTCCCTCGGGCCGCTCGTGCGAGAATTTGCAGGCGGGCCAATAATCACATTCACCGAACCGCAAGAAAAATGTGCAGTGTGTTTTGATGTGTTTCGCTGGGTCGATAGAGGAAAGGGTGCGGCCAGGAGTGGGACATGTGATTACTGGTGAGATTTGCGAGGTCATAAAGCACTAGGGGTAGGGTTAGAATGCCGAGTTTTTATGAGCTCTAGTTGTGGGCAAGAAAGGGCATGAGAGTGGGGGCAAGAGTGGGGGGGGGGAACCAAACGACTAAAGTTGGTACCATAGGCTATAGTGGGGGGTCTATATATGTACCTTTCTATCACCAAGGGTTTCATCATTATCACTATCTGCTATTACCTCTTTGTCCTTTATATTTTCTGTTCTGCGCCATTTTCCTTCTAGTTTTCTAATACTCGTAGTCTTCGCATGGTTGTCGTTTTCCCTTAAAGATGTGTATTTCGTGTCATCAAGTCCTGGTCCGAGTGCTTGTCCCGGTACTCTGGTTGGGCCGTCCCTGTCTTTCTCCGTGGAATCATGAACGTAGAAACAGTCTTTCCCACGCTTACAACCAATCCTTCTATAGAAATAAGCGCAAGGTTCCGCAGACTTAGGACCCTCTGAATGCCGGGATTTATGGCGTATTACTGATTCTGATTCAGCATCGCCATTACCACCAATGGAAGACAAGTATCCATCTTCACCGATGGATGTGTATGAGGTTTCATCAGAAAAGCTCTCCCCTTCGCTTGGGTCCTCGTCAGTACGATGAGTAAAAGGTTGACTAGTCTTTGTAATGGGTTGTATGTCGTGGCGGAAGGCACAGAGACAGCTACCAGACTGAAGGTATGTGGGGCACGGTTCGGCGATGGGTAGTGAGGGAATTATGAATTGGGCAGAAAGAGGATTTGGCTCTTCATCCTGTGGATGTGGGTTAATGTAGGATGGGCTATTTTTTGATGACTGCGATGCAAGTCTATGGGCTTCTGTAGGGGATGTGGAAAAGATGTCGGGAGATAAAACACAAGCGTCACGGATGCGGTTTGTTATTGAGACTGCAGGGGAGGTTTTTATGGAGTAGGTGGCAAAGAAACCCGGGGATAGGGTATCATCTTGATGTTGAACCACGCTGTTGGGATTTTGCGGTGTGATTTCCGGAGTAGTTTTTATTGCTGCTGACGCTGATCGTCTTGTGAATTGAATTGCAGCGGGCTGAAGTGCTGCTTCGGGATCCCCTGATGAATAACGTGATGAGGGAGAATTTGAAATTTCCTGAAGAAGGGGTATTCCGCTAATTATGTTGAGTGGTGGAAGCACAGTGATCGTCGATGGGAGATCATCTACAGCAACAAGGGGGAGTATTTTCCCATTTTTTTGGAGGAGGAGATAGCTGTAATGAAGTTGGATATTTGTAGGCGGAGTGGAGAGCAGATACGAGAGGTTAGATGTCATGGCTGGAGTGCCAATTCTCGAAATGAATTGATAAGTATTATGATATATAGAGTCCTCACTATAGGTGGATAGTGGGTGGTATGGTATGGGATAGTTTGTAGTAGAACAAGGAGATCTGGAGATCGTAAGTGTTTATTGTGGGAAAAGACTTGAGGGGGTAGAGATATATAGGGAATATTCCCCTCAATTAATTTCCCCATTTGTTTGTTGAACTGTTCAGGCATACAACATAGAAAAGCCGTGATGATGCTAGAGTGGCAATGGTAAGTTACAAGCGAAACGCGGGGTTACTATTCTCCTCAGGCCCCAATTAATGTTAGTCTAATGCTAGATGCCTGGTTGCCTTGATTGCAATCAATTTTGTTGTTTTGAGATTAAAAAGTTGATGCCTGAAAGGTTGGTAGTTGGGGAATGTTGGTGATGTTCTGTGATGCGGATATCCGAAATGGTTGTCCCGGCTGAAGGTGTCCGTTGTTGGGCTGCTATGTGCACCAGTTTGTAGCACCTGATCAAACAAAAAACTTGACTGAGTGGCTGATGATCATCACCTCACTCTCTTCCCATAAAGTGAGAAAAAAAGCTCCCCCCAACTTGCACTTTCAATTCCTCCATCCTCCACTGGCAGCAAACATTAACCCTCCTGACTGACTTCTATGTAATGTACCTTATGTGGATGGGCCTGCAGAATCGTCAAACTCATACGTGGTAATGTTAGGTACATGTAGTTTTTCCGGTGGCATAATTTTCCAGGGTCCTTGTGGTCTCTGCTTCATCCCACTCACCGCCCTCGCCCTCCCCCTTTAAGAGCCTCAAATCAAATTAATGTCTCTTCCCGCCGAGGGTGACTCAGTTTCTCCAGTCTTTTGGGACCACCGCCCAGAAAACCGTAGTCGCACAGCTCTTGTGTTTTTCCATTCATTGCCTGACGGTAAGAAATAGAATAAAGGTTGGCTAAAATCCCACTTTTCTATTCTATTCTTTCTCGTCTCCTTATCTTTTCTCGTAATTTCCCCAGCCTTTCTCTTGCTAGTTTGGTGAATGCCCTGAACACCACAGACCAAGCAATGTCTCCACGCAGCGCCCTCCTTATCCTAGGCATCCAGAATGAATTCCTCGATAACCAAATAGGCCGGTGCACTATGGCCCCCACGGAGCCTGGGAAACCGTCTTTCGTCGAGAATATTAAATCTTTTGTACCGCACTTTCGCACAAACGGTGGCGACGTCATCTGGGTACGGAGCGAGTACAAAAAAGCACGTGATTTTATCGATCCTCGCAACGACGAGACCGTACTTATAATCAATGACGATGACTCCTCAGATTCAGAGCCTGAAAACAACGACAGCAATATAAGCACTGGGAGTGGTGCGAAGCAATGCGCAGCTTCTAGTCCAGGGAAGCCAAAGCTTGTAAATGGTGCACGACCTCCATTACGGACTGACGCGTTCCTAGCAATTGAGAGCCAACATCCTCCATGTAAACCAGGAACCCCCGCGTGCGAATTTCACCAGTCCATTGCTTCATCCATTACCTCACCGCCGGATCGGATCTCAGTGAAGACGTGGTTCTCAGCGTTCAAAGAGACGAACCTCCTCGAGACGCTTCGAGGGAGGTTCGTCTCAGAACTATATATCTGCGGGGTTCTCACCAATATCTGTGTTCTTGCCACAGCAGCCGATGCAGCTAAACATGGGCTCAATGTGTATGTGTTGGAGGACTGTCTAGGTTACAGGAATAAAACAGCCCACCAACAGGCTCTGAAGGTTATGGCTGATGATTATGGGGTGGAGGAAGTGAGGAGTGGGTTGCTGATAAAGAACTGGGAGAAAAGGAGACTGAAGAAAGGAGAAAATAGTACTAATGATAACGGCTCCGCGGGTATTCAATTGGGGGCTACTAATATCTCGAAGGAGCAATTGGTAGCGATGGTTTCGGGCCTGAAGGTTGGGGACGATAATGGGAGTGCTAAGGCGGCCGGAGAACCATCCGGAGCTATTAAGAAAGAAAAAACAAAAGAGATACAAGAGAGTAAAATTCCATCACCAGATAACAGTGCATCAATTGCGGTTGACCCTATGACAACGATCACTGAAGAAAGTGAAAATTTGTTAAAGGGAGTAAAGGAAGCGATGAATACTCGAAGAGAACTGGCACAGCAAATGACGGAAACTGATGTAGAGAAAAAGGATAAGGATGAAGGAAATGAGGAGGGGAAAAAGCACGAAGGGGACAAGAAAGAAGAAAGAATATATAGAGAACATAGAAAGAAGAAATCCCACGCAAGCAATTCGAAGCGCGACAAGCCGAACCAAATACCCCAAAGTGGTAGTCCCTCCGGAAATACCAGGTTCGATTCAAAATCTCCCGTGATGGGAGCAGGAGATACCCTTGGTGAAGGCGATTCTATGTTAGTCAATAATATCCTACCAAGGTTCCTATCTAGGATGGCATTCGAGAAGTTAAAGAAGGAAGTGTGTTGGAGGACAATGTATCATCGTGGCGGCGAGGTTCCAAGAATGGTTGCTGTGGAAGGGGTGGTTGATGATGATGGAAGGTATACTCAAAACTAATATAGTCCTTTTTTTCTCTTTATAACTAACATAATTTTTAAGCTTTCCAATATATCGACACCCAGCTGATGAATCGCCCCCTCTGCTCCCGTTCTCACCGACAGTACAACTCATCGTGGAAAACGTTCAAAAGGTCCTAAAACACCCTGTTAACCATGTTTTGATCCAACACTACCGAGACGGCAACGACTACATCTCTGAGCACTCCGACAAGACTTTAGACATTGTGCGAGGATCTAAGATCGTCAACGTTAGTCTGGGTGCTCAGCGAACAATGGTTCTCCGAACAAAGAAGGATGCCGCAAAACAAAAGGCTGCTGAATTAACACCACGAGAGCAATCACGACGGCAAGAAGGTACCGGTCCAGAGAGAACCGTTCAGCGTATACCACTTCCCCACAACTCGATGTTTGTTCTGGGCCTCGAAACGAATAAGAGATGGCTCCATGGGATCCGTCAAGACCGTCGTCTTCCAACCCTTAAATCTGCCGAAGAAGTCTCCTATAATGGTGAGCGGATCTCCTTAACTTTCCGCCACATCGGTACTTTCCTCTCTGCCGACGAAAAAGAAATATGGGGCCAAGGTGCCGTCTCGAAATCCAAAGACGATCCATCACCTGTTATCAATGGGGACGACCCAAGCACACAACAACTGGTCGAGGCCTTTGGTTCTGAGAATCAAAAGAGTGATTTTGACTGGGATGCCTCCTACGGTGCTGGTTTCAATGTTCTACATTTCGTCCCACAGTTACCGAAACTCTTCTTTGAGAAGGGTGAAATTCGTAGTAACCAAGTCCTTATATGCCTTGCAGAGAAAGGGATCGAGTACAAGCCCCACGAGCTCGAATCCGGCGAAACAAATCTACTCTCCTACCGTGCCTTGAACCCCCGGGGCACTACCCCCGTCCTTGTCGATGTTGACCGCGAGAAAACAATAGTCTGCGAATCACTAGCAATACTACAGTACCTAGAAATGTTTTATCCCTCCAAAGACTCAGAGAAATTTCTTCTTCCCTCTCTCACAGATGAGAGGTCTTCCTTCGCAAAGACTCTGCAGCGGATGCAAGAGAGTGAAAAGCTACATCGTATCCTAGAAAGTGATGAAAAGGGAGCAATCGCAGCAGAGCTAGATATCTGGAATGGATACCTAATCAAGACGCAGAGATATATGATGGGTAATGATATCACACTTGCTGATATTGCAGTTTGGCCAATCCTAGAGCACTTTATCGGGAGGACTGAGTTGAACCTTCAAGGGAGATGGGATGCGTTGGCGGCATGGAGAAGTTCTATGCTACATAGGGATAGTGTGAAATTGTTGTCTGGTGCGGGGGAAGAGATGAAGGGGGCTAAGTTGACAGAAAGTTTGGAGAAGACGATGGCTGGATTAAAGTTGCAAACTGAGAAAGAAGTTGGAGAGGGAGGGGTGAAGGTTAGTGATGAGGCAGAGAAGGGTGGCGGGGTGGTGGAGAATGCTTAAGAATCCGGTGATACGATGGTAATGATGAGCGTTGGCCTTGATCCTGTAATTTCTTTAATATTTTTATTTGACCTGAATTGCGAGGTGGAAATATAAAACCTAAATTTTTAGGTAGAGAGGAGATAATATTTTTAGTATCTATTATTCAGAAAGTGCGCCTAGAAAAATAATGGCTAAGTATCATTGACGTTATGACTCTGGGAGATTATAGCATAGCGTGGTTTTATTTATTGTTTCGATTTTTTATTTATTTATTCATGTGTCACCTTTATTATTCATAATCGTTAATACTCTTGGGTTTTCGTACGCTAAATTCTTCTTGTGTCTTATTACTATTTTGTTGCAGATAGAGTTGTTATTTAATTGTTTGCCCTTAAAAACAGTATTTATTGGGGATTTACTCTCGTGAACCATTAATTACCTACACCAGTAGAATTTATTATATATTTGAACTATCTTTACAAATACAGTACGAAAACAGGGATTGGACGCACTACTTTTCCAAATACAGCAAAGATCCTATTACAATAAATGTAGTATAGAATACAAAAGCATTACAGCATTCTTTTCTAAGTTCTAGTTTAATACAGTAATTAATTCCCCTCTAATGCTACAATAATATTGTAGTAATAATTTCACCCTATTTTTTTCGCACTGTAATTATTGTGAAATTTTAGATGTTTCAAGTGTCACGTGTCTCATGATCAAATCTTAAATACAGGGTATATATTGAAAATTCTCTACTTAGTTTTATCTACAGTTAATTATTGATGGTCTTATCTCCAAACACTTCTTTAATAATCTGCTATCCTTTTTTTTGAAATCGTAAACATTGATTTTTCTCAGTCATTCTACAGTCGGATTGAATAGAATAAGTCTTCTTTGTTCTAGCAAGGTTAGCATCAAAGGATTTATGTCAAGAACTTGAGTTATAAAATTCACTAGAATAGGAGATTGTTTAGCTACTAGGAAACTAACCATGGATCCTACTAATAAATCTTCAGTCGAGCATTTAAGATGACCTGTAGTACCAAAGCGTGATAACCAAAACTCGACCTTAAATAAATATTGTAATATAAATACTTCTGATGTACCATCCGGAATCTTGGATTAATGGTTGGAGTGGAGGGTGTTACCGCTCTTACGTTGTGAAGGCAGCAGCGTAGGTGATAAAATTGGAGCATAGAAAAAACAGTATGGAGACTAGTTAGGTTATACAAAAAGTGATGGAGTCCCTAAAATTTATATCATCTCAACCAACATCCAAGGATAAAACCGGTCAATATTATGCTTGTTACTTCACACTCTGAGCATATCTAAACTTCTACTGGAACGACACAAGAGCTCAGATAATCCCGTGATACCAGTCTTTCATAAAACACTTTGCATGAATGTGACCTGCATTCCTTGAAAAGAAAAGAAAGAAAAGAACTATTCACTAGCTACTCGCACCATCCTTCCTATTCGAATCTCCATCTTTATCCTCTGTAGATTTCTGTACCACATCTTCTAGTGGCACCGGAGCCGCACCTCCACTCCCGCTCAACCCCCCCAATTCATCTCTCCCCGCATCCTCAAAACTCGGGACCTCTTCGCCCTCTACCTCGCTCGCTGCACCAGCAGAACTACCCTCACCACTTGGCTCACCCGCTCTCACTACCTTACCAGCCCTCTCATTCTCCCTCGCCCCTTTCCTTAGCCATGCATCCTGGTAATCTGCTCTCTCACGCTCATCCATCTTATCCCATCCAGCTACTCTAACCTTATCTACCGGAGAGTCAATAATTTCCGCCATCTTTCCACTGCCCTCCTCATAACCTGGTGCTTCTTCATCTCCTATACTCCCAGATCCACTCGCACCCGACCCAATTGGTAGCTCCGTCACTGGGCGCCAGGCTGGTGGTAGTGGGAGGTGGCACCATGTACATACACGTTGCTTCTCCGATGCGCCATGAGGCTTAGGGCACCCATCGGTCGCACAAATATATTTATTATCTTCAAGTTCTGTGCGTTCTGTCAGGCGACAATGACTACAGAGCCAACCATCTTTTGCAACACATATGCAAACCGGAGGCGCCGTAGAGAGCGGCGAGTTTGAGGGGTGTGAGAAATCGGTTGCGGACCAGCAGGAGTCGCAAAAGGTACGTATGCGGTTTGAGAATGTACCAGAGGTACCGTGAAAATCAGATTTGACAATACAGGTCTAATTTAGGCGCGGGTTAGTTTTAGTTTGGGGTGTGGGGTTTAGTTTCGGGTGGGGTAGGGTACTTCGCAGACGGGCATGGAACAGATAACACAGTTCTTGACGTTATCACCCTTAATATGTGTATTCTCTGAGCACACAAGCGATGTAAGATCCAACAGTTTCGCCCAATAGCTTGGCGACTGTAGCAACGCCTCACGGATCGTGCTTGATGTACGTGAGAGCTGTATCACTACGATATAGCACTTATCAGCACAAAAGCTGCAGAGAAGGGCACCCTAGGCAGGTTTGAGGAACCATACAGTCACCCGTAGTAATAAGTTTCGCAAATTGTGTAACGATTGGATAATGACTAAATAACATCGCAAGCGGATCAAAAGATGGTGGTGGTAAAGGGTCATGATCAGAGTACGATGGGGGGAGCATGATGTGAAATGCAGCTCGAGATGGTCCTTGTTGGATGGAAGTGAGGATTGCTGTCATGTAAGTGATGATGATTGTTTTATTTTGTAAGACTCGATGGATTTGATGAGCAGCACAAGCTATGTAATGAGTGGAAGGTTGTCTAGCAGGAGCAACGCAGGAGAGCTGATGCGGCTGAAAAGGTGGGGTCGGGATTATAAACACCCATCCACTGCCAAGACTGGGGTCCCCATGGGGCAGGAGTGATCAGTGGTGATCAGAACTATTAGATATGTACCACGATTTGATATATTAGGTTTAAAGTGTGGGTTGTTTTAGATGTCTAATGGATTTTGACGC
Source organism: Verpa bohemica (assembly GCA_033030345.1). NCBI lineage: Eukaryota > Fungi > Ascomycota > Pezizomycetes > Pezizales > Morchellaceae > Verpa > Verpa bohemica. The sequence continues at coordinate 247,555 of JAUFSE010000003.1, forward strand.
AGGGTCACTCTAGTGGCGTTGGATCTACCGCAGGTATGTAGTTCGGGTAAATACGGGTTATGACATCCGGGAGACGGAATGTCGATCCTAATGACTTCATCTACTAGAAGAAGTGATACCGGAATCCTAACTCTATAAGGGGGTTTAAGATACTTAATTTATGTCTAATCCCTAGAAATTCCTTAGCAAAAATGAGTAGTATATTCTTAAGGTATAGCTCGGTATGTATCCATATGTAGTTAATCTCCTCCTCCTACAGCTTTCCTGCTACATCAAATCTTCTAGTCTCGTTACTCCTTTCAGGATCTTCTCCAGCTTTCTCCTAGCCCCATCATCTTCATCAAAATCCCCATCCTCGTCAAAATCCTCCTGTAAAAATCCTCTTGCAACCTCCTCAGCCTCCTCCAACTCCCTTGTCTCTCCAGCAGACAGCCTCTCACATGCAGCTACAAGGTCCTCCCCCCTGGCAGCTAATAAAATCAGGTCCTCAGCCCTCGCAACAATTGCCGGGTCAATTCCATTGAGAGCTGCACAGCAAGTCCCGAAACTACTAGTACTTCTCCCCTCCTCTAGTCTATATAAGTACGTAATCTGCCCTTCCACATCCTCTGCTTCATGGTCGAGGAGGATATTCATATGTGAGAACTGTAGCCGTGGGTGTTCCGTGAGAAAGCCGTTTTCGAATATCTCGTGGTAATGTGTAGCAGCCAAAACCTTCGGCCTCTCATCCCCGCGATTTAAAAGGTGTTCAAAAACCCCACAGGCAAGCCCCGCGCCATCGTTTGAGTCAGTTCCCTTTCCAAATTCATCGATAATTATGAGAGATCTTCTGGTGGCTAGCCTGAGGCTTATTGAAATCTGTTGGAGGTCAATCATGAATGCACTTTGAACCCTTGAGACACTCTCCCTCGTCTGAATTCGGGTTAGTATTTTGTCAGTCAACCCAATCACTGCGCTCTCGGCTGGCACGAAGGACCCTATATGGGCCATGTAGACTATTAGTGCAACCTGCTTTAAGTAAACGCTTTTTCCGGAGTAGTTGGGGCCAGTGATGAGCATTAAACTTGGTGCCGTGGGCTCATCTTGGTCATTTCCTTCTAGCCTTAAGATCCTTGGTGGTGTAGCTGAATTTGTCTCTTCTGCATTAGGGGTGATTTCAGCGTTTAGACTGGGGCTTTCGTCTGAGCCTTTTCCCCCAAGGATGTTGGTATTATTTTCGACGTAGGAGGAGACACAGAGTTCTTGAAGGGGATGTCTGATGATATCAATGATATGATCGTTCTTAGTAAGGATGTAGAAACTTACCTGCCTTTTGTTATCTGAATAACATTATCATCGGTGATTGTGGGACGGGAATATTTATATTTATCTGCTGCCAGTGCTAATGCCAAAAGACTATCCCTAGTATTACTTTCTCATCCATTATTGCTGAGGGGGCCCAAGATAAGTTACCAGTCAAGCTCTGCACAAACCATAGCACAATCTATAAGTTTCCTATCATATTCTAGCACTCTAACCTGTAGTTCATGTACCAACTCAATCTCTCGATCTGCACAAGTCATCAGCCATCACTCGCCTCTATTGCCAGCTTATAACTTACCACAAATCAGCCCATACATATCCCCGAAATACCCGTCCATCTCCTTCATTTGTGGATTTTTATAATACCAGCTTGTTCCTGTACAAAACTGAAACACCCAGTCGTCACCCACATATACTGGCCTTCCTACAGCTTCCTCGCAGTCACCCCCCTCCATAGCCGGCACAACAATCAAATACCCCAACTGTGGAAAATAAATCACATTCAGGTTAATTGCCACATCTGTCGGTATTCCTGCTGCGACTTGACGTGCAACATCTGAAAGCATGCTGTCCATGCCGTCATACATTCTTTTCATCTGATCTAGCTCATCATCCACATTCCTCATCACAACAACTCTATGTTGTAGCGCACTCTCATCGAAGTCAATCGTATCATGTATAAGTTGTCCCACAGCTTGAATAGCTGCTACGTCGACCGTTTCCATTAATTTTCTATAGATCAATAGACCACGGACTCCGCTCATCTCTTGTAAGAATGCTCTAGTCTTTAATGTAAAAAACGTGAATTTAGCTAGGGTCATCCATTCACCTCCTCTACCACCATTACCTAAGCCCCTCCGTAGACCCAAAAGAACTTTAGGGATATTTTTAATACGGCTGAGTGACTTGCTGATAGAAGTGAGAACGTGGGAGTTAGAAGGGTGAAGGAAGGCAGTGAGGGTATCATGGCGAGATGTGAGTATAGAAAGCGAGAGACTGGGACGGAGGAACCATTGCTTGAGCATTATGTGACCGAGGGGTGAGCGTGTTCCATTAAGGATTCCGAAAAGTGAAAGTCCTTCTTTACCACGGCCTTTAGGCCCTTGCATATGGAAGTTTGGATGTGACTCATCTTCGAAAATCTGCAGAGAGCAAATTGTATCCACGTTAACAAACCTGCTCTGCGTTAGTTTCACCCAACACAAATGCTATTCTCTCGCCCATACATAACATCACTCATACTCCACATCTCAATTGCTAAGACGGGGATAGAATCCCCAGTCTCTCCACCCGTATTTAAAGACTCGATACTCGCTTTCCTCTGAAGATAAGTCAAAACAGCACCTGCACACCCCACCGTAATCTTGTTATCAACATTGATCCACCCTGCAAGTCTAAGTAAATTCCCACGCTTCTGTGACTCTCCAGATATGTCATTGATATCACCGGGGGTCTGTAGTGTTATAGAAGGACCATCTTCCTCGCCAATGCGAATTGATATTAACTTATTTCTTGCAGAATCATACGAGAACTCGGCTGTGGGGCGGATGGCGATGTGATAAGTTGTTGCGAATTCATCTAGGTGGATTAGTCAAAATAGAAAGCTATTAGAAGTCGAGTTTATAGACCTTTATGATCCAGATTAAGTGATTCATCAATCATCTCATCAAACCTTGACGGAAGTAGAAGAATAGTAGGTTTAATATGAAACTTCACTATCATATATCCCTCAGTTTAATCTCCCTGTCAATCACAGACTAAACTCACGAGCATCTAGGCAGTCAGATGTAGGAAACTCAATATCTTCCATTAAACTCAATTTCTGCTCTGTAGCCGAGTAAAATGCACAACCGATCTTTCTCCCCTTATGGTCAACAGCCATTATTATATCCTCGGAGTCGTCCTCTTCTGCTACCCCTTCTCTTTCATCTTCCTCGTTTTGTTCATCCTCTAGATATTGCTCTTCGCTTTCTAGTTCATGATTCGGATTAACTTTACGAGATTTTACTGCGCCTGGAGTGGCACTTAGAGAGGTTCTAGTAGTACGTGATAGGTATGAAGAAGCAGGAGGATGGAAAACTGGGTCAGAAGCAAATGCAACGGAGGCTCGACGGGTGGGGGGCATTCTGGGTATTGATAGGTACTGGATGATTAGTGAATGAGTGTAGCTTGAGATAAGTTCACTGTTTCTCATATGCCACTATGCCACTCGCATATACTTACCCTTTTGTAATGTTAAAGCTCTCGAGTGATCTTACATGACGCAAGCGAGTCAAATGACCTAGTAAAAATAACCCCTACAACCTTAGCATATTTTAACCCAGCACCCATTGTATTTTATTACTGTGCACCAGTATGTAGCCAAACTCTCTACAGCTATAGATAACCTATGAAATTCTCGCTTTTCACACCCACCTTATCGTACACCCTCCTCAAACTGTAGTATGGGCGATAAACCCTCCCAAGTCCACAGATATACTAATTACCATATACTCATACAAAGAGCGATTTGAGTACATGAAACGAAAATCGCTCAGGTAATGTAGAACCTTAGATTAAAAACATCCCTCGCCAAAAGCAACAATTCTAGTCTGAATCTCTTAGGTTTTATATCTCTGCCAGCTCCCTCTAGCACTCGATGGCATCGGTCTATACGCCTCTCCACGTCTTGGGGCTGGCTCATTTGGCAATGGGGGTTGTGAGCGCGACTCGTAGGCTCTGCCGCCACCGCCACCACCTCTACCACCACCTCCTTCACGAGGAGGTGGTCGATTATAATAATCGGCTGGGGGTCTATACATATGTCCTCCACCTCCACCTCCACCTCCACCTCCACCTCCACCTCCACCTCCACCTCCACCTCTGCCCCCACCACCTCGCCCACCACCACCACTACCAGATCTATATCTTGGTGGCGGGCTACGTGAGCGAGGCCTTTGTGGTAGCCCCTGCGGTGGTCTTGGTGGTAGAGTGTCCCGCGGATCACGATACCGATCAAATACAGGATCTCTGTCCCTGACTGGGCTCCGCTGACGATATGACCCACCACCCCTCGGCCCATCCCTTGACTTATAAGAGTCTAGGTCCCTACCTCCATTTTTAGCTGGGCCAGCAGGCGGCGGGCGTTTTGGAAGTAGGTCATCGATATTACGAAGATCTTTGAACGGGTCCGGTGGAGGCTTAACCGTCAGTTTAGTCCCTGCTTTTCCAAACGTCCCTTTAGACTTTCCACCATCTGATTCAAGGACTTCGAGCTTATCGGAGAGGTCAAGAAGCCATTCTTGAGTTGCGTAAGTGTTTAAATTGATATCTGTTAATGAGAAGGAGCCAGGAACTTTAGGGGGTGGGCACCGCGGGCAGTCATCGCCGAAGTGGTCATTGCCGGCACAGTAGTAGCAGAATATGGGGAGGGTGGTAGTGGAAGAATTGATGGGTTTATGAAAATGAGGTGGGATGCGACGCCATTTCTAGAAATATTATCAGTATGAGACTTGTGGGGCGTCGGATGCGTTTCAAGGCTAGCTTACGTTTTTTACGCGTGGCTCCTCCTCTTCATCCTCCTCGGCATCCGGGCAGGCGTGCGAAAAGTGTTTATTGAAGCTTCCGCAATGGTTACACTATTCCAGTATTTATAGTTAGTATGAGTTTATTTATAATAGTTTGTTTCTTTTGGTTTAATGGGTTGAGCGCTTTGAAATACCTTTAGTTCCTCACATTTATCCTCTGAGTGCCCCTTCCTAGTACAAACATTACATATCCTTTTGCTCTCCCTAAGATCTTCTACAGATATAGCTGCTTCTCGTTCCCGTACCAGGTCTGCTTTAAAGTCAACCACCCCAACGGGGGCGAATAACGGGCGCGCCTCTTCTAGCTTAAAAGGTGGGGGCACGAATGCAGTATAGTATTTCCGTTGTTCAATAGCTATCGCCTGATCGACAAGAGGGGATTCATTGTCGTCTTCAGATAAATTCCCTTCGTCCTCTTTGGCCCTGTCGGCATTCTCGACTGTTGCAGCTTCCCCTTCTTCATCGCTCTCACCACTATGTTTAGCCTTTTTATCACCCTCCAGGTCATCCATGCCGAGATCCACATTGATCTCTAATCCACTATCGTCCTCATCATCTGATGATATGTCAACTACCTCATCTCCCTCACTGTCATTTTTTTCATCTGGGAGATGATTAAACCCTCCTCCCTTGGGTAGATCGATTTGGGTCTTCTTCCCGGCCTTCTTTTCTGCCTTCTTTATATCTTTTCTTTGCCGTTTCTTCTCTTTCCTCCTCGCGTTCTTCCTATCTTTCGCAGTCATGCCCTCAGAATCTTTCTCAAGTTCCTTTTCGGTGGGTGCAACCGCACCGTTGCTTAGATTAGCACTAGTAACTTCTGGATTAGCAGCTATCGCAACTGCAGTTTCCACAACATTAGGCTCCTCAATTTCTCCCTCTCTAGGTGAGACATTTAGCCTTTTGGCCTTCAAGGTGCGTCGGGTAGAAGAGTCCTTATCTTCATCTTCATCCTCATCTTCAGACTCGCCGTCTCTAGAATTGGTGGAGTCGGTTGGCGCGATTTTGATGCCCCCGTCCTCATCATCTGATGATTCACCTCTAGCCCCTAAGCTTGGTGATTCCGGTTGTTCTTCTAAATCATCGGGCCCCCGTTCCGTAATAGTTTCTGTTGTTTCTTTAACCCCCTTCCTTCTAACTCTTCTCTTTCTCTTACTTTTTCTTGCTGTCTTTTCTTCAATTCCATCCTCCCCCTCGTCCTTTTCCCCAGTGGTTACTAGCAGATTTTTCTCTGTAGAGCCCAGAAGTACAGGCTTGGAAATGGACTTTGTGCTGATGTATTCCTCTTCGATTGGCTCCTCATCATCGTTATCCGAGAAATCCAGTGATATGAAATCAGCCGAGGAATCCATTGATTTCTTTGAATCGATACGCTGGCGCTTGTGGCCTGAGCTCCTAGAGGACGACCTGGATGTGGTTGAAGTTGAATCGCGCTTTTTCTCAGGGATGTTTTGGGACATTGTAGTGGCTTCTTCCATTATGGAGAGATGTAGATTAACCTAGAAAAAAATTAAATATCACTGCGCGCAATTAAACAAATTGTGCGCGATGTAAATAATTAAACTGCGATGGGGGGATATTGTTGCTGAGCTACCAGCGGTGGTTGTAATGATGATGTGGAGTTTAGACGCGGGGAGGCGACGTCTAGAGAGCCGACTCGATTGAGAAGAGAATAGAGGCTACGCAGCTACCCGTATGTGGGAGAACGGGTGGTAGTGGTGATAATCGGAGATAAAGTGCTTCGCAGGATGCCTGAATATCGGAGTCTGTTGCGGGATAGTGTTACCACTGCGGTTGAGGGAGACAATGGCCGGGTAAGAACTTTTTTTCCTGCTTGGGGGATTTGCTTTTTGCTTCGTGGTGCAGTTGCAGCTGTGCATGGATGGTTGCCGTCCCAGAGTCCGGTCGCCTGGGCAGCAATCAATCAATCAGTCAATCAATCAATCAATCAATCACTGTTTCCCAATTCCTTCCTTTCCCCTTCTCCAAGGATCACGCCGTCCTTCCATACCGTCGCGTCCAGACTCTCTGAACCCAGGAAAAGGAGGCAAATCTCGCGTAGGAACCCTCTAGCTTGTGACAGATAGTACATCTATATAGAGTACTTTAGAGCCAAATAGGTAGAGAGTAGTTTGATGCACGGCTACTGTTCCATTGCCAAGAAGTACTGAAGGTAGGAACAAATCTGTGTCTGCTTCATCTCGTGCATCCCCACCCCAACCCATCATCGCCTGTTGCTCTTTCGAGAAAGTCGAACGAGCCATAGAAGGGCTTCTCGAACAAACCCCCCCTCACCTTACCTCACACTCGCTCTCTCCTTTAAACTTTACAAAACAGACTAGGCCAAGCACGGCCGGCTTCTTTCTCTTCCTCCCGTCTCTTCCTCTTGCAACTCTCGGCTCACTCCGCCCGTCCAGTCACTCACTCCCTTATCTTCTGTCTTTCGTTTCTCTACTTTGAAGTACCTCCCTTCTCCCACTCTCACACACACTCTCTCATTCTCTCATTCTCTCCTCTTCTCTCCTCATCTCAATTACATCCTGTTCTCACGCATACACACGCTCCCACATACTCTCTCACTCACTCACACTCTCACTACCTACTTCTACCCTATCAACGTGTAGCTCCTATACCTACATACTTCCCTCCTGTCCGCGTGCACCTTACCGCTCTCGACAACCAACCTAACCAACCACAACCCAAACATAACCTAACCCAACCCACCCACTCACTCTCACTCACCATCCATCAGCCTTTCTCCAAGCCTCAGCCTCAATAACCAGTCGCCTTTCCAGGCAACGCTCCCCCACAACCTTCAAAATTCATTCCCTTCTCCTCCCCCGCACCACCCCCCCTTCCGGTGGCCCCATGGCGGACGCCAACCATGCCGGCCGAAGGCGCCGTTCTAGCTCCCTGATATATAAAGAACCTCCGGAGACGATCGAGCAACGCTCAGACCAGGCTGCATTGCCGAATTTGAACGCGAGCTGGGTCAATAGCAAAGGTGATTGACTGTTTTCACGTGTGAGAGATAAGGAGGCTGACGAGATATGGCTATAACCTAGGTGCTTGGGGAATACATGTTGTGCTTATTATTGGACTCAAAATATTCTACGATACAATGCCGGGAGTATCTCAGGAGACTAGTTGGACATTAACGAATATTTCATATATGTTTGTGCGTCTACAAAATTTATCCTTTGTTTTACGTGCTGGATTGCAGAACTTCTACAAGTGAGGCAAAAATGCTGACAGGATGATCTCTGGAGGTGTAGGGCTCTTATCTCATGTTCCATTGGGTTCAAGGAATACCATTCGAGTTCAACGCAGGGGCCTACGACAATTTGAATATGTGGGAGCAGATCGACAATGGGGACCAGTACACGCCTACCAAGAAGTTTCTGTTGACTGTGCCAATAGTACTGTATGTGCCCTAACTTATCTTAGTCCACTAGGGGGATCTGCTGACACCTTACCTTTAAAGGTTTCTAATGAGCACGCATTACACACATTACGATTTGACATATTTTACAATCAACTGTCTCGCTGTACTAGCTGTTGTTATTCCTAAGCTGCCCTCGGTATGTTATAGCCCGCTTTCATTTTTTGTGAATCACACGACGATCCCTATATCTGTCCTCTCGTATTCCGGCTATTTTCTAAACCCGCCCCCGAAGCTATATCACGTGCTCTCACGTGCTGCCTAAATTCCGAATGTGCCATACTTACGTATACCCTGCTAACACAACTTCCCCATACAGAGCCATCGTATGAGAGTAGCCCTTTTTACCGTTCCAGAAGAAGAGTAGCATAATTTCAATATTATTTTTATCTTATGCAATGAAAGAATGCAGAGAGTGTGGATTTCTAGTTTGGTGATGGGACTCTCTGAGCTGAATAAACAAAAAACCCCGGCGTTGTGATTTGATTTCTTGTATTTTGTGTTTTTGCCTTTTATAAATCTACGTAATCTCATTTGCTGGTTTCTTTTTCCTTAATTTTCCCTGTCCTCTTTTTTTCGTCTCGTCTTGTTTCGTTACCGATCTTTGTGTTTTTGAACTTGTGGGTACTATCACGCTCTTTGAATTTTTATATTCATTACAGATTTTATCCATATATTCGCCTCGCCTGCCTACCAGCTATGTCATGCCCCTTTCTTCATCTTTATAGATGTATTCCTCTCCTTTCAGTTTTGGTAGCAGTCTTTTTTCGTATCTCTTTTTCTTGAAATGATGGTTGAGGGGCCTGGGCAATGATTGAGCAAAGGGAGAAGGAGATAATTTTTTGCTATTAGATTCGTGTGGGGTGGGTTCCGGAGGGGGGGGTGGGCTGGGCTGGGCTGGGCTGGGCTGGGGGATGGTGGTGTTTTTTCTTCCATTGCAGTTATGTGAACGGTTCAAATGGAATTGATACATTGAAAGTGACATCTGATGAGATGTGGAACGTAAAGTGTTGCGAGATATTTACTTATCTACTTACATGTACATGTACTTATAGAAAACACATGATAACTACATTTACCACACTCATGCTATTATGACCCCATACATGTACTCACCCCTCATACTGGCCGACGTGATATATTCGCGCACAATATCATACCTCATACCCCTTCTTTGTGGCGTAAGGCTGGTGGTGTTGCGGCTCCTCTGGAAGCTTCTTGGCAGAAGCATCAACAAACAAAAAGTGCCGCGACCAGGAAGATGATCTACAGGAGAAGAGAACTGAAGGCGCTTGATATTTTGCCTCCGGAATCTACATAAGGCTTCTACCGAACTCCCCGCGCGATCTTCTTTCCCTTTCTCCCCCTCCCCCGCTTTCATCTACTAGTATTTTTTTGTTCTCTTGGGGTTTTCTTTGCCGTCGCTATCTTGGCCCCCTTTAGCTCGTCGTCACCTTGCCTACCTACCTCTACTTGCCTACTTGCCTACTTGCCTACTCCTATCTACCGAAACCAGCACCTGCAACGATAGCCTTACACGCAGCCGGGCCTTCCCTTCTCGAAAAGTCCTTTCTTCTTCTTCTTGCGCTCGACTAGACTAGCCAGCTCATCGCACAGTACACTATAACATACTATATTACACATTACTCTCCCTGTCGTCTTTCATCATACAGTCTCTTTCTCCTCCGTTCGTCCGTCGCGAGAAGAACAGATCGATGAGCAACATGGCAAAGATGAATGGGAACAACCAAGGTGTGCACGGGAAGGCTGCTACGAACATCTGGCAGGTTATGAACTACCAGGTTCCTCGAGGGTATGTCACTGTCTTCTCTCTCTCTCGGTTCTTCCGTTTTCTTTCTTTCTTTCTCTCTTAGTCCTGGATTAGGAGGTATTTGCTTTTTTTGTAGGAAGGCTCTTGACTAACAAACTTTTTTTTGTAGGAAATGTGTTCATAAAGTACTTTGTTAAACCCTTTCTGTGTCTAGTAGTATAAGTTAACTAATGGTTTGTGAATAGGTTTCGATGTTGTCTCCGTGTTGTCCTTGTCTACGGTTTATGCTCAACCCGCTTCAAGCCGCGTCTTCGTTCGCCTGCGATGGGTGTGGTCATCACGCGTCATTCCACAATTTGCGGAATCCAACTGAGGAGGAGCCGGAGATTGAGGTTATTGAGGAGAGGCGGTTGATGAACGGGATGAATGGGAACGGAAATGGGAACGGGAACGGAAACGGAAACGGAAACCAAAAGGCGATCACGAATGGAAATGGGAGTGGAAGGAAGAGAGGCTCTACTACTGTGGGGAGGATCATGGGGAGGGATGAAGATGAGGAGGAGGAGGGTGAGAGGGAGGGACAAATTGTCAAGAGGTTGAGGAATTGAAGGGTGGACAGGCGTGGGGAGGGCGGGATGGCGTTTTTTTGTGTCTTGATATCCGTTTTTTTTTCTTCCTGGCTTTTTTATGTTTTGTTGGTTGGTCTTGAGTGCGTTATTTGGGTGACTATTTTTTTGTTCTCATTGTGCAAGGTGGAAATGAAAGAAAGAAATTGAGGATTCGTGTTTTACTCAAACACATGAAGAGGGGGGGAGTTTATTTTTCTTCCCTTATTATAAACCGATGTTGACCTACTGTGGTCTTTTCTCATTCTTATAATCTCATTAAGTGCGATCATTAGTACTTCTGATCTCGTTTCATATCACCAGCTAGATCAAGTGCGGCTTTTTGCTTGTATGCTTGTATTCTCTTATCACTTCCTGTGCTTTTAATAGCTTTCAGGATTTCCTCTTTAGCTCTGGGAATATCTTTTTTTTTCTTTTTTTCTCGTATTTAATTTTTCAGACATCTCATCTTTGTATCTCACCTAAAGCTGAGAGGGATACATGTAGTGATTCTAATACATGCTGCGCCCAGAGGACTTCATAGTTATACAAGTTTGAGTGATATTAACACCTGAGATTAATAAATATGAATCATTCCCGCGGTAAATTGGGTTGGTTGGTGGTGGCGGTAGTTGTGGTGGTGGTGGCGGCGGGTAGATGGGTGGGTGGATTGGTAGGAGCTGCATCTGCCTACATACATGTACCTAACCTTTGGTAACACCGAAAAGTAGGGTTGAAATCAATCACACAACATCACTCGAATACCCCCGGCAATACAGCTAATTTTCCTATTTAAAATTTAAACCCCACTTCTGTGATAACTAATATCCAATAATGAGTATGCCAAGAGTTTTTTTTTTTTTTTGTTCTTGTTCTCTACTCGTCTGATCTTTTTATTGGTCTGTGGGACCTCATCTCTTTTTTTCATGGGAGGAGGAACGGGGTATAGACTTGGGTGTGCGTGGAGTGGGGGGTGGTGTTCCTGTTATTAGGATGGTCTCTAGGAATGGTTTAGTGGTGTTTTGTCTTTGGTCTTTGGTCTGCTGGGGGCTCGAGGGTATGTAGATTGGGGCTTTTACAGATCGCTAGAAGGGTAAGTGTTAAAGCTAGTCCAATACAGGGTATTGATTAAAGGACATAATTAAGTTATTGATTGGGTTTGTTATTAACTTGGAGGGCCCTCGAAAAGAATTATAATTGCATATAAAAGGTTCTTGATTTATGGATCTCTGTATACACGAGCTTTTGCTTCTGGAGTCTACTGAAATCTCACGTAATTGATGTAACTGTAATTCATAGGCTATCACTCGGAGTATAACTCTCCTCTCCCCAACTAAAAAAGTAAATTCCTCCTCTTATTCCTTATGCTTAACCCCTATAAAACCTAGAGGCGCCAAAAATCCTACCAAAAAAAAATATATAAATTTAATATCGATGGCCACCGTAATAGATAACACAATAAGACAAAGGTAATAACCTACAGAGAACAGAAAGTTAATAATTGGTCTTTAGTAAAAATAGTTATAGGATGTCTTACCAGAAAAGAAATCACCAATATCCCGTATTGGCAATTTCTTGCGCGCCTTGAAGCCTCTCGAGTTTCGCTGACAAGTTCCTTCTTTTTTCCACCACCGTTTGGTCCTCCCCCCCAATTGCCCTGAGTTCTTCTGGGGCCAACCCTCCCACAAAACTCGCAGAAAATACACGGATTGGACCAGATGGACCAAGATAGTGGCGCTCAATGACCTGGAGGGCCACACAGTCGACGAATCGCTTCCGGGCAACCTTGTAAAAGGCTTGCAATACATCATAGATCTCATTTGTAGCTTGTTGTTCGTTGCTAATATGAGTCTTTTTGATGATTTCCACAGCGGAGCGGTAGGCAGTACTATCGTCCTCTTCTTCTAAGCCCTGCATCGCAGCTAGAGTCCGTTCTTTTCGCGCGTTGTCGAGGTTTTCCGCATAATAGTGGTTATACGTGATAAGGATCCCATCTCTCTCATCCTTGAGAATGATTGCGAGCTCCTCATCAGCCCGTTTATAGACCGCAGCAAACATTGGCCTTAGTCTCATCCAAATCTTTTGACGTAAGTCATCATCTGGACATTTATGGCGGAGGAGGTCGGTGACAAAGGCTTCAACATGTTCTTTGACGCTAGCAATATGCTTCACGGCAAGGCCTTCCCATTTTGTTGTCTGCATCTTAAAAAGGAGCTGGACAACTCCTGGGTTGACCATACCGGGGAGTTCTGTACCACGCGAGTGGCGATAGGCCTCTTTGATCCAGTCATAAATGGAAACATCTTCATCATTAGGATCTGCTGGCACAGTTGCGGTAGATTCCTCAGGTGATCCACCTTTGAATTGCTTTGTGTGACCGAATTTCCAGACGTTATTCGAGAACTCCTCATTAAGATTTTGAATGTGCATCCTGACCCGCAAGCTCTTCTGCGTTAGACAATCCATCTCATAGAACCCCATCAACGAGTTCTTTGCAGATGTCTGGAATTCCGTCGCTATCTCGATCAACATTCTCCGTTGCTCATCACTCGTTTCACGGCGGGGCCCAAGTTCTTCAAGATCCTTACGGCATTTCTCCATCAGGGTATCGATTTCGAGAACTAAGCTGGGGTACTCTTTCCTAACATGATCGAAGAGAAGTTTCTGGAGGAACTTTTCCAAGGCTGGGATTCCAACACGGCTTCTATCGAGTGTCCTCCATGGGTCCTTCTGGAAGAACCGGCTTTCGTTGGCCTGACGTTCCTCATTCGAGATGTTTTTCTGAACCTCCTCGGTAGACCTATTACGGACTACAAACCATCCGTGGTTTAGGACTGTGACTTTGTTCATCGCGATATCGATAACTCGGCTCTCATCTCCTGGCTGAATTGCATCTGGTTTTGTAAGGACCCCAACTGTACGGGTCCCTTTAGGATCTGCTGCGTTTGCTAGACGAAACACCTTCTGGTTTGCGGTTTCGTTCAACGAAGATGCAACAGCTCTGAAAATTGTTTAGAAAGGAGATATATCACTAGGGCGTAAAGCTAACACTCACAAAATGATCGTCCTACTGTCTTCAATATAACTTTTCGCCAAGTTCTCAACTACCTCGGCGTCTCTTTCAGTTTGGTAGGCGGTGGCACCTAAATTCAATGACATTTTTTAGTATACTTGAAAACTTAGAAAAAGTCCCTAGAAGGTAACATACTCTGAAAAAGCCCAGGAACATCAACTACGCTGAAATGGGAGCGGTTTGGTCCACAGAGTTCAATCTTTAGTACATCATCGCTAAAGCGTTCACCTGCAGAGGGACTATCCCCAGGCTTTATAAGACCCATAAGATCTGCCGCCTATAAACCATGTATTAGAGACATATTTCGTTGATATTAGACTATTCAAAGAATAGAAACTTGAGGTTAAATACCTTATCCATAATTTCCGTGAACTTGTCACTCGTGAGTTCTTGAACGGTATCTGAAAAGCTTCTCAGTTTTCTTTTCCGATCGTCATCGCTACTTTTTGATGGAATGAGCGAGACCGTGATCTTCTCATCTACTGATTTCCGGAAGCTGATTTGCGTTGCAAAACGGGTGCATAAAGTGCTCGCAACGGGGAAACGAATGTTTGTTAGAGCCTCGAGAAGTGAGGATTTCCCACTAGATTGATCCCCTACAACAACTAACTATTGAAAAATGAGCATTTCTTGTCTGCTGGAGTAGTTTCTTGAGGTCTTGGGCCGGAAACGCTATAACGGAATTCAAAAAGAATACATACCTGTGGAAGCGATATATCCTCACTTACTCCAAATTCCCTTAGTTTGTCGATAATATCTAGTAGTTTCGCAAGCTCTTTACTCTCAAGCTTATCAGCTGCCATAGCTGCAGGTGGTTGTGGTGGTTGTGGTTGTGGTGGTGGTGGTGGTGGTGGTGGTGGTTCATCTGTGTTAGGAGCCATGGCCTGGACCGTTTGCGTTTGGAGAGAAGGGGAAGTAGGGAAGGAACCAGGGGCACTGTCGAAGGTCATGAGCTTTGCGGGGATGAAGGATTTGGATATATACCTTCGAGGCATTGTTTGCTGTGAAAGATGAAAATAGTGTGGGAATCCTGTCTGATTTATGTAAGGGCAAAACTGGCTATATCTTGCTCCTATCTCCAGGCCTCTTCTATATACTAGTCCTTGAAAAGAAAAGATTTTTTGTTCAGGCGTCTACATTCCTTGATTTATCCCTTACTGTTTATTATAAACTGCATGCAAAAAGGATAATAAGTAGCAAACCGCAAACGGACAGACTTATAGATTTACTACCCCTTGTTACAGAATGCATCCTTAACTTCCTGGTTTTGTAATAATAAAGTGGCTTGGGAACTAAGTTCTGCTACAGTTTATTAACTATAAACTTCTTTAATACTAAAGAATAATAGGACCTATTCTAGTTATTAATCTGTCTTTTTAAATACAATAAATATTAACATATATAACTAAAAGAGCTATGGCAATTATCATTATTGACCAACTAGTTAACCAGTAAAGGGACCTGTGCAGACGCAAGATAATAATCAAAATTTGCACCGAGACTTGCACCCGTTCACTGAATGTTTGCTAGTCTGCTTGCCGGAAA
Source organism: Verpa bohemica (assembly GCA_033030345.1). NCBI lineage: Eukaryota > Fungi > Ascomycota > Pezizomycetes > Pezizales > Morchellaceae > Verpa > Verpa bohemica. Next base: position 262,856 of record JAUFSE010000003.1, read on the forward strand.
ACAGCATCGGGTCAAGATGAGTGATCGACCGACGTTAGCATAGATGTCTTGGCACATGGAGGGGATACCTACGTTCTTCTTTGTCTCAGCCCCCACCTAATGAACCCCGCGTCTCTCCTGCGATGATCTGCCACACCAGAATATTCCAACTAAGCAGATCCAGAATCTCGACCCGGTCATTTTCCTCTACACTATCAATGGCTGCCAAAAGACAGCGTTTTGCACCTCTTAACCCGGACTTGGCCTCCACTGAACAAACAGCACCGACTCTACAGGGTATCGTTTTTGATGTAGATGGTACACTCTGGTATGAACTAGGAACAGGGGGGGGGGGGTTCAATGAGGGGAGTGGGTTTGTGCTAACGAAGAATGTTCTAGTGAGCCGCAAACTTGGATGTTTGCACAGATGCGGGCTGCCCTAGGAATTGCAAAAAGTATCGATATTCTGGAGCACGTATATACCCTTGCAGTCGACAAACAAAGCAGTGCCATGGAAAGTATCCGTGATGTTGAACGTGACGCCATGCGGAAGATGGTGCCTCAAAAGGGATTGATCCAATTAATGGAATACCTTGAGAAAAGGGGCGTGCGTAAGGCTATCTGCACTAGGAACTTCGAGTAAGTGTTTTTTTTTAAATTTTTTTTATATATGCAGCTTTCCAGGGGGGGAGGGGGTTGGTGACTTGAATTAACACATGTTTGTTATTAGTACTCCAGTAAATTATTTGATCACAAATTTTTGCCAAGGGCAGGTTTTCTCCCCCATTGTCACTCGGGAGTTCAGGCCACCCAAGCCTGATCCGGCAGGAATCCATCACATTGCCACATCGTGGGGATTGGAAGATAAAGGTGCTAGATTGATAATGGTAGGCGATAGTATGGACGACCTTAGTGCAGGTAGAAGAGCTGGTGCAGCCACGGTTTTGCTTGTCAATGATGTTAATCGAGATCTCGTAAATCATGAGAATACAGATTGTGTAGTTGAAAGGTAATTGACAGATTAGTATTAATTTTTTCTGAAAAAGTCTAATTAAGCTAACTATATCGTTACTAGGCTTGACGAGCTGATTGAGATCCTCGAAAATGGATTTACTGAGATAGACAGGACTGCTAGTGCTGGTCTTTAAAAGCCGTATATAAAGGCGCCTAAAGAATAAAATAGATTGAATTAGAGCTATTTTGGGATATTTCTTTCTATCCTTCTATTTTTTGCCCATTACATGATCATGCAACGAAAAGTGGCTTTGCCTCTAATATTTTTTTCTTATTTGAGGACCCCTGAGTAACACCCTATCAAGTTTAAGACGTATCTTCAACTCTTACGAGGTAGTAGAAAAGTATCTAGATTACTTACAAGACTAAAACTCCTACAGAATGGGAACCTAAAGTCAGCTAAGCAGTTGATATATAGTTATATTTCTATTTAGAGGGTGCAATCCTAAAGATTAAATACCTTTTTAAATAGCCAAAATAAACCCCTGTAGGTTTATGCGGCATAGTGAACTACTAAATATCCATGCATTATTGTCGGGCTATAAAACCGAACAACTATAGTTATGTGGTGCAAAATACGGCTAGATTGTCTAATAGACACTGCTAGTCCCTAATACGTAATTATAAATAGAACTTTCTTATACCTAAAGTAAAGTATGCTCCCAGGAAGAGGGGTATTATACATTCTTAACCCTTTTTTACCCTTCTGTGAACAGAGTGATAATATGTGACGACAAAAGCGCCTTTGTTTAAATTAAGTACATACCATAAGTAGATGAGCAGGTAATAGGTCCTATATTCTAAAGTAAAATAGGATTAAAATTATCTTGAACGATAGAGTAGAGCATACAAGACAGAACATACTACATAAATCAACGTGATAAAAGCCCCTAGTTTCAGTAGAACCTTATATACCTCATACAGATCTCTTCTGGGGGGGGGATTAAAACCCCCCGAAGAAATGTGTATGAAGACTCACAAAACCACCTGCCTTCTTACCTCGGGTAATTTTATACTTGGTCAACTCCAAAGCCCATTTATCACAGGCTATTCTGACCCCTCATCTGATACCGTCGGTAATGAAGCAGATACTTCTCCACTACCTGTTCAGATGGTACCTATATATCATATATACTTAGACTATCTGAGTAGAATCCTGAACCTTCTATAGTTAGCGATGCCAATAACGAAGAAAATTAAGTGATAGATGTAGATCAGGATAAATCTAATTTCCTGAGAGTTAAGCTGGATTGTGTAACTCATAAGGTTGCAAAATAAAGGTAGTGGATGACCTTCAGGTGCGGTGGCCATGTAGAATTGTTAGGAAAATAGTAATCCGAATAGTAAATAACTGCTTTAGGGAAAGCTGATGCCGAAGTGGGGGGTAGTGAACGTAAGGTACCTCTGTTTGATGGGAAGGCCTAGACTGCTCGTATCAAAATTGATGGACTATCGAGAAGTGTAATTTGTGGTTGGGTTCTAATCCTAATACTTATTACTTGTAGGATAAGGAACTAAGATGAATGATAAATCTTCTGGGCCTTGTATGCATTATATTTCTCTCTCTCTTTGTCAGCGTTCGCGCATTATGACTTGACTTAATGAAGTTTTTATTTTTATTTTTATGATAACGGAAATTTGGGTGACTAAAATTGCACATGCATAATTCTTGATAATAAATACCTAAAAGTAAATTTTTAGTCTCACATCCCATTACCCTAACCCACATCCCGAGTGATTTTACATGATCATAAATATGAAGAATCGAAGGCATTTCCCAACCCTTAGCGTAAGACTATGTGAGCAATAAAAAATTAATCAATTTCTGATGAGGAAACTGTAGAAGCGTCATAAATATATGTATGCAAGTACTTGCTAAAATATAAAGTTTGGCCTCTGGGTAGAAGTCGCAACGTCAATAGCAAATCTATATCGTATTGAGTCAGCTTTGTTCCTGAATTAATTTAATTTAATAATGCACTCCAAACTCACCAACGAAAGACACTTTAAGTCACTACTTCCCAGAACAATCCTTGTCAGAAAAGAGACAAAATACCGCGGTGCTGGTGATCCCGAGAAAAAGGCGGGGGAGGACTATGGACTACGGGGCCCCACTCGGTCTCAATTCAAGTGAAACCTATATAGATGCTTTGAGAGCTGTAATGGAGCTCTAAAGCACTCTTAGAGGCGTATTCGAGGCGTATGAATGATGTATAAATGACAGTCTATCCATAGTGACGTAGAAATATCTCCTCCAATGGGAACCACTCCAACCCGCTCATAGCCAGGGAACTACGCCGGGCAGGGCGGGTTCATAATTTTAGGACCCGTCCCAAATCGCCCCAAGACGAACACTATTTATCATTGACCAAGTGATAATGTGATATATCAGGACCGTGATCATTGGCAACCATTCTCTAAGTCACTTAGCATAGCTACGCAAAAACCGACAGCTAAAACTTACCGAAATATCGGTAGTAAATCCGCGGCAAGGTAACGTGCGATCTTTAGATTAGAAATCATGATGGTATAAGTGTCGTCCTCGGAAACGTTGAAAAAGAGAGAGGAACCCTCTACTAATATAGGCATGGAGTCATATGCCGGGTAACTGTTAAATTACCAAAAAAGGTTTCTGACACCCGCCAACTAGTGACCTTTAGTACGTAGCGTTATTGCCTAGTATATAGCAATAGTGTCAAGGGTAAGGGTTTATTGCGGTGGCTTGAAGGTACATCTTAGAATTGTTCCCTGAATCCAGTCCAAGGCTATGCTTCTCATTTGCTAGCATTCTATCAATTGATACCGTTTTGAGGTCCCGCATCACAAAGCCTAGTCTGTCCTCTGCGTCTAAGATGGATATGTTGGAATAGGAGATAGTCCATTTCGGCTTTCGCTACTTCTATTGCTGCTCAGTGTTGTTGGGGCCTCACGGGGATGGGAGTGGTGTACACGATGCGAGATCTAGGAACAGCCTTGACCGTCTGGTGGCTGAGTTGCCTGAACATGATCCTTCAGTGGTTAGTGGTTAGGGCCTGTATATAGTCCATCCTGGAGATGTTGTAAAGGAGATAAAAAAAGAGCGGGAGACCCAATGGTGAGTGGGCCGGGTAATCAATCTCGGTGCTTAGTAGTGTGCAGCTATGTGTCAAGGGTAAGGGTTCAATACAGTAGCTTAAACGTACAGCTGTATCCAACAAGTTCCCGAAGCCCCCCTATGGCAACGATAAATCCATAAACCTCAGCACTAATACAGATTCTAGTATTAATGTGAGGATACATTTGGAGACTAAAGAGACCTGATTAGGTGTTGTGGTGTTGGCTTACAAGACTAGTGAAGACCACACCACCGGGTGAGGCAAAGGGCACTCAAAATGATAGTTTTCTCAGGTTCTTTTTGTACGTTTGTATTCTCTATACTTTAGCCTATTAAATACTTAAACAAATGGCCTAGAACTAATAGAAATATATAGATTTAATCTAGCGATTATCGCAGTTCTTTTGTCTTTATTGCCTAGGCACCGAGATGGAACTACTCATATATTTGGTGGAACTCTCTACCTATGAGTTAAGTAATCCGGAGGCTTACTGTATGGTCAAATTACCTTATATAGCTTACACTAAGCACTTCTCTTTGCAGGAACTTTATGGTTGATATATTAGGGCAATGACCCCGTTTCTATGGGGCTCCGGGAACTTGTTGGACATAGCATGTACCCCACCATCAACCTTTAAAAATACACAAATAATATATTCAAAGCTGCCTTCCTTTAGCACTAAATTTGCGGAACACTAAAATCAATCACCCACCTTCTAGAATTTAATGTTTCTAGATTGACACTCCAGCGGGGGGGGGAACGTCTAACCCGCTTCCCCAAGTACCACGCTTACCATCTTATCAGGTACCCGTCTGTACGGGCCAACTAGCCTCCGACTATATATCTACTAGTAGATCTACGGGTGGTGTCAGATAAGCTATATATGTCTCTCTTTGCATATGCAGACATCCATCGGCGGGGTGGGGTTACACAGGGGAGAGAAAGTGTCGCAGATCCTCCACAAGACCTCGGTCCGCTGCTGCATTATTCCATATACGGGATCACTCTAACGCTAAGAGGCTTAGTCTCTCCTGTTTAACGACATGTGAGATATTCGTCTCCTACCTGAACCCATCCGATTTATATGGAAGCGAACAGTCCGGTTCAATTGCTATCTCGCCTATGGAATCTGATATGATCTAGGCGATATTTTACCGGTAATTCGGGTACCGTAACATCGTAGATCGTGAATCGTGTTCCTCCGACTCCGAACTACCAGCTACGTCTTCATGACATTTAGTCTACCTCCTAGCCCCAACCTTTCCCCCCTAACTCCCCTAACATAAGCAAGAGTTGAAGCAGAGTAAAGTTACCGACTCTAGCCGCACATTTCAGTATGCCCTCCTTCACACCAACCCCAGTCGATTCGATCCCGCCCATTGTCTCTCACGCACGCACTTCTTTTCTCACACTCAAATCACACTCGCTCTCTTTCCGTGAGGAACAGCTGGGCCGCCTTTACTGGGGTATCCGGGACAATGAACAAGCACTCTTTGATGCACTAGCGGCCGATCTCGGGAAGCCGGTTCTAGAGACGTTCGTGGCGGAGGTTGCCTGGTTGTTGAATGATATCATGAGTGTTATAAAGAATCTTAGGAAATGGGCTGCCGATGAACCAATCCACGGTGTGCTACTGACTACAAAACTCTTTAACGCACCAGTTATGAGGAAGGAGCCAATGGGGACAATTTTAATTATTGGGTAGAGTTCTTTCCTCAATATTCCTTTCCTCTGTACCTACTCTAGTACGTAGGCACTATAAAAATAAATGGTGCCGGTATAAGTTGTCCTGCACAGGCTTGACCTACCTAAAAATTACATAATAGGACTCAAGCTAACATATGCACATTTTCGCTCCATAGTGCTTCAAACTACCCCGTACAATTAACTATAGCCCCGTTAGTTGGGGCGATATCCGGGGGGAATGCAGCCGTCGTGAAACCTAGTGAATTGACACCAAATTCTTCGGCACTTGTTGCAAAAATCATCGGAGATGTTCTCGATAAAGACTTTTACGCGGTTGTCAACGGTGGAGTTGACGTGGCGACAAAGCTCCTAGAACAAAAATTTGATAAGATTGTCTATACCGGAAGCCCTCGTGTCGGGCGTATTATTGCCGCAGCAGCAGCAAAGCACTTAACGCCTTGTTTATTGGAACTGTAGGTTTTCCTGTTGGTCTAGCTAGCAGCAGTACTTTGAGGAGACGACTAGCAGTTCTAGGGTCTAAGCAAACTTGAAGAAGCTTGCCTGAGTATCTACCTCCTATGAACCTCATAGTACTACTAGCTGGTCCCCCTACCTGTGCCGTATACCTAGAAATATACCAAAGAAAAAAAAACGCTGACAATCACCCGCAGAGGTGGCTTAAATCCCGTCTTCGTCACTAAATCTGCAAATGCCAAAATTGCTGCTAGAAGGACTGCCTGGGGCAAAGTCCACAATGCTGGCCAAATATGCCTAGGTCCTGATTACATCCTGATTCACCCTACTCTCGAGCAAGAATTCGTTGAAGCCTTCATACAAACGCTCAAACGCTTCCACCCAAATGGCACACAAAATTCCATGGATTATAGTAGGATTGTCGATGACAGAAACTTCCACCGGATTAAAAAATTGTTAGATGACAGTAATGGAACAATTTTATGTGGAGGAGGAATTGACGAGACGACAAGGTTCATTGAGCCGACGCTTGTAAAAGTGACGGATCCGGGTGATAGTTTATTGAGCGAAGAAATCTTCGGACCGGTAATTCCTATGATGGTTGTGGAAAATTTGGAGGAGATGATTGTGTTGGCGAGGAAGGTAGGGGATACACCGTTGGCGTTGTACATTTTCTCTGCGGATAAAGCGGAGCAGGAAAAGAGTAAGTCCACCCTCGGTCGGCCGCACAGATTCTGGCCGGCGGCGACTTTCTGTTGGCCGACGGCTAGACTTGTTTGTCAACACGATGAATAACAGGCGTAATAGTTTTAATGGGTGTGAGGTCCGGAGGTGCATCTATTAATGAGTAAGTTTCACAACTCCTTGCACCTCAGGTCACTTGAGGCAAACATTCGCTTCTACCCTATGGAGCATGATCAATTATTTGCCTCCGCATTCGTATGTCTGTAGAGAATGATTAGTTGTCGTTGCCTTCGTAATTTAATGAAGCGCTTGGACTCTCCTTCTAGTGTTGTCTAAATGGAAGTGCTGACCATAAATGCAGTATCATTACCCATGCTTCTAACTTCTCTATTCCATTCGGCGGCGTTGGTGAATCCGGACATGGAAAGTACAGAGGTAAGTTGTGCTGGTGTTTCGTTGTCACGATCCTTGGCGACGGTCTCGTGGTCTCCCTTCGACTCCCTTTTCCTTGTACGGATGGCGTTATTTTCTTTTGCGGGGAAATAACAACTAGCGGGTATGCAGGCCAGAGCATCATGCTAAAATAATCCGGGGTGCCTCTAGGCCGTGATTCTTTTGAATCATTTGTACACAGGCGACCGGTACTCAGTCAGCCGCTGTGGATTGAGGGCCAGCTAAATGTATGCTTCGTCCCCTTGCTTTTTTCCAAACATATTTTCCTTTTTCCCCATTCTTTTGAGTAGAAGCTCGCGTGTAAATGTCATGATGGGAAATTTGCCGAAGGGGTTTGCTTTTAGTTGTTATTCGCTTGAATGCGGCTTCCCTTTTCAGTGCTATTATGCTGTGTGCACTTTCTAGGCTCATCGGGAGAACGATGGAATAACGAATTAATTCCTGCCGTAGATACGTTACCCACCATACACACCAAAAAAGCTTACAGCCTTCCGTAAATTTACAGCTCATCCAGCACCGAGTTTTGGAAGAGATGGAAAGGCTTTGCCGCAGTCATTTTGGATATGGGCTTTGTTACTCGGCTCTTCTAAAAAGAAAGGGGGCCTGTTTAGATATTTGTTTGTTGTTCTTGGTAAGTTTTTTTTTACTTCTGCCCCTGAATAACCGCCAAAGTTACCCCATGACTCTAAAACGTCATCTGGTTCCGTACAAATCTCACGATCCTCGTTGCGCTGACTTGAGGTTTTGTTGTGTTGGGGCAGCTGGAACGTTGTTGGCGAAAAAATTTCTCCTAGGTGCCAAGGCATAACCATTCTTTGACGATGGCCAGAGAGGGCACCCGATCAGAGGGCTTTTTTTTTTTGCTTTTCGAAATGGAAGAACCACGGTCACGCATGCGGTTGCTAAGGCAATTTCTTGTTGTTTTGTGTACATACGTACTAAGCTGTAGGCTAGTACCAATGAGCAGTAGCTAACGTGTAACTTACACATATAAAAAATTGACGCTTATATGACGCCAGCCTCGGCTTGGGTTAGGTAATTGCTTTTTGTGTTGCAGTTTTGCCTTCCCAGGTTTGGTTCAGACTCTTTACCTGTATTCGATCTGAAGCAGAAGGGTCTCCCCCAGATTCCACTCCTTACGCACGGTGCCTTGGTTTTGGAAAGCAAGAGATTTTCATGTCAAGTGATCTCCCGGGGACGCATCATGTAACTAAGGGCGGGGCCTTCGGCCTTCCACGCAAAACCGAAACCGAGCTTCCTCAAGTTGTACATTCTCCCGGTACGATCCAAAGGGTTATTCTCGGCGTTGTCGGCAGACTCCTCCCCAACGTTCCAAGAAGCTCGCACAGACGCCACCGTTACTGGTATTCTTCGCGTTGGGATTCCCCAAGAAGACAAAGAGCGGCATATGCGGTCTCTAAAGCCACGAGGTGGGTTTTCACTTGAGAAAATGCGGGGGAAAAGAACTAGGGGTTGAGTTGAAAGAGAAAGAATTTATGCCGGCTCCATTCTAGTGCACGTGTATCTGTCGTGAAATTGCATTGGAATGGCGAGATCTTGGGGTGTACCTGCAGCTTGGGGTCAACGCCCAGCGGCGGCGAGGTGGACTGAGCTCCCCTGGGACGGTTTTATGGGGATCAGTGACTATTGTTAGAAAGAAGAAGTTAGATGCATTGTTTAGAACGCATAGAAAAAAATTTTCCCATCGCTTACGAGTTTCTTTTTTTTCTTTGAAATATTTTTCTGCCTACGCCTTCCGGGTTGCCTTTGTACGTTTGATGACGTCGAGAGATCTGATCGAGTCGTTAGATTACAGAGACAGAAACGTCCTCTGATCTTCCACCAGCCTCGATCGAATTCTCTGGGCGCCACACTCACCACACTTGCTTCTTTTCTGGGGCGGGAATCACGTATTGCTACGCAAGCACCCAAGCACCAGGAAGAATTCTTTGACAGCGCCCACCTGGCCGAGCACACATTTTTTTTTTCTGCTTCTCCCTTGCACCAACAAAGGTCAGATGCCCACCCATGCTCCACAATTACCTAACAGCTATGCCCATTTGCGGGATGGCGTTCTCGTCTGTCCACCCTCCATGACCAAATTTAGTTGGTTGGCTAGTTTCCCTCTCGTAATGAAAGCGCCTGGAACAGGAATAGGCTCCTGCAACGGTTGTTTCCTGGCACTCACCTTTACCTCCTGTCGGGGTAGGTATGAGCCTTCAGCTAAAAAATTCTTTCCACCTCTGTTCGTCATCATTCTCACGATGATTTTTTGCAGAAGAAGCAATATAACCGCTTGGAGCCCTGTGCTCATCCCCTATCCGCAGCCCTAACCGAACAGCGGCAGAATTGATGTTGCCATTCGTTAGTTTTGAGTCTTGCAGTGGCTATCCAAGAATGGACTCGGCTCTTATACTGCGCATTATTGAACATTGACCTGCAGTCGAATCTCCTTGTAACTTACTCACCTTGGTGGCCTATGAGGCTGACCGCCGGCCTCCTGCGTCCGGGTGATGGTCCATGGTGGCCATGGGTGTATGTAGGATGGATGGATTGGATGGATGGCCATGGGGCTCACGTATGGGCAATAACAAATTTCAGTGGTAGAATTAGGTCATGGTCCAAGTGCGGTAACCCACCCCTCGTGACGGTCCGAGTCAAGGGTGACCGCTCAAAGTTATTTGCCTTTGCATGCCGCAATGAGTCTCACGATCTTCAGGGCAGGAGCCTTTCTTCCTGAAATATAAAGCCTCATTACATTCCCACTCAGTTTTTGCTTCTACACCCACACACCATTACTACATTTTGCATCTACCTTCACACAGCCTGCCTACTTCGAGAATCATCAGTTTATATAACATCCTACATCTATCCTCCATTACCATCATCCTCCATACTCGAATAACTCGAATCTAGGAAGCTCTTGGTATACTTCAAACCTTCAAACAATAACCTTTTCCCAAAACACTCCAATAAACAAAGCCATCAAAATGACCATCCAAATCACCGAAGGATCCCCAGCCCTCGACACTGGTGCTTACTACCACGCCGGCCGCGGGGGTGCAGGAAACTACCGTCGTCTTAGCACAAGCTCCTCCTCCATTAGCTCTTCCCCACCAATTTCTTCTATTCCCGCTTCAAATGGTGGCCAGGTTTTCTTCGGTGGCCGTGGCGGTGCCGGAAACCTTAAACCCAAGACTGAGCGTGCTATGTTCTCTTTTGATGAGGAGCTCGAACGTGACCGCCTCTTCCACCAGCACCACGCTCCAGTCTACTCTATCGGCCGTGGAGGAGCTGGAAACGTTATTCCTGCCCAGAACAGCCTTGCTGCTTCTGCCTCCCCTAGCTCCCCAAGAAGCTCAACTAGCTCTATTCGCTCAGCTCCGAGGGAATCCCGCTTCTCTACCTCGAGCATGAGGTCTGGAGCTGACAAGGTTTGGGATACCTTGACTCGTGTGCACTCAAGGTCATAGATACTATTATTCGGCCATTTCTTTTTTACCTCTGGAGTTCAACACTTTGTTACACTGGCGAAAGGACGCTAATAACGATGGCAACCTTTGTATTGTATATACCACTTTGCATCGTTATTCAGCTGGATAATCTTGTTTCTTTGATATTACTTTTTTTGCAGGCGGGGAATTGTTTTTGTGTTTTCAATCAATTGGCATCGTCGATTGATCTGCGTGGCGTCACTTGTGTTCTTTTTTTTTTTCTTTTCTTGTATCTGTTTGTTTCTGGCGGGGAAGTGGCATCTTCAAACCTTTTTTTACGAAAGAGTAAAAAAACAAAAAATAGGCGGGTGGGAAAAAGCTTTGGGAACTGTACGGGAATTTGGTGGGATTGCTATGGGCTTTGTGTTTAAACTTTCTTTCTTTTTCTTTTTCTTTTGTTTACTATCAACCGTTGGTGTTGGGGAGAACTTGCTAGCATTTCTATTTTTTCCCAAGTGGATGTATATTGCTTCCTACTTCCTTGTACGATAGATAGTTCTAGGCAGTTAATTAGGTGGCGGGCTTAGCTTAACGAATCTTATACTCTCTTGATCATCAATTGTCCAATTACTTTACATCCTTCCGGAACTTGCAGCGACTCGTCATCAACTCTTCTGCTTACGCCATATGATGGTATTACAGAGTCATCAGATTCGCTCACCGGTCCCTACATCCGTAACACCACCAAATCCAGAATCTCGTGATTTTGGCGTTCTTGACGGGAACAGTAACCGTAATAGCGCTTCTAGTCACATAGTATGTACTTACGTTTGGATAGAAGAGTCCAATAAAGAATCATCCCCTGGGCCGTTTTAGGGGTTTGATTGGCGTTCGAGTACACGGAGAAATTTAGAAACAAAATCAGGGGATATTTAGGGAGTACCAAATAGGTATGGAATCAAACAACATACATGGATTCTAGGAGGCCGTAGATCCGTGGAGTTACTTGATTACAGGAATTCCGCCGGTTTCGGGGATTTCGGTAGTTACGCGAGGAATGCTTTACCTAAGTCCCCCGCAATTTCTGCACATATATGGCCAAAGCGCGATTAATAGGTATGCGACTTTCCCTTTCAACCAGTAAAGAACTCCATATAATGCACATTATGAATGACCTTATTTTTCTTCCAAGCACAACATCGACTCAACTAATTATCTTCTTTTCTAGTGCCAACACGATCTAGGTCTTTTGCGAGGCTATGAACTAAATTTTGTGTGGATGATCTCCGGGTTCTCATGCCAGTCATCAATGCTCACCCACATCTAACACAAAGGTGTATGTTAGCCTAATATATTCACATGGTGATGTGATGCTAGGTTCTCTACGAATCACATTTGTAGAAACAGTAGTATACCCCGCACGTGTCAAGTGTGGTTTGCTACGGAAGATCCACACGCCAAGCCGCAGGGGTAGCAAGTTTTCAACACGTAAAAAAAACGCAGTAATTGTAACATGAAACGTAAGAGAAGGCACGGTAGAGTCAACCGTCCAGCGAGGAGCAGTTCTAGCCGGATGGGAGGATATTAAGGAATTGTGCAAGAATTGCATAAAACTGACCTTTCTAAACGTGCTTAATCCCGCTAGAATCGATCCACCAATCCATGTACTGTATTTTCGCTCTGGCGGTGCAAATATTTTGATTTTCATATCCTTGACGGCGAGGCGCCGTACTTCTGAAAGAAGGCGGTCACCAAACCCTGTTTTATTGAGACGCGGTCAGCTGTCGGAGGATACGCATATAATATAGTGCGTCCCAGGTCTTTCAACAGCATTTGCACAAGTCAGGACATACCTCTGGTTAGGGTAGAACCGCCCGACAAGACAATATTACCAAATAGTGACTTTCTCAGGTCCATATCCGTCCTATTTATGGCATCTACAACAATTTGGTGAATCCCTGGATACTCAAGACCAATAATTTCTGGGTCAAACAATATCTCCGGAGCTCTGAAACGCTCAGACCCGAGCTATCCGTATATATTGTTAATGTTAAACTTTCTCCTGCATGCAGTACGGGTCCCTTACCCGTAGAACGTGGCCGTCCGGTAATCGGTATTCCTCAATTCGAGTTGACCCGCCGCCCGCCCATTCTTTCTCCTCCTTCTTTGGGTCCGAAGCAATATAGCATACTTTCTCCTTCATTAGTCGTACAACCTCCTTCTCGGCAGATGTATGGAACACAGCTCCAGCTTTCCGTAGAAGGACCTGCAGATGCTCAGTCACATCGCGACCAGCCACATCGATACGGCGAATAGCAGACGGCATTGCGAATCCTTCATAGACTGGGACAGCGTGAGAAACTCCATCACCGGAATCAAGAACTATACCCGTCGTTCGACCGGAAGCATATCTAAAACAAGCAGTATGACAAATATTAGCAATCCATTCTTTTTCTTTGCAAACGTAATGGACCGGGCAGCAAACAATGATAAAACAGCTTGTATAGAAGTGAATAAAGCAGGCACATTAAAAGTTTCGAAAAAAATCTGAGCAGCCGTATCTCTATTCGTTCTAGGATTTAATGGTGCTTCTGTTAAAAGTACTGGATGCTAATCCATAAGCCGATTAGCACCCCCCCGCTCGCTACACCTCCGGAAACGTTTCCATCTCAAAATCAAATCCGTAGGCTTACCTCTTCAGATAATGTTTTTAACTCTTCACTATAGATGTATTGCCAGATCCTCTCCATATCATCCCAGTCCGTAACTATCCCGTGCTCCAGTGGGTATTTGATCTTGAGTAGCCCACGAAGCTCCTGTGCCCGGGATCCAATGAATACATCCCCCTCCAACGCTCCTGCAAGCACTCTAGTATGTTTTGGCCGCCCAACAAAGGAAGGGAAAAAACACTTTGGTAGGTCTTCACCGGCGAATCCAGCTTTGATAGTTCCGGACCCATTGTCGATAACAACGGGCTGATTGTGGAGAGAATCGAGTGCCATTGCGGGGGTCACTAGCGTAGTCAAAAGACCTCAACGCAACGTAATTTAAAAACGCCCTAATAGAACTGTAGAGAGAAATAAAGAGTTTTATATTAAAAAGACGATACGGAAAGAGATGGAATTGAAAACGAGTAGATAGCTGGCGGTGATGTCTCTAGATGTGTTGATAATTCTCCTGTGTTGGCAAGAAGAGCCCCTGGTTACCCTGCATGCCAAGCATTGAAGTTCCCCACACTGAAATCTGCCCGCATCTGTCAATCATTCAGCACAAAATCTCTTTCCTAAAAAAAAAAACAACTATCACTATGGATTCAATCGAGTTACCCTCAGCTGCTGATTTTCATGTCCATCTTCGCGATGGCAGTATGATGGAAACCGTCGTCCCCACGATCAAAAAAGGTGGTGTTTCCCTGGTTTATGTTATGGTGAGTGTATATTATAGGGTTTCTTTGTGGGTATTTGTATTAACATATGCTATAGCCAAATCTTGTCCCGCCAATTACTACTATTGAACAAGCTCTATCGTACCACTCAAAACTCAGTGCCATAGACAACTCAGTAGACTATATGATGACATTATACCTCTCCCCCGAAATCACCCCATCAGTCATCGCCGAAGCCGCAAAGACAAAAGTTATTTTCGGGGTAAAATCCTATCCAAAGGGACTTACCACAAATTCTGAAAGTGGCGTTGTTTCTTACACTCAATATTACCCTGTCTTTGCCGCAATGGAAGAGCACGACCTAGTTCTTAACCTTCACGGTGAATCTCCATCTTCGGAAACAACGACTGTCCTCAATGCCGAGGAAACTTTTCTTCCGACGTTGTTTGATATCCATGAGAAATTTCCTAAGCTTCGTATTGTCTTGGAACACTGCACAACCGCCGCTGCAGTCGAGGCCGTCAAGAAGTGCGGGCCTACAGTTGCCGCAACAATCACCGCGCACCACCTTTACTTGACCATTGATCAATGGGCAGACAATCCCCACTGCTTTTGTAAGCCTGTTGCAAAATTGCCTTCGGACCGCGCAGCACTTGTCGAGGCGGCTACATCTGGAAACCCAAAATTCTTCTTGGGAACTGACTCGGCACCACACCCGAAATCAGCAAAGGTTGGGACTGCGACAGGAAAGACTGCAGCAGGCGTATTTACACAGCCGTACGCGGTCCAGTACGTAGCTAGCGCATTTGATAAGGCTGGGAAGGTAGACAAGCTGAAGGGATTTGTGTGTGATTTTGGGAGGGTATTTTATAAAACTAAAGAGAAGAACTTGGAAGGTATGCATAAGAACGGAACAATAGTGCTTAAAAAAGATCCAGGCGTTGTTGTTGCAGACCAAATTGGATCAGGAGAGGGTGTAGTTGTACCGTTTCACGCAGGCGAGAAGATCTGGAGTTTGGAATGGAAGGCATAGGGTTCCTCGAGGAAAAAAATTTATTGGAAAAGTTGCTATTTGATAGGCGAGAATCTTCAAGCATTCTGTGATGGTTGGACCTGGGACAAAAAAAGACTAGCGGAGTTTAGGTTTATTGGATATTTTTGGATATAAGAAAAAGGTTGTGTATGAATTTTCAAAAATATTTTAGTGTGGATTGGCACATAAATTCAAGAAAATTCAATATGTGAGTGATAATACATGAGTAAGCCATAGCAATAGGCTTACCTCAGTAGCAGAATTGATTGCTTATTAGCTGATATATGTGGGTACGTACAGAAAACTCAGCCACGTAGCAATCAAGGCTTAGGGATATTATAAGTGTCTACAAAACCTATCAGAAAATACCCTAAAGTTTGCTAGACATGATCAAACATTCCCCCTTAGACCCCCTTAGACCAAGAACCGTATATTCTGAGCCGAAAAAAAAGGAAACGCAGAGTGGGGTAAGATCTGACCTTTAAATTGCTACCATCGATCTTCAATCTAAAGTCGATCTTGGTAATACTCTAGAAGAGACCGCTGGCCCTAATTAGTAGAACCTTATAAATTTAGAGCGACCCAGCCCTATAAAGCCCCAGCCAAGGCATACACGGGGGGGGGGGGATAAAACTTAGTTCCACACAGATACGATTATGGGCCTGCTGACAGCTGTCACGTCATTAAGCATTTACTCCCCGAGAGATTTGTCGTGTTACTGCATGAATCGCAAATTTTTTTCAACCAAGGCCAGATCTTAACATCTTGGTATCAGTACAATATCGGCGATCACTACCGGGGGGGTATGTGTTAGATGTGAGTGATATCTCATGAGTAGGACAAATACGAATTTGAAACTTAATGGCATATGCCAAGACATCCAAAGGGGAAGCGAGTTAAACCCCAATTGGAGCTCCCAAACTTCTTGGAAAAGTTCCTTTTTTTTTCTTTCTTCCCTGCGCCTTTTGATTCTTATCTCAACCATGCATGACTGAAGTTTTAAGACATAATTTGTGTTCCCCCTGAGGCTCAAGGGCGTGTACGAACCACATTGATCCGACTGGCCATCGTAAAATAAGGTGAAAACGCATCTCTTTGAACAACAGTCACTTCACACAGCCTCAGGCCATGAATTTTAAATAGGTCTATTGGGGCTTGTCCCACGAATTAAGTTGGGGTTATTTGGAAGAGCTACGGAGGGTAAATTAATGCCATCTACTAATTACTGATCGCCAAGTACACGTTAGGCTGTCTTTGTGAACTTCGGCCGGAGATTCACAAGAGTCAAAGGGGGGAGGCGCAGCACGTAAGGCTCAAAGGAATGATAAACTTTGACTTTCTTGGACTCGGTAAGTCACTGTTGAATACTGGCTTCGCCCCCCCATACAGACTTTTATGGTGCAAGTCACAATCTACAGTTAGCGGCCTCGTCTCCGCCGTAAGTTCTTTTTTCTTCTTTAACTCATTAAGTATATATCCCCGCCGTAAGTTATAGAGATAGAGAGAGGTTATGCTAGTAGTCCCAATAGCCCTTTCCTAATGAAATATACGCATTTATAAATAGGATCTTATTGGTTTAGTACTATGAAATGTTACACCTAGCCTATAGAAGGCCATGTCATTGTAAAAAAATATCAAAAAAGCAAGAATATTCATTTCTTTACCTAAAAAACCTAAGTTCTAGTGATATAAAACGCCTTGAATGCTATGTCTATAATAGGTTTGTACGCCACATACCATACTGTCTGTGCTGAGTTTTTGTCCACTGTTTAAGACGACATCCACAACAGATTAAGCACTGTGTGATAGTAGAAACATGGGGGGGGGGGGA
Organism: Verpa bohemica; assembly: GCA_033030345.1. Taxonomy (NCBI): domain Eukaryota; kingdom Fungi; phylum Ascomycota; class Pezizomycetes; order Pezizales; family Morchellaceae; genus Verpa; species Verpa bohemica. Next base: position 279,924 of record JAUFSE010000003.1, read on the forward strand.
CTCGAAATGAATAGTCTTAATTAACTTCTCTAAAACACTGACATGTAGAAATCTAATTATAGAATATAGTGGGGGGGATAGTAAACCTGTGATTGTGGTAGGTGGGGGGTACTCACACTAGTGAGTTATATGTAGTCGGTGCGTAGGGAAGGTATGTAGTATATGGGCATATAAAACCACTAAAAACATGATATTCCGAAAAGTTTCCCCGATTCTTTTGGTGAGCCGACCCATCCCTATTTAAACAACAGTAAAAACTTACAACCTCGTTGTATACTCGGGAAGCAATTCCTCCATTAGTGAGATTACTGGGATAGTTGTGCCATATATCTGTTTATTTCTGTAGTGGTGATGGTCCACAGTTGCCTAATTCGGTTTACAAGTGTGTGAACTTTCCGGTGATTGACATATTTACAATATATAGCCACTAGTAGGGGTCTTATCATCAGTGGTAAACGAAACACTCACCGGTGGTAAAGATTTGGTTTTTGACGCATTTGCCGCACTATATTGATTTGGAATAATTATGCTTTGGAGCGTAGTATAATAGTGGAAAGATCGGAGAGGATCGAGGGGTATGATTGGAACCTCAGGTCTTTAGAATAATTTAGCTTCCGTTAACTTGGACAGTACATATCCACAGACCTTTATGCTGTAAGACGTGCATACCTTTGTCCCTGAGGTTTGTTTCACTAATCACTATCCTTGGATAGTGATTATCAACTAACAGCTCAGTATATGCTATGCAAAAAAAAAAAAAAATGTTCGGAGATAGCTAAGAACCTCTACTCTAGGAAATAAACACATAAGATCCACCTCGTAGTCCATATCAAGGGTGTTTAGGATGATATGATTCTGAAGTATAGTATTCTCACATAACTCTAAAGTTTCTCAATCGACTCTATATAATTAATTATAGGAATCGAATTTTTAAGATATACTGACAAAACCCGAAGTACTCCGCCCCCACACCCCCACGGTAAGATTAGTATTTTATGCAACTGATTTGTAGTCCTAGATCTATTTACTAAATAAGAAATCTGGTGAGATGAGTTTAAATAACCGAGATGCTTGGTAGTGGCGTCTAGCTAGCTAGGTATATCATGCATAGTAATTCCTGTGTCCCTTATTAATCGCCGGTAGTAAAGTACATGTAATCCGTACGAATATGACTCGTATTAAGATTATTTGTCACCAACACTGAACGGTTATTTCTTCGGAACTGCGTATCGCAAGAATTACTCTAGGGGGGGGTCTATACTACTGACCATAATATTAGTTGTCTTTTTTCTTCTCTCTAATAAATAAATAAATAAATAAATAAATAAATATATAGATAAATAAGATACTGTTTAGTCTTGATCAGTGCCAAGAGACATGGGTGTTCAGCCCCCAACTGTCGGGGCGGAACTGCAGAGATCCGGTACTGGAAGGAGTTAGTGCGGATATGCAGTGTGAATTTATATGATGCACCAAGCCGGCATTAAGACGGTGGAGTCATCTATAGTAACAGTTGATATTATGATTCCGGATTTAAAGCACGGATATACAGAATTCGAGGAGGTGAAAGATGGAGAGAGTTTGTATAAAGAGGTGCCATTGATCGGGGTATCTATCTAGAAATACACAACTATCACCACTATCACCACTATCACCACTATTCAATTGCACCTCCAACTCACGTGATATATCACAAACAAAAATAAAATAAAACATGTCTCCAACTAAACTCCCCACTCGTCAACTTGGAAAGAATGGACCCCAAGTCTCTGCAATTGGTTTCGGTGCCATGGTTAGTTGACTCCACAGTTATTCAATACCTATTAAACAGCCCCCCCTCTAACATCAAATCAAGGGTCTATCAATAGCATACGGAGAAGTTGGCTCCGACGAAGAACGTCTCAAATTCCTCGACTACACCTACGAGAGCGGCGAAACATTCTGGGACACTTCAGACATCTACGGAGATTCCGAAGAGCTTCTAGGGAAATGGTTCAAACGGACCGGTAAACGGGACGAAATCTTCCTAGCTACAAAATTCGGAGTACGTTAATTCTCCCCCCCCCTATATAGTAATAGTAATAAAAAAGTTACTAAATTATGTATAGATTCATGTAGATCAGGTTGCCTTCAGCTTGAGTGCATGTGGTACCCCGGAATATGTACGCTCCGCATTCGCCTCTTCGTGCGCTAAGCTCGGAGTCGATACTATTGATCTTTACTACGTCCACCGTATCGATGCTACCGTACCTATCGAGCACACCATGGGAGCCCTAGTCGAGCTCGTCAATGCTGGTAAAATCAAGCATCTTGGTCTTTCTGAATGCTCTGCATCTACACTCCGCCGTGCATATGCAGTACACCCGATTGCTTGTGTTCAGGTTGAATATAGCCCGTTTTCACTAGAGATCGAGAAGCCGGAGGTAGACCTGTTGGCGGCGTGTAGGGAGTTGGGGGTTTCTGTGGTTTGTTATAGTCCACTTGGGAGAGGGATGATGACTGGGCAGTTTAGAAGTCCGGATCAATTCGAGGAAGGGGATTCTAGGAAACTTTTCCCTCGTTTCTCGGCAGAGAACTTCCCAAAGAACCTTGAGTTGGTTGATAAGGTTGGTGAGATCGCAAAATCTAAGGGTGCTACTCCTAGTCAAGTAACTTTGGCTTGGATTCTTGCTCAAGGGGAAGACTTTATTCCACTTCCTGGGTATATATGCTCCCCCTCCCTCCCGTTCCGTTAATCTTGGTGTATGTCAGTCACTGATATATATTCTTGAATAGAACAAAGAAGGAGAAATACCTTAAAGAAAATCTCGACTCCCTCAAGGTTAAGCTGACCCCTGAGGAGGTTGCAAAGATTCGTGAATACTGTGAGAACTGTGAAGCTGCGGGAGGTCGTACGGGTTCGCTTATGAACAACATGGATTATGGTGACTCGGCTCCATTGAATGAATAAGGATAGGGTGTGAAGGGGGTATCTATAAACATTCGAGGGGAAATAATTAGTATATTGGCTACTATATTTATTTGTAAGGAATCAACGGAATTGATCGCTACTGCATACATGTTCATGGTTGTGGCTACGAGTGATCTTTTGTGATTAGACATATAATTGGTTTTTGTTACTCATTAACTATACATATATAGGTTATAGGAATCACTAAATGTCCTTTAGAACTACGATAGAAGCCCTTCTGGGTATAATACAGTGGTAGTCGAATCTGAGGCTCAAAGGTTTTACATGTATGTACATATAGTCTTACGGCTTAAGTCATATACAACTTAATATCACTCGGTGGTTTCTACATAGCACAACGCAAGTGAGTTAATTCATTTAGGCCTATAGCTGCATAATTTTTATACTGTGGATGTCCCAATTAGATTCACCTTTCTATTAGCAATTTTTGCTTTAACATCTTCATGCTTATTGTTATATCCAGTCTCATCACTCATTTATAGAACACAGATCTAAAAGAACCTCATAAATGACACTTCATATAATATAATGGCATCTATCTATACCTTTAAGAGATATACAACCCAACACGCCCTTCACTCATTCCCATATCGTATCGTACCTCATAGCCAAACGCACCAAATTAAACCCGTACAACTAGGAATTAGAAAAAAAAACCATACACAAGAATCTGACTCTAAAAAATTCAAGTAACTTTAACTAAAGTTCCCTTTCGCTAACACACCTAGTACACTCTGCCTCTTCATCCCCTCCTTCTTCCTCTCAATCTTCTTCTTAGTTTCCCTCTCATGTACCACCTTACTCCTAATTTTTTCCCTCGCGTAGAAATTAATTGAGGAACTCGCTTTACCACCTCTCCGGATACCTGCTCCGTCACCATTCTGTCCGAGTGACCTTTCGGTCCCACCGCTGGCGTTTGAGCTCTGTGAATCACTCCCAGTAGAAATAGTGCTACTGGTTGTGGCACGGCGAAGAAGCGTGGGGACCTTGAAGGTCGAGGAATTAGAGATTTGAAACGCCATTTTTGCATTCTCGCTGATGGCACTAGTAGAACGCATGACGGCGACACGGTCAATAACACACCCTGTTCGCTCCCGCCGAATAACTGCACTCTCCTCTCCGTTCTCGTCGTCATCTGAGAAGTCAATTTGGGATTCTCTTTCTTCGACCAGGAAGGATAATTGCTGCGTAAAAAGTCAGTCACAGTTCATCACTCGTATACGGTTTTGGGAAACTAACCTCTCGGACGTGTGCCAATGATGACACCTTGGTTTTAACAGGCCTCCTGCTTTGTGGTATAGGTAATGGTGTAGTCTCCTTACTTCCTTCTCTGCTTGCTTCTTTGCTCCCCTCTCCACTTTCTTCCTCCATTGCCACGGGGGCCGGACTCGCCTCTTCGCTCCCTTCGCACTGTTGACTCTGGGATACCTCACTCTGCGACACCATACCGAGCTCAATAAACAGATCCTCCTCACCTCTATCCAAAAAGTCCATCTCTTCATCCCGATCCCGGTCCTCAATCGCGGCCAAAAACGCCAACCGTTTTGGATTACTCGCAATCTTTTCGATATTTCCGTCCTTCATCAGCTCCTTCCTCATCTTTGCCATTTGTCGTCGCTTTGCAGCTCGTCGACGTGCTTCGGCGTCATCTTCATCGTCAGAGTCATCAAAATCGAACCCGGCCCCTCGTTTTTTACGCAGCAACCCTGACTGAAGGTCTTTAAGCAACTTATTTACGTCCTTTTCATCCTGTACTTTTTCGCGCTCAGCGTAGTAGGCGGCCATAGCAGCCTCGTCAACGTCTTCAGCATGGGTATCATCCACCATCTCCTCCATTTCGCTGTCGTGACCGTCTTTATCGGCTTCATCGTCGGAGGCACCACCGATACCAGCATATTCGTCTTCAGACTCCTCAGCTTGTTCGTGGATCATACCCTTTGCTTCGCTCTTAGACTTATCGAAATTGTCTGGCTTCTTCGGCTTCTTCGGCTTCTTTTTTGAAGATTTTTTCATCAGATCAAATACGTTTTCGGCAATGTCGGCTACATCCTCTTCCATATCCTCCTCAGCAGCAGAATCTGCCACCCTTTCTTCCTCTTCATCTGAGAATTCAATCTCCTTTCTCACAAGCCGTCCCCTCTTCTTCTGAGCTCCTAACTGTGAATCTAGTATCTGTGTCGAAATAGTACTCGTCGGCTCTTCTTCTACATCTGGTGTAAACCTCGATGGTACAGGACTAGGACTATCTGTAAACCCTTGGTCCTGCGTTGGATCAGGCATATCCTCACAATCAGAATCATACTGCAGTACCACTTTCGGCAATGACTCTGGTCCCAACGGCCCGCCTTGACTTTGAGAATAGTCAAGTTTTAATTTGCTACTTTCCGGTTGGCTCCGATCTTGGGATTCATCGTCAAAATTGAGGATCTGAGAATTCGGTAGTCCCTCGCCAAGTTCGCGACGGAGTATATCGACCTTGCCATAAGCATCCTGTGAGGCCTTGACTTGGATCTCACCGGATACGTCACCGAGGGTGCTAGCGAAGAGCTGAGTCATACCAATACCCATGATCATTGGCTGTGCTTCAGACCGTCGAAATATAGACGGGATCTTAGATTCAGCGTCTTTTTTCTCAACCTCAATTTCTTCATCTTCATCATCAGAGACTACACGCATCTTTTTCCGCTGCTGTCTTATCTGCTGAGATTTCTTCTTGAAGGGTGCGAATTCGCCGTTGTCAGAATCGTCAGATGCTTGATCGTCGATGTAAGCTGCAGGGACCTCAGATAAACGGGGGGTTGTGTTGGGGCGCATGGAAGAGAGGCTGAAGACGGGGGTGCTATTGCCGTCTTCGAGGTCTGAGTTTTTTTCTTCGTCAGAGAAATCATTGATAGCTGGCTTTTCATCCCTGTTCCCGTCCCCGTCCCCGTCCCCTCCATGTTCATTATCTTCTTCTCCCTCTCCATCTTCAGACCCTGAAAGTTCAATAGCACTCCCTGCATCCTCTTCTAACCAATCCTCATCATCCTCATCATCCTCATCACCATCCTCTTTTTTAACCCCCCTTTCCTTCTTCTTCTCGGCCCTCTTAATCGCCAATGCCTCCTGCCTTGCCTTCTCCAACAGATTCTCAACTTCTGCCTTTTCTTTCGCCCTTTCCTCAGCTGTAAGCACAATTATCCCCTTTGCTTTCAGCTCTTGTATATGTTCTTCCCTCTCCTGGACTGCCTGCTGTCTCCCTTTACGGAGTAGCTCCGCTTGCAATTCCTTCGCAGTTAGCTGCCCCGGTTTTCGGGCCTTAGGAGGCGATGCACGTCGAACTTGGCGTAACTCTTGTATCATTTTCTGCCGTTTTAAAAATGCTGCTTCGTTCGCTGTAGTAGGCGCAGGTTGATCTGAGAGGATTTCAAGGTCCGAGTCCGAGTCATCGGCGGAAGGATGCGGAAGAATTACGCGGACTGGGGGGAGAGTAAATTTTGTTTTAGGTGATTTTTTTGGCGTAGCTTTACCTTTACCTTTATCGATTTCCTTCCCCTTTCCTTTATTGAGACGAGGACTTATATATAAAGTTTTACCCTTACTCTTATCAGGTTTGGGGGTTGTCTCGCCGTCTAGGTCCATTACTTCGAGCTGTGAAGTAGGCACTGGGAGCTCAACATCTTCCATGACTGTATCATCTAAGATCTTTTTTGCCTCTTCGTCCGGCGATGAAATTGGCGTCGAAATCGACGGCTGCTCAGATTCAAAACTCGATTTCACAGAGCTATCCCTTTCTTTTTCCCTAGACTCTACCGCCCCAGAAGACCTGAAATTAAACTTATCAAATAAGCTTTGTTTCGTGATTTTTTTCCTTGTCGTCGTCTGGTGTGTTAATTGCATGCTCCTCGCCATTCTCTGGGTCTCTTTGTGCATTTCCTCCAGCGCCTTCTTTCCAGCCCTTCGTTTCGTTGGTGCACGCTGAGATGATACATTTTCTAAGCCACTGTCTTCATCAGAGCCGTCTTCTTGCTGTGCATTCCTAATTTTCCGGCGCTCAGCCTCTTTTGCTGCTTCTTCGGCTTCCTTTGCTCGGCGCTCCGCTTGCTTTTTCGCAACGAGTGCCATAAACCGTGCTTTATCGCGGATCTTAGTAGAGAGGTCATCTTCACTATCGGCTTCGGTAGTAGGGGGTGGGGTAGCGCTAGTACGGATTGATTTAGGGGTGCTGGATTTTGACGATGGTTTCGGGGGGGTAGCTTTCTTTTTGGGTGTGTTTTGCTGTGAAGCTGAGGTAGGCATATCACTGTCACATTCCATTTCTTCATCACTAGGGTCTCCCTTACTGACTGAGGTTGAGTTCTCTAGTTTCTCTCCACCGAAGATGCTTGGTTTGACGTGTTTGCTCCCCTTTCTTGCAGCCTGTGCTTCATGTGCTGCCATCATTCTAGCAGCAAGTTTACCCCGCGGCCGTAGCACTTGATTTTCTTCCTCCTCCTCTTCCTCCCCCTCCTCCTCCGTCTCCTCATCCTCGTCTGAAGGGGCATTATTAAATGATGATGCCATCTTTTCCATTCCAGGAGGTGGTTTAGCAGCCTTTTTTAGGAGTATTTCAATATCTTCATCTTCATCCTCCGAGCCGCTTTCCATTGCTGCTAGCATTGCAGCAACTTTTGAGCGAGGAGTGACGATTGGTGACGCGCTGTGAGCCCGTGACGGGGTCCCTGGGGGGGAATTCGCTAACGAAGACATTGGTGAAGCCATAGTGGCGGATGTTTTTGCGTATTTGGCCAACTGAGTTTAGTTGATCCTGGTGGGGGAGAGAGAATTGGGAGCGGTGTCTCGAGGGGAAAACGCGTCTCAGGGGAACGCGCCAAGAGAAACTTTACGCGTGGCTGGAACGGAAAGAAAAGACCGATGACTAAGTATGGTTGTTGGATCACGTGACTTCTAACTATTTCACGTGACTTTAGTTACATACTTTCACATTAGGGTAAATGGCTTTCCTCATTTCACGTGACTTCAGCGCGGGGTCTCGAAGAGGAGAGAGGAGGGGAGAGAGATATATAGATAGAGATAGACACAGACAGACACGCAAGAGGGGTTTTTCCTATTTGATGGCATCAACATGGAGGGAATTGTCTCTCGATCAGTGGCGTATCGAGAATCCCTCTCGCCGGTAGGGGCAAACGATCTTGTCTTGTCTCTATCTTGCCTCCCGGTCCAATGCGTCTTTCTGACCTCTGATTTCTTTTACTCGTCGAATTGCAGAGTGACGTTCGCTTGTTGTTGCCCCACCCCGTCGTAGCGCGGTGAATCCAAGAATAGCAGCCCACTCGTGGATGGTGTTCCCCTTTATTGTAAATCTCTACTTTATATTGGGCGCTTCTGCGGGTCCCAATTTTGGCCTATTTACCAACTCTTGGGGGAAGCGAGTTTTCGTGCATGGCGTTTACTAGTGAAGGCGTTCGCCGCCCCGCGCGCGCTATGTGAATTATTTTCTCATGATAAAGGATATTTCGCGTATATAATATAACGGTCCATCCATCCCCTGAAAAGCCTTCATTGAGCTCCATCTAATAGTATTGTTATACTAGTTGAGCGGAGATTTCTATCTTTTAATCAGTCATCAAGCTGACCCTTTCACTTATTTCATCCCTTTCTTTCTCTTTTCTCCTTCTTCTCCTGCTTATTCCTCTCCTACTTCTATCATAGTTCGGCATCTATCTCAGACAGCCCCTCATATAATTCTCCGGGTTTCACGATCTCCCTTTGGTGTTGCCTTCTTCCCTGGGTCCGCTCCCTGCCGCTGCCCCCTCCCCGTAGTCTGGCTCTCCCGCTCTATCTGCAACTCCGCGCGTCTTGTCTTGTCGCAGCGTTGCTCGTTTCGGATACCAAAGAATCCCGTGAGGTCTGGCTGAGCCGCCAATAAACTCCCAACAACCACAGCACAGACAGCACAACAGAAACCCCGGACCCATAACAGACCCCCCCTCTAATCATAATCCCCCGCTCTCGCTCCTCCTCTTCATCCTCATCCTCTCCACCATCACCCTCTATCTTTCCATTTCCTTTCATCCATCGTCCTTCAACTTACCCCACCCAATCCTTAATCCCTCTTCCGGGTCTTTGGTCTGACGGGAAACTACCCCCCCCGTCGCTGTCAACTTTAATAAAAGGCTGTAGTCTGCCTTCATCCTCCTCCATCTACTTCACCACTCTTTCCATCACCCCTCTTCTTATTTATCTATTTTACTTCTTTTCTTTCTATCCAACCCCCCACACACAGCAGCAATGACCGAAGAATCTGGCTTCAAGGCCAAAACCCTGAAGCGCAAGAACTTGAAAGGCCTCCAGCTTGCCGCACCAAAACCGGCAGCTCCTTCCATCGATGATTCAAAAAGCAAGTACGAGAACCGGGATAGCATTGGTGAGCAACTAAGTACACTGGAGATTGGAGTAGAGTTTAAGTTAGATCTGCGCGCCGAGGACCTGAAGGTGGTGAATGAGCTCGGTGCGGGGAATGGCGGGACTGTCAGTAAGGTTATTCACGCGCCCACGAAAACCATCATGGCAAAGAAGGTAAGTTTGTATCTGGAGTTTCTCTTTTCTTTTGCTGCTATATCCCACGTTTCACTCCTCCCACGTTTTTAAGCGGTTGCGGGGGTGTTGCCGTCTCGGGTATAGAGAATTGGAGGGGCTAACGGTGTTGGGTGGGTAAGGTGATTCACATAGATGCTAAACCCTCGGTTCGGAAACAAATTGTTCGCGAGTTGCACATCATGTACGAGTGTCACTCCCCTTACATTGTTTCATTCTACGGTTCATTCTTGAACGAGGGAGATGTTGTTATGTGTATGGAGTACATGGATTGCGGGTAAGCCCTTCATTCACACTGATCTCTAGAGGAAATCAGCCGGCTAATGTATTCCCCCGTAGCTCCCTCGATAGCATTGCTAAGAAGGTCGGACCCATCCGTATTGATGTCCTTGGAAAGATTTCAGAGGCCGTCGTCGAAGGTCTCAATTACCTCTACAACGTCCATCGAATTCTACATCGAGATGTCAAACCCTCCAACATCCTCGTTAATACCCGGGGCTCCATCAAGCTTTGCGATTTTGGTGTTTCTGGAGAGCTTATCAATTCTATTGCCGATACATTTGTCGGGACGTCCACTTACATGTCCCCGGAACGTATAAAGGGTGCTAAATACTCTGTTAAATCTGATGTCTGGAGTTTAGGCCTGTCATTGCTAGAGTTGGCGATCGGAAGATTCCCATTTGATGCTGATGGTACCAGTGCAGGGACCAGGGCTAGCGCTGGTCCGATGGGTATTTTAGATCTGCTTCAAAAGATTGTCAATGAGCCAGCACCGAGGTTACCGAAGAACAAAGCTTTCCCGGCGAGCTTAGAGAAGATGATCGAGCATTGTTTGATCAAGGATCCAGAGAAGCGACCTTCTCCACAAGAGCTGTTGGAGGAATCCTTTATGCGCGCCGCCAAGTCTACAAATGTTGACCTTGAAGCCTGGGCGCACACAATTGTCGATAAGCCACTCAACCGCCCTTCACGCCAGTCGCAGATAATGTCTCCTCCTGCTGCGCACCGCGAATCTCCAGCTCCACCCCGTCAGTCAATACATGAACCACCCCCACCGCCTCGCCGCCCTTCTGGGTCAGACAGGAGTGGCGAACGCGCAGACCGTGAAAGAGAGCGTTCTGACCGTAATCACGGACACCCGGTACGGACAAGCTCACATAGCGGTTCCTTGCACGAAGCTGCCCATTCCCGGTCAGGCTCTCGGTCAGGCTCACGACACCAGCTACATAAGAGCCATACTGAACCAGTAAGCGTACCGTCTGTAGATAGGGAAGCTAGGGAGCGAGCGCGAGATCAGTACTTGAAAGAGCAACACGAGGTTGAGAGACAGAGACAGAGGGAACTGGAGAGGGAGCGGGAGCGGGAGAGGGAGTATGTTCAGGGGACTATTGGCATTGGGTTTGAAGGCATGCAGATCGGTGCACCTCAGCCGGAGATGAGAGAAAAGAGGAAAGCCCCACCTGTGGGAGTTATGACCACGGGAACTGGGCTGGCATATGGGAATGGGAATGGGAACGGAAGCGCAAAGCAAGAGACAACAGGACCAGATGGATGGGATAGAAACCGCCGTTGACACTTATCCTCCGTTCTTCCCCGTTTTTAGTATGTAGCTTTTATTATATTCTTTTTCAAGGGTTGCATTTGGCTGGTTGCAGGTTATACGCGTGGTAGTGGTTTGTTGTGGGTATGGCGAAAGCGTTCAATATCGTTCTACCAATTTTTTCCAGTTGAATAGCATGGGTTGGTTTTTGTTTGTTAAATTCTTGTTCATGCATGACTGGTACGGATTGGCAGGGCAGAGTGGTTATTTTCTTCTTAAATTTTGAATTGGTTTTATACTCTATTTTTTATACCAGATGCAGTACTAAATTTATTACCTTATTTTTCTTTCTACTTGAAGGGAGGAAATTACGTGGGTCTGCAATTCTGTTTATAGACTATTTACTCTACTCTTCTACTCGGGCACAAAAGGGATGCTTGACCAGGTAATGAATATTTATTTGCACTAGTCAGCCTAACCTACCGGTGAGACGAAATGTGCTGGTATTCACGAGTGAGATCTCATGAATGTTAGTTGATTATCTAATAGCACCATTAACCAGGTGGAGTTGGACGGCGGGGTTGTAGTAAGGTGGGGTAACGGTGATCGGCAGTACATGAATGATAATAATTCCGGTCGGCAACTAGCCGGGTTATATAAGCCACAAAATCCCGAGTGATTATTCATGACCATAACTCTGGTATTTATAATTAGGTTTTGGGATATATAAAGCCTACTCTAATATCGGGTCTCGGTAAGCATTACATGTCTTGTTTCTATAGGATGTGTGTGTGTGTGGATATCAGTATATGGAAATGTTTATATACTCGGGGTAGGATATAAGTACCTGAAGATGCCATGGTTTGTTTTCGCCGTCCAGTAGTTGCACTTTCTCTACCGGTGAATATAACTTTAATACATGTACCCGAGAATATATCGATTTCGTGTACTTGTTATCTGTCGAAGCACATTTCTAAGGAGGGGAGGGGGGGGTTGTGGTAAGAGTTATCATTAACAAGAGACTTTTTTTTCTTTTTTCTTTTTTTCTTACCTGAGTTCATAAGTCGTTGGAATAAGCTATGGGGTGGTAATACATGTAATTAATCTAAAAAGGAGTTCTATTAGACTTATGTGTAGCTGGGTGGCTTAATTGTAACCGCACCACACACACAAAAAAAAAAAGGGGGGGGGGTCTTAAAATGTAATAACTAGAAAAGAGAAAAAAAAAATAGTAGATATAATTATAAAAAAATAACAGGAGTCAGATATTTATGTATTAGATTAAATAACTTTTTATCATGTGTTGTAGATATCTCTTTACCCTACCCTACCCTACCCTACCCTACCCCGCCCCCGGGTTATGGGATTACTAAATCTGTGTTTAGAGGTTTATTGTAAGCTCTATGATTTATGAGAGGAGAGGATTACATGCACTTATTCATTTTTTGAGAGGGGGGGGTCTAAGTAAGGTTCGGTCCCTAGTTGGTGGCTTATGACATCATTCTTGTGGCTATAAGCGCCGGGGGAGGGAAAATAATATTATATAAGCCCCATGTCAGAGATTTGACCCCGAGTATTTGCGGGATGTAATGTGGTGTTTTTTTCTTTCGTATGGTAGTTATAAAGGAAATAGCTATATAGGGACTTGTAGCTCTATGATTTATCCAGAGTAGACCTAACCCACGCCATGTCTTAGAAAAGAGGCAAAAAATTCAACAGCCACAGGTTCTAGATCAGCAATTGGATAAATAAGATGCTTAAATTAGTTTTCGACACACTTTGAGGTTTTCGGTAGATTTCTTCTTACAGCCTTGGTTTAGGACTGGGAATAAAGTTATGTGGGGTTGTGACAACCCCCCAAGTAACATAATATAATACTTGGTTATTTATATGTGTATGGTAGTCCATAATGCAATCACCATCTAACCCAAACTCAGTAAGAGATAGTCAAAGGTATTGGTTACTAGACCAAGTTTCGCTAAGATCTTTTGTGCACTTGCGGTATTTACCATCTTATCTTACCTACTGCGACACTAGGGCTAACATGCATTTATGTGCAATAGTAATCATCATAATAAAACAAACTAGTATTAGTGCAGGTAATATATATCTCTTGTCACAGTGCCTGGGGTTTACGTGGCCCAAGCTATTCCAGCATTTGACCCGGCTGTAGCGGGTCAAATTTAGAGGGTGAGAGCACTACAACAGTATTATCGTATTGAAGGAGGAGAAAAAATCACCGTATTGAGAAGGGGCATTATAATACTCCCACAGCCGGTAACGTTGCTACAATGTTTGGGGGAATGATGTAGCCAATCTACCCCCCCCCCCTTTCCCGCCTGTTTACAAAACGTCTGTGGTTTATGAGTAATAAAAAAATATGGCTAAGCTCTGCATGTAAGACATCTCCAAACCTTGCCCCCACGCCTATGACTCGATAATATAGGGCGATTGTTGGCTAGATTGTACAAGGGATTAAATGGGCGGCATACCTCCAAAGAACCTCTATAAATGAGGTGTCCCGCACAGTTTAAAATCCTCGTCAAGATTCTTCAAAGCACCCTCTCTACGAATCCCTAGTTATCTACCTCCTCAGATTCCCCTATATTATAGATCCCTGCAACATGGCTACTACTCCCGAAAGACGCGATATTGAGTTCAAGACTCTTGATGGTGTGATTCTCCGCGGCTGGTTCTATCCAGCTCCAGGAAAGGACGGAAAGGCCCCCGTAATAGTTATTTCTCATGGTGTATGTACCTATCCTTAGCATTCTAACTCGACCCCAAATCTAAAGCAATTCCTAGTGGGCTTGTTTGAAAGAGATGTACCTCGACACAATCGCCGCAAAGTTTCAACAAGATGGACTAGCCTCCCTTGTCTACGACCATAGAAATATCGGGGCTAGTGATGGTTTACCCCGCTTTGAAATAGACACCCAACAACAATGCAATGACATATACGATGCCGTATCCTTTGCTATAAGCCTCCCCGAGGTCGACGCTTCCAAGGTCGCACTGTGGGGCTACAGTTTATCTGGAGGTCATGTAGTAAAAGCTGCTGCTATCGATCGTCGGATCAAAGCTATCGTCACTGTCGCTCCAGCGTTGGCTACTGCCAATATAATCACTCGTGTATTACTTGGAAACAAGGAAGCTGGGTTAGCCGAAGTTTTCATGAATGATCGAGAGGCCCGGATTAGAGGTGAAGAACCAGCCTATGGTCTTATCATCAGCGAGAACCCTATTATACCTTGTTTCATGCCTCATTCTGATGCGACGGAGTTTTACACCCGCATGCAGAAGACTGTGGCACCAATGTGGGAGAATAAGCATACTTTGCAGAGTTTATTCAAGCTTATGTTGTCCAGTCCTGGCACTTATATCGAGAATATAAGCCCTACACCGTGGTTGATGATCCAAGGGGATGATGATAAGCAGTGTACGCCGGATATTGGACTACCACTTTTTGAGCAGGCGAAACAGCCAAAGGAACTTTTTATGTACAAAGGCGGCCACTTTGCGCCTTTTACGGGGGAGTTATACGAGAAGACTATGGCTAAAGAGATTGAGTTCCTTAAGAGGCATTTGGAGTTCTAGGTTTTGTGGAGAGTCTATATATAGGCCTACTTAGGGCTAGGGGTGTTTATAGTACTGCGTAATGTGAACTCCTCATTTGAGCTGTACAATAGGACACGTATACATATATATATGCCCTGGTTTTTTTAATGACTCTGGGGATATATTTGATTTACATTTAAGTATCTGCATGACCGGGTATATAATTATGATCCACTAGACTTTAGACAAAATAGTATAAACTTTGTCACAATTCATAATAATGAGCCTTGCCTTATGCTTGGTGAAATTTCAGAGACGGGGTTGTTGGTGCACCAGTATCCTAATAAGATGAAAATGGCATGTGTGTTGACCATACCTAAAATACTGCCAAGACCCTTATAACCCTACAACTTTGTGTAGAGCATACGCACCGGAAGAAAGAAAGAAAGAAAGAAAGAAAATAGACAGCATAGTATAATCTTCCCTGATATACGTCATATATATTAGGTTAGAACCCCTGCCAAGGATTATGGAACTACATGTACTTACACATATTTTGTTGGTAGCTCAAATAGGCCGTTTCTTGACCTACTTTAGATAGCCACGTAGTTAATTAGAACCGACTATTCTTCTGTATATAAAGTTTGTGTTCACTAGCCAGTTGAGAGCCATATCGTTACCTTTAAACTCCACCAATCGATCCTCAGGAAACTCCATCAGAGTTATCAGAGCCATCTCTCAATATTATTCTCAATTATTTCTCTAAAAATACAATGCCAAAACGAAAATACGATAAGATAATGGAGACGGCCCAGAAACCCATTCGGATAGGACCTTACCTATACCATGGTGCTGCTGGTCCGTCATCCTCTAGGTCAGATCTACCAGTGGCAATGGACGATGCACCCATGATCCATAAACATAGCAGCACTCATCAAAACGAACAGAATCAGCTAGATCAGCCTCCTCCAGGGCCGACTATAAGTGTACAAGAAAATACCGCCCTTCAACCTCCAATTCTGCCTCCACCTCCGCACCAACACCAAACCCAGCTACATCCTACATACCCAGCAGCGAGAATATCACCCCAAAACCTGGGTGCTTTAGGGGTATCTAGCAAAGACGGCGATGCAGATTCCTCGAGCACTGAACCCCTTCAGAATCGTCAGTCTACAGATAAATGAGAGACATCATACCACCACAATCTGCTAGTACAGTACTGTATTTATTGACTTGTTCAGACTCAGACATCGAAGGGGGTGTATTAAGTACGAAATATCCACCTCTAGATCCACTATAACCCTCCGACATATTAGGATAGTGAGGATGGGAAGGAAAGGAAGGAGTTCAATAGGACTTTTGTAGGATAAAAAGGAATCCGGGGGTTAGTTTTTGTTTCTGTATTTTATTTCTTGTTTTTAGTGCTAGCTTCATAGCCGTATCAACTACAAAAGCGTAATGAATTCATTACCATCATCACTGCAATCCTGCGATGAATCATCATAATGATACATCATACAATTTCTCATGTAGTATTACAATTCCTATTCATTCAAGGTGCCACTGCCATCAACTCTCGCAGTTCTCCTCCTCTCATTGCAACTCACCACTGAATCTACATCCTCCTCCTCCTCAGTATCTAAACCTGGCAATAACGATACTACAATGACATCAACCACCAATGTCAGAAGAAGCCCCCACCACACGATTTAATCTCCCCCATCCCAACCAGCTACACAGACTCAGCTATCTTAAACACTTCAAGGCTTCAGAGATCTTTACACTCGTACAAAATACACAGAATGCTCTACCAAGAAGGATGTTGAGCTAAATCTTGGTCCCAAGAAAGATAATTACCGGGTCTACATCTCGGTAAGGCCCCTAAAGAAGATATCTATAATAATAGGAGAAAGAGAAAAGGATAAGATCCCTGATATTGGATACCTTCTACACCGTCTACAGATACTAAGGCGGTGGAGTATCCTTTCTTTCGTTTTATGCAAGGACAGTAGATAGAGTGAGTCACAGTGACTCATTCGACTGCTTACTCATCCTTGAAAGAAACACGAAAATCTATGAAACGTTTGATAATATTTAAATAAATGTTAAAGAAATATAAAAAAAGGGAAACACAAAATCTAAGCTAGTCTTCCTCAAGAAAAAACCAAAAATCACAAAACGACTAGGTCACCCCCCTCTAACCTTATCCTGCCTGATCTACAAGATACGCCTTTAAATAATAATCTGCCTTTGCCTTTCATTTATCCCTTGGCCAACCATTGGCCAATTAAATCCTCTAATCAGTCATCATCATCACTGATATCATCCTCGATCTTCTTTGTTTCATTCATCTCTTTCCACGTACTCCAACTTAATAGTAAGAAAGCTATAATAATCAAAACCCCTCCAATAAACGCCGCGAAGCTGATTGGTGTGCCAAAGATGAGCCAATCTGTAAGTGCTACTAGGAAGATAGTGAGTCTGTTTTAGGGGTTAGTATCATTACGCTCTCAGAATTTCAAGAATATGCGGGTATGCTTACAACCCAGCCACGCTAGACAAAACAGGACTAGTGAGGCTTATAAGCACTAGGAACGCCCCGCTGAATACGACATTTGAAAGAACAGAGATGGTAAGCATGATAGCTGCCTCACTACTGGGGAGTTCAAACTTCTCGATACCAGTAAAATGCAGGATCGGAATAGGAATCCACAACACAAGCTATGTCATGCCATCAGGATTTCCGTCTTAGCTTAGCACTAAATGGGAATTATGCTCACCAGTGTGAAGGTCCCAATACCAGTCCCCACTGCGTTCGAAAAAATAACGCTCCTCCCTGAGGATGTTCCTTCGGGTGGGCACGCCATCTTCTTGTACAAAACTTCATAAAATCCATACAGCACACTCCCGATACCAATAACGATGTTTCCAACGAGTCTGTTCTTCTCTCCCTCCGCTTGCTTCTCTGTTTCATTGCTGCTGTCATTCCCATCACCATATGCAACAACTAATACCCCTAGGATCGCGATAGCGACACTTCCGATCTTCAACGCCTTTGGTTTCTCGTGTAGCATAGGGATACTAAAGACATATGTAAAAAAAGCACTGCAGTTATAGATTGCAGTGAGGTCGCTCGGGGTGGTGAGGGAGACCGCAATGTACCAGGTTGAACCAGCAACGGTGAGAGCACAGGTTATGAATATGATCTTACGAAGCATAAAGTAGCGAGGATCAACCTGGACCTGGGAATGAGAGAGACGGGTAGAGGAGGCCATGATCATCTGGGCAGTAGTTTTCAGGTGCCGGAAGTGAGAGGTGAGGAATGGACCCCATGGCGTGTTGGGTTTGCCCATTTTGAGGACTAGGAGTTGAGCAGGCCATAAGAGACTCCAAGAGCCATGGGTTAGGTATCTACACCGTATTTTAAGTTTTAATAGATTTGTATGAGCGTATGAGCTACGTACAGCATCGCGTACGCCTTCTGCCACCCGAGATTAAGCTGTATATACTGCGCCGTTTCTGTTTGTATCTGTGGTCTAGGTGAGCAAAACGAAGTATAAAGTGCTAAGCTGATGCATAAGGAATACCACAAACGAAACGAGCGACAGCACTAGGCAAATAGCTGCTACCACGTACTTTTTCCGATTCTCAACTCTACCCATAGATATTAGCACTCAGACAGACTCCCAGAGAAGAACGTAGAGGAGAACGTAGACTAACCTTGCCGAAGCGCTAGTAGGACTCCTACTCCTCATCTCATGTCTCCTCCGGTCCCTTGCCCTTTCATCCACCTCGGTAATACCTTCATAGCTGCTCCTCCCTCTTATTCTAGACACTTCCTCGGGTAGTAACGGCTCCGCAGACTGGCCATCTGAGGGCTGGCTTATCAGCTTTGGTCGTGAGTCCCAGTTCCACATTTCGTCGTCGCTATCTTCTTCGCCGTCTGTGTTATGTTTCTGAGGTTGTTTGGTTTGGGTGGGAGGCATCTTGCTTAAGTTGCGGCGTATTTGTGGTTACGTGTGTGTGGGGGGGGGGGGGTGACGGGTGTACCGGCTAGTGGGCGTTAGTCTGGGTTGTAACCTTTGTCCCTTGGTAGGCAACGGTTGGGTGCATAGGCAGAGCACTACGGGTGATATGATGTTGGTAGGGATAAGCCGAAGGGAAGAAGAGAAAAGGGTCAAGTGATACTATCTTCCGATCACAAGAGAGTATGGAGTGCCTGTAGTATTTGGTGATTACGTCCTAGAGCTTAATGCAAAGTGGTGAAAAAGATGTCGGACCTAGCTAGAGATATTACTGGGAGGGATATGACTTGTTGATTGGGGCGCAGTTAGAGGAGGGTTTAGGTATCGTTCTCTTTTGTACTCTAGGAAACAAAAAAATATACCGTTTAATGAGCCACAGCTTTTTCCAAACTGACAGATCATATCTCCTACAAACAATCCATCTAACTGAGTCTGTCATCTTTTTTACTACTTTACATTAAGCCCTAGGGCGTAATCACCAAATACTACGATACTTTACCTATGTGTATCGTGGTTCAGGGACAGGGTGTTGATGATTTGTCGTCATGTTGCAGAACGTAGAGCCTCCGATGATCTGTGCAACACAGAATCTGGTGTAACGTGCCATGACCATTCTTCATAGGGTATCACTACTGCATGTACTGTATTCTTACGCAATACTCAAAAAGCTTTTATAGATCCAGTCGGATGAAGTCCCCTTCAATAAAACCACCCGGACAAAAAAGGAAAAAAGGCTACAATAATATTTTAACTCAAGAACGTAAAAAGCAAATCTCATAACCCTTCAACCCCAGGAATCTAACCCTTCAAAGATCTATGATTCTACATCCACAATCTCCTCCGCAACATCGATCAGGTCCTCCCCAGCTGCAGGCGCTTCTGCCTCTACTCTCAAATAATCCTCCCACTCTGGGAACAACTCTTCATCCTCTCCCGGGACGGCGATCGCCTCACTCAGCTTATCCTTTTTCCCCTCCTTAAGACTACTCTTCCACCTTACCGCCACATCCTTTGTCAAACTTGGCTTGTAAGTCTGTGTAAATAGAGCGGCCTCAGGAATTCTTCCAGTTTTTACAAGAAGTTTAGTACACTCCTCAATATTGCCTGTCTGCCACAAACATGCGAACGCAACGTTGTTAGACCCTGCAGCATCTGCAGATTTTGACAGCTCTCGGAGGCCCTCAATATTACCGGTGGCTGTATGGAGGAGAAGAAGTGAGCCGAGGTCTTTGGCGGCGCGGAAGCATTCCTCCGCGAGGACAAGATCCCAGGCCGCGAGGGCTGCATCACCAACAGTTTTCCACCGATGTTCTGCATCAGCAGATCTTGCAATCTCGAGTGCAATCTCAAGGTTACCGAGGCCAAGGGCGAGGTCAAAACGATGTTCGGGGTCTGTAGCAACTTCGAGGGCGAGATCTTTGTAACCTTGACCTTCAAGGAATCGAGCAATCTTATTCTTTTGGTCCTGGGGAATTGTTTCTAGGAGCTCTGCAGCCGCATCCATGTCGCCCCGGAGAACGACAGTCTGGTACTCGACAACGTTGAGGGATAGGGCATATGAAATGACATTGACATCCTTGTCAGCGAGGTAAATACGCCCATCGCGAGGAATATAACCAAGAAGATACATGGGGGCATCGAAATGGGAGATAGTGTATGTTTGGTCGCCAACAAGATAGTTTAGCCGGTTGGTGGAGTTTGTATAAATAAAACAATCGCCAACCCATTCACCAGTGCGGACAGACTCGTGGATATCGGTGATAACCTCAAAAGCAGCTTCCACGCCGTCATCTTCAACAGTTCCGTTCTGCACGGCAGCGACATACTCGTCCCTATCGAACCTTAGGACGTAAAAAGCATCCTCGCAAGCAAGTGCTACAAGTTCACCACTGTCAGACCAATAAACCTATTTCAGTCGAATATTAGCCCATAACTTATAGTTTGTAAGATTTCGGGAGAAACTCATAGAATCCTAGTTTTAGGGTTCCGAGCAACATACATCATGTGGCACCACATCAATCCTTCTAACCAAACCACCAGTCTCCCAATCGAAAAGCCCAACAGCCTCACTTCCTCGGACTGCGAGCAGTACACCACCAATCAACCCCTCCGCAGCGAAGCCGACGTCTAAGCCTCCAGGCTTCTCTTTAAAGTTCTTAAATAGCTTCACGCTGGTTGGACTCTCTCTGATCGCATAGTCATTACTGTTATCTCTGGAACCCCAAGCAAAGTCCAACGCCTGTCCAAACGCCTTGTTCCTCCATGCAAGAGCAGTGTAAATGATATATTCTCCATCACCACAGACAGATACAAAACGGCCATTGGGGGAGTGAAGAAGAGACTGGGGGTATATTTCACAGGAGCCGAGGTCTTTCTGGGGGAGTGATAATGGCTCACCATCCTTGATGGATGCATCTGTAATTAGAAGTTAGCTGACTGGCTAAGAAGTCAACATAATATCTCGGGCTAGTGCGTACCGCCAGGCTTGACAACCGCTGTCAAAACTTCATTGTGTCTTGCCCACACGATTTTTCCACCCGCATCCATACTGACAGCTGGTTCCTCTCTTCCCATTTTGATGACCACGCAACCTTCGTCAAATCCTATAGCGAGGGCATTCTTTCCCCTCTGGTAGGAAACGCACCATGCTCTTTCCAGTCCATAACTCAGCGTCTGTTCTAAGCGGTAGGTGTTTGCGTGCCAGATCTTCACGCTGCCGTCTTCAGAGCCAGAGATGATTACTGGCAATTCCGGGTGGAAACAAGCGAAGGAAACATTAGAGGTATGACCCTCGAGAGTAGCGATGAGGGACTTAGTAGTGTAATCCCAGATCTTAATTGTGCGATCATCTGAGGTAGTAAGGATATAAGGTTTATCGGCAGCAGGGTAATAGTCGACATGATTGACACCTATAGATTATTAGCTAGAAGTCCAAGATATTTAGTTTTATACGTAGTGACTTACCTTTGGTCTCATGTGCCTCTAGGGTGAAGTTTGCGTTCCCTCCACCACCTAAGCTCCAAATCTTGACTGTTCTATCTAAACATGCAGATGCAAATGTATTGGTATCCTTTGGGTTGATAGCTAAACTCATAACATAGTGGCTATGTCCCTCGAACGTTTGCACACACTTCCAGCCCTTATCCCAATCCCACAACTTAATAGTCATGTCATCACTAGCAGTGAGTACAAACGGCTGTGTAGGGTGTACAACAATCGAGCGGATATAATCTGGGTGGGCCTCAAAGGCAGCGATCTTTTCTGAGGTGTTGTAATTGAATACCCGAAGGTGAAAATCGTCGGAGCCGACAACAAACCAGTTCTTTCGGGCGATGAAGCGACCGGCACGAACGGGGACATCAGTAACCTCAAAGGTTTTTACGAGGGTTTGAGTTTCGTATGACCAAATGTATACATGACCTTGAATTGGCTGTCCCATTAGTGATTGCCTTCACCCCGCCTTCTGAGACATCGTGGGGCAGGAGGCCCGTACCGCTATATAGGGTGCTTAGGATCCATGGTTCAGTGGGGTGAAAATCGATCCCCTTGACTCGGTCCGAGCGGGCAAAGAGTTGTCTCTGGAGAAAGAAATTGATGGAAATTTATCAGCTTCAACTTCTAGATACTCTGAAGATTCCTGTACTCGTGTGATCTGTATAGACACCCCCGAGACGATATCTCCATCATCCTCCAAGAACCATACAAAAAGAGACTTCGTACCTTGACGTCTAGCCGCATTCTGCCTTCTATCCTTCCACGGTTTTGAGTTCTGTTGTTTTATCTAGAGGGGGTGATTCCTGCCTGCTTGTTGATTCTGGTGATAGGTAGTATCTCTTGAAGCTTTTTGCGAGAGGACAGCTGTTGTGCAGCAATGGCAAGGGGTTTAGGGCAAAAGATGAGGTTGAATATTGGCTTGGCAACAGCCATTGAGGTGTAGTCAGATAAAACTCCACGTTCACCTCAACTGACACTCCACCTCTGCCCACAATACATATAAACATTCACACTCTCCTTTCGGTTACAGAGACTATCTCATCTCTCCCGAAATTCAACATGGAGTCCTCTTTACCCTCACCAGATGCTACACCATTGTTCCCATCACCGAGTGCCGATTCGGGGTCTCTTTTGGCCTCGTTTTTTAACCCTTCTCTCTCAGTTTTGGTCGTGACTATTATCGTCATTTTCTTGACCCCTTTAATTATCCACACGGTCATATTTCGCTCGCGCGCTGCGACTACCCTCCCCACGTTTCTTCTTGTTGGTCCAGTTGGCAGTGGAAAAACCTCTCTCATGACAGCTGTATATTTCCCCTATACCCTAAACTGCACTCTCGAGGTACTGATATCTGTCGCAGTTTGAATCCGAAACCGAGACTGGAAAACCACCCCCAGACACCCGCACTAGTCAAACACCCCTGTCACTCGAGTGCTCCATCTCTGCTTCTTTTGCAGGAACGTCTAAATATCGCTCAGAGAACGATCCATCAATGAAGTCGTTTATGAAGTTTCTCCTTCTTGACACCCCAGGCCACGGGAAACTGCGTCACCTTGCATTGTCTCAGATCTCATCTCCTGTCATCCGTGGCGTCATCTTCGTTCTCGACTCTTCTTTGACCGATGTTCGCGGCACCGCTGAATACCTCTACGATGTGCTCTTAGCGCTGCAAAGGGCTGCTTCTGCACCTGGAGCTGCTGCTAACCAGCCGAAGAGGATTTTGATTGCTTGTAACAAGAGTGATGTGTTTACGGCACTTCCCGCTAGCAAGATACAGAAGCTGTTGGAAGAGGAGATTACTAAGATGAGGATTTCAAGAGCTAAGGGTATTCTAGATGTTGAAGATGATGGCGAAGGAAATG
Organism: Verpa bohemica; assembly: GCA_033030345.1. Classification (NCBI taxonomy): domain Eukaryota; kingdom Fungi; phylum Ascomycota; class Pezizomycetes; order Pezizales; family Morchellaceae; genus Verpa; species Verpa bohemica. The sequence continues at coordinate 303,450 of JAUFSE010000003.1, forward strand.
AAGAGAAGGAATGGCTTGGTGAGGGTGGAGAGGGTCCGTTTGAATTTAAAGCCATGGAAGAGGTGGGTGTAGAGGTCGAGGTGAAGGGTGGTAGCGTGGAGAGAAAAGAATGGAAGGACCGATTGAGCACATTCATTGGTGGTTGCCTATAGTGCCTACCTTCTGGTCTATCTAGTTTATGACTGAATGTTTAATGTTTTATTATTACAAGAAATTCCTATGTAATGGAACAGTTGATTGGTTAGGTTTAATGTCTATTATTAGGATTTATTTATGCTGCATACGCTATCTTACTTTTATTTTCGGGGCGTTTTACATGCAAAATTTATTTCATCCTAACTCTCTTTCACGTACCTTATTTTTAATCCCAATCCCATGAATTTTGTTTGACGTCACGGTGAATCCGACCGGGTAACGATTATCTATAGTCAATACCCAATACATAAATTGGATGCATGAATAGTCCTTACCCCGCCAAAGCCACCCCACCAAATAAACAAGTTCGCAATCTTAAAACAGCCGTAACAGCCTCTATATACCTAAGCAGCTACACCTAAGACCTAACCTAGGTAAAATGGCACCCAAACCGATAATCGCGCCCTCAATCCTTGCATCCGATTTTGGTAATCTCTCATCAGAATGCTCTCGTGTCATCAAAGAGCACGGCGCAGATTGGCTGCATATCGATATTATGGATGGTCATTTTGTCCCAAATATTACGATTGGGGCACCGGTTGTCACCTGCATTAGAGGGAGTGTAGAACGGAGTACAGATTGGAGTAAGGGGGTATTCGATTGTCATATGATGGTTGCTGAGGTTTGTAAACCCATCTATGAAGAGCTAGAGTGGACAATATGGGGTTTCCTGTGATTTTTGGTGAAAAGAATAAGGAGCTAAAGAAACCCTATAGCCCCAAAAGTGGCTCGAAGACTTCAAGAAGGCTGGCTGTGACCTGTACTGCTTTCACTATGAAGCCGCCGTTACATCTAAAGACCCAGTCATTACCCCAGGGGAATTAATCAAGAATATCCATGCCTTGGGAATGAAAGCTGGCGTTGCAGTGAAACCAGATACACCTGCCGATGTACTCTACCCGCTACTAGATGGTGATGTTGAGAAACCCGATGTTCGTCACCCATCTTAACTTCGTAAAGCAATACTAAAACTATATAGATGGTCTTAGTGATGACCGTTGAGCCTGGTTTTGGTGGACAAAAGTTTCAAGCACGCTGTATGCCCAAAGTTTCTGCATTACGGGAAAGATATCCGGAACTTGATATCGAAGTTGATGGTGGACTCGGGTTGGGAACGATTGATCAAGCGGCTGAGGCAGGTGCGAATGTGATTGTTGCTGGGACAGCGGTATTTGGGGCAGAGAGCCCAGGGGATGTCGTGAAGAAGTTGAGAGAGACAGTGCAAAAAAATTTGACAAGGTAGAAGATTTAACTCAATAGTGTGGATAGTAGGTTGTTTCGGGAATATTTACTTGGAAGTTGATCTTCATAAGCATAGTTTTCTATCCATTTCCCTTTCCCTTTGTGAATGATGTATAAAATACCCTCTTTAGCTACTAAGTACTTTTACTTAGTTAGTAAAATACCAAATCTTTTAGTTTACCAGTCAGCTCTCTGGCATTTGTCCTTAGTATTTAGTTACAGTTGTGTATACATAGACTAGGAAACTCTAGGCTTATGTCGCGGGCTTTTAGTCACTATATACCACGAAGTCTGTCATGCATACTAGAAAGCCTAGATAGGAGCTATACCCTTAGTCTCTTCATAGGCCTTAATAATTATCTTCCGCTGGTTCTATAAGGATAATATTTATAGCGAAAGAATCACCTATTTATTATTACATAAGCCTATAGAAACTCCCCCATTATGTTACTATTAGTGAATCCTATAGTTAAAAGGATTATTAGCACCGAAACTTCACTCGATTGTGGCTGTATTATATTGGTAGGGCTAAACCCCCTGTGATTTTTATTTGAAGCCGACCCCAAGGTGTCTATAAAGAATTTACCGCTATCCTAATATAAAACCACCCACCAACACTACTTCTCTTTCTTTCATTCTACCATCACCCCAATACAAAACACCTTTCAAGCACCGCATTCCTTCTACTAAACTCATAGTACATAACAGCAATCTCGGTGTCAGATAACCTTATCCTAACTAAGCCTTTTTTTTTTTACTAATAATGAAGAATTAAATTTCACCCAAATAATTCTTAGCTATCCTGATAGGTCTTCTTTCTCTATGTCTCACCTATTTATGTGACGAAGCTATTTGCTAAAATAGCACCTAGATCTATGTTGGTTTACATACCATAAGCTATTTTTACCAATTATCTGCAGTGCAGTGCTATAAATGATAGACTAGGTGCAACGCAACCGCCCCACTGCCCTACTTTGCACAACCATTGCCCCACCCCATAACCTCTCCAAGCAAAGCCACAAAAACTATAAGGTCTATTTTTATCTAAGGTAATGTTAAGGTTCACATGACAGACCATACAATGAATTGGTTGGTGGATAATGGGGTGGAGTTGTTAGAGAAGTAGCCTGCCTATTCCCCAGATCTCAACCCCATTGAGCATGTTTAGGTACACCTCAAGAAGCTCTATTATCTAAAGTACTCTAAGCTGGCTGAGAATACTAGCAGTCCAGAGGTTTTAAAACCAGTAATAGAAGAAGCTCTTATTCACTGCTGGGAATTGATACCTGTCACTCTTTTTGAAAGACTAGTTGAAAGTATTCCTAGGAGGATTGGGGCTGTTATAGAGGCAAGGGGCTGGTACACAAAGTATTAGATAGTATGGATTTACTTATTAGATAGTATGGATTTACTTATTAGATAGTATATATTACTCCTACAGAAAATCGCTTGTCCATAGCAATAACTAGGGGTACTGTGGTAAAGCCGTGGTGTTCGAGGTAGGGCATCGAGGCCGTTGCCATGCGCCCGGTCTATCATTTATGGCGCGGCGCTGTAGCTTTGTATCATACGAAATCGTTATGAGCATCCCATATTGGGAGATAAAGAAACTTAGCCGATTTGAAGAAATGCTTCTCAATTCTTAGAGTTACTTTGAGGGACTTGAATACAAGCGTATCTGGGAAGGGCTCTCTGGGAGTAGGAGTGGAAGAAAGGTATGGAAAAGACATAAGACAAGTATCGCAAAGATTACTCTTTATAATAGCTAAAACTAAGACCAGAGTTATAGAAATAACCGACGACTTTATAAACGGAGCATAGGCTCTATGGAGATTTCAAGAGCCTCGGTCCCCCCAAATATCACTGTTAATACCCAACCCTTGAGCATAGCTACTCCTATACACCAAACCCTCAACTGTATCTTCCGCGCACTAGCCCAAGTGCAAGAGGAGAGGGATAAAGGTCAGGCAGCCAAAATAGATACCCGCAATGAAGAGCGGTACCGTCGGAGTAAAAGCACTATTATAGAATTACCCTTTACTCCTAATTAAATCCTAAATCCTAACAAAGTAGCAGATAATACCAGTGCTATCAGGCACAGTATCTTCAACGCTGCCATCGAACTTCCCTAGAGAATTCCACGGCTTCTAGCCAAACCTCCAGTGAAGAGAAAAAGGCAGCGTGAGCCTAGTGACATGTTGCTATAGAGGGGGGACGTCTGCCAAGGCAATAGGGTTCCGGAGGGGGTTGGAGTAGAGGTGTTTTAGGGTAGGGTTGGATACCATTACATCTTAGAAGACGTTAGACTTATGTGGTTGCCTCTTTTTAGTAGTTCTGCCAAGCTTTCCTTTCCTTTTGGTATTTTACTAGAGCTTCTAATTTAAACATTTTAGTTGATTTTGCTAGCACTATAAAATTGGTAGGAGTTATATTATATTGGCCAGGTGTCTGATTTGGGCCAACGTTGCAGGGATGGCAACATTGGGGTGACAACAGTTGTCTAACTCAAGGTGTTTTATTTATTTTATGACTAATAGAATAAGCAAATATTGATATAGAATATATGAGCCTTCAGAACAAATATTACCTAACTATAGTTACGAATAATGGAGTGATTAAACAGCATGTAAAGATTATTCTAGTCTATTCCGATAATCATTGGCTATAGTAAAAATTCACTGAGTGACTCAAGGTAACAAAAAACACATACAAGATAATACCACCAACACCGCCAATAAAAGCAACTATCTTCCTGCTACATGTAACTAAACATTCTTCCCCGCATCCTCCTTCAAAGTAACAATCCGATTTACCACCAACCCATCCTGTTTAGTATCACTATCTAGCGCAAAGTAACCCACTCTCAACGCCTGGAACCTCACTGTCTCTGGTCCCGTAACTTTCGCATTTTTCTCGCCCTCAAGCTCCGGCCATGGAGCTCTCGCTCTTATTTCGTGGATCCCAATCTCGATAATCGCCTTCGAGAAAATCTGTTCACTGTCAGGGTTGATATCTGCCAAAAATCCGGCTGGATTATTCTCCGGATTCTCGGACATGAAGAGCTGATTGAATATACGGGCTTCCACGGGTACTGGAGAACCTTTGTCTGGACAGTCGGCAACCCACTGGATGTATGTTTTTGGCTTTTTGAATGGGATATCGTTCTCATAGTGCGCAAGAACTTCAACAACTTTCCCTGTTGCATCCTTTGAGAACGCTGTAGCGCGGATTGTAAATGGAACTTTGAGCAGTCCCACGCTTTTCCCAGGCGCGAGACGGAAATAGTCCGCACTGTCAACTTCTCTAAAGTCAGATCGGTCGATATAAATCACTCGTGTGAATGGGATCATATGGGTTCCCATTTTATTATCATTAGACTTAAATGGTAGTTCGAATTCCTCAAAGTGGTCGTAGGGAAGGTTTTCGATCATGACACGAACAGGATCGGGAATCATCATTAGACGAGGGACAGTATCTTCGAGGTAGCGGCGCACAGTTTGCTCGAAACGTTTAATCTGCACAAATGAATGGGCTGTGGTTACTCCAAGTTCGTTGACGAACTGGAGGATAGCCCCAGGAGGAACACCACGGCGGCGGATAGCCACGAGAGTGTAGAGTCTTGGGTCATCCCAGCCACGGACGTAACCTTCGCTAACGAGACGCGCAATTTTGCGTTTACTCATGATAGTGCCAGTAAGATTGAGACGACCATACTCGCGCTGTTGGGGACGATAAATTTCAAGGACGTTGCAGAGCCAATCGTAGGATTCACGAGAGTTGATGAATTCGGTTGTACATAGTGAGTGAGAGATATTTTCGAAACTATCGCATAGACAATGAGTGAAGTCGTATGTAGGGTAAATTTTCCATTTATCACCGGTACGGTGATGTTCGGCGTTGAGGACGCGGTAGGCTGTTAGGTCCCACATCTGGGGGTTTCCGGAACCTAGAATATCCTGCTTCATCCTGAGCTGAGCTTCCTGAGGCTGAAATTTCCCATCTCGCATCTGTCTAAACAGGTCTAAACTCTCTTCCATGGGTCTATTCCTGTGTATACACTCGGATCTCGGGCCACGGTCTTTACCCCCCCGCTGCGCATTAACCTCCTCAGCAGTACAATGACAAATGTAACCTTTCCCACGCTTAATTAAATCTTCAGCAAGCTGGTATAGAGTGTCAAAGTGATCAGATGCGTGAGTGATCTTATAAGGTTTAAAGCCGAGCCATTCGACAATTTCTAAGATTGCAGTGAAGTACTTTTCTTCTTCGGCCTGAGGATTTGTATCATCGTAGCGAAGGTAGCATTCGCCCCCGTGGTAGCGAGCGAAACCAAAATTGACGGTGATAGCTTTTGAATGTCCAATATGGAGGTAACCGTTTGGCTAAATGTTAAAATTAGGTCAACTCTGATCATTCGCAAGACTAAAGCTTTATGGGAAACGAACCTCTGGTGGGAATCGAGTAAAAACCCTGCCTTTTGTAGCTTTCAGATGGGCCTCCATGTTTGCAGGAATTATTTGTTCGTTTCCACCAGGCTTGTGAAGGCCCGCTAAGAAACCCTCCTCGAACATCCTATCCTTGCTAATCTCTTCATCTTTTTTCACCTCCTTTTGTTTTCCTTTCGTGTCTGTAGTAGCCTTGGGCTGCTTCTTTGGAGGGGCATCTCTTTCATCTTTTGGCCCAAGTAGAGCTGCGAGTTGGGTATCAAGTTCCTTCTTGACCTCGGCTGGAGGTGCCCATCTCAGGGGTGTCGCAGTCTTCAAATTCACCAGAACCGGTGTCATTGCCTTATATCGCTGCTCCAGAATATTCTCTTTGTTCGCTCCAAGATACTCAGTAACAGCAGCTGCAATTCCCTCGGATGTGAACTCAATCCCTATCACAAGTACACTCGTAAGTTACAATCTTCAATAATAAGCGCAATAGCTTCTTACCAACACCACATTCCTTATCAAACTCTGCAGCATCAATCTCCTCTTTTGAAGTTTTGATGTATTTTACGGCAGCGTCAACTTGAACATTTGTCTTAATTCTCCCATCCTTAATAGCCTTCGCTACATATTCCCTCTTCCCACTCAATGAACCAGAGTCTTTTGTAGCAGTAACAAGCGATGCGAATGCAGTTGCTGCCTTAGAATCGATCCCGGTAGTTTCTGGCTCGATTCCAGCTTCTAGCAGGATCTCAGTCCAGGCCGTGGAAACCTTTTTGTTCTTTAACGCTTCTTTGAGTGATTTTTCGCCTAGGCCGAGAGCGGCAAAGCGGGGCTCGAGGATAGCCTCTTCTGGACTCTGATCGGTCATTATTGATAACTTTCTAGGTAGTTATTCCCTAGTAGTTTTTTTCTTCTTTTGATGTAATGGCGTTGTTGCGTTATCGCGAGATGTTTTAAGGTGTGGGGCTACTTGACTCACAGGACCCCGCGGTGTGAGGCTGAATTCAGGGTAACTGTATATTTCTCACGCTCAAAGCTGTCAGGTTCGTGGTACACCATGTTTTACATGTACATATAATGTGATAGTCTCAACGTAACAATTGTGTCCTATAAAAAGGAGACATCTAATCTAATAAGTATACTCAGATAACTTGCATATGTACTGTGTATTTAAAGTGATTTTATTGGTTGTTTTTTTATTTATTTGTGTGTTCTGTTCTATCATGGGGGCAGCTTTCGTTCTGAAGTCACTTACTTCATTCTCATTCAGTATTTCAATAGCGTATTAGATCTAGGCCTTGAGAAAGTCGTATATAAGCCCATAATCCAACAGACTACCCCGATCTCTATCTCTATCTCTATTTAGTAGCAAGCCCTTACTTAAGTAGAGACTACATGAATTATCTGAGCACCATTACAGGAGGATAATAATAGTAATAATTATACACAGGAAGAGGATACTATTGAGTGAAGATTCCTAAGAATGCTAGTGAGTGGAGGTTACCAAGCGTCAGAGATGTAGAGAGAGAGGGGAGAGATATTTATTTACTGCAAGTTCTATTTTCAATAATAGGAGAAGACCTCTTTTGCCGCAGTGCACAAAAGACTTCCTGACTCTTAAACTAGGGATAAAACACATCTATTCCTGTAGTAGGTACATGCATGTAAGTATAGTTGCTGAAAAATTATTCTAGAACAAGCCTCTAATAACGAGACTTTATTCCCATTTCCTTATTTATTTCATTATATTCCATTTTACCCCTAGTGCCCATCGTGTTCTTCTTTTGCCTTAAAAAACGAATGCTATAGCCTGGGCTTCTAAAATAATGGCTACAGTCTTACACCTTGTTATTTTCTCTTTTGATCTTATTTAGTTCTTTACTTGATTGCGTGCCTTGACTCGTAGTCTCCGTTTGGTTTGGAAAATCCCTCCCTGTAAGGAAATTTATTCATAGAATACCTCATGCTATCACTTTCGCCGGTTACGGAATCCACTTTAGTACCTGCAGTTTTATTAAATGTTGAGCCTATTTTTCTTAATATAAGCATATTTGTTATTTTCTACACCCATCTACTTTATAACGCCATTCTCTTATACTTCAACATCTAACCTCCACGCCCACCGCCTTTGTTAGATACTTGACTCCCTTATACGGCTTCACTGAATCCCCCAACCCCTTACCCCCTACAACTTTCAAGCTCTCCACTTTAACCCCACTCGCCAGCCATCCCTTCACAGAAAACGAGACAAGTGCACACCGTGGCATTGCCATTTCTATCCTTCTGTTACTCTTTTTATTATTCCCCCCTTTCTCTCTCTTCTTACTCGCCGCTATGCTACTGCTGTTTGTGTCGCGTGGTAAATCCTCTTTATACTCACCATCATCGTGAGCTACGATCTCGTCGTCGCTGTCATCATCATCCTCAGCAGTATTCTTGACTACTACTCCAGTCCGAAACGTTACTGTTCCCCCTGATGTCGAAAATGAGCCCGAAATAGGGATTTTCCATGTGACTTCTCGATTCTCATGGTGGAACTCGCCACGGGAGCAGCGAGTCCCAATAAGTGTTTTTACAGCCGGTGGGAGAGGAATAGTAATATTGACATCCTCTATAGTTGGATTATTACTTGACCCGCCAAACGCTGGGCTCCTGCTAGACCGTGATCCGAAGGCACCAGATGAAGAGACCGTATTTGCAATTGGGGTGAGGTTCGAAGTGGATATGAATACCCGGACTTCAAATTCTGAGCTCTGGGGTCCGAGTGCAGTCTTTATCTCTACTGATACAGGGAGCTGAAGTTGCGAGCTACTTTTCGATGAGGATGGTAACAGGTCAATTTCATAGGATGCTAGTACAAATTTTCCATCTGGAGGAACGAAGGACAGTTCACCGGGTCGTTCCCGCCATCGTGTAAGTCGAACGCAAGGGTGGAATACCGGGAATTCAAGGCCACAGGAGGGGGCTGCACCAAGCTTCTGCTTACTACCTAGTGGGGTCTGTAGTGTCAGAAGGAGATCTGGTATTCCAGAGAGCTTAGATGTGAAAGCTATTGTGCCATTTGAACGTGCGGAGAGGGGTCGGCCAGATGGTGCGATGGTGGCTGTGATAAGCTCGATTAAGTCGACATAGAGTTCATTGTTGGTGTGGCGGACGTTGGAACGGCGCCAAGGAATCGCGGAGAGGGTTTGTGCGGGAGAGGGGGCGAGGGATGTACTAGACAATAAATATTATTATATTTGAACTTAGGGCCTGGCTCGTAGGGCATACCTTGGTAAACCAGTTACATTACTTAACAGCTTTCCCATTAAACTAGGTGGGAGGACCATATCTCTCAGTGCATTCGGCTCGGTTGTAAACGGAAATCCGTCATCACACATCTCGTTCAAAAGCTGAGCGACGATGTCATAATTTGCCTCGATCTTAGTCCCCAGTAATGGTGAACCCAAATAATCTTCCAGCACATCAACGACTCTGTGGAGAAACTCTAATACCAGTAATGGCCCTATCTCTGAGGTTGTCGGGGATAGAAATAGCAGATTATTATGTATTATGTTGAATAATAAAGTCGGCGGAGACGTATTAGGGAGGTATATCAGTGAAGGCCTAGGTGACGGATGGGACTGATACAGTGAAAGTAACGCCACGGCCGTGGTGGCTTGCCGTGAACGCCATTCATGTTGTAGAATAGGCGAAGGTGTAGGAGAAAAGCGGTCGAAAATGTATAAGGCTTCTACAGCACTCATAGCTGACTCCAGTGGACCTTTTAGAGTTGAAATGCTCGTATTTTCGCGGGGAACGTGGGGTGGAGTTGAGGTGACGTCGCTGATATCCAATCACGTGTTATTCCCTGCATTCTTGGCGCTGTCCATAAGGTTTTCTTTTTCCATCTTAAGCTTTTCTGACACTGCAGCTGAACCTCCAATCCCGTACAAAATTGAGAAATATAAGCAATCATGTCTAGCGAATCACCAAAGTCGATACAGATGGATATGATCCCCTTGTCAAACATTCTAGAAGAGGACCGGAAGGAGGATTGTAACTCATGTAGAGTCGTCGGTACGGTTTTCCCCTAGACAGCCTATGGTAAATTCAAGCTGATGTCTCTCCAGGGTCCACCGCATTTATCGGTCTTGGTGCATACACATTTTTCTCCGGCCGTTCCCAATTACGCCAGCGGGAACAAGCAATCGCGATGGCTAAAACACGGTGGGGAATTGGAGCTCGGAGATTAGGGATCTACGGCATTGCTGCTAGCTTGGTGGGGATGGGTGTTTACAGGGCAGTCATGTGATTTCAAATTTAAGAGTTGGATAACTAAATTTACCCCTTGTTCTTTTTATGGTGTGTAGTTGAGATAAAGGCGTTGCCAAATTTGTGTCTCAGAAGTTTTTTGTAGAATACCACTTTAGGTTAGAGTTTTCTAGTCACTCTTTTGCGCCTCTACGTTAGGAACTCTACTCACCGCTTAATTCTTTGCGCCTTTTATTTTTAACAATATTTTCCCTAGTAATATATAATCTACTATCCTATTTATTATACTTGGAGAAAGCTGAGCCCCCCCCCAAAAAAAAACATTATAGTTAAGTAACCCCTTGTCTATTGTCCATTTAGAGCATGTTGTTGAATAACGTGATAATTGAGAAGTAGTATATTCAGTATCTTAGCACACTAAGAGAGAAAACCTAGGAAAGGCTTTCTACTCCTCTATATATATACTACTAATCATGTAGACCCCGTGATACCCTAAAGCCTAGAGAAAACAGCAAGTGAACCCCAAGAAGAGCCTCCTAATAGGCTTTGTCGACCGAGTCTCCTCGGAGACAATTATACTGGCTAATCCATCAACGCTATACCTTATTAGGTAGCCATATCCCAACACATATTAGCGAGCATGTGCCGAGTGATAACTGATGTATGAGGAATTATATGTAGTGGCTTACTTATACTTCTAGGACTAAATACATGTAGTACCTGTAATGATTCATTCTTCTTGAATTCCACTTAAGTACCTCTGCAAGACCAGAAATATCAACTCTCAACTGTCTCAAAAACTCCTGGGTGCATAAGTGTACCCTTTGTAGTTATACTCTAGAACGGAGCTGAGGGCGGGCGGAGAGTTTTCTAAATGGGTAAGTACATGTAGCCCAATTGAGGAACTTGCTGTGTAATTGGTCTATGCGCTAAAGACCATGTTGGTAATACATGTAGGCAGGTCTAATGCACTCAAAATAGTTAGAATTTTCATGCCTGTTAATAGAATCCTATACTCGATATTATTTCATTCAACAAACTGTAGAGAGGCCTGGGACTCCAAAGAATGTATACATACATATATTAACAGAGGGAAGTCGGTTAACCTAGAAATATGCACATTCAGGGATCAGGCTTGTGGTAAATACTAATCTATAATCCTAGTATAAGCCTCACACAAACCCCGCACACAACCTCGTGCTCATAAACCGCCGTTCGTGCGTACCTGAAACACACACACACACTCCAAGTCATACTATATCACCCACCGCTAGCATCTACCACAAAAATGACCACCACAGTCGCCTCTACACTCCCCCTCACCCGTGACTCTGTCATCTCTGCCCATGCACTGATCACCTCTAACATTCACCGCACCCCAGTCCTCACCTCAAAAACCCTTTCTGCTATCGCAACATCTAACCTTAATAGCAACCCTAAATCTATAGGACAAAAAATCAATCTTATATTCAAAGCCGAAAACCTCCAAAAGATTGGCGCGTTTAAGATTAGAGGTGCTACGCATGCGATTGCAAGACTAAGTGACGATGAGCTGAGAAGAGGGGTTGTTACTCATAGTTCTGGTTGGTTTAAAATACGTAGGGTTTTGGTGGGTGGTATCTAATATTTATATAGGGAATCATGCACAAGCCCTTGCACTAGCTGCCCGCGAAGCTTCCATTACACGTGGTTTCCCAATCCCAGCTTATGTTGTTATGCCAGCCATTTCCACACCTAGCAAGATTGCTGCCACAAAAGGATATGGGGCTCATGTGACTCTCTGCGCTGTGTCTGAGAGAGAGGCTGCCGCAAAGAAAATTCAGGATGAAACGGGTGCTATACTTATCCCACCTTACGACCACCCTCACATCATCCTTGGCCAGGGAACTCTAGCATTAGAACTCCAGGAACAAGCAGCCGAACTCGGGATGCCATTAGATGCAATAGTGGCACCATGTGGAGGGGGCGGAATGTTAGGTGGAATAGCAGTAGCATGTCAAGGAACAGGCATACGTGTGTATGGTGCCGAACCACGGGAGGGGGCAGATGATGCAGCACGAGGCCTCAAGGCTGGTAAAAGAATAGAGTTAGTGGAGACGCTCACGATTGCCGATGGCCTACGAGCAGCACTGGGGGTGACGAATTGGGAGTTAGTGAGTAATAAGGAGCTTGTCAAGGGAGTTTTTACAGTAGGGGAAGAAGAGATAAAGAGTGCGATGGGGCTGGTGATTGAGAGGATGAAAGTACTAGTTGAACCGAGTAGCGCTGTGCCTGTGGCTGCCGTGTTAGGGGGAGAAGAGTGGAGGGAGGTGGTTAGCGGGTGGGAGGGAGGTGAGGGAAAGGTATGGAACGTTGGAATTGTGCTAAGTGGTGGGAATACGACTATTGAGAAGATTATCGACTTGTTTGGAGGGGGCAAATGAGTACTGTCGAACCCGTCTATAAGAGTACTTATGAGTAATATTTTTTTAGCTAGTTTCGGATATAGAATGAGGAAACCTCTTTGAGTAATGTGTTACGCCATACTCACCATAGGATCGATACTTATATTTATTTACAACATGATCCCTATTACCTTACCTGTATCAAACTCTTGAACTAATCCAAATAGCAGCTTTACAGCCCCCTCTAATTACGTTAAATATAATCTCATATCCATCAGCGCCTTTTGCATCATGCTCAACTGCCGTGTCAAGGCTATCGCTAGTGTCAGTAAAAATACAGCTAGTAAACGTCTCCTACAATGAATGGGCGTACTGTTCTAGTTCATCATCTCTAAACTCCCGAATCGTATCAATCAGCTCTTTCAGCTCCCCACTCTTTAGTAACTCTTTATCATTCTTCAACATCTCTAGTAGTGCTCTAATCTGGTCATTATAATGCCCACCAATCTCTGTTTCCACAGCTTCTGTACAGGCCATCGCAGCCTTCTCTCCTAATAGAGCTGTACCAACGCCCAAAGCATAGCCAGCAATATTCCATAACGGTCGCATTGCTGTAGGGCGAATCCGATGTTTGGAGACAAGATTATTGAAGGTATTGAGGTGGTGAACCTCCTGGTCCCACATGTGCCTAATTATAAGACGCAATCGGGGGTCATTTTTAAAGACTGCATATTGGCCAGAATAGATGAGGTTTGCGCCAAGTTCACCGGCTTGGTTGACGCGGATCTTGAGAGATTAGTGGGGGTGCTAGGGGGTAGTGGGTGGACGTCACACTTACAGCGCGGTCAAGGAAGTCTCGTTCTTTAGCAGTGAGAGGGCGGGGCGGGGGTGACGAGGGGTTGGTTGTTGTACCAGGTGCAGCTGTAGCGAGACCTCGAAGAGAGACGTAGGAAAGTACAGCTGTCGGGGGTCGGAATTGAACTCGGAGTCTTTGGGGAATAACAGGAATAAACCGGTTGGCCATTGCTACTGTTATACTGAGGGGTCTGGAGATCGTCTTGCCACTTTTTTCCACGTTTAGGCAATTTGAAACGTCTCTCTCACTTCCTCTAGGAATGTGCTGTGAATGTTGGTTGTACTGATACTGTTGGCGACGGCGGGGTGACGCGACGTCATGCAGCTCGCTATGTCATCAACCCTAAGCCCTAAATTAAACATCGCGCAAGGCATCGCGCGCCGTGTGCTCATGCTGCTAAATTCTATCTCGAGCATATAACCACCGTCTGTCCCATTTCCCTCCTTACCCCCAAAATCTCTCCTTTCTTCTTCGTGTCCTCCTGCTACACTACAAAAAATTATCTTCTTGCGTCAATCGTTTATTTACGCTACCAAAAAGAAAGAAAAACATACCCGTACAAATTAGCCACGATGTCTCTCGATGACGAACTCCTTATGCTCGCGGGCGAAGACGATGAAGACACGAAACTATCTTCGCCTCCCCGCCGAAAACGTTCCTCGCCACCCACTTCCACATCGCCTGCAAAGAAACGCTCTAGACCAGCAGCAACAAAAAAGACAAAACCCAAAAAAACAGCAAAGAGGACCGATTCAGATGACGACGATGACGATGAAGAGTAGGCCCCTTTTTCTCGCAGTTCAGTGTTGTGCTCTTTTAGCCTCCCCTTCTTCACCTATAATGTCACACTTGATCACAGAAACTGATCCTCCCTATCAGCTCCTCGGCACTTTCAGAAGCACCCTCCTCAGACATTTCATCACAGTCTGATGCAGACGAAGCCATGGACCTCGCCTCCTCTTCAGACGAAGAGGATAGTGTTCAGGACCTGTACCCGCTTGAGGGTAAATATAAGGATGCAGCCGATATGTCAAAGCTCCTTGCGATGGAGGAAATTGCTCGCGAGGCCGAACTTGCTGAGCGTGCAGCACAGATCGAGCGTGCCCAACAGGACCGTCATCTACGAAATCTTCTTAAGAGCCGTAATGCTAGCGACAAAGCCAATGGACTCTCTACTAGTGGGGGGTCTAGTACGAGAAGGAGTGCTAGGACAAAGAGTATGCCTAAGAAAAACGAGGAAACTACAAAGCGTGGGAAGTTAGAGGAACTGAAGAAGGCCAGGGAGGATAGAAGTACTAGGGCTGCAGGATCAGGGAAAGCAGACCGTGGGGATGATGATGGACCAAAGAGAAGGAGTATAGCAGATGATGATGACGAGAAAACAGGTTTTGCAGAAGATCTCTACACTTCAAAAGAAGAACGACAGATTCAAACCTCCGACGCAAATAGGGCTCGAATCGGCCGAACAGGACTTGGAAAACTCTGTGATTACCCTGGCTTTGAAGAAGCTGTACGAGGTTCGCCCCCTCTCTACCCCAAATCACTACCCTCATACTAACAGGTATAGACTGTTTCGTTCGCGTCTCCCTCTACGATCGCGAGAAAGAAACAACCGCCTACAGAATCGGCCAGATCAAAGGTTTCGTAACCGGCAAGCCCTACACCATGCTTGATGGAAAGCGTCGCACGGACCAACATGTACGCATTCAACACGGCCTCTCAGAAAAATCCTTTGCTATGGAATTTCTCAGCGACTCACCAATGACGGAAGCCGAATTTACCCGCTTTAAGAAACAGCTCGAATTCGACAAAGTCACGTTACCCTCTCTGAGTTTTGTAGAGAGGAAAGCGAAGGATATACGTGCGCTAGATTCACGCACGCTCACACCGGAAGAAGTCGATGCAATGATTACCAAGCGCAATAAGGATAAGATTGATCCAGTCAAAGTCGTTCTTGCTCGGTCTAAGTTGAGGCAAGCAAGGGAGACAGCAGTGACGAATGGAGATGAAGGGGAGATACTGCGGATCGATAAGGAACTACAGGAGCTTGAAGACTCGACTGGGCGACCGCATGCAAGGGCGGATAGTCAGATGGACCGCTTAGCCCGCCTCAATGCTGAGAACCGAAAGCGCAATATTGCCGAACTCAGAAAGGCCGAACTTGATGAGAAAAGGGCAGCTAGGAGGGCAGCTGAGGAAGCAGAGCGGAGTGGGAAGATGAGCAATCCATTCATGAGAGTCAAGACCAAAGCTCGGGTTATGCATAGTTCCGTTGAAGTCCGGACCGAGAAGGTGGAAGGTGAAGTTTCTACTACTGAGGAAGGTACACCGAAGGGCGTGGGTTTAATTGGCAACGGTGCAAAGAAGGGGAGAAGGATGGGGGGTGTTGATGATGTCATCGCATCCCTAGACTTTGGGATCGATATCGAGATATAATCATCTCTTCTTTCCTTTCCTGAATGCTGTTGATACTATTATATTACTTAACTATTATTTTTCATGGGATGTTGGTGTTTACTTTTAGAGTCCTACTTTATCATATTTTTCTTATAGGACGGCTCTTTCTTGTATCTTTTTTACTTCACAGGTTGTGTCAGGGAACAATAGGCGTGCTTTACTTCTTCACCAAAGGAGATATTTCAAAATTTATTTCCTAGGAGTTTATATTACTGGTTCTTTTCCTTATGGTAGGCAAGAAGTGTTTTAAAGGAAAAATAACATGGCGTGTATAAAGATACATAGGAACTAATGAGATAAAGCTATTTAAAAATCTATGGGGGGAGTTCTTTCGGCGCGAAGAAAAAGAAGTTGTATTCATTCCCTTCTCCCCTATTAAGCTTATAAACCGAGTATCCAGTTATGAGCCAATATACAGTCACTAGCAAGAAGTCTTCGTGATTCGGCTTACTAAGCCGTTTTTTCGCCTTGCTACAGCATGTTAACTGCAAATTCCTCACCAACAACCCAACACACTACTACCATGCTCAAAATATATGCCCAGCTGATAATATGGGTATGACTTGTATTGCTTTAAAAAGAGATACCAAAATTGTATTGCTTAGCACCCTCCAGCGCAGAATCGCTATTAAGGAGCTTCTACTAGCGAGAATGTCTCCCAATTTAGTATAAGAGTAGGCACCACTTTCAGATATGATTTAAAGGCATCTCAAGATCCCCTGTGAATTTTTTAAAATTTTTATATTAAGATCTTAGTGAGCTAGAAAGCACAAAAAATATTTACTTTCACAGCCAGAAATCAGTATTAAGGCCTGAGATTTTTAGAAATGCATATTTAGATAGTTACCTATTTTTTCCCACTCTTATCACTTTAATGTGTTGTCCCATGATTTTTTGGTATGCCCCCCAAATCGGTTATTTTTAGTGTGTATTACCCCGATCACGAAGACTTCTTGCTAGTGACTGTATGTACGTATTTATCTCTTTAGTGCGAGAAACAGTGAGTGATAGTGGGTGAGTCTAGCTATTACATTATGTCATCAACAAACCAGTGCACTTCGGGACTACTGCATGTACCCGCACCGTGCCCAAACTTACTCTTTGTCGTTAGAGACAAAGGAATTATGACTAGGATACCCTTTTGTTGACAAATAGATGTAGATGTTACTCGGCAAGTCCATCAATGACGGCCAGTCCTACCAACCTATCCCTGAGCCAGCATCCAAACAATAAGCAGCAACAAGCCTCCCTAGCAGAGACCCAATTACCATTAAACTATTGCTACTATCTGACCTATTCAACAAGAATCAACAGAGGAGTTAGCAGCGGCTCGATGCAGCAGTATATGGGAGTATCTACGTGCTTTAGACACCCAAGAGGCGAGGAAGATTTTCTTTTGGAAACGGTCAAATCAGCATCCACATTACAATAAAACGGCATCTACTTCAAGGGCCGGACTTGTCGGTGTGACATAGTTATGCCCAATTGTTGTTAAAATTACTGCAAATATTACGCTTTCAAGGTGAATGAATAGAGGAGCTATTGCGGCCGATCAGCAAGACCAGACAATTCTCCAATCTGAGACCTAGGCTTCATTAAGAACCGTGCCTAAAAAAAGAAGAAAGGGCCTCTACAAAGCTAGATTCCTAGGGCTACTTCAACCACTTTACTACCAAACTAATAGTATACCTATTTGAAGCGGGCAACTACATGTATACAAAGTATCGGTGCCTCTAAGATTACTGCTCAAGGGCAGAGATGATTGGCTCAAACTCTTCAGGGTGTGGAGCCTAGATCCACCTCGGCTATCTCTAAGTATACGCCCAGTAACAACCTTAACCCAGGATATCTGTTCTAACGCAAAATAGGCTAGGAAAACCGGCTTACAGCAGAATTAGATATCCTACTCTGATGCTAACAGGTGTCGGGAGAAATCTAAAATCGACGATTACGGCCCGGTGCAGCGGAAACCCTGAATCACTGCATGTCCTAAATCCGGAGACGGCACGGACAGAAAACCACCATACTCAGCCTCACTCTACGCTTCTCTAGGGAATTTCGAGTTCATGCTAAACGGACTCTCATAGATAGTTTCCTCTGCACTTATATGAACAAGAAATTATTTCACGACGTGAGATATTATGAGATGAAGTGAAATAAGGATTCAGCTAAATAGATGGAAGGAAGGGAGGCTTTATTATTGTCTTAACTCATTTATAGTGAGTATATCCATATACACTCAACCTCAAAAAAACATAAACAAGGGAAAGGAATAAACCATAATACCGGCACTAGATCCTTTCACTTAACCCTCAACCCATATTCTAGTCTATAAGCGCATACGACTAGTTCTTCTAACATAGTACAAAATGTTTTTCCGCCTCCACAAACTAATCCTCCCTTCATACGCAAGTCAACTCGCCTACTTTAATAATATAAAGTATAGAAATATAAATATATCATGCCCCCCGCTAAAAAAAGACATGGAAATAGAAAAGAAAACAGTCGAGCCAACCCAAACCTTTTACCCAATCATGACCCAGTACGCGTTACTCAGACAACTCTTTTTCATAAATGTTGGCTACCCTTCGATTCTGGTATTTATCCCATGCTCTTTCTCAAACTCCGCCATAGCTGTACGGGCATGAACGACATTTGGGTCCTCCACCCAATCCCATACGCAGAACCTTTCAACAGCGTTCTCGTTCGACGATTCTTGACTGAAATCACTCATTCCCACGCCAGAGCAATCAAATGCAGGTATCGGTTGACCATTTGCGTAAGCTAATTCTTGCATATCGAACTGTTGAAGAGCAATCCGTACATGTTTGCGGCGCCGAGACTCACCCGCCGTGACTCGGGAAATGAAGGGGACATTGTTCTTTGGGGTTGTTGGAGGCGGTGGAGGGGGAGTAGATGGTGGTGAGGGAGGGGCGGAGAAATATGACTGAGAGGTTGTTCGCTGACCAGATACTGTCTGGTAGTTTATCTGAGAACTTGGAGCCGCTGCTGGGGATCTGGGGTCTCTGCTGGTCGTCATTGTGGTGATGAGCTGATTTCGTATTAACAGGATATTAGAAAGGGATCTTTCTGGTGGAAAAGGTCGCCTTGTTTTATTCCGAGTGATAAAGGTACTCTACTGGTTGATTTTACTTGGACCAGATATGATATACAGGCACCATTAAAGGATTGATTGGTATTCCAGCTTCAACGTTGACCATGTGCTCCGTTTATATAGTTCCAAATCCTACCATAGTTCGACCAATCCGTCGGGAGTTCCCTAATCGTCGGGAACAACACATAACTACTTTCATGATAGACATGTCTAGTCTAGGTGTGCCAACTCCTGTCGGATGAAGCCAATTTATTTCCGCTGCGGCTTTGACCGGGGCCAAGGTCAAAAGAGGGGCAGGAATCAACTCCGAATGGATAAGAACGGAGACTCCTAGATAATTGAGAGGGGTTCGAGAACAGGTCAAAGCGTAGTAAATAAAGTCCCTCATTCCTGGGTAAGTATTATCAACAACGTCTGGGAGTGGAGTTGAACAATTGCGAAATAAAGATTTGCCTATGGCGCACCCTAGTAGCGGCAATGAAGAGCTGTAGGATCTCCGCTATTCATCTCATGCAAGAAGGGAGGTAAAATGAGAAGGACAAAAGTGCACAGTGCACTTTTCTCATCTTTCAATATTTTCAACAGGGTGGGGAGTATAAAGGTCATCTACAAGGGGTGTTAACTCGTCAAGGAAGCGAGCCAAAGCAGACCCGCCAGACTGGGTACCGTTATGGTGGGCGGGTTCCCATAGTAGAACAGCGGGGTGTGTGAAGTTTCTACGGTTGCATGCATCGAAACTTCACCTTTGTGGGAATGGGCGCACCAGAAAAGCGGGGCCAACGGGGCACTGGAACCAGTTGGAGCGTAAACGTGACCCGACACCTTGGAATCGAAAAGTCTTTCCCATCCATGCCATGTGCGGGATCCGGCAGCCCTCCTAATCCAGTCTTGGTGCCGGAATAACGAAACAGAGTACTGGGTCGCCCAGCCACAGCAACAATCTTGACTTTGGGAGACGTGGGGGTTCCAGTCCAACAATCCCGATGCTGTTGTCGGTGTTTCTATGCCCACTTTCTGGGATTCTATCACCGGTGGTTACGGGGCCGGTCCCACCAGCAGTCCCATCTCAGAACCCTCCCTAGTCAAAGATCCATTAGGAGATTTCCTATCATCTTCTGGTGTAGCTCGCTAAAAGGACCCTTTCCTGGTCTTAGAAGCTTTACTCCAATTAAAACACAGTACTATTAGTACATCTACACACTGCGCACCCAAGGACCTGGTCGGAGGATATTCCGAATTAGTGGAAAGGGCTAAAATTTTACACTTTAACAGCAACGCAGAAAATGCACGAGACAAGGCTATATGTACGGTGAACTAGTATACCTATCATGCCTTCTTTTGTCCCCACCCACATTACTCTTCCAGCCCCCTTTTCTGGCTTTTGATTCTCATACATTTGAGTTTTTGCTTATATTTATAATTAATTCAGGTTGTGCTACCCTATTATGCATGACCCTAGATTTGAGTTACGTGAGGAGGGCAATGGATGGCAGAGAAACGCGAAATAGGAAAAACAAACTTTGTAAGATTTTTTTCGACTAGGCGTGTGCAGCCAAGAAAACATATGCAATATAATGGGGTTTCAATTGTTTGCTGCACATGCACTCTCCAGAACAGCACACCACCCGTTAGGGCTACCAGGGTTGACCAAAGGTTCGGGACTCTTGTTTACTTTTTCTACTCAAAGTGCCGACCTCTTCTTCCTGAGTAACCATTTCCAAATGGTGCTACCTTTAATAGTAGGCTAGGTGCCTATATGTATTATGCTAATGAAGAAACAAGAAACAACAATATAGAAAACATACATGTGCTTCAGGTATCGCGGGATCGGTGGTTATGACGTGCCGAAACCTAGGTTAGATCTGCTAAAGGTTTCTTTTACCACACCACATTCTAAGGTCCCCGGAGCTTTTCCAAGGCATTGTGCTTACAATGCAGCGTCCCGTCTTTGTTTACCAGGATATATTCAAAGGGGTCATACGCCCAGCAAGACACTATCAGGACACTATTGGTATTAGCATCTCGATCTTCTGCCCCATTCCTACTGCGGACCGTAATCTGGCCCCAAGTTTGTGCTTAAAGCAGTGTTTAAATATTTATTTTCAATGATTTGAGTCAGTGCGCCAGTAAAGCTTGCAGGAAAAACACCTCCAGACCCGTGGATCCACAGATTCTTGCAATAGCTGTTCCGAGATATAGTGAATTCAGTCTGATCAGCTCACGGTGTTCACTGAGCCTGTTGCCTGGGTGTAAAACCTTGGCGCATGCTTAAATTTACCGGCCGCGTTATGCGGAAGAACTGAGAAGTACTATATGCATATAGCCGCCAGTCAGTATATGTCGTCGTTCTTAATAGAGATTTGCGCCGTGCTCGGTGGAACTGTGCCAAAGTCTGGCCCACTATGACGGTAAATTGGTAATACTCCCAGATGTTGTATCCTACCCTTTCTCATCTTATAACACGGGTTTTACTTTTTTCTCCCCCCTTCTCCCCAGCCATCTTCCCCAGAGACAAGGTAGCAACAGTCTGATGGAGCAACACCAAAAGAAAATAAAGTCAGATTAATAGATGACAGATCTTCCATGCAAAGCATGAAAATTATTCCTAAAACACACTTTCGTGCAGAAATACAATTATTGCAGTCTCTAATAAAAGATGAGGGACTTTGTTAAGGGTATAGTGTAAGTCATGTTATGATTACACTAAGTAGGGTACATTTTTAATAGCTTAGAACCACACTACTTACGTGGATGTCTCGGAGCTTAAGTAGCATCGCATGTGAACGGAATAGTTATACGGTTCAATAGGTGTAGAGAATGATTGGCTAATACATTAGATTATTGAAACAGCAACTTGTCACGAGGATTACTCTTGAGGTGATCCAGAAAGAGTGTTGGGAAAGGTGTTGTACTTGTTGTTGCAATGGCCCTGACCGTTTCTTACTTCCCAAACCCTCGGGAACTGCACGGACGACACGCGGAAGATAGCCGGACATCCGCCCCAAAAGACCTTCTCATCCACTTGGGATATCAAGCACACTCTACCACTTCCAACATAACTGACCATGCACGCACAAAACCTGGATTTATTTAAGGCTCAGCCTACCTATTCGGATACCTTGACATCAGGGCATTGACAGCCGAAATACAAGGGAATATCCTCTAGAAGTGCATCAACATGATATCCCCTCAGCTGGAGCATCTCTATAACTACATGTATTGATTGGTTATATGGCCATAACATACCTCTATCGAGTAATAACTCATGATGCAATTAGGGGTGAGAGTTATTGCTTTTCATTGGATTACAGGTAGGGCATTCAATAACAATTCTAGTCACATCAGCAAAAAAACCCCGAATTCTCTTCAGGGGAGCCTAACGACAGTTTATGCACTCTATACAAATATACCCTTCATAGCACCATCTAGGTGGTCAAGAAGACAAAATAGGGGCAAAAAGAGGTCTCTATTAGGAGAAGAGTTTTTGGTTTTTGTATATTCAGCATGCAAGCTAATTCTAAAGATAATACTCTTTCCATACTAGTCCCTACTAAATCGAAGCATAGCAATTCATCCCGGTAGAGTTTCCCTCGAGGCTTGCTACAAATTCAAATTCTAGGAAATTCTGACCGGAACATACCTAAACCTCTAGGACTATCACATTGCCAGGGCTCCTAAACACTACTACGTCACATAGGAAATCCTGCCCTTTCTAGGACAATGCCCAAGCAGATCGATTCTCTCTTATTATTTCCCTAAATAGTTAAGGGATGCTTAATATACTCCGAACGTTCTGCATTCCTTCCTAAATCCTAAGCTGACAGTAGCTAAGTTTTGAAACGCTGAATAATATAATTTGCATAACGGAATCCCTTGTCCAAGTCAGAAGCCCCCACATATCTAGCTCACAGATAGGCCTGGCTATAGCCTAGCATGTGAACGAATGCTGAATTATCTACCCCTCATCAGAATTCCGGAAATCCGAAACCTATGCGCTGGCTAGGTGGTAGATATATATGTCACGTGAGTTAGGCAGGGTATCTATTAGCGAAGAAACATCCCGAGTGAGTCGGCCAATTAATACCCTGTCTAATCTGAAGTATCTGTCGAGCCACTAGCTATGTGCTTCCTGGGAGGATCACTATTTCTTATTCTCCACACCTAAAGGTGCTCCTGCTGATGGTCCTAAGTTAGGAAAACCGAGCCAATCATCGTAGAATCAACCCCTTCCCCGTGTAAACAGTATGCGGTAAAGAGCCTAGTGCTAGCGGATATATGCATTCAAGCTGGTTTCAGTTATTTTTTCTTTTCTACGTTCTCTGTAGTTTCCAACGTAACCCGGGCTGCTGGCTCAAAACGAGGCTGGAGCGGAGTGACAGCTAAACACTACCCCGCAATGGATATTGAGCATTGCAAGGCACGATAACTTTACGAAACCCAATGAACGCCTATGATTGGCAACCCAAATTTCTTTAGGACAAGGTCTCTCAGACATAAGAGGAGGTCTGTGAGGGTTTTCTCAAGTTAATACATGGAACTGCTGGTAGCAAAAAAACAAACAGAAGTGACACTACTATCCAATCTATCTATGCGTTCTTTTCTTTATGCAGAGATCCGTCGGGTTACACTTCCGTCACGCTCCGATAACTCTCAGACCTCTGTATCCCGTATTCCGCAACTCGCTACCAAACTGTCGGGATCCCGATGGCTACTTATCTAGGTATAGATGCCGCATTGAGGGGAAATTGGATCGAATGTTTACCTGGTTCATAAACAAGGAAAGTAACAGATAAATTCTATAAACCGGTTGCGCTTTCCTAATGCTTTCTCCTTCTTAATAAGATACGGATACCCACGCTCCGGTTTTGACGTTAGGCGTTATATTACAATTATGCATGCCTCCCTACACAGCAAAAATGATATTAAAACATGAATCTGAAAGATCCCGGACTACTCATTTCACGGTCGCAAATAAACCAAAGCAAGGCCTCTTGACCAGAGGAATATTCTCTATATATTTCTTTAGCAAAGTCTTCACGTCCGGGTGCGCCGCCAAAGAGCAGAATTTGTTGCATATACCCTCACGTTATATGAATCGAACCTAGCTTATCATAACTAAGAGTTTAACTCGCCGCCCGGGTTCCCAGATAACTAACCGCAAGATCTGTGACTTTGACCACTCTGCGCCCATTCGTGGAAGTACATGCATAATACCATGTTTCTTTATGCCATTAGGGCTATACTAACCTAGAATGGGATTCCCTTGATCCATGCCCAAAGGTGCAGAGAATTTCCAAAATACACTTATTAGAACCAAAGCAGCCAACCGTAATTTATGTTCCTCACAAATTTAATTGCCGGTGTTCTCAAAGTACTGACCCATCCTGTGTATATAGTAACAAAGTTTAATACTATACACTTAAGGTACATTTCCAAGAACCACGAGTGGCAAGAATGACTACTATCACCGAGGAAATACTCTTCCCTCTAGGCTATTTTACACAATCTTATTCATACATGCATGTTTCTATTACTACATTTTGATTGAAAACATGTCTTATGTGACAAGCGGGTGATACCTTAAGGCTTTATATTGTGTGTGACTCAATATTAGAGGTAATTATACGTACTCTAAAAGTTTGAGAACCTCCTGTCTTATGTTGGCTCCCACCAGCAGGAATGTCACCTCCCCAAAACAGAGCCTTGTATCAGCACAGGGTACTCGAATGCTTGTCTTGCAGCACGTGGAGGGACATGTCCAGTAATCGTTGAGGTAAACTGTTGGAAGTACCTTACCGTAATAATAATATCACTTTATATCAGAACCCTGGTAAACTGTGCCATTGAGCTAATTAAGATAGATACCTCAATCCTAAAATCTGTTACCTAATATCCCTTTAACCTTGTCCTATATTTGGAAACGATCTTACTCTCGAATCAAAAAAGTTACTCTATTCAAATTTCAACCTTTACTAGAAAAGGCTAGAGCGCATTGGCCGAGCCATACCGTATAATCTGGTGAAATTTAACCCGCCATAGTAGGGATTACAGTTGCCCTGACCAACGAGAGGCGGCCTTTTTGGTATTCTAGACGTCAGTTCTACAGGTTTTGGTGCAAAATACCCCTGCTGCAGCGGGCCGAATTTCACCAGATTATACGGTACATCTTAGGCGCCGAAACCTAGGGGTCTTTGCTCAGGGTCTGGGAGAGGGTGAAAACTGGTCATGTCCGTGAAATACCTAGTAAATATACACTTACAAGGAAGTTTAGGTCAATAAATTCTACAGAAACTAACCCCCCCTGTACATGATAGAGTAGAACCGGTACTCTCCGAATCATATCCAGCGATCCGCCCCTACCCCGGTACCAGATATCGGGGAACATGAACTCATGCCGACTCTCTGGAACATTTAATAATCTTTCTACCTAATCCTACCATTACATGCTAGCAACCTAGCAACCACTTTTTTTTAGATTACTTAACGACTAGCATCTCTAATGGACTTAGATTATTGGTTTAAATCAAATGATATTCCTTGGAAATCAGTATGCTGTTGTCTCATTAGAACGCGCGACACACCAGAATGTGATGCCAACTTACCATAACTAGCTTCCCTTTGGAACTCTAAGCCTGGGGGGATGCAAACAGGTGGCACGGAAACGTGTATGAGTGATCCTTTGTGATCCACTCGGGAAAGAGCCGTCGTGAAACCCCCCTCTCCCTCCTTCCTGGTGATAGGGGGTATTTATGTCTCTAGTAACTTTTCCCCCCAATCAAGTTCTGCTTCGCCAATCCGAGACAAATCGGTCGTTACAAATTACCTTTCCCAGTTAGATCAGATTGTGACAAACCGGTCGACGGTTAAGACAAACTCGTAAAAATAAAAAAAAGAACTCCTCCCCTTCTGGCAGAAAACCGTCCTGGTAACATAATCGCGGCGTGGCGGATAACGAACAAGTCTCTGAAACTTTTTGCCTTGTCCTGAACCTGACCTGGGTAATGGGTCTAACGTTTTTTTCACCGGTATTGTATTATAACACTTTATCTCTTTCCTTTTTTTTTTCTTCACTTTTTTTCCTTGCCCTACTTTTTTCCTGCAGGGAGAGGTCAGATTTTTTTGTTTACTATTATTGGTGGCGCTTAGCGAAGGTGTAGAGGTAACTTAATTCTTTCAAGAAAATCTTTCCCGAGACTAGAGTTTCTTGAAGAGATACTCCACCCCCTTTTTTTCTTTCGTTATTAAATCACTAAAGTACCGATCAACAACTCGTTTCAAGGTAAATCAGGAGTCTAGTAAGACAGTGGGGGGGGGGGGGTTAGAAAAAGTCAATAGATTATTAAATTATATTTGAATGTTGATCTACTTGATTAGTCAGCTATATAAGTATTTATAGAAGTCCTATGGAGCTACCGAGTGACGATTTATGATGAATTCCAGTCTCGATATGCAGATATAAGCCGAAGCCAAGGTATTCATTGCTTACTAGATCTCGGAAGTCTCCCCGGTAGCTCTCCTCCCTCTGTCTCTTTAGCCGACTCTATCCAACTTAACTCTAATAGTCCCCGTGGACTTGCCTAAGCTTACGCCACGGCCGCCGATATTCCCACATTTCTGAGAGATGGGGCTAGACCTGAAGAGCGCTCGCGCGCCTCACCAGCTAGCTCAAGCCTATGACGGATTGACCGGAGTTTTCCGTGTAGCTCGGGATATTATTCTACTTGGACACTTTTCTCTTGGGGGAGCTCGCCTAGACTCGAGAGTGATAATCTACGGCTCTCATTAGTAGACTTATAAATATTTTCTAACTCGAAGAGTAGAAAATAACCGTAAGAATAGACTTTTTTATCTTTATTGTTGGTATGGGGTGATGTATTTTTTATACCTATTTAGTACTAGTTGATAGGTCTTTGGGGCTTAAAAAAAACAACCAAGTCTATGGCTTTGGGCACACTGAGTATTTTAGATTCTCCACTTATATTCTAGACCCGAGCTTGCACCGTAGGTGAGGGATGCTGTGGGCTTGGTTTGGTTTCATTGATGTGGGTCGGCCCTCAGTTATGAAAGAAGGTAAAGGCTAAAATTGACTTAAAGACTACTTATCCACCAACAAATTCTATAGAGGGGGTCGAAGCTGGTATATGAGCCGTGTATATGTAGAATTTTTGGGACGAAGTTGTTACATGGCCCGTGTATATGTACACTTGTGGGTCTGACACGTATAGTCTCCTTGGGGGTCCAGTATCAATATCAGACCATTTCTGTAATCATATATGCGGCATACGGCTGGAGATAACGTAGAGATTTGGCCCATTATAGGAGCCTACAAATAATACATGTATGTAGTGCGATCAAAAATATAGGTATGTATCCGAGATTAATTACGTAAAGAGCGGAAGAGCCCGAGTGTAAATTTTATCTACTTTTGGACTTGGGTCAAAGAGCATTCTATGATGTATTTCTTATCTGTCGTATGTGCTGAATAGTTATGGGCGAGTGATATCGTATGACATGGCGGTAGCAAGAATATCTGCCAAGGCCGAAGAGATTGCAATCGTTTCTCTACTGTGTAGAGTGTTTGGTATTACATAATCAGCAAAGGTGAGAATAACCTTGGGAGATGTGAAGTGGTTTGCTTCTGTTCTATTTCTGTGCTTGGTAGTGAATAGCTTACTTGTAACAAGAAGTGTTTATTTTTTCCACCGTGATTCGGCACAAGTAGCACGACTAGTATCCTCCTAAAAATTCATCCCATATTGCTTATATTGCACCCACCCAGACTATCCCCTCAATGAGTTGAGCTACCCAACCAGATTTCATTATCATCAAAAATCCAATTCGTATCCGTAATCCTCATCAAGTTTAGCTCATTCCACACATATCTCTCGGTCCCATCCACGAGCTCAAAATGTCTGTTTATCTATTGAAGGATGACCGTACCATCTATTACTGTCCCTCCTTGGAACTGATGCAACTGGAATAATTTACCGAGGTTTGTATCGCTGCTGACATCATGTGTAGTCCAGAGTATACCCATTTGTGCATAACGTGAGCGGATTGGGCCACGATAACGGATATTGATGCGTAATTTCTGTATCCTAGGGCCGATGTGGAGTCCCTGCTGTTCCTGATGCTGCTGGTAGCTATGTTCCTTCTTGACTTGTGTGACTGCTCCCTTACTGGCATCTTCATCCCCACTATCCCGCTTCCCGATCAGGACTATCATATCAGACTGGATAGGAGGGGTGTTTTGCTTCATAGGATATAAGTCTATGAAATTGAAATCCGAGGTATAAGGTAGGGTATTTTAACTTCTCGTCGAGGGCGATGATGTCGATGATGAGTGAGTGCGGTGAAGAGAGGTCTGAATGATGTTTGTTGTAGTATACAATGAGGGGCGCTAACTAAGGGTAGCAATATTGGGCTTAAATGACAAAAACATTTTACCATGTACATTTATATATATATATTATTTCACTTCTCTATCTGTAAAAACAGTGTACCCGATCTATCTCTTCCTTTCATACTGTAGTTTAGATAATATACCTCAAGTCACTCTTTTGCCTTTTCCCCTTTCCCCTTTTTATAGCCACCTCTATTTCCCCCTGTTTTATAGCCACCTCTACCTTTTATATATTCCTCTAGTAGCGTAATCATTGACTCCTTCTTGCCCAGCTTCGCGAAATATAGTGCTGTGTATCCTTTAGCGTTCTTAAGACTTGGATTTGCGCCCTTCTTGAGTAATAGTCTTACTGCCGCTATCCCCGTCCGTCGATATTCCCAGTTCCGTGCTGCACTTTTTATGAGCGGGGTATCACCAGCTATATCCTGAGCATCAATAAACGACCCCGCTGTAACCAAAAGTCTTATTACTGTCAAATCACCGCCTTTTGCAGCCCAGTGAAGAGCTGTCGCCCCATTCCTATCCCTAACATGAACACTCATGTCCAATGCTTCGTTAACCTGAAAGTACTTCCAATTCACCAACATCCGAACTGACTTTGTATCGCCATACCCCGCTGCCTCATGAAGTGCAGTTTTTCCATTAGCTTGTTGTGCATTAATTATAGCATTATATTGAATCAATAATCCCAGCACCTCACTAGCCCCATAATGTGCTGCTTTCTGAAGAGCCGTCATACGGTGACAGTGATCCAATATCTCTAGGTTGGCTCCATTTTTACACAAGATATTGACAATTGGTCTCCTTTTGAAAAATATTGCTATATGAAGTGGTGTTTCTCCATACGGCCATTGCTCTACTTTTTTTGCCTCCTCCACTACTACTGCTGCGTTTTGTACTGGGGTCTTGGGGCTCTTTGAGAAGCGGGCATTGATGTCGACTCCTTTCCTTAAGAGGATCCGAACTAATGGGATGTACCCTTTCTGTATTGCCCAACAAAGCGCTGGTAGTCCGGCTTTATCGATCATTGCGAAGTTGTGGAGAATAGGTGAGATTACTAAAACTGTGAAGCGGTCTACTTTGAGGAGGTTGAGTACATCTTTCTGGTTAAGGTTGTTGGTAATATTATAGAGTAGTTCGTTCGGTAGTGTACAAAGCGGCATATATAATATTCGATTAATGTGTGTTTTTTTTTCTTTTCTTTCCTTTCTTTCGGTATATAAGATTCTGAGATCCTATAGGCGTAAATACTCAGAATTAAATAGGCAGAGCTCTTGGCGGCTCTAGGGTAAATAAACCCCCAAAGGGGGAAGCTCATAGAACCGATCAATCACAGATATCTAAAGAGGATAAAGACCGCAATCACTATTAATAAAGCACAAAATAGCGGAGAATCTACTCAAGGGCACCATTTCTGCAATATTAATTCTAAACTATAATCTGCACCCCATCTGATCTAATCATTTCAAATCACTCGACACTCTCACTAGTATTTATGAATATCACGTGTTGGTTAATCACGTGGAGGGGTTAGGGTTGTTGTTGTTGTGGAGGATAGATCTCGTTCACCCTTCAAGCTATAAGTCCTCGAGTGTGAATACAATTGTTCTGAGACATGCAGAACTTTTATAAATACTACGTATAAATTGGTATTGTAGCTTAGTAGAGGCTCACTACAGACCTCCACGCCTTAAATTTATACTGATACGGTCTCGGCCTTGCAGGCTCCTAGCTTTGTCTATTCTCCACCTCAGTCACTATAACAGTGGTGGTGGTAGATCTAGGAAGGAATAACTTTAATTATTGACGATGATCATATATATGCAAAAGTTTGTTTAGAAGTTAAGATAAAAGCCCCTAGTTTTAATGTGTAACCGGTAGATATGTAAATTCTATCACACCCATTCACATACATACTACTAGATGTGTCTGTAAAGAACTACATATATATACCCCCTCCAAGGAACGTACGTAAGCTTAAGATTATTCACGGGCCAACACATATACCACTAGATAGTGTATAGAAGCTAGTAGAACCCAAAGAAGCATAACAGAACCAGAAAGAATATACATAACCCCAGAGCTAATAAGACGTAATAGGAAGATCGAACTCGGGAGAGGCTCAAAGAAGTATCTATATAGGGAACAAAGCCAAAGCTTAATATGTGACTACTTGTGCGAATTGCATAACTACTTGCAGAGAGAGAGAGAGAGAGAGAGAGAGAGAGAGTTCTGGCGCGGGTACAGAATTATCTAGTGAGATCGGCCCTCCATTGTTGGTAGTCCGACCAGTACAACGCGAGACAAATCTCAAGCTATTTTTTTAATATATCCCAAGACAAGAGGTATCCCAGAGTAAAAATGAGCATATGATAGATCCTCATCAGTATTACAGAGGGGGGAATATACAATATTTTATTCCTACAATCAAGCGAGCTGGTACATGTGGATTTCCTAGACTTGCGGTATATCTAAACGTAGAGGATGTGAGGCCATAACATAAACTCTTCCATATCATCCGAATAGCTTTTATTTCTCCCATAATAGGTCTTGTAAGAGTATTCATGAGTGATATCTCATGACTCCCACACACAAGAGGAAATCCACGATTCCCCAAGACCACAAGAATTACTAACCTATCAGATTAACTGGAGGTCGGTATCTACTGTTCGTTACACATGTGGAAAAGATGCCAAGCCTGGGTGATCACGACAACCAATAGAACATATAGACAGATAAATAAAAAAATCAAGTACTTTTTTTTTTCCTCCAGTAATCCTAAAAACTAAAACCACGAAATATACAATAACTGACATTTCTAGAATTCCCTTACATGATTGTCACTCCACTGCCTCCTCTCTCTTAGTTGTTCTCGGGACGAAGAGACCTGACAGCTTTTCCAGCACGCCAGATCTCAAGGTTCCTGATCTCCTCCAACTCGGCCTCAAACTTCTTGCGGTAGTCGGGGTCAGAGTTGTACTCGAGGGAGCGGATGGTCTCCTTTCCGGTCTTGACAGAGTCGTAGAGGTCGTTGAAGACGGGCTTGAGGGTGTCCTTGAAGCGATTGGTCCAGTCGATGGCACCACGACGGGCGGTTGTAGAGCAGGCAGCGTACATCCAGTCCATACCGTTCTACATTATGTAAAATCAGCTTTTGCCCCAGACGTAATACATAGGGTAACTTACGCCTCCGATCAAGGGGTAGAGAGACTGAGTGGCTTCCTCAACAGTCTCATTGAAAGCCTCAGATGGGGAGTGGCCGCGCTCACGGAGAACCTCGTATTGGGCGAGGAACATACCGTGGATACCACCCATCAAGCAACCACGCTCACCGTACAAGTCCTAATAATTCATTAGTCCTGCCGACAGAAATGAAAACATATATACGCATGACTCACAGAGTAGACCTCCTTCTCGAAGGTAGTCTCGTACATGTAACCGGACCCAACAGCGACACCAAGGGCAATAGCCTTCTCCTTGGCCTTTCCGGTAACATCTTGCCAGACAGCAATGGAAGAGTTGATACCACGGCCATTCTTGAAGAGAGTACGGACGGTCCTTCCAGATCCCTTAGGAGCGACAAGGATGACATCGATATCAGTTGGGCACTCGACCTTGGTCAAGTCCTTGAAGACAGGGGAGAATCCGTGGGAGAAATAGAGGGTCTTGCCCTTGGTGAGCTGGGGCTTGATTGCGGGCCAAGTCTCGGACTGGGCAGCGTCGGAGAGGAGGTTCATGATGATTGTACCCTTTGAGATAGCCTCATCAACGTCAAAGAGATTGGTACCGGGAACCCAGCCATCTTGGATTGCGTCGTTCCATGATGCACCGTTCTTTCTGACACCTGAAGATTTACATCAGGAAACTGTATCTGGTGAGTAATTTTAAGATGGGAAACATACCGATGATCACATTCAAACCGTTGTCTCTTAGGTTAAGACCCTGTCCATGCCCTTTATTGACCGTCAGACTCTGAACCTTCCTGAGATATATAGATCAAGACGCAATGGATGCGTAATAAGGCTACAAACCTTGAGAACCATATCCGATCAAAGCGAGAGTATCATTCTTGAAGTAATCCTGTAAAATAAATCATTGTAAGATACTATACCTTTCCCAGATGAAACACATTTTAGAGTGAGAGTGAGAGAAAAAAATTATTTCCCCTCCCTAGCTATTGGTGACTCACCAGTAACTTCTCTCTGGGCCAGTCCGCACGCTCTATAAAACATTTCGTCAGCGATTTCTTTTTTTTTTCAAGAAAGAATAAAACCTCAATACTCAATTGAATTTAACATACCGTATACATCCTCCTTAACACCAGCAAAGTCAATGGTCTTAATACCCCTCTTCTGGACAGCGGCCGGAATGCGAGGAGCGACAGCGACGGTAGCTCTCGCGGCAGCAGTAAAAGCAGTCGCAATAGCCCTCTTCTGGACGGGTACCGCAATTTGACGGGCAACGTTTGAGCGAAGTGCTCTAGTAAAAGTACGCGAAGCCATTGTAGTGTATGAAGATATTCCAAGAGGGTGACTTTTTGGAAGGTGAAGGACGGAAAGAGGAAACTGGGTCGGTTTTTTTTTTTTTCCTTTCTGCCTGGGGGGGGGGGGAGGGTTTTATTTTTCGGTTTTTTTCCGCGTGGGGAAAACTGAGCCAAGCTAGGGTCAGGGTCACAGCCGAGTATTTAAATGGCTTGGCAGATGCGCGACACCTCTAATGTTACTTAATTGCTATCACTCGTATATTATGTACTTCTCCCCCCTCTCCTCGTAGTGATAAGTTACATGTAATTCCCAACGTCTTGGCATACAGTAGTATTACACAACCCTGTACAAAAAAAAAACTCACATTACCCCAGATCCCCCATACTTTATCCAAATAAATAAAACCCAAAAAATTCAATATCCGTCACAAATGGCCACCTAAGCCTCTACGACATGAACCGGTAAAGATATTTCCGGGGTGATTTATTCCCTCCCTCCCCCCTCCCCTGGTTGAATCACAACTGCCGTTTCTAACTCTCTCTCACTCCTTACTCTACTTAATATATTACCACTTGAGAAGAAAGAAAGAAATTTTATATGAGAAAATAACCAAGACAAATCTGGGCAAGAGTCGAAAATCCCTTGGCTACATAGATGTAATTACTCAAGTACATACAAAGGACTCTTTGCCCTGTTTTAATAATGTAATTTGGACTAGTACACTACCAAACAAAGAAAGAAATAAAATAATACATGGCCCATAAATAGGTACATGTAGTACATACATTGAATCAGGCAGGTTAACTAATCTAAATTCGGAGGAACAAAATAACTTAACGTCTCGGTAGGTACCAAACAAGTTCATGGTCCATCACTCGCTACAAAATACCAAAAGATAACTCTCGATGTCAACCTTGCTCTACTGATTGGGCAGATGGATATAATCAGCTCTGTGGTCTATTTTAGAAGCATCCTCTAAAACACTCTCTTTGCTACAGGCTTCAAGGCAGTTAAAGCCCCAATCTACACGCACTTTGACCATTGTATAACAAGTATGTAGGTGCTTAATTTGATTGATTGCTCCTGTATAAAACGGATCAATGGTTTACAAT
The DNA here is from genome assembly GCA_033030345.1 of Verpa bohemica. Taxonomy (NCBI): domain Eukaryota; kingdom Fungi; phylum Ascomycota; class Pezizomycetes; order Pezizales; family Morchellaceae; genus Verpa; species Verpa bohemica. Next base: position 337,385 of record JAUFSE010000003.1, read on the forward strand.
AGCGGAAATTAAACGAGATGGTAGATCTTTAAATATATATTATTATGCACGTCTCCATATAATAATCTAGCCTCAAGGTTATATATCCTCACCCTCCTCAAGCAAAGAAGCGCAATGCATTGAAGCACTATAAAAGAAGGAAATTCTTGAAGAATCGCTAACTAGTACCATATCAGTGTGACAAAATAGGTTAACAGATTGAAGCCCGCCCGCCCATTTTAAGCATATTTTCCATCTAAAAAGGAGCGCTCCCGGAAGGTATAAATCACAATAAGACAACAAAAGAGAGGAAATACGAAAATAATAGAAACAGCCGTCTATTTCATCTTGAAGCAATAGAACAAAATGAATAGAAAGAAGGCAAAAGAACAAAAAAATGGTAATAGCAAATCTCATGCCTAAAGACGCCCCCTCCCGGCCATAACAACCCCCCCAATATCTCTAGTTATCGTACCCAAACATTTCTACCTCATTTCAATACTCTTTCAAACTGCACATTCTTGATGAAACCGCCCTGCATAGAGTTCTTGACGTTTCGTACGAAGTTGTCTCTCGTAAGCCGGAGGTCCTCCGCTGCTTCCTTGTTAAGAGGGTCTGATGGGTTCGGCTCGAGGAAGAGAAACTACGTGCACCTGTCAGTCTACCCACCTCTAACTCCTAAGAATCCGAGACATACCTGTAGCCCAACCATAACAGCATTCAAGTTCAACACCGGTTTCCAATCTTCACGAAGAATATTCAAGCAGATGTTTCCCTCAAGATCGATGTTGGGATGGTAAATCTTCTGGGTACACTTGACCTTTGGCGGCTCATGCGGAAAGTTCGAGTTGATGGCGAATGTGAAGTTGAAAGACCCACCCTTATACATACCTAACACGCACACATTAGTAAGTAGAAGGGGTTGAGAGGAGGGGAGGGCAAACCTTCATCCGGCTCAAGAGTCAACTCAAAGTTCAAGACATCCTCTGGGTCTGGAAAATGCGTCTTCATAGTCGACGGTAGCGATAGCTCAGTAAGATCTTTCTCATAGTCAGTTCAAGGTCCTCCGATAAGCATCCAAACTACAGAGATAACACACCCTTCTGAGTCCGCAACTGAGCAGCGGTAACCTTCTTCTTCGGCCCCCCCTCAGCCTTAGACGCAGCATCCTGCTGCTTCTTCTATTCGTATCCGATCTCATATTAGCTCTACTCTTAACTTCACCCCCCGTACGGTGAGGATGAATAATCGGATCAAGAGAAAAGAAACCAACACAACAAACTCACCATAGACCAAATCTTCAGCATGATATCTTATTTTAATCTCAATACTCGACTAAAGCTCACAAAAAGCTCACTGAAACCTCAAGAGCAGAAGCAGGGGGTGAAAGAACTAGACTGTCGGATAGCGACCGACAGAAGTGAGAGGAACAGTTAACGTCCAAGTGGCGACAGACGCTGGTAACCGTTCAGGAGCGAAGCCGTTTATTAGACAGGGATCAATAAGCGAGAAGAGAAAGAGAAAAGCACCCTTCTATCTTATTATAGAAAAGAAAACAAAGAAATGATCCTCAAGGTAGTAGCGGGGTAGATGTAAACCCTTGGTGATGTTGCTGGTTGCTGGCTGGTGGTGGGGCTCAACTGGAGAGAGGAAGAGAGGAGGAAGGCAACCACGTCAGGTCAAGAAAAATGACTCCTACCACAACCCACTAGACAGGGGAATCTCATGCAAGTTACAGTACAAGTAATGCATAGTAGGTATGGGTAACCGATAGACAACTTCTTAGCAACGATTCCGTTCTTTTAACGACCAGAGGGTCTGAAGGCGTTTTTCGTCATACGTCATGTAGTTTACACCACGTTCGGACACGACTCACTAGGTCTTCAGCCACGATTAAAATGTTCTAATAGGACCTAGAGTTGGTAGGATCAAAGTTTCCAATTTTCTCCGAAAGAATACAATACTACGTAGCCTGCGAACAAAAATAAAACCAAATTCCATAATCGATAAGCTAATAGTAAAAGAAACTAAAATGTGTTTGTCCCCCCTCCCCTCTGCCAGCGCATTCGAAAAAAACAACAGAAGAGGTATGTAGAATGTGGCAAAAGACAGAGAGGAGACAATCGAAAAAACAAAAAAGAGAACACCAATACCCCGAACCCTTATTTCCCCCTTCCCATACATCCTTTCTGTATTACAATTTCTGGTCCCCAGGCAAAATTTTCTCCCTTAATTCCTTACACAACTCTTTCACATTCTTGGAATGCCTCCTCGTCACTTGCATCGAGTACATCGTACTCGTCATCAGTCAAGAAGCTGTCAAGGTCATCAGCAATGGAGCTAATATCAACCTCCTCATCAGAATCTTCTTGCAAGCTTTGTGTATCTTCAGAGGCAACAGATGCAGCAGGTACAGACACGGTTTCGATATTGACTCTTGCAAGGGTTAGATCCTCAACAGATGCAACGGGGCTCTCAACGGGAAGTCTGGGGAAGATCATTTGCGAAGAAGCCTGCGAGTTATCAACAACGCTCTCGGCAAAATCTTCAAACTCATCCTTGACCTCAGCAATGGGCTCTTCCTCAACCTTGGCCACCTCAACCTTGGGTTCCTCAACCTTGGGCTCCTCAGCCTTTGGTGGCTCGACAACTTGGATATCACACCAAAGTTTGCTTCCGAATCGGGTTCCATCAGGAGCAGTCAAACGCCAGTAGGAGATGTGACGACGGTTGGCATGAAGAGGTGCCTTCAAGCTAACTGAAAAGCTGACAGTTTCACCAGATGCTACTTCATGCTCGATTGTGGTAACGTTAATGAATTCAGGATCAAACATGTAGTCTCCGGCAGTGAATTGGGGCTGAACACCAGCAGGCCAGCTGGTTGGGCCGCTGTTAATCAACTGCCAAGTCTGCGAGAAAGAAGCACCAGCAAACATGACGACACCATCTTGAACAACTTCACTGATAAAGCTGGCCTGGAGAGGCTCTGGTTCCCTTACAGTCTCAACAGAGTTGGAAGTAGAAAGCTCAACGGGTTCAGGTTCTTCGACACTTTCTGGGGCAGGCTGGTACTCCTCGGTGGGCTTAACATCGGCAACGGTTTGGACCTGTGTAGCAGCGTTGGAAGTAGCAGCAGGTGGGCTATAATGACCATCACCCATAACTCTAGAATTCTGTGAGTCTGGCTCTAGGGTTGTGACGTGAACATTGCGAATAGGAGTCTTGAGCTTGATGAGAGGATGTGTCGCATTGTGGGGATTGATTGGTGAGGCTTCGCACCCAGCACAGAAATCGGTATCGGGGCAGACGGCACATTTGTATCTATCGCCATCGATCCAAGAGCGACGAGGCTTATCAGCACACAATGGACCATCGCAGTAAACGCCAAAGTGTTTGACTGTGGACCCTCTAGAAGCCATAACCCCAGCTATAGGAAGTGGGTCGTAGATTGGAACAAAGCGATGACCATGGTGAGAAAGTGGTGCAGTAGTAATACACTTGGCGCAGTAGTCCCAGTCGGGGCAGTTCATGCATTTATGTCTAACACCATATATTTGCTAAACTCAAGTCAGAATCTATAGCAATTTCTTAGCAAAAAGATAAGTACCTTCTCACAGCCATCACAGATGGCATAGTGACGGAAGTTCCTTCCAGGGGCAAGAAGGCGGATTGCCATGGGATCAAGCTTAGTTTCCTTGGTGGCAGGAGTAAACTCATGACGAGGGTGGTGCCCGTGTCTCAGGTTAACGTGACAAGGAATGCAGATATCGTAGTCTTCACACTGAACACAGCTAACAAACTCACTCTCAGGAAGAACTATAAAGCTTGTAAGCACTGAGTCAAACATATGCAAGAATATTGATGTACTTACCAACAACGCAGGAGTTGCAGGTACGAGTAACAGCCGAGGTATCCTTTTCAGTTGGTTCTGGGGATTTTGCCTTGATTGACTCGGTAACACTAGACACGATGTTTCCACCGGCCAAGGTACGCTTAATCAACCAGTGAGCAGAATCCTTGCAATGAACTCCACGCCCAACACAAGCTTGGCAAAGGTCATAGTCTCCCTTATCACAGACGCCACAATGATAGTGCACATCATAAATGTTACCATCGCAAGAGTCACAGAAAATGGCGTAAGTGAAAGCCGGAGCCTTGCTTGGTTGACACGAAAATCCGCTTGGAAGCTCGGCTGGGAGGGTTTGCGAAGCTGGAAGAGTCTGCGAAGCTGGAAGAGTCTGCGAAGCAGTGAACGGAGCTGGTACCGGGGCCTCCTTCTCGTGTTTCTCAACCTCCTCACGAACCGTCTCACGAAGTTTGGTAAGATATTCCTCGCCATTCAAGAAAGATGAAACTGCATCAGCAACAGCTTTGTCAAGCTGAGCTGGAGAAACTTCTGGGTTTGCGGGAGGAGTCTGGGGCTCTGGGGTGACCACGGGTGGCGAAACAAGGGAAGTTGTTGAACTATACGCTGGAGGCAAAGGACGCTCGGTGCTAATTGAACTGCTTCCCGAGGCAACTTCTACAAGTACGGCGTTAGCGGAAAATAGAGATTAGTCTAGAGAGTACGAGAAAAATAAAACATACCACCACCATCCTCAGCCGGGTAAATAAGAGTAGCCTTAATTCTCAACTTTAGCTTAGCTTTGGCAGCTCGGTAAAGCTGTTTGTAGACGGCCGGGTTCTTCGGATCAAGAGTAATATAGCTCGCTGCACTGTCGGAGTATCTTTCAAACAAAACCTCTTGGTCGGCAGGAAGGACAAGCAACTCTCGAAGCTACATAATCGTTAATGTATATTCAAAAAAAATATATATTTACACCGGCTGGTTGCCTGAATAGCCCAAGCGGGGCAACGAAGCGAGAATGGGAATGGGAAAGGTAAGATAGAAACGAGGGTGAATATTTAATAGTACCTTGTTAGGAAGAACGGTAGCGCCGAGATCTCTCAAAGCAAGCTTGAACCGACGTGTTTGGTTTCCAATGCTGATTTTTGCAGTAATGAGAGTATCTGGTGGGAGAGTACTATGGCTAGCCATGACGACGACTAAAGGCCCAACGGATGTATGGGACTGATAAGTCTTGTTGTTACACTGAGCTGTAAGATGATACCGGGGCTAAATAATGAGGGAGGGAGGACTTGTGTTGATGGAAGTTAATGATGAATACGGTTTGTAGAGAAGAGAGGGAGAGGGAGGGAGGGAGAGAGGAAGGAGAAGAAAGGTTGGGGTAGATGGAAAGAAGGAGCGAGTATGACAGTGATGGAGACGTTCTAGCGGCGGTAGGAAGCAGCACGAGCAGCGTAGCGTAGCGTTGTTAGCGTAAGCAACTTTGTGGTGTGGAGAAGCAGAGGGGCGACTTTTTGCTCCCGCACCAGGCAGCCAACTATTACAAGGTGGAGGTGGTAGTGGCACCTTCTCCCCCAGCCACTAACAGACCCCCACCAACCAATCACCCCAGTGCACTAGCTGCCTATGGCCCCATCCGGGTTGGCGCGTGAGTCCTTTCTTCCCCCCGGCCCCGGGATGGGGGATCCATACCCATACCCGTAATCCATGCTGACGACGTTTCCCTTTCACTATGGATGAGCGAACCCGCGTAGGCTCGAGTTGTAGTATTGTGTGTAGGTACTCTATAATACACATGTAGAGTTACGCCAATCCCTCTCGCCTCGCTGCTTTAACCTCCAAACGCGCCTTCGGAAACACGACAAGATAATTCGTAAGGATCTCGTATTATGAACCGGACGAAGCAACCGATCAGACCTCTCATCATCGAGCTTATAAAAAGTTTACTACCAGGTAATTTCTTATCGTTATCGGACTCCAGTAGAAATGCCATACGAAGTACAGAGAAAGCGAGAAGTGACCTTCATTCATCGCCCTACATCCCACCACCACCACCACCACCACTACCACTACCACTGCCCACGGAGGCACAAGTGGCAATCATGAAACGTCAAGTAAAAGGTTCAATCGATACCCTACAACCCGGCGGCAAAGAGCCTCACATCAGGCAGCCAGTCTCAGTGTGCAAGAAAAATAACCCCCAAACACATACGTAGCCCATACCTGGGCAACCGCATAACGGCACACAAATCAGCGCTTTGTAAATCTGCAGTCCCAGGTGATTCACATCTCATGTATCACAAGCCGATAACTGCTATAGGTGCAAAGATTACACCAGTTGCCTGCCGTAGAAACAAATGGAGCCAATCACTACATTAACGAACCAGCAAGGCTCTGGCTCGAACCTCCTTCCCAGTTCTTCCCCGCCACATTTTTAGCGATCAGATGAACTTCAAGATTAGTGAGTGCTCTGCAACAACCTTTCGCTTCGCATCTATCCACTTCTAGAATCTTTGAGTTTCCGTGTATAGAGATAATTAATAATCTCCATCCCATCGATTTCAGCATTCTAGCTAAAACAAAAAGACGAGGGGAAAAACAGGAAGCCAAGAAAGAAAGAAAAAAAACCCCCCAGAGACTAAGAAATTGGTGGATTTACCAGTAGATTGAAATGATACAAGAGAAAGCCCATTCAGAAAATTCAGAGGAAGAGAGAACCCAGGCTTCTATTACACATAAACACGCCCCGCCACCATTTTTATTTAGAAAACCCGAGAGATACGAAAAGAGAAGAAAGAAGAATGGAGGGGGGGTGAAATGATCAAAAGAACTTCCTAGAAAGAGTAGGGAAATAAGAAAAGGGAAAGAAATGACTACAATCACAGAGAGAAAAGCAATGTAGCCTAAATAAAGAGATAACTGCAAGTGAAAAAGGTTCAACACGTCCGTCCATCCGATAAAAGAATCCAGGAACATAAACAATTGATAAAGTGAATGCAGTAGAGTAGTAATAGGGATTTTTAATCTTTTCGTCGATTGGAAAAAAACAAAGTAAAGCAAAAAGAGCACGGATTTTCTTCCTCAATGAAGTCCATCATCACATCAGAGTCAATCAATCACCTCGTACAAACCGTGGGGGAAAAAAACTCAAAACCCAAAAACCAGACGCATAAACTCAAGAAATAGCCGAAAAATGCGATCAAAAATAAGGACGCATAAAACCAAAACCGAAGAAGTTTGAAGAAGATAGCCACAGTGGGTGGAGAGAAATTGGGGTAACAAAATAGAGCGTAGGAAGATATAAGAAAACTAGACTCCCTTGAAATACTAAAACCCCTACTGTGTATAGTAGACGCCCTGTTGGTGCGGTGTATGGGTTGTAGGGTAATAATATACCGCTCCATTTGCCGGTACGCCATTCACTGAACCGTCAGGCACTGGAGTAACTGCCTGGGGGTAGTAGAATTGATTCGGATCCCAAGTTGGTACAGTCGGGACAGTCGAGTAGAATACCATTCCGTTACTCTCTTGCGCAATTGTTGTAGGACCAGAAGGAGTAGCAGTCGGTACAGGTGGCTGAGGTTGATGTTGCTGTGTAGGGTGGATGACATAATGACTAGATGCTCCATTCGGCATTGGTGAAGGACCAGAGGGGACGTATGGGGGCGGTGGGGGAACAAAAGTCCGAGGGTCATGATGCATAGGCTGCGGGTGGGGCATTGGGTGCATAATCGACTGCTGATATGGGTAGTAGGCACCTTGTGGTGGGTAAGATGATGGGTGGAAGGATCTAGCATGAACAGCACCTTCTGGAATGTGCGATAGTGGTGTTCCTGAGGTCTGAGATGGGTAAGACGGGTGTCGAGAATGGGCATACATGTTGTGTGGGAGGTTGGGCGTGGGAATATTTTCTGGATAGACTCCGCTATAGCCTTGATAGTGCATGACTGCGGGGGAATCAATCTCCGCAACATTGACAGCCTTTTGGGGCCGTGGTTGGTGCATTGGAATTTTCGGTGTAGCTCTGTGCTCACGGTATGGGATAGGGTTTACTGATGGGGTATAGGATGGCGGCGGATGCTGAGGTACCACTTTCGGCGTTGGCGCCTGAGGTGGGTTTTGAGCTGCGTTCTGGGGTGTTGGTGTCTGATGCTGCTGTGCTGCTGGCTGTTTAGGCGTAGCTGGGCCAACTGGGAGCTTAACCACAGGCCTTGTTGGAGTCTCTTCCAAAGGCCTCGACGAAGACGAGTCGACACTAGCATTTGACGTCTGAGGTTGGTGCGGTTGCAGTTGCGGTTGTTGCTGTTGCTGTTGGGGTTGGGGTTGGGGTTGCTGTTGCTGTTGCTGTTGCTGTTGCTGTTGCTGTTGCTGTTGCTGTTGCTGTTGCTGTTGGGGTTGTAGCTGCTGCAAATGTGGGGCCTGAACAGCCATTGTCATTGGGGGCCTAACTTCGTGCTGCAAAGATGACCTCCTTGACATTCCTACTGAAGGCGAATATCCAGTAGAACCTCCATATACACTTCTTCCCTGGCTATAAAAATTGCCCCTACCCCGTCCACCACCGCCTCTAATAAATCCAGAACCTCCAGGTCTCATAGCTCTTGGAATAAAAATAAATGACCGTGTAGGACTCGGGTAGATATACCGTACAGGAGCGTCTGGAAGAGCAATCCGGACTGGCTTATCTCTCCGGAGTGGGGGCCTGTGGTATGGGAGTCTTGTGTAAACCTTAGAAGGAACCTCGCTGAAGGTTATAGGTGTCTTCATTTCCGGGAGGTTAACCTGGATCTGCACAGTTCCTTTATAGACCGTCCGTCCAAATGACCGCGGTGTGTCTCCACCTCCGCGTTGACGATTGTTAGCAAAAGGCTGGTTGTTATTCTGATAAGCTGGTTGTGGGCGGCGTTGTTCTTGAAGTTCTTCGTGCATATCATGCTGCCACTGCTGTTCCAAAGGTGTGGCCTGTGGAGTGAAGTCACTTCTAGAGAAATATTAGTGTCTATAGAACTCTAGAGACAACGGCTCGAGAACAGAGAATGTGTATTTATGACTTACCCAGGGAACCTTCCCCTCCCTCCTCTTGCGCCACCTCTGAAAGGCCTAAAACCATTGCTCCCCTCAGCATGCCTGTGATCATGTAGATAGAAACCACCTCTATTAGGGACAAAGGTAGGGTCCGCGTCCCTTCGTTTCTTGTAATCTTCGTGATCCCCACGCTTTTTGTCCTGTGGCCTCTCAGACTGCTTATCATCCGCCTGCTGCGATTCTTCAGTTCCCTCAACCACTTCAGTTGTATCCCCAGTCGAATCCACTTCTTTTGACCCTTCCGCTAGATCTTCCTCCCCCATATCCGCAAAGTCCACTACCTCCGAATCTTCCGCACCCTGCATCCCATTCAGCATCACCGCCGTATCGTTATTTACCTGGCGCATCTTCCCCGCCTTCCCCTTCTCAACAGCAGGAGCCTTTCCATGCCCATTCACCTTCGGTTCGCTCCCATTCGCCACTACAGGCTCCACAGCCTCGCTTTCATCGCCTTCATCCCCCTCCTCCTCATCAGTGAGCGATCCCTCCGTAGCAGCATCATCGTCACTGATCCCCGAGTCATCGGTGTAAGAGTCCTCCTCTCCCCCTAGCTCCTCATCTTCATCCTCGTCCTTGCCTGCGCGGCGAGAAACAAGGAGATTCTTACGGCGCGAAGCAGCTGGCATGATGGGGGATTTGTAGATATAGGACCGCTGCGGCGGTTTTTGCAGTGTGGCCTAAACTTAACTTGCTGGTCGGTTTATTTATTTATCCGTCGGGGAAGGTTACTTGGGAAGCGGTGTGCGCGCGGGGTGTTGTGGTATTGAATGAGCAAATGATTGAGTTACCAAGGTCAAGATGACGAAAGGGCTGGTTGAGAGAGAAGGAAAAAGCGATGCTTTTTAGGGATTGCAAGATTTCAAATTTTAAGTCCGGAGCTGGGGGTTAAAAAAAAAAGGTGGGCTTGTGGTTTTTTAACTTTTCCCGTTCGATTAAAATAAGCTTAAGGTGAAAGAGTTTCGTGGGCTCGTCAAGTCATAACAAGAGGAAAAAACAACAATCACAAAAAAAAGGAAAGAAAGAAAGTGAGAAATAGAGTCCTCTCCGCTGTTGGTGTAGAAGGGGGGGAAAAAAAATTTAAACCGGGAAAGCGAATGATTGGCAATAGCCGTTAGCGGGATGAAGTGTCCGTATTGCAACAGTGAGCGATCTGGGAGACGGATAGGGAACCCGTTCGATAGAGAGAGAGAGAGAGAGAGAGAGAAAAGATGAAGTAAATTGGGAGAGTACAGGTATGTAGTAATAGCAGTATCAGCAGAGATAGAGATGGAGGGAGTATCAGCAGAGATGTGAATAGAGATAGAGATGGAGGTAGAAGTAGAGAGGTAGAGAAATTTCTTCTGGACACGAGAGAGGAGGGGAGAGGAGGGGAGAGGAAGAGGGGGAGGGGGAGATGGGGGCAAGCAATCAACTTGACAGCTCTCACTCACTCACTCACATTCACTCACTCACTCACTCATCCTCTCACTCTCTTCTGCTCTGTTGCTGTGTTCTTCCTCTGTATGCAGCCGCGTCTCCTTTTTTCCACCTGCGATCCCAGGTCGATGCGTCAGTGCCAAGGCTCACACATATTTCTTCCTCGACCCAGAATGCAGAACGCCGCCCAACGCCTGCAGAACACCCAGCAAGCAAGCAAGCACTGCCTAGAAAGCTTGGAAGAATAAAAGCATAAAATTATCTCGAGTGGGTTGCCTCAAAATACATAGCCGAACATAGGAGCGTTCGCCGTACATAACACTCCGACTCAGAAATGATATGTAGATATCAACTCTCCAACCATAATCAATTGCCACGCCCGCTGTCAACAAAGGAAAGAGGTCAACCTCAACCATCTCCGCGAACCACGGCTGAACAGAATCAATCCCCTTGTTCACCCCCTCCCCCTCGACTCCATACACAAAGAACCACCTGGACAATGCCGCCTGAGCTTTCACTAAGTACGTGTTAGTTTATATTACCTTTTTTTTAATGAGATCTCCGGTTTATATCTATCATGCACAGATAAAAGGAAAAATGTGGAAGAATGTGAAATTTGAGTAATCTATCTCCAGGAAAATCTTACTTGGGCGCCTTACTATCACTACCGCTAATGATAGTGGAACCGGATACAGAACACAACCCGGGGGGATGTGCTCTAGTTATGAGCCACAGCATATAAATATATCCACAAATAGCTAATTATGCTCTAAAACAAAAAAGAAAGAAAAAAATAGTAGTAATAGTAATAATACATCTAATACCTAAAACAAAGGCATAGTGGTATTGGACCCCACAATACCAAACAAAGACATGGTAATAATACTTAATAATACACTAACATCACACATCATAGAACACCTCTATAACAAAAAAACTCCATAGATTCACATTAAACCTTCCCTTCCGTATTGTTAACCGCCACTACCTGCGCCCCTCCAGTACTCTTACGCTTTACCCCACCCTTCCTCCCAACAATGTAGGTCTTCGCCTCCTTCACCAGTTGTGGATCCTCATTACTTTGCTTCAGGGCCTGCAACATCGCCGAGAGACTGCCTTCATTCTGCATATGTGCACATACAGTAGACCTCCCGTAGTGTGCAATCCCACAAAGTGGACAATACTCAACCCCCATTTTCTTAAGTTTGCATTGACCAAGAGCATGACGTTTTAAGCAAGCCTTACACTTGTGAGTCTCCCCGCGGACGTTTTCAACGGGAATTATTTCAACCCTCTTAAAAACACGGTCTTCGGGCTTCTTGGGCTTCTTCGGCTTCGGCTTCGGTTGTTGTGGTCGAGGAGGCGGAATATGAGCCATTGGAGCCATTGGAGCCATCGGGGCCACTGGAGCAACCGGAGCAACATAAGTCGCAAAAGTACCTTCATACGGAAGCATAGGAAACCGAGTGGCTGACTGCGGGCCGACTTGAACTGGATCCTTAGGTTTCCCTGATACTTTATCGTGATACATCGCAATTCTTTTCTGGAGATCCAACCCATCCAACCCATCCCCCATATCTACCGCCATCTCCTCATCACTATCTGTCTCCGGCTCCTCTTCAGCTCGGAAGTCTTCGTCGTCGATTGATCCAGACCTCACAGTTCCACTCGGCCCCTTCGGTGATGGTTCCTGAAAATCATCATTAGGGAGGCTATAATCCACCTTCCTTCTCCTCTTCCCTCTACCAAGCTCCTGTGCTGCCGCTGCTGCCGCCTCGCGTGCTTGCATTTCCCGTTCTGCAAGAAGCCTATCCCAGAAACCTGTATCCATTTCCCCTTCACTTGGATCATCTCCTCCGAGACCACCCTCCTCAAGTGCACCTTTATCATTGGCCCACACTCTCGCAAAACTAAAGGCATTCTCTGCGCCCGCAACCTCAGTAGTTTTTGTCTCTTCCACCGTACTACGATCAAGTAGCCTGTCCACACCGTCACTATCATACTTGACCCTCCTCTCCTCTAGCACACCCTCATCTTCAAACAATGCCCTAGCCCCAAACTTGAGCACGCTCTCCACATCAACCTGCTCCTCATCATCACCTTCGGCACCCATCTTTTCAATAATGAGGTGGTCAAGTGACAATTTCTTCTTCCCAATCTGCATAATTTTCTCCTCCGCTGTATCTCTAGTGACAAGATGAAACACAAGAACTTTATTCTTCTGCCCAATACGATGCGCACGACTGAGTGCTTGAATATCCTGATGCGGATTGAAGTCAGGGTCCAAGATAATGACTGTATCTGCAGTCGCTAGATTAATCCCCACCCCTCCTGCGCGCGTCGAAAGTAAGAACGCAAAATCCGTCGAGTTTGGTCGATTATAAGCGTCGATCCTCCTCTGCTTCTCCTGCGTATTCGTGCCTCCATCAAGCCGTTGATAGCTCATCCCCAGCCCTGTCAAAAAGTCTTCCATGACATCCAACATCCCCAGAAACTGTGAAAACATAAGTACCCTGTGCCCTCTCTCTTTTAGCTTGGGAAGCATGATATTGAGTAACTCAAACTTGCTCCCTGCTTCAATGAGATTACGGTGGAGCGTATCTTGATCAAACGACCGATCCTCAATATCATCACTATAAAAGAAGGGATGTCCGAGGACTTTCCGGAGCTGCATTAGTACGTTCTTGAGGTTCCCGGCTTTGGACTTATCCCCCGGGTTCCTAAAAATCGACTTGATGAGCACCGGGTCTTGTGCTAAGATAGACTTATAGAGCTTGCGTTGAAGGCTTGACATAGTAACAGGTACAATCACTTCTGCCATTGGTGGCAAGAACGTAAGAACCTCCTTCTTTGTACGTCTTAAAAAGAACGGTCTAAAAGGGAAAAAAATCAACCACCAACTCACTGTTAGCAGGGGGGGAGACATACCTAATCATATCATGTAATTTCTTAACATTATCTTTCGTCAGTTCCCCAAACTCCTGCTCTAATTCCTCCGCATTGATTGTCGGATCCAAGAAATGCAATAAATTAAATAACTCCCTTGGATTGTTCTGCAGAGGTGTCCCCGTCATAAGAACCTTGTGTTTGATCTTATATCCTTCCAAAGCCTTATATAACAAACTCTCGTCATTTTTTAACCGCTGTCCTTCATCTACAATCAGTGCTTCCCAGGGGATGTTCTTGAGGTATTGACTATCTGTAATTGGTGTACTGTAACTCGTGACGACAATATGGCATTTTAGGTTTCGTGTACCTGAATGGAAAAGCTCATGTTTACGGCTAAGAGCACGGGACTCAGAGGACCCAAAGTAGGCGACTACCCGCATGCTAGGCGCCCAGTTTTGGATTTCACGCTTCCAATTGGGGACTGTGGAATGTGGGACAACAATGAGAAAAGGGAAGAAGGAGAGGTCGTTAACCATGATGGAGAGATAGGAGATGATCTGAATAGTCTTTCCAAGACCCATTTCGTCGGCTAGAATCGAAGTTTGTCCTTGGTGCCATTTGTAATATAACCAACTTAAGAAATTAATATTAGTATTCGTCCCAATCATTGACCCTGGTTCACTGGAAAGAAAACTTACTTCATCCCATCCATCTGGTACTTCATTAGTGTTCCCCCAACTATATATGCCGGTTGATCCTTCTTCTCCAATGACTTAAATGCCTTACCCTTCACCATATCCCGTCTTTTTAATGTGTTCTTAGGTAAGTGGACAAAGTTCCCGTGAACGAAATCTTCATAAGCCTTTTTCCAATCATCCCATCTCGCTCTTATATTCTCCTCCTCCTCATCTATATCCTCCTCCTCGGTATTCTTCTCTTCTTCCCCACTCCCTAGCTCAACTATACGAGCCTTCTGCCTTTCGTTTCGTTTCTTTGACTTCCGAGAATTCTTCTTCGGCTCTTGTGGCGGAACCTCCCAGACTACATCCCCCTCTTCCCCACCCTGCCACTTTACATACGCCTCTGCCACCTCCCCGATCCGCGCTACGTCGACAGCCCTATCTTCGCCTGTAGGGACAATGGACGTATACCGGACATCGTAGACAATCTCAACACGAAACATACTCTCTGGCACCGCATCTTCGGTCGTTAACGCAAACATAGGATTTTTTTTAACGAAGTGTGACCTCATCTGCGAACTTGTCCCCCACACCCATGGACCCGGCATCCACTCAGAGCGGAAATAAGACAGTCCTGTAAACTTTATCAGATACTCACGGTCATCCTCATTATAGTCCTCGATACCCATAGATTCAGAAGAAGCAGAGGAGATTGGGCGCCATGCACGGATAGTCTGGATCTTCAGCGTGTGCGTAAGACAATCAATACACTTAAAGTCTACTGAATACTCCTCCCTTCGCTGCTCAGCTGTCGCCTTTCGCCCGTCTTCTTCACGATCGGGAAGATGTTCCCAGTGCCATCCACGCCGGCAGTCAGTACAGCGGAACAGTACGTGGTCTGGATTGTACAAAAGATCTGGGTCGACTTCCACATCTGGTGTTCCAGCAGCACTTACATTAGCGCTTCCCGGTTTCTTCTTCCCACTCCCGAGCGCCTTAAATGGTGCACAAGCCTTTCCGGGTTCACGGCACCCCTGACAGCTCTGTGTGTACGGTGCACTCGAGTCTTTTCTCCGAGGAATGCCGATGCAACGTTTACACTGGAGGACAAAATCGTCGTCTGCGGTTTTTGTGACGAGGTGGTCACGGGCTGCTCGCGAGGGTATACATTCGACATGGTAGGCATAAGAACAACCTTGACAGTATACAAGGTGGCCACGCTGCTTCGAGGCTCCAGAGTAGCCACAAGTCTCGCAATAGGAGTTGTGATGTTTTACAAACCGGTTTTCTTCATCAAGGGGCGGGAAGATCTCTTTCGCATGTACGATGCGGGGGCGGGTAGGTTTAGGTTGAGAGTTATCGATGTCCATGAAATCATCATCTATACCAGGTTCAGTGTAGATGCCTCTCTTTCCTGTGAGCCGTCCCGACTTCCGAGTGGTTTCCTCCTCTGAGAACTCTGATCCAGAGGTGTATTGCTTCCGCTTCTGAGCACGGGTGCGGGAACCTGTCTTTGTAGATACCGGCGCATGCCTCTTTTTCCTATTGGTAGGGACAAGATCAGACACCACCAGGTCATCATCCGAATCATACATCACTGGTGTTCCAGATTGCCCCTTGTATGGCAGCATGGAGGCCATCTTGATTGGTTTGGATCTCGTTCTTCGGGTCTCTGGGGCCACTTGGTCAGGGGATGCCAATCCATCTTCTGATGGCGATATAGATTGTTGAGCAGCTTTCCGACTTTGCGCAAGGGAGGCGATCCGACGTTGACGAAGTTCACGGTCTGAAGGAGCGGTGGTAGGTTTCGTAGTAAATTGAGCACTGCCAGTTTCTGATCCTTGCTCTGAAGGTGTAGGTTTTCGACTCTGCACAATCCTTTGTGCTGCGCTAAGGTCTGTACCGAGCGCTTCGAGCGCTTCGGGTCCACCGGCGAGGGAAAGTAGTTGTTCGAATGAAACCTGTAGATGAGTTAGTGTTCAATCTTGTTGATATTAATTCCCTAAGCTCCTCCTCATAGCTATGGGGTAGCTAGTTGTAGTAACTCACAAGCTCTGTGTGACTGTCCAAAAACACCGTCTTGTACCACAGTCCATCATCTCTTATAACCTCTCTTAGTAGCCTCTGTACTCTTCTATCCACTATGAAGCTCTCGTAGTCGCTCTGATTTGTCCCGAGCTCCCTTAACGTAGGGAGTGCGATATAGTCCAGTTTCCGAAGCTGTGACTCCACCGGGTCCTCCATACCGATATCGGTATCAGGGATATTCTCATCGGCAGAATGATAGCTAGGATTTTCGCCATCGCTATCAGACATAGCACCTAGGAATAGAGGATTGTTTGCCAGTAGTACAGCTTAGCGCGTTGGTGCACGCTGGACCGTGAGGATCAGAGGAATAGGTTAGAGCTGTAGATATAGAGCTGCGCCTTATAGTATTCGCTGGGATAGACTGGGGTGTTAGTTGTGGTAATGTTTGAGAGTTGTTGTACGGGGGCATCTATCTCTTGCCCAAGCAGCTGGGACGACGCGTTTTCTGTGTGCGGAAGATCCCGTGGGCTCTGTGTAACACTAACTTTTTTTTGCGGCTCTAGATATCATTGAACCCCACACAACCCATACGAGTATCAGACTCCTCCACCACCCCCACCACTGCGCCAGTATGAGCGCTCGTCCAATTCTCCCTTCTCTACTAAAGAGACCGATATCATCTACATTCTCTCAGCAACTTCTTACTCGTTCAGTGTCTATAAACTCTGCAATCAATCGTGGGCTCGGCCGTTCCCCCACAAATAATAAAGACAAATCGGGCTTCAAGCCTAGAGATGACAAAAACCCCCCCAGAGGCGGCAGAAGGCTTTCGCCTCCAAAAATACGTTCTATACCAGCCCGTTTTCCTAGCAGAGATAGATCTCCAGATGAATCTGGCTTCGACACTACTCCCCGCAACCAAGCACAAAGATATATCAAAGAGCCACGCAGAACCCGCAGTTCCAACCGCCCTTTACCTACTCCCAATGCCAAATCCCGTCCCTCTTCACGCCCTGACTATTCTCATGAGGACCAAGGCGTTGACACGGACCGCCCCTCTCCCCGTCTCGACCGCCCCTCTCCCCGCCCCGATAGCCCAGACACATCCAGCTCTGGAATCTGGAATCCCCCGGACTCCACCCCGCGTCCTACAGCCCGCATATGGACACCTTCTCCAGAATCCTATACCGATGCTTTTCCAGGCTCCCGCTCCTGGCAACCGCCAAACAATACCAATCCCCGCCTTGACTACATCCCACAAGACGTAGAATGGATCCCCAAGCACCGCAGATTCATTGCCAAGATCGACGAGGACTCAGAATGGATCTATGGAACGAGCGTAGTGGAGGCCGCACTGAAGGCAGAGCGCCGCGAGATGTTGAGACTATATATATATGCGGGGAAAAACCGGACAAAGGAGGCTAGGGCGCGTGATATGATCATGGCAAGAATGGCAAGGAAAGTAGGGGCTGAGGTGGTAGAGGAGCGGGATCTGGGTTTATTGGATAGTATGTCTGATAGTCGACCACATAACGTATATATAATCCTACTATAATATTAACACCAAATTACTAATAGTCATAAATAATAGGGCTATGTCCTGGAATGTCTCCCCCTCCCAAAAACACCCATCCTCTCACTCGGCCTTGTCACGACAACTAAAAGCTGCTTCTCCGTGAACCTAGCACAGCACACCTCCAGCAATGAAGAAATCCCTGTAGATAAATATTCATCAATCATCTATAACAGGAGTCCAAGGGATCGGTATCCCTTTGTTCTTATGCTCGATGAAATTGTAAGTCACATCCACAACCCACCCACGACCACCACTAACATCTTATAAGGTTGACCCTGGAAACCTTGGTGCAATCCTCCGTTCTGCTTATTTCCTCGGTGTAACAGCAGTTACAGTCTCTTCACGGAACTGTGCGCCACTGTCACCTGTATGTCTTAAGGCTTCTTCTGGTGCTGCAGAGTTTATACCTATCCTTGAGCAGTCACGCTCTGATAAGTTAATCTCCTCGAGTATTACGGACGGGTGGACATTTTATGCTGCCGTTCCGCCAGTTACGAAGCAGCAAATCAGGAGGGACCGTTATGTACTCTCTAGTTATATAAGTGTGGGAACAGCGCTAGAAAGGGGGCCGGTATGCTTAGTGTTGGGGGGTGAAGGTATGTTTGTTTGACTATTTAGAGTTATCCCTTTCTTAGTCTATGAGCTAATCGCATCTTGCAGGAGAGGGCTTGAGGCCGATGTTGAAGAGGACTGCCCAATATTGTGTCAGCCTCGAGAAGGCACCTGGGACAGACAGGGTTGTTGATTCTCTGAATGTTAGTGTGGCAGCCGCACTGTTGTGCAATAGTTTCTTGAAGGGTAATTAGAGGTGAGTATAGTCCTGAAGGACTGTAAGATATTTGTAGATATGTATATGAAGGCAGGCACGGGGAAAAAACAATGATCTGACTCATAGAATATCACTCGCTTAATTAAATGCATACTAGCATTTTGAAGTATACAACAGATACTCAACTTAAATATTTACTACAGATAGTCTAGGAATACTCGATATTTTTATAACTAGAGTATTCTTATCCACAGTTCAGTTTCTCGGATAATCCAGAAGTTATGTATGTAGGTCCAATAGAGCCTAGATTCCCTTTGTGACCCCCACCCTTCCTCTACTTCCAAGTTTTTTATACAGCGAGTGATTATGCATGACGCAGAATGGGGTGTCTAAAACGGAATAAAACCCTACCATAGAACCTCCACCCCTCCCACAGACAATCAACCCACAAAATGCCCACCAACTATTAGAAACCATCTCAAGTAGGAATCATCAACTACCTTAACTACCACCCCATAACACAGATTACCAAGAATACTTTCTCCAATCCTCAACCGATCCTAAACCATCCAAATACTATCATCCACGCATCTAGAAGCATCCTAATTCAAGCATTACCGATAGCATTCGATTTCCAATAGAAGATAGCCATTTTTCATCTATACAAACAGTCTACGAAACCACCTTATTACTCCCGGTAACAAGAAGAGAGAAAAGACTGTCCACGATATACATAAACCTTCACCACAAAAGGAGAGTACGTCAGGCACAACATATCATAAAGCAAACCACCAGATCTAAATATTAAAAGAAACCCCTCAAAAATATATAGCTAACAACCCTCAACAAAAACCTAACCGAAGACCATAGACTATATACAACCTTCACGATATCCAACTCCAGAATCATCACTCATCTAGAGCAGTACATAATAAATAAATAAAAAGACAAATCTACAACAACATAACGTAAGTACACAATACCCCCTACATAAGTACAAAAGCTAAATCCATACCACAGTCTTATCAGCTACGAACGAGAACACCAACGATACCAGAACTAAAGAAAAAAAGGGGGGGAAGGGCATCTCCCTGAAATGCTATCCCTAGATATTGAAATATACCAGAATATGCAGTCAATATAGTTATACGGTATTCTTCTAACGTACGCGTAGAGAGCGACCAGAAGGATGGAAGTGAGTGTGACTCTAATGATGTTTTATTCGCTGAGCTGTAACAGGGCATCCTACATCAAAAAAAAAAAAGAACAGCCGGTAGATAAATTGTAGTTATTATGCAAAGAAGCGAGAGTGTATAAGGTTAGACTAGAGGCATATCACGCCTATACGTTAGAAAAGAACTCATTGATTTAAAGACATTCTTTTATTCGATGCCAAACAAAGCGGAAGGAAGGCTAGCTTAGTAAACTACCGCTGCTACCGAAAATAGAAATCATATATAACAGAATCGGGCAGGTATAAAATTCTTTCAGGTAGATCTTCAACAAGCTGGCGCGTCCTGGGTAACGCCAAGACCAACGATCGACAACATTTTACGCCTTCCTAGCCGTTCTACATACCATAGCCACCATAAACCCCGTGAGCCGTATATCGAAAGCAAGAAAAAGAAAAAAAGAATATGAGATGGGTTCTAAAAACATCCCCCCCCCGCAAAAGGAAAAAGGAAAAACAGTCATCAGCTTCATAGTAAAATATATCCTCCAAACAGCATAAACCCCATGCAAAGATAAAAAGTACGTATCATCACATATACAAATCATGAAGAATAAAAGCCATTTTACATAAGAAAAAAGAGTATAGGCCCGTGCATTACGGAAACCCCCCCTTCACCACCGCCGCCGCCGTGGCAAAGAAAAAACAACCCTGGAAGTAAATATAAATGGTGCTATATACACCTGTAGCAAATACCGATATATGAAAAAAGAAGGCTATGAACGAACGCGCGTTCCCCTTGTGCTTCTTTCTCTTGCGACTAATCGATTTAGACACCACGGAACTAAGCGCAGAAAAAGTCAGCGAATCGGAGCCCCTCCGTGTAGTAAAGTTGATAGCACTTACCATTCTCAGAATCAAGAACCAACTACACCCCAAAAATCTAAACGCCGATAGCCCCGCCACACTCCACAATACAACAGCCAAGTAAACCTTACTTCTCTGACTCTCAACAGCAGCATCATTATCTGTAGCCCTGTCCAGCCCAGCTGAATTCAAAATACCCGCAGCAAGGGCAAAATTCATAAACATCCACGCAAGAACTACACAAGACCTAAAGCCCGCATAGTAGTCCTTTTGCTTCTGCGACTCACTCGGCTTCTCAATTTCCTTTTCAGGCTTGACACCAAGAGATCGCATTTCGGCCTCATATTGCTCGTCGAGATCTTTATCGTCGGTGGGGACATTCATATCGGCTTTGCCGTCGACAGTTGTGACAGCTCCGTTTTTAATGGGAGGGGGCACATCAGGACCCTTGGTACCCCAAGAGATATCGTGGGTGTTGCAGAAAGCGTAGACGTTAAGAACGTTGATGTATGAAGGAGAGAGAAGGAGGTATTGAATGAACTACATAAAAATATCAGTTAGGTTATCTTCTAGAATGAACGCAAAGGCGGATCATACACTTGTAAACATGTGCCATGGCTCAAAGAACATGAATGATGCCACGAAGTAGAGGATATAAGTTGAACACAGCGATACCAACAAATCTCTAAAGAGCTGATTCGAGAATATGCTACTCGCTGAAAACTTGCCATCATTCGCTGCCAGTTCTGACATTACAGACTTGACTGAGATAAAGACAGCAGCAAACAAAAGGTACCTGCAAATTTGTTAGCTTTCGAACCCTTAAGTAACCACTAAAAGGAGGGCCGAAGAACATACAACATGATAACAGCCCAGAAAATAACCATCGTCATGTATAGTTTCTTAGTACCACCAGGTGTATTTCCAAGTGATAAAACAAAGCAGGTAAGCAATGTCCCCAGGTACAGCCATTCGAAGATAATACTAAGGTATTTCCCAGGCGCGAAGCCAAGCGCGGGATCAGCCAAAGCAACTGTCAAAATTCTAAAGACCAGGAAGAAATTGCCCTATAGAACCGAGTCAGTATTTGTGACTTGACAAAGACCCTACAAGTCGCAAGAGGTGGGGGAGAACTTACAAGAGCAAACCACGAAAACAACATAGAAATAGTCTGGTAAAAGAACTCTAGTAAAAACGCCGCCTTCCTCATCATCGAGTGACTACTTCTCCAGATATCAAACGTATGAACCAACGCATAAATAGCCGCAAAAAAACTACCATTCAACCATCTTCGTCGCTGTAGAATCAACTCGCTCATTTCATCAGGCACATCTGTTTCAGCAGACGAAGACTTGACGTACTGTAATACCCAGTTACAGTTCCGCTTCGAGACAAGCTCGAAACAGAGAATACGATCTTCAGCTAGGTACATAT
Source organism: Verpa bohemica (assembly GCA_033030345.1). Taxonomy (NCBI): domain Eukaryota; kingdom Fungi; phylum Ascomycota; class Pezizomycetes; order Pezizales; family Morchellaceae; genus Verpa; species Verpa bohemica. The sequence goes on from JAUFSE010000003.1 coordinate 359,126, forward strand.
TTGCTGTAAAAATACCCGCATCACTACCGTGCATCTTTTCTCCCTTGAAATATTTCTCCAGTGGCCCCTCCCCGTGAAGGTCGTTTTGAAGTGCAGTGTACCGATATGCGGAAAATGCACCGGGAAGCACAGAAATGAACCCGAATACACTCTCAAGCGGTTTATCAAGAATATTAGACATTTTGTACTCAAAATTCTGAGTCGCAACAAGAGGATTGAGCAGATATCTTCCTCCAGGCCCCAACATAGCCTTGATCTCTCCACAAGCTCCGGCGCATTGGGGATTGATATCGAATGCTTTCCAGAGATGGTAGATACTCGTCCCGCCAGGTTTTGTCCCCGCATCAATAAGAACACAGACATTTGGGTCAAGAACTCGACCAAAGGCTTGGAAGAACCAACGATGGGAATTGATCTTCTTTTGATTGCGTTCCTTCAAGCAGAAAATCATCTGGACAGGAGTAGCATTCTTGCCTGTTGCACCGAGTTTAACCATATCTTTTGAGTCGAGCTCGATCCCGATTTGAGTTGTGTACTCGTAGATATGCGCAGTTACGTCTTTGTCATTGACCTTTGTCTTCGCAATACCTTCCTGGTAGCATCCCATACCAGCCAAAACACTCCTAGTCCTAGGGTTAATCTTTCCACGACCATCGCTTACGACACAGACAACGACCTTTTTCCAAGCATCCTCTCCCCATGTTGGAGAGCGGGTTCTAGAGCGCAAATATGCGATATTCTTAAACACACCTGCCATGGTCCTTGAGAATAGGACTTCGTCCTCGTTGTACATGGTGACGACAATAAACAGTTCTGTATGTCTCGGCTTCTGGAAAAGCTGCTGACGAAGTGTAAATTTCTGTTCAACGAACTCAGACGGATCACAAGTTGCTGCCGTGTATCTTTGTCCACCGTATTAGTTACAAAACTCTAGCTCCAAGGGGTTCGCTGTGGGCTTTACCTCATGTGCGTAAACTCGCGCTCCACCTTTTGCGGTAGCATCCCCAGCAGCTTCTTTGGTACTGGACAATCCAAGACCAAATTTCCCCTAAAAAGTTCTACTTTCTTCACTGTCTTCCATCTCCTCAATCCACCAGGTCCGGGGGTCGGTGTTGACCCAACTGGCGATGGAGTGCTGTGTGGAAAGTAAGGATTATCTCCCGGTCCTTGCAATGGAGTGTTTAGATTTGAATGTGGGTCTAGAATTGGCCGTCTATCATCATCGTCATATACTTGCTGCTGGGTGTTGTACTGGGTTAAAGGATAGCCGTCATCTTGAGGATGTGGCTGATAAGGATCTTGGGAGTAGTCATCACGATGATCTTCAGGGTAGAGACCATGTGAGTAAGGCGCATTATTAGCACCAACTGATTGTCTATGTGTAGTCCGTGAGGGGGGCATCGGAGGAGCTTCATTGTAAGAGTGTGGTAAGTTCGGAACCGAGTACTAAAGTCCCCCATATCAGAGTTGCGTAACTTTAAATAAAAGAAAGCTACTATAGTAGCAAGCCATTGAGGCAACAAAAATTAACCCAAAAACTTACAGTCGGTTGAGCCATAAGTCTATTCCCATCAGCTGGCCAATCTGGCATCGGGGTCCCACCACCAGCTGGGTAGCCCCCAGTATTCTGTCTTTGCGGCCGATATGGCATTTCGTCTTGATAACCTGCAAGCGGGTGCCCTGGCGACGGAGTTCTATGCCTTGGGTCCATTTGTCCTGCTGGAAGGTGTGGGTCGTAGGGTTGTTGGTGAAGTTGTTGTACCCTTTGGTGTTGAGCAAGGGGCCCAGTTTCGTCGTCTGAAGAATCCTCGTGCGCAGGAGGAGGAGGCCCGTTAAAGTCGAGGCGCGAGTAAGCGTCGTGGTTGTTAGCCATGGAATGGGCGTGGTGGGAGCTTTCTATTGTTTGCAAAAAGAGGGATCTGCGAGGGGGCGGGGGGGTGGGTTGCGCTTGCCAACCCTATGTTAAAATTACACGCGATAGATTGATTGCGACTTGAGTAAAATGAGCCTCTGCGATGATACGGTGGTTTCTTTCTTTCTTTTCTGGGCAGGGCGGCGCAGTAGCAGTCCTTAGGACTGCTAACTGGATATATGGAACTGTCCCCCTGTTCCTGGCGAATGCGGCTACTCGAGGCAGATTATTCCCTATCCCAATAACTCCACCGTGCCGATACCGAGATGCTCACTAAAATGATGACCTTAGCAAATTATTCCCTTTCTTTCCCTTCCTATTTCTCTAGGCAATAACACTGCCAACCAGCAAGTCCACGACGACGGTGACGACGCATGCACCCTCTGGTTGAAAATAAAAAATAAAAATAAGAAGCATACGAAACACACATACCTCAAGGCTTGACTATGTAAGTAGCTTATAAGTAAGACCTGGTGGCCTCTAGTTGTTTTCGTAGACGCTATCGGACGCTGACCTGACTGCACTGTAAGGTAAATTAAAGTTACCTGAAACCCCCGTTCCCGTGATCGACGATTCAGACCTGAAGCGTTTGAGCAAGGAAGCTGCAGTTGTACGAACAAGAAGAAGATAAAGAGTCAAGAACGACCAGAACCAGGAGTCTTTAACAGGAGACACTCGACAAAGGGCTCTCTCAAAGTATTCAAAGTAGAAATCTGAAAAGGTTGGAAAGAGTGGTATTTCTACTGCCGTCTTGGCACCTCCAGCCGCAAGCCCCTCAAAGTAGTCTGCGGCTGATCATTTTGGCCAAAACGTGCAAGGGGAAGGTGGCCCCCATGTGGGACACAAGAAACAAGCCTCTTGATTGTTCTCAAAATAAATCCAAGGTACTTGAGTGGAGGGGGTTGTCGGGCGTTAGTTGGTAGTGCAAGGCAGTGTCCCCTATTTGCTTGCTTGTACTGTTACATACTAACCCACATGTACATACTACATGTAGTATCTAATCCACCACTCTATAAGCAAGCGTACCCTGGCGCTTGCTTGACTGTATTTCCCTATATTTCTTTCTACAGCCACTCTAAAATATATTATGTAGAAAATAAAGGTCACTCCCACCTGGAACTTTGTAACTGCATGCACAACCAAACAACATAACACAACATCAACATACTCTATATACTTTAATCGGGTTAGACCTATCTAACTCAGCCCTAAAGATGCACAGTTAACACAGAGCTCCATATTTTAAGTCCGTTGGTCAGCTAGCCTGGGTCCTCTAGACATGGTTCGATATTGATTATGCCTTATCTATAGTACATGTACTCTAGTGACCGGTGGGAAGACGTGTGGCTGTGACATATCGCTTAAATTATGCCAAGCCCCATAAGTCGAGTGATTAGTTGGAGATGGTCATTCATCGAGAACTGGGGAGAGCAATACTTTAGGTGTTATCTGCATATGCCCACCTCTTCTACATTCTTGTCATTCTGACTCAGGCCTTCTCCGGAGCTTTGCTTGCAATCTTTTCTTAATCATCTTGGTAAACCTCAAATCCCGTTACCAGGAGAACAGATGGTTGTTTCATATCCCCGTCAATAGATCGATACCAAGAGACTATTCCTTGCCTGCCCGAGCGGCTATATTGCACGAGCTGGAACTGAAGTGTAGTAGTACACAAAAAGTGATCCCAAATATAATCCATCTCAGGATCAAAGTGCTACAAATATTTAAAAGGCTGGATTATCCTTGGAATCGCTCAATATCTAGCCTTGTAAGTTCTGTCGATAACGGGTAGGCACCTAGCCAAGCCTATTCTATTATTGTAGCTAAGGTAGAGAACACCGGAGAGAATAAGAGCCTTACCAAAGCCTCGATAGAAAACCCCTCATTCTAAAGCCCCGCTGTGGACCAACCATGTAGCTGTTAACCCCAAGATAATAAATGAGTTTGCAGAAGTGATGGCAAGTCGATGAAGTGCGGGGAAGACACTTCACCTTGCACCAACGCTTGAGTTGGATAATTGAGGAGGTCAGATGTATGTATCTAGCTGGACGCAAGACAAAGGTGGTCGATGATCGACCGATATACCACATCTGGCAGTTCCCAAGCCGTGGGAACCAATTTGGGGGCAGAACGCCAAATGACCCTCAGGGCACCTTTTTCTTGTGTACCCCTCCAAGTGGTGAGACATGTGTTCAGCCTCAACCCCAAGACACCTTTCAGTTCAGCCCGCGGTATTCCTCGCTAGCCAGCGCTACTTTGATACAATATTCTGTATTTGTTACATAGTCTCCAGCCGCCCATGCGTTCACAGGTTGCATATTTTGTTATAACTTATGCACAAGACGTTTGATACCACCAAGTTACACCAGCCAAGTCTCTAATGTAGTAAGGGGGTTACATGCATGTATGTACTTAATCTTTCTACAGCAGCGAGTACACGTGAAAAATTATACATCACGTTCTCACAATAATACTCTACAATAATATATTAATGGTAGGACAGAGTCTATAATAACCCCAATGCAGAATTACAAGCTCAGAACTATTAGCCTAGTGAGGGTTACTTGTAGTCTGTATAGAGTCCTACAAAATTGCAAAGACCGATATAGTAGCAATAGGTCCGAAACTTTACTTTAAAGTTTACAAAAAAAAAAGGATTTAAAAATCAACAAAGCTATAGAGCTCCATCTAGAATTTATGGGAATATTGATTATCAAGCTATGTTTTTACATCTTCTAGAAGTTAGGAAATTTGCTTTAATTTGAAAGGTTGTTTTAATTGTTTCTATTTAGCTAGCGCATTACTAAACTACAGTAAAAAAAATGAGTAAGCGCATGCAACACAATATTATGGCATCATTTAATTTGAAAAGTGCACGTCTTACTAGGGCTTTTTTTAAAAGAGGAGCTCTAGCTTATTCTAGAGACTATAACCTACGTAGGTAAATTACATAACGGTGGCCTCTCAATTACGGCTAGTCTTGTTCTCTAGCTCTTCCTAGTACTGTTCCCTCATCGGGACTTTCGAATGGAAGAATGGGAAATAACTCCTAGGTCTTAAAATATTTTCTTAGCATTTATTCAAACGTTTTATATATCCTCATCAATGTGTTTGACCTCTTTCGTCCATGCCCTCAACCTTCTTTTTTTTCTTACTATCTCTCATCTCTATTTATTGGCTTCATATCATATATGTAGTAACTCCTTCGATCAGCTAGCTAGCTGAGTAAGCGATGTAATTAGGTAAATTTAGTTTGAGGCATGCAATTTACAAATCATATATAACATGCTTTTATAACTGATCTGCTAAATATTTAGTTAGTTTCTCGTTACGGTGTGCATAATGTTATACACAAATTTATAGGTGACTATGTAGTCTAGCCTGTTTGAAATTATAGTAGTAGATATGATTAATACATGTATATATAGTTATCGCGATCGCCATAGACGTCAATCTGACTTGAGCCCAGGTCCCAGAGTGCGGATATAAAAATTCTCGTTTCTTACGTTCTCTATATATCAAGGCCAGTCGATGAGCAACATTGAGAAAGAATAGTTAACTTAATAGTAATGAATTTCGAGAGAAGGAAATATACAGTATTAGATCCTCTTACAATTGACTATTTAAAATTATAATAATTTATAGTTCTAACCCGTTAGGGGGACATATCAAGTGGATGTTGTCCCCCACAAATTGCAACAGGCTTGACTAGGAGAAAATTGGTAGGCATCCCATGGATAGGTCACCCGTTAGAGATATAGGTATACTCTAAAAAGTGTGAATGATAGCCAGAAAACATGCCTCCCTCTTGGACCATCTTTATGAATTTTCTACACTTTTAAACCATACCTAATTATCTTTACGAAGGGTTATATTCTAAGCACTTTTGTTGGAAAAAATTCTATGTTTCAGCCTATGTAGGGCAAGTCCTGAGAACAGGTCTAAATATATGATTGATGGAAGTATGAGGATGGTTTTTGTTCGAGGATGTTAGAAAAGTAGCTATAGAAATAAGTGGGTAGGCAAAGACTACCTTTAACGGTACTAGGTGTATATAAAACATACTGGTCAGAACTCGGCACCAATAAGCCAAGGTTGCGTGCACCACATTATAGAGCCAGTAGTACACCTAGGCTTTGTATGCGGTGGAAAAAGAAAAAAGAGGCATCAGCTATCGTATATTGTGCCTTGAATGCTACATGTAGTGTTGTCGGGCCGGATAAAGTTTTGGTATATCTATGTGGTGCTTACTGTGCTATTTAAGAAGATATTAAGTGTAGTTACTTATAATATGGCTCGAATACAATACGTTGTGAATGTTATGGGTAATGGAGGAAGGCGAGGAAGGATGAGGATGAGAAATTATATAGAAGGGGGTGATTCAGAGCATGAAGAGGTATGTTATTGAGCATAGCTATATGTACAGCCGTGTCCAACAAATTCCCGGAGCCTCTCCCAGAGCAACAGCAAACCCACAAAAATTAGCACCAAAAATGCTGGTATTAATATGAAAATACATTTGAAAGGGATTATGAGGGAAAATTTATAAAAAGGACCAAGGAAACTATCGCTTTGGATACCCTTTGCCTCACCAAGTGTGGTCCCCACCGAGTCCTGCCAGTCATCACACAATACCTTTCTTTGCATCTAGAACCTTTATGGTTGTTGGTGAATCACAGGAAATGACCCCCGTTTCTATAAAGGGCTCTAGGAATTAGTATGAGCTTATGGGAGCTGGCTCTCAACACATACCCGTGTTAGGTCAATTGGCCTAGCGGTAAGGACATCATACAGCTGATGATGACCTTGGATCGGGGGGTCCGTAGTTCGACTCCCTGGAGAGAAGTAGTTCACTAGCTATGTAGGTGAATGAACTCTTTTGCTATTGCTATGTGGGGGGGGGGCTCCGGAAATTTATTGGACACGGCTGTACTAATGAGAAAGTCATGTCTTTGGGGTGTTTATGGGGCCGGTGTAGTAGATCGAAGGATGTGATAATTGAACCTACATGTTACAGGTGCTCATTTATCCAATTTAAATGTAATGCTTTTATCCCTAGCTCAAGAAGACTTTTGTGCACTGTGGCAAAAGAGGTCAATGAGCCGCGCACTACTTCGTACTACAGATTCGCATTGCACCTCTCCGCCAGGGACTCGAACCAGATACCATGCCGGTCACCAGACAGTTTAGCTAAGCACAGATGACCTTAGGTTATACTGGCTTGTATGTATATTTATCTAACAGGTAGATATCTTGCTCTTCTATTATTGAAAATAGAGCCTATAGTAAATACATATAAATATCTATATATCCCAGTATGGAGTAAATCCAGCTCCCTCCTCTGCCTCTCTGACACTTATGTGCTCGCTAGTAACCTTCACTTACTAGTATTCTCCTGTAAAAGTACTCAGGTTAGTCTCCACTAAACCTAAGACTTGTGCTAAATAGCGGGCTTATATACTGCTTGCTATCTATATATACTTTTTAGATGTGAGTGCGTGTGAGTTTAGCTATTTGGAACTCCCTCATAGGTAGGTAGCCCGGCCTAGTGACAGGGCGAAACCGGGCCCCGATCAATACTCAAATTAATCAAAAACACAATCTGATTATAGCTCCCCTTAGCGCCTAGTACTAGACAAAATCCAATCTTCAGAAAGTGTTACAGGTACAAGTACATGAATTATTTATACCTATCGATCGGAGGTTTGCCAATCCGGTTGTCGGCACTATATTTTCTATATATATAACAGGAAACAACCTGTATATAAGCCCACACGCTCGGGTCAGGGTCCACCCCACTCTCCTCCGTCTCCTCGGGAGACCTGCAGAACCTCCTATCTATGATAAGGTTATCATAGTAGTTACTGTAGATATCTCGTTCATTATGGAATAATCATGTAATAATCTAATACGCAATTGTAAACATCAATTTACAAAATGGGCCTTCGTTGCCCATAGGTGCGTTCATACCCAAGAGTTGTATTTAGTTCAGCATTCACGTTGCAGCTCATATGTGCAGTCCCACGTTCCCGGGATTAGTGAAATACCCCGCGCTTCACCCTACGGACCTGACTTCCAACTTTCAAGCTCCCCCTCAGCTCCAAAGTATAACATCATCACAGCCAGTTACTTCCCTTTTTCGGATAAACCTCTCAGTTGTTACTTCTATATAATATCTGTAATCTACCAATCATATTAACAATGCCTCCATCCCCAACTCGCCCTGCATCCCCGTACGCTGATGTCGATATGGCTGATGATGCCGACTCTGATGCTGTGTCGGTCCTGTTCGTTTGTCTTGGAAACATTTGCCGTAAGATCTATATATCTCCTATTATCTGTATCAACCCAAGTCTATTGGCTAATATTTTTATCCGCTGGATATAGGCTCCCCAATGGCTGAAGGTGCATTCCGTAGAACTGTCAATAATGCTGGCTACGCTGGCAAGTTCCGAAAGATCGATAGCTGTGGGACTGCAGCTTATCACACGGGGTCGCACCCTGATCCTCGTAAGTAGCCTCTTGAGACCATTCCCCATTACTCTGGTTACTTGGGTAACCGTGAATTGTTGGTTTGGGTATCTAGGCACACTTCAGATCCTCGCTAAGAACTCAATTCGTCTGGACCATATGGCTCGTCAGCTCAAAAGTAGCGATTTCACTAATTTCGATTATATCCTCGCTATGGATGTACGTTCCCTGCTGCTTTTATAATACCCTCTTGATCTTGCATCCAAGCCAGAGAGTTGGATATAGCTATCTGTATAGATAATTGACCCACCTCAATCCAGAACTCTAACCTTCGTGACATTAATCATGTAAAGCCAAAGGGTAGTACAGCTAAAGGTTAATCCAACATCTCCCCCTATTTATCAGCTTAGCTAAATCACCCCTCCCTATAGTGAGACTCTTCGGACACTACGGGACCCGAAAGGACGAACAAGTTGAAGACCCTTACTACGGCGGTCAGTCAGGTTTCGAAATAAACTACAAGCAAGTCGTTTCTTTCACCAAACGCTTTCTAGCTGAAGAATTCAACGCGGAAATTTCCCCCGAGTAAAACCGCCTGTCAGTATGTACAAGCGCCGCCCTTCTATTTGGGGTGATGGGGTTTTGGGACTTGATATTGGTAACACGTTTGTGGAACTGAGTCTTTCATCCAATTTTTCTAGCGTCTATAATTCTTTTTTCTATTCAGGCGCTATTTTTTTTTTCGAAAGGCGGGGCTGGGTAGTGGGTGTAAAAGAGTGCTGTAGAGCAGGTTTCTTCTGTTACAGAGGATTTCCAGTCTATGTTTGATACCTATATATTTACCTTATATGTTGAATGTATCCACAGGCTTATGTGAATTTCATCATTTTTTGTTAATGTGTAACTAAGCCCCCACCAATAGTTCGCCACAACTAATTGTAGATCAAATTTAATGTTCTATTCGCTGTCTTTATCCGCCACTGATGTAGTTGTCGGTAACCATTGAAAATCGCAACTTTCTCCGGATTTTTTGTGGTGGAGCAGCCGTTGCAACGTGCATGACATATTCTTATCGAAGTCGTACAAACAGGTCATTATTCTAGTCCTAGCCAAGCTGACGTATGGTTGCTGGGTCCTGAATAAGTGATATAAATTTCCGGGGCCGCATGATCATTTAATAAGTCTCGAGATATTCATTCTCGACTTTACAACTTCAGACAGGTGATCATAAATCAATACTACTCCCTCTTCCCTCCTCGCCGGATTTTAGAACCACGACTACACCTAGCTTACACCAAACATACTTTCAATTTTACAAAAAAAACTACACGCAGATCATCTATCATGACTGTTGCCGACATACACAACATCTTTGAGAAGAGCCCATGGCCGGTCGAGTTTGTTGAGAGGGACGAGTTACCGTTACATCTGGAGCAAGATGACCATAAATGGGACGAGACAACTTTGTCCCCACCTTATGAGGAGGATTATGATGATATGGACTACAAGGTAATCCAGCTTCTTCTTCTTCCAACCCCTAATTCCAGTATTATAGAGGCTAGTAGCTAATAGTAAATTCTTCATATTGCCAGTCTATTGCCAAAATCCTGCCTCTCCTAGATACTGCAGCAGCAAATGAAGACATAGGGAACGCTGGCGTAACCTCCGACTCGCCCACGAAAGAACGAGAACAAGAAATCGAGGCCGCAATGAACTACATAAACACCAATCCGCCGGACCTAACACAGTATCGTACGTGGACTGATTGCACCGGTCAATGGAAAACCATTGCCCTCTTTGTCGCCTATAAAGATGGCTACGTCCACATCCTAAAGCCTAACGGGAAGAGACTTGATATTCCAGTTGAGCGGATGTCTCACGGAGATGTTGAGATTGTTGAGCTGGCACTAGTGGGTTGATCTAGGGGGTTGCCTCCAGGTATCAGTGCGGGATTTGGTCTTCCGAAGCTGAATAGAAGTGATGTGGAGATTGGGGGTGGTAGGGTATCTATTATGGTTACCGAGGTGGCGAAATATTAGGGGTGCACTTTATTTCCTGCTAGGATTCTTATTCCACCGGGTGTGGAAAGGGAAACTTGAAGGCGAATATATGGGTGTGTGTGGGGTGATATGGATCGTGTTTTTTTGTTATTGGATGTTTTTTTATAGGGGGTTCGATCATTTGCGTATTAGATTTCTGGGATGCATCTTTTTTTTTCCCTTTGTTAACACGTGAAGTTTATAGAATACATGTACTCGCCGTACCTCTGGGTTTTCCTTTTAGTTTTCTAGGGAGGACTCTATTTTACAGATAAAAAGATTACATATATATACATGTAAACACTTTGTAGTTTTTATTAATCGATTCTGAATATCTATTACCAAAATAGGACCCAACCTGTGGGCTACATACATTCTGTTGCCCAATTATATGTGATAGAGCTTATGTACATGTAGAGCTCTCCAGTTGTTGGTTGTGATTCTTACGGGTTGATCCTCACGGGCTATCACTCGCTAGTAAGAACTGGTTATTTCAACCGCCATACTCCGTCGAGATGCCACACCCTCAGAGTAAAACCCTTTTCCTCTTGAACCCTTGGTATATACGGGAATAGGTAGACGTAATACTAGGCACGGACATCTCCATTCCGAGGAACGGAACAAGTGTAAACAACTAGGATAACCCTTGTCCCCGGCACACATAACGGAATGTATCAGGGACCATGTCAGACTGATATTACTATAACCCAGGGCTATAATAGAATATGGAATACATACACATGCACCTATACGATCTCAACAAGATTCCAGTGTATACAGCAGAATATAGCCTACAACCACAACCACAACCACAACCACAACTACCACTACTACAACCACCCAAACAACGTCCACCAGAATCAAGTGAGCAAAGAAACACCGTCACCAGCACGGGACCGCGTCAGTCACGCCATCCCGCATGCATGCGGCCCAGCTCGCTTAACGAGAGCCGCACGTCAGTCAGTCAGTCAGTCAGTCAGTCAGGTACAATGTATCATGTACATATGCAGCCTTGAGTTTCTTCACTGACCCATCCCCATCCATCCCCATCCCCATCCATGCCCCCACACACTCGGTAGGATATTCCTTCGTCTCCACGTTCACACAGACATTTCCCGGTACAAACCCGCTACTCACCGCTGAATCACCTGATAGTATTCTCGGCAAGCCTAAGGGATTCAGAGGTATGTACGGCAGATACCTCTTTGGCTTTCCCCCTCGGGCATTACCGTATTAATTTTTCGGGAACCCGAATTTACATATTGGGCTTGCCACCCGGTTAACTCCATATGTGTGCACTGATAGCTCGGGGTGTCTTTTTATTTTATAAACCTTCGGCGATATAATCACTCCGGGGTGAGACCCTTTTTCTTTCTTTCTTTCTTTCGATTGATGCGGTCTGTCTGTCATTGGGAGGAGCTGATTAATGGACTTTCATCCCCTTTGGTGGAGCTGGTGGCAGAAACGGGGAAATTCCGTATGGGTAGTATTAGTAATTGTCATAAGGTTAATAACACACTATTGTATTTGGCTGTTATGGGTTTTTAATGGAAATGCCAGGGGGAGATGGGGAAATTAAGTGTTGCCAGATTTGATATTTCGGTAGTTGTACATTTGAATTCGAATCTTGAAAAAAAGAGAACCATAATACGTAGTGATAGGTGCCAGAGAGTATTGGGGTTTTTACTGTAGATATATGTTAACCTATGGGTATGTAATTCTAAAGGTTATGGAGAGTGAGAGAGGAGAGATTTTGACTATTCCTAATTCTAGAAGGGTGTTTTAAAAGATTACTCGTCGTATTGAAGTTGGGGGGACATGAGACAAGACATCTAAATATAATTGTGAGAGCAAATTTATAACCACGATGAAATATCTATACCTACATGTACGCTATCAGTATTCCCCAGACTTTTTGTTCTTCTTCTTCCATCATATAGCACTGTCTTATCTAGGAGTCACTTTTTTTTCTTTTTCAGAATGTGAGTATCTTTATTGATCCCCCTGATTTATATCCGTGCTTCGATGATCCGGGTACATACGTACGGATTCAGACCACTCAAGAAGTTAGCCCTCCGCGCGGGGGATTATGGAGAAATTCCTAGAAAAAGATTCTTGATCCCTGAGATGATCCTGAGATACTTCACTTTTTTCTTTCTAAGTCTGTATATACGGGGGGAGGGGGGAGGAGGTTGTTTGTTGGGTGAATGTAATGGTTTATTAAAGAAATTCTGAGTATCATTTTAAAATTAGATTAAAGTTCTTTAATTCCCCTTGCTGAAGATGTTGAATTATATTATTCCATTCCCAAAATTTCTAGCCTTCTTAAGGTGATAACTTACAGTTCCTCCTTCCCTCCCTCCCCTCCCCTCCTGTCCCCTCCTGTCCTCTCCTGTCCTCTCTGGATTCTTCTTCATCTTCTGCTGAGGGGGAAAGACAGAGACAGAGACATCACGAGGTCTTATCCCGACCTCAGGATTGCAGGTCAACGCCCGGTGAGACCCGTACGCGTAATTGGCAAGGATTTGCAACAGAACCGGATCTTCACCGATCCTACGGGATTATGAGGCGGACGCCCTGCCGGTTTTGTTATGAAATGTGGTCGTGAGTCTTTTGACGAGGAGGCGTATTAAAGGGAAAATCATTAATGACAGGAGAGATTGACAACCCTTTTTTTCCTTTATTTTTCTAGGTTATCGGTAATATAGAAAAGAAAAGAAAAGAAAAGAAAAACGTTCCCTTAGCTAGTACAGTGACGATTGATGACGGGCATTACAATTGGTCAATGAGGCTTATTAGATACCTCCTGCCTCACTTGAATGTGTAATTTCGGATTCGGGGGGGGGGGGTGTCTTTATTTTTATGTTTTTATTTTTTTATTTTTTATAACGGGAGGGGGCTTCTTTCTTCTTATTCATTCCCGGGGCTTCATTCATCCTTGGCCTGCAGTTTTGCATGGTATATGGTCAGGCGTCGGCAACAAAAGCGATATCACTCCCACGAACGAAATACTAAGGAAGTGTTACAGCTGCTGCCCTTACGTGCACACACCCTGCCCATTACCAGACGCCGGGGGCCACACTTTCTGCCTAATCTCTACTTTCGCGCTCTAAGAGACAAAACACTTGCGCCTGGGAGAGAGAGTGTGTGGTGGAGAAGAGGTCCTTCAACTGTTCCACCAGCCTGGCCGTTCTTTTCCTTGTTGGCTTTTTTTTTGTTGCCTGTGCTCTTTTTGTTTCTTTCACGACATACCTACCCTGGAGTTTTTGTTTTCTTCTCTTACTCCTCCCCCCCATTGTCGCTGAGCCCCCCCCCCCCATTGTTGAGGAAGAAAGGAAAGTGAACGATTGCTCTGTGTAGTAATCCTAATCAACTGCATATACACACTTTTTGCCTTGTGAGGCGTCAACAGAAACAGGCACAGGAAACAAAAAAACGATGGATATCAGCTCGCTTCTGTCGCCTTCGGACGACTCTTCTCCTGGTCCTGCCAACCCATCCGCTTCCCCGCGCTCATCACGTCCTCAGTTTATAGAGACAAACTCAAACTCGCCATCTATCCATTCGGGCACAGGTTCAGGCGCCAACACGAACCCCCGCCAATCACCAGCAACTACAGGTGAGAGGTTTATTGCTAGGGTCATTCCATCTTCCGTACCGAGAACTGCATCTCCGGAATCGAGAGACGAGGTCATGACTAGTTTTGCGGAACAACGAGGTGGGATTTCATCGCCAGAAGTCAACATGGAAGATAGCCGTGATGATTCGGAGGAGGGGGGGGAGGCTGAGGTAGTGAAGGTTGAACCTTTATCTGAGACGGACTACGAACGGATTGCTGCGTTGCTAGAATTCATTACCGACCGCCCATATCAGTACGAGTCCCATGTCGAGTACATTGCTCTCCTTCATCGTGGTTTCCTCGCGCATCAGCAGATTCCCGGCCAGACCGAGGAATACCCGTTTTTGGCCGATCTCAGAAAAGGTCGCCAGGAGATGCTGGAGAGATTCCCGTTGAAGGAATCAATGTGGTTGGAATGGATCGCGGATGAATCGTCAATCGCTACAGGGCTGGAAGACAGGTTGAGCGTGATGGAACTGTGCTCCAAGGCTGTGGAGGAAGAAGGCGCGAGTGTTTTGCTTTGGAAAACATACGCGCAGTTCTTGGAAGCTCAGTATTCAGAGGCTAGACATGGAAGGAGGAATATCAGCCTCAGTTTTGATGATGAGGCCGCGTTGAAGGAGCTCTTTACGCTGGAATTGGTGGTGGACACGTACAGACTTGGGTCCCAGGCTACGATGAACATTATTTCAGATGTGAGTTCCCTGTGTATCTACGAGCTATTGAATGTTTTCGAACCTCGCTGATTGCTGTTCAGAGCAACGAGTTGTGGGATAGATATCGTGATCTGCTCATGAAGGATCTTGAAGTCGATCAAAGGTAATTACTCTGATCCTACTATATAGTAATGGATATCTAGGTTGCTGATGTTGTTATAATTTAGTCCTGCGAAACTGGACTTTATCAGGAACCTATATAAAGCTCGTCTAATGGTCCCGCACGCCACAATCAGCGACACATTTAGTGCATTTAGCACTTTCACCACCCGCTATGATAACGCAAACTACGAATCTGTAATGGTATCCACTAATAAGCTCTACGCCGCAGCCCTTGAAAAATACACCAGCAGGGAAATCTTCGAGCTCCGCCTTAAGCGTGAGAAGGATAATCTTACCGAGGAATGGAACACTTGGGACGAATACTTGAAATGGGAGACGAACCAGCCGAAGAAGAAATTGGACGTTGAAATGGCATGCACACTGTACGAACGCTGCTTACTGCGCTTCGGGGACCAGGCGAGAGTCTGGGAAGCTTATGTTTATTTTGTTTTGGAAAAGGTGAATACTAGCACACGTGCTATTTCGCTGCTGAAACGTGCTACGAGACATTGCCCGTGGTCGGGGACCTTGTGGGCCCAGTATATTATTGCGCTGGAGAAGGGGTATAAGCCATTTGAAGAAGTCTCAGAGGTTAAGCACAAGGCTACAAAGACTGGCATGTTGGATCTCGGGGGTCTCGAGGAGGTATTGAAAGTCAATATTGCGTGGTGTGGGTTCTTAAAAAGGAGGGCGTTTGGGCAAGACGCCGGGGAGGATGATTTCGATATGGCAGAAATGGGTATCTCGGAAGCGGTCACAGAAACTGGCAAAGAGGATCCAGAATACCGTTTGCAGCGAATTCACATCAATTTCTGCACTCTCGCCAAGAAATTTGATGATGCGAGAAATATCTGGAAGGAGCTGGCGGTTCCACAGGCAAGTTCATACGAATTTTGGTTACGGTACTACCACTGGGAATTGGCGCATGAAATGAAGAAGGAATCTGCAGGGAATGTGCTGAAGCAGGCTTTGAGGGTGAAAACGATTGATTGGCCAGAGAAGATATTGGAGACGTATAGGAATCATGTGGAAGATTATGGGGATGTGGAGAATGTGGAATGGGCAACAATCCGGTATAGAAAACTGCACACGGAGATTATAGAAAGACGGAACCAGGTAATTAATTTCTATTTATTCCATTGGTATATTGATACTAATATAATAAATAGGAAGCACAAGAAGCGGCAGCCTACCAACAGGCTGAAGCTCAGCAATATCAAGAGCAGCAGCAGCAAGAAATTGAGGCGGCACAACCTGAGGAAACTCGAGTTGGTTCAAAGCGGCGAAGAAGCATTGTTGAAACTGACGATTCTCAGCCTAGTAAAAAACCTAAACCACAAGAACTGCTCAAAGACATGCCGCTAGTCCCTGCACTCCCATCTGCAGCGTCCGCAGCCAAACGAGATCGTGAGAATACCACCGTCATCGTGAAACACTTGCCGATGGGCTATCCGGAAGTGAAGGTCCGGCAGTTCTTTAGGGAGGTTAGTTATACATGGATCCTACTTCCTCCCCCTCTTTTGACTCATCGTGTACTGACTTCTCCCGGTCTCAAAAGTGTGGTACGATCAATAGTCTGAAGGTCATTGCCGAAAAGGATGGAATGTCTTCAACTGCGACGGTCGAGTTTGACACAAAAGAGGATGTTCTCGCAGCTCAGACTAAAGACGGGAAGCATGTTGATGGGCGCGCGATTGAAGTCCAGATCGGGACAGGATCGACACTCTATGTTACTAATTTCCCGCCTGCTGCTGATGAGGCATATATTAGGGATCTATTTAAGGGTGTAAGTTTTCCACGAACTTGGTAAATTATTTAGGTTTGCGGGACTGATTGGATGGGATGTTCTTGCAGATTGGTGAAATTGTCGATGTCCGCTTCCCGAGCTTGAAGTATAATACTCATCGACGCTTCTGCTACGTTCAATTTGTGTCTCCCGAACAAGCACAGAAGGCAACGGAACTGGACGGAAAGCAGCTGGGAGACAAGGAAACATTGGTTGCTAAGATATCAGCGCCAAACCAGAAGAGAGAGCGGTCAGGTGCAGTGTAAGTTTTTCCCTAGTCTCTTGGTTCTTATTCCATGATTAATATTGATTTTTGGGGGTGTATCATAGACATGAAGGTCGTGAGCTATACATTCGGAACATCGATTTCCGGGCCTCAGAGAAAGACCTCCTAGATTTGTTTGGCAAATACGGAAGGATTGAGAAGGTCCGGATACCCCCTGGCCCTAGGAAAGGGACACATAAAGGCTTTGGTTTCATATCCTTTGCTACTAAGGTAAGTCATTCTATATATATATGTATTTGTGGGACACTCATTCACCCTATACAGGAACAAGCAGAAGCATCCATAGCTCTAAATGGAACCCAACTCAAAGCTCGTACGCTTGATGTCAGTATTGCCCAAGCCAACCCTGGGAAACAAAAACCCGGAAATGCAGTCGATTCTTCCACTAGAGCCAGCACCCCCGGAAGCGAACACGGAACCCACCATGAAAATGGAGATAGTATGAAATCCGTCTCTCCATCGGCATCAGGCAGAGCTGGTTCTCCATCTACTTCAACCCCTTCATTTGATGACATCAAGAAAAAGACCCTTGGTGTTATGAATGTCGCTGACACCGTTAACGACTTTAAAATCCGTGAGATGTTTGAGAAATATGGCCCTCTCCGAAAAGTCACATTACGACCCGACCACCAAGGCGCAATTGTGGAGTACGAGACTGTGGCAGACGCAGGGAAAGCTACATTGGCACTAGATGGATGTGATCTCGCTGGAAAGAGGATCAGGATTGGAAGTTTACCTGATTTAATGAAGCAGGGGCCTGAAGTAAAGAAGACAAAGGGATTTGCGACAGCGGGGAAGAAGGAAGAGAATAAGGGTGCGTTCTTTGCTGCGCCAACGAGCGTTATAAGGGGCGCTCCGGCGGCTAGGGGTCAGAAGCGAAGGACTGGTCTGGGGTTCAGTGGATCGATAGGAAGAACAAAGGCGGCGGAGGAAGAAGTAAAGAAAAACGAAGGGGATACAGTGATGGGTGATAATGAGGCAGAAAAGCCTGCGAAGTCAAATGCCGATTTCAAGGCTATGTTTCTCAGGAAATAGATGCTGAGAACTTCCTATATGCAATTTTGGTATGTTAGAGCAGAGCTTCTGTCTTGGAAGAATTATTTTTTGTTCCTACTGTTTTTGTAGGTTTGCTTGCTATACTATACTGTATGATAGTCCGTCGTGATCTCTTCTTTTTCTTAGTGGGGAAAAAAAAGTTGCTTTGAGGTCTTCCAAGGGAATATATAATTTTTTTTAGTGTAATAGTCGTGGGGTGATTTTTTTATATTTTTATTATATTTTTGCACCCCCTTTATAGCCCCCTTTCCACGAAGTACGTACACGCTATCAGGGATTTTTTTTTAGTGGGTAGTTTGGTCGCAAATACATGATATATGCTTTGTTGTCACGCGGTGTTAATCTTTTAGAGGGCTGTATCATATTGAATCACTCGATTTTAAACAAGACTACAATAACTAATCCAGTTCGAGTGAGATTCCATGTCAGGAATTATTGTTGGAAGTATTGTGTAATTGATCTTTAAACCCCCTATGCTTTTCTTTTCTGGTATGTCTAGCAAATTGCTAGAGCCCCTTATAGAAATAGGGGCTAATTTCCTATGATACACTAAAAACCATAAAAGTCCTGTAAAGAGAGGTATTGTATGATGTTGTCTGGCAGGACTTAGTGGGGACCACATCACTTGGTGAGGTAAAGGGCACCCAAAGTGAATTTTCTTAGACTTTTTTATACATGTTTCTCTTAATCGCTTTAGTCTTTAAATGTATTCGATCTCACATCAATACCAGTATTTTTAGTGCTGCTGCTGAGGTTTGTTGCTATGGGGGACTCTGAAGATTTGTTGGAAACGGCTGTACACTTGAGTTGGGGGTTCTCTTTATGAGTGATATAGACTTTACTTGATAGCGAGTGGTGTATTAATAGGTATTATTTTAGGTGCTATAGTATTCTATGTTTGTTCTCGTATAATATTTATTAAAAATCTCTTTAGATCGTATCAGTGTTAAGATGTACATAGTCTATAGGACGATAACCCTCACAGGATATAACCATATGTGTGTTTATCTAGATAGGCTTCATACCAAGACCGAATTGAGATTTGTTGTATAAGTATAAAAATATCTCTCTTGAATAGTTTGGTTCTTGGTTGACTTAATATAGTTTTAAAACATTAAAGTACAGAGGGAGGTTTAAACACTCTATAACAGCCCGATACAGTAATGAAGTCAAATAATATATAGAGGTAATTAAGAATACACATCACACACATACAACACATAAGTGAATATAAACAACCCAAAAATTTTACACTCTACCCTACTTATATCCACATCCTCAACAGAGAGAAAAAAAAAGGTACATACGCGGTATCTGTAAATTCTTCTAAACAAGATGACGCGTCTTAGCTTACATACACCCCCCCTCCCCAATGAAGCCGATAAACCCGAGCTCGGTAGTATATGAAGATCAACGTGTTTCATCTTAGCAGGGGGGGTCGGGGGATATATATCCACTTTTTCTTTTTTACGTGGCCGGGTTACGAGTGATATGATGTGAGCTTAAAGTCCGAGAATCACTTTTTTGTATTACATAATGCGGAGGTGGTCCCGAAATTGTGTAATATTTGAGGGAGGGGGTGAGTTATGTATGATCATATATGTACTTGATGGAATATGTATGGTATATAGTTGGTTATATAGATGGTGAGTGAAGGCTTTAGAAATATATATATATGTATGTCGATATAATAATGAGGGTTAATAGGGGTTAAACCCCCCCCCCCCCCGAGAAAAAGATACATATAGTCATTAAAACCTTGGCTTAGAGAACGTGTACGTCTCAACTTCACCCCTTAAATATGAAATTCCATTACAAGATCGGCCTCCCCCACCCCCAAAAAGGCATAAGGAAATGATCGGGTACATAGCACTGCCTTCAAGTAATCAATAAACTTTAAAATGACAACTAGAGGATTAACCACACCTACAAAAAATAAAGAAAAAGAAAAAAAGAGAGAAACGAAATTAAAGTTCCATCGATCTAGAAGAAGAACTTGAAACAGCCCAAGCAATAAGGGATATATAGGGCTAACCACCCAAGGCATACTCATCAGGCACGGGTTTCCTTTCAAAAAAATCAAAAAAAAGCCTTAGTAGTGTTACGTTACGGCTTGTATATGGGGTGGTTGATTTCCAAGAATTAAACTTGGACAGCAGTAATTTCACTGGAGCAATATATGGCTTGCTGACTTGGCGGATTTAAAATCCTCCTAGTTAGTTGTTGATTAGTCAACTTACTCTACATCCAGTAGAAGTATGGTTCTGGTTGGCGTGTATCATCGACCATGCCAATTGGCATTACTCTGTTGGCTCATATTGTGAATATACTAGATCGCCAAGTGGTGTGCATACGTATGTGTATTTGTCCCGGCATCCTTCGCAAAGATATGGTACACGAAATAGAGCCCTGTACGTACATAAACACGTAGAGGTGGTTCTAGAGCATCATTAAAAGAGGTGATTGGCTATTAAGTACCTACATGTACTTACGCATACTCTCTAGGAATGGTATAGGGTTTGAGAACGGCCCTCTTAGAACAAACAGGGAATAACGATGACGAAATCCAAACAATGAATTAAAAGGGGGAGATACAGCTAATTGAGGGGAAATAACTACCAGAAGATATGATATAATACTAAACCATATAGTCAATGACTAGTATAAAACGTTTTCAGAAATACGCTAGGATGATAAAAAGTACACACACCCTAGAACCCCAGAGTTATACCCCTAGAAACCCAATTGCTAGTACATATTACAAAAAGTCAACGAGTCACGTGAGATCAAAAGTGCCTTCCTGAAACTAAACCAATCTCTTTATCCGCAACGTTTTATTTAGTGTAATCTGCAACTCGGGATCTAGCCAGAAGTGGTGTTGTGATTCTACTAATAGCAAAGTTGCCACGGAGGATCTAACTGCTATTCAGGTAAGTAAGTGCTAGGACCTGGATACGATGAATACCCTGTCTAATTAGTACCAAAAATACTTATTTTCACACAAGTATTCCAGTCTGTGGCTGCCAAGACCCGTGGATTACGATACTATTATACAATAGATTTGACTAATCTGAAATCAACAGAAACCTTAGTCGGATCTCCTCAATCTGTTTCAAGTGTTCTTTCGGGGAATCTTCCGAGAAATAAGGTTGGCCCCTCTTAGGGGAACCATGCTGGTGAAAATACAAAAATACGGCTAAGCACTGCCTCAATATATAATCTCACCTATATACTATCCCTTATAGTAATAATGGCTCTATCTCGCTTGTTGAACGTGCAGCACCTGCTTATTTTGGGACCCCACGGAACCGTATCGGGAGTGAGCACGGAAATCACGGAACAAAGAAAGTTAGAAAGGAGCCTATAATAGCTGGGCAAAGCAAAATGACTTTTATCCGCTCCAGAACCTAAAGAAAATTAACCAAGTATTACCACACAAATCGTACATGTATGCATAACGACATCAACCCGTAACCCTCCTCCTCTTGACCCCCTTCAACCCCGGAAGTGCCGGCCCATACGTCATTTTCCACTTCTCCTCCTTAACCTCTGGCTCCCCGACCTCGACCCGCGGCGGCATGTCAAAGCCAAAACTCTTTGCAACTTTTACGAGGTCGAGGGCAGTAACGGGAAACACGGAGGGGAGAACATGAGATGTGTAGTTCTTAAGGTAAGACCTATAATTAGTGGAGGGTTAGGTTAGTTACTTCATGGTAATACTAAGAAGGGCAATAAAGAGGATAATTTGGTAGAAACGCAGAAGAATCAGAGAGAGCAAAGCTCTTATGGTTTTGTTTTCATGTAGCGGGGTCTTACTTCCGCCTCATTAACACGGACCAATTTTTTCTCATCATAAAACCACACTTTCCATCACATGAAGAAAAAAAAAGTTACTAACCTAAAAGCATCTTTTGCCTCACAATTAAGAGCATAATTCTTAGTAATCAACTTCTCCAAGTTCCCCTGTACGGCTGCCAACTTCTTATTTGAAAACTCGAACTCCTCAGTAGTAACACCAGCCTCCTTGAGGTAGTTGACGAAGCCGGACTCTGAAGTTTGGAGGAAGATTACACTCTTGGCTGCGTTACAGCCGAGGTAGGATATATAGCGGGTAGGATTTTCTGGGGGGTCATATTGAATAATCCAATCGGCATTAGAAATCTGGGGAAGGGTTTTCTGGTTAGAGGCAGGCCCAAAAGGAGAAAGAAAAAAAGAGTAATAATAGAGTATAAGGTAAGGATCAGAGGGAGCAAAGCTCTTTGGTTTTGTTTTCATTTAGCGGGGTCTTACTTCCGCCTCATTAACACGGACCAATTTATTCTCATCATGTGAAAAAGCACAAGCGAGTGGTGGAGAAAATGAAATAGATCGTGGCTGTGTCTGCCTATCTACATACCTCAAGACTTTGTACAATTGCGTCCGTGCAAATCAAAGTCCCTTGTTCCGCTTCCTTAAACCCAGAAAGGTTCGCGAGCCTTTTCTGGGCGGTTTGTTTCCCATGCATCTCGAACACAGGTAGACCCATAGCGTTCAAGATATCCGCGTAACCCTTTGTAGCTGCTGTTGAAGACATGACAATGATTACTTTCTTCTTCTGGAACTTCTTAACGAAGGAGAAAAGTAGTAGGAACCGTTTTTCGGTCTCAATCATAACATAGCCCTGTACACGGCTCTTGGCCGTTGCTAGTTTTAGGGGGATTGTGCCCTCAACTCGTACCGGCTTCTTCAGGTTGAGGGTTTCAGCGATGCCAACGGTATTTGTGTCACTGCTTGTAAGGAGAACTGTCTGCTTCTTCTTAGGGAGAAGCTCAATAATCTGTTGTACTATCTCTTTTGTTTCAGTTTCTAGTAGTCGCTCACCATCGTCAATGACTAGGGTCTTCAGATCCTTCACGACGAATGCTGTTGTTTTCTTTAAATGTTCTAGAAATTGCCGAGGGGTAGCAATGAGAACACTAATTCCTCTCTCTAGTTTCTCGCCTTCGGATCGAAAGTTGGACCCATCGGTGACAATGCCTGCAGTCTGTGGAGCACCCTCGAGGAGCTCAGTTGCAACCCCGAGAAGCTGGTGGGCTAGCTCGCGGGTAGGGGTCAAGATGACGACACCAGTTCCATTGCGGGGCTTGAAGTTCTTTGATTGGAGGATAGAGATGGAAGATATAAGTGCAGAGAGAGATTTCCCGCTCCCGCTGGTGGATGTGGCTATGACCTGTAGTAGGGTTTATTAGGATTGATGTTCTAGAAGCGAGTGAGGTTTCATGAAAGCATAGAACTTACATCTTTACCAGCTAGGAGAGATGGAATTGAATTCCGTTGAATATCTTTTAATTCAGAATATCCCATAGACACAATTGCCTTTTGAACTCCTGGAGTGAGACTCAAGTCTGAAAAGACTTTTGCAGGTGCAGTGACACTGCTCTCTGCACTAGTAACTCCTAGTATTTCATCTTCTCTGGATTCAGTCAATTTATTATCTAGTCTCCGATTTTCTCTTTGCCCTTTTAACTTGGCCTTTGATAATCTTGATCCATTGGCAAACTTCTGTTCCTCGGCATCCTTTCCGGCGGGAGATTTGGCAATAACGGGTGTTTCTGATTTCTGAGGGTCCCTCTCTGCTGCTTTCCTCTTCTTTGTTGATCTTTCTTGGTTACCCATGGGATGAGAGGGAAAATGATGGCGAGGGAAAAGGCTGTGATATTTATCTGATGTTAAACCTCCAACTTTTCATAAAAGTTTTCTGCAGTTGCTTGCCTTGGCCCTCGCTAAATTTTCGCCGCAAGCCCTAACCCTAATAAACGCCAAGGTGGGGGGACAAGGGATGAAAAGCTTGGGGTTTTTTTCTTTACTTGTGGGGCGCCTGCAGGGTCCATTTTTATCTCGGGATTCGGAATTTTGGGCTTCGGGACTTCACTGCTTATCACTCATCTTGCATGATGCATCCAATGCATCGTGGGCTTTTTTTTTGTTTCTTTTTCTTTTATTCTCTTAGTTTTGGGGGCCTTTTTTCTCCGTGGGTGATGTAGTTTTCGTGTGGCGGCGTCATTGTAAGCTGCTTACCTACCCGAAAAGTTTTTGAGACAAAGGTACGAAAGGCTGAGGTCATACTGAGATCAAAGCAGCTGGCCAAAGAAAAGGAGACCTGGAGTGGGGCTCGTGATTTCTATTATCGTTCCAGAACAGGTCTCTCAGGGTGCGATTCGCGAGTCTCAGAAAGGTACCTATGTACTGCCAAATGACCCAATCTTAAAAGAGATATTGAATAGCAGAAGTCCCGTGCATTTCAACCACTGATAGTGGAGACTAGTTCCTACTTGTACTTTGGCTATGCGTGGATGATTTAAACTCTCACCCGCGAAAGCAGAGCTCCATCAATTGTATAAAAGTAGTAATTTTCCGCTGCTGCGGGGCAAAAAAAACATGGAGGGGTGCAGCCGCCGGGCCTTAATTCCTCAAGTCAGAATAAAGTGTACCCCTCACCAGATGCTGGTTAATAGGCTGCAATCCGTGTAATTTGCACTCACCCCTTCCCCGTACATCATGTATGTAAAGCGCGATAATGTACCGCAAGAAGCTCTCCAAGAAAACAATTATTTTATGCTCAATAGTACCAAATACCAGGGAGAACCCTAACCCTTCAGCTGACTGAGCGGTTCTATTCAAGGGCCTGAAACTAATCTGTCTCGAGATTTGAGTCTTCGCCAGGCACACTCATGCCTGTAAGCGGTCCCCAAATAAAGTACCTCTTGGCAGTCTCTTGGATAGGCAAAACACTCCCAGAACAGAACGGCACTAAATGCTCTACTAAGTAAAGAACTCCACGAACCATATCACCAGTTGAGGTGTTTTTCGTTTTTGGCAAGTGATCATTTAATCACTTGTCAGCCAATAGCAGTACAAATCCTTGATTGCGGCACCAGCCTCCAGGTGCATAACTGAAAGTGAGACTAAAACGGGGGGGGGGAAACAAAGACAAAAACCGTTATTCACGTTTCTCGCGTGAAAGAAAAAAAAGGTCTTGTCGTAACTGGCTCGTTCTTTTATGTAGGAGACCTCTGTACCTTGGAACTGGCGAGAAGTAGAAGTACATGTATTCAAGGAAAGCTGCGACCTGACGTCGTGACGATCTTGGTACTCGCCTTGCTTGTGCGTAAGATTTCGGGTAACCTGGACCTTGTTATTGGCCTTCCTTTACGTCTCATCCGTCACCTCCGAGAAGTAGGTACATATTTACATAGGTACTGTACTACTACTCTATACTTGCTCTCACTGAGCTCCTGAGTTTATTTCAACCAACGCTTTGCGCATTGTTGCGAGTACTTTTAACATTAGTGCCTATCTAGATCTTCTAGGCGGTTTCTTGCCGTTGTTTTAAATCCTCCTTCTCCATACTCCATTACCCTCTGTTACAGATTCGCGCTCTTGTATCGGGTCCGGGCACACCAGAGAATCCTAGTCGAAACGGTTCTGTACGAAGCAGTTGTCGCGGGTCTCATTCATTCCGCCTAATTTGGCATCACCCATCACATTTAGAGGCAGTGCACAACCATCACCCTCCTTGCCGCCCGTTGCTCTTTTTGGGCTTGGCTCACATACTTGCTTGCGACGCCCTCGTTCGGGGAGTGTTCCTTTCCTGGGTCAAACCCATCACGGCTGCCCCCCTTTCCGTTTGCCTGTAAGGTTTCTAACCATCATCTGCCTCCTGTTCCCCCAACTTACCCCCTCTCCAACCAATTCTAAGTCGGCTGTCTGTCCATACCCAAACATCAATCAACCAGTCAAAATAATACAGACAGCCAGCCTCGAGACAGCGTGCTTTCTCGGCTGCTCGTCCGCTTTTTCTTCTGTTTTATTCATCTTCTCTTTTCATTCTTTATTTTGTGCTTCCTTTTGGGGGTCCTTCGTCACTATTCACTCATCCTTCCCCACGGTCGCTTTTTCCTACTTCGCCGCTTTCGCTTCATTCACCGGTTCTCACTAAACATCGCCCTCTTTGTTTACCACCACTCGTTTCCTGACGCAACGCTTAGCTCTCCCGCACATCCTCAGCCACCTCAATTACCACTTTAACGTCCCGTTTTACGACTCAGCAACTATTATAATTCTCACGTTGTCTTCCATAAGAGCACCAACCCACCAAGGCACCAGGGGGATTTCCCCACTATCACCACCAACCTTACACTCGTTAAACACAGTTCATAATGGGTCACTCGTTATTTAGGTTAGGAGGCTACTTGCCTTCACTGCTGCTTGCCTTCTCAGTGTTTAGTGCTCAAGATGTTTCTGCTGAGAGACTCATTCAGTCAACATCATTGAACCCCTGTATGGACGACTCTAAGTTCTCTGCGTCCCTATTCAATGTTACTTTCTCTCCGGATACCTATATTCTCAACATCAACATCAACGGAGTATCATCCATCAATGGAAATGTTACAGCTACTCTGTTGGTTATTGCGTATGGGTATACTGCATTGTCGAGAGAGTTGGACCCGTGCACCATGGGAGATGGCTTTTCAGGAATGTGTCCCATGACACAGGGGTTGATCAATCTTGAATCTCACACGACTATCGAGGCCAGTGTTGCTCAACAGATTCCAGGTACGTTTTTACTATGGCGCTTCTTTGTTTCATATGGAGGTGATTAACATTTGTTTCATATAGGTATCGCCTACCAGGTCCCTGATATTGATGGAAAAGCAAAGATTATGGTCAACAGAACCGACACGAACGAGATGATTGCTTGTGTAGAGGCACCACTGAGCAACGGTAAAACTGTCGATACACATGGTGTAGGCTGGGCTACTGCTATCATTGCTGGTATGGGTCTTATTGCCTCTGCCGTTACATCCGGTCTCGGTCACTCCAACACTGCTGCTCATGTTGCTGCCAACGCTTTGTCTCTTTTCGGATACTTCCAAGCCCAAGCTATGGTCGGTATGACCGCCGTTGAACTCCCGCCTATTGTTGCCGCTTGGACTCAGAACTTTGATTGGAGCATGGGTATTATCAAGGTTGATTTCATGCAAGATATTTTCCATTGGTATATTCAGGCCACTGGAGGTACTCCATCGAATCTTTTCGGCGCGCTCTCAGAGGTCTCTGTTCAGGTTGCGAAACGTTCGCTTGATAATGTTGAGCGTAATGTCGGCAGGGCGGCAATGTATGGGTTTTCAGCATATTCTGAACCCTTGAAAAGGCGAAGTCTCGACCTCGTACCCAGATCAAATAAT
Organism: Verpa bohemica; assembly: GCA_033030345.1. Lineage (NCBI taxonomy): Eukaryota > Fungi > Ascomycota > Pezizomycetes > Pezizales > Morchellaceae > Verpa > Verpa bohemica. The sequence continues at coordinate 386,340 of JAUFSE010000003.1, forward strand.
GACAATGGATTAAATGATTCAACTGAAACCATAAAAGTATCTGGAATTCACAGAGTCGCCTTTAAGGGTGGGATTGAAGCCACAAATTTCTTTATGACTGGGTTGGCGTTTTTCGTTGCATTCTTGGTTTTGGTTGCGCTTGGTGTTGTTGCCTTTAAGGGGTTATGCGAAGGTGCAGCAAAAATGAAGTGGATCAAAGGAACCAAGTTCTTGGATTTTAGAAATGGATGGCTTACGGTCTTGAAGGGAATTATGTACCGATTGGTATGTTTATGAAGCCCCATTCTAAGCGATGAATTTCACTGACAAAATCCACAGGTCCTTATTGGTTTCCCTCAGATGGCCATTCTCTGCCTTTGGGAACTAACTGAGAAAGACTCTAGCGGTGCTATCACTCTAGCTGTTTTTTTCTTTTTCTCAATGACTGCAATTCTTGCCTGGGCTTCGTTCAAGGTTATTCGCATTGCCCAACGCTCAGTTTCGCTACATAAAAATCCGGCTTATATTCTTTACTCTGACCCAGCTTCCCTCAACAGATGGGGCTTCCTTTATGTTCAGTTCCGTGCTACGGCTTACTACTTCGTTGTGCCGGTTTTGTTGTATACGCTGATGAAAGCTATGTTCATTGCCTTCGGACAAGGTAACGGAACTGTCCAGGCAATTGCATTAGTCCTTATTGAGGTTGGGTACTTGGTCATTGTCGCATGGATGAGGCCATTTATGGACAAGAGAACCAACATCTTCAACATTGCTATTTGTGCCATTAACTTCATTAATGTCATCTTTCTCTTGGTCTTCACGAACGTTTTCAAGGGCCCTGTGAGTATACTTATTATTGCTAGTTTGGTTAATTCTTGCTAATAATCTTTAGGGAATCGTTATTGGTGCTATGGGTGTTATCTTTTTTATTCTGAACGCTGCTTTCGCCCTCGTCTTGCTTATTCTCGTGCTCATTTCTTCGATCTATGCACTTATCTCAAAGAATCCTGATGTCCGCTACCAGCCGATGCGTGATGACCGAACATCATTCATCAAGTCCAATTCTCAAATGATTCTTTCAACAGAGTTGGATGCTTTAGGCGCCACAGCACGTGGTGACAGCAAAGCTGCCTACCGGAAACGTGATCTAGAGGGGGATGCCGATTCTTATAGCACTGTCTCAAGAAATCAACATGATGCTAGTGGAATTCCTCTTCCTCCATCAACAGCAGGGTCTATGGCTGCTAGCCATCGTGATGCCCCAAGATCACCTGTGAGCCCTGCCGTTCCCCTTTTCCCTACGACCACCAACGACCCCGCAAGGAATAACGCATACCCAAACAACAGTCAAATGACCCAATCCAATCAGCTCCCGTTATTAACAACTACGGGTACTCCTAGGTCACCAAGTCGAGATGGGAATAGGTCACCAGCTCCCTCAGCTAGATCACCAGGGGGATATGATCAACAACCTTTATCAAGGCAAGGTTCTAATGGAACGAACTGGCATAGTGGCGCAGGTTTTGACCGTTAATAAAAGGGTCACTTTGTCTTTCTGTGTATACGGTGGCACTTTACGGGCTTTACGTTTTCCCAGACCGCTTGTGTAATAGAGTGATGGTGGGATGTAATCATTTATCTTTCCTTCTTGTGCCAAAGTCAGGGGTGTTTTCTTCTTTTCTTCTTGTAATTTGTGTATTTTTGATTTTGCTTTATTTTGATGTGTGAAAGCAACTGGGGAAAACGGGTCATTTGCATACCACTTTGGGAGGCCCTAGAGCGTCTTGGTATAGACGGTGTTGAGGATCGCGGCTGGGGAATTTCTTCAGTTATTATAGCTTATGAGCGGGCCTAACTGAGGGGAGGATTTTTTTATTGTTTTACCGCGTCTCTTTTGTTGCGTGTTTTTTTTTCTCATTTCCTAATGTCTTTCCATACGGGGTTTTTCTTTGTTATTTTTACTTACCTCTATTACTCTACTGTCTGTTAACTCTTATTTACCCTGGGTAGGGCCCAGGCGGGTGGGTGGTGGGCATGGGTTGGGGAGCGAGGGATGGATTGGAAGGGGGCAATTTCTTTGAAGGGTTTGGTGCATCATACACGTGTGATGGCAAAGTATGGTGCGGGCGCACGGTTTCATGAAGAGAGTGCTCTTTTATATATACCTTTTTTGCGTTGTTTTTATTTCTTTTCTGCACTCACCTTCAACGAGCATGTGCTCTAGTCGTATCATTTTTCTGCATCATCTTGCTCCAGTGCTCTTATAACCTCTACTTTGCATTCATTGACCAGACTAGATACCGGGATAGAGATAATATCTCTGGTGATTTTCTAGTTGCTTGTGATGCATTGCGTGCACCTTTTTTTCCTTTTCCTTTTCTTTTTTCGGGCTGGGCTTGGGCTGGGTGGGTCTTAATTTCTACTACTTTGTGGGGAACTTTTCTATGTCACTCTTTTGTACCATTTTTTGTACACATTGTATGTTTTTCTTATGTCTAGGTTCTTTTCCTTGTGTGCTGTTGGTTTTTGAAGAAATAAAATAAAGGTTTCGTCAAGATACATCAAGCTCTTTGTGATAGATTTTAGAGAGGGGGGGGGATCTTCTTTTATAGTTTAAGGAATGACACTACCACTGTTTTGAAATAAATATACTCGCCCCCTTACATTCCCCTGTAGAGTAGTATATCCAGACTCGTCCCATCCCAATATGGTATGAATTATTAAGAAGCCACTGAGACATATCCAATAAAGGTGAACATCCCACGGGCGAGTAATAATTTGTGACATAGTTTCTGGTTACGTTAGGTTAAACAGTCTCTACTAGTCATAAGTGATAGGTAACGTTATCACCATCTAGTTATTTGGGTTGTTTCTGGCCTTATGGTGTTGGGCGATGTGGGGTACGCGAGGTATACCGGGTGTTGGGGTATTACCGTATAGGATGAGTAGGTATGTATTGTACTTAGGCTCATCATTGTGTATGTGTGGGGCGGAGGGGAGCTACATAGGTATCTAAGTAGTAATTCATGCGTACGGTAGAGTAGATCGAGAATGAATAAAGGAAGCCAAGAATTGAAAACTGGACTGTCTGTACATATGTAGAAAGATAAGTTGAATTGAGCTACTTGCTTAATATTTTTCATGGTAAGGAGAATTAGGGAAGAGAGTTTGTTTTTAAAAAAAAGAAAAAGAAAAGAAAGAAAAACAACGCACTTTTGGATGTATCGCGTGATCTACGGTTGTATTGAATTATGCGTAGGGGGAGAGAGGTTGGGAGAGACAGTACAGAGTAGGTAGGTAGAGTAGGTATATATTTCATCTGATTTGTAATGTATGTGCGTGTGCGGATAGGTTTCTTTTTATGGGGGGTTGGGTAGATATTTATAGGATTGGAGGGGGGGTTGACGCTGTCAGAGTGAGATTTTGTCCAAGGCTGGCAGAGAGAGAGAGAGAGAGAGAGAGAGAGAGAGAGAGAGAGGGCTTACCTTGCGTTTGTGCAACCGGTGGAGTAAGAATGGTGTCGATGCTCGGGATCATCGGGATCCGGTTCGTTCTGTGGAACTGTCATGTGGGAAAAAGTGCACTTGGGGGGTTTTGTTTTGTTTTGTTTAAAATATGCGTAGTGAAGTAAACATTCGATCTTGTACAAGGTTATAGGGTGGGTGGAATGGTCGATCGGATTAAATGTGGTTTCTTTAAATAGGTTTCTTGTCGGTGATATTAGGGGGTGGGTTTTCGGAGATAGTGTTTAATTGTCTTATAATGTGCAGTTTTGGAGATCTTCAGAGGGGGGGTTTTAATACAGGAGGTCGGAGTAATTCTTTCGGTTGTAATCCGGGTTTTTCTAATTTCTTGTAAATTATTATAGCTACATACTGTGGGGCTCGAACCCTAGTGGTTGTATGTGTGAATATTTGGGTACGAGGGGGGGTTAACCTGTAATGTTATATAATCTCGTAGCTTTTGCTTGTGTTCTACCCCGTGCTAAATTATGTGGGTTGCCTGCATGTATCTTCTGGTATTATTTCTTCGCTGTGTATAAGTAGCTGGCTGAATATAAACTCAATGAATACTAGATGCACATCTATGTAGTTATATACTTCTATACATAAATTTAGTATCACCCCCTAAAACCTAAATTCTAGTCATAAAATCTCACTCATTCTCTCGGGATATTTTTACCCCCTTTTCTGTTTCATGAGTCTTAAACTCTGGAATAACCAAAGAGTTATATATACTAAGCTCATGCTTCTACCTCTAGTCTACGCAGAACTTTTGCATAGCACTTGCTACTTTATCACTTGACTACTGCCTCCTGCTTAGAGCCAGTTTAATCTTTTGAGGTATGGATTATTAACTCAATAATATCTAGGCTGCCCTGTCATAATGTTGCATTTATTTTTACTTGGATTCTTTTTAAGCCTTCAGTCAGACTCGTGTGGGTGAATTTTACTCTTCACCCGGTGCCTGCAGTTACGGCCTTAGTTTTAAACCCAGTAATACCCTAGCGGACACTAATTATTATTTTAGAGAGGCTCTTGTCCTCAAAGTTCACAGTTTTGGTTGACATCTCCCTCGGGTAAGATTCACAACCATAACCTGATCTACGTCACCTCCACTCTGGCCATATGATACTACATACTTACAATAGAATCAGATTCCATCATGGTTCATCAACAAAATATAGGATCTACCATAGCTAACTTTGGCAGGGAGATCTGTTGGCTATATTGGTGAGATTTGTCTGGAGTGAGACGTCATATAAAGGTATGCTCTGGTTTTCATTCAGCTCTTCGGGGTATTACTAACTTTCGGAGACCTATATGTGGTTCATTCGTAGTAGGACGTCTAATGCTACGAAAAGATGTCATTTTGCTACTTATTTCTCTAACACCTTTTGGGGAATTTGTGGTTGGTGGTTAGTTCACAATCGGTAACGCCCTATGGATCTTGAGGGGTTTTCTTAGGTCTTTAGGTCGCAGACATAGAAGGAGTACGGAGGGGTGCATCCTTGGTGACTTTATGAGTATTACAGGTGTCTGAGATGGTAATTTGAGATGGCAATTCAGTACTTGCCATGTTCAGCTTTTCGTGGTGAAATTAGCTAGGAGTACTAGTATTAGTCAAGGTTTTAGACTAAGCCAAAGTTTCTTAACTCTAAAGGTTATAGGCAAGTATAATCATGTCCTCCCAAATATATAGTCTCACATAACACTGATACACCATTGTGAGCATAGGACCTCGTATCTGTACAGCCTCAGCATAATTTCTGAAGGCCAATCGAACCCTGGGTCCTGGGTGGCGTACTTCCACATTAATTCTACCAGACTGTATATTCGCCACATACAGTTTCTAACTTACACATCACGTGATGATAGTAAAACTCCAGCAGTTGGTAGTCGTAATAGCTACTTTAAGCGCCTTGTTCGAATTTCAAATGTAAGGAAATTTGGATTTGCCAGCTTCCGGGTTTCGCTTTTAGAGCTGGGCAACTACATAAAGTTGTGTGCATCGGGGGAGCTCCCTGAATAGTTGAAACCATATTATTTGGGTCAAACGTTATAGAGTTATAACTTCCCGTGCCCCCTCAACCGTGTAGGACCCCCTGCGCGCTGTTGGAACAGCTTATAACTTGCAGCGGCTGTTACATTGGAGAGCTGGGTTAGCTGTAGGGTTAGGGTTGTGTCAGGCGTTCAAGCCTCAGGTCTAGTTAGCGACTCGGGGAATTAATAATTTCCTGGCCATTGATAGAAAAAACGTCATTGGAGGGACTTTCTTGTGTAATATCTTGAGGCACTGGGGTAGATTTAAGCCCTTATTCATGGATTGGTGTGGACCTGCTTTTTCCATGGTTGCATGATACCCAACCCCGGTATAGTAAAGGCTACATGTCTACATCTTGACTGGATTGGACCCACTTTAACCCCCTCAGGTATTCAGCTCTAAGGAGAGTGCTTCCCCCTTCACCGCCGCCGCCGCCACAACCCCCCTCCTCTCCTCCTTTGCCCTTTGTGACCCTTTTAATAAGGATTATTACTTTTTTTTTCTTTGCCAAAGTATACGGAACTACTGTTTTTAACGACTTTACGAACAATCTCGATCCTACGCGCGCCTACCTTCGGAATTACACATCTAGATCATTCGCGCGTGGCCTCTCAATATTTTTGAGAACTACGAGACGACACGACACTAACGATTTGCTACATACAATACGAACATATACCTTAGATTTTTTTGAAAGTTTCAATATATACATATCCATACGACACAATGAGCTCATCGCAAGGCTTCAACTACTACGATACTAATGGGGGTAGAGAAGGGGGGTCAATTCGTTCGTCTGCCTACTTACTTTCCTCCGCCTGTGTTTCTAGTGGGGTCGAGTCTAATGTGCGCTAAATAGAGGCTCCTCGTGTCGTACCTCTGACCTGCCATGGTCATTCGAGACCGGTTACACATCTTTCGTTTTCCCCATTGTTGGGCGAAGATGAGTATTATTTGATTTCAGCCTGCAAAGGTGGGGGATTTCAGTTCGGGAGTGGGGCAAATCGAGTGCTAATAGGGGTGAATAGATAACAATCCCATGTTGAGGGATGGTATTACGGGAGACTGGTGAGTTTTCTATAGGATTCTTGGAATTTTGGAAGGGTTCAAGAATTGACGGGGGTGATGTAGGATTGGGACCTTCCTAGGCCATAAAGGTGCTGTATGGCAAGCTCGGCTATCAAACGACGCAGCTCTGGCCGCTACAGCAAGTGCAGATTTCTCAGCGTAAGCTTTATACAGTATCTTGAGGTATGAGATTACTAAATCGCATTGTAGAAAGATCTGGGATACATACACTGGTGAATGTCTCCAAACTCTCCAGCACAACCACATAGTTCGCGCTGTAACTTTCTCGCCCTCCCCTTCTCACCTTGCAACTGGTGGTGCTGAGAAGAAACTCCGCGTCTATGATGTTTCTCGCCCCGATACCCCTCTTGAAGTCGGCATGGGTGCGCACACGGGCACTATCAAGTCCATTGTCTGGTCAGAGCCCAATGTCATCCTATCTGCCTGCGATGATAAAAAGTTCCGCTGGTGGGATTTGCGCTCGCGGGAGATGGTCTCCAAGATGGATGTAGATGATATTATCGGCTCCTGCGAGCTCTCCCCAGATGGAACGCTCATTAGTGCAACGGCAGGGAAGTCCGTGTATTTCTTTGACGCCGCGAGTCGGAGACTTATTAAGAGCATAAGCACCGCATATGAAGTGTCCTCTGTGGCGCTACATAAGGAGACAAGGAGGTTTATTACGGGAGTGAGCGGGGATACGTGGGTCAGGATATATGATTATGATTCTGAGGCGGAGTTGGAAGTTTATAAGGGACATCATGGAAGTGTGTGGAGTGTGCATTTTTCGCCAGATGGGAAATTGTATGCCACGGGGAGTGAGGATGGGACTATCAAGCTGGTATGTTTATCTGCACCTTTTAAGAGTGTTGTGCTAATTGTGAGGACAGTGGAAATATACAAACCAGCCATACGGTTTGTGGAAGTAAATACAGAGCGCATGCTTATACGGAGTTATTAAATTCTGAGACTTTTATGGGTTATTAGATGATACTCATGTTTAACCAATTGGGCGAAAGAACTATTTAAGCCGTAAAGCAATGAGACAATATATGTATTTGGATATTGTAGCAATATATTTCGTAGACATAATTAAGATGATCTAGTTTGACATGACGGAGATTTCCGTGTGCTTATCAACCACCCCGCCACCATAGGTGACAATATCCCCCCACCTCAACCTCAACCTCCACCTCAACACCAAACTTCTTCACAGCTCAATTTCCAAACAAAGTATTTCCCACAAATTCTTTTCAAGCATTAATCCCCTGGGAAGACACCTACAATGGCGTCTGTCGCAATCCCCCCACAGCCCAACCTCATGGAACCTCCCCATGTCGCTCCTCAGCTCGTAGCCCCCGAGCCAGGCAAGTATATCAAGATCTAACCCCCTAAACCCCCCCCTCTAACAACCCTCAGAACACTGTCCCGGGCCCGAATCCCAACAAGCCGGCCAATCCGACGCCTGCGCCGGTTGTCCAAACCAACAAATCTGCGCAACAGCACCCAAAGGCCCAGACCCCGATCTCCCACTCATCCACGCACGAATGTCCACCGTCGCACACAAGCTCTTGATCCTCTCTGGCAAAGGCGGTGTCGGCAAATCAACCTTCACATCCATGTTAGCATATGCATTCGCACAATCACCCAGTACCCAAGTCGGCGTATGCGATATCGACATATGCGGACCTAGCATACCACGCATGATGGGAGCCGAAAACGAAAGTATTCATTCATCGAGTAGTGGATGGAGTCCCGTATACGTTGCAGACAACTTGGGTGTCATGAGTATTCAATTCATGCTCCCGAATCAAGACGATGCAATCATTTGGAGAGGACCTAAGAAGAATGGTTTGATTAAGCAGTTTTTGAAAGATGTTGAGTGGGGGGAGTTGGATTGGTTGTTGGTTGATACTCCTCCTGGGACTAGTGATGAGCATTTGAGTGTGTGTAGTTATCTTAAAAGTAGTGGTATTGATGGTGCGGTGGTTGTTACGACACCGCAGGAGGTTTCTTTACTAGATGTGAGGAAGGAAATAGACTTTTGTCGTAAAGCTGGGATTAAGGTTTTAGGCGTGGTGGAAAATATGAGTGGGTTTGTCTGTCCGAATTGTGAGGTATGGTGTTTCGTTCTCTCTCTCTCTCTCTGTGGGGGTTTATATGGTGTGTTGACTTAATCTAGGGTGAGTCTCAAATATTCCACGCTACGACGGGTGGTGCTCGGGCACTCTGTAAGGAAATGAATATACCATTCCTGGGTGCTGTCCCATTGGACCCAAGAATCGGCGTAGCGTGTGATTATGGCGAGAGTTTCTTTGATGCCTACCCTGAGAGTCCAGCGTGTGAGGGATTGATGGGGATTATACATAAACTCAGGGAAGGAATAGGATTACCGAGATTAGAAGGTTATGAAGATGCAGAGATGGAAGAATGATATATTAGACCTGAATTTGGGAGTTCTTTAGGGGGTTGATGTAGTCCTTTTTTATTATTATTATTTATATATCCCCCTGTGTATTTTTGTACTTATGGTGTTTGGAGTTATTGGTAAATATTCTCATAGATTTGGCGTCTGGGAATGTGAGACCCTAAAGAAGTGGGGTTACGGCGGGCGGTTTGGCGCGCAACCGTAGAAATCATCACTTATGGCAACAATCAAAAGTTAAAGGTTAAAGATTATAATTATGGCAACCACCTTTAGTTTTTTTAGCCACCACTTATAGCTAATTATGGATAATAGGGGACTAGCCTTATAAGACTTACATAAAGACCTCTGTATTATTTCCTCATTTTGATGTATGTAAATTTAAAGAGACTGACCTCATTTACTTAAAAGGGTAAATGGGTACATGTACATTTGACCACTTTTTAAAACCGCCAACTACTGGATAAGCTAAGGTAAAAGTCCATAAGATATTGGAAAAAGGTTCCTCTAGATTGTATGTAAAGCTACTGTTAGAAGCCTTTTTAGGTAAATGAGGACATCCTCTTTATACCAAAATGGATATAATCTTTACCACTAATTAATACAAAGGGCTTTATATAAGTCTCATAAAACTCAGTATTTAAAAGTAGCTGCCATAAGCGGTAATTTTTAACTTTTAACTTCTAGACATGGTTCTATAAGTTATGATTTCTGTAGTTGGTACACTGACCTCTTTTACCTAAAAAGGTCAGTCTCTTTAAATTTACATACATCAAAATGAGGAAGATAATACAGAGGACTTTATGTAAGTCTTATAAGGCTAGTTCCTTATTCTCTATAATTAGCTATAAGTGGTGGCTAAAAAAACTAAAGGTGGTTGCCATAATTAAGTGATAATTATAATCTTTAACCTTTAAGTTTTGATTGTTGCCATAGGTGATGATTTCTGCGGTTGCGCGCCGGGCCGCCCGCCGTATGGGGTTTCAAACCGAAGTGGTAGTAACCAGATATCTTAGGGTAACGTTTCTTGAAATATTTGTGGTAATTTTTTTCGTGATATATATACTACTAAAACCCCCAGAACCTCAAAAATTAGAAATATATTTTAGGATCACGCGATCCTCTCACTACTATTAAACTGTACTCTACACTCAACCAACTCTTCCGAAACGCCAGACGGTGTAGATCGACATTGCAGCTGTTAAGATGCAGGTACTGCATCAGAATTACCCGGCTATAAACAATACTTCATATCTCACAACATCTCACCTTATTGAACGCTACGAAGTATCTTAATAGAGCTCTGAGTGATTTCATACTCTGTAATGAATTCCGCGAGGGAAGTGTGTAATTTCCGGAAGAATCAATGGAATAATATTGAGGTGTTACGTATTTTTAATAATAGCCTAGGAGGGTTGGTGGCTCTAATAACCGTGCTATGAGGGGCTATAAATGTAGGTTTTGGTATGATAGCTGGAGTTGTGGAGTAAATGGTGATTTAGGAAGACTGGTGGACTGCACAAACCAAAGTACTTTGAGACTTATAGAGTAGATAATAGTTCGAGTGATGTTTTGTGACTATGCCTACTTCAGGAGCTATTCTCACTTTTAACTGCTCTATGGAGCCCTTTACAAGATTTTATAACAACTTTCTCTAAATTTTATGGTTTGGGGTAAATCATGTAAAATATACTGAAGACCCTAGTCTCCAAAAGCTAGGCCTCTCCGTTCACTGTCGCAGTCCACCTAGTTGGCTTAAGAGCACCTCATGGACGGCTCAGTCTTAGACACAGATGTATTCCACAAAGATTAAATGCACAAGGGAAACTCCCATATTCCCCGGGTATCGTAATTTTACACGATTCCTTCGCAAAACAAAAACCCAAACAAGAAAAGCAGCAGACTTTTACAATTTCTCTTTCAAGGAGTTCTTCAACCGCTTTTCTACAGCCTCCATGTACTCCTAAAATTCGTAGTTTCGTTAGTTATAACTCTCTACCGAGGGTCTCGGAGATTGGGTAGGGGAAATCTTACATTAGTAGTAACCCATGCCTCCCTATCCTTACGCCCGCAAGCCAATGCCAAATCCTTAGTCATAATTCCGTCAATATCAACAGTATCAATAACTGCCTTCTCAACAGCTTCAGCAAATGCTACAACTTCAGGGGTCTGATCGAGCTCTCCTCGTTGGATCAACCCTCGGGTCCAGGCAAATATCGAGGCGATGGGGTTGGTAGAAGTCTCCTTGCCCTTCTGGTACTCCCTGTAATGACGAGTGACAGTTCCATGGGCGGCTTCAGACTCGAAAGTCTTGCCGTCGGGGGTGATGAGGACTGAGGTCATAAGACCAAGGGAACCAAAACCTTGGGCAATGATGTCAGACTGGACATCTCCATCGTAATTCTTCATGGCAATGATGAAGCCCCCCTCGGACTTGATCATCTGAGCGACCATATCATCGATCAAACGATGTTCATACCAGATACCGGAAGCATCAAAGTCCTTTTTGTATGTAGCCTCATAAATCTGCTGGAAAATATCCTTAAACCTTCCATCATACTTCTTAAGAATAGTATTTTTGGTGCTCATGTATAGTGGTAATTTCTTCTGTAGGGCGAGCTTGAAAGATGCGTGTGCGAATCCTTCAATTGACTCATCGGTGTTGTACATGGCAAGTCCAACACCGCCGGACTTGTAGTCAAATACCTTGATCCTCTCGGGCTCACCACCTACGGGGGTGTAAACGAGCTCTAGAGTACCGGGACCAGGGACCACCAGGTCCTTGGCACGGTATTGATCACCATGGGCGTGACGGCCAATGATGATGGGTTCTTTCCAGCCCTGTACCAGACGGGGAATACGAGGAATGACAATGGGTTCACGGAAGACGGTACCACCGAGGATGTTACGGATAGCTATTTATAGGAGTTAGCTCATGAGTTTTTCATGAGTTAGGGAACAAAATACTGACTTCCATTGGGACTCAGCCACATCTATTTCCCAAAACAACAATTAATAAGGGTGCTCCTAGGATTATCGAGGGTTTCAGCATACCTTCTTCAGCTTGAACTCCTCAACACGGGCCTCATCAGGAGTGATGGTGGCACATTTGACTCCTACTGAGTACTTCAAGATAGCCTCAGCAGCATCAGTGGTGACCTTGTCATCGGTCTGATCACGGTACTCGAGACCCTAAAACTCCCGTTAGATGTCATCGTAGGCCTCCTACAGTGAAGACCGCTACTTACAAGATCATAGTATTTAAGGTCAACATCAAGGTACCTATATTAACCAACCAAACGTTTTCGTCAACAACCGAGCAGATGCCGAGGCAGGATGGATGGAAATTTGTTTGACGTACGGGTGGATGAACTATGCACACTTGGGTCAGAATAAAATTTCTAGTACAAAATTGAAGGCATATGAATTCACATGCCGAGGGATAAGCGGTGGGCAGCAGCAGTGTCATACCTTCTTCTTGATCATGTCCCAGATGATCCGAGTCATCTCATCTCCATCCAACTCTACATATAGCCAACAATCTTGTCAGGAACGCCGTTTCCACACAACAGTCGTCCCCTTCCCCCCAAACATGTGGAACTGGACCAGTACATACCAACAATAGGGTTCTTAACCTTGATCTTTTGGACTATCACCACACCTATTTTAGCACCTCCAAACAACACCAAGAGCAAACAACCACCAAACAAAGCAAAGTATAGAAATAATAGCTACTCACATTCGCGAGCCATGCTGACAGAGAATAATCTTTTCGAATAGTTTAGGTTTTGGTTAACAACAATAGAAGATGAAGAAGCAGCAGCAGGAAACTTTGATGCAGAATAAATCCCTGATTTCAATGATGATGATGAGAGAGGTCTAACGGTACACAGGAGGGAAGTGCCCCGCAACAACCGGCTACAAGAGGGGCGAACGAAACTCATTGCCGAGGAACAAAGTCGGTATATATCGGAGGAGATCAAATCAAGAATAATGAACAACCGTCTGTGTGCTAGGTCTCGAATCCCAGGTGAAGGCAGAGATAGAGGTACAACGCAGGCAGGTGGGAATTGGCGGGGAAAATGTAATGCTGAATTTTAGAGTCACACACCGCCAGTCACCGTGCGATGCCATCGCCTTTTTGCTTTCCCTGAGAGCGGGATTACCACGAAAGTATAGGCAGGGACCGCGCGGGCCTGCAGCGCGGAACAAGATAGTGGGGGGTTACCTCCAACTGAAGATTTCTCACTTCGATAGTGGGGTCGGGTTAACGGGTCTAACGTCATTCCTGGATGTTTAGGAAACGCACTAAAAGGACCCTCTTTGTCACACAATTGTGTCTTTAGATATACAAAGTAAAGAAACCTCTACAAAAGATATTCCATGACTAACCCTAAAATTTATTTACTTCACTACACTTTTGCTTTTTTTTACTGTAAAATTTTTCCACCCAGTACGCCTAATCCAATTGTTGAAATTGCAACCCCATCCCTCCACAAGAAATCAGAAAGAAATCGGAACAGCCCGCGCTCCCACCCGGCCCGCGGCTAAACTTTACTCCTACCCCACAGCTACCAACCACAACCTCCCTAGAATAAGCCCTCAATCTCACCAGTCTCCGCATTAACATCGACATTGAGATAACCCGGAGCGGTTGGTAAACCAGGAATAGTCTGGATATCCGCTGCCTTCGCATACAGATAACCCGCGCCCGGTGACAGACGTACATCGCGAATTGGCACAGTGAAGCCAGTGGGTGCACCCTTTAGGAGTGGGTCGTGGGACAGAGAGTATTGGGTCTGAGTTTTTACCGAGCTTAGTTAGTAATCGTTTCATAAGAGAAGGAGAAGGAAAAGAATACGGACCTTAGCAATGCAGACAGGCAGGTGTCCAAAGCCCTGCCTGGTGTAGGTTTCACACTGCTGTTTTGCAAGATCGCTAAGTTCGATACCATCTCCACCATACATCTCCCTAGCAATAGCTTCCATCTTCTCAACAATGGTCATATCGGTGCTGTAAAGGAGTCTAAAGTTCTTAGGCTTAGTGGAGGATTCAATGACCGCCTTAGCCAAGTCAATAGCCCCCTTTCCACCCTCTGCCCAGTGGTTAGCTGGGACAGCATCTTCAGCGCCAGCTTTGATGGCCTCTTCACGAATACACTGGATTTCAGCCTCAGTGTCGGTGTGGAACTTGTTGATAGCAACAACGACGGGAATGCCATAGTATTTAGCATTGGCGATGTGCTTAGCCAAGTTGACACAACCCTTACGGAGCAACTCGACGTTCTCAGTACGGTATTCCTCTGGAAGGGCTGCACCAGCAGTGACTTCAGGTCCCCCGCCATGGACTTTGAGAGCACGGACGGTAGCCACAATGACGACGACATCAGGGGAGAGGCCGCTAGATCGACACTTAATGTTGAAGAAGCGCTCTCCACCCATGGTGAAGTCGAAGCCGGCCTCGGTGACGACGTAACCAACTCTCTCTTCATGGACTTCATCCTCCTCAGTACCAGCCAGCTTAAGGGCAAGCCTGTCAGCAATAACAGAGGAAGCCCCAATAGAGATGTTTGCGAAAGGACCGGCGTGGACAAAGACAGGGGTACCCTCGAGGGTTTGCATAAGATTTGGCTTGATAGCGTCCTTCATGAGTGCGGTCAAGGCACCGCCGGCGCCGATATCGTCACAAGTGATTGGGTCTCCAGCTTTGCTTGACCCAATGACCATGCGCCCAAGGCTATTAACAAAGAGATTAGTCCTAAGTCCCATCACAAAATGAATGCAATTTTTACCGTTCACGCATATCAGGCAAATCATTTGACAAAGCCAAAACAGCCATACACTCAGAAGCAACTGAGATGTCGAATCCAGTGACCCGAGTGTGTCCCTTTTCTGATGGTGCCTGGCCAATAGTAACTTGTCGTAGATGACGATCATTGACGTCTAGTACTCTGCGCCAGGTAATAGTTTCTGGATCGATATCGAGCCTTGCAAATTTAGTGATTTCTTCAGGAGTCAAGTCGTCAGGGTTTGTCTTGTCAATTCCAAGCTTCTTAAGGCGGCGGAACATGACTGGGGCAAACTTCCTAACACCGTTCTTCTTAGGGACGAGACGATTGTATAAGGCTTTGTCCTTTTGAGAGTTTTCATGGAACATCCTGGTCTCAATTGCAGCAGCTGGGAGTAGTCAGTTTTATGTATAAAATAAGAGTCAGCGACCATCTTACCAAGCAAGTTATTCGCAGCAGTAATCGCGTGAATATCACCAGTCAAATGCATGTTGAATTCATCCATAGGAATGACTTGAGAATAACCACCACCAGCAGCACCACCCTTGATACCAAAAGTAGGACCCTGGCTAGGCTGCCTGACATTGGCGAAGGCAATCTTCCCCAAATGGGCGCCGAGAGCTTGGGTCAATCCCATGGTGGTGGTAGATTTTCCCTCTCCAAGAGGAGTAGGAGTGATACCGGCAACAAGAATATACTTTCCGTCCCTACGATGTCCCAATCTCTGGAGAAGATCTAAATTGATCTTTGCTTTATAGGCGCCAAACAGCTCAAGCTCCTGGTCGGAGATGCCAAGCTCATGTGCAATTACTTTAATATTCTTTGGCACCTGAGCCCTGGATATAGCGATATCACTAGGAACAGAGGCGTGGATCTTCAATGGCAGCGGCACAGTCTTCCTTTCGGACATTTCTGCGTAGAAACGGTTCGCAGAGGTAATAACGTTCTGCAAAAGCATAGCAACGGTCATTGGTCCAACACCACCAGGGACTGGAGTGATCTTAGAGGCAACTTCCTTTGCAGTCTCGTAATCGACATCTCCAACGAGGCGTTCTCCAGACTTGCGGGTCTCGTCCTTGATGTAGTTGGTACCGACATCAATCACGACAGCACCAGGTTTTAGCCATTCGCCTTTGACGAATAGAGGTTGTCCAATGGCAGCGACAACGACATCAGCCTGCTTAATAAAGTCCTGGATGTTCTGGGTGCGCGAGTGACACACGGTGACAGTCGCATCCGCGTTCTTCAAAAGATATGAAACGGGGGATCCAACTATATCACTTCGCCCGAGAACAACGGCATGCTTTCCGCTCAGATCAACACCGTACTCCTTGAGGAGAACCATGATACCTTGAGGGGTACATGGCGTAAATGGAGGGTTTCCACCGCGTTTAGCAAGTTCGCCAATGTTGAGCGCTCCGAAACCATCGACATCCTTTGCGGGAGAAACCGCAGCGGTAACAGCAGGCTCGGAGATATGTTTAGGAACAGGCAATTGAACAAGAATACCGTGGACCGATGGATCGTTGTTCAATTGCTCAATCCTCTCAAGCAATTTTACCTCTGTGATATCAGCATCAAGCTTTACGAGGTTACAAGTTATGTTGGCCTGGGAAACGAATTAGTTTGAGGTCACTAGGTTGTAATTACAAGTGAATAAAACCTCTTCAGCAGCCTTTAGCTTCATGCGAACATATGTGCCTTTAGATTTCGAGAAACGGTTGTTAGAGTTTATTATTGCGTGGGTTATACCCCAATTAATATCTTGAGAAATGGTTTCTTACTAGAATCGGACCTATCGCCAACTACATAAATAACAATCAATATCAGTAACCATTCCATTCCATTCACAAAGAAATAATTTCCAATCCTATCCAAAAAAAAAAAAAAAAGAGCTCCAATAATTTACTCACCCTGTACAATAGTCAAACTTGGCTTGAACCTGGTCGAAGTCTCCTGCTTCTTCTTAATCTCCTGATTAATCCTCTCCCTAATCCTCTTCGCAGTAGCTGTGCCATCTATCTTTTCAGCAACCATATTGAATCGCGTATTAGAGAATAATCTTGTATTTTGCGGTTGTCTAGCCGAAGCACAGAGCAGTTTCAACCTTCCGTTCCCGCAACGAACGGCTGCTCTGAAGAATGTAGAGGAAGCCAAGTTGGCGGTAATTATTTTTTTGTGGGAAAAAGAGGGGTCAAATGCGAACGTGGGGCACTGGCGAATGACAGTGCGTGGGGTCGGATCAGCGGAGGGGGGCTGCGGATGCCTATCTGATCTGCGTTATGCCTTTTTCTGCTGCAAAAAGATTTTCCTGTCCTTTTGATGTTGAATCTGATAAAAAAGATCTTTGGGAAATAAAATCTGATAACGTTTCCACCCACATTTTATAGATGGACGGACGGACAAGTGCAAAAATTTAAACGGAAGGAGAAAAAGGCCACCCTAGCCTTGACGGGGACTAATTTAATCGTACCGATACACACCCAGAGGCTACACAGCAATTCTTGACAAACATGAACAAAGTCCCCCACAGTGATAGACGGGCGCATGGCCGAGGAGGGTCCTTGAGAGTACACTTGTTCCTTTGTAGTCAAGTTCACTATCTGCGCAGCTTTTGTTTTGGTCAAGGGAGCGGGTTCCTCGGACAAACCCTTCGGATATACTCGAAACCACCCGTATATAGTATTCCTGGGTGGCCCTACGACTATAATAGTGAAAAAACATCATAGTAGGTGTAATAAAAGTCGGCGGAGACCGCATGTTATTACCTACTATCATTATCCAATTCCAGGGACAAGACGGGTTTTCGGTCAAACTCTACGGATGCACGCAAAGCGCACCCGTACAGGCTCCAGACACTCTTCAAGACTCTAACCCTCAACCCCACCAGTTAGCTAGATGTACATAGGTATAAATATAAATACATGTAGCTACATGTCATAAAATTATAGCTCTTTAAAGGGAAGTTTATTTGTGGGGTGCTAAGACCAGGAGTACATGTGTTAATCCGGGTTTAAACTTACATGTAAGCACGCATGTATGGCCCTGATGAAAACACTTGTCTTCTAGAACTCCCACCCACCCAAACCTCAAAAGTGAAACCATTAAGTAAAACCTTAGCAGAGTATATTTCGTACACATAAATGTAATCTCACAATTTTCAAGTGCCAAAGCATTTTACTTTCATATATCGGAAAGACAGAATTTATCATTTGGTCTATCAGTATAAACGCTTCTAGTGGCGAACAAGAAAAAAGAAACAATATCAAAGGAAGAAACCCTCAGAGTACTGCTAACTATCTGTTCTTTTTCTTCACCTGGAATGTGTGCATTTGCATCTAAGGAAACTACAAAACCGCACAAAACAGAAAAAAAAGACATTCTAGCATTCCCTCATCAACTAGTCATCCTACTGATAGAATCTATGCATACACTACAATCCATTTACCCCGACCCGCTAAAGAATGAAAGCATAAAAGAGAAAAATACAATAGAAGAAGTGACTAAATCACTTCTTCTTAGGGCCCCCGATAGGGGAACCAATATCTTTCCCTCTTAGCTTGACACCCAAGGCACGCTCCAGCTTTGATAGAACCTGTTGGTTAGGGACAGCACGGCCGGACTCGTAGTCGTTGATAACAGACTGCTTCTCATTGACTTTGGTGGCAAGATCCTATTGGTGAATGTTAACACCTTGTTCTTCACCGGGAGGAAATAACCGCCCAATAGTAGCCACATACCTTTTGCGACATTGCGGGTTCCTTCGACTGACGGGCCTGAGCCATAGCTTTTCCAACACTCAAGTCGATCTTTGGTGGAGGAGCGACCTCATTCTCACGGTCGACCTTTGTGAGTCTTTGGCCTTCTGTGGATTGGGTCTTGTTGGAACCACCAGCATACTATAGCTATTGATTAGCGCCTATTGATAGCGGGGTAGATGCCAGACTATGGCAAGTTATAACAGGAAGGTGAGTATACCTTCTTCTCAGTAGCAACGACAGTGCCGCTTCGTCTCGCAGCGTTGATCTCAGAGTTGGTTCTGGCAACAGTAGTCCTCTCGCTGTTACCGCGAACCTTTGAGCCGATCTTAGTTGCAGTATCCCAATCGTCAGACATAATGCTTTTGGTAATAAGCTAGTGATATAGTGTAGTGTTCAAAAAATGAAGGTATCGAGTGTTCGACTTGTAGCGAGTGGCAAGTTAGTATAGCAGTATACCGTGGATGTGAATGAAATGAAATGGAGATAGAGATCAGGAACAGAAACCGAGCTGGATGGGCCAGATAAAGAGACTGCGAGGAGTCACGTACAGTCAGCCAAGAGAGAGGCGAAATGACTTGGCACTGACTGTCTGGGGGGCGGAGCTAACTCATTTGCCAGCCATCTGTTGTATTCCACAGCCTTCTACCAGCAACCGAAGCACCAACACCATGCAGCCATGCTAAAAAGGCTGGCCCAGCCCCAAAGAAAGGAAGAAAAATATTGAATTACTCAAACTAAACAAATTTTTATAGAGAGCATACACAGATGACGGCATGAGGGGTGTTGTCCCACAGGTGCGGCCTTACAAATAAAACATTAAAGAACCATCCCGTCAAATTCCCACCTACATGTCTACAATGACGTCGCAGTTGGATCTACAGTACAAGCTGGCGCAGTTCCTGAAGGGCTAACACTCGTACTTGTCGGCGTCTCCTCAATATACTCCACTTTCACAACTACTGGAATAACACCCCCAGTCTGCAAAGAGAATTTCCTATGTCCGATAACCGCAAGAATACTACACCCAACCCCATCAGCCTCCAAGTCCTGCCACACCGATAACCTTAAAGAGCTAACAAGAACTCACCTTCTAATAGCGCCGCTATGTGCAGTAATACTAATGTACGTAGCATCTTTGTTCTCTACAAAAATCTCATCCAAGGCAGCACCCAACCTAATATTACGAGCGTCATCGGGCTCTCTATATACGGGGTCCCAGAGCTTGTCTGTTTCGGCGAAACCCTCCTCGAAGGTGAATTTGGGATATTGCCCTTCAAGATAGGTCTTTGTGTTCCTACGATCACAAGTGTGTATCCCAAGCGTCTCACGGAGTTTCTATGGATGGATGGTGGTCAATTCCCAGAGCTTAGAGGGCCCAGAAGGGGAAGAACAAACCTCTTTGAAGATGGGCTTGGGGGTTTTATGACTGTTGAGTGTTATGTCGTCCCAGGTGATCTGGAGGGTACTTGAAGCACGACTATAATACTTATCAGATAAACCTCTCTAGAAAGGAATTAGGTTGGCGGAAATAATACTGACCTCAATGGTGACGAGTAGTAGACATCAGGTAGTGGAATTTTGGATTTAACTTGGTCCTTGAACGCGAGGTTTGCTTTCTGAGCTTCTGCAATGCCAATACTTGTAAGCTCTGCGTCGTCCCATCTACTTGTCCCATTTCCGTCCTGGAGGGACCAGTAACACTACCGACTATCAGCGGACCATCTCAACCCCCGAATACATGAATTTCAAGAGGAACTTACATCCCACAGAGGAGTCCCATAATATGATTCTTCAATGCAATTAGCATTAGCATTCACATCACCAATTCATCCCGGGCTCATACATACCAGCAACATTCTAGCAAATATCAACCGTTAGCCCAAATCCGATTAACATTTATAGTGGGTCTATAAGAGAAAATCTTACATGATAACCCTGGCCATGTCTTGCCAAGTACAACACTTTATAAGCTGTGTTTTTAGGGGCCTTCTTATTCAAATTTTCAATTGCCTTCTTGAAATTCTTCCATGGCGCCTTCTTTTTCTCCGCCTCGACTACCTTCACTTCTTCCTCCACCTTTGCATCCTCCTCCACCTCCTCCACCTTCACATCTTCCACCTCCACATCCTTATCATCCTCATCCTTATCATCCTCATCCTCATCCTCATCATCATCATCCTCATCATCATCATCATCATCATCCTTCTTCTTTTCCTTCTTCTTTTCCTTCTTTTCCTTCTTCTTTTCCTTCTTCTTCCCCTTCTCATTCACCTCCTTCCCCACCTCTTTCTTTTCTTCATCGTCACCATCTTCACCATCATGACCCTTATCACCTCCCTCCTTCAACTCAACTACCCCAAGGTACCTCTTACTGAGTTCCGTGATACCGAATGTATCCAACAATCCAAAATTACTCCCAGCCTTCCCCGGGTCAAGTTAGTTACTGAGAAATAGGCCTCACTTAAGTCTTAAATCCCCCCTAGAAAAAAGGAACTGTAGATGGAAATCTCTCACATAGTCAAACGTAGTATCAATAGTATCTTCAAGATCCTGCATAAAGAATCCGGGTACGTTCGTCTTCTTAATTCCCCATTTGTTCCCTCTTGGTGCAGCCACGCCAGCATCAACAGTATCCATCATCGTAATTAAGGAAATGAAAGCAATGCTAAAAACAACCATTATTGTAACCACCCTCCGACGGCGAGTAGAGATAAGGGCGAGAAGAACTCGAGGAGGTCGGGGAAGCACGAACATTGTTCGCTTATAACTATAATTTATAGCCCTATGCACGTGGAATAGATGGTAGTACGTGCCGATGACCTAATTGTCAGTCTAGTATGAATCGCTTAAGCTCGTCTCGCTCCCGAGCGCTAAAAGGCAAGGCTAGGATATAGATAGATCAATTTCCGTCCGAAGATGTTATCGATATGGAAGGCTCCTGCGTTGTTCAAGGTGTGCGGGGGTAGGGTAAATACGCTTTATTAAAGCACGTGTGACATTAAGGCTCTCGACAAATCAGGACTCTGAATCTCATCACGCCTCGATCGGCAGAGGGCTATAACCCAGAAATTCGAGATATAACCGAACGAGAGTTATTATTTATGACCGACTTAGGAAGGCAAATTTGTAACCCCAATATATCCAGCTCTTTGCTCCCAGGAAACCCAATTCCAAGCATAATGGTGGGCTATATTCCGGGTCATCAGTGATCACTCGTAGTTCTTGGTAGCGTTAAGGGATTATCCGAGAGTTAGCTACTAGGTTTATACTATAGCTAAGGGCGTGGTAGACACGTGCAAATATCTCATTCTAAACCTAAGTCTGCAAGGGGCTACTTTACTATATGCCTTTAATTCCATTACGAGTCCTTCCCGGTAAATATCCCACTTGCTATTCTACCCACACCAGCCTACTAGAACCATACTCGCCAATGAACCCCAGCCAAAAACCCAAATACAGAGCACAAAACCAGGATCCATAACTATGAAATAAAAAAAATAAAAAGGGGAGCTAAAAAGGCCACGTAACTACCTAGTCTTGTAACTTGTAGCTAACTAATGTATCCACTCTATGGTTGGCAGTCCCCCAACTCCTCAAAGTCACTTTCTCACCACCCTGAATCTCCTTCGCGTCCGAATCACCCCAGTCCATTGGGACCTCTGCATCACCATCCGCGTACACCAATACATTAAAAGTGCACCTGCCGTCGAGCATGGGCAAGAATGTAACCGATGCTGTAATCTGGCGAAATAGCGACCGAATCTCCTCCTGGATCTCTTTCTCGGTCTTTTCTTTTGGTGGAGGTGCGGGATTGCTTTTTCGCCGTCAGTATCGAACCCAAATAAATCAGGCTATAGCATACCTTGGAGCTGGGTTCTCTTGATCAATCTCAGGAACACCCTTAGCTTTCGCAGCCTTCCCCATAAGCTGCACGTCGAACTGCCATCTTTCGAGGTTCTCGCCTGTGTCTTTCGATGTAATGACAACCACCAGCTTTGAGATCTTTCCCCCGAGAGTCCATTTGTTCAGCTGGCTCATCATCTTCTTAATGTATGCTTTGACCTGGTCATCGGCGGAGACTTTTTATTCGTTAGTTTAATTTTGGCGTAGTTCATGGAAGCTGGACTCTTACCGAGCATGTTCAAGCCGTATTTCTTGACGCTGTGGTTAGTTAGTAGATGTCGTATTGATGAAGAGCAGTAAAGAACCTACACAGTAAAGTCCTCGGTAGGATACACGCCCCGCTGGTACAGAATCGAGTGTATAGAATATTCGAACTACCATCTTCAGGTCAATACTTAGAGCCCTCCCTCCGTGAACCAAAGCAGGTGTCTAGCAACTCACGAATTCCGCAACCATCTTCGCTGATCCTATATACAAATCTACAATCAATATCTCCCCAAGCATAAACCTATCACAAACCAGGAGGTACTGGTATAGCTACCTTTTAACGAGAGCTTATGAATCTTATCGCCATCCTTATCTTTCGATTTGCTAACGGTAGCTTTCTTCGTAGCTGATTTTTCTGATGACATTGTTTCGGTGAAGTGAGGAGCTGGAGGTTGTGTGTTATCGATTGGGGTTCTGCTGGGAGCTGTAAGTGGGCACAGAGTAGGCAAGGGAGTTTTCCGGGTGAGATGTTCTGGAAAGTTGTGGTGATTCAGCTGCAGAAAATGATGTGTGTTTATAGAACCCCTGTCGGTTGCTCTGGCAACTCCCCCGCCTACGTAATAAACACAGATAGCTGGGGAGTGCGTACTTTATATAGTACGTTAACAAATTAAACCGTACATTGGGTGCAACAACAAACCACTCAATATAACTAACTAAGCCTATAACAACTATAAAAAAAGATAAAAACCTGGAATAAAGTATGAAATAGGAAATTATTATGTAGTGATACACTTTACATATTCCATGAGGCCAAGTGATCATCTAGTCTCTCTGAATTATTAATGTTGTCAGAGGGTTAAAAATGCGAAAACTAAACACTTCTCCACAACAGACCAACACATGAAAAATTTAATAACTCCTAGCTAAAGATCTGACCCTAAGACCATGAAGATTACAACCATGGCATAAAATAATTTTTATCTAAATGCCACAGTACAGAATTCCACAAGTATCCTCATAGCTACCTAGCAAATTTAAGCCACCCCCACCATCCTTCTTTCCCTATTCTTTTTATATGTGAAGCTAAGGCTCCTAAAGAAACACTTTTTTACTTTTTTACCATTATTATAAGAGTCTTTGTGTTGAGTTGCTGGTGGTTGTTGTATCACATACATCTCATGGTTGGTTGCCATGTACGGTTTAATTTGTCAACGTACAATACATGGTCCATGATATTACAGGCTACCTAGTATCTAGCGCATCGAAAGCCTGCACGTCTACATATAATTGCAGCTTCGACCCTAGTTTCTTGCATTCTCAGCTTCTTTGATGGAATCCTAAGATCTTTCCTAAACAATTTATTTAGGTGGCAATAATTATCTACGAAGTAATCATTACCAACACCACTTTTACGAGTGAAACGAATTACAGATCCCTAGGGTCCCAGGTTACTTTAGGATGGTCTTTAGCACGATTTTTTAGACGTTCTAATATCTATTACTAATACTAGCGTTCTTACCCTTAACTGTATGCCTCACCCCAAACAGCTAAGAAACGTGATTCATGCCCTCAAAAGATGTGTAGTCTCATCTATCAAACCTCCGATTCGACTCGGTCTCAAGTCTTCAACTCTATCCTGCAGCTTAATCAAACCCCAAACCAAACAGCCAGCCAAGAAACCTACAAACGCATTCTTAAACGCAATCATTACTGCTGCAGTAACCGTCATGATCAGGAACCTTTCCTTCTTCTCCCTCTCTGTCAATCCCCTCCAGGAGGAAGCTGTTGGGGGTGATCCAGCTATTCCTGACCCAACTATGCTTGGGGAAGTTATTAGATCTCTAGCAGAGACATTTAAATTCTCGGCGACAGAGACGAGTTCCATCCCCGCTGCAAATACCTAGAATTTGTTCAGTTAGAGGGCTTATGATAGGGGAGCGAAGTAAATATACCATAATCCCCAACAAGGATTTAGGGAATTTCTGCAGTAGGCCAGTTAACGAGTTCCCGAACATAAGACCGATTGCGATCTTAAACAGTCCAAAGACCATAACACTGGCCCCAGAACGGGCACCAAATCTATGCTGAGCTGCTAAGCCACCAGACCCTAAGTGAATACGAAAAATTAAATCAGTAAGAATAATAATAGGGCCAGGTTTTAGGGTAATCACCGTGGCAAACGGGCATAGCTCCAAACCAGCATCCGGTAAGATTCATTAAACCGACTGAGACTCCCAAAGCTGTAACTGAAGGTGCTGGTCGATACGGTAGTAAATCTTCACTCAAGTACTTGACTGCAATCACAGAGTTCAAGATCGTCAATGGAACCTGCCCTATTCCAGCAGTTCCAAACCCATTCTTAAAATCTTTCGGAAGTGGTATGATCGGTATATAGGGTAACCAAATACCAAACTCCGGTAGGCCTCCCCGAACAGAGCTAAGCTTTATAATAGCCAGTATAATACCCACACAGAAAATCACCAGAGCCACGGGGAATCGAGGCATTCGGGAAGTTCCATATAAGCAGACAAAGGCACCAATGGCCCAGAAAATATTATCATCCCACTGATTGAATTCATAGTCCAAGTTCGATAACATAGTACCCGCATTTAAGCAGAGAGAAAGTCCTGCACCAACTTGAATCCCTTTGATAATCGGTATGGGGATCATGTTTGACGCCCTCTGAAGTCCACCTGTGGCTGAAAGCGAGAGAACAACGATGGCTACACCAATACCAGCAGCCATAGTTTCCTTTAGTGATAAGGAGCGAGCGAGCGAAATAGATGCTATAGCACTCATAGGTTGAACCTAATACAGTTAGATCCTAAGTAGTGATATAATTTATCTTTGAGAGAGGTGGATTTCACACCACTAATGGTATGCCAAAGAAGGCACCACTGAGGATATTGGCAAGGCCGGAGAAGAACAGTGTAGATGTCAAAGATATAGCACCAGAGGCTGTAAGAGCAGTCATTATAGGGAGAAGAGACCCCAAGTCACCCAAAGACCCAGCAATCTCCCCAAGTGGATCCTTTCTTAGTGTTCCCCAGTTATAGCTGAGGGACTGACGAATGGCAGACATGATGGAAAGTGACAAAAGGAAGCTGGAATACGAATAGGCAAAAGGCCAAAGATAATGGAAAGGAACAAGAGGGCAATACGAGAGAGAATCATATTAATACAAAGGTGGGGATATGATGAGAAAGCGATATATGAACGTGATGCTAGTTGAAACCTGCATGCTTTTTTGGCCGGTTCCTTGCAGGGAGCATCCGGATGGCCCCGGGCGGCCATCTGATATAAGCGGGTGCACCTCCCCATTCTAGTGCCTTCCCCCCACGTGATAATTCATGAAATGTCACTCGACCTTACATTTTGATTTTTATTCGCTAAATACATGCATGCCTTCCAGCTATAGCACATATTTATATTTAATTTTACTTCTAATAGTGTGGAAATTTTCATACGATACGTATATTATAAACGTAAGATTCATGTAGAATACCAAGAAGTCCGTATTTTTTAGTACTGGAGTGAGTCCACCACGTGCTCACTTTCTCCTATGGGCTATTGTCCTTGTTCAGTTTTCTTTGAGTTATTTCTGGCACCATCATTACCCAAGGGGGCTCTAACTAGTGCCGCAACGTTTTTGTTAAATACATGTAGACAAGCCTACATCTCCCCTCAACGTCCTCCAGCCATAGTCCTACACTACGCACCTTTGATTCACTAAAGAAAATTTGAAACTCTAGGTTTCTCAGAATCAACTATCAGACCTTACCAACCGTTCATGACAACGAACGAGATATTCAACTCACCGTCCTAGAACTCTTCTAGATCCACCGTTCGTCCTAAGTCTTGGGACCGAAACCCCTATAACCTCATAGTCCATCTCGTTCTCTATTAAATGCACTAAGCCGCAAAGAATCAGAAAGATGGACCCTATAAAGCTCTATATGGTGCTAAGCAGGGCCAATATTTTGACACTACCTACAAATTAGGCCGATATTGAAGTCCGATTTCAATTATCTGAAGCGTGTAAAATATGCCTCAAAACCCCAGGAAATACTATCAGCCATATGCATGCCCAGACTGCTACGGTGAAAGTTCTGAGGGCCTATATTCAGCCTCAGGAGTGCGAATCGAGTTCTCTGATGGTTGTAATCAGCTCTCGCTTATGCCACGATAGGGGCTTAGAAATATTAGAGCCGAAATTTGGGCAGTGGTTAGAGATTTTTTAAGAGTAGATGCCGCATCTCCAAGTAGGTAAGTCATCGAATTTTATGAGGATGTTCTATTCCATTTAGAAAGAAAAAAACTAAATATCCAGACTGGGCTACTATAGATTATAACCCTAGTCAACATATTATGCTACGAATGGATGAAGAGACGTTGATACCACATTCCTACCAAAGCCGTCCAGAGCTATGAAAATCTCCAATTCTATCATGATTACAATCTCTACTATAAAAGAAAAGTTCTAAGTACAGTAATTATACTTCTCAAATATCTTACAGTCATGAGTGTCGTTTTTTCGTTTGATCCGGCTATTATCTTTGAATGTCTAGTGCAGCAAATTCAAGCTCTAATACTGACCCCAAAAAGTCAGGGGAAAAACAGAATTGATTCCCAGGATAAAATTCACCTAAGCCCGTACGTACAAGCATTATACCGCTCAGCGGGACCTTGACGTGGATTTGAATGGACCCCACATGGAGATTATATTAACAAGTCTTACTGACCTACTGGGTTGGTATGATGGAATTTTCTTTACGGCATACTTTTTTTAAGGATACCTGATATAAGATTAATTTTCTACCTTTGCCTTTCCCCGGGTTTTGCTGTTTAATAGAGAGTTTTAGTATAAATAAATCTGGGGATTTTTGTGAGAAATCCTTTGGTAAAGGTAACTCCTTATACCATATTATCACTATCCAATACCCAAGCACCTACCATTGGGGACATACACTCAATTCACTACGTACCACTCGCCCTCGCAAGCCCAGCACCCGCGATAAAAGACACCTAGTCAGAGTAGTACATCGTGAACCAATACTAACTTACGTTGAGTTTCGCCTTTGGTATACACTAGATATTTCTATTTTTATCTATAATACCGCTATCATAGCGTAAAACTATATATACTTGATGAGTTAAAGAAAAAGAAAAAACCGCATGCTTCTATCGTGGGTGTTATCACGAAATATCACTCGAGTTTCGATAGTAAAATCTGTCCTATAAGGTTATTATAGGAGTAGGACTTAAGTTCTCGTGAGGGGTGCATAACGGATTATAAAATTTTATGTAATATGCTTTTTTCCCTTCTCTGTGTAGCCCTAGAGGTAAAGTACATGTGATCTATGAACTCCCCTCCCCGTGCAACAAATAACTCCCCGAACGACTTATTTCTAGTTTCACAGTTTAACCCTACCAGACAGAGTTTATATCTTACCATCACCTTATTACACTACCATGTTTTATTACATTCAAGTCCAGAATTACCCCAATAACTAAACATACCCTCTCGGGTGGGAGGTTACTAAGTCAAGAACCCCCCACGCAACCTATAGGTCTATTAGCGAGTCTCCCAGAAAAAATGCACCACCGGATTCGAGCATTAAACTCTAAGCCCCCTATTGTCAGAAGCTGAACCACAAGATCATATACTAGTTATTTAGCCCTCCCACTTACGCCCCCAAAGCTTCTATGTGTTGTAACCACTCCGTGTACGTACTACTTCAAGTATACCCCAACGTCATAAACATACTACATATAACCAACACTCAAAAGACAATCACAGCCAGAAAACCACTATGTACTAAACAGCGTAACACCCCAAAGCCAAACCAACACATCAATGTATATACAAAAGAGTCAGTACCACACACCAACACACCCGGAGAGAAAGAAGTTCTCATATATGATAACCGACTACAGAAAAAAACAAGAAGAAAAAAAGGTAACAAGTAGACTAAATAGGAAGTTGTGGTGCAAGGTAAGATCAACAACAAGGATCAAACCGAGACAGGTGTCAACCTATACATTTATTTTTTTATTTTTTTATTTTTCTATTCTATTCAAGGGGAGGGGGGGGAACACATCAACCGAGTAAGCACGTGCAACGTCACAGGGTCAAGAAAAGCTTATTTTAGAGCCGCGCCAAGAATATTCGTCGTATGGTTTGTCCCCGCGGAGGGGAGAGAAAGAGGGGGATCTCGAGTTGATGTATTTTGATGTGTTATTACATTTAGTACTGGGGAGGATAGGTAATTGGCTGGTTAGAAGTACTAGCACTCTTGTGGCCTCTAAATTTACATGTAGTATAGTATATAAATGGAGGTTTGCATTGTATGTACTAAAGTCTCAATACTAATAAGAAATATTGTGGGGACCCATAGGGAAACCTGGTAAGTGCCATTCCTCCATGGTTTTACAACTACATGGCCTGGAATAACCCATAAACATTATTGGGGTGGGGTGCTTTGTGGTCTGGGATTTAAGTTCTAGTGGGTATATTATTAGGAACCTTTAAAATGCTATGGTTCTTGTTTTAAAGCCTTATACTCCTAGGTTTGTATTTATCTAGATTATTTGAAAAGCTATGTAATACGTGACCATGAGAGAAATATAGTAAAAGGACTATAGCACATGTAATTTAGCCCTAAAATACACCTACGGCTCTCCAATGCATTTTTCTCTAGGCAAGACCGAGGTTAATATGGTGCTAGACATGTTGCACCCCCCGATAGTACACTCCAGCTCTAGAGAGCCCCCAATTAGAAAGAAGAGATACCATAAGTACATGTAGTCACCGCATCTATTATAGTATCATATATACCCCATCTTAGTCTTTACCCAACCCGTATTACAGATAGGGCCTACCTCCTTATTTATAATAGGTGAAAGGGTTAAAAACAACCTTTGTGAATCCTGTAATACGACATTGACCACCTGGCAATCTTGACTGCAGAGATATACCCGAGAAATCTCCACAAACTGAATTATGACATCTTAATACTCAGGGATTCTGGAGGCTCCAAACATCGACATTAGCCACAGTCCCTTGCATCTGTGCAATCCTTGTGAAGATCATCCGCATTTGAGAATAACATAAGCAATTGCGCCTCTTCTTCGCCTACTCATCCAGACAGGTCCTTTGTAGGGCTTGGCTTTTACCAAGAAACTGTACTCAGCCGCACACACTAACCTGCAGTGGTGTGTAACTAACTGTACCTGAGCTCGTGAACTCATCAACCTTCTGAGCTCGTGTTCAGAGTCATTCTCTAGTGCGAAGCCCCCCCCCCCTCTCTCTCCCCACCTCACTCATCCCTCATCCTTCTCCCTCTCCCTCTCCCTCCCCCCCTCATTCCCTTTCTCCTCATCTTCCCCCTCTTTCACTTCTCAACTCCACCTTCACATCTCATAACTACCGTTCTAACCATGGCTGATACTCCTTCACATTCGTTAATAACAATCCCCCCAGAGATTTGTCGACTAGTCTTAGAGTCACTCTCCTCCCGCGACTTAGTAGCACTTCGTCTTGTCTCTCACGGTTACTACAGCTACTTCACTTCTCAGGATCTCTGCCATTTCGCTCAAAAGCTGTATTTCCCTCTATCCTCAGAGGCGAGCAAATCGCAGAGGACTAGGGAGGACTTTGATGCCGCATATTTAAGATCGCAGAGGTGGAAACATGGGAGGCCATCTCATGTAACAGTTATCAATGAGGTAGCAGCAGGTTCTGCTAGCTTGTCTAAAGGCTTTTTGGTTGATTCTGAGGCTGGTTTGCTGGCCTATCAACGGTATTATTATTATTTCTTCTCGTATTTGTATTCATTTTCAAACTCGAGCTCTTTCTCACGATATTTTTATTCAAGAGCTCGCGCAGTCGTTGTCCTCAAGAACTTGCGGTGTGCCGACGATGATACCATTGGTCCAGATATCTTTATCGACCTTGAAGGGGCGACTAATCCATGTATGGGGATGCGTTCGGACAGTATTTTCCTGCGGGATGGTGAAAGTATCCGATTAGCGATGAACCGTGGAATGCTGCTCTGCGTTGGAGAGGCCCACGTCCACCCAGTTGAGCATGCTCAGTATGGCGTTCCGACTCTTGGGAAGGGCTTAACAATCTTGTCCACTTTATGGAATTGGACGTACGTGTCCCTACTTAGACGTATTATTAGCCCCTCTACAAAAAACTAACTACTATATGTAAAGCTGGGGGTCCCAGACCTCACCTCCACCTGCCCCTTCTCGTGCTATCCCCCCAAGGCAATTTTTCCAACATCCTCACACGATTTGTGCTGTCTTCTCTACCAAGTCACATGAGCGTGGGAAACTTATTGCCAGTTGGTTCGAACGTGATTCATTCATTATGGAGGCTGCTCTTAACGAATTCTACGCGATCACCGAATTTGATTTAGTTGAACAGCGGCTAGAAGGTTATGTCTACCCGACCGTTGAACCTCCAAAAAGCTCAAAAAGTAGTTTCAACATACCCTACAATACAAAACCCCAAGAGGGAAAGCATGAGGGTCATCACTTTACGATCAAGAAAAAATCACTCTACCCCCCTCTTAGCAGTTTTTCCATTGCACCAGATACTCGGGGCAAGGTGTTCTACCTGGGATTTCTTCCTCCCAGTGCTGACCGTCGTCCTATTGTCGAGGTCCATTCCGTTCCTCAATATAATCCTGACGATAAATCCTGGTCTCCCTGTACTGTCATCAAACGTGTTACCCTCCGAAGTCTCGGTCGTCATGCTGGAGAAATGAATGGGAGTATTTTAAATTCCTCCTTTTGGATCAGTCTCGATGCCGGAACCACTGTTAGAGAACTAAAGGGTCCAAAAATCGAGCCTTCAGGAGTTTTCGCGAGAGATCCGGATGAGGATATAGTGAGGATTCGTATGACAGGCGATTTATATATTCCTGGTATTACGGGGAAAGAGGAGCAAGTCAATATGGTAACCTGGGACATCACCGCTCGCCCTTCCCCCCTTCCACCCTCAACCATCTCTGAATGGCGCCAAGGCCAAGAATGGGCAAATAACCCAGACAGTGATGTGGATCTCGATAGTATTTCACTCTATAAGAACGCAGAGGGAAGGATTGATTACGAAGAGCTATACCCAAGCCCAACATATTACTCAAGGCTTAGGAAGCGCGAAGACTTTATGAAAAGTCTGAAGATTATGCCTGATGAAGTTGATTTCGACCGCCTGGTCGCAGAAAACGAGGCTGGAATGCTGCCACCATTATTCTGGGTGAAAGACGACGAGAACAAAAATAAATCGGCGTGTGTGGTATATAGTGTATTAGCACCAGGCACCCTCATCCTAGACCCGGAACCAGATAACACTGATAACCGCGGTTTTATGAGCCCGTTACCACACCATGAGGCCGTCGTTTTTCCTCAGGACCCTGGAAGGAATGATAAAGAATTTGTTCCTGCAGGGAAGCTCATGAAGCCCAGTTACAAGGTTACCTTAGATGTTGGAAGGACGGTACCTGTCCGTGATATTGCTAAATTTTTATCTCAACCGCTATCACAGGTATCACAACCATCACCGAAGAGAAGATCCAGGTTTTTCGGAAAGCTCTGGACTGAGCATATGCACCATCGTGTTAATAGCCGTGTCACCGCTGCTGTGCCTGTGCCTATACCCGTAGAAACAGGGGAGGAATATAGCTCGGACTCAACGGAAGGGGTCATAAGTACCGGCCCAACTACGGCAGAAATCCCATTGCCTGGAATGGAGGAGCATCGGGATAAGATCCTGACGAAGATGGACCACAGAGATAAGAAATACTGGGTCTACGGGAAAGAGCCAGAGGTCCTCCATAAGGGGCAGGCTTCGCAGGAAAGGGTTGGAGACAAGATAGTCATTGTCAGATTTGATTGAGAACGGCTAGAAGCCTAGTGCATAGGTCACTATACATTCTATTTTAAAGGCTTAGGTCCCTTTAACTCCTTCTAAAATTTCTTATGGATACTTATCATGGGTGAGGGGTTTTGTTTTCGCTTTCTGCCTTTTGTGATTTTCTTATTACAGCTCTTGCGATGTATCATGTATGTTTTTACGCCCCTTGGTACCTTTTTGATTCAACTGTTGACACAGGGTGTCACCTGAGTGAAGGAATATATAGTGTTTTTTACAGTAGTTAAAGCGTGCAGGCCGGCGCGCCTCTGGAAGTTAGCATGCTAAATCTTCTATTTCACCCTATGACTTCATTATCTACTATCAGGGAGGGTTTTATTTAATAGCATCTGGGATGCCGAAACTATACCCTATCTAGGGCTAAGCCTGTGGCGAATGTGTTGCCATCTCAAAATCCTAAGAGGCCTGGTTAGATGACCAAAAAAGCCTGTACTCTCCTAGACACCACGAGTTTTACCATATTAGCACTATCTAGCACAATAGACAAACCCTTGCCCAGAACTTTCGAGCCTTGCCTCAGTTCAACTGCCTAGATCTTTACTTGCTACATGCTAGGAATCATGGAGAGGGAAACTAAGATAATTAGAGTCTCAAGACTTGTATTATTGATACCGGCCCCTCAGCTTCTACCTGCTTGGTGAGTGACGAAGCACTAAACTGGTTTTCTTGCTAGACCTCTTAACATAATTTATATATCCTAGGTAAAAATAAGAAGAGGAATATTACTCCCTTGATTGGTTATAGACCAGCCTTTTATACTCTAAAAGTATGTGAATTACTAAAACTCATACGTAATAGGGCAACATAAATTAAATAAATTCTACTACTATACTGAATTCATGCGAGTGATATTTGATGATGTTTATTTTTAATAGTAGTTCTAACTACCCAAAACTCGCTGACCCCCGGGAAAACATTGAAACACCTTTCTTAGATCTACACCAACCCTCTTATACTTTAATATACAACAAATACAAAGACTTGATCCATCTATCCACATAAAAATGCTAACTACATCAATTCTTTTGCAGAAACCCCTGGAACGCTTTCTGATCGATAGACACTTGACCAATAGCCTGTAGTCTCTTCCTGCCCTCCTTCTGATTCTCCAACAACTTCATTCTCCTCGTTCGATCCCCCCCATATAGTTTCGCCGTAACATCCTTCCGCACCGCCTTTACAGTTTCCCTAGCAATAATCTGCCTCCCCACTGCAGCCTGAATGACAACCTCAAACAACTGACGATCGACGTACTCTTTGAACTTTGTAACCCATTTTCTCCCGGTCCGCGCGATCTGGGATCTGTGGAGGACTTGCGAAACGGCGTCGACGGGGATCTTGTTGACAAGGAGTTGGAGCTTTACGATATCGCTCTTTTGGTAACCTGCGTCTTCGTAGTCGAGGGATGCATAACCTTTTGTGAGTCCCTTGAGCTTACCAAAGAAATTGTCTACTAGTTGAGCGAGAGGGAGTCTGTATTTTAGAATTACTTGAGTTGCGGTCCAGAATGTGAGTTCGACTTGGGTTCCGCGATTTGCCTAGATGTAAAGAAAGTTGATGTCAGAAAAAAAGACAATTCTTAAAGAATGTTTGCGTGCGCGCGTGCGTACTTCACATAACTCGATAACACTTCCCAAATACTCCTCTGGGACCGTAATAGTTGTCAATACTAACGGTTCATATAACCCCTCCATCTTATTAAAATCACTATCCGCATTCGGGAACTCATGTGGGTTCCTAATAATTGCCTCTGTTCCATCTTTATACTTGATCTTAAACGGCACCGTTGGCGCAGTAATGATAATACTCGCACCATGCTCTTGTCTCAGTCTATCTTCAAACACACTACAATGCAGTGTCCCCAGAAACCCCAACCTCCACCCTTGGCCCAGAGCCTCTGAATGCTCTCTATTAAGCGTAACACTCCTATCATTAATAACAAGCTGCTGGATACTATCGTCAAGATGATTGAATTCATCCTGATTAACCGGGAACGCACCAACGAAGACCATCGGCTTCGGTTCCTCAAACCCAAGGTAAGGCTGTACGGTCTTTTCCATTCCAACGTGAGTAAACGTATCACCGATTTTAGCCTCCTTTGAGATCTTCATACCCGGGTTGAAGAATATGTATCCAACTTGACCCGCGCGGAGAGAAGAGGTTGAAGTTTCGAGTGGGTACATAATCCCTACTTCACCGACTATGTAGGTTTTGCGAGTGGCGAAGGAAATGATTTTGTCTCCGGGTCGGAGAGTACCGTCGAAAACACGGACCAGGAGGATGACACCTTTGTAGGTGTCGTACCAAGAGTCAACGAGTAGAATACGCAGGGGAGCTTCGTGAGAACCAACGGGTCTATGGGAAGGTTAGTATTTGTATATATGTAGAGTACACCTACTCTATAGAGTGAACCCACGCAGGAATTTGCTCAACGACAGCTGGTAATACTGATCCAACATTCTTTCCAGACTTTGCGGATACCAAAACAGCTTGTTTTGGGTCCAGCTCGAAGCTGTTCTTCATCTGTTCTAATGCCCTTTCTGGGTCCGCTGAGGGTAGGTCGATCTTGTTGATAACGGGGATTAATTCAAGACCTTGTGAGAAGGCGAGATAGAAGTTTGCGACTGTCTGTGCTGTTCAATGGCTCAAATATTAGTCTTACTCTCGAATATAGGAGTATAGGAGTATTGAAGGAGTACCTTGTACGCCCTGTGATGCATCTACGAGGAGTAGTGCCCCACCACATGAAGCATAAGACCGTGATACCTCCTCGCGGAAATCAACATGCCCGGGAGTATCGACAAGATGGAGGAGGTAATCTTCACCCTGTAGGAAAGAAAGGTCCAAATAATCAGCTTAGAAACAGAAAGAAATACGAGGAGCCAAAACCTTGTAGTTGTATATCATACTGCATGTCTGCGCCTTCACTGTAATCCCGCGCTCTCGTTCTACATCTAACTTATCCAGAATCTGCTTATTCCCACCCGGAGCGATTGTACCTGTAAACTCTAGGAGCCGATCACTAACTATGGGGTTACCGACTTGTTAGGAAAGAACCATGATACACAAGTTTTTCAATTGAGAGGTATACGAGTGCTCTTCCCATGGTCCTACATAACTAGTCAATCAGATGAACCCCCCCTCCTCCTCCTCTCTCCTCTCCACTACAACAAAGAGAAACCCACCACATGTGCAACGATACAAAAGTTCCTAAACCTCTCCAGAGGAATTGCATCAATCCTCCTCTCAAGTTCCGCTGTTGCCTTCACGGATCCCAATCGTCTAGTAGTTGAGAAAGCAGCCCGAGCTACAAACACAGAGTTGAAATTCAATCGCGCCCGCGCGATTGAGGGGCGCTCTAGGGGCAAAAGAAGCCTACGGAACAAAGTGCATTGCCGCATCTGGCGACAAGGAATCTTTCGTTGGGGTGAGGGGGGGGGGTGGTGGGGGTTTCGTTCGTTGTCTTCTGGTGGTGTTGAGTTGAGCCTCCTCCTCTTCCTCTTCCTCTTCCTCTTCCCCAAAAACTTCCGAATGAGGCTCTGTTAGGCTATTGTTCATGAGGAATCACTCGGTGGTATTTAATTGAAGATTACATAGGGTGTCAATGATGTCAATAGAACAAAAATTGGTTACACGATACTTTATTGATATCTATCTATACATACTGGTAGAGTATACCTCATCTCGTCCACACACAACTCTTTATCTCCCAACAATGACCCCCCCTCTCATCCACCAATCTATCGCTCTAACACCCACATCTTCACTCTCATGTACTCTGTTCACTCCTCCATCCCCTTCAACCTCTCCATTAATAGTCTTCATAAACGGTCTTCTCACAAATTCCCTCTCCTGGGAACCACTCATCCACAACCTCAGTGACCTTCCCACCCCACCCCACATCCTCTCCTACGACCGCTTCAACATCCCACCATCATCCCCCCTCCCCGAGGACCGAAACAGTAATGATATCTCCACCGCAGCTTCAGACTTGCACACACTACTCGAGAAAGTCTACACACTACTCGAGCTCGAACCCAACACCCAACTAATCCTAGTCGGGAGTTCTATCGGATGTTGCATCATACGGATGTTTATCCAAGACTTCTCAAATAGATTCAAAGTATCCGGTGTGATATTCCTCGACTCTTACATTTCAAATACAGACTTCACATCACTCTTCCCACCCCCATACGGAGGGGAACCAGAAGCATTAACCCGAACAAGGGATATTATATCACAGCGCTTCAACCCTAGTATCGATAACCCCGAGCACCTCTCCCGTGTGAACGCTCAGGAACTCCTTCCAGATTCATCTTTACCAAAGTTTTCAGATAACCCCTTATTGGTTGTGGTGTGCCACGACCCGGAATATAATGCGGACGATATGGTCCAGAAGCTCAATATCGATAAAGCGTGTTACATGGAATATGTACAGAGCGCGTGGGATATTTACAATAGTGGTTTAGTCGGGTTATCGGAAAGGGGGAGACAAGTTATTGCTGAGGGGTCTGGGCATTTCATACACTTGGATAGACCGGATTTGGTCTTGTGCGAGATCAAGACTATTCTAGAGATGATATTAAAATGAATAACTCTTTTTTTTGACCCCCTCCCCTCGTGATGTTCGAAAGAAAAAAGAAAAACTACGAGACAATATGTAAGCCCCACAATAAACAAGAGTCTCAATAATTTCAAAGACACAAAAGTAAAACATCCCTTTTTCCCCCTCACTCCCCCGGAAAATACCCATAACATACTCCCCCCCCCCCCGCGCTACTTCTAGAACTCCCCAATTAAACCACCCGAAGAGGGTCTGAGATCTGAATCAATTTTATAAGGAAATGCATCTGGAGCCCGAGCACCTGGTTCCCGCGCCCCCTCCCGCACCCAACCGTAAAAGAATCCTGAGCCGATCATCAAGTTAGCTCGTGAACTATCCCGCTGGATAAGATTGCGTGAGAGAGCTTGTTGGTTCCTAATCAAGGAGGGGCTAGCTATAACGTAGAGTACATTAAGACGTTACCCTCCCCCCCTGAAGTACGTGCTTTTAAGCGCCTAGTACTTACTAGAAATACCTAAGCAGCTCGGTAAATCTCAGACCCGTCCATCTCCCCCTAATATCTTGAAGTATGTAGATCTTATCCCCCCATACCAATCATAATACATCCCAATATGAAATTCCAAGAACACGCCCCTTCTCTCTCAAAAAAAGAAAAAAAGAAGAAAGATCAATCTCCTCGAGCTCACTCACCATAAATATTAGTGTGTTTCTGATATTAACCTAGAGTTGTATAAACCCAAGATATTATGAGTGCTCACTAAGCAACTGACTAGTCGAGATAACTCCCCCGTAATATCCATTTTATACAATATACTCTACGTAGTTCCACTAACTCATACAGCCTCTAACCCCTTTACACACATACCTACAAAAGAAGAGGGGAGAAAAGTTCATATTACATTACTCATGTAAGACTCGTATTAGTTAATAGAAGAGACCCCTGAAAATCCCCCCCCCCCCGAGGTATAAATTCATAAAAAGATGAGTATTCAAGATATATAAACTACTAAATACACCTCCAACCCAGAGACCCTACTGGCCGACAAACAACACCAATTCAATTAGTAATACTCTTCAACTGGGGTACTAGTTGACACCAACCCCAAACATATTATGTGGGTGGATGGGTTCTATAATATTCAACTTAGCAATATATATATACACACACACACACACACAACGAATCTTAATCATAATATCAGTAACACCGTAATTACTTCCTGTTAATTAATCCACTATCCAATGATTGAGCCAAGCATTCTATTGGCCAAGAGATGGGGTTAATAATTCCCAACTATGAGTAGCTGCATATGTATTTCTCTAAAAAAAAAAGCATGTGACAACTCCACCTCCTCCACCACTGACTGACTGCAGCAGTACGGTAATAAATCACGATATCTATTTGCCCTCAAAACTACCGATATGCAAAATGCTAGAATCGAGCATTGGGTTATAAAAAAAAAGATGTAGCAAAGCGGGGAAGTGGTAAACTATTACCCCCATAAAGCTTTTTAAAGGGTTGAGATAGTAAGGTAATGACCAATGGGAGGAAACGTGGAGACGAATTCGGCAGGGTGTGTGCATATCTGTATGCTCGCTGGCAAATCATAGAATATCGATCGAAACAGCAAACTTATGCTACCCCGCCTGCACCTTATACGTCCCTCCCAAACTCTGCGTACCCCTCCTCACATGCAATCGGACTGAGATGCGGAACGTGTAATATCGAATCGGAAATGCGTCATTTATCAACAATGCATCCGGTGAACCCAAAAAACTGGTATGCGGCGGCAAAATCTATGAGTAAAACAAAGGAGAAAAACCAAGGAGCGGAATACCCAGGACATGGCGGGATTAAACAGAACAAATATTTGAACCAAGCCATGAAATTTTAAGAGTAAAAAAAAGTAACCTTTATAAAAATAAAAAAAAAGAACAAGAAAATATAGGAAAAACATTCCCTAGTCATGAAAATAAGACGATAATCTCCCAAGACCTTTGATCGAGATCACCACCACTCGTATACACAAACACACACATTGACAGTCCCCCTCCCACGCTTATGATTCCTCCAGATACCAAGTACACAGATGCTAAATTTTCCCAAAGTACCAACCCCCAAAACACACCCCCGAGTGCCTGCTTTAACGTCTCGCAAAACAGCAGAGAATGGAAGCTCTTCCAAGGAAGTAACAGCATCCCAAGAAACGGATCAAGGACAAAGCAGCAGTTGCCCAAAGCAAAGCCTGGAAATACTTGGCAGTTCTGGCAGAAGCGGCGTTTGCTTTCTATAAAGTAGTTAGTAGCTATACACTTCAAAATGGGGTATCCCCTAAGGAAGATGGGGGTTCATACCGAGAAACCAAACTGATCAAATGTATCCGAAGTAATAACAGCAGCAAGACCAGCATTCATGAAAATCCATGCAGTTACAAGTCTAGTTCTGAAAGACTTGTAGGAATCGTCAAGGGTCTTTGATTCATCTTCAACGACAGGAATGAAAGGAGATAGGGCACGCTTGACAGTAACCTCAAATGCTTGATCGATATCTGCTTGCGGTTTGTCGGCTTCCTCAATGACCTTCGCTTTACCATCGTCTGCCACTTTTGTAACTGCTGATGGTAAGACTTCGGCCTTATCGGAACCCTTAGTACCCCAGGTAACATCGTGCCAATTGCTGAAAGCGTAGACGTTGAGGATGTTGATGTATGAAGAGACTGTGAGGAGATACTGAGGGAAACTGTGAATCATGTGCCATGGATCAAGGTACATGATCGACGCAACGAAGTAAAGACCAAAAGTGGCAGCAAGCGCGATAATAATGAGACCAGTGTTGGAGGTGAAGAATTTCGAAACAAACTCGCTAACACTGTCTGCCTGGAGATCGGTGAACCCAGATTCGCTGGAGAAAGCCTTGAAGACGAGGTAGAACGAGAGAATAATAATGTAGAACTGGATGAGACCGAAGACGACGAATGAAACGATATAAGTGAATTTTGAACCCTTCGGTCTGTTACCCAAGGCAAGAATGAACTGTAAGAGGAGGAACGCTAGGTATAGGTATTTGATGACAGTGTTGAAGATCGGAGTCGCTTCACCAAAAGGCCATGGGGTTCTGCCATTTGCTGTCCTCTCACTTTCACTTGGGTCACCGACAAGATCCATGATAACAGTTGTTGTGAGCCAGAAATTTGCTGCGCAGATTGGTTAGCAGATGCATTCTTAAAGCACGGAGGTGTTACATACCCAAACCAAACCAAGACATAATGACCGAGAAGATGTTGTAGAGCAGCTGTACGTGGAAAAATATCATACGGATGATATTGTGACTACTGGCATACATCCTTCCGAAGTGCATGAGAGAGTACACACTGGCGGCGAAAGAACCGTTAAGCCAACGACGACGCTGTGAGATAAACTCAGGCGCACTTTCCGGCACGTCGGTTTCAGCCTTCGATGTCTTGACATAGGTAAGATGCCACTTAGATCCAGCTTTCGCAACCAACTCGAAACACAAAATACGATCCTCGGCCAAAAACATGTTCTTCTTGAAAATATTCATCCCCTCAATACCCTTTTTCCCGAGACGTGCAGAGAGAGTATGATCACCGTGGAAATACTGTTCCAAAGGACGGCCCATAATCGCACGGAATCGATAAGCAGAGAAAGCACCGGGCTAGTTTTATGTCAGCTCTTTGCGCTCTTCCACATGTACTAAAAGGGGAAACTTACCAACACAGAGACGTATCCGAAGGCGGCTTCCAAAGGCTTATCCAGAATATTTGAGATCTTGTACTCAAAATTCTGGGTAGCAACCAATGGATTCAACAGGTTCTTTCCTCCCTTACCCAACATAGCGTGGATCTCACCACAAGCACCACCCAAGTCCTTGTCATTGTAAAACGCCTCCCAAAGAGCAAGAATGGATTTTGCACCAGGCTTGGTACCAGCATCCAACAACACACAAACCTCAGGGTTCAAAAGACGCCCAAAAGCGTTAAACAGCCATCTATGTGAGTTGATCTTCTTCGAATTCTTTTGCTTAAGACAGAACATCATCTGTACCGGGGGGAAACAAGATGGGTCATCATCGCGAGGCCTGATAAGCTGCTGAGAAGCAGTTACTGAAAGCTGTGTGGTGTATTCGAACTAATACCCAGTCAGCAAATAGAACCAATCGGAACACACAAGGGTCACCATACAATGTGAGCAGTAGTCTCCTTTCCGTCAACATCTTTTTTCATGACACCGTCCTGGAAGATACCGACGGTTGCAAGAACATCAAGAGTATCTTTGTCGCAAGGGTCAATACCGTCGAAGACGAGACAGACAACAATCTTCTGCCAAGCTGGACCACCCTTATTCCAAAACTCGGATTTCTTAAGGTTCACGATATCACGAATGTTTTGCATGACACCATGGAGAGTACGTGCTGTCAACACCTTATCTTCGTTATAGTAGGTGATCGCAATAAGCAGCTCGGTATGTCTGTTATACATAGCAGGCCGTAGATTGTACCCATTTCTCAGAGTAAAATCATCAGGATCACAAGTTGCAGCAGTATCTAAAATTTCTTAGTAATGTTTCTCGTCCCCTTAGATTAGAAATTAAACTTACATCGCATGTGTGTAAACTCCTCACTACCACCCTCAACATCCGGTTGTCTGTATTTGGCCTGGACCGCGTTCTGA
Organism: Verpa bohemica; assembly: GCA_033030345.1. Taxonomy (NCBI): domain Eukaryota; kingdom Fungi; phylum Ascomycota; class Pezizomycetes; order Pezizales; family Morchellaceae; genus Verpa; species Verpa bohemica. The sequence goes on from JAUFSE010000003.1 coordinate 428,216, forward strand.
ATGGCAGATGGTACTGGGTAATCGATAGCCAAAACTTGACCTTGCTGAAGCTTAATCTTTCTTGTAGCATAACGTCTCATTCCCGAAGGGGCCTGTCTTTGACGCCAGGCCTCTGTGGATGAGGTATCAGACCTAGCATACGGGCTAGGAGCACGATTGTTAAAGTTAACACTAGGATCACCGCCGGAAGGATATCCGGGGCCGTCTGAGGCTGCACCTGGACCGGCGTAGCTCTCGGAAAGTGAGTAGCCCGTATTAGGTCGTTGTGTACCGCCGGGTGTCGTTGAACGACTCATGGGATCGTCAAAAGGGGCTTGAAAGGGACCCCCAGCTTGCCCAGAGGTGTTTAGAGGAACTCTCTCTTGATCGTCATCCGAGTCGTAATCTCGGGGAGGAGGCATATGATATGTAGATGGGGGATATTGCTGAAGATTATGGTCATCATGACCGGAAGGATTACCGCCTTGATAAGACATGTTGTTGATTATTACCTCGACAGGTTATACAAGTGGGTTATTGATGATTGTTTTCTCTCTCTCGTATTCTGTTGATGGAATCAACAGCGGGGAGGGGGATGAAGTGAGGGTATATAAGAGGGGAGGAATCTGCTAAGAAAAAAAGGGGGAAGCAGCGGAATGGTATCTCTCAAAGATGCACAAATAAAGATTGATAGAAATGCAGCAAAACTCAGCCCTGAGGACTGGATGTTTGCTTTCTGGGGACGAGTAGACCACGAGAAGGAGAGATAGAAGTGATGAAACTGAAGCGAGAAGTGGGTGGAGCAAAGAAAAGAAGAGAGAAGAGGCGGAGAAGGGGAGAGGAGGACGGGGAGTTGTTAAAAAGAAATGAACGAGGGTAGGCTCTCGTAACGTGAAGGGGTGAAACAGACTGCGGGTCTACCTGCACTGCACCACTGCTGCACTTGCCTCGAGCTGGCTCGCCGCAAGAGCCATACATACTACTACGACCACCCTGACCCTTTTTCTGATTATTTTTTTTTTCCACTCCCTCTGTATGATAATATGGGGCGCCGCGATTTTTGGTTGGCTTATCCCCGCCAGCAATTCAGTGGTAGCTGACGCCCGCTGCTGCGTTAGGTTAGATCGGTACTCCCTCTTCAAGCGCGTGCAGTAGCCTTCCAGAACAGCGCTCCTAGGGTTGTGGCTGCAAAATAACCCTTGAGGTGCTAGCCCAGGGGGTGGTGGTCCCTCCTGTGTGGCACGGTGGCAGTGAAAGCGAGTAGTGGGAGTCTTCCTGCATTAAAGGTGTGGTCGGTAAGTCCTATTGCGCGCACCCCACGCAAGACAGCCTCTTTTAGCGTAGAGACTACCACTTACGGTGAGTGACCTAAGAATAGACCAAGAAACACATTCGCGCCACAGCTCCGGCCATCGACAAACTATTAAGAGCATTAATGATTCGATCCAACCTCTGACTGCCAAGAGACAAAATACTACATGTAGACGTTATTCCCCGTCTCAGCCGCACTCGCCTGTTATATGTCACACAACAACCCGGAGAAACTCGACATAGCCTGGTGGTGGATTCAGAATCTTTGCCTTGTCAAGAGCTTAACAAGACCTCCCACAGTAGATAAACAACCGAGAGTACATTTATATTGCTCTTACCAAACATGCATCATGTATTTAGGGCAGGACTCTTCTCCCCAAACAATGTAGGAAACCTACATGTATGTATTGATACGCCAAAACACAACATACATGTAATGCCAACTCCAACGGCTTAAGGCACGTGTAGCTAGCTACATAGCTGTTGCACGCTCAGCCTTACTTTCACCTGCTCCCGATAAGATCAAGTGTGGTAAGTGCATGGTTTAGAGGGTTGCCAGATCACCTCAGCTGCTTGTGCCACGGCTTGCTACATGTAACCTAAAGCTAGATCGCTCAGCCCCACTCAAAGTTACTTTTGTCGATGGTTTGAAGTTGTTTTCCTTTGGTGGTCTTGAACCCGGGATACATATGGCTAGGCTACAATATCCTTTTATAAGCCCTAGATACATGTACATGCACTTTATCGGTTGGCTTGGAGAGGGGGATAAGAGCAACCTTAGTAAGCCAGCAGCAGCAGGACTCTTACTATACTCCCCGCACTCCTACCTTCAATTCCTACCCCCTCTATCTGTCCATCTACCCACCCACCACCCACCCATCATAGCATAAAAACTCTATTACAAACCTTATCTCCTTTAACTGAACAAACTACTACTCTATCCCTAGGTAAATCATAGCCATTTCAGAGTAATTCGCTGGATAAGGGTAACATTCCAACCTTCATATCGAGGCCGAGACAATGCATGCAACACCCCCCGCAGGAGCTAAATTTCACCCCGCAGACATCTGCCCGTCTGACACTTCACAGTTTTATCGGCTCAACACACCAATTACATATAATAATGAGCTTTAAAAATTCCCTTTCGGGTTCTTCCTTTCCTCCAAGAGTGCCTTGATAAAAACCTCAAGCGTGATCAGAGGTGCAAAAGCACATCATCATCGCCCTCGCAATTCTAACGAATGATAACTTTAAAAAAAACTAAAACTCATCGATCCAGCCAGTAATGTATCTCCTCCTGGTTGGCGCCTAGCTGCAGGGAACATGATGCACTTACTTTTCCCTATTCAGCTATCTGACCTTTTCAAAATAAACCTCAGCTGAGGATCCCAATCGGCCCAAATGGAACTCGGCTATGGTTAAGCGAGAAACAGTCAGCCTTATTCACCACCATCAGCCAAAAATAAGAAGTCTGCGGATTATATTATATTATTGTGCTAAGCTTTCCTACTGGTGCTTAAATGTATATTGACAGGTAAAAAAAAAAATTTAACTTGCATCACACAACATAAGGCTGAGTTTTTGTTTGTACTCCCAGCGAGATTAAATTCAATCCTGCACCAGGAGCACTCGTGAAAGGGCAGAAAGCCGATTCCTTAGCACTCCCTCTGAGCCATCGTTAATGTATGTGCAGGCCTCTTGCGCATTCCTTAGTATCACCTAACCCTATGCGCTGGCCTAATATAAGCGCAGCTTACCAACATAAGTACATCGTACATCCCCCTAGCCAGTTTAAGCCCCCGTGACTCACAAGAGCCGCAGGATCTAGAGATGTCGAGTGATAATTGATGAAGCAATTTGAGCCGCAACTTGAATCAGATTCCATGCAGTGTAAGCGGGCTGCACTAACTGCCGTGCCTCATTTATACCAATCAGGGAAGATACTTAGGTATCGGACTAAATACCTACAGGCGCGGCCCGAGGGTAATCTTGACTTCACCGATATTAACAACGCACACGGACCCCCCTCGGACCGATTCGGGAACCCCCATTGAGAAATTAGCTCCGGCCGTTGCCAAAGAGTACGGGATTACACTAGATTCATCGGTGTCTGTGCATGGCGGCGGCGGTGGTGGTGGTGGTGGTGGTAGTATTGCGTATGTGGCGATTGTCTCTGAACTCAGGGGAATCTGTTTACTCGGTAGTTGGGGCTAGCGCGTAGCCGTTTATCAGATAAAGATCTCGGCATACATATCCTTGTCGTTGACGGGTAGAGTTACATTAGATGTTCATGCGAGTGATTTTTAGTGGTTGGAGTTAATTGGAACCACATGTATGTATAAGTGAGTGAGCTTTTGCTATCAAGTACTCTTCTGCTTCTATCAACTTTCCAATCAAATGTATACTATTTTTTTTAAAAAAAAGAGTAAACTTTTAATTAATAAGATCATGAGAAATCACTCGTTACTGAGGGGGGGGGCTGCTTTTTTTTATTTCCTTTTTTTTAACCCTCTATTAAATATGTAGTCTCACTATGACCTATTCTCATGAATAGTTTTATTAAAAACATTCTTTCAACTAGCATTAAATGTCTGTATACCGCAGTTTATTAAAACATAATTTAGGGATCATCTCATACAATTAAATCACTACAACCTCAAACAATAGGTATTTAAGCCAAAGTACAGATATCGGTTTGTACGTGCGATGAAATAAGTATTGGAGATAACCACACACACACACACACACACACACACAAGCCCATTACATAGACCCAGCGGTTATTAGTGTTTAAACCTAACAGAACCTCTCACTTGTATTATAAAAAGTGGGGTCTAACAGCTAGATGGGATATAATAGTATAGTAGCAGCACCTGTAGTATTAAATTCCATTATTAATTGTATGGTTTCGTGTAGTTTGCTTTTGAAACATAGGTTTGGTTATTATTTTGCTAATCCCGGGTCTGTATTACTAGTAGGGGGGGGGATAAGATTGAGTGAATTGTATTAGGGGGCCCTCGTTTGTATATTTGTAGAATACTCTGGGGTTATTAGTTGGGTGGGTATAAAATTATGTAGGTGTGTGTGTGTGTGGGATATATAAATATATGGGAATTCTGGGCGGTATCAGTGTATGTAGCTATTGCATAATATAGAGATTTTAGGTTTGTGTATATATAGATGTAGTTATTAGTTTCTATATAGGGTCTAGTTGTAATAGTTGGAGGAGTATTCTAGTAGTATATTATATTCGGTTAAATATATATATAAATTTTTGTCGTTATGAGAACGAGTGACTGAGTGTGAGTTGAAATACGAAGGGTCGATCATAGTAGGAAAAAGCTCCCTCTGTACGTAATAAAGCTTCTCTAACGCTAAAACCTCCCAGTTCCGGGTTGTTGAGTTCTCTAGGGTAATTATTTGGATTAATAAGTGCACACTCTAGTATGTATGAAAGAAAGTTATGCTTGGGATGTGAGCAACCTTTCTGGGTGTTGTTGTGTATTAGGTATATATAGGATTGGCTCATTAATTTATGAAGATATATATGTAATTCTCTCGGTTTCTATGTTTAGAAGTGGGAATCCGAGTTCCAAGTTGTAAGTTGTAACTACATACATGTATGATATATCACTCGCGTGACTACTGTATCCTAAGCTTTGGGATGTCTTCTCTAGAAAGGTAATATGTAGATGACTAGAGTAGACGCACAAAGAGTCTAACAGAGATCCTAGAACGAGATATCTTAGTACTTAGAGTGCGAAATAACCAGAGTACACATACATACAGTTACCTCTGGTCCATTTCACTCAAACACAACATAAAAAATAACACCTATTTAACTCCAACTTACAGTTACATAGGCATCTATGTTGGCTCATCTTTAGCCCCATCATATCTCCAACGAAAACCCACAATGAACCCTATAGACCTCATACATGAGAAGTTATCTACCAAGTTTCTACTTACTAAAGCAATCCCAAAGAACCCCCCCCCCTCTCTTTAATGGCCCTTAATAACACCATACCCTTCTACCAAACCCTTTCACCCCATTGATTATTCTCTAGCTAACCAGAAAGTGCTATCTATCTACTGAAACCCAAATGTCCCAAAGCGAACCCAAAAATTGTCCATGCGACCCAGATCTATATATATACTCGCACATAAAACACGTGCGCATCAAGGCCACGAGACCCAAGAAAACTAGTGTCTTTTATCTAAATTTACCAACCCCAAGACTAGATACTACTAGAGCCTTATCAAAAACCACTCCTGGGGAGAGCTAGAGGGGGGCTCTTTACCTTAACGAGCATAGAACCTGGATAAGAATAGAGTTACAAGCTCTTTATAGTTATTTATTACGATACTGGGGTTCTAGACCTAGGAACACCTTTCTTTACTTTGTCATAGACTTCTACTACTAGCTTCCCCGGGCTTCATATATACTCTGGTTTCATAAACTCTAGGAGTCCTGATAATAAGGGAATGTGCTAACTTGAGTTTCATTGATGGGGGGGGGGGGATCCCATTCTATACACTAGGCGCTCGCACGTGCCAGTGAAGGGGTGAATATTTCTACTTGTGGAAGCACTAGACCATGAACCCTAACCTACATTTACCTACCTACCTAGGGGAACTCGGAGTAAAAGCTATTGGAATAAAATACCCAGTTAACCATTGTACTCAAAGAGAACCAACTTTTATTCTCATAATCTCCCTAGCTAGTGAATCTTTTTTACATTCTAATTAATTAGAGACTCAAGGTACGTAACATATTTAATACATACCCAGAAGGGGGGAAAAAAACTACTAAGGTTGTAGGTATTCCATCAATCACGATGTGTGGATTATACTACATGTAGTCCTAGGGGGAGGGGGGGGGGGCCATGGCCATATATGCGATCCTCCTTATTACAACTTTATGTCTAACCCGTGTATCCGGCATATCATGCAGATCATCGTTCATTTATTTCCTTTCCTTTCTCAGTGCGGGCGCTGGAACCACGGAAGGAATACCGGGGGGGAGGGTTTTTCTCTCTGAATACTGTAGTTGGTAATTATCTTCCTGATAAGCGGTCATATCGTCTATCTATCTGGACTTGGTATTGAAACACACACATACATATTCCTTAGTGTAACTTCATTCATCCTTCGTACCTGTCGATCACGTTTCGTCAAAAAAAAAAAAAAAAACTAGACCTACGAATGATTTGACAAAGGAGCTCAATTGGACTGTTGCGTTGTCACTATTGTCAAGCTTCCGGACCCACGGGTTCACGAAAGGAAGTTCTGCCGTTAGCCGCACCTGAAACAACACGGGGGGGGGAGCGAACGGGGAGTCCAGCCAATCCCTACCGACCGTTTGATCCCCCTACTAGAAAGAAAAAAATAGGGAAGGTGGATATTGCAAGGTCCTACAGCTCTCTCTCTCTCCTCTCCTCTCCCTCACCCCACCCCCACCCCCTTTCAAGTACTACAATACTGGACCTTTCCATATTTAGTAGTTGTTCCACAACAGTTCGTGTTGTTGTTATTCATTTGTTTAATGTTGTGGAAGCTAGGTAGGAGCTTTTCTTTTTCAGCCCCTCCTCATATATCAGCTCGCGTTTGTGTGATCATGGTTTTTTTTTGTGTTACAACATACGTACGGGCGCAGGGGAATAACAAAATATGTGATTTTTGGTCTTAAACTTCAGCTCTTGGGAAAGAGAACACACACACAATTAAAGCTATATCGAGACATTGTTTACTTAATTTGTGACATGAGGAATCACTCGGCTTACATCAACACCCCCCCACCTGCGAAGAAACTGGTAAGTGCATCTACATATAGTACTTAATTAGCATACATGTATGTATATCCGCCCAACATGTGAATTCTTAATCTATTAACCATAACCCCCCATCTAGCTACCCAGATTCCCATGAGGATCGATACAAGTACATGTATCATTCCGGCAATGTTCGGCCCATTACCAAGAAACAAAGACTACATGTAGTATGCATCTATGAGCGAGTGATATCTCATGTTACCCCGCTGGTTAAATGCTTCTCATTGAAAATAACAAGGCAAAAAAGTGTATATATATTAGTTCTCCGATCCCCGGTGTATGATAGGGCTTTAAGGTAAAGTTGAGTCATGTATGCTCTTTGCTGAGGATGAGTAATCTTTAACCTAGTTGACATGAATCCTTGTTCCTAAATCTGGGGTTGCAATGCAGGAACCCAGAGGGACATTTTTGCACTTTCTCAATGGTTAGACAGGGGGTTGAGTGAAGTGATCTCTCTTTCTCTCTGTGTCTCTGTCTCTATCTCTAGTACGCGCACACATACATGTGAGTTTTTACTAGTTCGTAAAGGAGGTTGTAACTTTCTTTTATGAAATAGCGGAATTTTCAGTATTTTCAATTTTTGTGCACTTATGAATATGCGCATTATTGAATAAGATTGGGTACTTACCCTGTCCCCTACCCTCCAAGGGTAAGGTGCATACTTACATGTACTTATATGTACTCAATATGGTATTAGGACCGCTCACACAATTATCCTAAAGGATGTGAGATTTCAACTATAAAGAAGTAGTACAACGCATACCGGAAACGAACTGCTAATAATGTACGGCGCCTGGATGTCTTGTAGAGGAATATTATATACTTCCGTCGCACACACTGCTGAAGAGAGGGAGTACAAAATAGACGCCCAAGAATCCGGGACTATACTAGCCAGCTTCCAGAACTTCGCCGATTATGGGAGGCATAATTGACATTGACTCTAAGAATATATTAGAATACGAAGAACATGTTACTTAATTGATCATCTAACCTTGGCGGAGTGTTAAAGGCTAATTAATTTTACCCATCCGAGATATTATGCCACACCGCCAGCTGCACCGATGGGCTGCAAGAGAGAGAGTGGGGGGGATATGCAAGCTCTTAATTAAAAAAAGGATCTACACAGCCACTACCATTCTTATCAAATGCATAATCTGCGCAATGATTAAAGTCAGGATCGTGCTTTTAAATGGATTTGCAGAATCACATGATTGACTAACATATGCCCCAAGCCCTAAATACGGCTATGCATGTAAACAAACTAATCATGCATACCACCCCGTTAAGGCTGACATTCTCGCGATCGAGACATCCGGGGTCGAATGCTGGAAGATTAGGCTCATCAAACCGTGCGATCACTGGCCAGTGAGAGTGGAAAAAGGCGGAAGATGAGCACCATACACCTGTCGCTCGTGCATCTGTCGCATGAAATCTGGAATGCACGCCAAGGTGGGGCAGGTATGTGGTTATCCGCTTATTGAGGACAGTAATTCATACAGGTAATCTCTCGAAAACGTATCGTAAACAGCAGGCTGAGCTGATTTACGCGATGAGGTACAAATCACTTTATACTTCTTTCCCTTTCATTCTTGTGAGTTATGCCACGGCGTTGTGAGGCTTTCTGGTGTGGAACTAGCTCACGTATAGCGTTAATCATTTGTTTGCATCAGAATCCTGAGGCGTTCCGGATTTACAGCGCTTGGGCCAGGTTTGCATTATACCCAACCTCGGGACTTAGGTCACGGCTTTTATCTCGAGATGTGGGGTTCGGAATCCCGCTCGAAAACACCGAAAAATCTCAATTCCACTTATAGTTCGGATGTTCAAACGTTCCTAGCCCCAAGTGGCCTCTGGATACTAGGGGAGTCGTGATGGAGTAGTATCTTGAGATGGTCCAAAGATAGAACCGATTGGATACTAAACATGAGAGTGATGTCTTAAGCTTGGATCATTACACGCGTACCTTGTGAGAATGGTACCATCTCTATCCCCTTTCCGGAAATATAGATGTTCTGTAGACTTGATACACCTTAAGGATGAGATAATTCCCCGGAATTTTCTCGACGTTCTTTCCGAGATCCGTTGGGCTCATCTCTTTAGGGATGAACTCGGAGCCTATACTTGTAAGTATACATGCTGCTGAGACGACAATGAATGATGCTAGGGTTATTTCCATTACTGGTCAAAAACTCTAGACTCCGGGAATTCATGTTCTCTACAATATATGCAGCTTGTCCCTGTGTAAGTTTTCTTCCATGGTTGATGGTTGTTTAGCACATGTCTCCACCAGGGGGTACTAGATGGCTGTTTCGTACTACAGGGCCGTGGTTTTGTATAGATAACAGTTCTACTCTTAATTCCTCTTGGAATTCCGAGAAGATTAATTCCCAAACATCGAAAATCCCGTTTCCTCTGTATTGGTAACAAATAAGGGATTCTTGTTGGTGTTGGCTACTTCCCAGGAAGCCATGAGATCTTAGTCAACAAAAAGGAAGGATGAGGCACCACCTGTCATGAAATGCACTTTACCGCATAAAGGCCCAAATTGTCAAATGACAGGCAAAGGATAGTCGCATGGGCGTCAAGCGTGATAATTGGGAGGGATTCATCATCAATCTTGCATGAGGCAGGGGTTTGGTCTGTATGCCAAGCGAGGCACAGTGGTGAAAAGCAGCAGCGCTTTTGAGAGAAGTGAGCCTCAGCCAGGGAACCGTGCCGCTTTACGCGAATTGGGGGGGGGGGGAAGGGAAGGAACCCTGCAAATAGAGACGTGCCCCTGTGTTGGGGTGGTAGGACTTTTGTGCGGAGGCTGGCTGGCATCTCCGTCTCATCTCGCAGGCAGCGTATGGAGAAGAGAGGTGGGAGAGATGGGGCATGGGATGTAGTGCCACAGAAGGCAATAATCCAGCGATGCAGCGGTTGTTTGGTCTGGGAGGCACACAGTAGAGAGTAATGCACTTTAATCTTTAGGGATGACTTTTTATTCCCTTCCCTCCCTTCCATAGATAGAGAGAGGCGAGGGTGTCAGTGTATACCTAGTATACATGTAAGATGGCCGTGTAGGTAGATTATATCCGAAAGAAGAGGGATCCTTTTTTTCCCTCTCACCCCGTCCAGTCCAGTCCAGTCCACCTACATGTTATATTACCGCTGGATATCTCTCTCGCTTTATCCCCCTCTTGCCACCCACCCCTACTACTCTCATCCACAGAGAACACCGCCGACTGTCGTTCATCCAACAAGTAGTAGCAGCAGCAGCAGTAGTCACATTCGCCGTCACTCACTACTGGTCATCGTCGTCGTCACCAGTATTCCTCAGCTTCATCGTACATTATCTTTCTCTTGACGTAAGAGAGAGTGAGAGGGGACTATTTCATGGTGGCTGATCTTTACTACTTGTCGCATTGACCTTCTCGGTTGCAGTGCCAGGAAAGTTGCGAAACAGTAGCACCCGGCTTCCGCTCGCTTTATTGTTTGTTTCCTCGATCTCCTTCCTTCTTCTCACCATCCTCCGCACTCGCTTCCTTTGTTTCGCCTCTTTCCTTTCTCTCACCTCCCCCCCCCCTCCCTCCACACCACAAGTGTTCTCACCTTTTCTTTATTTCTTTCGCTCATTACCTTTTTGCCGCCGGTCGGGCTAATTACGTTTCTCTCTCTCTCTCTCACAGTTTAGTAGACTTTGCATCTACAGCCACTCCTTCAAATTTTGAATTTCTCGCTTTAGAATCATCTTATTGATTCACTCCAGTGACATCACAAAAGTCATTATAACTATCATAATCATTACTACAACTACAACAACTACTACAACCACAATAACTACTACTATAGCTACAATGTTTTCCTCGAATTCGCTCCTTAGGGCTTCCTCCCTACTCTTGGTTCTTGCTCTGCAGTGTGGTTCAACACTGGCTGCCGCGTCTCCTAGTGAGTATTTGCTCAGCTAAACCTTCAGCTTCAACAGTACTAACCCTAACAACCTATAGTCCCAGGAACTCTCATCTTCGCTAGACAGAACGCCGATTGTGTACAGAATTGTGTTCTCCCATCTTGCAGCAGTTGCCTGGCGAGCCAAGATTGTCAACTAGTGGCGCAGACATGTGACACCTGCTCGACAGTGCTATGCATCGATAAAACTACATCAAGTAATTCGCGTTCTTCGACGGGTGTTGGGGCTATCGTTGGTGGTCTGTTTGGGGGTTTGGCTATGGCAGGAATTATTGGGTTCGTGGTCTATACACGCTGCATCAAGAAGAAGAAGGCAAGGATGTCGATGGCTGCATCGGCCGCTGAGAAGGAGAATGACTTTGGGATGTTGAAGAGCGCTAGGGTAGATATCACTAGTCTTGGCGTTTTAACGGAGCAGCAGCATACTGATTATTATCTAGGCTTCTACTCATACTGTCGCTTCGATTGCATCCACCGTCCGTACCCGTGCGTCAAACGTTATTCAGATTGCGTACATCCCTGGGGTCACGAATCGCTCTGGCCCCTCAACTCCATCTCACTTAGTCCCACCTGTTCCACCTCTTCCAGGAATGTCAACCGGCTCTCACTCTCCAGTTACATCACAGTATCCTCGATCTCCTTTGGCTGGCGATTTCCAATTCTCCGCCGATGACATCCTACGTGGTTCAATGTATACTGTCAATGATAATCGTTCATCAGTCGCTACAACTATCTATGGTCAAAATGCTGTTGTCTCTCAACCCAACATCATTCGTGCTGGTAAAGCTGCTGTAGTCACGGTCAAAGGAGGAAGCAATGCAGGAGCATCTGGCACTAGTTCCCCATTGTCGGAATCAGTTCCTCCTGTGCCTACCCTTGTGAAAATCAAGAGTAAGAAGGGTAAAGGCAAGGATACGGGCAAGGCACCTGAAGAAAAGTTAACAGTAGAAGCTGTACCACCAAGTCCAGCGTTTTCTGTTGGGTCAACTTTCTTAAACCGTATGAACAGCGCCAAGAATTCAGAAGCTCCCAGAGCTGAAGGTCGTCCTACTGTAAGAGCTGTTCATGAGAATCACAGCACATCATCATTCCTATACGATACCGAAGACTCGGACGATGATATTCAGCCAGGTTCGCGGCTAAAACGCTCACAATCTGCGTGCAGTAGTTGTATCACTGATATGGACGCTGGATCACCATTCTCAGACACGCGGTCGCCCTTTTCAGACCTTAACACGGTAGCTGCCGATGATTTATTAGCACCAGCCAATGCTGGCCTGCCACCAGGCAACCACACCCGAGGGCCATCCGTGGATACTGCAGGTAGCCCGAGGCAGGTGCCCGAGAGGACAGTCAGCCCATTCGACGACTCGAACACAATAGATAAAGTACCTCGATGAGTGAGCTTGGATTGCTCGGCGGGGTTGTGAGAAATGTTTTTATCAGGGGCTTGTATTTTGATGTATCACGGTTTCTTTTGTATTATTTTTTTTCCAGCGTGTATGCGTGTATTCGTTCTGATGACATTTATCGTGTCCTCTTTACCTACATTATCCCCTCTTTTGACTCTTGCGTTAAACTTTTTGTGTTCTGGTACATTACTTGGTGCGCGCGGTGTTTTTTATACCTTTTACATTATACCCTTCTTGATGTGGGAGACACATGTGTCTTCTCACCTTTTGTTTCTTTCACTTTATTTCCTAGTTTTTATTTTATATTTACTTTCGTGGGTTGGGCTTTTATTCGGTCTGGTTTGCGCAGGGTTGGTGGGGCATCATCGGAATGGATAAGGGTGGGGGAGAAAAACTCATGAATCATTTGGGAGGGTGGAAAAGGCTTGATGAACTTTAACTTAAAAAAGGGGGCAATGTTATAAACCCTTTTCTTTTTCTAGACACTTGTCTATCTTTACCTCCTTCTGCATATGTACCTTCTTCGTACCACCTTTGTACTTTCAGCTTGGCTTTCCACGGTTACGAGGTGGTTTGTCTGAAATATAACCATGAATGGTGGTTTTTCTATAAATTTTCTGACGCATTTCTTGGGAGGGGCATTGTTAGGTTTTTGGACATTCTTTTGGAGTTATGCTTGTTAATTGCGTGGTGTCTTTGGAGGTATTTTGAACTTTCTGTTTTTTGTACTTAGTTCTTATGGACCTAGTTATTTTCCCATTTTTGGTGTGTTTCTGGGGCTGGCATTTTTGATCATATAATGTCACTCGAGGAATAGTTTTTCAGGACGAGATTTAATGCCGTTCAGGAAACTTGTGACCCATGCTCTCTGGTGCTAAGTTCTTGATATTCATATATAAACGAAAATGACTAAAACGATGTAGAAGAAATCTGTGATCTATATAGCTTAATGTATTGATTACTTAATTTATGAGCTATGCACTTATACCCTTGAGCTAATTCTCTCTTTTTTTACCAATCACTTGTTTATAGTTGTGGAGCCTTTTGGCCTTCATTAGTTCTCAGCTGAGGTATACGTAAGTTGCAATTATTAAATATATCAACCTAGTCTAGATATATTACATTACTATATAGCTAGTTAATGTGGACGTATGGTATTAATTCCGTGGGGGGTCAAGATAGATTAAGGTAGGTAGGGGTTTACAAGTAATTTAATTAAGAGATCAGCAAGGTTTTTGGCTGGGTGAGGTTGTGTGTGCAGTTATTTAAGCTTGTGGGTGCTGCTTTTTTCTACTTTCTGGCTTTTGTGTTGTGGATGTATAACTACATGTAGTAAACGCTCGTCTTTTATATATAGAGGGGTAGGGGCTAATTATCGAGGGTATAAAAACTACGTTATAGTATGTAACTTTATAATATATAGTGTAAATATACTCTGTGCTCGTACTTTTGTTTATCTGATTCATGCCTATTTAGTACCCAATAGAAGTATACTACTTAAGTCTTCTATAAAACCCAGGTAACTATGTACATGTAGTTCCCCCTTATGTATCAATCTTAAGCTGACATATTATTAAGAAACTAAAAATGTGTTTCTAATAAATCTCTTTTTCTATTGTCATGTCTCTCTTTACTATTATCTGTGGTCTCTACGAATTACATGTACTATCGTGTCTAGCGAAGCATATATTGCCACATGTTTCCGCCACCTGTGTTAGTGCTATTCGGTCGTTAGCTACAGGCCTGTCTTACAAATTTTGTTAAGTTTACTCTTATTTAAAGTGGGTTGTTTATTTATCTGGGAGAGAGAAAAAAAAAAGGGGGGGGGGGGGTTGCATATGTTCTATTTTTGATGTCTGGGATTTCTTGATTGTGGGGGCTTGTGTCATTACTCTCGTTATAAGTCTCCTCGATATTAGTGGAGTCTACGTTCTCTATTCTTATATACACGGATCTACGTAGATTCTTTATGGGAATATACATGACTAAAACACTAAGATATCACTCTTTGGACTGTGACTAATAAAGTAACCACATGTACCTAAAGTTTTTGCGAAAGTGTAAGAAGGAAATAAAATAAAATGGGTGCGGGGGGATTGAGGTTGCATATCTTCATATACCCGGAAAATTACATATGCATAATGAGTTAGACGTTTAAAAGAAAATAAAGGGGGAAAGTATTATTTATACAGCCGTATCCAATAAATTCCCGGAGCCTCCCCCAATAGCAAAGGTAAACCCACAAACATCAGCACCACAAATTCTGGTATTAATGTGAGAATACATTTGAAGGCTAAAGGGATTATTTGGAACACAAATGTATGAAAAAAGTCCAAGAAACTATCACCCTGGGCGCCCTTTGCCTCACCAAGTGATGTGGTCCCCACAGAGTCCTCTCTTTGCATCTATATAGGACCTTTATGGTTGTTTGTGAATCACAGGAAATGACCCCCGTTGCTATAAAGGACTCTAGGAATTAGTATGAGGTTATGGGAGCTGGCTCTCAACACATACCCGTGTTTGGTCAATTGGCCTAGCGGTAAGGACATCATACAACCGATGATGGCCTTGGATTCGGAGTCGAACTATAGGGCCTGTGGTTCGACTCCCTGGAGAGAAGTAGTTCACCTAGTCACCTAGCTATATCACCTAGCTATGTAGGTGAATGAACTCTTTTGCTGTTGCTATGGGGGAAGGGGGCTCCGGGGATTTGTTCGACACGACTGTACATATAATGGTATAAATAGATAAATAGATGGAGAAGTCAACATGAAAGGATAAGTAGGGAAGTAAATGATCTATTATCTAAGGTATTTAATTATTAGCAACATGAAGCTCGTCCAAAGACCAAGGCTAGAGTAACAAGGCATCAATAGAAATGGTTCTCGTAAAATGTAAAGAATAGAAGTAGTAAGGCTAAATATAATGCCTTTCTTCTGTCTTAATTGGTCGAGTATTGGGTGGTCTATGTGGTGTATAAAATGTCAACTTTTCTTATTGCGTATCTCTTTTCTTCTAATATACGTGTATTAATAGGGGCAGACTTTCAGAAATCCTACTAATTTCCGTTTGCATCATATGTCATAGCTTCTGGTAGGTCGGGTTGATTATTCCCATAATGCACATACATAACAGTCTTCCGTATCTTAGAAGATCAGTTCTACGCTGCCTAATGATTATTCTTAGATGAAGACTCGGATTCCGTCATCGTCTTTGGGCCCATGTAATGTCTACTCGACACATAAGCTATAGTATCCCTTCCGTACAAAGCGGCCAACCCCAGCGGCGTATCACCATTCCAATCCATCAAATTCACATTAGCTCCCCTCTTCAAAAGCACATCAATAATATCAGAATGCCCTAACAATGTAGCACTATGTAGCGCTGTGGACCCATATATATCCCTAGAATTAACATCCGCCCCCATATCTAGGATTAAATTAACAACCTCACCCCACCCCTCAAAACTAGTAGCCCAATGAAGAGTTTTTTTATTGAACTGATTCTCTAGGGTAACCGAGGCACCTCTTTCAATAAGCAACATGATCACCGCTTTGCCCCTAACGTCATTGAATTGATACTGTGTGGCGAATTGGAGCGCTGTGAGCCCGTCAAAATCGACGGTATCAACCGGGAAACCGTTATCGAGAAGGAAATAAATCATAGTAAATCCAAATCTGATGACTGCGGCGTGGAGGGGCCCGCTGCCATTTCTGGAATTTGTCTTAAATACAACATCTGCGCCTTTCTCAAAGAGGATGTTTGTCAATGCTTTATCTTCACTGACAATAGCCCAAAGTAATGCCGTGTATTCTTCTTCGTCATAACCGAGAACTAGATTTTCTGCTTGCTCAAGCACAAATATGAATAACTCCTCGTAGCACTCATCAGGTGTTTCATGTATTGTTTCGTATCCTGGCCTCTGCCACTCATCTATGTACTCCATGACCTTAATTTCAGTACCTTTCTCGAGCAGAAGCCTGACAAAGGCCTCGTTACCCAAAGCAGCGGCATAGAAGAGTGCAGTTGTAGAGAGCTTTTTATCCATACAGGCGAGTTTATGCAAATGGTCGATCAGAATATTTGCAAATAAGCGATTTGTGAGGATGAGCCTGTAGAGTTCTTTTGATTTCAATTTCTCGCCAATGAGGAGAATGATCTCACTTGGGAGGTGAGTAATTGTGAGATCAGGTGCTATGGTTTTGTGTGACGTTTGTGGGCTAATGGTACCATCGGTGTAAAAATGACCATTGAGTTTATATCTCCCCTTTAGAGGGGGCTTTTTGATATGAGACGAAGTCATATCTATATAGTGCAATGAAGCTGTGGGGCTATTAAATGTAGACAATAACCCGTATATATATGTGTTTACGTTGTAGACAGATATGGTGTAATTCACAAGTCATCACTCGCACAACAGGTGGATCATCTAGTCCGTTACCCGGCCCTATCTCTTTTTTTTTTTGCAACTTCCTAGGAGAATCATTAATGGGACTACCCCAAATATTATCATAGGATCTGACAAATGGGTCTCTGGAGCAGCAATGATGGCAAAGACAAGATTCCCCAGCCTAAAAAGCCCTCTCGCGATGAAGAGGCTGATGCCGAGCTCGCTGAGCTCATAGCGGCGTTGGGCAAGGAACAGGCCTCTGCGGGTACCTCGAAGGACGGATCAAAGAAACGGGATGGACGGGATCGAGGAGAGGTAGAAGAGGAGGATGCATCATATGGATCTTCATTCCCAGGGGAAATGAACTGTATTACTGCTTTCGATGAGATGTATTATTGCTATTCTGTGGGAGGGCAATTTCTGAACGGTAAGTCCTCACCGAGAGAAAGGAGTTGATTATGGTCTATTTTTTTGGAGCTGATATATCTTATGAAATAGTATATCGATATGGTGAACTACGGGATTGTTCACAAAAGAGCCAAGACTGGAGATTTTGCATGAGAGCTAAGATGTACGGTCCTGTGACTCGAAAGGTCCGTTATTACCTCCTTTCTCCAATCGTACTTCGTTAACAAATTGCAGGCGATGATAATGGCACGTAATAAAGAAAGAGCAGCGAAGTATAAAACAAGTGCTAGTAGTGAGGATATTTGGAAGGTAAGGAAGGTGCCATTAGAGAATGCATTCCAGGGGATACCACTAGATATGGAGGAAGAGAAGAAGGATTCTGTATCTTAGGCTTTCGGGGCTAGGGAAAGCCTTTGAAAATATTTTGATGTACTATATTTTGTATTATACCATCACCTGTCTATCATTTGTTAAATCTCATTATTGAATTTACCGGTAGTTGTGGTCATAAAGTAACTTCTTTTATCCCACCAACCCATAATAGAAGTACTTTAATTAGTAACATGCTAAATATTCACCTTGAGATAAACCAGGGGGTTCTAGATCCACAGGATATCCTTCTAATATCACACCGAGTTCGAACCTTCCAGTTATGTGGTAAAAAAACCTCAATATCTAATAGAACTGATAGCTTTAATTTATTCAATAGTCGTGTAGGGCAATAAAAACTACAAAATTACTGTAGATAACCCTGTCATTAAAAGGAACACGCTAGATAGATATCAACCATCAAATCCGTCACGAGCTTGGTTGTGGATATCCCCTAATTATGTATCTTACGTATAGACACCGTGAATCATGCGAGCTCACTCGAATAATTCTCCTCAAGCAGAAGTAGGAAGTAGCCCTGAAGTAGGCTATGAACACTTAATTGTCGAGAAACCCCATATTAGGGATCCCTCTATTAGAACCCGCTTATGGCCTGCTGTACACCATCGGGGAGAGTCCTAAACCATAATCATCTTACCCAGGGATATATATATATATAGATGATCTAATTTGTATACCTTCCGCTGAAACCAGTATGTTACCTCCGTCTCGGTGTGGTACGAAACCTACGTCTGGTCCGTTGTAGTTCTTTTATGATGTAACAAATTAGCGCAAACCTTCCTTGAAACATAATATCCGTACTATCCACCCATCTCATCTCCCCCCTCCTTATTTTTTCTTTATTAAATAGATAGGCACTAAATATAAACTAGGGGAAGTCAGAAATTTATTTACCGCGTACAAATTTAATGACAGTACTGGGGAAGGGTGGGTGTGGTGGGGTATATAACCTCCGGGATCTAAAACCGCCATTCAGTTC
Source organism: Verpa bohemica (assembly GCA_033030345.1). NCBI lineage: Eukaryota > Fungi > Ascomycota > Pezizomycetes > Pezizales > Morchellaceae > Verpa > Verpa bohemica. The sequence goes on from JAUFSE010000003.1 coordinate 446,864, forward strand.
TTACAATTTGTTTCATACGGGAATATGCTTAATGAGTTTAAAACAAACACAAGATAATCATACTGTGGCCAGCTGAGAGGTATGGTTTCGGCATCTTACATTTAATATTGTAAATAGTTTTATCTTCACCTACATACAGATACACTACATAACTACATGTAGTCCAAAGACCAATTTATGCAACGTTACACATCTATCTCTCCTTAAAACCAGTAAATAAAAATAAAAACACTACACACTACTATAAAATCTGGCTATAAAATACATCAGATGATTCGTTATTAGTAGACAGATTAGTTTCCGATGTTACTGGGCCCTGGTGGATCATGTTAATAACCGGGAGAAGGCTCAAGCTGAGGGTAGATTATGTGTTACCGGTTATGCAAAGAATTGAGATAAGAAGGTATTGGGATGCTGGTCTTGTAAACTGTAGGGTTTTGTCTATTTATGTGGTCCCGAATCTCTCAAGTTGTGGCTGCTGTGGTGCTGCTGCCTATCAACAGATTTTAGATCGACGTCTACGGGTTGGGATATTCGAAAGGTTTGAATGTTTACCATGATGGTTTGGGTTCTGGGACCTGGGCAGACAATTCTCTAGAACCCTAAACATGGAGTAGTAAATTCATTCATTCATTCATTCATGATGCATAAGTTTTCTGTTATCAAAATTCCTTAAATCCAGATCAAGTGTAGCAGACGAAGAAACAATAAGCCATGGTATACCTCGATTATAACTGAAAAGGATAAGGAGAAGGGAAAGAAAGAAAGAAAAAACTGTATATATTCTACAACGCAAGAAAAACACCATTTTGACCCAACCCAAGCACTACTCAGAACCCTCACCATCCTCCTTCTCCTTCTTCCTTAGTTCAGCCCTCTGCTTCTTCTCTTCCTTCCTTCTCGCCTTCTTATCCGCCTTCTTGTCTGCCCTCGTCTTTCCATCTGCCCTCACCACCGGAATAACTGTATTCCTCACCTCCTCGACTCCATCCTCCAACGCATCGATGTTGTCCTCGCCATTCTCCTCCCTACTATTCTCTTGTTCTTCACCTTCACCTTCAACAGGGACAATCTGTTCCATAATAGGTGCAGTCATGTCTGTCAGACCCTCTATATCTAGATCCCCCTGCACAGGCCGGGGGACATGGATCCCGATTAATGCTTGTTCGATCCGCTTCAAGTTCGTTAACACGATCTCGTTATGGCCATTATGGGTATCGTTCTTGGTCGCCTCGGCTGCCGTAGTGAAGGATGTCAAAAAGGCATGTGCCTGTGCTGGTGAGAGCGGTTTGGACGAGAGGACCTTGGTTGGTGGGGCGTGGACGAGTACCATTATCTTTATTTTTTGTCTAGAGAAGCTTAGTTTGTGTTTGTCTATGAAGAAGGAGCGAGGATCTTACAGGTGAAGGATATTAACTCCGGATACTAAGAGGGTCCTTGGGCTCGCCAATTGCTTCGGAGGTGGTTGGAGTACCTGCAGACAGCTAGCATCGGAGGTTGGGTATGTAGGCTCTTGGGTCTTGACGCGCCAATTTTTTTCGACGTTGAGGCTCTAGACTGTACTAGCTAATTATGCCTGGATTGGGGATAGCGTGCCCACAGCTCTCTATAAGAAAGTCTTTTAGAGAGAGTACATGTGTTGTATATGAGATTGTATCAATCGGATCCTTAATTCCCATTTCTATTGCCCCCTCCCGTAATCGTAATCATAACATATAACACAGTACATAAAAACCCCCAACTACTATAGTGATATAGAATAAACTACCATATATCATCACCCTCATAAATACCCAATACAAATAATAACACCCATTACCTGCAGCACTGCAAACATCTCCAGGCCCTGGATTTTGTTTTTTCTCCACTCCCGCCCCAGTTCGTACATGTACGTAGGTAGTGTCGTAATCACCCATCTCCATACGTGTCCAAATCGTATCGTTAAAAATAGAAAAGAATCAGAAAGCGCCCACAAAAGTAGAAATATGAGCGGGGGGCTTCAGCAAAAAGATAAAAATGGGGAACCAATAAATGATCTCGTATCGTGACCTCAACTTTTTCTCCAGAAAAGTATCCAAAGCCAACAAAAAAAGAAAAACACTAACAAATGGCCGAATAAAAGAAATGAAGAAGCGAATAAAACACCCCAAAGCCTATCCCGCTAACTTTCCAAAATGAAGCAGAAACGAAAGCATAACCCCCTTGGTATGGTGAAATTACAATGAAAAAAAAAAAAATAGAGGTACCAAGAATATAAGTAAAAAGCCAACGGTCCTAGAACAATTCATGTAGCTAAATGAACAAGCGTATCGCCCCAAAACTATACTAAAACCAACTAAATATTCCCTCGTAACTCAGATAATAATGACAAAAAAAAGTAGAAACAAACAAAATCCAAAAGAAACTGGTATCAATACGACGTAGAATTATCACCGATAATTACCACCATAGGATGTTTCATATTCCTGACTATTACCAAAGGTATCTAGATATAATCAATACCGGGTTCTTAGAGAATTAGTAAATTGGGCTTACCTGCGGTACCTTGCGATGATTGATGTCTATGCCTTCTGGTAGTATTCTCCTTGTTGCTGTTGCTCGACAATGGCCGGGGTCCTTGCAGCCTAGAAGCGGTAGATGGCGTCCGAACCGAAAAGGGAGAGCCAAGCTGGTCCGAGAAGATCATGATTAGCAAGAACCTCTCAAGCAGAAAATATAAAATATTAACTTACCCCTGCTTCTTGCTCAGGTGAAAGCATATCACGCGACTTCTTTCTAGAGGCAGATGAAGATGCACCACCCTCTCTCTCTCGTTCTCTTCTCTCCTTCTTCTCCCTACGTCTCTGCTTCTCTTCCTCGGTTCTCTCCTTCTTGTGCTTCCTGGGTTTCTCGCCATTCTCATCTCTATGCCTAGATTTCCTCTTCTCCGATGAAGGGCATTCGCTATCCTCAAGGGTAGCAGCAGGTGTTATTGGCTCCTTTGGCGGTCGCACTGGTGCATTCATGGGAGTTTTGGGTAGAAGCCCTTGTTGCTGCAGATGTTGATTGTAAGCATCCTGTGCTAAAGGAGACATCAGTTTTCCATCAGAAAATCCCCCGGGACCTAGAGGTGGGAAGGTTCCAAGGCTTGATACTGAAGCATTAGCATTTGGAGAATTAGGGGTAATTCCCGAAGCCATGAGCTGTTGAGCCTGTGCCTCAAGTTGGTGGTTATATGGCATCCGTGGCTGCGGAGCGTGTACTTCCAGAGATCTACGGTTTGAGTGATTGATTGGAGCATCGGTGCCTCTCGAGGAAGGAGGGACTGGTGACGTAGCCTTTTCTGTCTGTCCCTCGAAGTATGGTGAAGGGGGGTCGGCTTGGGTACTCTTGACAGGGGGCTCCCAGAAGTTAAGATCTGATCGAGAACCATCTGAAGCATCACCGGGGTGATTCTTCCCCTTCTTCAAAAACCCTCGGACCGCTGTGGAAGTTGTAGTTTCTGACCATCGTGAGATTTTAGGAAAAACGGAGGAAGAACCGGATTCACGCTTACTTTTTTCCGCCGACTTTGTTGGGGTATTATCGTTACTAAAAACAGTAGGTTGCGCTTTCGCCTCTGGTGGTGTATTCAGCGGTAGAGATCCTCCTCCTCCTCCTCCTCGAACTTCGCGTGGTGGGGTTCGGAGCACGGCGTCTTCTTCTATTGGCGTGATTCGGGTAGATTGTCGTGGTCGTTCATCTTGGTAGATTCTGGTCGTAGCGCTGGGTTGGCTAGGGACGCCGCTATAATAGCCTGAGTTTGCACCTGAAGAATTTGCGGGACCACCAGTTTCAGTTCCTGCCGTCTCTGTATTTCCGGGGCTCTTGAATGCATCAAAGGTACCCAGGCTTTGGCTTTGCATTAAGCTCTGCTGATAAAATTCTTGGCCACCCTTCAGACCCTCAACCTCTGTCAATAATGTACAGAGCCTATTTCCATACTATTAGTGCATTCACAAGAAAGAGAACTTTTAAGAGAGAACCTACATCTCCTCGATTCTTTGTAAATCGTTTGAGCTCTTCATGCTCAACCCCTTCAACGCCCTCCTAAACACATTGCGCTTCTTCGCTGGGCCTTCATCCTCACCATCTTCTTCAGCCCTAGGATACCTAGGCACCCGAGGAGTTGAAGGTGGTAGTGGCCGTGGCCCTTGGATAGCCTTTTGGACGCTTCTCTCTGTATTCATTCCTACCTCATCAACGATATTCCGCTGCTGATTTTCTAGTTGCTTCTTCATATCTTCGAATGAGTTTCTCATTTCTGCTGCACTTCGTACTAGCGTAACTAGAATCTCAGTATCACGAGCATTACGTTGTGCATCACGAACAGTAAGCTTTTAATTGTTAGTATGTAGGCCTTTGATAGGGAGTGGGGAGCTGATAAAAAGGTTCATACATGATCCATTAATGCAACAATATCTTTAGATTGAATCCTATCAACCCCTCTTCCAGTAGCGCTGTCATACAGTGGTGATGGCATGCCATGAGAATTACCACTTGCCATTCTCCGGTGCCCACCATAATAGTCATCATCTTCTAGGCCAATTCCACGAATCGCACCCATTCCCATAGATGGACTCCCCATTTGTTGAATGGGTGTCATAGGACCTGGTGATTGCATACCGGGATTGGCCGCAGAAATATAACCTTCATCCTTTGTTTGAATTGCTGGTGACAGCGACCGAAGAGATGGCGGCATTCCACCCGGGTTAGACCCAAGATCACGATCATCTTCATATTGATCATTGGCAGGATTGAATTGCCAGTCCTCTGACTGATGGCCAATAGGCCCCTGAATGATAGAAGGGTTGGTATTGATCTCGTCGTCATCCTCTCCCAAATGCATGTGTATCTCGGGCATATTATCATTCGCTCTCGGTAGAGCACTCGGGCCTAGCATAGGTGCAGAGTTTGTTCTGTAAGAAGCATCTGATATTCCGAGGTTTGAAGGAGCATCAAGAACAGATGCTTGGTGTGAGTGTGGGACAACAGGGGTAGACCTCATAGACGGGTTCCCGCCAAGCAGGAAAACTCGCTGACCGTCAATCTCCTTTTCCATCTCTACTGGGTCGAAATCGTGTTCATTTTCTGTATTTAAATGTCTTGCTTCAATGGATGTACCCTGCCTCATGGCATTCATAAGCGCATTCTCTTGTGCTTCTTCGCGTACTTGCGCAAAGTATGCATCCACTGCACCATTCTTCTTAGAAACTTCACTATTCCAGTATTCATTTTCATAGATCTCCGACATCTCCCCTGTATCCTTCCCTTTGCCTTTGTATTGACCCCGCCTCTGCTTCGCTAGCTTGGTGCTTTGGGTTGAACTGAGAGATGCGATGGATAGGGCCCGTTCAACGTGCTCATGCTCGTGACCCTCCCCAATACTATGCCCTGAAGAAACAGAACTTGCACCATCATTATCATAACCGGTCCCATTTACACCAAGATGTGAATGCTTGCTAGTCAATGGTTTACCATCAGCACCATGCTCCGATAGGTTACTTCTTGACCCACGATGTGACAAACTCAGTTCACTAAACACAGGGAATTCAGAATCTGGCGGGGGAGGTGTGTGGCCAGTAACAGGCATTCCATTGTCTTTTGGATAAGGGAGTCCAGATCTTGCAGAGAGTATAGATGCCCTAGTCTCCGCGTATGTCCCGGGAGTATCCAATCTATTTGGTCCGTCTGGCATCTCGAGCCTCTCGCCGTTAGGAATCGCGTCCATGAGTGATACCCCTTCCCCGCCGGTTTCAGAGTGTATGGGGGATTGAGCAGGACCAAGGCCAAGGCCTGGCGCTCGAGGATACGAAGCATCGGACTTTTCAGGCGCAGCGTCAGCGAACCCGTTGTCAATCGCATCATTTAATTCCGCCATGACTTGTGAAACTACCTCTCGGTTGTTCTCCGAAACTTGAGAATCACCACCGCCAGCAATCACCATGCCTTGGCCATTACCCTTTTCCATATCTGGAGTTAGAACTACCATCGGCTGTGCAACATTAGGCATGCTTAAACTCTTATCAAGCCTCTTGCTAGACTGACGATCAAGTAGCGCAGTAGCAACAGTTTGATCAAACTTTGATAGCTTCGCCTGATTGTTATTGGTCTTAATTTCGTTAAGCTGTGGAAGAATAAGTCGCTTAATAGCATCCTCAACAAGATCAAGAAGTGCGGGGTTATTAATTGAAGCAGTTCTCTGTAATTGAGATTCCTCCATTTGAGACTCTTTCCGACGTTGACGATTTTTCTCAGCTGTGATTTCGTCGACTTCTCGGTCTTGGCTTCTGCTACGGCTTCGGGGACGAGATACTTTTAGGTAGTCACCAGTCATACTTGCATTCCGACTTTGCGATCCTTTTCGTGATTTAGGACCGCGTCCTTTCCCAAACTTTTCAAAGCCCTCCAACACACTTTGCTCGATTGATTGCTTTTCATGTTGACTTAAAGAAATTGACTCCCGATTGGATATGCGCTCACGACTGAGACTTCTGCTTCTTCTCCGGCCCAACTTTGGAGTTTTCAACCCTGAATCTTCCTGGATATCGTACTCCCTGCTAACACTCCTACTTCTTGCACCTTTTTGTGACTTCATTGAATCCTTCTCAAAGTAGCCGTCGGGTTGTTTGCTTCTAGATGCAGATCGATTTCGTCGAGCGGCACGACGAGTGTAAGACTCAGTCATCTCTCTAGGAGAACTGTTGACAGACCCAGGGCTAGCAGCCTCTCGAATAATGCTGACGTATGGTTGGAACTCATCGACACCAGAGTTATATGACGTGACCGATGAATGGTCCCCGGAAGTTGACCGGTTATTCTGATGATCACCCATAACCAATCTGTCCTCTCCGACGTGCGGCGATAGTGATATTCTTTGGGTGTGGGATGGCCTTCGGTTTGGGCTGGTACCAGAGTCCGTGATATGTAGAGCATTGCCATCTGAAGAGGACTTGATATGGTGGCGCCTTTGAGCCGATGGGGTTACTTTAACCCTGACGCTCGGACGACGGTTAGGGGATCCCCCATTGGGCTTTCCGTTTTCGAAATACTCAATGAGCAAAGAGGTGTTGGTCCCGCTCAGGGTGGTGCTTGCATCGACATCCTTTTTTCTTCTTCTGTTCGTCTGTATAGTAATTGCCCGGCCGTCCTCAGGAATGGAATAGCTGGTGTGATCTGTCCTGCGTGAGAGATCGGTTGCGGTGTAGCTCCCCTGGGAGCTGAGTACAGACTCCTGTGCATTATTTCCACCCATTTTTGTTCAATCTACTACCAACTATGACCGCGTGCGGCCTAAGCGCAAAAAAAAATTGTAAGTCAGAACAGGACTAATGGGGGTTGCCATGGGAATTGAATTGTTAGGTACCTTTTTGTTGACGTCCACGTTGCTGAAACTGTCGCTGTGAATCAACCGGCCGCGAGGCTGGTGGATGCACCAACAACGCCAACGGGAGAAGAGAACCTGATAATAGGATTATGGAGGGGTGGCTCTACCTAAGGAGCAAGAATGGGAGAACAGATGATAGAGCCAAACACAATACAAACGATGGTATTGGTACTATTAAGCTGTGATGGTGATGACTGCTGGCTGCTGACAGAGAAGATGATGATAATAGAGGGGGGGTTGGGGTTTGTGTGGGAGGGTAAGGAGAGAGCGGATGAGACGCTTGGGAACGAGCGACGGGAGGGCCTGGCAGGTGATGGGTACTTCTGTTGGTTGGAGGCGGACGACCGAATGAGGAGACGAGCGGCGAAGGCGAAGGCGAGGGTGAGGGCGAGGGCGAGGGCAAGCTGTGTGTCCTCCTCTACGCACGCTTCTGAGCCGGGTGAGCGGTGGTTGTAGAAATGGAAGTGATGGTAGTGGTAGTATGTAGTAGTATGTTGTATGTGATAGTAGTAGCAGTAAAGGAAGGTGCTAGCTGACCGACCCACTATGTCACTCTGTTTGTTTGTCTCTCTTGAACGCGAAACGGCTGCACGAAGAAAAAAAAACACTCAAATGGCAACACAGAAGAGCAGCAGAGCAGCAGAGCAAACGCCAGGGCGCAAGGGAAGATCGAGGGGGGTTACTGGAGGCTGTCTCTCGATGGGCAGCAACATACATACACAGCAGCAGCAGAAGCAGTAGAAGCAGCAACACACAGAGAAACTCACCCAACCAACAGGCAACCACAATACAATAAAAATGGCAGGCTGGGTAAACAAATCTAACGGAGAGAGATAATGCGGTGGCGGCGGTGCTTTCCCCGTGTAAGCAAGCGCAACTTCCTAGCCTCCCCGTTGGTTGCGTGCGCCCGCCATTTTTCCCTTTTGCCCGCGGCTGAGACTCAGTGTGTACCTCACCATTGGAGCTTCCTTGCGCAACTTGCTCTTATTCTCAGAACGCGGCATCCTTTTCTGTCTAGCACACAAGAGTCCATGGTTCTGCTTGGAGCTGATCTTGATTACAACGGGGTATCATGTACCCGAACAAGGGACATCACAAGCCACACTGTTACTCGAATGGTCTAGGTTTGGGAAGAGATCTCATCGATACGCGCATGCGTCTTTTTCATAAGCCCTCTCTCTGCTTGTGCCCTGAGCTAGGTAGGGTGCAGTAAGTTCCTTGGACGTAAGCAACCGTTCCCGCTGCATGAGATTTCTTTCGGAGACCCACTAGGAAAAAAAATAATCTATGTATTGCTAGAAAAAAGAAGGAAAGGAAACTCTTGGAGGGATGAGTTGTCTCCGTCCGCATCAAAATTTCACCTCTGATGGATGTTGAGTGCTCGGTGGGGTAGCACGTACGCCAAGCTTCGTTATCCTTGACCGTTTCTATGGCAATGGATTTCACGCGAGATCCACTGAACCCAGGTATCAACAGCAGGCCATGCAACACAGCAGCACAGCAGCCTATTGATACCTTGTATTAGGACAACTTGTTTCTTACTGTTTTCTTACAGCTCTCTGGTTGGCCTTTGTCCTGATATTTCCCTTCACAGTGTTACCCCTTAATAATAAACACCCCCCTCACAATCTTGAACATTATAATAATTTATCAACTTGACCTTTGCCGGCGCATAGAGCTGAAGCCCCGAAAGCATAGATTTATGCAACCGATATCCGGCCTTCTGATACCAGCTAGCTACGTGGTCACGATGCATATAGATATACCAGGGTCCTCCCCATTTTCCACATCTAGACACCCTATCCGTCCGTCCATAGACAGAATAATACCTACTCTATATGTACCTCTTCATCCGCCGCAAATATTCTTTGGAGGGGTGAGTAGAGAGGCTCCTAGTGAGCTTCCTTTGGAATGGTGGGGTTATTTAACGTGGCCAACGCGCGAATGAAGGACGCGGCTCATCCCACGCCTTTCCTTTTCCTTACATGCGGCTCTATCAAGCATTCCACCCCAAGAACCTTCTTCGCGACATATGCTCTAGGGACGGTACTTACCGAAATTCCGATGTCAAACTGAAGCGTGTTTCACCATCTGACGCTCTAAGTTTTGAGGGTGATTCGCTAAAGGATCATCCTTTACCGAAACATCCCCCTCCTTCCCCTTCCCCTCCCTCTCTCAGCTCGTTTTGTTTGTTTGTTGATACATGCTTTCTCACTCAACGCACTTCTCGGCATATTACCTCTCCACTCCCGTGCAGATCAAATATCAACCAACCGCGCTGTCGCATCCCGAAGTTCGGATGGGTTATCTGATATAGCCGCCTGGGATCAGGGCTATTTCCTATGTATAATTACCTCCCATTCCTCCCCCCTCCCCCACTATCAGTGTAAAAAATTACCTACTCCTTAGTTCCAGGCTCGGATTCACGGCATTGGGCTTTTACTTGATGCATTACATATTAAAGATCCGCTTCCGCGCATCCCAATGACTGGTGAATCACCAAGTGCAGTCATAGCAGTCACGTCTTGAATACAGGATTTGAGATTTTACCTCGGTCTGCGTCTCTCATTGGTGACTTAGAAGAGATCTTGAGACTGTCATATGCCTTATCAGCTTTGAAAATCTCGAAAGTAAGAAAAAATGAAATATCAGGAGAGGACTTGTCGGGAGGAACGGACGTATTATCTTCCGGAGCAGAACACCATATGTATATGCACCTCTCTTACCGAGAAAACCCAGGCAGTTATTTTATGGGCAGCCTCCGGGATGCAGGTGAATAACAAGCGAATGGGAAGATAGAAGGTTATACCGGTCTGTGTGGCGTCATATTGCAGCGATGACCGAGTGACATCGCGTGATCTGGGGTACATGCTTTTATTCTTTGTTTGCTGTAGGTGTGGCAATACCTGTCGGAAACAGGCAGTATTGGGTCGTTTAAGGGAGGTGCTGTGTAGAGCTCATGGTGAATTACCCGTTAGGTGGGTATTTGGTATTGAATACCGCTACTGTGATAGGTGCTTTCTGCTATTTTTCAAGCCACAGTGCTGAGATATCCCTTACCATTGGGTATATATTTAGTAGTCTAGGCCTATGAGAAACCACCACCGCTTCTCTGATAATTACTGGCTAAGCAGAGGATTTGGCACAGTAGGCTAAATATAACTCCGGAAACCCTCTGGTTAGCTTACTAGTTTATTGCTTGCATAGAATAAAGTGTTAAATTTACTAGAAACTATCTTCTTCTAGGTCTGGGGTTCTCTCTCTAAGAGTATCATACTGCTAGTTTGTAGCTACATGTAATTTGGGGGGGATTGGAGGTTATTCACAATCCCATTTTATTAAAGAGCAACTACTAACTGCATCTCGACATAGTTAATTGGGTACAACACCCACTACTAAAGTTCCATACTTGCACCACCATGTTCAGAACCTTCTTTTATCTTTATAAATATTTTTACGACCTCCCATCTAGTCATACTTGTAACCCATAGGGTAACGTAGTAAGGGTCGCTTTCCCCGCTGGTCTGCGATATTCTACAATTAGATATACTAGGCCCAATCAAATCCAAGCGCACCAAAAAAAACGCTATACACGGTATAGGCTATATGTAACTATATGTATGTTCCTATTGGATGGTATAAAAGAGCCCACTAGCGTTATTCTTATTCAAGTTTGTGAACCACATGCACACACCCGGTCAATACTCAACTTTATTCACCGTTTGATTATCAAAACCTAAGTACCTATTTACCCTATAGGGCCTTGTCTTGGGTTAGTAGCTATAGATTTTTTATACGCAATACTCGCTACAAAATGTTTTTAGGTTCGTCGAGTGATAAGCTATGTTTCTTTATACAACGATGGGTTCATAATGTGCGGTGTTCCGTTATGTACATAAATTTTATGGTTTAGAAGTATTATAGTTCTTGATTTTTTTCTATCAAGAAAGTTCCCTTCATAAGCTTTTGGGTTTTATAAAAGACCTGCCCGATTTCTGTTACATGTGTCTAGGGTGTAGGGACTACATGTGCATGTAGTTTTTAAGATACATATAGGTGTTATACGTTACCAGTTAATAAACCCCTCCTCCTCTCAAGGGTTCTACTTCTATGTATATTAACTCGCCTTCAATAACTCACTTCTATACTACATAAGTAGCGTGTCTCATATGCGGGAAGTCACCTGTTATCTGCATAAAGTATCCGGGAGGAGCTATATTAAACAAAATGTTTTCTCTACGCTAGTTTTTGACCTTATGAGCCCCCCCCCCTACTTCATATATAGGTATATATAAGCGGGCTAATAGCCCTGAGGGTCGGGATCACTGGGGTGCTTGACTGAATGTAACTTTCGTATTTATTATCCTTTGGGATTTTGGGTATTTAGGAGCTGGGGTTATATTATAATAGTCTTAAAGGAATATATAGGGGAGTTTGAGCGCTTGGCTGGGGGGAAGCGGTAATAACTGATATAACTCTCTTTGGGTTGCTCTAGTTTGTGTAGGGGTTGGGGGCTGGGTTTAGAAAAGCTATTTACATGTATATGAATGTTATTTTTGGGTGTTTTAAAGAGTTTCCCTAGTTAGTCGTTTGGAACCATAGGTCTACGGGTTTTGTTTATCTTTTTTTATATCTCCTAAGCTGTGACTAAAAAATTATAAAACCCAGTACAGCTAACTCAGTAATATCCAAAAAAAAACTTCTAATGTAATGTCTCTTATTATCTATATCAAGCAACAAAAATATCCTCAAAACATGTCCCCCCAAAAAGGGTATAACCTCCCCTATCCACTCTTACTATGCACACAAAGTCCAATTCCCGCCAAAACAAGTGCCATTCCAATCCATGTTTCTACTCCCGTCAGTAGCCATTTCAATCTTCCACTTCACAAAAAAAAGGGGGTGGGAAGAAGAAGAAGAGCGAACCTTTAGTAATAACCTTCCGTTCAGCAAACCACTCTCCTAGAACTGTAAATAGAAACGCGAGCGAGTTTACAATAGGGACAGTGAGAGAAAGTTCTACGCAAGGCACGAGTTAGTCAGTTGTACAACCAAAGAAAGCAAACTTGGTGGGGGGGATATCATACCCGCTTTCCCGATCAACAGGAAGAACCATATTGAACCGGTAAGGTTTATAACTGTATACAACATTAGTCCATCTCCCTCGTATTCCGTTCCCTTACACTCCTCTCTAAATCCGGGAGTCATTGAGAGTGACGTACGTAGCGGAACTGCATAGCTCGGCCTCTTCAACATATCAAACGCCGCAAACACAGCCCTATATATATATATATATGTCAACACCCGCAAACCCAACTACCAACGCAAAGGACAGGGGATATGTAACTCCCGGGACGAAAGTGAAAGTAGCTATAAGATGCAGGATCAGAAGACCAGCTTATGGGTAATTCTTACTTTAAGATAACCTTCTTAACAACCCCAACATTCGGGTCCTCTAATACTTCTCGCTTGGGCGGGTTGTAGTTTACTGCCGCTTTACGTATAAATCTATCTTGCGACACCAATTAACCTCTTCTGTTGCCTCTCCCATAGTTATAAGTTTTGTGGGTAAAACTTACGGGTTCGTAAAGCCCCTATGTCGCTCTCCATATTAGCTTTATCCTATAGCTCATGGCGGGAAGGGAATAAGTTACCATGCCATCCCGACCATAATAAAGCCAATGACCCATCGCAAAACTCCGGGATCCTCTGGTGTGTCTTGCATAGTGTCTTATCGGGAGGGAAGGGAGCTTGGGGAATGTTATCGTGTGTTGTTGATGGTGTAGGTTGGGATAGGAGTAGCCCTAGCCCTTGAGCCTCATGGAACCCTGTACTCTAGGATTGATGAATGATTACTTATTATTTTGGTGATTGGAAGACGGTATCAGTATCGCCATATGTATATAATTTATACCTATAGTTTAACTATAAGATACATGCGGTTATAACCCCCCCCATAATTACCTGAATAAAGTTAAAAATGCCCCTTAACTCCTATAATTATTATACTAAAGCACTCCTAGCCCAAGCAACTACATGTACTTATGAAATTAGGAATCTAAATATCAATCCTCTTCCTCAACAGACCAACCATCGCCCTCAGCCTCTCTTCCGCTCCTTCCCAAACAAGTCTCGCCTTCTCCTTCTCCTTGTTACCTCTCCTATCGCCGGAAACCTTATTCTTCCTCTCCTCAATCCCCTTCTCAACTGCCAACTCCAGCTCTAGACTCCAGTCCATTCCCGCTTCTGTTACGAGTAGTCGCATCATGTTTTCTAGCAGTAAAGCCACTTTACCATTGTCACTAATAGAGGACGTATTTGCCGGCCATGGGAGATATCGATGTATAAGCTTCTCGGGTGTTAGGTCATCCGTCTCATCCTTCCCCGGCCCTGGGGCTTTCGGTGAGATAATAGTATCGAGGATGAGCTGATTCAGCGCTGCCCGGTAGCTAGGCTCTGCAGAGAGGAAAGTTGAAGTAAATAGCATAAAGCTCGGTAGTGAGAAGCGGAGGATAGTGTCGTTATATTCGCGATAGAGGTCTCCAACATCGATGTAGCAGCGATTGTAGGATACAGATGATAATAATGATAAAAAGCGTTGTCGCAGGACCAGTGCTTCTATTCCACCCCATTCACCTGCTGGCCCGGGGTCTTCGTTTTCTTCATCGGAAGGCGCGTCAGTCATTTCGATGTCCTCGGAGATTTTAGATGTAGAGTCAGGGATAATTTCGGGTTCATCATCATCATTGTCATCACCAATAAATGTGTTATCAAGGCTCCCCATGTTCTTCTTCTTGGGGCGTTTTGTCGAGAGTTCATCCTTATAAATCGGATTCCACCGGTCCAAGTTTGTTCCAGTGCCGTTTGCAAGGATTGCGCGAATGACCTTTTTGTACCCTGCGCTTCCTTTCGTGTCTGGGAGCATCTTAACTACCAACGCACACTTCAAAGTATTATGGTTTTTTGTCTGTGTATAGGATACTTGTCGATCCTCCCAGTCTGCCTCTAGCACATCCAGCAGTATCTCCAGTTCTAGTTTCCACCATCTCCACCGTTTAGGGTGTAGGACTGAACATGTGAACCCCCACCCTACAATCGCCCACATATCCTCTGCCAGGGCAAATAGCGACTCGCCCTCGGCAAGATCACAGGCAAGGTGGTCATCCGTAGTGGTATAGCTAGGTGAGTTGTCCCTATCCTTCTCCTTCTTGGTTCTTGCTCGTCCACGAACCCTCGCATCCTTGAACGCCCATGCTGCAGCAAAGTCGCTATTGAGGGGACCTATAAGCTTCAATATCCGGCGGAGAAGCAGGAATGAGTCTGTAGGTGCTGTTGGAGTGGGTTCGTTTTTTGAGAGTTGGGTGGTAAGGTAAGGGTGGGAGACTAGTGTGGTGATGAGCCGAATCTGGGTGTATGGGGGAATAAGAGCTGGAGGTGGAGATTCGGGAGTAGAGACACCGGGAGTTATAACACCACTGAGGCATTCAATTGCTTGGGGGTCTAGAGGGTGTGTTAGTTATAGCTAGGTAGGGATGGAGGAGAGGGCAAACATAAGGTTTCTTCGAGTGCGACACGGATACGCTCGTTGAGACTGTAGGGGACCGGCCTTGTCGGCCTGTACTGACGAGGGTGATCAAGCATTTCAGAGAATGAGAGAGTGGAGGATTGGATAGGATGGAGGTGTATACTATGTAGTATAGGTTCCCGCGCAGTCGAGTATTTACTGTCGTCCGTTGATCCCGAAAACAGTACCAAGGGTCCATTTTTTGGTTTTCTTGGCACCCTAGATATACTCCCCATGATCATGCCTGTTCACCAATAGGCAACATTAACAATTCAACTCCGGTAGTACCTCATTCCTTCACTGGTAGGAGATTTTATTGAGTCTAGTTACGAATTGATATCCTGATATTACCTTTAATAATAGATAAGTGGAAGAAGAAGAAGAAGAGATATCAGCGGTACCAAGAAGGGCTGATCGAGAATAAGTCTGAAGAACACGCAAATTCAACCAAATTAAATATAGATAGACTCCGAGGGCGTTGGAAACGGTAAGGTGTTCATATATATCTTTATAGTCACGGTGGGACTTTAGCTGATGCAGCTGGGGTCCTCTACACTAGCCAATACTTGTAAAAATGCTGATCAGGCCTTTCCCCCTGATATGTGAAGTCGCAAAATCATGTATTAAATTAGAAGCCCTCTATAAGAATATCATCTATAAGAATAATAGCTTATAAGAATATTTCAAGACTTTTACCTAGAATTCACTAGGGTATTCTTATAGAGAAGGCATACATTAGAGAGGAAGGTACCAGGAGAATCCAAGTTTTGAGCAGATAGACAGATCGAAAGACCACCTCTTTCCTGACCAAAGCACCTCCAGCACTGGCAAGTTCAAGTGCTCCATCATGTTAATAGCTAGGCTATAAAAATAGCACTTATCGCATCAAATGAAATCACTCGTATTTCCTTGTAAGAATAATTAGGCTATAAGAATATGGGCTCCCGGTCCCAACAGTATTCTTATAGAGGACTTCTACTGCAGCATAATCCACAACTCCCACCCAATGGGCCAAACGGATGGGCTAACAGATCATCTGTGGCAAGGAGATTGGCTGCTTGAAGGCGCTGAGCATCACTATAGCAGGAAGGGGAGGTACAGGTGGAAATTATACGAAGCGATTTTTTCCACCCGTCCAGTACCTGATGCGCTGATAAGCCGTGATGATGAGGGAAGCCTAGGTATTCAGGAAGGCTCCAATGTTGCGGTTCGCATTAAAAAAAAACGGGGAATTTTTCTTGTCAGGCATAAGTAAGGCGAAAATTTCGGGAGCAAACAAAGAAGGACTGTTTTGTTTGAAAGGGTGATACTAATAAAAGGTCAAGTCTTAACAAGGTCTTAGGGCTTGGGGCCAATGCACGCTAGTAGTATATGTAGTTCGACCCTAGGGATCCCATTCATCTCTTTACTAAAGTAATTTTGTTTTATAATTTACTAATAAGTACTCTTACTTTAGTAAATATATCTACTCCTGAGAACCTCTATACTTCTGGAAGTGCTACTTGTTGCCCTCAATTTATTCCATACTTCTCTAAAAACTCCTCTATATATGACGACTTGTTTCAGATTCTTTATCTGCACAGGCTCATGTGCACCAGTGCCTCACATTTGCTTGTAATTTTCTATCATCCTTTAGATCCCCGGGTTAATCTCGAGCTCGTTAAGTAGATTTAATAAATGATTGTACCTGGATGTTTGCTTTGTATTTTCTAAAAATCATGGGCATTTAGCTCATTAAAAGCAGATTTAAACATATAGTATAGGACTGAAGACTGACTAGGATAACTGACGTTCTTAGTAGTATAAGAATTGGGTACTTTAGTGGAGGAACTCAGCCCATGGTAGAGATGATAAGCTTGGTTATAGTAAGGTAACTAGAGTCTGGTCTACTTGTAAAATCTTAGTTAATAAGCTAGGACTATATGTACATATATATAGTTGATCTTGGAGAATTCGGTATTCACCTAGTAATGTAATTCTGGGTTATTTCTTTTGTCTATCCTATAACCCGGTGAAGCTGCCGTTTTTGCATGGGGTCCAAAGCCCTGTGGATAGGCCTATGTATCTACTCTTTTTAATAGGTTGCTATACGTTTAGCTACAGCCACTTTTGGGAGGCAGAATTTTTCACTGGGTTATGGTCGCTGGATTTTGGATTTTGTGAGTGTTGAGCGTGGGTTATTATGTGATAGATGTTATCTAATCTAATCACTTATCTAATCAGATTACTGTTGCCTAATACGACGATCGATCACTACCTATCTATCTGGTTTGGCCCCACCAAGAGGAGCAACAACAGCACCAGCAGCCCCCATTCAAAGCTGTCAGCCCTCGGACACTCCTCCCAACCAGGTACATTCCACTGGCATACCCCATATTTACTTAAACCCCTCCTCCCTCCCGCTCTATCTTCATCACACAACACTTTAGCATCAACTAAAGGAATTATCACCAGTAATAACTAGTCACGATGGCCGATGTTGATATGAAAGATGCTGCTGCCGCTTCAAAGGATACCAAAACCTCCAAAGGTGGACCCTCTGGCGCTTCTGGT
This sequence comes from Verpa bohemica, assembly GCA_033030345.1. Taxonomy (NCBI): domain Eukaryota; kingdom Fungi; phylum Ascomycota; class Pezizomycetes; order Pezizales; family Morchellaceae; genus Verpa; species Verpa bohemica. The sequence continues at coordinate 464,386 of JAUFSE010000003.1, forward strand.
AAGCCTAGGTTCGAAGTTAAGAAGGTATATCCCATTAATGACCGTCAGTGTGATATAAGGTGTTTAGAAATGCTGATAACCAAATAGTGGAACGCGGTTGCTCTGTGGTCGTGGGATATCGTCGTCGAGAACTGTGCCATTTGCCGTAACCATATCATGGACCTCTGTACGTCACCCATCTCTGTTTTCTAGATCTGTCTACTAACTCTGCGTAGGCATCGAGTGTCAGGCGAATCAAGCCAGTGCTGTTAGTGAGGAGTGCACCGTTGCGTGGGGTATCTGCAATGTATGTCACACACTGTCTCAGGGTTAGATACCAAAGCTAACCGGTTTCTAACTTCCAACAGCACGCTTTCCACTTCCACTGTATTTCTCGTTGGTTGAAGACCCGCCAAGTCTGTCCGCTTGATAATCGAGACTGGGAGTTCCAGAAATACGGGAAATAAACAACTCGTTTCGTCGATTAAGGCGGAACGTAGCAACCCCTCCTCTGCAAAAGATGATAAACATCACTCTCTAAAAGAAAATCAACAAGCAACGAGGGAAAGGCTAGTACTAGACAATACAATTCTGCTTTTCGGGGTTGTGGAGGGGGTTTGGGGGTTGGGTTAAGTTGTGTCTATCCTCGCCAACTTTGGGGTTGTGTTGGGAGGGCTTCCGCGTAATGAATGCTTTTCTTTTGTAATGTATCTCTTTTATGAATTGGCGTTATGCATCACGTTTTTTACCAATTATTTTTATATACTGGCGTAGAATCCAGGAATTACCACGGGATCCACTAAGCAATGTTCGGTTTCAGTTAAAGTAATGCGTTTTTGTTATTTGTTTCTATGTGAATAAAGTCCGCGTTAATTCCATGGGGGTATGAGATAACTTCTTCTTTTGTTCCTTTAACCACACCTCAAGAACATAATAGAGAGCTTTTCAATAGCTTACTTATTGTACTACATACCCGTATGTTGTCCCTTTCCTTTAGTTTTCTTTATACCGCAACCCATTCCTACCCTGCCTATCTATATAACTACCCAAAACTCTTAGCCCTAAACAATACTTACGCAGTTCCTCCAGTGCCTGTCTGGCATTATCCGTCTCTGCATGCCCTTCAAACTCAACAAAGAATATATAATTCCACTTCACAACACGGCTCGGCCTACTCACAATAGAGGTAAGGTTAAGTTTATAGTCCTTGAACACGCGCAGAGAGTCACAAAGGGCACCTGGCAACTCATGATCAATCGTGAATGACAGCAAAGTCTTATCCTTCTTCTTCCCATTGCCCTCCTCCGGCGTCCACTCCCCTGTACTAACACCAGACTTTCTAGTCGCTGATAATATAAAGAAGCGAGTAGTATTATCATGCGAGTCCTCAATATTCTCGGCCAGTATCTTCAGCCCCGGGACGTCACTAGCGATCTTACTAGCAATCGCCCCAGCATTATCACTATTAGCGGCAAGCTGGGCAGCTTTCGAGGTTGAAGAAACATCGGCTCTCTCAACCCCTTTTAGGTTCGCATTCAGCCAGCTCTCGCATTGGCCGAATGCTTGCGGATGAGAGTAGATCTTAGTTATGGATTTGAGGTCTGTATTAGGGGAAATGAAGCAGTGGTGGACATCGAGATAGGCTTCGCCGCATACGAGGATAGAGGTGTATTTTGAAGAGCGGTCGCAAAAGAGGTCAAGCGTGAGTACTACAGAGCCGTTGGTAGAGTTCTCGAAGGGGACTACGCCGTAGGTGACGGCGCGCGATTCCACGGCGATAAAGATATCTAAGCAGAGAGTGTTAGGATTGGGTTGTACGGAGGGCTGGGTATAGTGGGTATACCTTCGATTGTTGTTTGGGGCTCAAACACATGGGTGTGTGGGTCGAAGCATTCAATTGCTGCCTATGGTTGAATACATGTTTGTTAGGGATTGATATAAACGAAAGATGTAGTGAAATTAACCTACCTGATGAGAATATGACGTTCTTGGGCCTAAATATGCCACTGAAGGTAGCGGATCAGTTCTTGATGCCATCTTGCTTGCCTAGTTGTATTCTTCTTTAGAGTGAGGTTGATTGTAGAGCTTAAGTACTGTATGCTAGGAAAGAGTCACTAAATTGTGGTTGTTTGCACTAGAATTTAGAATCCGTAGCCTTGCAATAATTGGGGCTGTTGAGTGCGAAGTGCAGTTTATTTCCCAATTGTATTTTACATATTAGGGATATATCATGACTTAGTTTGTTCATCTAAGAATATTCTGTAGTATTCTATGTGCATACTTATGTAGGCATGATTCTTTTCTTGACCCCACCATGTATCGTCGTCGCCCTGCTGCGGGGTGTTACAGAGCCTCTTTTTGTTTTGGGTGGTTGTTCAATTCTCCGTGTTAGTCATCTAGTATCCCCTGTAGTTTTCTTCCAGACTATGATCGGGGATCGCCCGTTAAAACTTACTGTTCTATACTGTACTGTACCTGCTGTATTCTACTCTCCGGTGCCCCACCCCTGACCCCTGCCTATGTGCTCGTTCGTCACCGAGTGACTAGCTGAGTGATCCCGCTGTTCCCCGCCATCGGGAGTGGGCTATAAGACAGAGAAAAAAAAGTAAAGGTTTTCTTTGGAGGGGAGTGTGCCAACTAAAAAAAACCCTACATCATTGCCAACTAACTTACTAACATTATCGCCTTCCCCTTTCCTCCCCTTCTCCCCCCCACATCCCTCCTCCTCCCCATCACTCCATTCCTCATCTCTGCTGAGTAGTTTAGGCCACTTTGCAGATTCTCTAAGGTTCAGCCTTCTTCCTTCCTTCCCTTCGATATAACGTTTCGATACAAAGTTTTGAGTTTGAATTTCGAGTTTTAAGTTTTTGGTCCGGTTGAGAACACAAAGCACCAAAGATGTCGCAGCCACAGGCAAACGATGCAGAGAAGAATATCGAGATCTGGAAGGTGATTTTCCCTATTATATGCTGTGCTACACCTTCGTCACTAGTCATTTGAAACTGTAGAGGTTGACAGCTTTTTTTGTGTGTGAATAGGTTAAAAAGCTCATTAAACGTCTCACTGAGGCGAGGGGCAATGGAACCAGTATGATCTCGCTCATTATCCCGCCTAAGGATCAAATCTCGCGAGCAGCCAAGATGTTGGCTGAAGAATACGTTGGTGTTCTCCTTGCTACAACTGATCGTCATAGGACACATGGCATTTATTGACTCTATTTCTAAATTTTATAGGGTACTGCCTCCAATATTAAATCCCGTGTGAACCGTCTTTCTGTCCTTTCCGCTATTACCTCCACACAGCAACGTCTCAAGCTCTACCCCCGTGTCCCTCCAAATGGTCTCGTTGTCTACTGTGGTGAAATTATCACTAGCGAGGGCAAGGAACGTAAGATCAATATCGACTTTGAGCCCTTCAAGCCTATCAACACATCCCTGTACCTCTGCGACAACAAATTTCACACCGAGGCCCTCTCTGAGCTCCTTGAATCAGACAACAAGTTTGGTTTTATTATTATGGACGGTAATGGTGCTCTTTTTGGTACTCTGAGTGGTAACACTAGAGAAGTTGTTCATAAGTTCTCCGTCGATTTGCCTAAGAAGCACGGACGTGGTGGTCAGTCTGCATTACGTTTCGCCCGCCTCAGAGAAGAAAAGCGTCACAACTACGTCCGTAAGGTTGCCGAATTAGCTGTGCAGAACTTCATCACCGCAGACAAGGTCAACGTTTCTGGTCTTATTCTTGCTGGTTCGGCCGATTTCAAGACTGAATTGGCTCAGAGTGACATGTTTGATCAGCGGCTCCAGGTTAAGATTATCAAGGTCGTCGATGTATCTTATGGTGGTGAGAATGGCTTCAATCAGGCTATTGAGTTGTCTGCAGAGACCCTCGGTAATGTCAAGTTCGTCCAAGAGAAGAAATTGATCGGCAACTACTTTCAGGAGATCTCACAGGACACTGGAAAGGTCTGCTATGGTGTTGAAGATACCTTACGCGCTATGGAACTCGGTGCTGCAGAGAGTATGTATTCCTTTTTACTGTAGTATCTTTTTGCTTGTATAATTTACTTAATATTGACACTATGTTCATAGCCCTTGTTGTTTTCGAGAATCTCGACGTAACCCGCTGGACCCTCAAATCATCTACTGGAGGAGAAATCATTCTCAACACTACTAAGCAACAAGAACAAAACCGTGAGATGTTTATGGACAAAGAATCCGGACAAGAAATGGAGGTTATCGAGTCTATAGCCTTCCTTGAGTGGCTTGCCGAGAAATACAAGGATTTTGGTGCAACCCTCGAGTTCGTATCAGATCGGTCTGGAGAGGGTAATCAGTTTGTTAAGGGGTTTGGTGGTATCGGAGCTTTCCTTAGATATAAGGTTAACTTTGAACAACTCGCTGAGGTCGAGGATGAGGATGAATACTACGATGATTGATGGTGGCGACACCTCGCGGTCTATAGCGAGGACGTAACTCCAGACATAGAGTCTGAGGGCGTCCTTGGGAGGGCAGCAGCGCTAAGGCGGTGTTTGTCACTCCTTGTGGGGAGTGGGTTGAATGGCGGTGGACTTGAGAAATGGTGTTGGTTGTTGGAAATGGTAAGTTGATTGCTATTTGTCTTCTGTCTAGTCGTATCATGTGATTAACATGATTGAACTGTAGATTCAGTTGAACCCGGAATTTTGAAGAAGGGGACAGTCGCTACAACAAGTTATGGGGTTGGCACTGGAGGAGTGGGTGGGTTGACGGGCGAGGCGTTCAACCTTTATCTTTATTTGGCTTTTGGGTGTGAGGGATGGTTAGGTTTGGGGACCGGAATAAAAAGTAACGTCTACGAAAATAATCTCACTGCTTTTGTCACATCATGACGAAATCTCGTATTATAAGATCGTGGTTTATGTATTCTGTTGTGAGAAATCGGTTCATGTGATATCACTCGGTGATATTTCTCCCAGTAGAATTCATGGAAATAGGCAGCTCAGGTGGACAAAAGCGGATAGTGTCCTTGGTGTCCTATTGGTTGGGATTAAATTTATTAGGCATATAACAGTTGACTGTGTGGCTGTCATTGGCAATTGTTTTGCGAGCAAGTCTTCTAGCACTGTCTAGTTCCCTCAGTAATGGAATACGGGAACTAAGACCAGAATTTTCTGATACTAAGCTAATATAAGCTACCTTAGCTGCTCTTTAAGGAATAAATATAAAAATTGTCGTGCACACAACTCAAGGGGGAGAAAGAATTTGTCTTTATATTCTAGGTTATGCTAGATACATTTTGGCGTATAGCTAATAAAGCCCCTACTTAACTAGCCTATTCCTTTTCAATAACTGCAGGCGCCTTGACTTCTTTACCCTTCAAGAACTCCAGTCCCTCACCAGCCTATAGAAGCAGTCAGTACAGGGTTTACCCACATTATAACTTTAGTCAGGAAAGGAGCTTACATATGACACCAATGGTGAAACCTCAACACCAGTATTTTCCTCATTTGTCTCACTAACAACAGTCACCCCTGCAGCCTCCAACCACTTCTTCCCTTGTCTAAGTACGTCTCTCTTGCTAGTATCTGGATCGTCTTCTCCAGTTCCCCTTGCATTCTTAAGGGGCGAGAACTCATCTTCCCTCTTTACCTCAAGACAGGCAAAACGAGATAGAGGAATCCTAGGGAAGATATCGAATACAAACTGCTCAAGTTTGATACCATTTGGCTTCTCGGGCTTAAACTGTTCGCCAGTGGTGGTGTCGCAGTAAGGAATCTTCTTCCTTGCGATGTGGTGCGGCAAGCTATGTACCCACTCCGGGATTGTCTCCAGGAAGCGCGTTGAGTAGTAATGATTAACAATATTCGCAGCACGGAATTTGAGAATACTCTTGTTCTTCTCGTCGAGAGCTTCCGCAGTCTCTGTGTCGATTTCAGAGTACTCTACGACATCGGGCTTTCCGTTTTTCAGGATGATGAGACCAACGGACTCGGTGGCGTTACGTTTACGGACCACCTTAGTGGCAAGGTCGACGTCCTTTGATGCAGAGAATCCAATAAATACGGGATCGCATACCTTAACAAGACTATTGTCGACACAGTAGGCATGGACATGTTGGATGGATCTTGCGCGAAGGTCTGTAAGGACAGATGAAGTGATGAGAGCCTGGTAGATTCCACCATTGCCATCAGGGGCCACAGCGACTTTTGATTTAGACTCGAGGATAATTTTTCCCTCGTTCGAAATACAGGGTAAGACACCCTGTTCAAAGAAGACAACATTTTCTTTCTCAAGGCCGAAGTAGTTGTTCTCTTGGAAGAACTTCTCTGTAGGGCCGCGAGTAGGACCAGAAGTCATAATGTACCAAGGAACTACAGCATCGTCTTTGCCAACTTTCTTTGCACCGAGGCTTTGCACACGAAGGATACGCTCGGCTTGGAGCTGGAAGAGAGACTTCTTAGAGGGGAGGCCAACATCGAAGCAGCCCTTCGGAGCGGAGGAGCCGAGACGGGTTCCCTGCCCACCTATGAAAATTTTAGTAATGCTCTATGCATGCGTCAATGGTTGATTGATGGGACAAGCTTACCAGCCATAAGAACGACGGCAACTTTATTGTTTCCAATGAGTTCGAGGCCATGTTCGTTCCATGAATCGATATCAGAGGGAGCACTGTCAAGAATGGAGGCAGTTGCGGATTCAGGGAGGGGTTCGACTACTGGGGTTTCGGCAGGAGGAGGAGGTGAGAGAGCTTCTTTGGTGATGAGCTATGCACATAATGAATCATTAGAAACTTGATGACGATAATTCGGTAGCTTTAATGATGGATTTAATTATTAATAGCTGGGTGATGGGTGAAGGCTCACAGAAATCCTCTTAGGGTCCATGTTTGACAGCTGCTGGAAGATGGCAGCCTTCTCCGCGACAGTCAAGTCGTCGAAGAACGCAAAAACATGGTCCTGACCAACTTCTGCAAATTTCTGTTTCAATTCTTTGACAGCCTCTGGGGAGGGTGCCCTGACTTCGGAGTCTCCACCGAGGGATAGCTTGTTGAGGACATTTTCGACACCGGCCTTAACTGCAGCGGCCATGATTTTTATTATAGGTATCGAGTATATATTTTAGATGGATTGAACTGGATAAATGATAAATTAAGGGCACTACTTGATGGAATAGTAGCAAAGAGGTGAATAGAAGAGGAAGGATGGGGAAAAGTAGGTTGTATTTATTTGGTGATAGTTGAGCTAAGCTACAAGTAAAAAAATCCTAAAGTTCTCAACTAGACCCCGCAGAGCTTCGTGGCTGACTCCAAAGTCTTGGAGAATGTATGGGGCCGTGTCGAGCGGGATCTTGTTGGTGGGCTGCTGCTCTGCTTTTGGAAGCTTGTAGTTAATTGAGGAGCCAGTGCGAGACAAGGAACCCCACCACGCGGGTAGGATATCCCAGCAAGGGAAAGAAAGAAAAAAGCCTTTGTGCATGATGTGATGGCAAGCAGGAAGATAACATCTATTCTGTACCTGTGCCCTCTAATTGAATATTTGTGGGTTAATTCCCCTCCTCTACTTCCGAGAGTTGGGTCGGCGGGGTTTTCAGCATCCCACTCATTATATGTAGTACATGTAGTTGCTTTTGCACCTGGAACACGGCAGGGAATATCAGCCCTAGACGCTAGGATTCTGATCCATGCTGGGTTACCCGGATGTCACGCCGCAAATCAGCTCTCTATAAGCCACACTTGTTCCGTCCGCTGTCTAGTTCGTGTTTGGGTAGGAATCTGGAGAATTGCACAATATATTTTCTGGAATCTATTGATCTCCTGGCTTAAAGTACTTCTGAAGATACCCCCAACTATCTCCCCGGTTACATCAAATTCCCATCCCTACAAGACTTCGGCTAGAATTAGGTAAGTAGACACGTGTGCTCTATTACAGATATAGAGAGGGACAGAGCTCTTCAAAGTTGCTCTATCAATTAGCTTGTCAGCTATGTACATATCGTAACTCTCTTGCCAGTCATCAACATCTTACAATAGCCATCTCTTTATTTGAACCTGCTATATTGCCCAAACAAAACAGGACAGAATCACCTAAACATGTTCGCCATGAACGGCCCCGGGGGAGGAATACCCCCTCGGGGAGGACCGCCGGTGGATCCTTTGGACTCCGGTAGGCAGCTCCTCTCCCCGCAATGCTCCTTTCTGACACGGACTCCCATAGGCGACTATGACCCAATCCATCACCTCAATGCACTTTTCCCTCACCCTGCAACGCTCCAGAGTGTCCCGGCGACATCCCAGGCACTGCATAACCACCTCGAATCCCTTGACACAGAAATCTCCCAGCTCGTGATAACACAGTCTACCACGAATGCGGACTCACTCTCTCAAATCTCCGCGGCGAAAGCGGAGCTCGCAGAACTGCTGGAGAACATTGATACTGTTCGGGAGAGGGCTGTTAGGACGGAGGATGCAATCGCGGCGATGACAGCGGATATTAAGAAGTTAGATTCTACAAAGAAGAATTTAACGTTATCTATGACGGTACTGAAGCGGCTGCAGATGTTGAGTATGTTACCTAGGGTGTTTTGAAGTAGTGAAGGAGCTTTACTGACCTTGGGGTACAGCTACGGCATATGAACAACTCAAAACACAATCTAAAAACCGCCAATACCGCGAATGCGCATCTCTAATGTCTGCAGTTCTCGAGCTTATGGCACATTTTAAATCATTTCGCTCAATCGACCAAATTGCCACACTCTCCCGCAACGTTGCAGACCTTAAAGCGGAGCTATTAGAGCAGGTCTGCGAAGACTTCGAAATGGTTTTTGTGAAACAGGAGGTGGCAGTTCGGAAAGGGATGCTGGCAGAGGCCTGTAACGTCATGGATGCACTCGGAGATGGGGCTCGGGGACGCCTAGTAACCTGGTATTGTAATACACAACTAAGGGAGTATCGGCAGGTCTTTAGAGGCAACGATGAAGCAGGCTCTTTGGATAATATTACGAGGAGGTACTCATGGCTGAAGCGGATTCTGAAGGTCTACGATGAAGAGCATTTGGGTATTTTCCCACCGAGCTGGAAAGTTAATGAGGTTCTAGCGAGGACATTTTGTGAGGGGACAAAAGATGATTATAAGGGGATTTTGACAAGGGCCATGAGGAGAGAAGGTGGAAAGACTCTTGACGTAAATCTATTGCTTAAATGTTTACAGGAGACATTGGAGTTTGAGAATTTCCTTGAAGGGAGATTTAGTAATGATGTGAGTACGATATTATGACTCATAGTTAAGTACAACATTACTGACATTTAACAGAGAGCTTCTATCGATACAATGAGCTCTCGAGACGAAAGGCCACTGATATTTGGCAAAGCAATATCAGAAGCATTTGAGCCCTATCTCTCGCTTTGGGTAGACGCCCAAGACAAGTATATTAACCCTTACCACTCTACCCAATTCCAACTAATCCATATCTAGACAGCTATCCAACATGATACCCTCATACCGTGCTGCCCCACTTCGACCACCAGATGAAGACGTCACTGTCCTTCCCTCCTCCATAGAGCTCTTCCACTTTTACCGCATAACTCTAGCTCAATGTGCTAAGCTCTCTACTGGCTCTAAGCTCCTCGATCTATCCAAGACATTCGCAAAATACCTTGATGAATACGCCGAAGTAGTTCTTCTCCACTATTTCTCACCAGATAAAGCAGCCTCCCTAGAAGCAGAAGACATAGTCGTCGTCCTCAACACCGCCGATTACTGCCACGTTACCACCTCCCAATTACAGGAGAAGGTAAAATCTCGAGTCGACCCAGACGTTGCAGATAAAGTGGACTTTGAACGCCAATCAGATGCATTCCTCGGCGTTGTGAGTGCAGCAATTCGACTTCTCGTCCGTAAAGTCGAAACCGCAGCCGAACCTGCATGGCGTGAGATGCGAAATACCCCATGGAGCCGTTTGGAAGCAGTTGGTGATCAGAGTGGCTATGTCAGTGTTCTTATCACAGCCATCAAGTCTATCGTCGGCGAGATCTTGGGCTTGGTTGGGAAAGAAGCATACCAACGCGCATTTTGTGATAAAGTTGTTGAAGCAATGGCATCTGCGTTCTTAGCAAGTTTAGTGGGGTGTAAGCCTATAGGGGGGGTAGGTGCAGAACAAATGCTCCTCGACGCATACGTCCTCAAAAAGGGCTTTGAGGAGCTCCTTACTCTCCGTGCAGAAGCAGGGACAACACCCCCAGCTAGTTATGTAAAATTCGTGAATAGGACACTTACGAAGATTGATACACTTCTGAAAACGCTCCAGGTGCAGAGTAGTCCTGCCGAAGGTCTTGTTCAGGCATACCTCATCCACATTTCTGACCGGTCAGATACAAACTTCCGCAAAGTTCTTGACCTCAAAGGGATCCGCCGACCAGATCAATCCAGCTTCGTTGAGTTGTTTCGTGCACATATGGTAACTCATGATAATCTCGTTGAGTCTAACCCGTTCCTTACTGCCCTTGTTGTTCCTTCTGGAAACATTGGTTCCACCCCAGGAGGAGGTAGCAACAACATTGGCGGTCTGGGAATCGCCGGGGTAGGCAGTAGCGGGCTCTCAGGTGCTAGTGCGCTCGTAACTCCGAGATTTGATCCGAGCGGCTTGGGAAGCGCGATTATGAATGCGGCGAGAGACGGTGTTGACAGGCTCCAGACGCAGACACCGAGCGAAACCGATGGGGATGAAGGGTTGGAGGGGAATTTGAGAACGCTAGGGAGGCTTTTTAGGAGAGATGGAAGTGGAATTCGGGGACGGTTTGGGAGGGAAGGGCCATAATTGCTCGCCAGAGCTTATAGAGTTTTGAGAGAGATGTAAAATATTTAAATTAGGGTTTGGGCTACTAATGATTTAAAAGGCGAAAATTCATTTGAGATTGGTAGTTTTGTATTACAGCGCCTACTCTATATATTGGAGGCGAGAAGGCAGTTTTATTCTAATTCTAAAATAACAACTTTCTATAGCAATTTAGCTTTCGAACAATTTAGATGATACCTTTTCTGAGTATAGGGTCTTAGAAGATAACTATATGTATTCCTGACCTTAGGAGTTGACGGCCTTTCTTCGCCTATTTTAGCATGAAGCTCGCAGATATAAAAGAATCTCAGAGAATGAAAGTAGAAAGTAAATTATCCCTTTAGCCTTTTAGTCCTTTAGAAGTTTATCCCCCCTCAGCTACAACACTTCGTCATAATTCATCACTCGATTTGTTCCACCTTATAAAATACAATCTCGAAATATCGACTAGGAGAAAGGAAATATAATAGGGATTATTCATATGTGGGATTGAAATATCGATAATTTCACTCCCACTATTAATCCTATTTGGGGAATGCCTATAATACACTTGGTCAATTCATAACTCTGACATGCGGGATGATGACTCCCAATGGTTATATTACGAGGGCAGAAAATAAAGTTATAAAGATGGCACAGGCTCCTCAAACCTGCTTCCTAGACGCAGCAAGACAGTATCCATAGGTAACAAGAGTGTCAGTTCCTATAAGCAACTAGATGTAGCATTCTACTTGTGTGATAATGAGTTGAGCGTATTCCCACGAGTAGTCTTTGAAATTATGTTTAAAAAGACCTATAAAGGGGTTTTAATCGATGTTGAATAGTGAATTGAGAGATCGTATCAAAACGATTTTGATTTCAGTTTTTGAGGTTATGTAAGCCAATTCCACCAAGTTGCGATTCTATGTAGCTAAGGGGGTATATCAACATTCGTGATAATTTGAATATTGAAGACTGGATTGGAACTCTCACGGCTTTTATAGAGGTCTACGTTTATAATAAAGAAGTTGCTAGTATCTACATGGTTGGTGGAAGAATATAAATCCTTCCGGTCCCCCCTCCTAATAATGTATTATTTATTGCTTTATGCTACTAGATTGCTAGAAATCTTGCAATTCGATCTAAACAGCAGCTAGTCAACTATTAAGGATCGGCCAGCTACACACAATTGAGATAAATATCAATAGTATTATAGGATACCCTACTGGTACCTCTAGACTACTCATAAGATTCGGAAGAGAACAGGTATGTACATGTACATATAGTTACTAATGGGGTGGATCCCCTGTTGTGTAACACAACCGTCACCTTGTCGACACCTTGCTTCCAGAGCCTCACAGCTCTAAACAACATTTCCCACACAACATCTTGACACTCCACAATGAGGGAACGCATTACCTTCATAGTTTCCCATCCCTCTGGTACTCATCCCGATAACTTTGAGCTTAAGAAAAACAGCCTAACCATAAAATCCTTGCCCCAAACTTCACGAGAAGACCGCCTTACCTTTGACGTTCGGTCTCTCCCGAAGCCAATTCAACAGCTCCTCAAGGATGTTAAAGAGGCACACTTAAGGTGGTCTTCGGGGAGGTTCTATCCCGCAGTTGCACCGTATAGTTCAAGGGTTCCGGCAGGACTGCATGTGTTCACCAAACCAGGGTGGTTTGATGCTACAGGATTTTTTCCCTCGGAGAAGGAGTATGTCACCCCGTCCTCTTCCTTCACAGTTGCTGACGTATAGAAATATAGTCATATCCTTGACGACCCTTTCCTTTCCGCCCTTCAACACTCTCATAAAGACCGGCCTACAGCAGGTATCTTTAAAATAGGTCAATGGCCGAAAACCTTCTATTCGCCCGTCGAGTCTATTGCACCCTTTCGGGGGTTTTTACAGAAGCTGTTGATGTGGCACCATGGAATTCTGAATAAGGATAGTATCAAGTGGATGAAAAGGCTAGAGGACCTTCATGATGTAGACTACGTGGATTTGAAATATGATGCTATCTCACAAAAACTTGAGGCAAGCATGTTTTGGGGCGCGGGGGAGAGGGTATGGAGTGAGACGCTCATAGGGAATGGCGATGTAGAGGTTGGGGTGATGGGGGTTGAGAAGGGGATCGAAGAGGATGATCTAAAATTGGCAGGATTTATTTATGAAATTGGAGAGAGTAATGACTTTGGTATGTATTTCTTGGAGCTTTATATGGGTTTTCACTAGCTCTTTTTAGGACATTACTGATTGGGTACCTAGAGCCAACATTGTTCTCTTTCCCCTCTCGCCACCATACATACCCCTCTACTTTCACCCTTACTGTCCCTGAGCCTACTGGTCTCCACCCTCGTCTCCGCTTATCTCTTCCTGGATCCCTTCAGCCTCCTCGCGATGAATGTACTCTCAACGCACATTTCACGATCCCCTCTGCACTCTTCGTCGATGTATATCAGCTTGGACCCTCTAATAAAAATCTTCTCAACTCCCTCAACATCAAGCGGCTCCGGGACGTAAGCGGCAACACGGATCTAGAAAAGCCAGACTATAGCTCTCAAGAATGGGGTAGTCGGGTGCTCGTCGAGATCGATACTGAACACAATCAGAAAGGTCCACTAGAGGTAGAACTACCACTTCACCTCAGATATCTTAGCCCCCGCGAGAATTCTTCCTCCACCGATGTAGTGTTTGCATGGCCTGTGGTTTTCTGGGCTTGTAATAGCGATAACTGGGTCAAGATGGCGAATAGCCCGTTTGATCGCACGAATCTAGGATGGGAAGATATGTTCCCAGAGCAGGTCATGTATTACCATCTATCGCCGACTCCTGCCCCGGTGGGCTCGGGGACAGGCATGGTAGGTGTGAAAGGGGGTGAAGGAAAGGAGGGGACCTGGGGGAGGATCCAAGTCCCAGTGTTGAATAAAGGGTTGGGCAATGGTGAAACAATTAAGACTTGGACGGCGGTTGTGGTTGTGCTGGGGTTTCTGTGGATTTCTGTAAGGATTGCTGCAGCGAGGATTGGAAGAGGTATGGAAGAGGCGGGGTTTGGAACAGGGGGGAGGAAGGATGGAGTTAAGAAGCAGTAGCTAAAGTGAGAGATGACTTAGTGATATATGAGTGTACCGAATATAGGGCTAAGGGTTTTATTAATTCTTGTAATTCTATCTCAAATAAATTTGAAGAAACTACATAAATATATTTAGGGTCTAGGGATACCAAAGGTCATAGTACATATAGTTGTAGCTGTACCTTTTACCACCGAATAAGCTATAAAAGACCCATTTGGATACCCCCCTAAGAATAAATTCTGATGATCAGCTATGTATTGATATATGTAAAGAGGCTGGACAACAATTATTCCTAATTAAATCTTATATATTATAATTGCCGTCCAGCATTTACGTTAAGCAGTTTTCAACCCCCTTGTTGACGTTTCCCGCTTTGGTTTCTGTGTACCTATGTATGTACATACTAGAACATACTCGATTATTAGACTATATTTTTTATTCGAGTAACACGAAGAGTACATGTAGTACATAATCTCTTGCTATAGGGGTGTTTATAAATTCCGCCTATCCAGTCTAGGCCCAACATAACCCAAGCTACTTTAATTCCTTTCGGTGGTTTTCACAACCGTCTCTTACGTATCAGCCCTGTAGATTTCACGGCCACCTAGGGGGGTCACAGACAATAGGATAATATCACTCAGCTTTGGTAAGGTAAATGTAGTATGGGGCGTACCTTATAACAAAAAATAAAATAAAAAAGGAACTATGACGTAATCTGTTTCCACTAATTAAATAGATTTTTCCAACACTTGCCCTTAATATGCCTCTTAGTAAATTATCCCTATCCTCTCTGTAAGGTTTTCTAAAAGGTGGTGGAGGGAGAGGTTTTCTCTCTCTCTTTTGAATATTAAGTGCGGTGAATCCATTATGGATGGCATTGTATATAAATATACCTTTATATCGTTGTAACTTGGAGGGGAGGGGCACTGATTGGATATATTCTAGGAGAATGTTACTATTTGTGCTAAACCCTTCATTTAATGCTAGGGATAATTAGCACTCTTTTAATAGCAACCGTATTCGATATATATATATATAATAAATCAGACTTAGTTCTGGAGAAGATATATTAATAGCTACCTAGCAAGAGCACCCCAAAAAAGCATAAGACGCACCTAGGTCTAGCGCCGAGTAATCAAACTAGACCTATAACCTTAATTGGACATGGTTTTACTATTTCTACCGCGGAAATGTTATTGATATGGTGCACTTAAATTGATGAGATCTAATACGGGACAATGTGAAATAGCCTAAGAGAACAATGTAATGGGTCTGTCGATAAAATCCGAGATATTCCAATGACCTACTACCGGCACTAAATCTAGATCAATACAGGTGGATTATAAGCTTGCATTCATGGGAGGCCTGCATTTAAGTGTCTTTTAGATTCACCTACAAGTGGTTGTCAGTGTCTATGCCAACTACTACAACCAAGCTGCACCAAGCATCACTCGACAATTTTCATCCCGTGAAAAATCTATTTATTTTTCCATAAGCCATTTTTAAAACACCACAATAAATTCTATCAACTGAAACTCTCGTCCAAAAGAGTAATGTAAAAACCAGGGATTAGGAACATCTCAAAAACTACATATAACAAAATGCAAAACACCCATTGTAAGTTCTCCAATTTAATGCACAGTCCATACTTCTCCCATGATGCATTCGTGTATCTCGCATCACAACCTCCCCCATGCCACTCCAGCCCATAGAAATCCCCCCCCCCAAAAAAAAAAAAAGAGAGAAAAGCAGATAACGCCATTCAAGCCAGTATGAGTTAAAAAGGAAAAACAAAGTACTGAAGAATAAATACGATAGTCATATGCTATGGGCGATTAACCCAAGCAACCAAACCTAGAAAAAATAAAGGTAAAAGTAAAAAACAGAGTCAATACTGGGAGACCAAAAAAAAAGGGTTGAAGTGAACGGTGTACAACACCCTCACTACCCATAAAAAGAGAAAATTAAACCCGTAAGGATGAGTCAACATCTACTCTATTCCATTACGCACCTGGTGCTTATTGGCATAACTGGAGAATCGTTCCAGGGCTTACAAGCTAGAACGAATTTCCAGCCGTGCCCGTGAAGCAATCTAGCACTCTTCCACAAACAAACTAACCCACACAATCGTTAGCCTCCACTTCAAAAAAACAGACAAGCCTAGATCCAAAGTCTCCCTCTTGTCCCTACCACAACCGTCTCAACAGCATCATACCTCAAGCTCTCAAAAATAACTGGATTCTCCACCCAATGATTTAAAAACCCGCCCTGTAACACGCGTCTCAAAAACTGTAGTCTGTGTAACTTCCACCACCGATCTACCCTTAGTACACCCTTGCTATGTATCCGCACTGTCATGCGAGATCCACGGACACGGTCGTTTTTGTCGAGCGCTTCACTATAGCGTGGGCCCTTTAGTGGGTTCTCGACAGAATGGAGGATGTCTGCGAAGGCGGAGTGTTGTGTCTTTTTATTTCTCTTTGAGAGGTATTTCTTAGACCCCGAGGATAACTGTCGCAAGGTCTCAAGGAGGTTCTCATGACGTGAGTATGGTGTATATCGTTGGATGAATTTCTTTCCATGTTCGTTAGGGTCGTCAAGTTCGTCTTCTTCAGCTACAGTATAGCTCTTTTCATACAACAGCGCAATATTCTCGCCAGCAGCAATTTGCACTGAGATTTCGCTAGAATCAAGTTGCTCTACTAATGCATCAATAGAGCTACTAGTGATTGCCTCGGCGTCGTCAAGTTGTGTGCATAGACTACCCCACTCCTCGAGGGCAGTGGCTACAACACCGCTGTCATCTCCAGCACCGATATTGTGGCCATCGGATTCGATAATTTCAAGAAGAAATTCCATTATTTCTTCTGTTTCTGAGAGAGAAGCACCACCATAGAAAGTTGCAGCACCAAGGGCACGGAGAAGAAGGGTTTTGAGGGGGAGGGCGGGGTGGTCGGTTATTTGCCTGCATAGTGTATTTTGGAGTTTTGGGAAGAGGTCCTCCGTTGGGTCAGTGATTATAGTTATTGCGAGGGCTAGAAGCAGCGGTTAGTTGATTCTTCTTAGAAATCTCATATCGTGGGGTGTGGGGAAATCTGGAGTCAATACAGACCTTTCGCGGCCAACATCCCTTCCTTCTCAGTCCGACCATTTTTAATACTCCGCACCATGGAGTCAATAAGATCTGCCTTCTTAGGGTAAATTTCCTCCTTCGCATACTTTGCTGATAAAATACTTATATAAGCTGCAAACGCCTCTTCCCTACCTGCAAAACTACTATTTTTCCTCTCTGTAATCTGCATCATTCGGTCGCCTAGCTCTTCTTGCCAGGCCTTTGATGTTTCTTCGTCATCATCAAGAGCGGCGAGTTCATCAACGGATCCAAGACTGAGAGCGAGTTTTTTTCAGTTAGGATATTTCTTTATGGAATTTTTTCTTTCCGATTGTAAGTAATCTAGAACAAGGCTGAGAGATAGCATACCTGAAGTTTGTTTCATCGCTCAGATCACCGCCTTCGTCATCGGTGCCGGCTCGGGAGACAGCACGGGAGCCCGCACGAGAGGTTGTACGTGAGTTTGCACGGGAGGAAGCGGCAGATGAGGCACGGGACTGGGCTTTTCGAGAGACGGTTTTACCGCTCCCGAGGGCTTTTCGGCGGAGTTCGGACATTTTTTAAAAAATAGCAGTAATTTCTTTCTTGTTTAGTGGATGATTTCCAAACAAGTCGATGCGAGGTTTTATGTGACTGTTGTGAGGGGACGAGGTAGAGCCACAAGTGGGGTTATCGACAAACGAAGTTTTCAACGTAGGTTAAACGAATCTACGGATGAAAGGGAAGCAGAAGGTACTTATTGTAATAGGAGCCGGAGCAAGGGTACGGGGATAGGGTGGGAGGAGGAGAGATGATCGGGAGACTGGGAGATCAGGTGTTTAATAGTTGCGAGGGGAATAGAACCTGCCAGGGCGAAAGAGGTGCAGATGATGTAAAGTATAGCTGTGCATCATTCTACGGGGGTAGCGGCATTTCAGGGCCCACTATCAAGGCGAGCACTGTCATAGCATGTGAAGAGAGAAAACAAGCGATGGATGGATGCCCACTTGCATCCTCCCAAAGCAGGTCTTCGCCCTCCCAAAACGTTCTCAAAGTTGCCTGCGTCATCTCTTCCTTCTGTGCAGTCATGCATGTATGCACATCCTCTTAGTGATCTCCTCTACCCTGTCCCTGCGTAGCAATCCTCGAGCTGTGACTGGTTGCTAGTCTTATCGCTGCCCGCCCCGCAGTGGCGCTCACTCGCTTAGCCACCAGCCGGTTATGCCCTGGAACTCCCGGTAGTAGAGCCGCACGATAACGGCTCATGGATCATCACTCGTACGGTATATCGTAGTGCTTATCACCTTATCTATTGTACACTCCCGACCATCTGGAAACGGCAGCCCTTTAACCGTGATGTTATTAAATTTTAGAATATCTCAGGCACACGACAGGTTAATTCCGTCCTGATCCCTCCGTCATCACCCTCATACTTATATAGCTGGGACAACCTCCTCCTCCTCCTCCTCCTTAGGTATCTGGAGCTATATCCTCACTCCTGATAAATCATCCTACGAGTAGACTCTGACCTCTGGATTTCACTTCATACGTATTCCTCATAATTCCTCTCCATAATGATAGTCTCTATGACTTCTGCCAGAGACATAAAGGGTATTGTATCTCACAGTCCTCCTACATCAGTTTCTACATCTCCTACTACAACCTTTAGATCTCTCTCCTTCAATTCTTCCAATAGCTCTTTCTCGCACGCCCCTCGAAGTGGCTACTTCCCATATCACCAGGCTTCCGAGAGGCGGCTCAAACCGTTTTCAACAGAGGATATCAAAGTCCTCCTTCTCGAGAATATAAACGAATCTGCCCGTACTGTCCTCGAGAAGGAAGGCTACCAAGTCGAGTTCTACAATCATACCCTTACTGAAGATGAGTTGATTGAAAAACTTAGGTTTGTTTCATAGTATTAAAAATCTATATAGCGAAAAAATCACCGTAGGTAATATAGATAGGCTAACATATATTAGGGATATCCACGTCCTTGGAATACGTTCTTGTACCACTCTTCCTCCGTCCCTCCTCAACCGTGCCAATCTACACAATCTCTTAGCAATTGGTACCTTCTGTATCGGCACTCCCGTAGCCTCTCTTCTCCCCCTCGCCCGCCTTGGCGTTCCGGTATTCAACTCACCGTTCTCTTCATCTCGATCCGTCGCAGAATTAACTATCGCCAACATCATCATCCTTGCACGCCAGCTATTTGATAGGAGTGAAGAACTTCACAAAGGGCACTGGAACAAGGTATCGACCCGCTGCTGGGAAGTGCGTGGGAAGACTCTTGGTATTGTTGGATATGGGCATATTGGGAGTCAATTGAGCGTACTTGCAGAAGCAATGGGGATGGTGGTATTCTACTACAATATTGTTCCAGCAATGGCTTTAGGGAAAGCGAGACAAGTCGCAACACTTGATGAACTGCTCGCAAAAGCCGATTTCCTCACACTTCATGTTCCTGAGCTACCAGGAACCTATCGACTGATAGGCGCAGCCCAGTTAGCCAAGATGAAGAGCGGTTCCTACATCCTCAACGCCTCCCACGGAAGTGTTCTCGATATTCCGTCTCTTGTTTCTGCTCTCCGTAGCAAACACCTTGGTGGCGCAGCACTCGATGTGTTTCCTAGCGAACCAGGGGTAAATGGTGCTACTTCCAAGGGATATGAAGAGCTTTTTGAATTACCGAATGTTGTTCTTACACCCCATATTGGTGGGGCTACAGAGGAGGCACAGAAAAGTATTGGTGAGGAGGTCGCAGGGGCTTTAGTGAGGTTTGTTAATAGTGGAAGTACGCTTGGTGCAGTTAATTTTCCGGAAGTTGCACTGAGGGGATTGAAATTTGGAGAAGAAGATGTGGTTAGGGTATGTTGTTTTTTCACCTATTTTTTATAGGTTTGAGAGTTGCTAAGTCAATGGTGAAAATAGGTTATCTTTGTTCATTGGAACCGCCCGGGTGTCCTCAGGCAGGTTAATGAGATACTGAAGGACCATAATGTGGACAAGCAAATGAGTGATAGTAGGGGCGAAGTGGCGTATTTGATAGCGGATATCAGCAACGTCAAGGAGGATGAGATCCAGACCCTTTATGATAACCTGGATAACCTGGGCTGTAAGTTCTCTCGTAACCCCCCTCTCTGACATATACTAATTTCGCCACTACAGCTAAAATAATGACGCGCTTGCTCTACTGAGTGAACTCCAGAGATGATTCTTTAAGAGCCTAGAAGGGATTTTTTAGTACTAATGGAATACCCTAAGAAGAAATAGATAGCGATCGAGAAAGATAGGGCGGGGTAGAGTTATTCTTTTGTTCTTCTTAGTTTGAAATCGTTATGAGAGCTCTATTGAGCCCTTTGTGTTACTATACTTTACATATACCATCTTCTTATGAGGCTGCGTTGAGTACGGATGGTGTGTTCGGCGTTTCAACTATTTCGTGTAGGTAGCCGTTGCCAACCAGGTGCCTGCGTCTTATCGGATCACTCGTTCTTGGCGTCGCAGCCCTATCCCTGAATCTATAACCTAATGAAGGTCTACGTCTTCTACTAGCGATGCCGATAGATCAGTGGGTCACCTGACCCACTGATCTATCGGCATCGCAAGTACTTACATGTAGTTATTAGAGGCCTAAGAACAGATATAGAAATACTAAAAGGCTTACCGTGAGAGTATTTTCTTTATGTTGTGGGAACTAGTAGCTAGCTTTAGCTATAAAAGAGTTGCGTAGACTTGCTAGACTATATTTATTTATCTCCGTCTATTCCTTAAAATAAAGGCTTCGGCTCAGTGCTGGTGGGCCAAATGACAAAGGCTGATTTCGCTTCTCTAGCCCGTCGTGCCCCTAGCATACCTTACAACCCATATCCTGGCGTCTAACTTTCAATCCATAACACGCGGCTGGTCCCGCACCAAATCACCCCCTTGCATCAACACGCTAACCCATAATCGATTCACTAATAAAAGAATAAAAGAGAGAGTTTGATTTATTCAGCGTCTATCGTATAATTAACCGCGGTATTGAAGGTTCTATGGGGAGAGGGGCACGCATATGAATGTGGGTTTCATTAGCGTACTGAATGGACTCCCCCACCTCTGTGTGGATATCTCGCTAAAATTTTGTCGGGTTTCTTCCTTAAAAGAGTTAGACACGGGGTACCTTCGGGTGGCGCCAGTCCCGTGGTTTACATTAGTAGGGATATGTGCAAGCAAATATCCAGGGGTGTAGTAATCGGTTGGGTCATGGGTACATGTAATATCGTGGCTATGAATTTTAACCAAGCCTATGGGATGGGTCATTGGATCTCACTCGGGAAGAGGTGGGTTATGTAAGGTTCTGGGTTGGATCTACATGTATCCATAGCATCTGCTTTGTAGACCATCTCTTTCCTAGTGGTATATATTAATTTCATTCGTCCTTCTCACTATTTATAAAAACACAGCTAGTCTGTATCTTGGATCGCTAGGTTTTATGCGAAATGGAAAGAAGCCACAAAATCAAGTACAAGTCTCCACTGGCTTACTCGGTTGTCCAATGTTATAGACTTTCTTATATTCATCCCACAGCTCTTTCACACCACATCCTTTGCAATGCTCTTTCCACATCTCTTCCTTATACCGTCCCTTCCCCAAAGTCGCATTCACAGCCATCACCGTCCCCTTCCCATACTTCCCCTCTAGCCATTCAAGAAAGTACGCAGTATTCTGATACCCATCATCCCACTTCGACCCACCCCGGCTCCAATGCGGTGGGCAGAACCCAGCCTGTAATCGCACCCAGTCTGCGATTCCCTCAATGAGCCCCCCGGGACATGTGTTGTGCGCATTGTACTGGAAGCAGTGCACCATCTCATGCCTGATGACTCCAAGGACCTCCGAGGCTACAAGGTGAGCAGGTGTGTTGGAGATATGTTGGAGTGAGAAGTGGATCTCTTTGTGGTCCGAGTCGAGGTCGGAAGAGGTAGTATAGGCGACGCCGTCCATGGGACGGAGTATAAGTGTTACTGAACGTTGCCTGCATTATCATCAGCTACTATTCCCCGAGTGAGAGTATATGGGGGGATATGTACGTGTTAGGTGCGGTGTCAAACGTGTATAGACATTCTAGCACGCCTACTACCGCCTCCCGGAGCAGCGACTCAGTGTTTGTGTTAGCAAAATATTTGGCAGCCCCGGGGTGGGTGACATCTTTGCATTGGAAGAGTAGTTTTGGGATCTTCCATTCTTGTTTGCGGTGAGGCTTTGTTGTTGGCGTAGCTTCTGGGGCTAAAGGCTGTAATGGTACGGGGGACATTTGAGTGATGATGGGGAGAGGCCGGGGGCTTTGCATAGGAGCTAGAGGGAGTTGTACGCGCATGTAATGCTGCTAGTTAGATGGATAAATCTGTGCGTATTTTGTGTAAAGTGGGAGAGGGCGGAGAGGAGGGGAGAGGAGGAGGGGTGCAGAGAGGGAGGGAAGGGGAGGGAAGGAAAGGAAAAGCGGGGGACAGTGGTCTCACCATAGCTCAGGCAGGTACAGGCCTCTAACGAGATTAACGCAAGACAAGGCTGCACCTTGGCGCCTGAAGCGCTATATCAATGGAGGACTAGGAGTACTGGCGGTAGAGATATTATCATCACGCAACATCACTCGACAAGCTAATCCAACTTTAGCTAAGCGTATCTAATAGCTGTCACCGAGGCAACTATAGCAACATCTATCCCTCCAATGAGCTTTTTTTAGAGTCTCGAATCAACTCCACCCACACCCATCGGCGGACTACGCGTGTGCTTCTACTCGTTCTCTTAAGAGAAATCTACCGGAGTGTGGCCTAGAGGCACATGGTGGTCTCTCCGCATACACCGGTGGCTAAAACTGTTATCATATACTATCCCCAATCAGACTAACCGCCTAATATGACTCTAGGAGGGGGAAGAGAGACGGCTCTCTCACATCAGCGCCGCTTGGTCGCATTCTTTAATCTGGCTGTTATACTCAGTAAATGGAATATTACGCCTTGTCAGAGAGAGCAGAGCCTCAAGCGGAGTCGTACCTTTTTTTAAAATAGCTATCAAGGTCTTGGGAGTGATGATGTGCGTGTGTGTTTAGTATAAAGGATGTTCTACCCCCCCCCCCCCCCCGATTAAATCACATACTCATATTCGGCTATTCGTTTCTCCTACACCCTACTCAACTAATTCAACACGCAAAAGATAATAAAACAACAAAACAATGTCTACCTCACGCGCTCTAGCTGGTCGCCAGTGTCTCTCCAGGCCTTCAAATATACTATTCCAAGCCCCCCAGCGATCCTTCAGAGCGCAAACCCGACCGCAACTCCCAAGACCTCAAATAAGGCCAAGAACCTACTTCTCCTTAACCCCCGGTCCTGCCCACCTCCCCACAATATCTCCAACTGTACGTTCAACAATTAGCCACGCTGGCCCTGAACAGCTACTCGGCGCAACTGTCATACTCGGGTTACTATACTCTATAGCTTGGGCTCTTGACTTCTCCCCCTCATCTCTCATCTTTGACGAAGATGTCAATCCTTACGTTTTCCTCCCTGAACTGAACCACCGCCTTGAGTCAGTGGTACTTCCGGCGGAGCTCGACCTCTCCAATGATTCGTTCTTTGCCCTGCTGTCCCGTAGTAGGCCACTGAGATATGGGTTTTATCTACGGGAGGTGCAGGCAAATGCGAAGAGGGCAAAGACAGCGCTTGAGGGGCTAGAGAAAGAGCTGCAGGGGACTAGGTGCGCGTGTAAGAGCCCAGCTGATCAGGAGAGGCGCAGGGAGTTGAGGAAGGCGTTGAAGAAGGAGAGGGAGTGTGTGATGTCTCATAGGGAGAGGTGGGTTAAGTTATGGATATTAGATTTGAAGGAAGGGGGGTCGATTTATAGGAGGAGGAGGGGGAAAACGGCGGTGGGGACTGTGAGGAGGTGGATGGGGTGGGATTTGGAGGCTAACTTTGCGGAGATGGTTCAGATGGGGATTATTAAAGTCTAGTTAAGTATTGTACTGGTGTTGGTTTGTTTACTTGGTGTTATATCATGATGATTGCATGGGGCATTGGAGTTTTCTAATTTATGTATTTATGTATTTCACTTGGTCAAAGTGACCGGAGATGTTTTCTTTTGTCTAGAATGTGTTAATATAATTCGCTCCTTCACTTAAGCTGTCTCCCAAGCACACAAAATCACTCGTCGTCCTCCCAACCAATAGGAGATGCTGCATTTTATAGAATGAGTTAATAGATCACTACATTTGTGGTATACCATTTACACACACGCACACGCACACGCACACGCACACACACACACGCACACGCACCCTCCCCTCCCCTCACACCCTACCCCAAGTGCGGCTCTGCAGCCTCACTTCTTCCGTCATCACCTGTGGCGATTCAATTCGCGTTGTGGCTACAACCTTGCCGAAGCAACCTTAGAACAAACCAACGCGCGCTCCCACTCGGCAAACCCACCACAACCCGCCGTCATGGCCAACCCTTCAACCCCCAAATCCCCCTCTCTCGAAGACGACGACGCGCTTATCAGCGGGATCCTCAACGGGGACGCGATCGCAGGCGACGTCCCGGGCGACTTCAGCTTCGGCGACACGGTAGGCAAGGTTGATGATGCGGTGGACTACGAGGACATCAGTGATGATGACCTGCTACCGGATGAGGAACTAGCTACTACTACTACGGGGAGAGGAGGGGAGGATAAAGATGCAGATGGGGACGATGATGACGAATTGTTTGACCTCATAAACGAGGGCAATGAAGCTGCTGGAGGAGGAGTAGGGGGAGGTAATGGAGGAGCTCTGGGGAATGAGTTTGATGATCTATTTGGCGATATGGACCCCATGAGTGATGCTGCACCAACTGGTGCAGATCTGGATATGAATCTGAGCTTAGACTTTGGCGACGAGGGACTACCGTCATTGAGTGTGGATGGAGTCTCGGTGGGTATGGGGGGAGGCACTTTGGACACTGGGGACACTCAAGGTGGTGCATCCTCGTTTTTTAGAGACATTGACTTCGGAATGAGTCCGGGTGGGATGGATATGGGCCTAGATCAACCGAGTAGGACGGAACAGGAGTTGGTTAAACAGTATTTTCCAGATTTTGAACCTCACAAAATCTTGAGCTTTAATTCGTTGTTTAAGAGTAAGCCTGCGACGCTGAGTACGACGCTGGCCAAACTGCCAAAAGTGTGCGTACCGACAAAGATCACCCTAGAGATGGCTCCGGACGACTCGATTATATTCTCGAAAGGAAGTACGGTGGCTGTGAAGGGGCATGTTGAAAGGGAAGGGAGGGGGGTTATTGTTATCCCTCCGCAGATAGAGGAGGTCGACTCGGACGATGAAGATGAAGAGAGTGAGGACGGGGAAGAGGCAAAGAAGGATGCATCGTTTGAACGGGACCTGGTACTGGCGTGTGATGATTGGGATAGCAAGATAGAAGCGATCCTTGCGACGCCTCCGCCGTCACCTGTACAGCCAAAGAGAGAGTTTGTTGATGACGACGATGGAGACTTTGATGTTGTTGAGGTCCGGAATGAAGAAATTCGTCCCGAGAAGGTTTGTGATATACTACTATATCTTAGTTTGAATTCTACATATACTGAACATGTTCAAATTATTGTACAGCGGATTAAGCTTAATCAATTTCTTGATGGTTTGCCAGATTCATGGCTAGATGAAGAGGCTATCTTTAATGGAAACCTTACTTCAATTTCTGCAAAGGTTACATTGGATCTTAATGACCCTTATCTTTTGGTTG
Source organism: Verpa bohemica (assembly GCA_033030345.1). Classification (NCBI taxonomy): domain Eukaryota; kingdom Fungi; phylum Ascomycota; class Pezizomycetes; order Pezizales; family Morchellaceae; genus Verpa; species Verpa bohemica. The sequence continues at coordinate 490,095 of JAUFSE010000003.1, forward strand.
ATATTCGCCAACCTAATGAAATCCGACGGACGAGGAGAATTGGGGGTGAGTTTAAGAGGAGAGTTAATAAAGATCTTACGCAGAGGTACAATATCAGTAATGACGAGGCCTATGATTTATTAAAAGAGAACCATCAAAACAAGGTCAGAAGTACTATAGGGCAATTAAACATCGAGCACAGTATGCCTGCCTTAAGATTACAGACGCCATACGTAAGTCCCTATGTTGTATCACTATTGTCTATTCTCACTACTTACAACCCCCCAGTACAAAACCAAACTATCCATCAAAGAAGCTCGTTCCTTCCACCGCCCCAGTCTCCACTTCCATGTCAACCAAGAGATCCGCTTCTCCAAGATCAAGACCCGCAAGAAGAAGACCTACCGCGGTAAAGACATCCAGACTGTTCTCGCTACAACCAAAGATATCTCCCTCATGGACAACTGTAACTTTATCCTGCTCGAGTACTCAGAAGAGTACCCAACGGTTATGTCGAACTTTGGCATGGGGAGCCGTCTGATCAACTACTATCGAAGAAAAGGCCCAGACGACGAATCAAGGCCGAAATATGATATTGGTGAGACTCAGGTGCTCATGAGCCAGGATAGGTCTCCCTTCTGGAACTTTGGAACTGTGGACCCAGGGGAGACAGTCCCAACGCTTTATAATCGTATGAGCCGTGCACCGATCTTCAAACAGACACCTAAGAGCACGGATTTCTTGGTGATTAGGAACACACACGATAATCAGAGCCATTACTTCCTCCGCTCGATACCTCATATGTACGTAGTTGGACAGCTTCTCCCTGTAACAGACGTGCCAGGTCCACACTCTCGTAAAGTCACCACCGCGGCGAAGAATAGGTTAAAAATGGTATGTTACCGTGTTGTGAAACGGAAGGAGGGGAAAGCTATCGCCGTAAAGGACATATCTGCACATTTCCCGGAAAACAATGACCTGCAGAATCGACAGAAAATCAAAGAGTTTATGGGGTATCAGAAAAGTAGCGGGTTGTGGGAAATGAAGCCAGGTGAGATCGTGCCTGATGAGCCGGCAATTCGTGCGATGGTCAAACCGGAAGATTTGTGTTTGCTGGAGGCTATGCAGGTTGGTGTTAGGAACCTTGCAGATGCGGGGTATGCAAAGACTGTTGAAGACGACGAAGATGATGATAAGGATGGCATGAGTCTGGAAACCCAGCTTACCCCTTGGGTCTCTACCAAGAACTTTATCAATGCAACGCAAGGCAAAGCTATGCTTCAGCTCCATGGCGAGGGGGATCCTAGTGGCCGTGGTGAGGCGTTCTCATTTGTGAGGACGAGTATGAAGGGTGGGTTTAAGGCTGTCGGTGAAAGCGTAGAGGAGAAAATGGATAAAGCCCGCTTGAAGGAGCTCGGCGGGCATTCATACAACGTTGCAAGACAGCAAAGGCAATATGAAGAGGCGATCGACCGGATCTGGAGATCACAGCATAGGAGCTTATCATCAACAGAGCCGCCGGATTTAGAGATTGAAGATGCACAGAGAGATGAACATGTGGATGATTTGTTCGAGGAGGGGATGACACCGAGGAGTCAGGTCGTCACCCCAGGTCCCAGCCCATGGCTGAACCCGGATGATGAAACGATGAGCCAATTTTCGAGATTCAGTGCTACGAACCAGAGGAATAAGGTGTTGAGGATTGTAAGACGGGTTAGGAATGAGGATGGAGAGATGGAGAATAAAATTGAGCTTGTTACAGATGCGAAGGTTATTCGGCAGTATCTCCAGAGGAGGAGGGATCTGGAGGCAGAGAAGACACAGTATGTTGACCTCCGTATATTACTTGTGTTTTGTTACTAACATTTTACTGTAGGGTGGAAAACATTGTTCCTACTGGTAATGATGAGGAGGATCAACGTAATAAAAAGCGACTTCTCATTGAGCTGCAACGCCTTCAGAGGAATAAAGAACGTCGTGAGGCACGAGAGCGCCAAGGCAAGAAGGGCAGCTTTACTAGTGATGTCATGTCACCGGAAGCTACCACTCCGGGTTCACCAATGACTTTGATGCCTGTTCCCGGAAAGACAGTCACTACCAGGAAGTGTGCGAACTGTGGGCAGGCTGGGCATATTCGTAATTACCCCTCTATCTTAGTGGTGGTGGGGACGCTTGCTAACGGTTCTATAGGAACGAACAAGAAACTATGTCCAAAACTAAACGGGACATGGGCCGATTTAGGAATGAGTCCGCCTGCACCTGCGGGGACACCAACGGGGTCTTAGTTGGGCAATAATCACTTATTAATTAGTCTAAGATGGTTGTTTGGAGGGTTATGAGATTATTTTTTTTGTCCCGGGTTTACTGGAGATTGGTATTTTGTTTTCTTTTTGAGAAAAAAAAAGAATGCTTGGCTTTTACTAGTACGGCGTCGATTGGCAGAATGTTGTCGTTTGTTATGCTCTTTTGTGCTTTTTTTCTTTTTTTCTTAGTTTCATAGGCTTTTATGGGGATCTTTTTTATTTTATTTAGACTTGTATATTATGGCCAGACTAGTTAGATAAATAGGGGGTAATAACTATTGGGATACAAGATCCCTAAAACAAGTCTCGCTAGGCCATATCTGGCGGAGTCTCTCTACTTTAGGCCCCCCACCGCCCGCTGCGTTACAAAATTTCTTATAAGAATATTTCCCCAGACTTTCAATCACGACCATATTCTTATAAGTAATTTAATCTAGATAGCTATCTACTGTACAATACTTCAGGAACGAGTAAAACCATACGTCTGTTAACTTTACGGACCTTTGCGTTACCAAAAGTAATATTGTGTTTGTGTGTGTCAATGCGCAATACATAATCAAAAATTTCCCACAAATTTCCCTAGGGCTGTCTCAACCTCTAAAATAACCAATACAATGTGCTAGCACCGCGTGCAGCCACTCCTACAGCTTTTCTTTTGTTACTCACACTCTAAACAATTCACTTTGACAATGTCTCCTAGAAAACACCCTGCAGCTTCTGCCATCCCTAGCTCCTCTTCGTCCAAAAAACCCAAACGCATATCTCTCTCCCTCTCCCGGATTTCCGGAATAACAGCAGAAAGATAATAGTACTAGTCCTCTACGGGAGAGGAGGGGACGGGAGGGCTATGCGATAACGTTGACGGTTAAAGCACCCACCCCGGCCCTGTATCCATAATCCGGGCGAATCTGAATTTGTAGATTATGAATATCCCGAGAGAAGAATTAAGTGAGGAAGAGGGGGAAAAATAGTATATCCCTAAAGGAAGAGAGAGAGAAGCACACGATTGGAAGAAAAGGGGGAAAAGGGGGTTCCTTTTTTAAAGGTGTATATGTGGGAATGCGCCGACAAGAAGTGGGTGATAATGATGACCGTGACTGACCCAGGACCGTCGTGAAAAACTCCGATGTAAAAAACCGCAGACGGACTTCAAGCTGTGGATATGGAGGAGGTATTCCGAATATCTAGAGCGGAAGGAGATTGCGTCTGGTTTCTTGAACGGAGAAGAGCTATGTAGGGAGGAAGCTGCCGGGTATTTTCTAGGAGTCATTGACAAAGGGAATTGTAAAGAGTGCAGAGAACACAAATAAGGATGTAGGAGCGGTGGAGAGCGCTATAAAGACAGTGTATGTAGTTATGCAGAAGGTTGTGGGGCAGAAGTGGTTGCTGTTGGTGTTCTGATTTTATGTATTGCGCGTAGACACTTACAATCACAACACTACTGCTGGCGACGTAAAAGTTCGTAGGGTTAACAGGATATCGATACGAAGCTTCGTGCCTGACTCCTCACGGGCAGGTAAGCATGAGCTGGCGAAGAAGCAGGGATAGAACTAATCCGACCAAACATAAAATTACACGAGCCTGCGTGCGTCAACATCTAGTCCCCTCCCATCCGATATGCAGGGAGCTTTGTGCAAATGTGCGCACTGAGTCTTAAACAGCACTAATTGCTTTTTCTATGGCTATGACTAGAAAAAAGTTGTTAGCCAAAATTCTCGAGTGAGATCCTGAGATATCAGTATTTTCGCTGCGTTTTTAGTCCACAGATGGTTAATCTTGCCAGTTTTATGCGCATGGGTATAGTCTCGTCACGAGTACTAATAGGTTGGGTACATTAACAGCCGCTGAATAACAGAGTCTTGTGACGTTCGTAATCATAAGATATCATGCAATCGAATGGATTCGGAAGAAATTCCCGGTGGTGGTGGTGGTGGTGCTGCTGGTGGTGTTGTTGTTTCTGGTGTTGTTGCTGGTGGTGGTTTGGGATTACTAGCTATGGTGTTTGATTGAGAGACCGGGGTGTTACTGTGACCCCACAATATGGACTAGAATTTATAATATAACTTTGATTCATAATTCATCACTCGCCCCTAACCAAGTGCCCTCAACTCACTCGGAAAAATACAATAACAATAATTTCTTTATATCAGAGATTACAAATTTAATTAGACCCATTTTGATATCTTAATCATGGCAGTGAAAAAAGGAGAGAGATCTGTTCGTCGCACTAGACCAATTAATGGAAATGGAAACTAAGTTTACATTAGATACAAAAAGACGATTTGATGGACCTTATACCTCTTTGATAGGGTCTGGTATCTTACAGGGGATCTATTGGTCAGTTAATATCGCTATCGTCCCCAATCCCAATCCCAATCCCAATCCATTCACCTTCCCCGCCCCTATCTTCCATATTTACATCCTCCTCATCCGATTCTCCGTTTTCTGTAATCATCTTACCTAATTCTCTTGAAGCCTGCTTTGGTACTGGGGCTGAGAGGAGGAATTCTAGGGTGTAGACGTTTTCATCGGCGCTATTAGAGAAAGTTAGTTGATATATTGAATAATGGTGAAGTGAAAGGCGTACAGTTTAGCAAGCTCGCTCTGAATCCTTTGTACACTCTTTGCCACACTTCGCATCTCCGTCTCGAACTCCCCTCTCCGCTCTTTGATAACTCTCCCATGCCTACTCAGAACCGCCTCTACCCATAATAGTGCAAACTCAAAATGCGGTGTCTCCTCTGCTATTTCTGAAACGAACCGTAATAGCCTAGCTAGGTAGACTACTGGGAGTTCTCTAACAACCAACTTGATATCTTCAGTAGGAATAGCCTCATACACACGGTGAATGAGGTATTTCTCATTGAGTCTAAATGCCATCACTAATGCCTTAACATAATCCTTTTCGGCAAGTGTGGCTGCGGGTGTTACGTCGACATCTAAATCGAAAGGATCAAAGATAGCTACATTGTCGAGAGAGTAGATTAATAGACCTTCTGTTGAGGCCGCTGCAAAGGATCGCCCACTAGGGGAGAACGCAACATCCATAATGCGAATCTCAGGTCGTACTTTACGCTGTGACATGTCGCCGCGGGAAGCGCCAGGCATGGTACGGTCAATACGGTCTTCCAGATCAGACGCTTCACCTTGGTCATTTATGAGATCCAGTGGGCCAGCTTCGGTCAAGTTTTTTGAGTTAAGGAACTCCTGAGTTCCATCTATGGACAGATTGACAGAGACAGTGAATTTTCGGACTAAGCTGCCAGAGGCAATATCATAGAGACAGATGTACTTGCTGTTTCCAGCAGCGAGAACACAGGTTCCATCGGCAGAGTAGCAGAGTGTGTTAAAGTGCTTTGTACCAGCAGCATTAGCAGCGGTAGTCCGATCTGTTGCTTTCCGCCCTCCAGAAATGTCTTTCCGCCCGTCGACATGGCCGACTTGTTCCGCGTTCTCAACATCCCAGAAGGTAAGCTGTCCGTCAAGTGTGCTGACTGCCACCTGCTGTGCATCGGGCCGGAACGCCACTTTTAGTACATCTGATTGTTGCTGTAGGGGCTCGCTGGTTTGTGTTCTCGTGAAGATACTCCATACTCGCACAGTCCTGTCCCACGACCCAGAGACAAGGTTTCTGCCATTTGGGGCAAAGGATAGTGTTGAGACAGGGCCTTCATGACCGGAGAGCTGCTCAAGAAGTTGTCCAGTCTGGACACTCCAGAGGTGGATATCGAAACTGTCTAAGCTACCTGCGCAGACGACTTCGCCGGACGGATCGACTGCTAAGCTGGAGAACTGGAGTCTGCTTGGGGCAGTGAAGGTTCGGAAGTTTCGATATCGAATTAAATCCCAGGCCCTGACACTACCGTCTAGGGAGGAGGTAAAAAGAACATTTCCACGCTTTGCAAATTCACAGGCCGTGACCCCGGAGGTGTGTTCTGTGAATGTGACGATGCAGAACCCAGATTGTGCATCCCAGACCTTAATCCTCCCGTCATCGGCAGTGGTGATAATTCGTTGTCCATCTGGTGAGTAGACCAATGAGTTCATGGCGTCGAAGTGGCCTTGTTGCTTAAGGATGTATGATTCCGACTGCCATTCCCATACAAGTAGTTGACCCAACTTTGAGGCTCCAAACGCGAGCCATTCACCTGTTTTATTAACGGTTACAAAATCAATACCATGTTGCGAGATACTTAAAGTATGGATCATGTTGAAGTCTGGCAGTTCATATAACCCAAATATACCCGAATCGAATCCGACTACCAACAGGTTTGACTCTTGGTGGAATGTAGCACATTTGACTTTTGCGTTATTTTGCATGAAGAAGTGTTTCCGTGTAATCATCCACCTCTCTGGTCTCACTTTTAAATCCCCCATATCTTCATCTTCATCTTCTCTAGACGGTGGCTGCTTCCATTTCCATTCAAACAACGCACCATCCTTACTGACTGTATAGATAGTTTCCTGATCCTTTGAAAAGTACGAGCCGATGACAGAGTCCTTGTGCCCTGACAAGCTAGTCGATACAAAACCCTCTATAGGATTCAGCGAATATACCTTCGCGGTCAAATCTTTCGATGCAGTCAAGAAGAATCTTGAATCACTCGACCATGAAATGTTGTTGACGACATCGTAATGGCCTGCGTATTCTCTGTGTTTGATGAATGGCGCAAATTCTCGTTCTTCATTGGCATTAGGTGTTCGCCAGACTTCGGTCTTGCGTCCTGTAGCTACAGCGAAGTGTTTACCGTCTGGTGAGAACTTTAGGTCGGTGACTTTAGATTTAAAGTTGAAGTGGTGAAGGACTGCGCGGCGAATAAAGTTTGTAAGAATTGCCCGGCCATCTATAGAGTAGCCACTACATCAGAATTTTGATCTAAATTGAGGATTAAAAGATTTTATGAGACCTTCGTCAACCGATAATAGTAATGTTCCTTGAGGGGAAAGAGCTACTCTAGCAATATTTTTCCGGTGCTCGAAACAAAACGTGAAGGACTTATTGCTACGAAACCGGAAATCAGCAACATTTTTTCTAATCACATGTAAAAAAAAGTAGTAGACGCACTTGACGAGATCAAAACAGGAGACTCTATTTCCTACTGGTGAGAGAAGAGAGTTTCCATCTGGTGTGAAGACGAGATTTCCGCGACAGTAAACTGTGCCTAGTAAGTTTGCGAACTAGATTTTGTTAGTACTGAGCCGGGAAATAAAAGGCAATTTGAGGAACGTACATTGAAGCCAACCTTCATTTTTACAGTAGTCAATGGAGAAATGAGGATTGGTTGGATCTTCGTGGAGGGGGGAGCTTGGGAACTTTTTTGAGGCTCTGTGAAAGTTTTCGATATTTCGGTAGGGTAACATTAGCGAATAGAACCCTAACCCAAAGCTAAATCTGCGGGTGATATTTGATGATTAAAGCTTATTCATTAGATCTAGATCATGTATGAGTTGGGGATGAGATTCATCACATCTTATTCTAAGATACATATGTCTCCTATTATGTTTAAAAACTACTCACAATCAAGTCAAAGGCGCAAGTTATCGGGGACCTATCCTTTCGTAAGTAAAATACCTTGGCCCTTCGTAATAGTTTATTTGGTACTTGGGTTGGGTTTGATCCTTCTTTTGCCTAAGACCTAGATACTTAGATATGTACTACATGTAACTCCTTGCGTTATTACTATATAATTTTAAGGGTCCCTTCTACTGCATAGTTAATATTTGACTCGAGTACGTTTCTTCTGGCGTTTTTATGGAGGGTAATTTTGAGACCTTATACTACTAAAAATGAATATATCAATCAGAAGCTTTCACAGTAATCACAGCGGCCCGTACAACTACTGAAAATTTAAGATGAAATACCCTATATATATGCCTCAAAATTATTAGAGCTGAAGAAAAGGGTCTAAGCGCCCTCAAAGGGTTTTAAAATTATGTTGTATTCACCACGGGTCCGCTCTAATTATAAGTCACTAACAAAGTACCTTAAGGAATCCCCTTGACGAAGAATGCCTTTATGCATAGCAGAAAAATTACCATAAAATCTTTGGTTCATAACGCCACCCAAACACATAATCATAACATGTTTCTATCCTTCAAGCTGTAGGCGTGTCGTGGAAAACGATTAATATGAAACGTGGGTCTTATAAGACTAATTAGCCGAAGTCCAAATATCTCAAACCTAAGATAGTATAATAATAATAATAGTTACCTGGTACAATGACTAACTCATGTCTCTTAGTTCTGACCCTTAGTAGTCTCAAATCGTCCTACGGATGAATTAGTAGGGAGTTCCCATTTATGCTACTTTAGGATATACCTCGTCATCCATCCCCCCAACCATCTCCTCAGCACTCTTAACGAACTTCCAAACCATCCCTGCATACTCTCCGACCAGAGTTTCCGAGTTTCTGTTCGCTGCAATTGAGCCGGAAGAGCGGATGATAGCGCCTGAGGACCGATCGAGGATAATGAGCGACTGTACAGACTGCTTCTGAGATATGCGGGCTAGGAGGGACGTCAGCTCGTCCTCGGTAAGGGAGGGGCCTATTGAGGCCATGATCGTGATTTAAATGGTGTGGGAATCTTGAAAGGGGTCAGTACAAGGTGTTCGTGTTGTTTGTTTAGCTCCCTATAATTCGAGGAGCTAAGGCCTCAAATGTTGTTGCTACAAGCATGCCAAGCAACACCGCACGTGTCCAACACCCCACCTGCCTGTAGCTCCCCGCAACAACACCCTGTAGCATAGGTACATACATATTCACCCTTAAAGTCTTCATCCTCTAGAGATAAGTTCAATGGCTTCCCAGGACACTTTTGATTCTGCCCTGTAAGTCTCTAACACAGTTCCTTAATCTAAAACCTCTACTAACGGTTACTACAGCGATCTTCTCCGCCGTCTTAACCCCAAACATACGGCTGGCAATGTTAACGCCTTGATCAACCTAGTCCCAGACCTGACTGAAGATCTCCTTTCCTCCGTTGACCAGCCGCTTCAAGTTCAACGCTGTAAAAAGACTGGACGAGACTACCTTCTTTGTGACTATAACCGTGATGGAGATTCATATAGGTCTCCATGGAGCAACGAGTTCGACCCTCCTCTAACCGATGGAACTCTTCCTAGCGAGAAGGTTCGCAAGATGGAGGTTGCTGCGAACGATGCCTTCGATATTTACCGTGAGCTGTGGGTTGCATATAGACGGTTTTTGTTGAAGCGAACCTAACATGTTGCTGCGATAACAGATACTATGAAGGTGGCGTCTCAAGTGTTTACTTTTGGAATCTCGATGACGGCTTTGCTGGTGTTGTCCTTTTGAAGAAATGTATTTTATCATCTCTAGCTGCTCTTAAGTGGTCTCTTATTAACCTAGCCTAGCTGTCTCATCTGCAAACAAGTCTACCGGCTCATGGGACTCAATCCACGTTTTTGAGGCTACCGACAGAGCTCGAATAGCTCAATATAAACTCACCTCTACCGTTATTTTGAATATGATCAGCGGTGATGAGTCACTGGGTGAGATGGATCTTTCCGGAAACATGACCAGGCAAGTCGAGCAGGACCTGCCTGTTGGTGATAATTCCTCGCATATTGCGAATATTGGGAAGTTGGTAGAAGATATGGAACTTAAAATGAGGAATTTGCTCCAGGAGGTTTACTTTGGGAAGGCGAAGGATGTTGTTGGAGACTTGAGAAGTAAGCACAGCCTTTAGTTTGAGTTCTAGATTAAGCCTAGCTAACACTAGATTCATCACAGGCATCAACTCTTTGACGGAGGCACAGAAGGACAGATCTGTACACCAGGAGATGATCTCTTCTATGACAAAGCGGTGAGGAATAATGGCGTTATAACATGACCTACATACTGGCATAGTGTGAAAAATATATCTTTTAAATTAAGGGAGTCACCGATGCGGTCTTAGGAGTTCTTGGGAAGACGATACATCGTTGGCTTATACATATTTAAGTATTCGAGGTCTAAACCGAGTTTTTTTTATAGACTCCGCTCTATTCGTCTTCCTTCTATAATACAATATCCGCCACCGCAACAAAATTCCTGAGGGTACAAAGAAATATGAACATCCCTAATAGCCTATATTTACTCACTATTTTGATTTACCATAGAAAGGTACTCCCATCGACATGAGAAGTAATCTAGCATCCCTATCATTTTTTGCAGAAGTGTGGACAGTGACGTGCAAACCTGGAACCATCTTTGGCGGGTACATGTCATAGTTTACTACACGTTCATATTGAATTAGCAACCTAGTATCCATTACGTACCTATTAGGGTAGTATGAGAATAGGATTCCTTACCTTCAACTTCTGGGAAAAGAGCAACAGCATCTGGTGAGAAACCGAAAGTAATATTTCCCGTAGCGTCTCCAGAATTAAGTGATACACCTTTATAATCTTTAATCCTCGGTAGAACCACATCAATTAAAGAACTCATGAATCTGTACGCAAGCGGTCCAGTAACACGACTTGTAACTGCAATCGCCTTCCTCTCACGCAACTCAAATGCAGCAACATTAATTTTCGAGTCATGCACTCTTGCTCTAACGCCTGTAATACTCTGCACTACCATACCCGCAGCGTGGAGAAACGCAGAATCTTTCATCGCATCACGAACCATAGAATGTACGGTGATACCGGTCAATTTAGGGACATTCCGAGGAGTACGAGGACGAGGAGCCGGGAGAAGAGCAGAACGGCCAGGAGGTGGACGAATTCCACGCCCAGCATGGTAAGGGGAAGAATCATCCCATTCACGGTGACGGAACGAGAAATCTCGAGGTTTGTAGCCGTGTGGTAGATGGATGTAGGTCATTGTCAGTAGGTCTGGGGCTAACGTGTTGTAGTAGTGATCCTGAAGGCCTATTGTTACCCCGTATTTAATCTCAATTGGGCTTGATATATGGCTTGAGTGGATTTGACGTACGTTCAGCACTAAATGGCCCAGGTACGAATAATCTCGAATTCGGTGAAGAGGGTGCAGGAGGTTGTATAGGTGAAAATGGGCCCCTATAGAACCTTGGTGGGCGGAATTGATATCGTGCTCTCTTTCTCCCGGCCACCTTTGATGGCGACGACGCAGATATCTTCCCCTCCGCCGGGAGCGGGAATGCCGTATTAGGTGCAGACGAGAATTTTCGGCTGCTCAATGCTGGAGGGAGAACCCTTCGAGTGAGGGGATTAGTCCATGACAAAAGAACTCCGAAAGAAGAGATTCCGGGAACACGAAGGGCCATTATTGCTTAGAGAGTGGTGGGTTAGGTAATTTGTAGTGTTGCAAGAGAAAAATCGCAAATGCGGATCGTGGGGTGGGTGATTACGTAAGCTGGGGTGAAGTCCATGGAATATCACTCGCTTGAAGTTGGATTGTTTTCGTCATATAGTTTGTTACTTTTGCCACGAAGAACTTCGTAAAGAGGCTTCTCTACATTCTTATCTCAAATAATGGGTTTTCTAGACTCCTGATCTTTCCAAATAACCATTATCAAATCCATTGATACAGTTAATATATAACGTACAGCCGTGTCCAATAAACTCCCAGACCCCCCCCCATAGCAATGACAAACCCACAAACCTCAGCTGGTATTAATATGAGAATACATTTGAAGAATATAGGGATTATGAGGAACATGAATGTATAAAAAAAGACCAGGAAAACTATCACTTGGGCGCCCTTTGCCTCACCAAGTGATGTGGTCCCCACCGAGTCCTATCAGTCACCACAAAATACCTCTCTTTCCATCTAGGACCTTTGTGGCTGTTGGTGTACCACAGGAAATGATCCCTTTTTCTATGGGAGGCTCCAGGAATTATTTGGACACAGCTGTACATTGATATGAGCTTATGGGAGTTGGCTCTCAACAAACAATATCGGCAGGCCAATTGGTCTACCGGCAAGGGCTTCAGACAATTGATGACCTTGGCTCAGGGGGTCTGTGGTTTGACTCCTTGGAGAGAAGTAGTTCACTAGCTATGTAGGTGAATGAACTCTTTTGCTGTTGCTATGGGGGGGGGGCAAAAAAAAAGGGGGGCTCCAGGAATCTGTTGGACACAGCTGTACATTGAAGGTTACATGTAGTCAGTATAAATGTACGTGTATATACGCATTTAAATATTTCTATGAGTCATTTGATTCTACTAATTTTCCAAAGTACGCATTTCATTCACCTCTTGTCACTCGGCCTTGGCAATCTCCCATATGCCCTTCTGGCCAATAATTATGACTAGAAGGATAGTCCTCGAAGAGAGTGGGTTTAAGCGAAGCTAATGCACCTTTTAATAATACTTGTTTTGAAACTGATGGTATAATTCTGGTAGGCCTAGAATGGCTGGGTGAAGCTGTTTAGATTTGATGAACTACATACTAGTTTTCTATTCATAGAGTCTAGTCCCGAAGAGGTATTTTTGTTGTAACTTTCAGCTATCAAACGCAGTTAGACCTATATTGAACATAAAAGTAGTGCACGCAATCTAAAGAAATTTAGTAGTGAGAGTCTGGAGGTGGTTATTTGCTCTCATGGTGGTAGATCTTTCTCTTATACGGAGGAGTTTATTAAATGTTTGTAGTAAGGGATGTAGAATATATTTATGGTTGAACTCTTAAATAAGCAAGCCTAAATATGTAACTACATGTATTGAAAAAGTAGCTTCCTATTTACAAATGATATACGTATAAGAAAACTTACGCGCTAAAGAGAGCTTAGGGATACTAAAGGGTAAGTTTGAAGCATGAGATATGAAAATTTAATCGAGTAAGAAAATCGGTTGACGAAAGCGAGTCAATCGTAATCGAGAAATGGAATCTTTACTTTTCCCTGCGCAATAGGCCCAATTTAGAAATCCGCGATTTCAAGATTAATATCTCCTGGACCCAGAATAGTTCGCACAGAGTTAAGCATAGTTCTACTCTTGACTAAGGATGAAGGTAAAAAGCTACAAACCTGGAAAATTCAGTCTAATTTCGTGTTCGATTTCTTCCAGGGAAATATTTTCTCTCTCATCCATGGCAAATATGGGGCAGGTCTATGTAGTATGTATCACCAGGTTAGTATATTAAATTAAAAATAGGAAAATACTGGTCTTCAAACATTCTCAGGATTGTTCCGGGTTTTCATAATCCATCTGTCTATCCCAGCTTCTTGGCACGCACTAATTAACTGCTGGTCTTGGCCCTTTACCCAGTCCCGCAAAGTCTTAACATCCTCGAGATCCGTACATCTTGTGCAGTCACCATGTTGCCCTTTGCTTAATGAAGATCGGAAGGTAAAGTTTCTGAGGTTTGGGAAAGCTCCAGAGGAAATCTTTCTTGCTAGCCATTCTTTGTTTGTTTGAGCAGGAAGTGATAACGACATACTTCGGAGGTTAGGGGCAAGTGTTTGATTGGGTGAAATTGAATGCTGTTCAAAATTTTGTATGAGGCTATCCGTTTCTTCGTCTCCAATCATACGTTCATGAAAAGTTGCTATGGTTACATTCAATTCTTCAAGCATTGGGACAGAAGTAAAAATTGAAGATGCGAGTTGCCCAAAGCTGCACATTCCAAAGCTGTAAGGTTTGTGTTCATCATTCCACCATTGGAAGTTAATGCTGATCTTTGCAAGGGTTGGTAGAAGTGAAGGTGATGAGTTCGTATCTTCTAAAAACTTGATTAATGGCCTAAAGGGCTCTGAACTCAAGTAATCAGAACCTTTTGTTAGGCGGCGTTCTTCGGCTTGGAGTTCTAGGCAGTTATATGAAAGTGATTTGAGGTTTTTGGCTGGAATGTGCTGGAAGATATTATTGAAGTTGGTAAATCCATTCGCATTAATAGTCACCGACTGTAGTCTCGGAAGCGAGTGAAGAGCTCCTTGTAGCCAAGCAGCATCCTCTAAGGTGACATGTTGCAGATTCTTCCAGCCAGCAAATGTCTGTTGGAGTCTTCCAATACTCCAACCGGGGTCCACCGAAAAGTCAGAGGGTGGGAAACCAAACACGGTGAGACCTGGGAGATATGCCGAAGTCCAACCGGTGAAGTCCCAGTTCTGCCACTGTTTGTTACTCTCTAGGGTTGCCCATAACTCATTGCCTATTTCAAATCTCAAAAAACCGCGATCCTGAAATTCTGCCAATAACGATCCTAGTCCAGAAACAGAGCGTAATCCTGGCGAAGATAGCTTGAATATTTCAAACCACTTTAGGAAGATCGGGTTAACACTATCATCGATGTCTAGTTGGTGTATATGGGGTTGTTCAATGAGATTTGGAAGAGGATGCTCATGAGGGAGTCTCAAGTACAGAATTTGTGAGGCGATTCCAGGACGGGAGCGGAGAGTACGGATAAGCCTGTTCAGCTTGTTTCGGAGGGGATGTCGTTTTCGCGGTTTGCTTGATTCAATTGCCAACTTCTTATGGGTCGAGCAGTTACATTTGGAAAGTCCCGAGTCCCGCTCTCCGTGGAACTGTAAATCAAGGGTTTCATAGAGCGCTTTGGTGGCGAATTCATTGAAGAATCGGCAAGTCAGAGAGAGTGAGTGAAGAGCCTTTTGCTTTCTGTAAATGCATAGGTTTTCGTCGAGATATCCGACTATCTTGAGCCATATACTCTCGGTAGCAATCCGGCCGTTCGGTCGACGGCTAACAGACCTTCTAGCATACTGACGGAGAGGTATATAGGAGTATGTGATATGCTTAACAAAGTCAATCTCCGAGAGAGTTTCAGTATCCATTGAGGTTGAGCTAAAAGACAATGCCATCCTATGAAAGATTCCGGGGCTGTAGTGATTTTGGACACCTGGAGTCTTGAATATGAATGCCACCGCGCAAATAGATTAAGAATTTGAGTTCCATGAGGGTGTTGTATATCTATTGCTGCATAATTGCCTTTATATCAATGAGGGTATTCTGGCCATAATGTCTAGAGCGGGGAATCAGCGGGGAACCTGCAGGTGCATGGCTCAACGACGCCACATGGCAAATATGTGTTCGGACAAACTTGACATGAAGGACACCTGTGACACGCAAGTAGAACCGAATCCGATTAATATGTCGTGGTGGGCACCACCATAATCCCATTGGTCACCAAAAGAAACCGAGTGATTTTAGATGATATCCGGGTCAATTGATAGGCCATAGTGCAGTCATTATTATGAATTACAAATCAATCTTTCACAAGCATATCGGGGGGTGATGCAAGCCTTTGATATTGGAATTCTAGCCCAAATCCACGGTTCGGGTCTTATTATTCCGCGACGGTCTTTACACCCCTCGTTAAATAATTAAAACTGGTCTGACTACCTTTCCTTGTGGCATAAATAAGATAAGCAGCCACCACATTAAAATCTAGGGAAAAATCTAGGGAAATACCACCTCTTGAAATATCCCTACGCTTTCCCCGCCCTCTAGCAGCGGGAACAAATAGAATAAGAATCCCCTTTCATAGTCCCCGTAAGCAATTTAGTTAGCTTACCAGACTTTTTTCATGGCTTATCTCCGTACCCTTTATGACTAGAAGATAAAATGCCCACTCTAGGCTAGGTTTTAGGATGAGTATAGGATGCATAATTCGCCTAGGCATTATGCACTGTACGAACTGACTAGGGTGTGATTTGAGGTCTTTGAGTCGGATAAGCACTTGAAACATAATCAAGACGTGATAGCAAGGGATAATTTGTAAAGATGTGGTCACAAGTGCAGATTTGAATTTATAGCTAATTAAAAAATGGTTACTATAGGTGTGTGGCTCAAAATAACCCTCAAAGTGGGTTTTAGGGTCTTAAAAGAGCACTGACCCCTAAGAAGATGAAGAGTATTTCCCTCTGCATATAACGGAGAAGCAAGAGGGTATGAGAGTATGAGGGACCCTTGAAGGATGTTGTCCACCACCTAGTGACCCCCAAGGTTAGATTCGATGAGGGCATTCTAGGGTTGAGGATTGAATCCCTGGTAAGCTTATGGGCCAAGGATGATTGATCGTGGAGGTGAGATAAGATCTTCCAGCTGGCCTAGAGAATTTATATGTAGGTGCAGGTTGAGATCAATCTTTTTGGGTAGTATAATCCGATTAGGAGGAGCCTTTTACAGTAAGAGGGATAGGTGGTTACACGGAGTTTTAAGTATCTCTGCCAAGACAGCCATGCTAGTAGGAGTTTACATCATCAGCTGTGCTAGAGGAATCAGCAGGTTGTAGTGTCATAGCAAGTCACTCGATATATACCTGTAGTTCTTCCTTAGCAATACATTACTGAGCGAAGATATTTGGCTCAACCGCTAGTGGCTTTCTCCTTGAGATCCTCTTGAGGGCATATACTGGTAATCTCTAACAAAATTTATCACCAAGATCACCTAAAGTGATCCGACCTTGGGACAAAGCGCTAAACTTCACTCCTAATCCGTGCAAAATTACAAGATACAAGCGAGCACTATCAAAATATGAGTCCTATGTACCAACAAGCGTAGTCTACTCCAAGTCCCTCGCGACAATTACACACATCTCTCTTGAAACCCACGTCTTTCTCCCTATCATTTTCGAGATTAGGTCAACAGGAATGCCATCCGGGCCTAGTTCTCCAGAGCTGCTAGGATCATCAGAGTCGCACTCCATAATCCTAATTTCCTCAACACTTGCGCTGATCTCAAACTCGCCTCTGCATAATACAACAAACCCCATTTCCACAATTCTTTCCTCTTGTGGCTTCAATGGTGGTATACTTTGCTGCAAAAGTCCATTGAACGCAAGTCGTCGGGTCAAGTCTAATGCAATCGCCGTAGTTTGGTTCCGAAGCGCTGGAAGCAATCGTAAGAGTGGTTTTACAGTACGGTTGGTTCGGTTGGTTAATTTCGTCGTAAGCGTTAAGAATTCATCCGTGGCTACTAGGTATTTAGATGGCCCGATTCTCCGTATTACTGGATCCACTCCATCCACAATATCCTCAGGGTCTGAATCTTTGACTCCAATGTTGATACCAATGTCCTCAACCCTGATCGTCTCTACCATTCGTGGGCTAAGCCTGATGCCCCTCAACTCAATATCACCCACTCTGCTTGTCCCAACCTCTTCCCATGTGCCCCGAATATACTTCAATACTTCTTCCCTATACCAAAACGCCTCTCTAGTCTGTCGCTCCTGTTCAGCAGTAACCTTGGCAGTACTGACTACAAACTGGCGTTGGCTAGCTGACAACGATGGGATCGATGCAGTTGGCTCGGGTAGAAATATCCGTTTGATTGGGAGTATCACACGCGATGTGTGTCCCGCTTGCAGTACATCTTCGGCGTAGAAAGCACCTTCCCAGCTTTCCTCGCTGTCATTGTCAGACGCAGGTGAGTCCCGGGCATAGAGCCTTATTTTCAGTGCTTGCGGCCAGGCATTCCTTAGATCGAGGAGCATCAGACAGTATTCGCCTGGATCATCTTTAACGCCCATTCGCCTGAAAAGTTCTTTAAACTGCCCTTCTTGCCCTACTCCTTCTTCTTTTTCTTCCCCCTTATCACCATTCTCAACTGGCTGTGTAAAGGGCTCGAATTGGAGATCAGTACTGAATGGGACAAAATCTACTCTTGCAAGCTCGATACTCGCGTTGACAGTAACGGTCACAGGGAAAACGACTTGTCTTGTGTAGAACTTGTCCGCAACCTCGTTTCTAGGTATTCCTAGGTGTCCATAATCTGCCTGAACACTTCCGTGCGTCAAACCAGGCTTTCCAAGTACCATGATTTCGAATGTTGCTTTGCCATGACCAGGGACGAATATAGTTGTTTCCGGTTGTCGCTTTGCCACGGTTCCATTAACTCCAGCTTCGGTGTTTGCGTCTCCATCCTTAGCATCCGTATCCACACCTCCATTTGAACCCATATCTGTACTTGTATCCCCAGCCCCATCCTCCTTAGTATTTCCTATTTCTAGTATCTTCTTCACACCTTTATCGCGTTGATGCCAAGTAAACGCCCTTTTCTTTGCTAGCATCAACTCTAACTCATACATTTCGGCATGGCTATTTCCTTTTTCGTTCAATGCCTGCTGAATCCTCCCTGTCGTCGAATCTCTGAAACTGAATACCAATAGGTCCACATCTGTAGAACTCAAATTGTTGAACGTGATATCGAAAATTCTCCGTTCTCCTTCCAGAACCATTAGCGCACTCTGGGAAAGGCTCGTAGACTTGACCACTAGGAGCGGTTGGGGATCAACCACTGTTAGATCTAGGGTTTTCGGGATTGGATGAAGTGGAGGTGGGATTTTCGAGGCTCTATTGGCTGTTGAGATCGTCGAGGGAGGTCTTTCGACTTTAGGTTCAGCCGCTTTCAAACCAAATTTCTTGGTCTTGATATCCCGCTCCCGATTGTCTAGGCCTTCTGTAAAAATCGGGAATGACCTTTCTATACACCCAAACACTTTGATCCTACAGCCGGTGATCTTGATACTGCCACTAACTTTAGGAGTTGCAAACACAGCAATCTGGTATGTTCTGAATGGGTTTATAATAACACCCACTCGTTGCACCTCTACTTCAACGCCCGTGGCATCTAGAGTGACACTTTCAACCTCGACATCAAACTCGAATGGGTTCTGCAATGTCACTCTAAACTCTGCTGTCTCTCCAGTAACGAGTACTTGTTCAACCGCCGCAGCCTCTGCTTTCTTCAAGAATGGATTGTAGATAAATGGGTTTTTGTCTACTTCTATAGGCGCTGAAGGGGGGGTATCAGAGTTGGCATCCATCAGTTCGTTTTTCGAGTGAGCTATTGGGGGCCTCCACATGATATTTTCTACAACCTCCACATCTCGTAATAAGAACTGGTCCCAATACCCCGCTTCAACATTCGGGAGTCCGAGCTTCCGTGCGGCCCCAACCGTTCGAGAGATGGTTGTCGAGAGCCGCATCTGCTCCTCTTTTGTGAGGTCATTGTCTGCAGTCCGTAATAGCTGTGTCGTGAATCGGAGGACTCCCTGGAAGTCGGGTAAGGCTTCACAGAGCGCTGTACAGTTCCTCAGAACATGTATTTTCAACGCGGGCCACCCGAATGATCTTATTTCCTGCTCTGCGATTACCTCTGCTGTCGCTAAAGCTGCTTTTAAAGCTTCGCCACTATCCTCATCATTGGTCATAGAGTGGTCATCTTTTTTAACTGTAGGAAGTACTCCGTAGGCCCTACAAAGATCTTCCAGCAGTTCCATAACACCACTTTCAGCATCCCCTTCTCCCAGATCGAGTGGAGAACCTCCTAGAGCCCCCCCACTTATCGCACTCAGACCAGCTGCAGGATGTACACCTACTTCAGCTGCACCCACAACTCGAGCTTGAATCAACCCTGGGATCAGAATCTTTACTAGTTCTCTCGTTACAAGTGCTTTTCGCCGCCTAGAGCCAATTTTACCAAGGACACTAGAAATGCCGCTAAGTACCCGTGTTGCGTCCAGGACTGTCAAAGACTCCACTGGAAATGGATATGCCCGCATTACCATCGCTGAAATCTCTGCTCGGATAGGAACAGCCTTCCAAGATTTTGTTTGGGGAAGGGGTGTCCCCAGTACGATGTGAGCGAGGGATTCATCACTCAATCCGCTTGTAAGATATGTAGACGCTCTAAGCTTACTAAACCGGATCACAGTCTCTGAGAAACAAATCTGAGGAACACTTTCGGCAGGAATTATCCCGGAACGCGTGTATTGGTTCAGAATGATGTCAAGGTGTTCATTCAAGAGAGTGTGTACTGTCTCTGAAGATATGGAGTGGCTTTCTCCGAGCTCTCCACCTTGGCCAGGGATAGGTGTGCCAGGCTTTGATCCAGCGGGGGAGGATTTGGAGCTTTTGAGGGTCTCGACGGTTGGTAACGGGATATTTGGTATCTGTACATAGGCGTCTGTTACCAAACCGTATGGTGGGTTGAAAGACTGGGTGCTAACCTGGAAGTCGGCTTTCAGGTGAAGCAGAAGCACCATACAAATTCCAATCCCTTCCAACGCCTTCCCATACCACAAGTGATCACTGCTTGTCCTCGCCGCTTCAGCACCCTCAATGAACCTAAAACCCCCGAAAAATCAATTGTTAGCCATCTGAAACGAACCTAAACCGGCTGAAGGATAAGGACTTACTCCTTTAGCGCATCCGGTACCCTTCCAACCATCAAATATAACCCTGCAACTGCGATCACGATTCTCCCTTTCCCTTTATTCCTCGTCCTCTCACTAGCGCTAGCGCTTCCAAACCCTGTCATTGTCATCCTCTTATTTGCCGCAGCTATGTTTGCGCCGGGTATACTCATTCTGTGATCCCCAGAACCCCTAAACCCTGGCGGGCCAGGCTGACCATCTGTTGAGAGTGGCGATTCAATCGTCGGGAGTGCCTGGATCGATCGCGCAAAGCTACCGAGCTCGGAAAGAAGGATGGTCGTGATGTCGCACATTATGGTTCGCATAGATGTGATGCGGGACTCTCTCTTAGTGGGAATGGGAATAAAGGTAGGCCGTTCATCTTTTTCGTCTTTAGGGTTGGAGGAGGTTTCTGGTGGGGTAATGGAGACGAGTGGTGGAGAGTCGAAGATGAGACAAACGTGGTAGAGAGCACGGGGGTACTATGGTTTTGGAGTTAGTTGGTTGAAGGCCTAAGATTTAAGACATAGTGATTACCAGAGACTTCAATTCCTCGAGCTGTGAGGACAGAGCTTCGAAGTCGTTCCCTTCTGTGTGGTCCGCAATAGCAATCACTAAGAATGTTCGTCGGTAAAGCTCAAAATTCTCTAGATACTCGTGTTCACGGTCGAAAGAGGTTGTAAGGTCGTAGACTATTTGACCGTTTGGGAAGCCCTGAGGACTGAATAATGCTACACTCCAGTATTTAGTCCACCATCCCCGCCATCTCATCAAATAAACCCCTAAACCCCCCTAAAAACAAAAACACTGGACAATGGAGATGGAATCACATACTCCGGTTTGGCCTTGTATCTGGCGTGACATCCCCGAGTCTCACAACATTTGAGCTTTGGAGTCGCTCCACAAAGTGTAGAAATCGAGACCGTTTTATCCTTCCAAGCGGGCATAGTAACGCCTTTATCCTAGATGGGGATGTATATGAGAGCGAGTCGAGAACCATGATGAGGGTGCTGTAGGATGAGCGTTATTCCGTTTCGTCGTTATTTCGTTGCTTGCTGGAAAGGGGGGGTTATTGAGCTATTCACATACGGAAGTCCCCTTGTTTGAAGAATCAATGAGGATGGCGCAGGATTCCAGGGGGTTTGGATAGGAATTCTTCAGTTACTCGCGATTGTACATATCGCACGGCGAGAGTGGGGGATATTGAATTGCAAATTGATCCACGGAGGTGCGTCAATATTATTCTGTGTTGTACAAGCAGCCGCAATCTTGATAGTCGTTACCCTGCTTTATGAGGATTAACGTTTGAGGATAAATAAATGATTACGAGGCTCTAGGCTGCTGTGTGCTTGTATTATCAAGCTGTATGAATCCTATACAGGGCCATATTTTTCTTATTCTAGGCAAAGAATGGGTTTGTTTGGTATACAGCATGTTTGTAATGTCTCTTGGTCACGATCGGTCACTCGCCTTCACAAATCTGAAGCTTAGGATTCTAGGCATAGAACGGATAGCATCGCACACCATACACTACAGTAATAATTCCATAATCTCTTCTCAAATTATCTCCCTCTTCGCACTTACTTCTTGTAAGCACGGAGTTCTCTTTGCCTGTCACAGCATATATTGTGAGCCAGAGTCAGGAACCTCTAAAGTACCCCCGATGGAATGATGCGAATGCTACATACCACCAATCCTTGAAAGAAACCGTATGGACTGGAATACCAATATCCTTCAATGCCTTTGTCGAGAGATGGCAATCATATGGCCTCACGACTGCTTACAATTAGTGGATTCTTCGTGATGGCTAGTAGGTGAAATCTTACCAGATGCGTTGGGGTCATTCGTATCATTGGCTGTCATGTGCTCCATAGGGAGACCGGCAATCTCAGCTATGGTTTGGCAAATCTCGTATCTAGAATACGGAGGTTATTAGAAGTCTGATTTATTTGTGACTGCCGGGTAGAACTTACTTGGTCATACGATCTTCGGAGCTGAACTGCAGGATCCTAGGAAGAGACGCAGGGTCTTCAGTGGTGTATTTAACTGTATAAGGGTTAATGTGTACTCTTCAAGTTACTTGTAAGTAGCAAATACCAGCAATATCTTTCAATACTCTCGCAACATCCGAAGTGTTCCTACTCAAGTCAAAATCCACCTATCCCCTTACAAGACCCCCGCCATAGACATACGTAGGATACCGAATACTCCAATGGTCCATATCAACCTTTTCCTTCCCCTCCTTATTCCAAACTGCATCTAATAACACATTGACCGCGCTCTCCTTATTCTGTTCAACTTCCCCATATAGTACCGGCACCCTCAAAACCACACTTTGATTCCCTACTGTAAGAACCGCCTGTTCGCCAGCGTATTTAGTCTCCCCGTAAAAATTAGGCGGGTTTGTAGGTGAGTCAGCTTGGTAAGGTGCCGCGCCGGGCTTGCCATCAAAAACGTAGTCGGTAGAGATGTAGATGAGAAGGATATTACGGCTATTGCACTCTTGGGCGAGTCTGCTGGAGGCTTGGACCTGAGGGGGGTTGTTAGCGGGGTCAATGATTGGGCTGAGGAACTCACGTTGAGACGTTTCACGCCTTCAGGATCAGCAGTACATTTATCGGGGAAGCGCTCAGCGGCACCTAAGATTCAACTATTAGTTGTGAAATCTCTCGGAAGTTTCTGAGCTATTATGAGTACAGTGGACAATGACTCTAGGCCTAAGAGCATCTAAATCAGCACGTTTCCTCTTGCTCTATTGGGAACCATACCTAACATCATTCAACAAGTTTACAACCTCCTCTTCATTCCCCAAATCAACCTTCCTAATCGTCGGTGGCTTCGCGCGCGAGAAACCTATACCATTCGTTAGCTATACATATATATCAATTGCGGGGGGTTCCACATACCAGTCCCTATGACATTCCATCCGTCGTTCTCAAACGACTTAATACACTGACGGCCGAGCTGTCCAGTAGCCCCAGTGATCATAACGATTTTCTCGGTAGAAGTCATTTTTAGGTGAGTCGTGCCTAAAGTAGGTGTCTTTCAAGGTATTTAGAGTATATTTCTGTGTGCGTACGGCGGGGTTGATAGTAGATATGAGGGGTAAGCAAAAGCCTAAGGTTGGGGGGACCCCGGGATGACGGCAGCCAAGGTTTAGTTGTTAAACCTGCATCTGCATCTGGGATCACTTGGGGAAGTAGTGGAAATAACATTTACACAAAATAATCACCAGTATTGGTGATATATACAGAAAATCACTTCAATATATATTGTATATATCTATGACACCCGAAAACTCTAGCAATCCTTATACTGAATTTCATACTTCACTTTCTGGAATTTTAATCCCAGTGTCGGCAAAGCAGCCAATACCTCCACTACCTTCCCATCCACAACCTTACTCCAGAATATTGCCGGCACTGTAAACCTCAGTGCTGCCTTTAACTCATCCTTTAATATTGCCTCAACTTTATACCTAAAACTTCCAGATATTTCTGCAGCCCTACAACGTAATGCCTTCATATCTGCATTCTCGAGAGTCCGAATTATACTCTGGTACCCTAGTGGTGTCTCCACCGATATCCACCATCTCCCATCCCACAGAATCCATTCAGTTAACCCAGGACCCAGAGTGAGTTCAGATAATGACTTCTTCTGTAACGAGAACGGCTCGCGGTTAAGAGTCCATATCTGGTTCCCACTATAGGTCCATGTCAACCCAGCACAAGTAAATACCTTCAAGTTATCGTCATTCCCTGCACCCAGCACCTTCTCAAACGCGGTAGTCATATGCCTCGTCTCAACTCTCGAGCCTGGTGACGCTTTTTCGGCAATCATAATGAGGATCCGTTGTAGAATAGCCGGGCTGACGTGTTTCCATAGTACATCCTTATTCTCTGGGAGCTTGAAGTCGATGGACCCGGTGCGCTCGCTAATGACGATTTGGCAATGCATTCTAAGTAGATGAAGTGCTGCATCCTTTGTAGCACTATTCCGCTCTTCGGCGCGAGATGCAAGTGCAACCAATGATTCACGTTGTAGTGCACGGGGAAGGCGTGGTGGGGCGGAGGCGAGAAGCCGCCGTACGGTGTTGCGGCGCGTGTAGGTTACGTCTTGATTGGTCTTATCTTCAAACCATTGTACAGCGTTGCTTTCACAGGTAGCCTGGAGGCGCTCCTGTAGAGTGTTGGTATTGTGTGTAGGCAATTGGAACTCGCACCTACCTTCCCGACGCCGAGGAATGGGCGCCCGACAATAACCCTGGTTGCATGGAACACATCCCAACACTCTGGGATACGAGCTATACGCTTCATGCCCCCTAAACCATCGAGTCTACTACCAGACATTAGTCGCATCATTACTGTTTCTGCTTGGTCGTCTGCATGATGTGCTAGGAGGAGCTTGTCGATGCCTGTCTGTACACATGCTTTTGCGAGGGCTCTGTATCTTGCACTTCGAGCACGAGTTTCGAATCCAGACTTTGAAATGTCATTGACTCCCCAGGTTAATGGTATAATTTGTGGTATGAAGCCATAGGATTTGAGGATCTCGGTGACGGATCTGGCTTCAGATGCGCTCTCTAGACGTGCCCCATGGTCAACTATGAATGCATGAACTTCACGAACCCGCTGTTCTTCAAGAAGGCGGCGGGTGAGATGTGATAATGCCATTGAGTCAACGCCGCCGCTAACGGCGAGACCTAGGTGGTTTCTTCTGAGTCAGTTCTGTATGCCATGGTGGGGTTTTTGAAATTCCGAGATACCTAGCCGTCGAGGGACATCGGACCAGAGCTGGTTTAAGAATACTCTGTATTCCGAGGGTGATATTGGAAGTGCTCGGGGTGGCATTTATTCAATTGGATATCTTGAAGAAGAAGAGGCTCAAACAAAACCCAAGTAATCCCCACCCCCCCACCTGCCAAGATACAATTTGCATCCCACGCAGAGCCTCACCAAGAGTCTATACCCCCCTCTAGCTATTGAATATCCCCCCCCCCACCACCCTACCTCCCTCACCCATCGAGATGGACTCCTCACAGTCCTCCTCCCCCAAAACTTCCCCATATGTCCGCTCCCTTATTGTAAGTAATCTTCTCCCAATTGCTCCCATCCCACTTACCCTACATAGGCCGGAGGTCTCGCCGGCACCGCAGTAGATCTCTCCCTCTTCCCCCTCGACACTCTCAAGACTCGTCTCCAATCTTCCGGTGGCTTTTTTGCAAACGGTGGTTGGTCAGGCGTCTACAAAGGTGTCGGTAGTGTTATTGCTGGGTCAGCTCCAGGCGCTGCGCTCTTCTTTGTAACATACGAAGGCGTAAAATCACATCTTTTGCAAGGACGGCCTGAAGGGCATAACCTAGGCTCAACAGACCATATGCTCGCTGCGTCTCTTGGGGAGGTAGCAGCATGTGCAGTGAGGGTTCCAACAGAGGTTGTGAAGCAACGGGCACAAGCGTCGCAGTTCCCAAGCTCATGGGCCGCATTGAGGCACACTTTCACGGCAAATAAGAGTGTGGTGAGGATATGGGCAGAATTGTATAGGGGATGGGGAGTCACGGTTATGAGGGAGATTCCATTCACGGTTATACAATTCCCACTTTGGGAAGCCATGAAGGCGTGGAGAGGGAGACAGAAGGGTGGTAAGGTCAATCCGGGGGAGAGTGCGGTATTCGGAAGTTTCAGTGGAGCGGTAGCGGCGGCGGCGACGACACCGCTAGACGTTTTGAAGACGAGATTGATGCTGGCAAAACAGGTATGTAGATATTAGGTGGGTGTGAGTTGCGGGCTGACTTAGAGGTAGAAACAATCTGCGGTCTCGACATTTAAGGGGATTGTCAAGGAAGAAGGGGCATCTGCGTTGTTCAAGGGGATTGGACCTAGGGTTATTTGGATCTCTATTGGAGGGGCTATCTTCCTGGGGGCGTTTGATTCAGCAAAGGCTGCTTTGGAAAAATTTTGATATTGCTTTAGATAGTGGTAATTGGTGCTAGATAGTCAGTTTGTACTATAAATAACAAGTACGTGTGAAATCTGGCGTGTGAATAGAGAGCGATAACTGTTTTACCCATAAACACCATCGAACCCTTAGAAAATCTGAAACGGGTGATTGAAATGATCCATATTCAAATACCGCTTTCTAGTGAAAAGTTGATACACAAAAGAACGCCAGAATGAACCCAAGCTTTGCCTCGGCTCTCATGTAGTAGATGCGTTTGTCCAGACTATTGATAGTCCTTAGGGGTAATACGAATAACCCAGATCCAGTCCACCTAAGGCCAACACCTACCAAAACCACTATCTCCACTACCTCCACCTCTCCTTTATCCCCTCTACCGGGTACGGTTACGCTCCTGGGGATTATATCTAAAGTTATAACCTACTCGTTAGTCATATTTACCTTGAACCCCTAGGCAAGAATACAGCATACCGTAGAAGCTTCTCAATCAAGTCTACATGCGTCATAATCATTCTGCGGCAACAGTACCGTTTGCAACCGAGCTGATCCATAGCGTCCCTACACACACACAAATACACAAAACCGAGTTAGATCCCTCATAGTCTAGATTAGGGGGTGGGTAGCCAAATTGGTACCCCTCAGAAACATTCTCCTCAAGAAGTTGGAGATAGCGCTCCCAGAGATCAGCAACCACCTGGCAGTAAAACATTAGCTGGTTGTACACACCGGGGGCAGGAGACCGAGCATAGTATACAATGGGGAAATACCTTGCCACAAGAGAAACAACGAATCGGGATAATCATATTTGCAGTATAAGCTCTGAATTCGCGTGGGTGTAGTAATAGTAAGGGTGCAGGCAGACGCGAAAGAGATGAATGAAATCTGATGGTGCGCCGCGCTAATCCTTATCTGCCCGCTGCCAAGATTTCACACCCACGCCCAAAAAAAATTCCGTTCTTGTCGCTCAACTCTTCTCCACGAACTTTCCCCCCACCATCTCGACGCTTTGCAAATTATACTGTCCCACAATGACTTCCGACGCTGCTCAGCTACGGAAGAATGTAACCAGTGGATCAAAGGGCTTGACTTCGGCATCGATTAATACTACGCCAAAAAAACCGGCGAATAATAATATACCAGCACCTGTAAAGGAGGGCCTTGAGAAGGCTAGTGCAAAGAGGAAGCTGAGGCGGAATAAAAGGACGCCTAAGACGGGGAAAGGGAGGACAGAAACCGCAAATGTAGAAACTTCAACCGCAACTGCGGCTGTAACTGCAACTGAAACTGCGACTGAAACTAGTCTCGCAGTTATGGAAAATAAGGAATCGAAGAAGAAGAAAAAGCAAGGGCGAAAAGCACAAAAGAAACTAGCAGTGAGTACTGGGGAGATTGCAGAGAGTTGGAAGCTTTCGCCTTCACTGGGTGGGAGGTTCTTGATGCTTGACCCTGTGTTTGCCAGGAATGAAAAGTATGGTTCATCTACTTATGTCTTTTTAATTGGTAGAGCAAGGTACTGATTCTCATGACTGTAAAGATATATCTTCCTCGCACATTCAATGTCTCTAAAGATATACTCTACGAAAACTTCCCTCCTTGTTCGCAACATCCAGATTCCTTCAACAATACCTACAGAAAAGATCGTATCCTACTTTCTTGACCCAGGAAGTGAGAATAGGACTTATATTGCAACCTCAAGCTCTTATCTCTTTCTCTGGGATTGGGTGGAAGGGAAGAATGTCCAGAGTTGGAACCTTGAACTGTCCTCGCTCGGATTGATTTCTATCTGCGTGGACGAGAAACCAGAATTAGAATTTTCTGGTATTATCTATGCTGCTGAGATTAGCGACAAAGGAGGAACATTATGGAGGGTACAGCTACCAAAAGTCTTAAAAGCCCCGATTGAGAAATCAAGTATCTTCAAAAACCCCCCCGGTCATCTTTCTGCAGTCCAAGTTCTTGATGGTGGGAATATTGTTGTCATTACTGTGGACAGAGTTTTGTTAATTGGAAACAAATACTCAGGAGATGATGAGAAAGCCGAATGGGGGGTTTTCCGGAAGTACCCAATGACTTTCCGGTTAACCTGCTTAGACTCTCGTCTTCCAGTTGAAGAAGGCGGGAAGGGGAAACCAAAGAAGGCAAAGAAAGCAAAAAATAAAGATGTACTAGGTGATGTAGTTGTCGGCGATGAAACCGGAGCAATGCATGTGTTCCATAATGTCCTACGGCTCAAGGAAGAAACCCAAAAAACAGAGCCTATTATTCGAATGCTTCATTGGCATAGGAAGCAGGTTAGATCCGTAAAATGGGCACCAAGTGGTATGCTTTACCCAATTCTTATTCGATCGTCTGAAACTAATGATCTCTAGGTGACTATATCATTTCCGGGGGTTCTGAGACCGTTTTGGTAATGTGGCAGATCAACACCGGGCACAAGCAGTTCCTCCCGCATCTGGGCTCCATCATCGAACGCATGGTTATTTCCCCTAAAGGTTCCTCTTACGCCATTCTCCTCTCCGATAACTCCATCATGATCCTCTCTACGACGGAACTAAAACCTAAATCCAACATTGCGGGTATCCAATCCCGAGTATTCATGCCAAAGGAAGCTAAAAAAACAAAGATTCCCTGTGTACTCCACCCCACCATTACAAACAGACTCCTCATCGCTACTCCTTCCACCCAGGCGGACGGAAATACATCTTCACCGTATCTACAGACATTCGATACCTACTCGGACCGCCATGTCGCTAGACAAGCACTTACCCGTACCAACGCCACGATCTTTAACTCTGGACCTGAGCAGGACATGATTCTTGAGCCTAACGTCTCACAGATTGCAATCACAATAGATGGTGAATGGCTGGCCACAGTTGACGAATGGAAGCCCCCGAGACGAAAACCAGCAAACGGCATTAGCAGCGAGGATTCACTAGTTATAGAGGAGGAAGGCCATGGTATGGATGTCTACCTGAGGTTTTGGAGATGGAATGAAAAGAAGAAGATCTGGGAGCTTGTCACACGTGTGGATTCACCCCATCCGTCAACAAATGGCCTTGGTGCGGAGGAGGTATTTGATCTCATTCCTTCACCTAAGGGTCATGGATTCGCGACTATTGGTGCAGATGGGAGCGTCCGTATATGGCGTGCAAAGACTAGGACACGTGCTAGTGGTGCGCAGGTTCGTAATGCAGAAGGTGTGTTGACTAGTTGGGGTTGTAGAAGGGTAATCATGTTCTCGAAAGGGAAGAAGGATATCGAACTCTCTACCTTGACGCTATTAGATGTGCGTCAGAAGGAGTCAAAGAAGAGCACTTACTGGGGTCGAGTCGCTTTTTCGGAGGATGGGTCGGTTGTGGCGATTGCAACTCCAGTACCGGGGCTAGGATCAAATAAAGAAGACTCAACTATATACCTCGCTGATTCCGATTCTGCAGTTGTACGGCAGTCTATCTGCGGTTTACAACTTGGTCGGGTAAATGGACTTGGAATACTCGAGCGATACTTAATCATCCTTGGTTCCTCGAAGCTCTTGGTATGGAATCTTGTCAACAGCAGTGTGCAATGGGAGATTCCTCTTGAATTACTAGAAGTTTCATCCATTGGGGGACACCTAGCTGTCGACCACCATAGCCAGACATTTGCAGTTGCCCTCTCATCCCCACCCAAAAAGTCCGCTAAACAGCGAGTCTTTGTCTTCAATGCACTTTATATTACCCCCCTCCATGTCCAAGAGGTCAGCCCGGTCCAAATCATGGCGCTGAAGTCCACAGAGGGGGGAAAGGGATATATGATTCTCGATGCAGTATCAAGGGTCCAATATATATCTCCAATCCTCGCTCCTCATGTTTCTGTCGCCAATCAAGCCTCCGCTACGGAATTCTCACTCGAGGACGATAGAGAAGCTGGTGAAGGTGTTGGTGTTGGGTTATCGAGTGTGTACCTTACCAATGAATCCGCGGCCTTCAATAACGAAGATGTGCCGGATGCTATGGATGTTGGGGAGGAAGATGATGGTGTGGTCGATTGCGTTGTACCTAGGGAGGCATTAGAGAGTATTTTCGATGCGATCCCGTCGTATGCTGTTGGGTCGGTTGAAGAGGCATTCGAGAAGGTACTAAATTTGTTTTCAAAGAAGCCGCTGGGACTAGATGATGATAATGAAACCTCTGAGAGTGAGGATGAGGATGATGATGTGGATATGCAGGTGGTCAATGTTTGAGGGTAGTTTTTGTTTAAAAAAGTTTTTGTATCCATATTGATTACCTTTTTGGTTCTCTTTTGTAAGATAATTGCCCAAGTCTGTGGCTCTGTAGCAGAGGTTGGGTTGGCTGTTTTTAGTATTATGTGAATACCTACATACTTGTTTGAGAGAAATCTTGTTTAGCCGATTACGTCCTTGGATCTTCTGTACAGGATGGTGATAGGAAGATACCAAAAGTATTAAAATTAAACTTATTCGGCTATCACGAAACTTCAATGCTACATGTACTTATATGTACCAGGTTGGGGGGATACATGTAACCAGAAGGCTAAACGAATTTACATAATCAGTTACCAAGCCCATTTACAGTTAAAATCACTAATCGTGTATATACTATATATAACTAGTATAATAGAGTAGATAAAAAAGTAGAGTGTGTCTATAAGTTGAAGAATCTGCCCCTGTTTGTTATTATTAAGGCCTTTTTCATTGTGCTACATGTACTTCTAGGGGTTTTTTTGGTTGCTACTTAAAGTAACCAAGTTCCTAAGGCGAGTGATTTCATATGACTCGGGCTATGAGCCAGGGCCACATCAATTAGGCTTATAAAAACTACACACTAGACGAAAAAAACATAAACAGAAAAGAGAAGAAAACAAATGGATAAAAAGAAGGGTTTGTGGGAGCGGGCCTGCTAACTATCACTTCGAACCTAGATATGGTGTGTTTGCCTATATCATGGCATCTTTCTTTTGCGGATCGTCTCATGGTTTAGCTTGTTTGGAATACCATTGACAGTTAGTCGGTCAGTCCTTATAGTAGCATCTAAGAGACTGTTTTATCCCTTCGTAACCATCCCTCTGACCAGGGAAGTAGGCTGTTAGCAAGAATATTAGTGGATAAGAGGGTAACTTGGGCCCATTCTAGAAAATACTTTTGGAAGCTGACCATCAACACTACATGTACATATATGTAAGTACTAACAAGAGAATTCATTCGTCAGCTTTGGTTTTCCTCTTGTCTACATGTAGGTTCTGCCCCACCAACACCCCTACTTAGGATTCAATGGTTCATTCGTGCTCTAACAGCCGAAATTTCTCTATTTCCTTGATCCAAAGTGAGCACCTACATGTACTCCTAAACAGGGCGATTTTTAGGTTGAAAAGGATTATTATACGTGTATGTAATCTTGGCCGCACATCAGGGCTTTCCCAGCACCGTTCTGTTGAGTTCTGCTCGAGGATATTTTATGGCACGTGATGGAAAATGTCCCTACTTTGTGCCGTCAAGTTTTACTAGTTAACCTTGCATGGGGGGCTCTCACGTTTATTTTCAGTGCACTTTTCTCTTGATTCCCTAAATCGGAAAACTATAAACACCTCCCTTCCCATCCCCCCTACACCACTCCATAATCTTTATCCTATAGTTATCTTCTATAGGAACTTTTTTTATATCCCTTCTGGTGATAACACACCCATCAACGACCTGGAGAAAGTTCTCTGATAAGCCAAAAATCTATAAGTCTTTTCTTCAACTTACCTACTCTATCTCTGCTTCAAATTGCTAACGAAAATATGTGCCTTTTGACTGTTTAGTAGCCTAGAAACGAAGTTGTAATTTATCAATCAATCAACGAGTTATCCTAGTATCCCCATCCATGATTACCATATAACGTGTAGAAATTCGCTAACTGCCACAGAAATCCACACATGGCCTTATTGTTTCTCCACTGTGATGACGGTGGAGAGTGTATGACAATAAGGTTCCGGTTAGGCATAACTGAGCTTGCTCGTATGTCTTTCCGATGCCGCTGCCAATTCCCTGCACTTAAAAAATAGTGAGAAATGTGGTAGAAACGGAGCGAAGCTCTACCTTTCCCCGCAAATAGCGTCGTGAGATTGGTAGGCCGGATGACATGTTTCTACATGTAGCACAATGATCAGTCCGCCACAGTGTGTGCGCACAGCTGTGGTCAAATCATATCCCGCTACCAATTCCCTGCACTTTAAGTGAGAAAAGTGGTTGAAACGATGCGAAGCACTCTCCCCGCTTTGGGCGTTGTGCGATTGACAGGCCGGATGAACACGGTCCCCGTGGATCAGTCCGCCTTGGTGCCTCAAGGTAGTCAAGGTTGGATCTTGTCAACCTGTGTGTGGTAGTGACAAGATCTGTAGCATTATCTCTCTGGCCTCTGTGCGAGGGGATGAAGTTACTGATTTGGGCTTGGTTTTTGTTTAGATTTATTTTGGCTATAAGTAGCGTTTATTTTGCCTATTTTAATAATGGGAAAGGATCGTTTTCACACGTTTGGCCTTCGAGTGATATAATTGGTGGAAAACTCGTTTAACCTGGAAAATTATGGATTTAACTCATAGAAACACATACTTTGAGCTCTAAATTTTCGTTTTCATTTTCATAAGAATGTAGGTTTTCATAGGTGATCTTTAATAGAATGCTTATAGCCCTCTGAGACATGTCTTGCCTCCCTCAACAATGGAATTGTAATCACGCGCTGCAACGTCATGCAGGCACAACGCGAACACCCAGCACAGCACAGAGCTCATAGCTGTAAATTCCCAGGCATCCACCCCCCCAATACGATAGTACACCTAATTACACCCAGCTATGACTACTAATTCTGCGACAGCTGGCTGGGAGCAAGTGGAGGATAAATACTACCGAAAGATTCTACTGTACTCGGCTTTGTGGGATGCTGAGTTTGATCTCTCGGACTACATTGTCGCAGGCGCACCTTATGGCGGAGCTGTGGGTGAGTGCGATAGAACTACACATTATGTCTTTTAAAAGCAGAAATGCTAATTTTGGCCCTATGGGGTAGCCCTTTACCGCGATGAGAATAAGATACAGGCTTATCGGGGGCCGCAACAGGCGAAGTCGAGTATAGACATCTATAGTTCCGCTGGAAAGCTGATTAGACGGATATCGGTATGAAGCCGCCAGAGCTCTTCGGGAAACGGCACGGACTAATATTCAGGAATACAGTGGGATAAAGGTTCAATTCGAGGCCTTGGGTGGTCCGAAGACGAGAAACTACTTGTTATCACAGAAGACGGGAATGTCCGCTGCTACTATGACCTTCAAGGCGATTTCACACAATTCTCGCTCGGAAATGTATTAAGCGACTCACTCCCATGTTTCATATCATGGAACTCTATATACTAACTCTTCTTAGGATTCAGAGGATATTGGTGTCAAGGAATGTCGTTTCTGGTCCACCGGCTTCGTCGCCCTCCTCAACAACAACCGCCTCATCTCCGTCTCCCGCTATGACGAGCCCCGCCCCCGCCTTCTCGCCGATCCATCCACCTTCATAACTCCCGGAGATTCAATCCATGCTTGGGCACTCGTTCCCCCTTCATACACCCTCTCACGCCATGTTGAGGTCTTCGTTTCAACAGGGACTACAATCCTAATCGTCGATGCGACTGAGGTTCAGGACCAGATGCTCCAGAATGGTCCATTCGTACATATCTCTGTCTCACCGAACGGGAAATACGTATCCTTGTGTACTTCTGAGGGGAAGGTCTGGGTTATCAAATCCGACTTCCAGGATAAGCTCAGTGAATATGATACTGAGATGGGAGCTGGATCGTTACCAAGGGCTATGGAATGGTGTGGGAACGATTCGGTTGTATTGGCGTGGGTAGATGAAGTGCATATGATTGGCCCGCGGGGAGCAGCATTGAGGCACTACTATGATAGCTGGGTGCACCTTGTCCCTGAGATGGATGGGATTAGGATGATTTCTACCGAAAAATGCGAGTTCTTGCAAAAGGTCCCCGGTAACCCACCCTTATCCACCTTTATATATAATTCCTACCTAACCTAAGCCTTGTAATAGATGTTACTGAGGATATTTTCAAGATTGGTGCAACATCGCCAGCTTCAATCCTTCTTGATGCAGTTGATCAGATCGAACGCAAGTCACCAAAAGCAGACGACAACATTCAGCTCATCCGCTCGCAGCTACCAGAAGCAGTAGATGCTTGTGTTAAAGCTGCTGGTCATGAGTTTTCGCAACACTGGCAGAAGCAACTACTTAAGGCCGCAAGCTTTGGAAAGAGTGTTTTAGAGCTTTATAGCTCTGACGAATTCGTAGAGATGTGTGAGACGTTGAGAGTACTCAACGCAGTGAGATTTTATGAGGTCGGTTTGCCTGTTACGTACGAGCAGTAAGTTACCCTGGTATGCATGGCCCGACTGTAAGCTGATAGAGATAGGTTTCTGCGGCTCACTCCCGAAAAACTAATCCAGAGATTGGTGAATCGGCAGCAACATTTACTGGCGCTCCGGGTATCGGAATATCTGCGCCTTCCGACAGACAAGATCTACATTCACTGGGCGTGCATGAAAGTGCGTCTCTCTCAAGACGATGAAGATACCATTTGCCGTATGGTAGTCTCAAAACTGACAGGCAAGCGCGGCATCTCGTTTGAAGAGATTGCAAGAACCGCCTACGATGAAGGAAGAGGAAGACTAGCAACTCAGTTACTAAATTATGAACCGAGAGCTGGCCGACAAGTGCCACTACTACTAAATATGGCTGAAGATGAAATAGCACTTGACAAGGCTATCGAAAGCGGCGATACAGACCTCGTTTTCTATGTTCTCCTCATCTTGAAAAAGAAGCTTCCACTTGCTAGCTTCTTTCGTCTTATAAACGACCGTCCTGTTGCGTCGTCCCTCATTGAAGCCTCTGCCAAAGAAACGGATCCAGAGCTACTAAAGGATTTCTACTACCAAGATGACCGCCGGAGTGATGGGGCGCACGTGATTCTACGTGAAAGTATTGAGCAGAAGGATCTAGCCATCAAGATTGACAAACTGAAGCTCGCTGCAAAGCTCCTTGCAGATTCAAAAGAACATGCTCTGGAGGCAAAAGCACTCGACGAGTCAAGCAAGCTTCTACATATGCAAGAAGTATTTGAGAAAGACCTACAGCAGGAACGATTCGTGGGTGAGAGTGTGAATGAGACTTGCTTCAAATTGATTCGTATGGGGTATGGTAGTAGGGCCAATAAGGTGAAGAGCGAGTTTAAGATCCCAGAGAAACGGTTCTGGTGGCTGAAGCTGAGAGCGCTTGTGGCAAAGAGAGATTGGGGGGAGATTGAGGAGTGGGGGAGGACTAAGAAGAGCCCAATTGGATGGGAAGTATGTTTGACTATCCTGTTCTTACTCCCACTTTTATACAAAGCTGATACTAATCATATCATAGCCATTCTTTAATGAATGCTTGTCTGCAGGGAACATTAAGGCTGCATCTATATTCATCCCAAAATGTACAAACCTGCAGCCGGCAGATAGGATGGATATGTGGGTCCGCTGCGAGCTCATTGTAAAAGCTGGAGAAGAAGCATTTAGAGCAAAGGATGTAAATGCACTGGAAGTATTGCGGACAAAAGCAACCGGTGCCCCTGCACTTGAGATTGATAGATTACTTAAGCAGTTGAGACCAGCAAAATAGCAGATTCGGTTAGTATTGAAGGTTTGATTTTTTTTCATTATATCATGATTGTAAATTTGATACCTTTACTTTCTCGTAGTCAGTCAATAGCGAATATGGCAGGATAGATAAGCTGCGATCTCTTGAGTGTAGTACGTAATGATACATCCTATCGCGATAACTCGGGCCCCATTCATGGAAGAAAAGAGAAGAAAAAAAGGGTCAATTTTAAAGTAGCATCAAGCCCCACTAGCTACCATTTATTAACCCGTACCGAATTATGACGAAGACCAAGCAAAACCATGACCCATATCCCTAACTCCTACATCTACACAACTACTGCCCAGCACCGCCGCCACCACCGCCACCACCACCTCGTCCTCTCCCTCTATTACCACCACCAGGGCCACCTCTGTGGCCGCCGCGACCACCTCCCCGCTGCTGATTCCCACGCCCAAAGCCACCTCGCTGGCCGTGATTATCACGTGTGTTTTGCGCCTGTGTTTCTTTTACGAGATCGATTATCTCATCAGGGACTCGGAGGTATTTTATCTATTTTATCTACATTAGCACTCGCCGAGATTATACCCCTTACCCTTAGTATCCAATGGGTAGCATACGTTGTTACCACGGACATAGCACTCCGCTAGACGAAAGAATTTATCGCCTTCCTATCATTCCCCATAGGGTGTCTTAGTTACAGATATAGAGAGAGAGGGAAGAAAGATGCATACAGGACTGGTTTGAACAACTTCTTTCAGGGTTAGGTTCATCCACGTGTCGCAGTTCACTAGATGACCGTTCAGGGTTTCTCCGTTCTTGAGCTCGACGAGCATTGGGTGGCCTTGCGCCGTGTTAAGGAGAGATAATGGTAGCTATAAATTATTAGTTTATGGAAATTCAGATCTGGCGGTTTGGGGGAGGGACGTACCATAGTTGCTGTTTTTGTGGTGAGGGGATGGTGGGGGTTCTTTAGGTTGACGACGTTTGGGAGTTGGAGTTGCAGTTAGCTTGGCGGGTTAGTATTTTTTAAGGCAACCGGTGGGGTGGTTATTGGTCGCGAATGACCAGGGTAAATGAATCCACAAAATAGGTAGCAAGACTGCATATATATTTGTTCTCTCTCTCTAGAGATATGTGAACTTGTAAGAAAACTATTTACAATAAAGGGTTTCTTCTGGCCTACAAATACCATCTATCTACAAAGATCACCTTGCTATCACTTGATCTCTACATCCTCATTTACACTCCCCTCAGCGCTCTCCTCAGCATCCTCTTTGTTCTTACTCTCCTCTTCCTCAATCCCCTTCCTCGGATCTGAATTTGCAAATAAGAAAGGCCTGCTCCTTTGCAAACAATCACTCAACTGAGTAATCAATGTAGCCAACTTCTCGCTCTCTGTTTCTAGCCAAGGTGATAACTCTGAACCGGACAGCACGCTTTTCGCTTGCAGCATACCCTCCAATGTCGCCGAATATCCCCTAATCAAATTCTGAAGATCATAGTACTTGGTCTTCGCTAAAGTCTTAGAGGATTTGCCATCATATTCATAGCGCGCAGGTTTCCACTCAATATTCTCCCACACATCTTTCAGCCGCAACGCTATCTCCTCTGTCGCCTTTTTATGCCACTCCTCGTTAGACCGCAGAGCTGTATCAGCATACATTGATAATTCAATACCCAATATAATTGGGTCATTGCTGTACCTTGTAGGCGAATCAGGCTCCGTAGTGAGTTCACGCCTCCCGATAATAAGAACAAATTCACTCGCACACCTCAGCGCCTTCACCACATCCTCCCGAGCTGGCCCTTGCTGCCGTTCACGAAGAGCATGCATGAGGCTCCTTGCATTATCGAGATTGAAGAGGAACCCCGTCCTTTCAGCGGTGCGTGCAACAAGCATAAGAATATCTACGTTTCCGATCTTGGCGAGCTTGCGTACCAGCCGTTGGAGGGGCTGACGCCCCATTTTGCTATTAGTTTGGGTATATCCGCGGATCAATTCGGGGAGGACATCAAAGTCGGATGGTTCCTTCATGAGTTCGAGGGCCTGCATAAACTTCCAGCTCGAGGAACTACGCGGGTCTTTTTTTGGCTTGAGGGTGTAGGGCTCGCCATCGAGTGTGATAGTGATTGGATCCTCAAGGAGACGGGCATGGTTTTTAGGGCTATAAACAAGGCGATAAAACCCTTTGGGGAGGTAATAAGGGATAAAATGCTCCTCACGAATATTGGCGAGGTGGGCATCGAGCTCGGGGTTAGAGGTAGGTTTGAATTTTGGGACGGTGTCTGATGTTGGTTAGATCTTTTACAGTATAAAACCCCGATAGAAAGGTGAATATTTACCATGGACCTTTTTTACAGCGCTGGTAGTACTAAACGCCCGTTGTTGTAATCCGAACCAATATATTGCCGAGAAGGCTGATTGTGGGGCATTTCTAAGACCTAAGACCCGGCGAAGAGAACTCTGTACTGTAGCCATTGTTGTAACCCCTTGATTTCTAAAGACTGTAGGAGTAGAAAATGATCAAAATACAATATCTAATTGGTATTTCAAGACTGTTACTACGCGTGGTAACGGTATTGGTAGTGATGATGGGTGGTGGTGGTGGGGTATAATTTTCGCTCTGGTGGAGACACTCATTACTTCCCTTGTGTCTTGGCGCCCCGCCAAACGTTTTCCCCTGCGCCTCCAACGACACCAAGGATCGCCAGTGAGCTTTTCAACTTTCACACCACATATCTCCCCTCCAAAGCCATGATGTCTGGCCCATCGTCATTCCGCTCTCTGGCTTGGTGCTGGACGTCAATTGCTCAGTCGATGAAAGCCCCATTACCCAGAAAATCCGACACAATACTCTCAATAACTAGACCTCAGTTCACCCGGGGCTTCATTGTCCGTACGTCACCTACTCTAACATGCATGTTGAATCGATTACCTTCATACTAACACACCTCACAGTGCCAAAGGCTCCTAAACGTCGCATAAAGATCCACCCTCCTATCAAAGGCCCCCCAAAGAACCCAGTACTCGCCCTCACCACAGCCGCCCTAAAAACCCTCGATCCCAGCGGTGCTAGACAAAAGATGTTCTCCCGCCACAACAAGGATAGTATTCGTCCAGGAGATATCCTTCAGGTACGCCGCCGCAACGGTGATCCGTTCTCAGGCGTATTGCTGAATATAAGACGACGGGGTATTGATACTGGGTTCCTGCTGAGGGATCAGTTGACAAGGGTTGGAGTAGAGATGTGGTTCAAGCTTTATAGTCCGGCAATCGAAGATATTGATTTGGTACAAAGGAAAGCGAAGAGGGCGAGGAGAGCGAAGTTATATTATATGAGGTATCTCTCCTTATTTCTATTAGATTTGTGTGGAGCTAATGACTTTTTAGAAAGCCAAAACATGATTTTGGATCAGTTGCAAATGTTGTTAGGGAGTATATACGCCGTGTCAGGCCTAGCCAGAGGATACGGAAGTAGTCTGCATATGTTTTTGTGTATATATAGCAGAAAGCAGAGCCTGATCTCGAGACTTATTTGCACACGGATTATGGTAATATTTTTCGCCGATAGAGGAGTTTTATGTCTTATCTACCCAGTACTATTCTCACTACTTTTAAAACTCATTGAGGGCAATCTATATAAGAAGAAACCCTAGGAACCTATGACTAGGTGTAGGGATGGAAAGTAGATGTGAAGTAGACTTTAAACACTTTTGATTACCTAAAAGATGATCTCTAAGAAGCAGTCTATGTAGTAAGATATCCTCCGTCTAGGAGTCTGAGTCTCTGACCAAACTTTTCTCCATCATAATATCCAATACTCCCAAATAGACGAGTGAGATTATATGATTCAAGGCCATGATGATGATGAAATTCATAACGTACATGTGATTCAAGGCCATCATACATACTACATGTTATATACTTATCTCTAAAGACAAGAACATAAAGTGGTCTAAGAACCAACACCACAAATTATTCTCGAAATAAGTTAAAGGATGAATATTACTACACTAGCGCATGTAACTTTCACTAGGATATCTACAGTAATCGTCAATCCTACATCATTATGTTTTCCTATATCATAATTTATTACTAAATATGAGGACACCATAAGGTAATTAGATAAACTACGCGCTAGAGGGGATTACCAGCGATCAGCCCACGAAGGCGAGATACTTTTTAATGCATTAA
This sequence comes from Verpa bohemica, assembly GCA_033030345.1. Classification (NCBI taxonomy): domain Eukaryota; kingdom Fungi; phylum Ascomycota; class Pezizomycetes; order Pezizales; family Morchellaceae; genus Verpa; species Verpa bohemica. Next base: position 530,281 of record JAUFSE010000003.1, read on the forward strand.
GTAAAAATTATCTTCTAATTCCCAAAATGACATCATTCTGACTACTTTCCTCGGTAGATATATACACACATGTATATACAATGGTAGTATCTTTAGGGCAATACTTCAAAGCCATGGGGGGTAGTGAAGGCAAATCCCGGTTAGAAAAATGTCTCATGCATCTTTCTATTACTACATATAACCCATTAGATGATACATGTATATATAGTAATATAGAAATACGGTGGCACATATTGTGCATACATACCTGTAGTTGTAGCTCAATTTCCCCTATAGATAGAAAAGATTGCCAGAGTAATTCTATTCATTTATCGGTTTCTAGGAGGTCAGTTTGTTTTAATTGATAGAGTTCTCCTCAAAAGAGACACTTTACTTCTACAGATTATTGGTGGCTATTTAGTAGGACTCAGTAACATGGCACCCTCCAAACGATTTTCTGACCCCAAACATGGTATCTGGATGATTCTAGTAGTTATCAAGAGGGGTTTTTATTATTATTATTATTATTATATGGATTATCTCAAGTGGTACGCTTAATTTCTCAGTTATTACATATATATATACCCATATATTTCAGCAGTAGTACTATAGAGAACTCCATGTACATGTACATGTAGTAATAATAAATGCGTGTATGATAAAACCTTAGAAGCTAGTACTAGTACTAGTACTAGAAAGTCACTAACGGTGCGCCTATAAAGGAACCTCTTCCCCTTCTCAGGCACACATTCGATCTTTGAAGCATACATACGAGAATCAATAACCAGAAAGTCTCTACCGTTAACCTATATAAAGAAAGGACCTCTCTCCTCCTTCTCAGACACAGAGTATATACATATTCGATCTTCGAAACATCCGTACGAGCATCAAGATAAAGGTTAATCCTGTAAACTTTCTTCAAAACTCAAATACATCTCAAATCGAAATGGCACCTACTCCCTTTTTCGCCGTCGGTAATTCGGGATCCCTCAGCGCTACCTTCCCCGAAATCTACAAGTTAAAAATCACCTCACCTCCCTACCGGAAAGGGTTTGGCGACTTTTTGAAGAGTGCCTGGACCTTCGTTACTAGAGATCGTTTCTCCGAGCCTCGGTCGTTTGAGATGGCTACCTTCACCGGTCGACCTCGCCCGACCCCCCAATTACTCGTCCTCGATCTTTCCCCGACCTTTAGTGTCCCGTTTAAGCGTGATCTATCACATCCTAGTGGAATTGGCTGTATGTTTTTTCCCATCCTCTTTTTTCATAGCTTATACTAAAAAATATACTAGTCACGCGCCGGAATACGGACGAGAATGATGTATGCAATGTGATTATGAGATATATCATAATCATTGTTTTTATTGGGTTGATTCTTTCTTGGATTAGACATATCTTTTCTTGGGTCTTTTGTACTAAGAAAAAGATTGTGATAACTAAAGCCGGGAGAGTTTTAGATGAATATTAAGATTTTATATAGGGGTTTTCTGTGGTTATTTCTTTTTTGCGTTTTCATATAGATTTCTTCTCTCTTTCTTTTAGGTTATTAAATAATAATTCTCCCGTGACATCTAATTCAGTCTATTATCGAGTGATCCTCTGTGACTCGTATTACATCTTAAGAAGCACATGATATACGAGTCACAGAGGATCACTCGAAGTTTCTATATAACTACAACACCAAACACCATCAAAAAGCTCGCCCTAGCTAGTGAATAGACCCTAGACGTGGTTGAGGCTAATCAATATTTACTGAAAGTACCAACTGTAATCCCATAGGATTCCCACTAGTTTTATCATTGCTATTTTATTATCTATACACTTTTTAGTCTTTTTAGCCTCATTCAGAGCTCGAGTTGTTAATTAACAAACGAGTATATACATATTTTTGGATTATGTTGAATTATAATCCGAAACTACCACCCAAAGCACTGCCTCAAAAAGTTAGACATAGTCCAGTAGTGGGGGAAATCGTTATATACACTAAATTATTTTTCTCTTTTTTGATACCTTTGTATTACACCTTGTTGTTGCTCTGGTACAGGGGCTCATATCTTGTGGGGTTTCTGTGTGTTGCCACGAAAATTGACGGGTTGTTTTGGTCTAGCAGTAACATGTATGTTGGTGGGAGTCGCATTGGAGGTAAGTATAATTACATGTAGTCTTCACCACCCCTACCAGACCACACCTCTTCATAGATTTAAACTACATCACACTTTTTGGTATACAAGTATATACATTAAGAAGCAGAGAAGCAGACTACACCTTACATAGCTTTGTTGATCGTCATGTTAAAAACTCTTTTAATACCTCTTTCAGCTTACAGATCCTTTCGTCCGACCCAGGTCTCAATCAAATAGCATATCCGCATAATCATCAGCGCTTGCGAATGTAGGGAGACTCTTCAACTTTCTCCTCTTCTTCCTCCTATCACCTGCTTCCTCTCCCTCTCCCTCTCCCTCTCCTTCTTTCGGTGCCTTAGATACATTAACCTTCTTTCCCCTACTAGTCACTTGGAGTTCCATCTCAAATGCCTTCACGAGATCATCTGGTACCTCGTCTCCATCGCTCCAGACATCATCACTATCATCAAAATTTAGACCACCATCACTATCATCGCTCCCACCCACTATTTTATCGTCTGAGGAAATCACATCTTCGTCATCAACATCCATATTTTCATCACTATCAAAGTCGATATCATCACCATCCATATTGTCTTCCTCCAACTCCGGATGGCTTCCAACAAGTGCCTTCCAAATCTCTTCTTCGTTTTCTTCCTCCTCTTCACTATCCTCCATACTCTTCTTCTTCTTCTCGCTAGTATGTGCCCCTTTCTTAGGCGCAACCTGATTAAAATATTTATGAAAAAAGACCTCGTCGACTGCCACGTCCTCGACTTTCCGTTTCCAGAATGCATCAGAGTTGACAGGAATCTGCGATTTTCCAGTCCCCCGGGTAGATAGAACCATACCACGGGTATCCCCACCGCCAAGAGGTTGCATGATCGATGCGCCCCTACTGTTCGAGGGTGTTGCTTTGGCACCACGGTAGACGAAACGGTCGAGAAAGTGCGTGAGTGTGTGCATCCCTAGATCTGGCTTGCTGGGCATCTTACGTTTCTCAAGAAGATGAGAGGCGAACAAGGCAACCGAGGGATGATAGTAGTTTAAGAATGGAACCTGAATCAATGGTTAGTTTTTTGAGATGTGTTAAGTGTATTTACGGATAATATACCAATTCCCAAAGGCAGCTTCGATCAGCATTGGCATGTGAAGGGTCTCTCTTCCTCCCATCATACTCCACCCTACTCTCCGCCTTCTGCCTACTAGACCCTTCCTTTTCCTCATCTCCTTCTTCAGGAACATCACGGAATACCTCTTCTTCGTCCTCAAGTGTTTCTTGGGGTGTGTTCATGAGCGAATGAAGGGATGGAATCGCTGTCTCAAGCTCGCTAAGTAGGAATAAAACACCACATATAAAGGGCGGCTGGTGGAACGTTGATATCTGGATCAAGCGCTTCACGAATGCCTTCACGCGCTTAATTTGCGTATCTGCCTTGAGGGCTTTGAAAAGTAGGTTAAGATACATAGCTTGTTTAGACGACCCAACAAGCCGCTGGTCAAGTAGTGATTCGTAGAGTGTTCTATAGAACCTATCCGATACGGCCTATTCTAATGTTAGCTTTAGAAAGGTGCTAGATAACGCATAAAATACCTGCTTGCTATTCGCAACCTGAAAGATGAGCAATAATGCTTGTATAGACGTGTTGAAATTTCCAGAATGCGTAATTCGAAACAACGTATCCATATGCTTCTGGAACACCTCATCATCCACCTGAGAGAACGGGAATGCACGGTTAACACCCGTCAATACTGCCGAGATGAGCTTCGCGTTCATCTCTTCAACGAACTGCTTCCCCTTTTCCTCCGCCTCTGCTCTTATGCGCGCCTTGCGGTTCATCTTCCCTCCTCTTACTGGATGTGGTACAAGCTTGTTTTCGAATTTTGTATGCGAGCCTAGACCTGTAGCGTTGACACCTGTTGCAATTTCCTTGTTATCTTTCTTCAGCAGCGATGTAAAGATTGAAAAATAGATGTTTAGCAACTTGTTAGCCACCTCTACCTCCCGTGTAGATAGTATCGTCTGGTTGAGAGTTATTATAGCGTAGTATTTTGCATGAACGTTGTTGCCGGGGCGAAAGACGACTTCGGATTCAATAGAGTTTATGATTATGCTTTTCATGGCTGGGTGGGTGCTCTGTAGCTTTAAGAGAAGATATGAAACTTTAGAGGAGACCTTTTTTTCTGTATCACCCTATTTTCAAGTTAATAATGAGCCGAGTGAGCCGCTATGATGCTAAGAGGATACATACAAGTTTATTAACCAACAGCCTCAACAAATTTGCCTCCTGTTCTGGCTTCTCCTTTAGCAATTCCCAAACATATCCCACTGCATGAGTTCTAGCAAACTCGAGTTGGTCGCTACAAAGCCCCTCCAATGTCTTCAAGATCTCAAAGTAGAAGTTCTTTAACCAGTCTTCATAGGCCCATATCAGCAGATGTTCATCTGTAAAACCCGGACTCCCGAGTCCTTGTTGTTTGCTAAAGAACTTCAGTTTCCTGTTCGGCGGAAGGACGACACTAGAAGCAAACAGGTCCTTAATTGCACCCATTGCGCTCACTGCTTGCGACCGGGATTTTTTCCGGGCGAGACCTAGAAGGGTCTCAAGGGTTTTAGTGGTATGGAGAGGGGATTCCTGACATATGAGAGTGAGTGCAGAGATTTTGTCGGTAAGTGTTCCAGAGGTCATGATTGTGCTTAGGAACTGGCGATCGGAGGATTTGATGAGGTGTGTAGTAGAGTAGGTGGAGTTTTCGATGGTGAGGAGCTCTTTTGCGCGTTTATAGAGAGTCTCTATTTGTGCGGGTGTAGGAGTGCTAGTAGGGGTGAGGATAGAAAGAGGATAGGCATGCCAGTCAGGGCGGGGGGAGAAAAGCTATGAGTAATTAGTATTTCATGTATATAGAGTAAAGTATAAGGATTACCAGCTTGCTGCCTTTGGATTTAGGGTCGGGTGGTGTAGCGAATGTGGTGACTGGAGCTGCAGCTTTCTCCCCTCCCGGTTTATCTATACTATCATCCTTGTCCTCTAAATCATCATCATCATCATCCTCTTCTTCTTCTTCCCACTCTTCGTCCTCGTCGTCGCTCAAGGCGTCGAATTTGCCCCCCTCAAGTCCAATCTCCTTCATAAATCCTACCAACTCATTCTTGAAGCCCCTTCCTGTCGTGCTTGAGGGTTGCTCATTAAACTCAGTCTCTTCAATCTCAGAGTCTGAATCAATGTCATCGACAAGATCGAGATCTTCCTGAGTACCACCCAATTCGATAATTTCTCTCAGGAGTGCTTCTTTATCAACCTTACCCTTCTTCCCTAATTTTGGGGAGGAAATAACTTTGCTTATGCCATTTACGTGTGGAGCAGACTTCGATTTAGGTTCTGCGGTATCTTGAGATTTTGATTCGCCGTCTCTCGCCCGTTTTTTGCCCCGTATATTGTCTATGGGTTCTAGCTTCTCGGCCGAACCCTCCCCGCTGGAATTTCTCTTTTCGCTAGATCTCTTTGATTTCTCAGGTTCCCCTATGGCAAGTTCCTTCACATCTTTCTTCCGCTTCTTCCCTTTATCCTTCTTTTCCTTAGTTTGATCCACAGAGTTGTCTTTTGGTTGGACTTTTGCTTTTTCGAAATTTGTTTGAATCGTTTGTGTGAGTTTCCTCAGGGCATCAGCGGAAAGTAGCGGCACCTCCGAGCTCCCATTTTTATTTGGGGTCGCAGTCGCAGTGGTAGCCGAATCTTCGGGCTTTTGCTTCGGCTTCTTCCCCATTGTGGGCTTTGTCCGTAGGGCAGGGTGAGGGGCGGTGGTGAAAGTTGTAGTATTGAATGAGCAAATCCTCTGCTACTTGAACCCAGCGAGTTTTTCCCAAAAAGAGAAAAAAGGTGCTGCATGGAAATTTTCAGCGTTCTGTGGGATGTGCTGAACACAGGGATCAATTGAGCATCCCTGCATATGGGCGTCTACCGCGCCTATGCCCCACTACAACAGCAACACCACCAGGCATTGGGTGAGTACGAATATTTGTCTATTAAAAAATATGTTGCGGCTATCTGCTCCTGTTAGGCCCCTGCATCTCTGCAAGCCCTGTGCCCAGCGAATCGGAACGACAATACCAATACTAGCAAGATTCTTAGCGGTATGTAGGAGTCAATCGTGAGGTTATATCAGTACCTCTTAACTAATTCCAATCAGACAGATCATAGGAACAGGCGATCAAACTTCTTTGCCCCAAGTGGGGGCATTGCAACTACATCTGACGGTCCACAAGGTTTGTCTATCCCAGAGAGAAAAGGGTGGGAGAGGGTGAGAGAGGGATGAGGAAGGAAAATTTATTAACATCCCCGGGCACGGGAATAGAGGATATCCACTCACTTCTTATCCGAGCCGGATTCCTACGGCAGGTACAAATATACAATCTATTTACAAAGACTAATACCGAATCTAACATACCCCGTTTGGTAGGCTCACTCCGGCGTTTTCCACTACCTCCCCTTCGGACAACGAGTCCATGAGAAACTAGAAAAGCTAGTTGACAAGCACATGCGTACCATTGGTTGGCTTCTCTTTTCATTATAGGAGAGCAAGTGCTAATGCCATACGAGGTGCCTCAAAGCTTTCCCTTTCGACAATCTCAAGTGAGAAACTGTGGGACAAGACGGGACGACTTGAGAAGGGTGGTGCCGAGGTGGGTCTTCCCTCTCATCTCCTAAAGGTCTTATTAGCCAACTTTTTTTCTATATAGCTTTTTAGATTTAAAGATCGCAAGGGGAAAAAACTATTGCTTTCCCCGACCCATGAGGAAGAGATTACAAAACTTATAGGATCCCTTGTAAACTCTTATAAGCAGCTTCCACTAAGGGTCTACCAGATAGGTACATTTTCCTTCTTCTTTATTTCCCTCGCAGATGATTAACACCCACAGGTCGTAAATTCCGCGACGAGCTACGCCCTCGTGCAGGGCTTCTCCGGGGAAGAGAATTCACTATGAAAGATCTCTACACCTTTGACTCAACTGAAGCGGGTGCTCTCGAAACCTACAACGAAGTTCAAACAGCCTACAAGAATCTCTTCAACGAGATCAAGCTCCCATACATGGTCGTATGTTCCACTAGGCAAATCCCCTTCTCCTAGCCCCTTGTTAATATATACAGGCGGAAGCCGACTCCGGGAACATAGGTGGCTCCCTCTCCCACGAATACCACTACCCCTCCTCCTCTGGTGAAGATAAAATCTTTGCCTGTAACTCTTGCACCTACACCTCTAACTCTGAAGTCGCACACTCTCGCATTCCTAAACCCCCCTACATTGATGATCCTACGAATATCACCGTGTTCCACGGCATTACAAGGGACCGGAATACACTCATCAATGTCTTCCACACCCGGTCAAAAGACTCAGAAGCAGCAAACGAGGTTAACACCCATAAAATCAAAACCCTCCTGCCAGAGTTTGACCCAAGCGTTGGAGCATCTGCATTAGACCTATTCATCTCCCACTTCACCAAATACTGCGAGGGTACCACATCCGGTAATTACTCCGAGATTATCAACCTCTTCGATCTACGTCTTCCCCGAAGCGTTACAGAAGCAAGCTTTAGTAATCACAGCGACCAGCCCACATTTAGGGAGTTTATAGCCGATAAACGCATACCGACAACCTCAATGACCAGCGACCCGGCCACTGATATGCCACTAAATTTAATAAAACCGAAAGAAGGTGATGGGTGTCCAGAATGTGACAGCGGAATACTAACTTGTACCACTGCTATCGAAATTGGCCACACTTTCCACCTTGGCACTAAATACTCTACAACGTTGAATGCCATCATTGCGAATGAGAGGATGGAGTGGGTATCGATGGAGATGGGCTGTCATGGCATTGGCCTTTCGAGGATGATCTCTGCCGTAGCAGATGGCTATCGTGATGATAATGGCCTGTGTTGGCCAAGGGTTGTGGCGCCGTTCGAGGTTGTGGTTATATATAAAGATGCGAGTATGAGAGAAGATGCAGAGGAGGTTTATGATTTACTTTCTGGGGGCACAGATATTCTACTAGATGATCGAGATAGGGATTTTGTGTGGCGGATGAAGGATGCGGAGCTGGTGGGGTACCCGATCTGTATTGTGCTGGGCCGAGGGTGGAAAGACGGGCTAGTGGAGATACAAACTAGGAGGACGAGGGTGAAAGTTGAAGTGGGGTTGGGGGAACTTAGAGATATGGTAGAGGGTATGTTAAGGGATTTATAGCTTATACACAAGGGGAACTACATGTACATTCAGAGAAAGCACATAGCCCGAAAGAAAGACCCCCAATACACACCCACATCCTGAAACCCCCTTATTAATTCCCCATTAAGATATTTTTAACACCCAAAACATCTTCCTCGTTTGCAACCTCAATAACCTTCCCCACCTCCGCAGTATTTCTCATTAGTTCCTTTGCCCCTGCATATAGCATTCGCAACTCGTTATTCGTTGTCGGTGGCATGTAGTACAACAACACATACGGTGCTGCTTTTCGCCCTGATGCAAGATCCAGAGGATATGAGAGGAGCACGAAGCGGGGGGTATTTTCTGGGAGTTCTTCAGATATAGCCTCGAGAGAAGTATATATCTCCCCACCATCCTCTGAAAGGATCTCAAGAGATTTACGATCGATCTTATCTAAAATTCATTAGTGATGAGGATAGTTGAGAATGCACAAAGAAATAGAGGTACAAATTACGCCCTGCGGGTCCTTATTACGGGAGGTCTGAAGTCTGAATTTCAGGAGGGCATCGCGGGTCTCAGGGGAGAAAGAGTAGAGACGAGCTTCAGAGGCCTATAGAGGAATGTTAACCAAAATATTTCAAGATTATGCGATACGTACATACCATAATTACTTATTCTGTCCTGTTATGTTGTAAGCAGATTTGTGGAAGCTATCTGCCAGATGAGAATCATGAGACCCAGAACATGAGGGGCGGCAAGATAGGACGCGGGGTTACCCAGCTCTGTGTCGCACAGTGTCTCAAAGCTTTGATCACAAAACCTTCTCCCCTTAAATATACCCCCCTCTCCACCTCCGAGTTCTCCAAAACCCACCACAAAGTCATGACCAACGAGCCTACTAAGAACGACACCGCTGCTACTACAGTCGGCGATACCTCTACCGTAAGAAATCCTTCTTCCATTGCTCTCGCCCCGAACCAAAGCTAAGATCTCACAGTTAAGCGAAGACGTCCCAGGCGAGCTTACAGCAGTGGTCGATGAGCTTCTCGACAGCCTGAGTACAAAGTTCGCAAGCGTGTCAAGTGAGATTTTTGAAAAAATCGAGGCGATGTCGAAGCGGCTTGATGCAATGGAGGCGTCATTACAACAGTCAAATGCATCAACGCCGAAATGAGAGGGACTACGTAGTGGCTCTAAAGAAGTCCGAGGGTTTTCTGGGGGTTGGCTGTGTTTGAGGGTGGAGTACTATTTTCTTTCTTTCTTTCTTTGCTAGGCGAGTGTTTATGATTATCGTACCTACTTAACTTATAATCCTAAGCTACATTAGAAGTGCCGGTTTTGCTATAGAAAATTTAGATAATTGAGGAGAATAGAGAAGCAGACCTATATAAAGTCATCCTACGTCGCAGATATATCTAAACCACACAGAAATATATATGGTTCATCACCCAAATACATAACTAGTATAATACAAAAGAATTTCTGGGATCTTGCCACTATTAGGAAAAGCGGGTATAACCCTTATTGTAATATGCGGGGGGGGGGAAGAAGCTGATGATTTCCGGGCGGAAGGAACAGATGATCGATCTATCTAATATACATGTAGTCACGAAGAGTCTGTAGCAAGGGCAATGAGGAACTGATTGGCACAAGAGTTGAAGACTCGCTGGTTGGATAAGAGGTGGGGTATGCCGCTACAAATAACAAAGTCAGAATTAAGATCTTTAATGAGGTAGGCTACATTTATAATTATGTAGTACATGTACATGTAGTTTGTGACGTTGACAGGTTAGGACGACTGCAGATTCTTCCAATACATCCTTATCAATATTCTTCTTACATGTAGTTACTTGAGTGATGATTGAGTTTGTGTATTCGTTAAAGACTCTATAGCAAGATTTTAGGGTGTTGATGATAGCATTGAGATCACCGAAGGAGATGAAGCAGGAAAAGATCTCCAGTAGTAAATCTACATGTACTGCATGTAGTAGGGCGAGGCTAAATCCCACTAGCTTGAGCTTTGGGAATTTTGGGGATGAATAAAAAACTTAGATGCATTGATGATTGGTGTGGATAGCAATCTGGCTACGCCGAATGGCAGTGAATATATACATGCATAGCTACATGTATATTAGAGGTGAACAGCCAAATGGGCTGAGAAACTCAATATACATTGTTTTATTCTAGGGATTCTTAAGCAGTTGCATATACATGTAGTACTTTTAATTTCAAGTTACAAACACCTACAGTGTCTCAAGCTGGGCACAACCTTGTATTTTCTCAAACATTGTGTACGCTGTAGATAAACCAAAATTTGCAATATAAATACATATATATACACACTTTGGAAAGGCTGCGGTGGAATAATTGTCCATAATTCGTATAATTCATAAAATAAAGGCCAAAAGAATTAAAAAAATACCTACGTCTAAACAGGAATCCTCGAAATACCATCCATTCCTCTATACCATCTATATAATGCACAAACAAACCCACAGGAGTTTTTAGTACATAAAAAAAAATATATGTAGTTACCTATAAAGACCCACACCATATATAGTCTTGAACACTAATGGCTCGTCGGTCTCTTAGAGTATCACTCTTGACTCCTTCTCTTCGTGCATCCATCTCCAAACTTTCTTATGTTGCTCGAGCGCAACAAACGTCAGAATAGTATGCGGTCCTAGTCTCATAAAGCTCGGCACCCAGCCCCTGAAAACCCACCCCAAACCCTCTGTCCTAGTTATATCCCTGACCAATGCCCACACACTCCCAGTTCCCGTCCCTGCCATAACCCTTGTCTTCACCACATCAACTGGTGAGCATATTGTCGTCGCCACCAACCCACTTAACAAGCTCGCCGTGAAGTGGGTCGCCATCCCGTCATTAAAAACTGGTAAGAGCACTAAGTAGGACTTGAATTGGTCGTAGGTTGCTAGTTGTGCAGCAGTCATCAGTGCAGCTCGAAGTGTATTTGGCCATATCCCTCGGAGTAACGAGCGTAGACCTTCATCGCGCCCCATACTAATGAGACCGTCAATGGCATGCTTGTAGTTGCGCCTGAGTTGTGGGGGGGAGGCCAAGTCGGATTGCATCCGGACGTTTATTACATCGGCTGGATTACCAGCGGCTCCACCAACCCTGGGATATACCATTAGATGAGAGAGGAGCAAAGGGCTTGGGTGTTTACCAGCCGGATATTGAGGCGATTAGTATAAGTTTAGGGAATGAAAGTTTTTCACCGTTAGATGTGAAGTGTGTTTTGAGTTTCTCATAAACGCCGAAACGGGTGGTTGAGTAGGTCGCTATATATAAGATCAGTATCACGTCTTAGGGGTATGAGGGTAAGGTAGGGCTGGCCAACCTTGCCGTAGTAGACTTGCTGAGAGCTGTGCAATATCACGTCGTGTCAGGATGAAATCTGCCTTATATACGCCGAGACTGGATCGTAATGGGACCTAAATACTAACCCCACTGTACAACGACAGAACTCCTACGGCATATTAGTTACTGCCTATGAATTATGGACTAGGAGGTCAGTACCTTCTTTTCGTGCAACACCAATAAATGTCCCCAACATTGTCGACTTGACACCAGGAGTTTTCACAGTTGTTTGTAACCGCACCTGTAGCACCGAAAACAATTAAATCAGCCCAAAAATTCCTTATAGTTACCCTAAAGTAGCCATATACCTTTATTAAATCTCTATACACGGCAATGTTAGTTCCTGTTCTATTCGACTCCTTTTGAATGGCGTTGGTCTGGTACATACAGAGGGTGAGTAACAAATGCAGCCATACAGCTAGAGCTACCTCCAAGCCAAAAGGGGTAAACCGGTGGGTATTTTGAAATCTTCCTCTCCATTTCTTTATTTTGCTGAATAGTAGTGACTGTCTACGCAATTGGTGTATTATGTAGTTTAATCTAGTGTGTGGTGGTGAGCCAAGAACAGCTTGAACTTCAGCGAAAAAGATAGCTAGAACACACGTGAGCGTTAGTTAGCCTTAGCAGCTGCAGAAAACCAGAACTTAGGGGCTGGCTGAGATGTAGGGCTTAGGGTTTTCATAAGTGAGACAACAGAGGGGGAGCACTTCTGTGCTGACGAGTGAGTGACTATGATCGGGCTTCTCTAATGGCTCTTTCTATATTTAATTGTAGGTACACGTAAGTACTTACACACACTCAAAATATACATAATCTTTGGTGGAGTGGAAGGTACAAAGGTGTCGTCATACGCTCATGGGAAAACCCCCTCAACGCGTCTCCAGTTAGCAAAATCCAATTGCAATAGTCTACCCAATACACTGAATATTGTATACTGTTCGTAGCTGTTTCCTCTCATCTCATCTCATCTCATCTCATCCTTCTTCCTACTCTTCCACTCTCCCTATCTCCTCATCTGCGGGGATTTTCGCATTCGGGCTGCCGGATAAGGTCTTGGCATTCTATGTCACGTGGAGATTAGTAGTTAGTACAGAAAGAAACTCTGGTGGGAAAAAAATTTCCATCCAAGCATGAGCAAACAATTCTTGCCCCACGAGTAAAAGCCCCCTCCCCTCCCCTTCCCCTCAATTGATACCTCTAATTCATCTCATATCCCTATATATATTACAAATCATTCATTCTCACCATAAAACTCAATCCCCCCCTCCTCATTCATCCAATCCTCACTCTTCCTTCACCATCAATCAGTGGCGATACCATAATCTTTCGCTGATACCGAACCATGCTTGTGTGGGCTGCCACCAAGAAAGTCCCTCGCGACGTTATACACCACAATTTACGATCTTCATCTGGATCATTAGGTTCATCAATACTACCCCGGCTATATTCTTCGCAACAGCGATATCTTCAAAGCCGCCAATCCTCAACATTAAATTCAAGTGCCTCTAAAGCCCCAAAGGTTGCTAGCCAATACCAGGGTATAAGCCGCAAGTACTCTACTGCGACCCCCCCCTTCGCTGCCCCACTTGCAGAAGCGCATGCTTCAGTCAATTCTGAATACCTAAACTACCCCTTCAGTCGTCCTCCAAACTTTCGCGAAATTACACCCGTTAACCCCACAAATGTAATCATCCTCGGCACTCCCGAGGTCCAAGACAATGTCCCAAAAAACAAAGACGAAACCTTGGCACTATTCTTCGTATGTTTGAACTCAGGATACCTACTTCGTGCAAATTCCATGCTCTTAATTATGAGCACAATAATGGATAAAGACTCAGCACCGCTTATAAACGCATATAACCTTTTTCTACAAGCCCTGATTGAAAGAGCCGAACAACCCGATGATTTAAAGGTCTTTTTCATGTGGTATGAAGATAATATGAAAGTCCAGCTTGGTACAGCGGGGAATGCGACGACATTTGCATTATTACTTAAGGCTAGCTTAAAATGTACGCCAAAGGTAGGGCAAGTGTATCTCAGGGAGTATGTGCAGCAATGGAAGGGTACTGGTAGTGGAATTGGGGACGTCCTGGTTGACCCGGTATTGGCGAATGAAGAAGTTGTCAAGATTGCAAAGGTACCAATACTCTAAAACTAAACCCTTCAATACTTGTCGTTCGTCCAGCCTAACAAGTTCCCAGATTTGTAATCTCCTGATCTCTGAACTCCACGAAAGCCACCACGCTCTTTTCGAAAAGGCTTCCGCAGAAAGAGAACTCCCGGAAATCAAATCAGTCCCCTCCCGTGGCCATGGCCTTGCAGCAATTCAACAATCAATCCGCTCCCTCGTTGACCCTGCATTCATGCCAGAAGCCTTCTCAATCTCAGGCCAGGACAATATCGCACTGCAAATTGAGCGCCAGCGCCTCCTAGAAGAAGATGCATGGGAGTCGGCTCAAGAGCGATGGAAAAAGGATCACGAGACTATGTGCGCACGCGGCGTTCTGGCTGTTAATCAACCACTTAATTCACTACTTTGGGAGTGGCATCAGAGTTTTGTCCCGCTAATAATTGAGGAGTTATCACGGGTTCGTGCCGCAGAGAAGGATGAGCCTGGCTCGATCGCTGGCTCGACAGAGAGGTGTTTATATGGTCCATTTCTAAGGCTGCTCCCACCGGATAAGGTCGCAGCCATTGTAATGGTAGAGTTACTGAAGGTACATAACTCATCCGCTGGAGCGCTCAAGACGAGTAGAGCAGTCATGCACGTAGGCAATATGTTGGAGGCCGAGTACCTAGCACAGGAGATTCAGAATAAGGATAATAAGGAGCTATTTGCCCACGTGAGGAACAAGGAGAATTTGGGGGAGATTTTCCAGAATGATAAGGCAATGTGGAGTAAATTGATTAGAGAAGCAAGAGAGAACGCTCCTGAGACAATCATGGCTAAAAGGAAGATATTACTGGAATGGCCAGTTAAAATTAAAGCAAAGGTCTGGACTTAACATAATCCTCATATTGAGATCTAAAGAAATTTTTACTAATTACACTTTAAAACTATAGCTAGGCGCAGTGCTATTGACTATGCTCCTCCACTGTGCAAAGGCCCCAGTCGGAAAATATAATGCAAAGGGCGAAAAGGTTGAACTCCCGCTTCCCGCATTCTGCCACACATACCGCTACGTTAAAGGGAAAAAACTCGGCCTCATTACCCTTGACTCACACCTACTGAAACGCCTCGGCACAGAAGACCTTAGACAAGGGTTCCTAGGCCGTCTCCTCCCCATGGTCGTCGTCCCCCGAGAATGGAGAGCTTGGAATGAAGGAGGCTACTACTACACCCAGTCCAAAGCAGTCCGTACAAAGTCCTCCCGTGAGCAATCTGAATACGTCAGAATCGCATCTGAAAGAGGGGATTTGAAAGACCTTTTTGCGTCACTAGACGTGCTTGGGAAGACAGCTTGGAGGATCAATAAGAGAGTTTTTGATGTAGTTATTGAAGTATGGAATTCTGAGGAGGAGTTTGGCTCAATCCCACCAGCGTCCAAGGAGGCGGTTTTGCCACCGGAACCGGCGCCAAACCAGGATCCAAAAGTGAGGTATGACTGGTTACAGAGTATAAGGATGCTGCAAACAGAGGCAATGAACAACCACTCAAAGAGGTGCAGTGTGAACTTCAAAGTTGAGATTGCAAGGGCTGTAAGTTCCCCCCTAATATTTCGTGCAGAAATAGCTACTAATACCTTAAATAGTTCATGTTTGACAGGTTCTATTTCCCACACAACGTAGATTTCCGAGGTCGTGCTTACCCAATCCCCCCAAATCTCAACCATATCGGAGACGATCTCTCACGAGGTCTGCTACAATTTGATGTAGGGAAGGAGCTTGGTGAGAATGGGTTGAGGTGGTTAAAAATCCATCTTGCAAATCTTTGCGGCTTCGATAAAGCGAGCTTCGAGGATCGAGCGCAATTTGCTGACGATAACCTATCGAATATCATTGACTCTGCAACTAATCCTCTTAAAGTAAGAAGCCCCATATTCTCATAGAACGTAATAACTATCCTAACAGGTAACAGGGAGAGAGATGGTGGACCAAAGCCGAAGATCCTTGGCAAACTCTCGCAACGTGCTTTGTATTAAAAGATGCACTCGAGATGGAGGATCCCTCCAAGTACATCTGTCATGTCTCTGTTGCCCAGGACGGCACCTGCAACGGCCTACAGCATTACGCAGCGCTAGGTGGAGACATGATGGGTGCGGCCCAAGTCAATCTTTTGCCTGCCGAGAAGCCTTCAGACGTTTACAGCGGTGTAGCCGAACTAGTACGAGCCTCGGTCGTACGTGATGCCAAATATGGCAACGAAATGGCTCAGGTTCTTCAAGACAAAATTACTAGGAAGGTAGTCAAGCAGACGGTCATGACAAATGTCTATGGTGTTACGTTTATGGGGGCTAGGGAACAGATAGAGCATCAGCTCATGGATATAGAGTCGCTCGCAGAGTACCGAATTGGACATCCAAAGTTCACGGTGACCATGATGGCTTTTTATATCGCAACTAAAGTTTTCGATTCTATTTCTACTATGTTTTTTGGGGCGAGTCAAATCCAGCATTGGTTAGGGGCTTGCGCGAAACGAATCTCTTTATCTGTTTCTCCGCAACAAATGGACCAAAGCTTCCAGGATGATTCAGAACCCGTGGTAGAAACCGTGGTGAAAAAGAAAAAAAAAAAGCCCTCTAGGAAGTCGAAGGTAGAAGGCGAGGAGGAAGTCGAGGAGGAAGTCGAGGAGACTGTTGAAGCAGTTGTACCTCGGAAGAAGAAAGATATCCACTTCATGACGAGCGTAGTTTGGACAACACCGCTAAGACTCCCAGTCGTACAGCCGTACCGGCATGATAAAGTACAACTTGTCGAAACCAACCTCCAGAACGTGTACATCACCGACCCCTCGGTCATCGACGAAATTAATGCAAGGAAGCAGATGATGGCGTTTCCACCGAACTTTATTCATTCCCTTGACGCAACCCACATGCTCATGAGTGCAAAGAAATGCTATGATGAAGGTTTAACATTTGCGAGTGTTCACGACTCCTTCTGGACACACCCGTCAGATGTTGACACACTAAACCGCATCCTACGAGAGGCATTCATCGACCTGCACTCAGGTGAAGTCATGAAGAACCTTAAGGACGAGTTCGAGGTTCGTTACGAAGGTTACAAGTATCTTGCATCGATACACCCTGATAGTCCCATCTCATCTGCTGTAAGGATGCTCCGAGAAAACTATTGCAAAAACGTACTCAAGAAGAAGGGCTCCGGAAAGAAATCGACGCTTACAATGCTGGAGGATCTTCAATGGGAGAGACGGAGAGATCAGCTTCTCGAAAGTAAGGATGAAGAGGAGAGGAAGATGGGAGAGATGATGGTCACGCCTAGTGTTCTTGTTAAACAGATGGGTGGTCTCGAAGTTCTAACTGAGGAACAACCTGAAGAGGTTAAACCGGAACATCCAGAGGGGAGTGATCATGACCTAGAAGCGGATATACTTAATCCTTCCTTAGGTGATAGTGAAATGGATATTCACGATCCCCCTCAACCAGGGGTTTCTATAGCGGAAATTGAAGAAATGGCATCGGGCCCTAAAAAGAAAGCCCCCCCTAAACCAGTCTTTACTCGTGTTTGGATGCCTTTAGTGTTCCCGGAGTTACCACCTAAAGTGAGTCCCTTAATATCCTATTTATGACTATTTACTAACTTACTATTCTTTCAGGGCGATTTCAAAGTAGAGGATCTTAAGCAAAGTCAATATTTCTTCTCATAAGGGATACTACAGCTTGGACGTTCTCTCTTTCCCCTTCTCTTTCAAAAATTGTGTTTGTCTCTGGCCAATAATTTCTCATGTATATTTTCCATAACTCTGTATCCATTGATTCAGGATAGAGTATAAAGTTCTTTTGATTGGGTGGTTTTTTTTTTTACCAGTCTTATGGTGTATTTCGGGTGGCTAGTTTCCATTTTGCTGTATGATATTTAGTGTATAGTGATGGATGACAAAGTTCCTTGTTTATGATTTCTTTTGTAAGGGGCATAGTGCTATACAAACGTCTATAGATATAGATATATGGCAATATTCTCATAATATCTAACCCCCAAGGGAACCCCCCTCAGGATAGCTGTCACTATAACCCCTATGCCCTTAGAACACTTCCGTAGAAAGTGTTGACCGTGACTATAAAATGAGGAGACTTATAAATGAAGAAATGAAGAAATAAAATAAGGGTATAGGTTATAAAACCAAGATTTTCAAACATCAATAAATACCAGTTCCCCCGCAGACTTCGCAACCTCAGCCTATGAATTGATATTCTACATCCTTCATGAGACATCACTCGAGAATCCTGAAGGCCAAGCATTTCCAATAAGACTGAGACAGGGATGTCAAACTCTTTCACGCGGCTTCAACACTTCACGTCACTTGCCACGCGCTCACTATGGCTCCCTCGTCAAGATGCCACATCTCGATCAATAAGTCATTCGAGAAGACAGTCTTGTCGCATCCTTTCAATCATCGAGTTGACTTTATCCTCCCAACAAACCTGTACCAGTATATTTCGAATGATTTGAATTCGTGTTCTATCTTGGGGAAGCCGTTGCGCTATTGGAGACTTTGTATACCATTATTAGCAATTTTGGAAACAGGATTCTTGACAAAATATGTCAAGAGTGGTTTGTACCAATTTGAACTTTTAGACATTTATCAATGGCTCTAGGCAAAATCTGATATATGACGATAGGAAATATAATAATGCTCTCACAAGGCCGCATAGATGTTGATAACATCTACTCCCTCAATGATGGCTTGCTCCGTCTCTCCCTCCACAAAGAGATATATGAGAAAGCAGGCTTGGTTGGCCAGTCCGCCCGTTTTGGTAATTCTAGTGGTAAAAATAAGCAGAATCGCTATTGTATAAACTCTTCTCTAAGTAGAACCAAAACATTGGCTAATGGCAGCATAAAATAGTGGTTGAAATAAACCTTCGAGATCCCTCCATGGTCCATGGGAAAAGGATTTTTGAACGCCTCATCTGGAGTTTCACTAATGTGTTAAAAGAACCAGTCAACTTCTTATTCTGTGATCTCAACCAAAACAAGTTTCCTTCTCAGTCACCCTGTCCAATTCTTGAAGTCCTCTCTGCTTTACCGCGTGAGATACAGGCTCCGCAAGTTACTTCGCAGCCAGTATTATTTCCGAGCTTCCACCCACCTACAGGCTCAAGAATTACTGGCGGTGGGAAATCTCAAGAAGCAGAGTACCAGCGCGAGGTGTGGCGCGAGTGGGCCCTGAATTTACATGAATGGCTCGCGTTAGCCCTTCTAGGTCCTGCAGATCGGATTAAGGCGAGTGATGATGTTGATCCATATTTATCCACCTATTCAGTTGATCAGGGTGATACCGAAAGTGGCAGTGAAGGCGTGACAAGGTTAACGTTCCGAGGAATGATTCCAGCCCCGTGGATTAGAGAGGTTTGGAAGGCTGTTTGGTAAGTGACATTCACCCTTATTGCCATTACCAATACTAATGGGATTTTGATGTGCATTAGCGCATTATCTTCTTCATATTCTATTGCGGGAGTAAAAGCATGGGCTGCGGTATCAGTACATGGGTTTGAGAACTCTCCGATCAGTTGGAAAAACTCGGCCCATGGGTCGTTAACTGGTGGTGAGAATGGGTTTACAGTTTTAAGGTTGCCAATGGAGGTGGAGGGTGGGAGTGTTATGGGTGAGAAGTACATAATTTATGAGGTTTTGGGAACCCAAGATGAGCATTCATGAGGTGGTATATTATACATATTTTTCAATTAGACTGGTAAATAACTTCTAGGCGGAGACTTGTAATACAACAATAATGGTTCAAAGGTACTACATTGCCTATTGTTCTAACAGCATGAGGGATTGTAAATGAATAGTATACTAGCCACGATACTCCCTTTACAATAGTTGTGAGTCGATTGCCGCCAAAATATTTATTTCTACCACCGCCACCCCAACACATCGAGGCTGCTCTTGTGATTATAATTGACCCCTACACTCTTTGCTCTCTGCCCGCTCTTGATGCTCTTGGCCTAATTACTGAAGTAATTGAGAGGGAGGTTGACGAGTAGATTATTGCTTAGTAGTGCTCGCTCTAGCGAGTGCCCCACTATTCCTATATATACGATACCCTTATCTCAGCTATTCAATACCATAAACTACAACAATTACAACACTCACTTCGAGTGATGTTCCATGCTCCAACGGACTCCAACAGAGCCTCAATACCACCTAAGCACACCCAAACCACCACTACAACCACCGTAACAACAACACCTGCCATGGTCTCCCTCCTCTGCAATCCCCTCGCCACCGCTGACCAACTTGCCTCCTCCCCTAGCCGCGTTGATGGTATCCCCTCAGATCTCGAGGCAACTCTACGATGGGCCGGGTGCACATTAATCCAATCCGCAGGCATACTCCTCCAACTGTGAGTCTACCATTCAAAGAAGCCTAATATATATTGACCACGCAATCCCCAGGCCCCAAAAAACAATAGCAACCTCCACAATCCTTCTCCAACGCTTCTACCTCCTCTCCTCTCTCCGCACTTACCCCCTCCTCCCCACCGTCCATGGCGCACTATACCTCTCCACGAAACTGACCGAGCACCCAACGAAGCCAAGGGACATAATCAATGTTACTGCTTACCTCCTCCACGTCCCCTCTCCGTCTCCCATATCCCCACACAAACCCACTACACCAACGCCCGAAGACTACTACGTGAGTGAGGCAACGTACTATAAACACCGTGAGCAGCTGCTCGCGGCTGAAACTCACATTCTGCGCGCGACGGGGTTTCAGACCGCAGTTTCTCTACCGTACACGCTAGCTATTAATTATCTGCAGTCACTCGATGCTTTGTCGCCGGGAGTAGTTAAGCGCGCTTTCGCGTACCTGACGGACGCGTTGCTATCACCATCACTACTATATTTAACGCACCAGCCGAACGCACTGGCAGTGGCTGCTGCG
This sequence comes from Verpa bohemica, assembly GCA_033030345.1. NCBI lineage: Eukaryota > Fungi > Ascomycota > Pezizomycetes > Pezizales > Morchellaceae > Verpa > Verpa bohemica. Next base: position 551,038 of record JAUFSE010000003.1, read on the forward strand.
TATTTAGCGGCAAGAGAATGTGGGGTGAAACTTCCGGGTGGGTGGTGGGAAGTGTTTGATGTTGAGCGAGAGGAGTTAGGGTTTCTAGTTGTGGGGATGAAAGGAGTATCAGAGTTTGTTGAAACCCAAGTGAAGTTGTGGAGGAGGGAAGGGGGGTTGTGGGGGGTTGAAGGAGTAGAGATGGCACTAGAAAGGAGGAGGGTGTTAGATGAGGCTATGGAAATATAAGGAGGAGGTGTGTGGTTTATGGATCATATGTTTCTTGCATAGAGGTGAACTGGCGTTTTGTTTTGGTCATGTATTGGTACAACTTATAACACGTATTATAGATATTTTCATTGCGACCCATACTAACTACTGAAATACTTTAATTACTTCAAACTATAATATATATATTTCCACTTATCTCTACCTTCTTGATACTATACTCCCTTACAAAATCCATGGGATCATGGCACTCTTCTTCTTGTAAGCACTATCAAATTCCTTCCTATACCTCCTCTCCTTCTTCTGCGCCCACCTCAGCATAGTAAATCCACCCACAATGGTAAATAGCCCCACCGACCAGTTCCCCCCGGACAAAATCCACACCGCAGTCCAGCTCAGAACCTCAAAGCTGTAGTTCGGGCACGTAACAGCATCGAATCCATATCCCTTTGGAATAGCTCTCTTTGTGGATCCTGCGGGGCGGAGTGACCTCAATGTCATGTGAGTTGCAAAGTTTGAAGCTTGTGCAAATACCCATAATGCAATGCCACCGTAGAGAACAGCAGCATTATTTTCAGCCCGGAATGCACTTGGCCACCAAGAGGCGGCGGTAGTTGCAGCAGGCGTGTAAAGGAATAGGGACATGTAGAGACCACAAAGGATCCAGTAGTGCGCGGAGTTGCGGAAGACATAGTTAAAAGGCATAGTATTCGCCGAGAAGCGATGGACGAACAGAGTTTCTAGCTCGCGCTTAACAAAATTCAAGGTAGTGAGCGTGCACAGGATCCCCTGTATTTGCGTTGCCGGTGGGACGACATCTGCAGTGGGGAAATATGGGATATGTGAGAGGGGATTGAGAGGGGATCTAGAGTATGTGTAAGGGCGTAGGATGAAGTAGGCCAGAGGATGCATGATGAGAGGGCCAAGGTATTCGATTATGAAAACTGTACGCCAGCCGATTTGAGGGCCTTTAAAAAAATGTTAGTACACTATATTAAAGGGGAGGGCTGAGAGGAAGCTCACCTAAATCCTTGACAAGGACCATACTACCATCCCGTAGGCCGAGTTCTTCTACCATTACATCCTTTCCTGAATCCTTCTTGACAATGACAATTGAGCCATCGCCACCTTTTGTAAGTCTGAGACGATCCCGAGAGAGACCAGTGGTTGCAGATAGACGTGTGTAGAGTGTTTCAGTAGTGCAGGTTGCGAGGTCGATATCGATTGCTGAGGGGAGCTTCTTGATAGGGCGGCCTAGACATTAACACAAGTATTAGTAGAGCTAGAGCCCTTAGACATGTGTAATTGGAAGGTGAATATACCACGGGGCTTTAGCTGAAGCGAGATCATTGAAATTGATGATGGCCGGCTGATGATGGTTGATGATTGATGGTTGATAATAAGAAACCGATTTCTAAAGTCTGATCTAGAGATGATAGCTTCGTGGTCTTATGTTGCAGGGACAAAGGCTAGGAAGCTGTCGCGCAATATATTTTTTCTTCCGCTTCCTTGGCATAGCCGTGTCTGTTGGGACCTCGGTTGGTGTGTATGTCAAGGCGTGGATCACTCAACAACTTTCGCCCCAGAGTAAAAAGCGGATATGATATAGAGAGAATTTTAATGGATTGAGATGTAGACAAGCTGGCCACACGCCTAGAAGTATAATTCCCTAAACATACATAGAGTCCATGTATGTAATGAAGGTTATAGGCCACTCCTTGTTGCCAATGAAATGGTTTAGCTCAGGGTATTATGTACATGTACCAAAGCTCAATACCTACATGTAGTAAGATGATAATGAATTTACAGAATACATATAGGTATACCCACACCTATTTTCCCGTCTAGTGATTAGGGCTAACCTGCGGCCTTCAATTGCGCTATCTTGTAGAGCCGCGACTACATGTAGTTACATAAATTGGAGGTGTGGGATTACTACATGTACTACATGTAAATTATATCATTCATAACCGGTCACTCGCAAAAACTACATGTACTTGTAATACACGTGATCATAGGCACATACTTAACTACATGTATATATGATCATCGATTGTGAGTGCTTAAATTTTGGCTAAATATAGATTGGAATGAAAGACTTCTACAAGCAAATACAACGGAAATTTATCGGCCGGCCTTTGGATAATAGAGAGCCCTCTAATCGCTTATTTATTGAGACCATTCTAAACACCTAAAGATTTTACCGAGAAAGCATAATATCTCTTTAAAGCGCAGCCAAAGATAGCTCCGCCACAGTAGTAAACTTAGGAATATAGTTGTATATATAATATGTTAGTAAAAAAAAAAGGCGCTTTTAAAAGGGAATCCCTAGGATAGAATGATGAGTTTATACACTACATGTACGTAGCTAGGAATGATGCATCGGGAATTTTCTAAACTGATCCTAACCCTTCAAAAATCTCGGGCATTTCCTACCCTCCATAATAGATCGTAACCTCCTAGTAGACATCTTCCACAGTCTCCAGTTGCTTATCTAGATAGGTACTGTCCATTACTGTTTATCTAGAGAGGATGTTGGAAAGAGCGAAGTGCACCTGTCCTAGCCTTAAATTAAATTTTGTTGTGGCAGCTAGTGCCTAGACCAATAAGTATTTAACCTGTAGGGCCGAGAGTTGTTAGGACTGTTAATTTAGGGTAGAAGTGTTAATGCAGATTTTTAAATTCTATTTCTAGACACACTTCACTCGACATTCAGTCATCGGTATTGACTTCGCGGCAGGTCACTACATGTATGTTTTAGAGTATTTCATGGAAATTCTAGGATTGAAATTAATAAGTACATGTAGAAGTATGCTTATTTTGCCTAAGTTTAATCTATATATTACTGATTACTTAAGCGGAGGGTTTATTTTATAGGTATTATTGGGTTGTGTTACTTTGCGTACTAAAGACTGTATAACAGCTGGATATAGGTTTATTCTTTACTTGGTATATGTATAAGCTTTTCTTAACCAAAGTAGGATTTCTTATTAAAAGTCAGCCGTCTCATATACTAGGCTGCATAGTCTCGTGCCCAGACTTACGATTATATTGCTGCGCAGCCACCGTACATATAATCTGATAAAGGTGCTTAATTGCATGTAGTCTTAGGGTACAAGTCTTTAAGAAGAAGAAGAAAAAGAAGAAGAAGAAGAAAAAGAAGAAGAAGAAGAAGAAGAAGTAGTAGTAGTAGAAGTGCTTATAATGACCCTCTGCCTAAAGAGTTTTTAGTTCTTGGGGATTCTATCTTTGGGGTACCCTACAACATACATGTTCCTGGTCACAATGGGCTAGCGGCTGTACCGTATTTGTGGAACATGGAGGCTTTTGTGCATGAATAAACATTTTGTTGTGCAGATCACTGGGCGCGCTGTCAGGTGATACACATGTTGTGGCTTGCCACCTGGAACAGCATTATGTAACTTACATGTAGTATTCGTAATTACAAGACGTTTCCGGAACGGCCTGTTATTGCATACCATACAAAAAGTATGCCAAGTCTATGATTTTGGATGGTATGCAATAGCAGGAAATTTTGGAAGCGTCTTGTAATTACGAGTAGAGAAGTATGTGAAAAAGGATTCGATTTTGACTGGGGTACTGTTTATGGATGTTTTTACATATAGTACATGTAGGTATACTCTTATGTGTGGCGATCTATGGTGGTACTACGTGTGAGGTGGCTGTGGCGGCGCCGATGTGAATGGGAAATATAGGTACATACAAGCCACCGGCTGTCATCAGACTAACCCACGCACTCGACCGGAGGTGTAGGTACTAGCGAATTTAAAAAGCATTGAGCAAAACCCTAACCCACACGGGTCTCTTAGTGGGTCGAAACGCAATTGGGCTTAGAATAATTCGGGCTGGTTTCATGTGTGGGTTAGGGTTTTGACCCGTTCGATACTTTACATAGATCCTCTTGACCTTCAAGTCTCAAAAGTACATGTAATCATCCCTTCACCCCATCCCTAACTCAACTACGGCTACTCACGATGATTCAGCTCGCGATAACATCGCTTTTAGCCCAAACCACCTATTTCTTGACTAGCGAAGCAGATATACAGGTCGCCATTCCCCTTGGGACCAGCAAACGCATTAATGACCGCTGCCGATGCCACCCAAGACAACAATTCCACGTTCTTCCTTACTAAAAACCGTACCGAATCTAGTGCCTTTGAATGTCTGAGAGAGCGTGCATCGAGACCACTCGTATTCCGTAATAATAACAATATACCCCTCCTGGACCCCTCACAAGCACCAAGGCGGCAACCCCCCCCCCGGAACCACTGAAGAGAATAGTCCAGCGCGCCAAATCAGTGATTGACAAGGATCCATACGCTATTAATTTGGAGACTAGGATCGCCGAAAGTCCTCGGCAAACTTCATTTTTGCAGGTATTGATGCGGGCATTGACGAGCCAGTCGCTCATGTTAGCAATGTAATATCTATCTGGGATACGGGATGTCGTATCACAACACCTTCGGAGGATGTTTTAGATGAGGAATTCCGGATATTCATCAAAGATCCTAAATACACCTAAGTATCTCAAGCAAGGCACAGAGTCATGTCTCATCAGTGTAGAGGCGTACTTATGCTTTTCAAACACAAACATCCAGATCTCATTTATAGCGAAAGTAGTTCCCTCGCCAGAGGATGTCAAACAACTTTAGTGGAATTTTAATTGGTCGGGTAGGAGTCGTTGACTGCCTTGACTGCCGAATGGTCCCAAGATTAGTCTTAGAGGTAGAAGAGAAGAAAGTTGAGGACAATTTTTAGGGTGAACTTATTTTATATAAGTTCGATGTTGTTAGTGGTGAAGTTAAGACTTTGTAAACGTCATGTTACTTTACTGGATATCTGTGCTTAATATGGTAGGGGACTGTAGTACTTCTTCCGTTTTATTCTTGGTGATCGGTGCTTTTCTTTTTTAGTTCTTGCATACACGTATTTGATGGCAAGGGATTTTCCTCAGTCTTTTAGGGAGAATTTCAGAATCAGCCCCTCAGAATTTGACATTTTTCCTTTTTAACGGGAGTTTCTAGTAGATTACTACTTAAAACCTAGAAAGTCTCCAAGAATCTTCTGAGTAGATGAATTCTGGTATTTGGTTTTGCTACGGATAGTAGGATCCTAACTGCTAGAATGGAGTCCCTGGTATTGGGTTGTGCCCTTGGTCTATAGCCCACAGATCTCTACGTGATATTGAATTACTGCTAGTGTACAAGACTCTGGTATAAACATGCATTATATGTAGTTATATCACTTCTAAAGACTCGGCGATTGCATATTAAGAGTTATTGAATCTCGCCCGGCCGTCATATATGTCATGTACATATATATACCCTACGGTCAGTAGATATCAAGCGGTACTCATATACCCACTCTTGAAGGACAGACGAAAGTGTTCATTTTATAGGCACATAATGTAATTTGTTGCCTAGAAGGAAATAGATCTGAGAACCCCTATATAGACATGAGAAAGCAAAGTTTCTAGCTTTATGGCCGAGATAGTAACTCCCAGACAAGTTTCTCTAGTGAATATAATCCAACCAGTCCCTGTAAACCTGGATTCGCAGATGTGTTCCTTAAATAGGAACTGAATCTTCAGCCCGGTGGCTCAAGTGGAGTACATACATGTAGTACTACCAAAAGGAGAAAACCTAGCATCTACAAAACGGGGTTTTATGCGCGGGAATGGCTTGTGGGAGAGCCTTAAACTTTTTGGGATAGAAATAAGCCTTTTTATATACTCGTCTAGGAAAGGGTTCAGGATGCCTGTGCCTAACTCACCAGTGTTGGTACCCCCACCCATCATAATCATAAATTTACTACATGTATGCTTTGGAGAACACCCAATATATTATGTGCTTAGCTTTCTACCTACAATTATTTTAGAGAAATAAAGCTATTGTTTTCGAGCCCCCCCATGTTTTTACCAGCCCAGTGTGTAAATCTATATCTGACAATTTAAAGGGCTAAAGGGGACAGTACCTACATGTACTCTGTTGTGGTTGTTGTCTTAAACAGAGGTTTGGGGGTGGGTACAGACTCAGCACAGACAATATGGTATACGGCATACAAACCTATTATAAACACGGTATTCTGAATGTTTTCTCTTTCTTGGAGGACGAGTACCTTATGTAGTCCTGGTGTTTCCCTACCATTTAATTTTTTACCACTGACATGTGGCGGTTCTAACCCGCACGACATTTCTGGTTAACTACCACAAAAAATAAAAGCAGCGCGAGTAGGTGCTCGGAATTGGCACCTCCTATCCAATAATATTTCTTAGTACTAAAAATAGCCCTGGATTTTCTGTTCCTAGAAAGGAATTTACCTGCTCACACAATATGCACTCCACAAATATCTTTACATGTTAAGCTTAGTCTGCTAAAAGATTTATGTGATGAGGATTTTAATCCATATAAGTCGACATGGATAAAGAAAGCAGCTTTGTATATAGATCGTAGAATTGTAACGCTAGCTAAATGTGGGATCTGAGTGCGGTGTGGGGAAGGACCGGAAAGATCCGATATCAGTCTTCTTGCAAGCGTTGAGGTAAGGGGTTCAATGCCACAGAGGGATTGCATGTTTGACCATTCCCAAGTAAGTCGAGCAATAAGCCCGATGGATGACGGTATAAAGAAGTGACAGTTCAGACTCGAGCTCCGGGGGGGTTGCGTATGTGCGTAGGTATGTGCACTGTCTGTACAAGGCTCCAGGAGTATTTCCCCGCCAGTGTTTCAACATGCCAAGCGTTGCGAAAGCTCTCTCCCGTCTCCCGAGTCTAGTTAGCCAAGTTCGCTTGTATATTCGTCATGGAGGCCGGTGATGAATGGGTTTGGTAATCCTAGTAAGCACAGGAAGGGCCATCGCACGGAACTGCTCCCATTTTTTGATAGTCTCTTCATTAATGGGCATTGGTTCGTCGCTCTCTCGAACGGCACGCTTTTTTTTCTTACTCCAAGGTATGTGAAAGGAATACATGCCACTCTGGTGTGCTTGTTCGTCCCGCGTTGCCAATCCCGAACACGCAGCCTCTCGCCGCTCCACACCCTAAAACGTTCGACACCCAACGGGAGTCCGTGCCTACCAACTCTCGTACACCACCCTTGCTCAGCTTGCCTTATCCATCCTCCAGTAAACCAGTCAATCGATCAACCCCCCCCTCTAGTCATCCCTTGTCCCGTCCCCTCCTCTGCCATTGATTGCCTACCTACAGTAGAGTACTCACAAACCCACCCGTTCGAATCTCAATCTGCAACCTTTTCTCTATGCTTACATGTATTGACCACTTGGGCACACACATACATACACATACACATACACCATACACACACACACACACACACACACACACACACACAGCTCTGTCCTAGTTGGGTCTCTCTGGCCTGTATCTGATTAGCTCACCCCTCTCCTTAGTTCCGCGAACCCAACCCTGCCCCTCCACCAATTGACATTGCGCCCAATTGGCATGAAATAAAACCCATAGGCGTCCCCCGTCCATCCCACAAAAAAAAAGAATACACACCCTCCCTACTAACGATCTCTTACGCTTTCTACCTTTCGTTGTGACCCTTCCTTTCCTTCCTACCATCGACTCTCCCTTCATCGCCTCTCCCTAAATTATCATCATCCCCTCAAACACAGCGCTCCAACGCAGTATAGGCATCACCAGGTCGCTCGCCCTACAAGACCTGTGTGGTGATCTCACAAAAGGCTGGCAAACAGAGCTAGCAGTCCATCTATCACTATAGCCACTTAGTCCCTCCTTGATCGTACTTTGTCGATCTAATCATCTTCAGGACACGACGTGCTACGAGGGAAACAATACATACACAACTCTGAACGAAGGATCTAACGAATCTACTTTCTTAAATTTTTTTTTTTTTTGGATAACGTACAATCGATCCTATACCGTTATTCCCTGATTTCACCTTGCTAAATAACGACCTTGAACGTATCACACGATAGTACTTCTCTTTGGTACGCAGCTTTTGTTACTCGTTTAGCTGTATTTCAAACTGTTTCTAATGATATTTTGGACTTTTCTTGCCACATTTAGCACTCATCAGGTATTGGTACTGCTTACTGGTTCTCTTGAGTTTCGTCACATATTTACAGTCAACTCTCTTTTCTCTCAAGGTAAAATTCCTTCCTGCTTACTATATAGTCCCATTACTTTATCACAACAGACTTGGACGAGTCAATTCTTGACATGAATTAATTAAATATTTCAAAGATATCATTGAGTTATTATCTGCCCATTCATAGGGCTTTATCCACCGAACTGCTCTTACTGATTTGTTCTTTACTCGTCAGTAACTACATAGCTCTCTATCGTCGCCATGGATCAGCAACAGCAGAACAACAATTTGCAGCCTACCGGACCGGGAGGCCGCAGGCTTCATATTGCGCATAGAAGGTCTCCTTCAGAGCTGACACCTTTGATGAGTATGTCAATTTCCCTTTATAATCAAGGACAAGCCTCTGCACAAGCTACCCATAATCCATCCCATCCCAAAGGACCAGGAGGAAGGAGGGTGGATGCCACATATCAAGTAGTATGCTTACAGAGCGTAGTGGAACAATTGGCTCTTCAGCAACAGATTGAAATGCTCCAGGCTCAGCAACAACAGATGATCTCAGCTCACCAGCAGTATGCAAACATGGGGCTACTTCCTGGACAGGCACACCTGCAACCAGGGGCCTTCAACCCCATCCAACACCAACTTCCAAATATCTCACCACAACAACAGCAGGGCGGCTTTCAATTCCCTCAACACCAACAGGGGTCTGCTCCTCAGGGTGCCCCTACTCAACCATCTGCACACAGGCGGAATCAATCTGCTATGCCAGGCATGGGTGCTGGTAGCAGTGGCCCCCCCCCGGCCCCTTCCTCTGGAGCTGCAGGTGCTTTTGGTGAATTCTCCTTAAATCACTCTAACTCGGCTGGTAGTGGTAGCGGTGCTGCGCCCCAGCGTCGACCACCAGGTGGGCCGGGGCAAGGTGGTACCAGCAGCGGACATCAGCGTAGACACTCACTCGCACTTCCTGAAGCTATCCAGGCCGCCCAATTGGCGCAAGCCCAGAGACAACAAAGCGGCTTTCAGTTCCCTGCTCCTGGGGCTACGACTACCGACAGCTCTAGCCCAGGAACAGGCTCTCCAAATAATGCTACGCCAACTGGAGAAGCCTCTAGCCCAGCAGTTTCTAGCAGCCAACCCCCTACAGCTGCTGCGCCAGTTCCAGCAATTAATAAACCAGCAAGTCTTGCTCCCCCTAGAGCTGGAAGAGGTGGGCATGGAAGAACTCAAAGTCTTGTTGTTGGGATGAATAATAGGGGCCCTGTTGGTGGTTCTCGTATTGGTGGATTCCAGTTCCCTCCGCCCATGGCCACAAGTGATGCCGGAGCAGGTGCAGCTACTACAGGCCAACAGGGAGGAAATCAGCAACAGGGTGGTAATGTGGAACGTCGTGGTAGTAATTCCGGCTTCCAAGGTCATAATCGCCAAGGATCTAGGAACTATGAGGGTAACTGGCGTAATCAGAACCAAAACCAGCAACAAGGCCATCAATCAAACGCTTCAGTCGATCTTCAAAACCTTGGCCAGGGCATGGGACAAATTAACCCTGGTTTTCAGCCTGGTCATCGTACTAGAGCTTCTATTGGGACGTTCCAGTTCCCTACCCAACCAGGTCTCATGATTCCTGGCCCTGGGGGCCAGAGCATCTTTATTAACCCTGCTACAGGCCAGCCTCTTCTCAATGTGGGCTTGTTGCAGCAGCAAACGCTTACCCAGCTTCAGATGCAGCAGGCCGCATTGAACGCCCAGACCATGGGTCTTGGGCAGATGGGCCAGGTCGGGAATCAGAATCTGTCTAATCAGCAGCAACAGCAAAGGAAGACATTGTTTACTCCTTATCTTCCTCAGGCTAACCTACCAGCTCTTTTGAGTAATGGACAACTTGTATCTGGTATTTTGAGGGTCAACAAGAAAAATAGAAGTGACGCATATGTCTCTACTCAAGATGGACTCTTGGATGCTGATATCTTTATTTGTGGAAGTAAAGACAGGAATCGAGCTCTAGAAGGTGATCTCGTTGCTGTCGAGCTGCTTGACGTTGATGAGGTTTGGGGCCAGAAACGTGAGAAAGAAGAGAAAAAGAAGCGCAAGGATATCAGCGACACCAGAGGAGGTCCTGGGTCAAATGCCTCTGCTAGCGTTGCAACCGACTCTGGTACTAATACTGATGGCACCCAAGAACAAACCGGGGGTATTAAAAGGCGAGGGAGTCTTCGTCAACGACCTACCCAAAAGAAGAATGACGACGTTGAGGTTGAGGGCCAAAGTCTGCTGTTAGTTGAGGAGGAAGAAGTCAGTGATGAGCAAAAGCCTTTGTTTGCTGGCCACATTGTTGCCGTTATTGAGCGAGTTGCTGGTCAAATGTTTTCAGGGTATGTTTTTCCTCATTAATACGCATAGTTGTATCTTTTAGCTAATGTAAATCTTTCTCTAGAACCCTTGGTTTGTTACGTCCAAGTAGTCAAGCCACCAAGGAGAAGCAGGAAGCCGAGCGTGCAGCTCGTGAAGGCCATTCTGGAAGACCATCTCAGCCTGAGAGATCGCAGGATAAGCCTAAGATTGTTTGGTTTAAGCCAACAGACAAGAGGGTTCCTCTGATTGCTATCCCCACCGAGCAAGCTCCACGTGATTTTGTCGAGAATCACCAAGCCTATGCCAACCGAATCTTTGTTGCTTGTATCAAGCGTTGGCCGATAACCTCTCTTCATCCCTTTGGTACTCTTTTCGAGCAACTTGGGGAGATGGGTGACATGAAGGTTGAGACTGATGCTCTCCTCCGTGACAACAACTTTGGGCCAGATGATTTCTCTGATGCTGTAATTCGCAATGTTGGTTTTGAAAACTGGACAGTTGAGGGGGAGGCCGAAGAGGTGATTTCTACCCGCAAAGACTTCAGAGAACTTAAGACTTTCAGCATCAACGCTAAGGACACTGATGCTATCAGTCATGCTTTCCATATCAAGAACGTGTCGGAAGGCGTTTGGGAAATCGGTGTTCATATTTCAGATGTTTCATACTTTGTAAAGCCCAACTCTTTGGTTGACAGAGAAGCAAAAAAGCGAGGTACTGGGGTTGAGTTGATCAACCGATCGGTACCCTTGCTACCAGCTAAGTTGGCCGACGAGCTTGTCTCATTGAAGGAGGGTCAAGATAGGTTTACATACAGTGTTGTCTTCCAAGTTAATGTGGATGACGGGAAGGTCATTGAGGAAGAGACCTGGGTTGGAAAGGCTATCGTAAAGAATGATGCTAATTTCATATATGGAGATGTCGATGGTGTGATATCTACCTCTGGGGGAGAAAGTGCTGTAACAGACTATAAGCAAGAGATCATCCTCTTACATGTAAGAATTAGCTAGGCCCGCTTATTCTAAGCTAGAGCTGACATTTTCTAGGATATTACGAGGAAGCTCCGCCAACAACGGTACAATACCGACAACATAGAGATCCCTGCAATGCGTTTAGTATCTCTACTTGACGACGAGAACATCCCCGTCGAAGACAATATCTTTCATTCACGCCCTGCATATGAAGTTCTTGAGGAGCTATTTGTAAAGACAAACGCAGTTGTTGCCCAAAAGATCGCAGCTGGACTTCCCGAAAAAGCTCTGCTACGCCGTCACTCTCGCCCGAACCAACGCCGCCTTGATAATTTTGGGGAGCGCATGAATCGTCTTGACCATAATATCGATATTACTAGTAGTGCAGCCCTTCAAACAAGCTTGTTCCGCCTGCAGGATCCTGTTGTACGAATGGTATGTTTATCCTAGTTTAGTTTTATTGGTACTGTATGCTGATCTATCTGTATACAGGGTATGGAGACTCTCCTCATTAAGGGAATGCAACGCGCCAAATACTTCGTTGGTGGTAAGTTGCCGGCTGAAGTACATGGCCACTACCTGTACAATCTCCCCCTATATACCCACTTTACTAGCCCTATTCGCCGCTATACCGATATCATTGTACAACGTCAATTGGAAGCCGTCCTGTCTGGGGGCGCTATTGAGCTTACGGAAGATATTGAGTCACTAGCAAAGATAGCTGAGCAGTGCAACGTCAAAAAGGATTCAGCGAAGAATGCACAAGAGCAAAGTATTCATATTGAACTCTGCCGTGCCGTTGACAAGCGCCGACAGGAGCAGGGTGGTGAGCTGATTTGTGAGGCTATTGTTATTAATGTCTATGAATCCGCTTTCGATGTTCTTATTCCCGAATACGGCTTTGAGAAACGTGTGCACTGTGATCAGCTTCCACTGAAAAAGGCGGAATTCGACAAAACTAGCCGTATTTTAGAGTTATATTGGGAGAAGGGCGTTCAGTCGAACGTATATATCCCTGAAGATGAACGCCCAAAGGGTGGTGCCGCTCTTCGCGCGGCCAATGCTGCGGCTGCGGCGAAGGCTGAGGCTGCTGCGGTGAAGGCAGCTCAGGAGCAAGAGGAGATACAGCGTAAGATGATGGAGATTTCTTCTCTATCAATAAATGATCAAGACGCACTATTCGATGATGACGATGTTGAGGAAGAGGAAGAGGAAGAAGAACCTGAACCTGCCCCTGAACAGTCAACTTTGGCACCACCCCAATCAAGCACCCGACCGACTCAGAGTATGCCTGGATCACCTACGAAACCTACTGCTCAAGCTCCTCATCGGACTCGCTCTGACCCCAAGATGTCTGTCACTCCTATCGGTGGCGACAAGGGTGATGCAGGGGCATCAAACAAAGATAAATACCTGCATATGTTTACCTTGCGTGAGGAGAAGGGTGATTATATTCAGGAAGTTCGAGAATTAACTAGAGTACCCGTATTCTTAAAGACAGAATTAAGCAAGAGTCCTCCGTATGTTCCTCTCTAAATGATCCATTATGGGAAACTACTAATAGTGACATTGCACAGTTGTTTGACCATTCGGTCGTTGAACCCTTACGCTTTGTAAAGAAGGTTCAATTACAGTAATATATTCAACATATCAACACGAAGTGTACGTGGATATTGTGCGTGGGTATTTGGAGTGAGGGAATCTGGAATAGTTGTACGAATGGACGGCAGTCGATAGTGCTCGATTTAAATCAATTGGTGGTCTCTCTTTTGCATAATATATTACTTCGGGAGGCCGAATATCAATCTATTTCGATGGATGTTGGCCCGTTAATTACACACCTCCTAAATTATTCCCAAATAGTCTATGGGTGATATTTTTGTTTTTATTTCTCAACCTTTTCTGTAATGTTTGAATGTGAGTGAGGTATGAAGATGAAAGCATGAATTGGTAGAATTTTCTTCTGAGGAACGGCGATATAAGCTGATTTCGTAGTACCGGTTCTCTTTCATTCATATTCTGGAAAGTGTTAAGATAAGAGGTTGTGCATTATTAAATTTGGTGTTCTGGGTTTGCTTGGTCTTGATGAGCATTTGGAGTAGGTGTTTAGGGGCCGAATACTTCTTTCCGGGGAGTTATAAGATGTTCGAAGAGTTATGTAGAATGAGGAAGTGTGTATCAAAATTAAAAAGAGCCCTTTATACAAGCCCGTTTAAGTACTCTGTGGATTCTTGCCCCTCGCGCCCTTACGAAGTCTTGATTACTGGAAGGAGCCCACTTTTTTTATAGCGTGCTAGAGGATAAATTGTTAGTTCAACCATAAATAAGACGAATATTTTCGGTTATCTAGGTGTGATTCTGAGTACTATTATTCAGCTAAAAGAAATCCCAGGGGTCTCCGGGGGTGGTTAAGCATTTTTCCTGTAGAGTGCGAAGGTCCTGGGCGGTTGTGTGAGCTAATGGATTTATATTGGACACCAGATCTGGCATCAGGAAAGGGGTGGAGGGGGGGGGGGTGAGTGCGCCGGGGAAGATAAGAATGCTAGGTTTTTGTTCTCCTTGTCGACAATGTAACAGATTTGCGTCGAGTACCCTAGCAGTCACTCTTTACGAATGGAAACCCTTGTAAATGGTGCGTGCGTATTTCTATTCCTTGGTTTAGTCCAGATTAGGGGGGGGGGTTGATCTCCCGGAGAAGGAGAACAGGAGTATGTTAGTAAGGTATTAGGTTCCCGTAGAAGGTTCTCCCATCTCGTGATTCCTGACCTTAGTCTACATGCATCTAGATTTAGATTTATCGGAACATTTTGAGTATCCAATTTACTGGGCTTTGCTGCCTAATCACAGCACTTGCTTTCTCGCCGGCACTAGGCGTGTATTTAGAATTGGTTATGCTAATCAGTGAAAAGCACATGCTATGTAACGTGCAGTACCAGGGAGGGGAGGGGAGGGTCGGTTTTTCTCTTCCATAATAGAGGAATTAGGAAGTAAGCTTGCTTTGATTCTATAAATGTATCACGATGCAACCTAACTCAACCCAGCCCATCTCGCTATCTCGCTATCTCACTATTAGAAGTAGAATTTTTAGTCTACATATATCCCTCAGTTCTCTAAATACAATTCCAACAATCAAGAGAATTTTATGTCTGGGGGTATTGGAAGGTATATCCCGTACATGCACATAGTTATTGGGTTTTATGTTGGCAGCTCCTGTGGGTCAAGCCAGATTATGAGATGTAATTGACCAGCATAGCCGCTTCATGAATAAGGATATATCAATAACTGCATTCAAGATATGTCTCTAATTTATCGGTACTTAGCAAGATGTTGGCGGAAGCTGTTTAAGCTCGCTGGGGAGCTCTTGTTGCTACTTACTATTTTGGGGGAGGGGGGGTTGATCGGTTAAGGACCTTAACGCTGGGGTCCGCGCGCCTAGCATCGCTCAATAGGGCAACCAACAAGCTCAGGAACTAACCTTCTTACCCTTGTCCTGCAGCAGATCTGACGCTTACCCAGTTTCACTCTTGACGTCTACCCCGTGGCGTTCGCTGCCCGTTAACGTTCTTGCAACCTAAACTTCACTTCTAAGTAACCTCCTCATATTGTCCTCAAACACAGTTCAGACGTTTGCACCAACCATGTTGGACATCACAATCCTCTTCAGGAAAGTCTACCTTCATCCCTCTCGTTTCGTATCCTGCTTTCACCAGCCCCATCGGTACTCTGCCCTATGACCGTAGCTTTCTCTGCGCCGCCAGTTCCCCTACCTCCTTCACATCTTTCATCTCCCTCATCGTGACCCCCTCGACCGCCCTCATACCCTGGTCGGCCTGTTGTGACACCGATGTCTGGAAGAAGAGAATGTATTGACTTTTTTCTAGTATTGCTGCTGCTTATTTGCACATTGCCTCCTTTTCCCGTACTCTCCGCTGTGTTTCGCTGTGCTCTCGAACCCCTAATGCTTAGTAACTCCTAGATGCTGTCTGCGCTGTACTACCAACATGGCGTAAATTGTGAATCATGTGCCAAAAATTTATATATCTCTTCTCAGTCCCCACTTGTGAATTCTCCTTTGCTCTTCACCCTACAAGCCTCCAGTTACGCCATCATCATCTCTCCCTCTCTTTTCACTCTTTTACTTCTTGGTAACATTCTTGTCCAAATAGATTCCCCGGCGGAACCTTTCTTTACTCTTTACCTTACGGGACCGACAAAGTATCTTTGATACCGTAATAATATTTAATCACTTTATCTTTCGATTTACTTCTCACCAAAAGCTCCGCGAGCGATCCCCCCCCCCCTCCCCTTTATAAATATTCAAAGAAAAGAGAAAGGAAAAAAAAAAAAAAGCACACCAATATGACTGTTCTTCGAAAAATCTTTGCTTCTGCCGTTGCTGTCTTCGCAGCATTTAGCGGTATCACCAACGCTCACCCGGTTGCCAAACGTCAAGAAGTACCTGCGTTAACCGATTTGGATATCCTTCAATTGTAGGTTCAATTCTCGAGGAAGTAATCAGTAGCAACTGCGGAATTAACCAAGTGATAGTGCCTTGACTCTTGAACACCTGGAATCCGCATTTTACCAACAGGGATTCGCCAAGTTCCCTGCAGCAGATTTCCTTGCATTGGGCTTGAGCCAGGAGGAGGTTGATGGATTGGTACAAATTGGCGCCACTGAAGCAACCCATGTAACTGCTCTTATGGCAGCTATTGCGGGAGCTGGTGCGACTCCATTCGAGCCTTGTACCTACGACTTCAAACTTACAGATGCGGCATCCATGGTTGCTACTGCAAAAATTCTTGAGGCTGTTGGGGTCAGCGCGTAAGATAATACCATTCTGTTAGCAAGCTCTGGGGCTCTAGGGGTGGTTGCTTACGTTCCTAAATTTAGATATCTTGGTGCAGCGCCTCTCATTAGCGATGGAAAAATACTTTCCGCCGCAGCCGCCATTGTAACTATTGAATCCCGTCATCAAACCTTTATCCGTACCGCTCTCCGCGAGCCACCTATCCCACAAGCATTCGATGCCGCTATCGGTGCGCGCCAGATCTTCACTTTGGCCGCTTCCTTTATTACTGCTTGCCCTGCTGGTTCAACACTTCCTCTTCAGGCTTTCCCATCTCTCAGCATTGTTAATGCTGATACCGTGACTGCTGGGTCCGTTTTAACACTTACAGACGCTAATGCGTTCGCTGATCAGACAACTTTCTGTTCTTTTACTTCTGGAGAAGCTGGAACTCTGTTCGCGCCATTCTCAGCCGGTAGCTGCACAGTACCGCAGGGGCTTGGTGGGGAGGTTTACGTTACCATTGCTTCCAGTGGAACTTCTTTGACAGATGATGTGATCCTTGCTGGGTATGTACTATTCTTCCTTTCTATCCACGGGTATCACTAACAATTTTTTTTAGACCCGCTGTTTTGTCACTATGATCTTGTGCCTTATCTGTTTCATTTCTTTTTTATAACTCATCGTTTGCCCATATAAACCCTAATGATCATGGCGATTGTAATATTGGAAATACCCACATCTTCTATGTATTTTATAGCCAAAAGACTTATTTTCTCGAACTCAAACCGGCACTTTTAGTTGATGTGATAAATTGAAGCCTTATGCAAGATGTAATCTTGATTCTGTATTGGTTCCTGTATGCTACGATTTATTTCCCCTGTCGTCTCATATACTTGATTTTCACTTCACCAAGTCTTTAACGAAGGTATTAGATTTTTATCTTATTCTAATTGGGTGAGGAGAACGATAATGGATTTTTAGTGAATTGTGGGTAGTGCAGAGCTTGGATTAGAGTTGATTTTAAAGCGGTATTCCCCGGTGACAATATCCTTGCAACAACGTGAACAGGCATTTTACCATTCCAAATACTTGATACTTGGTACCCCCCGAGAAAGTCTGGTGTGGGCCTCGCTTACAAGCGAAGGCTGTTACGAGTTTCATAACTTCTTGGCATGCGAAAGAAGGCACGTCTGAGATTGAGTAGCTTTTTAATAGTATCTGACTCTAATACTTGGTGGAAATCTTCCTGTTTGAAAGGTAAATATAGAGAAAGTACTAGTAGACTTGGGTTTCAATATTAGGCATACTAATCGACCGTAGTACGAACTCTACGCCTAGATAGTTTACATCTACAAGGGTCGTAAGGTAAAAATCCAATAAAACCAGAATAGCAGTGAATCTTCCCACATCAAAAAATAGAAGCGGAAGAACCGTTTTTCTTCCTCGCCTTTTGAAGGGGTGGGGGGGTGGGAAGCACTGCGTTCGCTATAGGAAATTTAAGGTACATGCAAATACAAGAACAAAACTTAATCTGGTAAAGAAAACGAAGAAAAACGAAGGTGAAACTCAAAGACTGGAAAGTCTGAAAATTTCAGAAACGCCAGAAACAGTGAAGCTTTTAAACTCCTCGCAGACTAGATGCCATGAGATTCATCTCTCTCGTCAAACTGTATTTCCGAAAATTCAGATAACTCTGCATCGCTCCTTTTTTGTCGTTCCAATCATACAATTTTATTTTTTTTCCTTTTCCTGCGGACAAGGCGAAAAACGGCAGGACTTAGTTTTAAACGACAAACTTTGCCTTTGCCCTAGTGCTTCCAGCGTGGGCGCTTTCGGTATGACCAGAGAACTCCACAACCTCCTTGTCACTTAATCTGAGAACATCTTTAAACTTCTTCCCAATTTCCATCAAGGTTTCCCTAGCAGCAGGGTTTGTATTCTTGCCCCCACCAGAAGACTTTGTCCACAAACCAATCCTGAAGAAGGCCTTGCGGACGTTGACAACAACACCCATGATCTCTTTGTCGTTCTCGGACTCGAGGGTCTCGCCGATAGCAGCAAGCATAACATGAAGCCAGAGCTCGTCGATGGGAACAGCACGCTTCTCCTTAAATTGGTAGGACCATTTTCCGCCGTTCTTATTCTGGATATCTTCCCATTCGGGGCGCACACCGGCCTTAAAAAGGTGATAATCAGATTTCAGGCCTAGATCAGAGGTTTTGGCAATGTTGTTCTAGAGGAGTGGAAATGTAAGCGAGAAACTCGTAACTAGATGGTCAAGCTTAGGGTGAAAGATAGAACCATACATAGATACCCCAGAACTCCTCTACTGAATCAAAAGTGACGACTTCTTTCAAAAGATCATTCCAATTATTCTCACCCTAGATTTAACGCTAATAGTTAGCAAAACCTACGGTTGTTACGAAATTTTTTGAAAGTAAGATACAAACCTTAGGACTTGGAGGCTTTGTGAACCAAAGGGTCCAGGTATTCATCAGAGGGTGTTTAACATTAAAGTTATCGGCGGAGTGGAAAACTGTCAGTTGTTCCTTGTTGTTGGCATCAGGGACACCTAGACCAGTCTCATCATTGCCATCATCAACCTCGCCGTTCGGAGGAGAAACAGGGATTTCAGTAAGAGGACGCTGCTCGTCGAGAATTTCAAGCTTCGAAGAGTCCGCTGTCTCGGTAGACATGATAGTGCGATTAACTGAGAGTAGTGGGGTAAATGGAAATATGGTTTCTCTTTGTTAGTACGTAGATTGCTGCTTGATTGGCGGCGGTAGGGTAAATAGAATTTAGAAGGTTAGATAGAGGCTCAGGCTGAATAAAGTTGTAGTGATCGGTCGGAATGGGGCCTGAAGGCGGGGCTTTCTGAGACTCTCAACAAACTACATATCTTGGTGAAAACCCTCGACTGGGTTGGTGTTTATGTCAGCCGCATAGTGTTATAGGCTAGTTACACAACAATGCCTTTGACAGGTTTTCAACGTCCTGTCAGTTATCACGAGAAAGTATTGCCCACAAGCCTACAATGACTCTCCTTACGGCCCTCCCTCGCACTGTGGGGTCAATTATTGTCCGTTCAAGTCCATCTCTAAAAATCCTACTACCCGGGCTCTTTTTACCACCAATACAACACCAACAGAGCCGTTCAGCCTCTATCGTTTCAGATCTACGAAATGTTGCCGCTTCATATAACAAACGCATTCGAAGAGGTCGTGGTGCCTCTTCAGGGAAGGGTAAGACCTCTGGAAGGGGTCATAAGGGTCAAAAACAGCATGGGTCTGTTCCTGCAGGGTTTGAAGGTGGTCAGACACCAATAGCTATTGTACATGGCCCAAGGGGATGGGTCAATCGGTATTTATATTTTAGATAATCTTATTAAGAGGGATTTAATACAAAAAATTACACTGCTGATTAGATTGACTATAGATTCTCTCCAGTTATGTCACCACTGAACCTTGATAGGTTACAGAGCTGGATTGACCAGGGCCGGATTGATCCCACAAAGCCGATTACTTTGAAGGAGCTGGTCGAGTCTCGCTGCCTTCATGGAGTTAAAGATGGTGTGAAAATTCTCGCGAGGGTACATACAACTAGTTTTATATTCCAATGATCTAGCTCTGACATTACAATAGGGAAAGGAATCTTTAAAGGCCCCTATCAACATCACTGTGTCCCGAGCCTCTCGGGAGGCCATCAAAGCTATTGAAGAAGCCGGTGGCAAAGTCATAACTCGTTACTTCACAAAGGACGGCATGAAATCTATCATCTACCCATACCTATACAAGACACCGCCCCGGCTGGCCAACCCCACCGCTCGTAAGGATATCGAGTATTATAGAGATCCAAAGCATAGAGGCTACCTTGCTCACATGCTCAAAGAAGGGGAATCACCAAGTTTGTTCTGGAAGATTCCAGGGCCTAATAAGGTTGGCGCTGGCCCGCAGACGGCCGGGGGAAGCGCAGCGAAGAAGAAGGCCAAGGAGGAGAATAGGCTGTTTTAGAGCGCCTGAATCTAGAGTCTTGTTATCTCAGGGGATCCTTAGAATCTGAATTTCTCACTGTATAATTCATAACTACTAGTGCACTGAATAGCACGTGTAAAAAGGCCTGGAAACTTTTCTGCGTCTCTAGGGAATCAATCTTACGACTCTAGCTATAAGGGGGTACTAATTTTTTAATAATACTCCTGCGTGAGTTTGCTAGGTTGGTACATTTCCCTAGTTTATTGATTTGATCCACCGAATGAAAGGGGTTTAGTCCACAACACCATATAAACTATTTCTAGAGCGTGTGATTCATTTTTAACAACTACCACCATAAACATATATAAATTTTTAATGCCAAAAATACTAGTCTCATTCCCATCCCTAGGTTTGATTTGCTGTGTATATGGGCTGGCACGAGACTACAAATTTCTTTTTTTATGGCTAGGTTCTGTTGCATACATGTATGGTACGATTCAGGCCCCGCAGAGCCGCCCCCACAGTTCCCCGCCCGATGCATCCTCAAGCTGCACGACTACCTACACATAACGCGTAAAACCAATACCCTTACCTCAAACAAACCTTTTCACCGAGTAATTCGCAATGGGTGGTAGGTTATATTTCTTATCATAGTTACTCGTAGTTTGTCCACTGATGAAACTGCATTAGGTTGTAAGTTCATATATAGTTTTATAACTGCTAAACATATTAAACTACTAATTGTTTCTTGGTTTAATAGTATCTCTTTGGTTATGCCCTCCTGAGGGGTCTCTTCTTGAAGTTGCCCTGGTCAAGCTCATTTCTAAAACGATCCCTGCCCACTTCGGCGATGAAAGGGTCCCGTCATTTCGCCCTCATGCCACAATCACCTCTGAGATTCCCACTGGGCTTGATCCACAGACCATTATTGACAGCATCGATATCAAGGAGCTTCCGAGGGCCGTTTTTAATGATATGAAGATCGGGTTAGTACCTCTACCCCCCACGATTATAGCTACACCCACTTCTTCCTACTAACAGAATTTCTCACAAAAATTCATGCGTAGTGAAACATATTTTACCCGCGGCACAATATATCTCGAAAAGAATGATTCTCTCATGGAACTTGCGACTCAGTGCCGTGAAAAGTTTGCGTTTGGGGGACAGTCTAAGGAGGAGGCAGGGAAGTGGGCGAAGGAGAAATTCACACCACATCTTTCGCTAGTCTACTCAAAACTTTGGCCAGTTCCAGAGGACGTGTCAAAGGCTATGGAGCATGATATTGTTAAGGCTGATATTGGAATCTCGTGTGCGAGTAAGAGTAGCTCAGGGACTATTATGAATGGGTGGGAGGGAGGGAAGATTATTTTAGTGAGTAGCCTAGGATTAAGCCTTAGGTTTATTGCTGTACGTTAGAAATGATAGCGCTAATATTAAGGATTTAAAATAGGTTTCAACTAATAAGGCGATTGATGAGTGGGTTTCTTTGGCTGAACGTACTCTTTAGAGGGTTTAGGTAGAGATTCTCGTTGTGAGATCTTCTGGTAGTACTTACATAGAGTTTATTAAATTAAATGAACCTAGGAGAAGTCTTACAGAATATGGATGTTTTTGGTTGATTTAATTTAACATGTACTCGCGCGTTAACTAATAACTCGGAATAGAGCAACAACGACTAAAGGTGTATATGTAGCAAAATGGCAATGAGAAAACTATTGAGAGTTCTGTAGGATTATATTTGGGACTTCAATTAAGTATTAATTAGCCTTGATCACATTCAGGGCCTATTCATTAAGGGATTTTTGGTGGTGTTTGGTGTTGCTGTGAAAATTCCGAGTTATTAATTAACACGCGAGTAACACAACGAAGCAAACTATAAAAGCTCTTTGGCGCTATGTACATACATATAATTAGTGAAAGCTAACCGAATGATATGTTGTGATTTAGATAACCACATGCATGTCTTATCTGATAAATCCTTATATGTACTAGTCACTATGATGGGTAGGGTAGTGACCATTTAGTTGCCAAGCCAGAAAAGACAGTCCCAACCACACACAATCAAGCAATCCTCACCAAAAATTTCCCGACTCCTAGATCCTGATATTGACGACCAACGAAGAACCCCACGACAACCGACCACGACAACCACGAATCCTTCTCCCCGGCGAAAGGAAATAATTAGATACGATGGTTAGTTCCCTCTACTTGATTTCCCCCTTATAGCCGGAATTAGACCGAAGTTTAGGAGTACTAGCTAGTAGTGGAGGGAGGATACGTGAAAGATAAAGAAGCTAATATTATATATTAATGATGATAGGTTCGCTACGCTGCCACCCCGAATAACGAGAGTAAATCTGCGAAGTCTCGCGGCTCCTTCCTTCGCGTTTCCTTCAAGAATACCCGCGAGACAGCTCAGGCCATCACCCGCATGAAGCTCTCTCGCGCCATTGCCTTCCTAGAGAACGTTAGGCAGCACAAGGAGGCTGTTCCCATGAGGAGGTACGCTGGAAGTACTGGAAGATGTGCTCAAGGTGGGTCTTGGTCTTTTTTTTCCCTTGTAGAGGCTAGGAGTGGGGGCTGGTACGGGGAATCTGGGGGTTGAAGCAGTATAGAATGAACTTGGGGTTGTTACAGGGTTGGGCACTTTCACAAAACTTTTGGAAGAGTGAAGCTTGCCCTATCTCTAGCAAGCATATACCCTTTATTATGGAATCCTCGCTTCACTATACCTTGCTGCTGTGGCCTCATAGTTTTCCTTCGCAGCCTCTATTTACCGTCATACCCTCTATTTACCTCTAGTTATCTCCACATTAGTAAAACTAACAGTTACTCACCATAGGCAAACAGTTCGGTGTCTCTCGTGCTCGCTGGCCCGAGAAGTCTGCCGAGTTCCTTCTTGGTCTCCTTCGTAATGCTGAGGCCAACGCCGACACCAAAGGTCTCGACACCTCTAACCTTCAGATCTCCCATATCCAAGTCAACCAAGCACCAAAACAGAGGAGGAGAACTTACCGTGCTCACGGTCGTGTATGTGGCCCTTTTGTATGTTATCGTGATAGCGTTCCTAACTAACAACATCTCCATTTTTTAGATCAATCCCTACATGTCAAACCCTTGCCATATCGAGGTGATCGTTTCTGAGGCTGAGGAGGCAGTTCAAAAGGCTGAGGATAAAACAGCCCTTCACTTGAGCTCTAGGCAGAGAGGCCGTGCTCTTGGGCAACAGAGGAGGATCGCCGCTGCGTGATCGGGAGGAAGATGTTGATTCGTGACAGAAAAAAAAAGAAACAAATTCGAATTTTTCGTGAACTACTCCGAGCGGTCCTTATGCAATGACATGCTACGTTGGTTTGTGGGAAGCCAAGAATCTGTGAAGGTGTACGAAGCGTTTCTACAAAAAATATCAAGACGATTTTCCTACATTGGGTCATGGTGGATAAATCTTCCTTTTCTTTTCAGGCTTTGGGTGTTCATAAAAATAGCAGCAGTGTTCATGTGTTCAGATTTATTTTTCTACTGGTAGAGTGTTTTTCTCCATTACAGCGCAAGTTAAGCTTATCCTCGATCAATTCGCTGCTATTTAGGAAGGTATGTACAATACTGTAAAGATTTCAGTCCTGCCAATCCTGACCGCAAATGAGCAAGCCCACCAACTAGGGCATCTTTCTAGTTCCTGTTTATAGAGCTTAATTCTACTATAGTGTAAATAGTAGCTTATTGAGAGGAGAAAGATTTGCTCAAACATCCTTTTCTTAAGTCACCACAATTTTAAATTGTTAAAGATCTAGGGTCCTCCTAAGAAATAAATAATGCGTATATAATAGACTTGAAGTACAAATAATTTTTTAAAGTAAAATCCTTACGCACAGCACTACTAGATCGACCCGGAACCTAGGTTACATAATCCTCCTTAATTGATTATATCCACCAACCAGGTCTCCAACTAGCTATAGGGTAATTAACTTTCTAACCGCTTTTTGGAATAATCAACTCTTCCAAATAAAGTTTATACTCCACTACGTTTTAGGGAAAGCTTAGAATACTATTTTATATAATTAAATATAATAGTAAATATGTTATATATTATGTATTTAGATTCTTACTGATGTGTTGTGATAGAGCAAAACTGAGGGATCCGCCCCACGCCCCACGCCCCATAGTCTTAAGCTCCTGATGGGGTCTAGGGTAGACTGTAGTCCTAATTAGTCTGACTTCAGCCCGACAAGGCTGGACTGGCGCGGTCAAAATATAGTTGACCGTAGAACAATTAACTGGACGCTTGATAAGACTGCCGACGGAGTCAAAAGCCTAGGACTAGCTAGACCCCAAAAGATATTTAGTAATACTCCACGTAAATTTTAACAAAACAAGACTTCTAAAATTGTATTTTAGTTTAAAAATAGATAGTTCTATATACATATATCATAATTATTTAGTTTATAATATTATACACATTCTACTAGTGTGATGCATTCCTTCAAATTAACATTCATATCAATACTCGTCAATTCCTACCTAAAGTTAGTACCACCTAATGAATTCTATGAAACTCTGTATTTAGTATGGAGTGATAGCCATGAATCTACGTTTAACTAGTTATCTATAAGATAACTTTATATATTATCAGCCTGCTATATTCTAGGAACTCAAACTGAATATATAGAAACCTTGGCAACTACGTAAACAACCTAAATATTTGGCCGTTTCTTAAGAGTTAGATACTAGATATATATAGGATTAGGGAATATATTTAAAGGTATATGCACTATTAGAGTAAATAAAATCAGAGCCCCCCTGAAGTAGAGATTTAATCTACGAGGCCTTTTGAGGATCACCCCAATTCAAAGCTAAGTGAAAAAATGATGCATTAATACTAGGAAATGTAAGAATATATATTCTCATGAATTACCACTATTATAGAATCCCCCCCCCCTAGTACCCTAGTCTTAACTACTCGAGCTTTGAACGCTCTAATGGTTGCACGTCTACGTATATCTACTAACTAGAGAAATCGTAGTTACAGTACGAAAAGAGGGGATGGATTGGGTATATGGAAGCGTAAATGTGTCAAAATTCAATTACCCTACCGGCGGTAAAAGTAGCGGATCAAATGCTGGAATACCATGCAGGTCCGGTCCACTTGTCAGGAATGCCATGCTAGTCCACTGACAGTCTATTATCTCTTAATTAGTCTATTAGTCCTATTAGTGGTTTGATGATTTAGCACTAGTAGTCTAATTGAGGACTCACATGGTATTCCTAGCAAGTGGACCGGACCTGGGTAGTGTTGATCTAGTGTCCAGTCCAGTATTTGGGTATCTAAACCACCAATTCTCCACTAGTGACAATTTGCCTCTTTATTAGCCCACAAGTGGTCCAATTGTGGACTAGCATGGTATTCCTGACAAGTAGACCGGACCTGCATGGTATTTCAGCATTTGATCCGCTACTTTTACCACCGGTTACGCTTCCATAACATATAGCCTTTTAGCTACTACAATCACTATATAGATATGCTAGTATTGGGTGGTCTAAAGATATATTTTTGACTAAAGTGCAACTATATACTTACACGAGATGTAGAACCATCTCTTGGTGTCATATCATATATTCAAACATATAACTTTAGAGGCTAGATAAAAGCTCGGGTAAGATCATGATTTGAGTGTTGTATTAGTTATCTATAAGGTGAATATATATTATCAAGATAGGATCCATGTACCGCATACGTACCACTAGTAAGATTTACCACTGTCTAGGTCTGACTTCCCCTTGAAAAAGATGCTTTGAGTTTCTATTCCCATTTAGTCAAATTCCTTTATGTAGCCCTAGAACAGATTACCTCCAAAAATTCACTAATTAAAGCGCACCAATAAGTGCCTATGATTAGGTTCTACCACTTACATACCCAAACTCAGAATCCAAACTATTATTTGGGGATACCGACACCTTTGAGCTTCTTATTTTTTTTTGCTGCGCGCTACTATAATAAAATGCCATATTTAACACTCCTAATGAAGAAAGCAACAGATTTAGGGTTTATAGTTAATTATGATGTTTGTTGCCCTTCCCATGGAAGTGCAGATCAGTCATGTGTAGTTTTTGGAACGTGTAATTCGTCCTGGAGTACGTACGTACGTATAGCTATACATATATGTGTATCTACCTTGTTAATTTATTATTAGTTACTAAATTTAACCGAAATAGAGAATGTCCCATATGGCCTCTAGCTCTTGTCGCACAATAACCATGCATACATTCTCCAATATACAATATGATTATTAAATGTACTTAGGGCGAAATTAAATATTGTTAGATTCTGAGCCTAGCTTGTAAAGCGTTGCAACCGTATTAATTGGCGAGAACGAGAATTGCGCTTAATTAGTGGATGAAATAATAAGTGACGAAACAAACAGGAACATCTAGGTTATAAATTTAAAGGCAGCCTCCTCAATCCCTAATGTAGCAAAGAAAACCGAGTAAAATTTCTTTTTAGTGTATCAAGTTGTGAAAAACATGAATACTAAGCTATTTGCATGCAGTAAGATCTAGTTTCCAGCCACACTTTCTTTAAACCTTAAGTATAGTTCTCACTCTCGCCATTTAACATGGTATTTAATTTCGCTCCAAGTATATAAATGTATAATTAATAGATCTATAGTAGTGGGATAAAGTACTCGGTCACTCACATATTAGCCGAGGACTATTACCTTCCTCCGCAGCAGCACATTGATTTAATTTAGGTGGATAGCGTATAGTCTATTCATGTGTTATTTCACCACTCTAACTTCCTATAGCTTGGGCTCATCTCGGGGGTTAGCTAGCTTGTAGGTGACCGAGTATTTTATCTTCTTACCATACTTTAGTAGAGTGCTATTTTAGAAAATAACACGCTGTAGCCTGAGAACCATAGGTTGCAGAGCTCATCCAAACAAGCAGCTCTGCTATAGTAAAACAAGAACATACTGGCGAGGCTCCAGGGGGGGTACGTAACTACATGCGGTATAGGGATAGTGTACCGTATTAACTCGTCTCGGAGGCCGGTTACACAAGACGCCGAAGTTAGGGACAAATCATCTAAGACAGAAATCCCAACGTCTTGTGTGACCAACCCCCCGAGACGAGTTAATAGGTACAGTCTCCGGTAGTATTATTGCGAAAACAGGGGTTGGGGAGCAAGGGTTTTGTGGTCAGTGCTCACTACCAGAAGCTTCGTTGAGGACGTCAAATGCCAATCAAACCACAGAGTCCTTGGTGGTGCACTTTCGCATTAATTCTACCGGAGACTGTAGAGTGTTAAAGGGGTCATGACTTCTCTTCTTCATCGCCCACCATCATCACCACCTATCCTTAAGTACATATAGGGAATAAAAACTCCTTCATTCATTCATTCACCCCTCTTCATCCCCTACTTTCCCCACAATCCCGCTTTTTGCACTTTATTGATTTCTATTTCTTCTGGCATAACTCCGCGGTTAAACAAGGAAAGTCCACTCAAATAAGCCGTTGAACCTCTACCAAAATTAGCCAAAGAAATAGAACCACAATCCCCCACTATATATAACTATCAAAGACTAAGTTACTATACTGACCCTCTAGTAGCAATCAAGTCCTCTATTAAGACTTACCCTAATCCCATTGCTACCCCCGTCACCATTACTAGCCCTAGATATATCCAGCTCAAGGCATTGTCTGGGGTTAGGGAGGTCTTAGGGCCTCTATACAGGTATGGGCAACCTCTAGCATAACATGATATCAAGTTAAATAGTGATGAATTGAACACTTTGAGTAGAAAGGTTGATGATGAGGCTCTTATTATGATAAAGGTTATCGCGAGGATAGGGACGATAGTGGATCCGGGCCAAGAGAACCGACTATACTAAAAAGGGCTACAAATATTAATTACATATAGGCATTGTATCTTGTGATGGAGTTCAATGACATTATTGTTCTGTGTATTGTATCTACGTAGTATAGTTAATCTTATTACTATACAATAGCTGGCTGG
The DNA here is from genome assembly GCA_033030345.1 of Verpa bohemica. NCBI lineage: Eukaryota > Fungi > Ascomycota > Pezizomycetes > Pezizales > Morchellaceae > Verpa > Verpa bohemica. The sequence goes on from JAUFSE010000003.1 coordinate 579,432, forward strand.
TCTAGGTCGGGATGACCGGTTGTATTAAAAGTGACTGCAAAGACTAAATAGATACATGTATACATGTAGTTGACTTATATCCGCTATACATACATACATGTATTTATATAGAAAACAAAAAGTGTGCTGTTATACGTATATACGAAAAACATTCTAGTTGTGTAACTTAGTAGAGGGGTATGCGAAAAAGGGTCTGCGTTTTGGCTGAGGGTGCTGTTTACGGATTTTTATATATAGTAGGTATATACACTCTTATGTGTGGCGGTTTGGTAGTGTGGTGGCACTGGTTTTGGGTGAGAAATTGGGGCAGGGGCGTGCCCTGGGTGTCAAAATGTCAAAAAATAATCCCAAGCTCAGGTACCAAAGTTTTTTGGTAATGAAGAGAACCCTTTGAATAGTTAGAATGAAATAAAAAAATCAGTGATACCTGTTGATTCGGCGAGACCTCTTAGTCATAGATCCTCTTGGACTTCAAGTCTCAAAAAATACATGTAATCCTTTTTACATGACACACTTGTTCGTTCGTGATAGAGTTCAGAAAGCATGGCACAGTTCTAAGAGCCACCCTAACTCACCTACAGTTACCTACGGCCACATAGACATGATTCAACTATATACCTATAAGATCTCTTTTAGCTCAAACCTCACATTTCTTTGACTGGTGAAGCGAATGTTGGGGTCACTATTCCCTCGAGACCACCCCAGCCGAGGCGTCAAAGGCCGCTGCTAATGCTGCACAAAATAATTCTATGTTCCTCCTTAAAACCCCGTACGTACTCAACCTAGCGTTTTTAAACCCCTGAGAAAGAGCTTCCATCAAGACCAACTTTGACTCCACTAACATTTCGAAGTAACCACAATATACCCCTCCTAGACCCCCACAGTCAGCAAGACGGCAAATCATAGTGTTTGCCTTGGGGCGGTTCCTGAGCTGATAGGCCTGCCCCGACTAGGACAGTTCCCTACTCTTTTAGCGTGGTGCTCCGCAATGTATTTGGTTTGGGGATCAGCAGACGGGATCCCATTTAGAGTTCAATTAGGTAGTATCTACTAGGCAAGCTACTACATGTATGTAACTAGTAGCAGTACTAGTCTAAATCACCGTGTTTATATAATATTATGGAAACACGTCTTATTACATATAGAGTACTAGTCCTATCTGTATAGTCCCCTGATTTGGGGCCCCGTGCTTTTTTGATCAAGTGGGGCCCCAATCTAATAACCCCAAACGGGACAAAGTACTCCAGGGCCCTGTTGGGGGTTTGGGTAGTTTTTTGTCTAATTCTTGACCTGGGCAATTCGGGGGGGGGGTTCTTGGCACGGTTTCCCGGTTCTTTTGGGGGCCCTCTATGATGAATACTAGCTTTTTGGTTAGTTTATTGGGTAGTTAGGAGGTGTGCGATAGGCTTCGTGCTTCTAAGCAATATAAAAAGTCAGTTTTAATTTCAATTTATTGTCAATATATATCTTTAGTATAAGATTTTCCTTCACTGTCTATAGACCACGTGTGACCACTTATTGTTATCTTTACTTAGTTGGTTTTCCTACTGATAGTAGGAGCTTTTAAAGCATCGTTTGCATTGAGTTGTGATCCTTAGTTCACCGTTCTACCGCACCGTACACAGCCTGCCGTGATACCTAATCTTTCGTATTAAAACTAAGCTAGAGCTTTTAATCTCCTGTAGGCTTCCATACTTTACAAGCTTCCACCCTCTACAAACACCTATTCCCTATAAGTTGATTTTTCGTATTAGGGTTTTGTTTAATCCCCTATAGATCCATATTCGCTATAGGCTCCTGTCCCCTTCAGACTCCACCCCCTTGTATAAATAGACGAACTGGTTTTGACGCGAGTGAGTAGTATTCAGAATTAGTACTTCCTATCTAATAATATTCTATTGTTGCTAAGAAACTGTTTGGGGTATTCCGTTTCTGGGTAGGAATTCGCCTGCTCGTATGTATATACATGTTAACCGAAACAGGCATAAAGTGCCCGGAAATGCAAGCCCCGAACAGGGAAAAACCTATTGGATATTGAGGGCTTTCTGTAAAAATTATACCTGTCGATTGGTGAAAATTCTCACTCGTATTTCTAGGTACTACATGTGTGGAAACAAAGCGGTGTTTATATGTCAATTCCCAGTAGTCTAACTAACTAACTAAGAGAGAAGCTCTTCTTAGAGCGAATAGCTTCTCTATATATATGGGTTTGACTAGCAAGAAGATAGGCAGAAGTAAACCCTAACCCGGGGATATTACTCGTGCCACTGTCTTACTAATGCGTCCCGTCGTCAGGAGGAATACTGTATGGTACAACACTAAGACCTACTTAGGAAGGTCCTTCCAACAACATGTATATATGCCTGTTGCTAGTACAGGAGCCTACACTTTTTCTTGGCGCCAAGGATCTGTCGCTAAAGTTTTGACTGTCCTCTGGTGGGTAAAATTGACGACACGTTCTACTCCACAGAGCCGCTTCACGCCAGGTCCAAGTTCATATCGGCCGACCATAGCTCCTACAAACCCTCTATTTCACCCTCAGACCCGTAATTAAGTCTCCAGTAATGTTTGCCTCAGCGAAATCAGCGTCAATAATTGGAGTCTCTACGCTTCTCCTTATTCATTCGTACCTACCCCTTCTAATATATCGTCTACCCATCCATTAACGAATCTTTTATGTAGTTGTTATTCTGCCTACGAACATTCCCTCATATCAACAGGCGCCAACAATAGCCTCCCACTCGATGTGACACTCGAAACGCTAGTCTCAGTCTTTCTCCTTTGTGTAGGCATTGTCTTAAATAACAGTCAGGAACTGAAACCGATATCATGGTCCGTCTGGAGTGGGCAACTTGAGCGCGAACGAGGTAGTGGGCCGTATGGGTATCTCGAGGAGAGATTAGGGTTCTTGGATATCCGGGTTCGTACTGCTATAACTACTAGGGAGTAGAAGATCGGGTTGTGCTAATATAGCTACTATAGACAAAGCGAGCAGAGTTTACAAAGTGGGTCAAGGAAGGTAATGAGCAGACCGGAGGTGTATAAGAGATTAGGCCTCCCCAAATTGCACGATACCGCAACTTGTGGGGGAGTCGTTAGTATCATAGAACGCGCCAATACTGGGCGAAGCCACTAGTTGTCAGAAGAGTTTGTTTTTTGTCAAGGGGTCACTCGAGGGTTAATGACGTGAAATAAATGAAAATAAAAGAGAGTAGACTTGGTATACGTGAGATTGTAGAGCAATAAAGGAGAAACCGTAATTTTATCTATCTAGGCTTTCATGAAAATAAAGAGGTTATTTCACTCTACAGGAATTTCTAAGCTAAAGTAACTCCTCCTAGATGCATGTCTGCTTTTTTTTTAATTTTGTTTCTTGATAGCCACATCGTCTACAACTTTTGCATAGCGGCAATCTAAATTTCCCCCAAAATATTAGTACGTTGCGGGAGCCAGAAAAGAATCTGTGAAAGCTTACGTCAGTGCTTTGGACATGGTCCTCATCCTCCTCAATCTGCTGCTGCAAGTCGTCGAGACCAACTTTGTCGTCCTCGATAACTAAGTTGATCTGAAGTTTTTTGATACCGAAACCAACAGCAACCAAGGTAGAGGCACCCCAAACAAGACCATCTATAGAGTTAAACATCAGATGGGATCAAAGTATTATATACCATAACAAGAGGCGCGCCGAAACCCCAACCGGAACAAGGAATCCTTACCCTTTTGAATAGCTCTAACATTCTCTTCCAATTCTTTCTACTATGAGTCAATAAAACAAATCTTATGTAATTCCAGGCTAAAATTGAAGTAAACAAACCATATCAGTCTCATCATCCCAAGGCTTGACATCCATAGTGACAACCGATTTGGCAGCTAACAAAAACGTTAAGTGGTGTTCTATAATATGAACACGAGGATTCTCTTACCTGGTTTAACTTTACCAGCCTATCCTACGTATAAGTAACAGTCTTTTGTGGAAATTTTTGGACAACTAAATTCTTACCTTCTTGGCAGCGTACTCTGCCAATCTTTTCTGGGTAAGGGCCTCTTTCTCTGGGTCTTCCTCCTCATCAGAAGAGCCGAATAGGTCAACCTCTTCTTCTTCCTCTTCTACCGCTGCATCCGGAGCGGCAGCTGGCGTCACGGCGGCGGCAGCGGCATCAGGTCCATAAGTGGAGGCAGGTGCCGAAGTGTCACCAGGAAGGTTGGTGAATTCATCCACAAATGAGGCGATATGCTTGTACCAACGGGCAGCATGGGGGTACTTTGTAGATTCAGGGGACTTGGAGACACCGTTGAAGACAGCAACATCAGCCTGAGAAGGAGAGGTCCTAAGGAAGGGAAAATCATTAGTATCAACTTATAAATAATGAAAATGCAAGTAAAAGCAATCAAGATGTCAAAAAGTAGGCTCAATCTGTTCTATGAATAGAGAAAAAAGGAAGCCTCATCATTTGAATTAAAAAGAAAAAAGAAGTAAGAAATTATAGGTCTGGAATCTTAATTGACTAGAATAGCAGCCATTTTATAACAGAAAAACAATCATTTATAGATCACAAGAAGCAAGTGATAGACCAAGGAAGAGATCTGAACTTACCCAGTAATATAACTCCTAGTCTCCAACCAAGAGTTAAGAACTATATGTTTAATGGTCAGTCTTTAAGTTCAGAAAGTATAGCTCTGAGTTAAGCGGGGGAACACACCAGTCAAACCAGCATCGGCAGCGAGATCAGTGAAACCCATTTTTCAAGATGATTGTACAAAGATTGAGTATCAAAAAAAGTAAATCGAATAGTGAATATTCTTTTGAGGGATAGAGGCTGATAGGCGAGGCGGGGTATTGGTGATGCTTTATGTGAGAAAAGAGAAAGAGGAGGGGTAAAAAAGATAGTGGGGGATTTTTTTTTAGAGGGGCCACCTAGGCGGGTCGCTGCAGTCTCAAACCAGGGACCAACCCCATCTTCACAGATATACTCGAATCGCCGATTCTTCAGTGAAAAGGTAGTGTGACACTGTAAAGGGCACCTGCAAGAAAGTTGGGACTAACTCCATGCATTTTTTATTTTAATAGTGCTTGCCGCCAGAGCGGGGCCCCTGCCAAGACCTATTTCCTTTACGGTACAGTACAGTAGTATAAATGATGTCTTCATACGCCCCTCTTATCTTAAACATCAGCAGAGGTTATGAAAATAACCTTGTACGGCTTTTTGAGCGTTGTTCTATTTCTCCATAGGTTTCGTTCCGTTTCCGGACCCTTCGATCGACCATATTTCTCTCTTTACGCAAGAGGTTTTCCCAGGTTGTGGGATGAAAGCGGTATATAAATGCATCATTACAAATAACCCGATGTGCATGATGAGCATCGCAGCAGTCTCAGTTGCAATCCTTATAGTTTAATTGAGAGATGAGTTTTGAAATTGATATGTTCCGTGGTTACGTTTATATATATACATGTAGTCCTTTCTACCTGCGTGACTTTATCTGACATACATGTCATTACCTGTGCGTCAAAAAAATGAAATTTGTCTGGTGGCTTTATATAACTACCTACATATAGTACCTGAAAACATCCTACTCAACTCTTTAATTAACCCTTACTCCTAGATGAACCTGGAGGGAAAATTAACCTAATAATAAGTTGTGGTTGGTGCCGAGAATGAAAAGTGTTCTCTTTAATACTGCTTTTTATATAATTATTAAATTAACCCATCGACATCCTCAAGCCGCGCCCCCATTTCTGGCCCCCATAATATCCTTCAACAGGCTTTTATACTTTGATAGAGCTAGAGTAGAGTCTACCTAAAATCTAAAAGGCTTTTATTCACACCGTATATATATTACTAGATATTTTCTAAAACCGGGTTATTCATACAAATATATACATGTATCTAAACCTATTAAAACCTAGCTAGTACTGCGCACTAGCTAGCTCTTCTAACAACATACTTTAATAGGTAACTATCAAGTACTTTGAACTCTATAAAAATACTCAATAGGCTGATCTGACCCCTACTTATAATTAGTTCGCCAATGCCTTCAATTGATGAAATCACAGCATTTATCGAGATGCATGATGGTCCTGTACTAGAACTTTTTTGCAAAAAGTTAGAAGGTATATATATAACAAGAGTTGCTACAATCCCATCCAGCCCGGGCAAAATTTATGACTACACTATATAACCCACAAGTCCCCTCTCCTGTAAAATTGTGATTATAGAACTTTATGTGGGTGGTCAATGAATTGATACCTAATGTGAAGAATATTGAACAATCTACCGTCGGTCCCGTTGACTAAATCGTAATATAGGGCCAGGGATATATTGACGTTGACGGGGTCGAAGTTGCGTGCAGGAGGGAGATATTTCTCCCCTTTATCAAGCTACTTAAATATTAATACGTTAGACCTTAATGCTGTACGATAAGAAATGAGGTGTTAGGATCTTCTAAGAGTTAGTATATATGGTACAATTGACTATAAGGCCTTTCGGTCTGAAATATTTCTCAAATAGGATAGTATAGTGATACCTAATTAATTGATGCATTTCATTCTCTTTCATAAGATACTAAAACTTTGAAGGGCCGCGCGAGCTATAAGCCATGTTGCAAGTTGCTAGTAATAGTAGAATTCGAAGCTTTCCCAGAAATTTATTTTGAGTGAAAAGTTTTGATCTAGCTAGATGATGCACTATTCACCTAGTATAAGTTCTACTATCTTTCACAGTCCTATATTTTAAAGAAGTATAAACTTGACTATCTCCTAAAGATTTCACAGCGCCTATTGAGTGATGACCAGAGTAAACCTTTCTCACAAGCTATTATTCTATCTACTAGCCATTGAATGACTCTTAAACTTCACTAACTTTACAGAGCTACATGATCTACCATCTTGGGTCTCGGAATTTAGAAGAACTACTGCTGAAATTAGAGGTTTGCAAGGGGATGCGTGATAAGATTACTACTTGTCAAGGGGAAGAAGTAGTAGAACGCAGGACAACTCGGATCAGGGATTACAGTTTCGAGTGTTTTATCCCCAGAATAAATTTTATCAGGCTAGACACTAATCTTTTAATATAGTTGAAGATTTACTTAGTAAGAATAGTGATATTTGAGAGTGTCGAGAACTAATGTAATATTTAGGACGAATCCTTGCGTTTGAATCTATAGCTTTATAATTTATGAGTAATATAATATTAATGAGGACCAGTCGTTTAGCCAGCACCATTGATGTCAAGCGAGTACTTATTCCCAAAAATTACCCGTTAAAAACATCCAGCGAGGTTAAAGGAAACTTAAGTAGGTTGAAGAAATAGGTTTCTAATATGATCTGCATGTAAATAGGTGATATATTTAAATTTACTAGCGCATATAACAGGCAAAAACTAAGCCACCATAAATATATAATATAAAAGGACTTAAAGAGAATATTAGAAACTATTTTGAAACACTAAACCTATATATTACTACGATTGAAATATAAAAAACTTGCACTTAGCTAACAGAATTAAATATACCCAGTGACAAACTCAAGGTTACATGTAAGTTTGATTCTCCTATAGCTAATGGGTCTTACCGGTTTTGTTGTAACGATTGCAGTCTAATCGTCGACTCTGCTCTCTTAAGCCTATATATATATATACCGGTAGAAAGAGGTAAGGGGGGGTAGATTTACTTTACAGTCTTGTAGTACTAGCTTGTGCATCCTATCTACTGAATTCCTACTTTACACGCTACCTCTTTAAAAAATGATACTTCCCCCTTTCTATTAAGCTGCCTGGTATGATCTTTATACAGGTGAGGGACAGCCACAGTTAGCGACTCTGAGCTCCTTAGCCTTCTTCCCGGCGCCATAGCTATGGCTAAAGGCATTTCTATCTAGTATTATAGCTATTTACCTTAGATTCTAGGCCTTACAAGGGTGTTGCTTACAATTTCTTCAGCGTAGTCTGCTATATAGGGAGTATTAAGACTACTATATAGCTATAGGCGTAGACTCTTACTTAGTGAAGAGAGTTTATTGCTTAACGCCCCGGTATTCTGCTCCTACTACTCCTCGGCTTTGGTGGCGGTATTGGTTACTTTGTTGTCTAGGAGCTATCATTCTTTTATTGAAATCCTTAGCTATATAAGAGGAGTACTACCTGTAGTACTGCATGTAGCTTAGAGCTTTTCTTTACCTAAAGAGTTGACTACTGTTGTAGCTACCATCTCTATTCATTCTAGAACTAGCATATTTGAAACCTAGCTCTGGGGCGGCCGTCCTTAGCGACTTCAGTATGTACCTACATGTAAATATTGTATTTATATATTAGGATAAATTTTACACGTGCTAGCTGTATGTAGGAGCTGCCCAAGCCTCAAGGGGCTGAGAACTGAAACCCATGTAAGCATAATGTTGTCTTGGCGCGGCCGACCTAAGCCATCAAGATCATCCTCACACAATAAGCAGTACTAAGCACGACACAACAGCGACAAGTCACTCATCATCACTCGTTCCTTACGCCCACAAAACAGGGATACTCATTGGGGTTTACCGTCCCTTATCCATGATGACCATCCTATCCATCTTCTCGAGCATCTCTAGAGCCCTCCTTCTCTCCCCCCTCCTCTTAATATTGCGCATAATATCTACCATCTTCTTGCCAGTCACTGTTATTGCCCGCCATATCTCATATCTTGTGTCTCTCTTCGTCTACCTGCCATTTACCCTGCTCTTTCGTTTTGAGGTCAGTTATTGACATTAATACCCCCATTCACAATCTACTGATATCAAATTACTTACATCTGATAGGCTATTTACATATTCTGTGGAACGGCAGCTATTATTGGTATCTTATCCCCAATTTCTACTATTTGCCTCTAATATAGAACTGATCGTTTATCTCTAGGCGTACTGACGGGTACTTTACTTGGGCTTATAACTCACGTCTTTACTGGCATCTTTTGCCTACGTGATGAGCTAGAGACAGATACAGCCACCTATACACAACCAAAAACCCCCCCAACACTGTCTCATGACCCTCTAAACAGGTGGAATCTATCCCTAGGCCCCAAAGACCCGGCCCCGGGCCAACAACAACAACCGCATATACCAATATCACGTATGTTGTTTCCTCAGTCGATCCCGACAATCCTCGAGGAGGAGGATGAAGACCCCCCATTCCTATCGGGGAACCAGGCGATGAGACGAAGGAACAAGATGGGGATCCTAGAAACAACCTGGGTCGGTGAATCGGATGACTCGTCTAATTTGTGATAACTACCTTTATCCTTGATTCCCTATGTTAAGCTTTCTGTATGGTACCTGCACCTTGACTAGCTCAAAACCTGTGGAAACGTTTTTTCGGATGGGCACACATACCACGTGAGGTGTTTTATTAATTGTAACTTACCTTCTTCCTAATCTACCAGGGTACATAGTCACCCAGTTGGTACGGCAGCAGGTGATCATGTGGATGTTCTGGATAGTGAACTTATTAAAATTAAAATTATTAGATACTATGTTCTTTATCGAAGTGCTGGAATTTTGACTGTATTATACAGCTTATATGCCCGACATTAACAGAGCGCGCCTGGCTATTTCAGTTTAGCGAGTGCCTATAACGCAGCTTACTGAGATACGGTTTGAGAGTACTAATACCCAGAGACTCTAAAAAGAGCAGAAAACCTATTAACCGCTATACTAGAGAATGCCTATGTAGGTACCATGAAAATGATTACGGTAGAGAACCCAAGAACCACCCCCCCATAAGACCAGGTTCGGTCTCGCCCGGGTAAACGGAGGATTTTGCTACTGTACCGTATATTCTACGTACGTTATCCAGAAAGGCTTCATGGATGAGCTACTAAGGTCTTTATTACTCCTTTTTTCTACTATTGAACCCATAACCGCTTCTAACAACAGTGCTGTTTGTCTTCGATTGAATTCACATTTGATGATTAATTTGGGGAGAATGTGCGTGTTCTATTACGTGTTAATAGAACTATATCACCACAAATATATAGCCAGTATCCAAATTTAGTCCTTACTTACTACCTAGTTATGGTAATGTAAATGGAGCCTGGTTGTTACTACCTTAGGGGCAGAGTACTTACCAATATCAATGGAGGGAGAAGATAGCGTATAGAAGTACCGCCAATGTATCAGAAATATATTTAAGAGGCCAATTCTTATATCTTAATTAAAGAAGCCAGTATTTTACATGGTGCGGCTATGGAGTTTCAAATCGGTCAAAACCTAAATCTACCGCCGGTGGTAAATTAAAGTCCAAATAAACCAATTTCCAGCGCTACATAGTATACACTCTTTTCACTTAGTCTAGTACCCTATACTTAGATCATACACTCCTAATTGGCATTAGTTAATTTACTTAGGTGGCAAAGTGACTAGGCCACCAAAAATATTAGAGATAAGCCCCCTGTCTTAGTAGATTAATTTTGACTTAAGTTCAGAGTATGCTGAATTCAGCGAAAACAGCATGTACATATGCTAGAATCCAGCGCTTTTGTACCTTGATCTACCACCGGCGGTGAATTAGGTTTTGACCGATTTGCGCTTCCATATATATATAGAGAGAATTAAGAGGCTGAGGTTCTCAACTACATGGTTGCTACCCTCACTTTGCACTGACCAATCTTATCAAATGAGAGTTCCGATAAAAGATTGTCTATATATATGGTGATACTAGTACTTGTGAAACCTCTTACTACATGTAGATATCGATGTTCCTTGTATTACCACAACTCCTGGTATAAGAACACAGTAGTTGAAAGCCTCTAGAGACGAACTGATATTTTGAACCGAAAGCTTTTCTAGGTAAGAGCGTGATAGGTACCTAGTACGTAGGTAGAAATAGAGTGGAGCATAGACGACTCTATAGAGGAAACGAATCTGGTAAAGTGCACAATACGCTCGAGATGATCGTCGACAATACAACCCTAGCTATATACTTCCAAGGGAATACAGGTATTTCCTATCAAATACATAGGAATATGATTATTTTAAAATGAGGTCGATCCCAATACACGGTTATCCAATGGTAAACGTTTAATATACGTCTGTATTCTCCCCTGAAATTTATAGCCAATAAATGAGGAATAAAATGATTCGTCATTTTATCCATGGCCAAGCTGTTCTTTCTTATACTCTAAGTACTCCAGAGCGCAAACCGAGTAGAGTATTGTTTTAGACTTTAAGCCTATAGATGGAAACTACCATCATAGGCGCACAAAGATATAGATATGGCGGCTAGCAAACTCCTTCTGACCACATATCCCTAGTTTGGAAGAAATTTGTGATGGAACGTTCCTCATTCCCCCTCTAGAAACTCACATCATATCGTCCCTACTTTAACCCAATGCTAGTCCGTACCCCATATCCTGTGGTATGCAGTAATCATCCGGAGGGGCAGCCTTGCGCGTTAAGCTAGGAGTACCCCCACACCCCTGTGTTACAGGGACAAGTAAAATTTCACTCTCAACAGAGAATCACAACAAAACACCAACCTCTCGGAAGTGGCTACATGTATTACTGTATATGCGCCGTTACATGTAACCTACTCTCGTTTCTCTTGCTTCAGGTTCACAAGTTCTTGGGACATTCCTAGCACAATTAAGAGTGTGCTGTAAACAAATAACTTATGGTATGTGAGACTTGCTGTGAAAATATGCGAAATAGACAGGTCGAACTTTTGCATGTTGTATTCCGGCAGAGTGTTGCCTATTCAGGCGGTTAACCATGGTCCATGCTCGCTTGGCCTGCTTGATACTCTGTATTTTGAAGGAGTGGCTGCTTTCAGCTTGAGGTATTTTTGAACAGGGCTAGCTAGGTGTTAAGAAACGGCAGAGACATAGAGAGACAGATCAGAGACAAATGAGAGACAAGATGAGAACTTGAGATCAATTCCAATTAGCTACATGCAAAATACTTATTATTGTATCCATTTATTGGAGGGCTAATATCCCCCCAACGACTTCAAAAGTGGAAACAACAACAACACAAGAAACACACAAGTCTAATCCCCGGCCTTAATCGCTGCCGGCCTCCACTCCACTTCCTCTTCGGCTTTTTAAGATTCGTTCTTTTTTCCCTTTCCTTTCAATGTGGTTTATTAACTGCATCTCATGTGCTTTGTGCCTCCCCTCTAGTTCCTGCCCACTAGTCTTAAGATTCACGTTGTAGTTATTGTCTACCCCTCTCGCTTCAGCTTCCCGACACATCGCCCGAATCTCCCCACCCCGCAATGTCAGATACAGGCTGCGGCCGTCTGATATCAGTCCTTGCGTTCTATGTCTTCTCATGCTCATGCTTTCATGGCTCTCAACCCCGAAAGCCAAGTCGCGAGATCAGAAACGAATCGCAGCTACTGTGGCGGGAGGAGATCGAATCAGGCCCAACACCGTCATTTCTCAAAAGCAACTGCAGACAATCCTCTAGAGGTTCTTCTCGTATTAACAATAAAAGTTCTCGGGTCAGCACTCCATCTTCTGCTAAAGCCACAAGACAGTTCTCCCTTTCAGTAAAACCTGATGCTGAACCTCAGCCTCTCGAGAACCTTGTATCACATGCCGAAAGACAGAAATGCGAGCGGATCACGACTGTGACGGTTTCCGAATTGCCCAAGATCCACCCGCCCATTAATGATAGGCATCCGCCAGTCGTTTCTGCGCTACCTGAGTCAAAAAGGGCAACGGCTTGGATGACTCTCCCACCACCACCAGCACGTGTCATGAGGGCTTTAAATCGGGCCATACATATTCGGAAGACTAGTCAAGGAGATAGGACAGACAGCCTGTATCTGGCTAAACAGTTGACGGACTTAGAGAATTCATCTCTAGGACTAAACAATTCAGTGGAGAAGCCAGTGGTAACCCTAGTGGAAAATGTTGAACATAGTATTTGGAGGAGACGTGGCGAGGGTGAAATCGTGGATTCAGAGGCCGCTCATGTCAGTGTCTTCCAAGATATGCTACATCGACAGTTGCATGATATTCATTCCCTGAAACCCAACACCGATCATGGTGCTGAATATGGGTGTCGATATCTCGATCCTAACCCTGATGCAACGTCTTATATACTACCCTACGACGAAGATTTTCTAAGCCAATCACCTTCTACCACAACACTTGTAGAAACAATCCAAAGACCACCGCCGGTATTCAAGAGCTCTCTTTTGCCTCCGAAAGATCCCGATGTGTTCGAAGACATTTACGGCTAAAGCGCTAGGAGCAGAGACTAGAAGTACATAAATTATTAAGAATATCTCTTATAGTATTCTATGTCAAAAAAGAGACTACTCTATGGTCGAGTAGCAGGCTAAATGGTAGACTTTTGACGAATTCCTTCTATATTTTACTTATCCCTTTTACATGCTTTTTATCTTTTCTGGCGTTTATTCGGTGTTTTCCTTTTTTTTTTGGGGGGGGGGGGGTTGATCAAGGAGTTCAGTCTGGGGGAGGGGGCGATAGAACCTTTGGTATTTGTTGGATACATTTCTAGAGACCACTTCTTATACCCTTTTTACGTTGTAGTCTTTCAAAAGCTATTTATACGTGATATGGAGAGAGTGGTGCATGTTTTGGCGTAGCACCGAAATATATATATTTTGTTGCAACACAATAGCCAAGCTTAAGAGAAGCAGGAATTTGAATGCGAAGCTACTTAAGTCGATTACCGTATGATCTCGGTCATAAGGAACTGGACCTGGCTGAGACTACAGGAGAATACTGCAACACTACTGGCTGAGGTGGTAGGATCCGTACTGTTTAGGTTGCAGGTTTGATTTTGGGTGTTTGTTCACTGGTTCCAATTGAGCCTCACGATTTTTCGACCAGGCAGAATACATCCTCATTCTGCTGTCTCAGCCCGGTCCAGTTCCTTATGACCGAGGTTATACGGTATCAATTCCACTACGTGATTGACTTTTTGGGGGTGCACCTAACCAGAACTCAGAATTTATTACAGGCAGTGAAAGCTTGACAAGCTACCACTGATATGTATGGGATATGGGGTATTTTTATGTTTTTTTCTGAGTAATAAGTTCAAATCTCCAAATTAATTGATACCTCTTCGTAAGCCTACATGTATTTTTATCTTATTCCTCTTGATATATGTATATAGGACATACATGTACCTACATGTATATAATCGCGCGTTAATTACAATTAATAACTCGGAATTTATATAACCACAGCGCCAAACACCATCAATACTATGGAATCCTTACTAGTTTCTTGTTGCTATTTTACTATCTATACACCTTTTGGTCGTTGTAGCCCCATTCCGAGTTGTTAGTTAACGCGCGGGTATATGGGGAAAGTACATGTACATGTAGGTAGCAATAAGAGGAGTCGAACTTGGGTTCTACATTTTGTATTTTGGGTTTATTTGATACTCGTTTAATACTACATGTACATATAGTACTAGTATTTTGTTTGGATGATCAGGTATCTTTAAGCTCTATGTATATGTTCTACTGCATGTATGTTCTACATACTACTGCCATAACTTTAAGGTGAAATCCGTCGACTCTGTGGCAAAATGCAATAAAAGCGTTATTCCACATAGAACTACATATAATTCTCTTATAACAGAACCTATATATACCGCTAATCTAGTTAAGTCAAATAGTGGTCTGCTGATGTCACTTAACCTAATGTAAGGATGCTACATGCTTAAGTGCATGTATCTACAGTTCCTAGAAACATAGGTAATCCTGGGTAATCCATACGTTATTACATGTAAATACGTGTATTTTGGCACATTCACCATGTGTATCTAGCTGGTCTTTACCAAAACAAGTAGGTTCCATCCCTTTGGGACCTATAAAAACCAGTAATTCCTAACCTGCATACGCGTTCTCTATCAGCTTGGATATAGGGGACTTCACTGATGAACTCTTACACCCTTTTAGCCTCAGCCAAGATTGTAACAGCAGCGCTAGCTGTAGCCCTGGTTGGGGGAACCTGGCAACCACCGTAACGAAGTGTTGGACCTCAATGTCTGTTCTGGCAATTTGACAACGCATGCGAGGTGGTATACATACATGCACAACCTGCAGGCCATGACAGCTGGGTAGGAAGCCCAAGCCAGCGCAGCCAGATACTACGGTGGGTACCGTAGCCCACGCCCGACCGCCGCCTACTATGAATACGGTTATGACCATGTCATGCATGGGGGAAAAAAAAAGAAGAGTCCGGAAAAGAAGAAGGCAACACAGGGAGATCAAAAAGAGGCATCGCCCGTTATCCTCCCGCCTGCCTTGCTTTATTACCTGCTACCAGTCTCCCGCGGACCCGTCGAATCGGCACTCATTGTCTAGTATCGCGCATAGGTTGTTACCGCAGTTTGTCTTTGCGCCTCAATCCGACACCAGGCTGGGCTACATCATACGACGCACCGCTGCATCTCATCTAATCGACGCAAAGATCCCTCAAGCATCTAGTTTTTACACGTGGAACGGCGTTTCGACTCAAATGGACGTACGGGCATGAGGAGAGACACCCTAGTGTGATTGTATTCAAGTCGGCAATTTTCTAGTTGTCGCTATTTCGCACGCTTCAGGTCACGATACAATACAACACCAGTAAGTTATTTACCTATGAACTTGGCATATAATATTTCACCATCTTGTCCGGGTGTATATTTCCCTCTAAGGAGTACCCTTTCAATTGTGCAAAGGCTATCACAATGGCTGGCTGCGTGCTGAGAAGCTATTTATGCACCATTTCAACACCTGGGGTAGCAATTGCTTAATCAATTGGTAGTATGCCTACAGGGCTACTATAGGTTGTATCAGTCTAGGGGCCCTTAAAGCTTATGCTTACACTGTGTGTCGAGACTTAGCTTGTGCGCCAAACTATATATCTCCAGTACCCCCTCGTGAGACGCGACAACAGCCATGGTTGGTCACGAGGTGGACCAGAAGTACCTAGGGAAGTATGCAAAGACTACTGCGGAAGATAGTGTTCCTCTTTCCGCGGGGTTGTATAAGCTCCTAGGTCTTTCAACCCTTCTATCTCGTAAACTCCTCCGCGCACGAAAACAACGAAAGTTAGATCCAACCCGAACGACTAAATCCCTCGATCTCTATCGCCATATAATCTGGATGGCTCGTGAGGGCCTCGGGATTCTACACAATGAAATTCAACCCGAGATTGCAAACTACCCCGCGATTAACGAACTTCGGGTCCTCATTGCGAAACTCAATGCCTCGTATCTTCATATCTTTGTTCTGTTCGACCATACATATGAAACAAAATCTGCGATGGTTCCCAACTTTTCGTCGAAACCCATAAATGGTACAATACCGCGTATGAATGGCTCATTGGGCCCTAACGGTGTTGGTGGGCTAAATTCATTGAATTCTCAATACGCATACATAAAGCCGACTATTGATGCCTTCCTCAAAGCCGAGAAAAGTGCAAGGGACCTACTACCAGGATCACACCCACTACGACTATCAGTAAAACTGGAGTACAGCGCTTTTTTGTATGACTGTACCAGAGATTATGAAAATGCTAGGAGTGTCGCAAAAAAGGCCGTTGACGAAGCATTTGCGTCTATGGATGCCATGGATGATGACGCTTTCGAGGACGCTATGGAATGTAAGGCTCAATTCATTGTAGAGAATATATCGATTGAGACTGGGGCTAATAATCAAATAAATGTATCAGTGGTGGGTAGCTTGGGGGTTTTAGCTAAGAGAAGCGAGCCATCCCCTAAGCCATCCCCTAGGCTGAATGGTCAAGAAAATAGGCCAAACCGACACCCACCCCAAACAGCTGGAAAGCACGTAATTTGATAAAAGGACACAGCACTATATAGGAGACTTTGACAGTGAGATTATATCAAGAAAACGGTTTTCTAGTTGGTTTATTGGTTTATTGGTTTGTGCTTTTGAGTTTAGGTATTTACGGTTAATGCCTACTTTTGATGATTTATATGTGGGGATATGACTTGTTTAGTATTGGATGGGTCCCGCTAGTCCCAGTTTCATCGCAGGCAGATGGACTCTTTCATAGGGCTCGTTGTAAAATTTTTTTCTTTCATCTCTTACCCACTTTCACTTTGTAGCATTTTTTTACCTCGTATTTATAATCCAGACTTTGTTTCTGGGGGGATTAATGGCCGAGGAAAAATTGGTTTCTTTACAGTCTGCATGTAGTTCTCACTATACCTGGCTTAGGATTTGGTACACTCGTAGTAGTAGGAAAGTAGAATATGGACAGCTGAATGGCTAAGCCCATTATACTTGGGGCCTTTGCGTAATGAATGCGCCTATGGAGTTAAGTTGCGTTAGAATAAGGATGCCCCCTGAGGATCACTCTTGTGTTAGGTAAGGTAAGCACTTAATGCCAAGGCTTAACAGCTTGATCTGCTGCCTAGCCGAAACTCACCCCCAGAGTTGTTGACAGACCGTGGGTCACTTTCCTCCAGCCCACATATCCTTAAATCCTCACTCTCATCGTGCCCTAGTGCAGCTCCTTCGAACATTATCTTTCAATATATCATTCGATATCAGGGTTAATTTTGTCGCGTTCTGTCTGTCTAAATTCGATATGCGCTCTATAGCATCCCTTATAAAAGGTGCTCTTTTTGTGCTGCCCACGGTCGTGCTTGCGGCTGGACAGCTTGGTTTCTCGCTTGGTGTCAAACACAACCCTGTTAGTTTAACTAGTTACTCTGTTCCTAGGAACATCACTGACTTTTATTGTTTTAGGACGGAAACTGCAAATATACAGATGACTTCAAGAAGGACCTCGATGTTGTCAGTACGCTAAGCAAGATCATACGGGTTTATGCCGTTAGTGATTGCAACACAATGGAAAATCTCTTACCAGCGGTGATTGATAAAGGGTTTAAGGTTGTTCTTGGTGTTTGGTGCGGTTCCATAGCCTTTTTTTGAGTTAATTATAAGCTCACATCACATTAGGCCAAATGATGATGCACACTTTGAACTCGAGAAAGAAGCCCTCAAGAAGTAAGGGTCTACCAACTCACTGATCCGGTTGACAGTCATGGCTTTCAGACAGGCTTTGCTGACTGTTACTATAGATACATTCCTATATACGGAACCGACAGCATTTATGCTATTACTGTCGGTTCAGAGCATCTGTATAGAAAGGATTTTACTGGCGCGCAACTAGCAGTAAAGATAAAAGAGGTCAAAAGCATCCTCACAGCCCTCGGAGCCGATTCTATCCCAGTCGGGTTTGCGGATTCATGGAACATGCTCATTGATAGTAACGCGGACCCTGCTATCGAGGCCAGCGACATCATCCTTGCCAATGCTTTTAGTTACTGGCAAGGACAGAAGCAGGACAACGCTACTCATTCATTCTTTGACGATATTATGCGTAATTGCTCCCATAATATCTAGGCTCGTTAATGCAACACTAACTTTAAGTAGAGGCCCTTGGTCACGTCCAAGAAATCAAGCAGAATAGTACCTATGACTTTTGGGTTGGGGAGACCAATTGGCCTACTGGTGGACAGAACTATGGGGATGCCGTCCCAGGTACTGCAAATGCTGCAAAGTACTGGAAAGAAGGCATTTGTGCTATGATCGCTTGGGGGATCAATGTTTTTGTGTTCGAGGCATTTGACGAAGTCTACAAGCCTGTTGAGAAGAATAACGATGTTGAAAAACACTGGGGTGTTTGGGACCAGGACTACAAACCTAAGTATAACTTGAGCTGTTAAGTATAGGGTGTTAATGGGGGAATAAACGCTTTATATCTTTATAAAATAGGGTTATGTAATCTTGCAAAGTAATTTACCTACCTATAGCCTTTATGTGAGATGAAAACAATTATTTATGAGAACATGCAGCCCTACTTAGTTAGCCAGTGTCACTACATATGAATTTCGGTTATCACCAACCAGATTTTAGCTTAGAGACGATTTTCATACTAGGAATACATAAATGTAGGCAGAGTTTCTTATATATCTTGTGCGGCCCATAATTGGGAGTTTAGCTAAAATATTATAGCTAGCGACTTGCAGCTAGTGTTCTATCCTGTTAGAGCCGTAAAACTATTTGTACCAGTGTTTGTGGAAGAAATATTTATAGAATGTATACCTTTATTTATTAGAGACGTGAAATTGGGAAATATGTGCATCTCCCTATACTCGTAATTTTCAGTCAAAGTTGGCTGTTCCGGTTTATGTACCTGCATATGATCTATCACGTTTACGGGGGTTTCACCCCTCCTAGAAATCCTAGGAGTCACGGTCATTACTATGGCTGCTGCTTAACTAACACAATCCACTAAATAGAGCATGAGATTTAAGGCGTCTACAATATTACCCTCGGCTGAAGCCCTACGGATTAGATTTAATGTTATCGCTAATTACTATAGGAGGGGTACGGGGCCCTAGAAGTCATATACTTATCGTTTCACTTACCAGGGTATTCGGATCTAGGCCCTGTTGGGAATTGAGTATGAGGCTCCTTGTACCTTATCTATATTATACACCTTATCAAGTAGGCAGTACCAACCAGCCATTTATTAGCGTGTCAGTTGTGTTATGGCGTAGTTTAGTTGGAGGAGTTTCACTGGCTCACAGTAAAGACGTGTGCGTGGCACGCACGCATGTGTAGTCAGTAAGTAGTTAATGAAGAGCAAAATAAATTCAATCCTCTACCCTAATTCTGTGCGCCGCAGTGGGGGTTTATCGTTATTTCCCTAACTGGTAAATCAGTACGGATGCAAAGGACTTTCTGGGAAAACATTTGCTATATAAACACTTGATCTTAGGCCATATTCACCGGGAAGACTAGTGCATTAATTCTTGAATGTGGGTAGCATCCCTTATTTTAACCAAGTAGGTAACAGCGGGGATATATTATATACTTAAGGGTGCTGTATGAAAAACCCACCCCAGTACTGAAAATTATTTTCAATTAACAATCGCCCTAAACTATGACCAGGTCACAAATGGAGGCTTCTATCCAAAATACTGAAAGGAAAGGACATGATCCAGAAGCAGCTACAGTACTACCTTCAAATAGAGCACCAGAACTCGAGACCTGGAGAGAGCCACGAAAAAATACCTTTCGTCTACTATCAACATATCTAGCATTTTTGATATATGGGATAAATGATAGTGCTGTAGGGGTATGTGAAAATCTCACCAAGAATGACAAAGCTCTAATATCAGTTATAGGCCCTTTTACCTTCAGTAAGCCGGGACCCTTCTAGGAGTTCACGCTACAAATACATTCTCACGCAGCCTATGTAGATTGAGGTGTATTACGGATTAAACTATATGACCGTATCCTTAATATTTTTAGCCCCAGCAGTTGGTTGTATCACTGCAGCCTTCTTGACAAATCGCCTCCATGCAATGCTTGGACGGCGCGGTGTAGGATTTCTATCTTGTGGGTCGTATACCGTCGCATACGCAATTGTTTCGTTCCATCCTCCGTTCCCAGTGATATTTGTCTTATACGTTCTCACGGGGTTTGGAAGTGGTCTAATGAATGGGTCCTGGAATTCTTATGTTGGCGGGCTAGCGAATTCAAGTTCGTTATTGGGGTTCTTGCACGGATTCTTTGGAATAGGCGCAACAATTAGCCCTATAATAGTGAGATACTCTCCTTGGTTGGGTTGGTCCCTTCTACCGAGGAGTGCTGAAATCTTCTTAGGCTTCAAAATTGGTGACAAATGGGGTTCCTTGGTACAAATACTATTGTAAGACTGAATATCTCTAGAGTATCTGGATTTTGGCTAATAGACCCTAGATCTATTGGTGGACATCCCTCTCATCAATGTTTAGGCTATCTCATTACTAACAATTTAGACCGGTCTTGGTGCACTGACAACTGTAGTACTTGTTATAGCCTTTTGGGAAGAGACTGGCCAGGCTTATTGCCAAAAGCATACGGATTCATCGGGTAAAACTGGTGGACGAACGTTAAAGGTTGCGAAGAACAAAGTATATCTATAACTATCTTTCCTCTAAGATATTAGACAGCTGATATTAGGAAGGTAACAATTCTTCTATCAATATTCATGCTACTCTATTTAGGTTGCGAACTTTCAATCGGAGGGTGGATCGTAACTTTTATGATGCGTGTGCGGGGTGGTGAACAATTCGACTCTGGACTAGTCGCTTCCGGATTCTGGATTGGGTACGCTAGGAGATATTACCTATGATATATAAATAAAACACTAATACTCGACGTTTTGACTGCATAGGCTGACCTTGGGCCGATTTGCGCTTGGATGGGTCACAGGCCATTTTGGAGAGAATCTTATGGTTGCGGTTTACCTGGTGATAGCAATATCTCTACAACTTTGTTTTTGGTTTATCCCTCAATTCGTTGTATCTGCGGTGATGGTAGCACTGATCGGGTTTTTTATCGGGATGCCAATACCTGCGGTAAGAATCTTGACAAGTTGGCTACTCGGAATCATCTTGAAGCTGAATCCTACTTAGGCTATTGTTGTCGCCACAAAAATTCTTCCTCCTGAGTCCCATGTCAGCTCTACCCTCTATCCTAAATAAATATGAACATAGACTAATCTACTTCCTAGGTCATTGTAGTTGGATTCTCTACAGCCTTTGCAGTTTCGGGTTCTGCCGTGTGAGTGCTTTATAATATCTAAGCAATAACAAGTTTAGCGGTTAATCGATGGAGTCAGTGTCCCATTTTCTGTTGGGGTACTCGCGCAAGGCAAAGGCGTTCAGGTACTACAGCCTGTGATTGTCGCATTGCTAGTTGCCCAGCTCGGGCTGTGGTCCTTCGTTCCTAGTGTCAAGAGTGGACAGCAGAATACGCAGTCATGACAGGTCCTATGGTTTTTTGTTTATATGTCATGGTATTTAAAGCATATATAGAGAAAAGGTAACTTTCTATAATGGAAGGATTTATGGTAGAGTCATAGGGAGTCCGTTTGGTACTTTTATATATTAGGGAACAAATGGTGCTATTCTATATACGGTGCACACGGCCTTAAACCCGGACCGCAATTTTGGTAGGGTGAGACGCCAAGCCTTTTCCTAGGTATCAATGGTGAACTACTCATATAGATGAAAAATACAAATTATTTTTTATCTTTACCAACAATGCTCCTGAATCCATGGGATTCGAACGGCAGCTACTTGTTAGTATGCCCTTTAAGATGGAATCATCGATAGCAAAATCTATGACAATTTTTTTCCAATTTTTTTGACCTATAATGTAACACAATCACATACTGTAACGGACCTACATGGCCGCTACATGCCTAAGAGATTGTTACTAGTATCATGAGAACGAAGGCAAGCAAGTACCTACTACAGTGGTTAGCTACCAGTAGTAAGAGTTAACTACTTCTCGTTCCTTAGTCAGTAGGAACTACCTAAAGAGGATGGTACTAACGAGTATCAGACTGCATTGGAGTAGCGGTCGCTATTAGCAGAGACTAATAAGTAATTGGACTGATCCTCAGTACTCTGTACCGTTGCTAATCAGCAGAGACTGATAGGCAGAGGCCTGTAACGGACCTACAAGGCAGTTACATGTTTAAGAGATTGTGACTGTAACGGACCTACAAGGCAGTTACATGTTTAAGAGATTGTTACTAGTATCATGTGAGCGAAGGCAAGCAAGTACCTACTACAGTGGTTAGCTACCAGTAGTAAGAGTTAACTACTTCTCGTTCCTTAGTCAGTAGGAACTACTTGAAGAGGATGGTACTGACGAGTACCAGCCTGCATCAAGGTAGTGGGCTCACTATTAGCAGAAACTAATAGGAAGGCACCGATCCTCAGTACTCTGTGCAGTTCCTATCAGCAGAGACTGATAGGCAGTGGCCAGGATAACTCGGACATGTAAACACTCTTACAGCAATTTAAACCGATGACTACCAAGAGTAGTAACTCTAGTCGTGGGTAGACATGATTAATCTATCGGCGGAGCATCTATAGGTTTTGACTAAGGGTTTACAGTGGATCTAGTAATAGCTCCGATGGTTGTACTGCAGGTGAAATCTCTTCACAGAAGCGGGGCTATCGGGGGTTCTAGGAAACGCTGGGAAAGCCACTGCAACTTAGTATAGAACTCGAAGTGATGGTAGGGGAGTGCTACAACAGTATAATTACTGGCACCTCTACTGCCCGAGAACTTGATTCCAGCTCTCAAGCTTGAAGGATCCAGACTTAGTATTCGAAAGGAGAGCCCTTAAGATTATTGAGTTCTAAGCGATAGAATCTTCACTTGCAACCTGACTCAATATTTTCTATTTTGCAACGACAGCCATACTGTTACCCAGTTCAGTTCTTCTACCGAAGGCCCTCGTTACACTTTTTGAATACTAAGTCTGGATCCTCAAGCTTCCGAGATGGAATCAAGTTCTCGGGCAGTAGAGGTGCCAGTAATTATACTGTTGTAGCACTCCCCTACCATCACTTCGAGTTCTATACTAAGTTGTGGTGGCTTTCCCAGCGTTCCCTAGAACCCCCGATAGCCCCGCTTCTGTGAAGAGATTTCACCTGCAGTACAACCATCGGAGCTATTACTAGATCCACTGTAAACCCTTAGTCAAAACCTATAGATGCTCCGCCGATAGATTAATGCATAATCTACCCTGACTAGAGTTACTACTCTTGGTAGTCATCGGTTTAAATTGCTGTAAGAGTGTTTACATGTCCGAGTTATCCTGGCCACTGCCTATCAGTCTCTGCTGATAGGAACTGCACAGAGTACTGAGGATCGGTGCCTTCCTATTAGTTTCTGCTAATAGTGAGCCCACTACTTTGATGCAGGCTGGTACTCGTCAGTACCATCCTCTTCAAGTAGTTCCTACTGACTAAGGAACGAGAAGTAGTTAACTCTTACTACTGGTAGCTAACCACTGTAGTAGGTACTTGCTTGCCTTCGCTCACATGATACTAGTAACAATCTCTTAAACATGTAACTGCCTTGTAGGTCCGTTACAGTACTTCCCTCTCCTAGAACTGGGTCTCCAAGTTCTAAAAACAATTTTATTCTTCTATAAGTCTAGAGTAAAGAAATCCCATATAACGCCGAGAGGAAATGATAATAACGACTAGAAAGGCTCACAGACCAACCACTCTTTTATCTTGTGGTTTCTTTGGGTACCTTTTGTGAAAATCGATCAGGGCTTCTTCTCCTGTCTTCGATAGGTGTTCCCATGGTTCCCAAGTGGCATCCTCGTTTTCCCAACCTTCCCATAGCACTAGGTACTCCACTCTCTTTTTCCGCTTATTTTCTCTGCTACCTGCTACTTCTCGGACTATCCAGTTCTCTTCTCCTTCTATGGCTTCTGGCTCAGGTGGGGGAACTCTGCGCTCCGGGTCTTGTGGCACTCGATATGGTTCTAGGAGACTGACATGAAAAACTGGGTGGATTTCCATTTTTGGAGGAAGACTGAGCTTATAGGCACGCTTTCCTACAGCTTCTAAGACCTTGAAGGGTCCCATCTTCTTGTGATCCAGCTTGTTCATAGGTCGCTTTGTAAGTACATTGCGCCTGTCCAGCATCACTTCATCTCCTGGCTTAATCTCTGGAGGTGTGGTAGTATGTTTGTCATACCATCTTGCCATCCGGATTCTAGCCTTTCCTAGACTTGCTTGCATTTGGTGCCACAATATTTCCCACTGAGAGATCATGACTTGACTCGCTGGGTTATCCCAATTCGTTCCTCCCTTAGGTACAGGCCAGTTGGTTCTTGGTTCAAATCCATAGTTGGCATAAAAAGCCGATACTTTGGATGATTCAGATACCGCTGAGTTGTAGGCATACTCTGCCATTGGCAAGAGGTCCGCCCAATCATCCTGTTGATAGGAACAGTAGCTTCTCAGATACTGCTCAAGGACCTGATTGACTCTTTCCGTCTGGCCGTCCGTTTGGGGGTGGAATGCGGTGGAAAGGTTCAGCTTGATGTCTAACAGGCTCGTGAGTGATTGCCAAAAATGCGAGATGAACTTGCTATCTCTGTCCGAAACTATGTCATCAGGAAGCCCATGAAGTCTCCATACTTCTCTAAGAAACAGCTTTGCCATGTCCTCGGTTTTATTATGACTTGGAAGAGGGATGTAGTGAGCCATCTTTGAAAAGCGGTCCACTATTACCCAAATCCGAGTGAATCCATTAGACTCTGGCAATCCCACAATGAAATCCATAGAGATACTTGACCATGGCCGATAGGGTACTTTCTAAAGGCTGCAGGGCACCATACTTCTTGTGCGCTCGAGGTTTTATTCCTCTGGCAACTGTCACAGCTTCGGACATATTCCTCAACATCTTTCTTCATGTTGGGCCAGTGGAAGTTGGCTTTCACCCGCTCATAGGTTTTGAACTGGCCATAATGACCTGCCACCTTAGAGTCATGACTGTCATTGAGTATCTCCAAACGGAGCTTCCTATCATCTGGGATGTACCACAGATTCTTGTATAGCATTAAGCCATCCTTCATTGCCATCTCTGGGTCAATGTTTGCTTTCCTAGTCTCCAAGGAACTGTAGATGGATTGATACTCCTTATCCTGAGCTGCTGCTTCTTTCAAGCGCTCTAGAAATGGGAATTGCAATTGGTTCACCCTGATGGCCGCTAGCCTTCCCGGATCTAACACCAATTGTCCAGGCCTAAAGAACATCTGCGCTTCTGGCTGTGCAGATTCACCTCCCTCTCCTAGGCGGTGATCCCAACGCCTTGATAGCACATCTGTCTTGCCATTCTGTGTTCCTGGGCGGTAGATGACCTTGAAATTGTAGCCTGCTAAGTCTTCTGCCCATCTAGCCTGGCGCCTTGTCAATACTTTAGTACTATTAAAGTATTCTAGGTTCTTGTGGTCTGTGAAAACCGTGACTTCCTGCTCACAGGACTTAAGCAGGTGCTCCCATTCACGGAAACTGGCCACAATAGCGCCCATTTCTTTGTCATGAATGTCATAGTTGATCTCAGCAGAAGAAAATTTCTTGGAGTAAGAGGCCACAGTGACGTAACTTGCCATCTTCCCCATACTGAGAGAGCACCGCTCCTTTTGCGAAGTCACTGGCATCAGTCTCTACAATTGTGCGCCTGGCTGGGTCAAAGTGGGACAGCACTGGGGAACTAGTGAAAAGATCTTTTAATTCCTCAAAAGATCTATCACAAGCGGCGGTCCAAAACCATTTCCGGTCCTTCTGCAACAGGTCAGTCAGTGGCTTGCATATCTTGCTGAAGCCCTGGATAAACCGCCGATAGAAGTTTGCAAAACCCAGAAAAGCTTGTACACCTTTGGTATCTTTAGGAACAGGCCAGTCCTTAACTGCCTGAACCTTGTCTTCTGACATTGATATGCCTTTCTCGGAGATCTGATATCCCAAGTATTCTACTTCTTTGACATGGAAAGAGGTTTTGTTTAGGGAGGCAACGAGTCTCGCTTCTCTGAGCTTATTGAGAACTCTTTTGACCAGCCGTTTGTGCTCTTCCATTGTTTCCGAATATATGAGTATATCATCTATATAGACAATAACTCCTTTGTCTAGAAGCTCTCTTAGAACTTCATTGATCATTGCTTGAAAGCTTGCAGGTGCATTGCAAAGACCAAAAGGCATGACATTGTACTCATATAGACCATAGCGGGTCCTGAATGCAGTCTTCCACTCGTGGCCTTTTGCAATCCTGAGAAGGTTGAACCCATTCTTGAGGTCAATCTTAGTGAATATCTTAGCTTTGCCCAACCTATCTCTGAGTTCGCTCATCAGGGGCAAGGTACTTGTCCTTGATGGTGATCTTGTTCAGGCCTCGATAATCCACACAGATGCGAATGGTTCCATCACTCTTAGGTATGAAGATGATTGGGGCAGCTGCTGGGGAATTTGATCTCGAGATCTTGCCTGTTTGTATCTCTCTAGCGAGATATTCTCGGAGAGCTTTGAGTTCTGAGGCTGAGCAAGAATAGAGAGGACCAAAAGGCGGTGATGTTCCAGGCAGAAGATTGATAGTACGATCATAGGAGGAATGCTCCGGTAATTGCTCAATCCTCTCTTGACTGAAAACATCTGCCCATTCTCTGTAGTCCCTAGGTAAGCGAAGAGAAATATCTCCTCCTTGATCATCATGCCAGACTGCCGCACCAATGTAATAGATCTGGTCTTCTCCCATGATCTCGGTGTCTGGTATGAGCTCTATCTTCACATCAGCTGGGAGACAATGCTTCTTGCAATAGTCACTTCGCCAGTTAACTGTGTTGTACTCCCAATTAAAATCTGGGTTATGCTTGCTAGGCCACGGTATTGGCAAATACCCAGAGACTGCTTTCTCCAAATTGGCTATCTCCCAACAAGAGATTCTTCATGCTTTCCCACGATCATGTCGGTGGGTGCAGTGAAGTACTCTCCAGCTCCCATCATGAGATCTCCTGTGCATCAAACATAGCCAACGGATTCTCCCGTTTGTGAACAGGAATCTTCTCCTTTTTCACGAATTCTTCGCTGAGAATTGGCCCCGTGCAACCGGTATCAAAGAGGAATTTACCATGGGCTCTCTCCACATGATTCTTCACCTTCCAGGTGAGTATTGCTTTCAGTATAGGTCTCTGCCCATGTACTGGTTCTGGTGGCGGAGACTCTAATCTCCTGCGCTTGTTTGTAGGCTCCTGAGAGCGGGTTCTGCTGTGTTTTCTTTCCATTGCTGCTAGCTTTTCGACAAAGTCTTGTGAGTCCCGCAATGTATGTATGATAGTGATGTGAAATGAAGTCAGAGGCTGGCAGATATCTTTGTTAAGTGTAGTCCTTTTTCTCACTTGTATCGGCCAGCGATTTCGGGTAATAAACCCATCCTCAGCAAGTGTGCTTCTAAAGGAAATGACTTTTATTCTTGTGGTAAACCTTTACCCCCAAACTATAGAAAACTTGGTGAACCTTCACCATAAAGAAATCCGGTATCTTGTACCAAAATGAAATGCCTGGTGAATCTTCACCACATAAGAGATAAGAACCCGGTATCTTGTACCAAACGAAATGCCCATTTAACCTTCACCACATAAGAGATAAATTTAAAAGAGAATATCTTGGTCAGTCTCATCCTGAGCTGCCATAACAAAAGAACTGTTTTCACCATGAGCATCTGGCCCTACCGCTAGTACTGCCGCTACTTTGGTCTTCTTCTGTTCGCCAGGAGGGCCTGATGCCTCTCCTCCTCTGCCTCTTTTCTTGTATCTTACAGCCGCTACCCTGATGGTGATCGGCTCCTTAGTCCAACAGTCAAACCAATTATGTTTCCCCTTGCCGCATTTAAGACAGAGGTTAGCTTTCTTTCTCTCAGACAGGATACTCTCTGGTATACCTTTGAGCTCAACAGTCTTATCCTTCCGCTCCTTCTCTGAGGAAGCGGTACCTGCAGGTTTGTTAACACCTGGGTTTGAAGGTTGTTGGCTTCTGCCTGTAGATGAGCGATTAGTTTTCTGCTTCTGGGAGACTGGGACTTTCTTCTTCCTGTTGTACCTCTCATGAGTATGACCTAGCTCCCTCAGAGCGGCAATTCTCTCCATGAGTGTACCAGGTTTGGGATTGAACAGGGCCCAACTAAGACCTAGGTCTTCGTTCAAAGCACCATTGATCTTGTCATCCACTGTACTTCCCTCATACCCTGTTTTCCACATCAACTGGATGATGTTATTTAGGAAGGAGTCTATTGCTTTCTCCAAGGTATGAGTGAGAGCGTTCCACCTGCCATCTGCTTCATCCCTAGAGATAGATTCGCCAAAGGCTTGTCTAAACGAGAGGACAAAGACTCCCCACTGTTGGTACCTCTCATCTAGGACCACTTCTTGTCCTGCTATCCGGTTTGCGGCTTCTTGGTCAATGGAGTTGTGATAGGCCTCATACCATTTAGTGGGAGCTGTTCCTTCCATGAGATTGCCTGCGTAACGGATTTTTGTATCGTCCAGGTGGAAGGAAAGGGATTCAATCTGAAAAACGTTCTCACATTGCCTGATGAAGGACTCTACCTGTTCTGCTTTTCCAGTGAACTTGGTAGGTGCTGGCGCTTTTGGTTGTCTTTCCCTGACCGGTGGGGGAGGTCTTTGATAGTTCCTTTCTCCAGCTTGTTTGTTAAGGAGTTCCACCCACTGTCTATTCTGCCGTTCCTGTTCTTTCCTGAAATACCTTCTCCATGATCTTGGATCATTTCCTTCTGGCTCGTCATCACTGCTGTGATCACTTGGAGGGTTTCCCCCAGCAGCGCCACCTGGTGGTTGGATAGGAGGGGGTCCTTGCCCTCCATTTCCTCTGGCAGGCGGTGGTGGCTGTCCTCTTGAGGATCCTGGTGATAGTGGTGCTTGCTCCTGCTTCCTCCTGTTCCCGAGGATCTCACTCAAAACTGGCGAGGGAGTTCTTCTTCGCCTTTCTCTTCTAGGTAGGAGAGGAGGATTTGCTAGAGCCGATGAGTGAACTGAGTGTTTGAGGGTTTGTATAGGAAGCCATAGTGGCCCTTGGCCCTAACCCGCCAAGTCGCAAAAGCGTTTAAATGCTCCACTTCTCTTACTAGGAGGAAGCGGGGATGAGATGGAAGTTAATCCAGATATAGAAGCGGGTATTCTAGGTGAGGGTGCTGACACTGGTCCGGTCACTGGCTTGTTTCTGATAGGAAAGGAGTTGAAGGGTGACTTCGAGATTCTTCTTCCTGCTCTTGAGGCTGTCCTGAAGATGGGAGTATCTGGTCGGTCTATGATCAGTTGACCATTGTCTATTGCCTTCTGAATCTCCTGAAGATAGTTTGGGGGCATCGCTGGGCTGGTCCATTCTATTTCCATTAGGTCTTCCTGTTGGAGATCGTCCTTGTCCTGCTGTTTGGAAAGGATGGTTGTTAGTTCTTGCTGAAGAGCAGAGACTTGCTGGCTTAGGAACTCGGTTGCTGCTTTGTGAACAGCATTCTCTGCGTCCCTTCGGTTCTCTACCAGTACCAGGGCTCCATGGGCCTTGTGGATCTCTGCCTGAACATAGTTCAGGATCTGCTCTTGTGCTGTGTTAAAGAATTCTGCTGCCGACACGACCGAGGAGTCTGTCCAGTTAGGCTCCGCTCCTGGGAAGTAATTTTGTAAGGCAGTCTTTGGGTTCTTGACTGTTAAGGCTCTATCTGAGGAATCGCCGCCTTCGAGGAGGGGGACCTGGGTCCATTGGATTCTAAGAGGGTCTGCTACTTCTGGCAGTGCTGCTAGCATCGCTGAGGTAGATGAGGATGCCATTTCGCTTAGAATAGGTGGGATAATCGCAAGGTGACTAGAGCTTAAGATTATACTGTAACGAGGGCCTTCGGTAGAAGAACTGTACTGGGTAACAGTATGGCTGTCGTTGCAAAATAGAAAATATTGAGTCAGGTTGCAAGTGAAGATTCTATCGCTTAGAACTCAATAATCTTAAGGGCTCTCCTTTCGAATACTAAGTCTGGATCCTTCAAGCTTGAGAGCTGGAATCAAGTTCTCGGGCAGTAGAGGTGCCAGTAATTATACTGTTGTAGCACTCCCCTACCATCACTTCGAGTTCTATACTAAGTTGCAGTGGCTTTCCCAGCGTTTCCTAGAACCCCCGATAGCCCCGCTTCTGTGAAGAGATTTCACCTGCAGTACAACCATCGGAGCTATTACTAGATCCACTGTAAACCCTTAGTCAAAACCTATAGATGCTCCGCCGATAGATTAATGCATAATCTACCCTGACTAGAGTTACTACTCTTGGTAGTCATCGGTTTAAATTGCTGTAAGAGTGTTTACATGTCCGAGTTATCCTGGCCACTGCCTATCAGTCTCTGCTGATTAGGAACTGCACAGAGTACTGAGGATCGGTGCCTTCCTATTAGTTTCTGCTAATAGTGAGCCCACTACCTTGATGCAGGCTGGTACTCGTCAGTACCATCCTCTTCAAGTAGTTCCTACTGACTAAGGAACGAGAAGTAGTTAACTCTTACTACTGGTAGCTAACCACTGTAGTAGGTACTTGCTTGCCTTCGCTCACATGATACTAGTAACAATCTCTTAAACATGTAACTGCCTTGTAGGTCCGTTACAAAAAGAGAGCCCTTAAGATTATTGAGTTCTGTAACGGACCTACAAGGCAGTTACATGTTTAAGAGATTGTTACTAGTATCATGTGAGCGAAGGCAAGCAAGTACCTACTACAGTGGTTAGCTACCAGTAGTAAGAGTTAACTACTTCTCGTTCCTTAGTCAGTAGGAACTACTTGAAGAGGATGGTACTGACGAGTACCAGCCTGCATCAAGGTAGTGGGCTCACTATTAGCAGAGACTAATAGGAAGGCACCGATCCTGATGCAGTTCCTAATCAGCAGAGACCGATAGGCAGTGGCCAGGATAATCCCTGGACATGCAAACACTCTTACAGCAACTTAAACCGATGACTACCAAGAGTAGTAACTCTAGTCAGTAGATTATGCATTAATCTATCGACGGAGCATCTATAGGTTTTGACTAAGCATACGGATCTAGTAATAGCTCCGGTTGTACTGCAGGTGAAATCTCTTCAGAAGCGGGGCCATCGTGGGTTCTAGGAACGCTAAAGCCACTGCAACTTAGTATAGAACTCGAAGTGATGGTAGGGGAGTGCTACAACAGTATAATTACTGGCACCTCTACTGCCCGAGAACTTGATTCCAGCTCTCAAGCTTGAAGGATCCAGACTTAGTATTCGAAAGGAGAGCCCTTAAGATTATTGAGTTCTAGCGATAGAATCTTTACTTGCAACCTGACTCAATACTTTCTATTTTGCAACGACAGCCATACTGTTACCCAGTACAGTTCTTCTACCGAAGGCCCTCGTTACAATGTGTCATGTATGCATGTATATGTTTACTCATACACACCTTTCATGTCACAATGATTACTATTCATGTTTTCTTTATGTCTTGGAATATTTTCAGGGTCAAATGGCTTTCCCACCTCGTTTTCTCGGTCGGATCTTTGGATTTTACTTTGGTTACTTTTTGTATAAATACTGGCCGGTTTTCCCTCCGGTTGGGACTTAAGTTCGATATAGATAAGAGACTACAATAGACGCCTTATACAGTATTTTTATGCTCCTCGAAGTTTATTTCTTCTGTGTCTTCTGTTTAATTATTTACTATACTGAAGACATCCGCCTAAGACTGTTCATCTGCATCATTCCCCGCAGGTGGTTTCATTAGACCTAGAATTTAATCTCACGATTAAAGCTGTCCTTCCCAGCCTCCGCAAATCTTTCGTGTCAAAGATTTTCACTTCTGACCTCCCAATTATCGCTTGTTGTTCTACCAATAGGTGATCGGTTTTTACACTTTGTTGCGTCTACCCTAGGCAGCACTCGATAATTCTTCAAACTGGATCATAACGTTTCGTTTGATCTGGGAACTATATTCGGACCACTTCTAGACGAAGTACCAACCAGAACAACCAGTCCTATTACCCCCGATCCCCAATCAAGAATTCCAACTCCAGAAACTCCGTTTCTCCCGGACATCAGAATGACCTCAACCCAAGAAACTGCCGCAGGTGGCAACAACCCAATTCAGATGAGTAACGAAGCTCTAATCCAACTCCTCCAACAAATCGAAGCTAGGAAAACCAGCAAACCACGAACTATGAAAATACCAGACGCCGATGAATTCAAAGGTGAACCTACTAAAATTCGCACATGGCTACGCCAGTGCGAGAACAAATTTACAGAATACGATGAGGCCACCGACATGCAAAAACTCATTTATGCGAGTAATAAAATGAAGAACCAAGCAGGATCATGGATGTTTTCTGTCCTTGAAAATAAAACCTATACTACATGGGAAATGTTATTTTTTACCGTTTTACTCAGTTTGTTATTTCCACTTACTCTTTTTTTGCTTCTCTCTACGGATAATTGATGGTTTATTGGATTACAATACTGATCGTATTTCTCGGTTACATTTTACTGTATTTTTACTTCTATTTTTACTTACGGGTTTCGGGCGCTAATTACTGCATGTTACGAGTCACATATGTGTCATATATGCATGTATATGTTTACTCATACACACCTTTTCGCTAAATGTCACATTTGTTTACTATTCATGTATTCCCTATGTCTTGGCATATTTTCAGGGTCAAATGGCTTTCCCACCTCGTTTTCTCGGTCGGATGTTTGGGTTTTTACTTTGGTTTCTTTTGTATAAATACTGGCCTGTTTTCCCTCCGGTTGAGACTTTTGTTCCATATAGAAAGAGACTACAATAGACGCCTTATACAGTATTCTTATGCTCCTCGAAGTGTATTTCTTCTGTGTCTTCTGTTTAATTATTTACTATACCGAAGACATCCGCCTAAGATTGTTTATCTGCATTATTCCCCGCAGGTGGTTTCATTAGACTTAATCTCACGATTAAAGCTGTCCTTCCCAGCCTCCACAAATCTTCTCGTCAAAGATTTTCAGGTTATGAGCCCGGCTGTCAATACAGCAATCTAACACCAATCTGGCGTCACCTATTTCTATTGCCTCCCTATTCGACTCTCGTCTTGTCTCTCCAGTAGACCTACTCAACTATCCTGACCTACCTCCCTCACCGAATCCAGACACCATGTCCTCATCAAAAGAAGCCGCTGCATCCTCTGAGAAGGTTCCAAATCTTTCCTCCTCCTTCTCCGCAAAGATCGCGAAGACAAACCTATCTCCATCAGACTAGACAACATTCCTGTACTTAAAGGACAGGAAAACTACACGATACGGGCAGCATGATGAAGGTCATCTTCAAAGGAATGAAGGTATGGGACATAGTAGACGAAGCGACTAGAACCAACAGACGACATGAAATAAAAGCGAACAACAGGCATACGAATCTCTTTGCTATCAAGCGGCATCCATATTCCTACAGGTAGTGCAACCCGATATTCTAGAGAAAATAATCGAGTTAGAGCACCCTCACCTCACGTGACACATCTCCGCTCCGAATTCTATCGTGATACACCCTATACTACGGTCTCCGTATCACGACTCTGTAGAACTACCCAATAGCTACGACCCTCCGAACCGACGTCTGAGCTTCATCTCCCGTTTCGAAACAGAATGGTTACGTCTCAACAAACTAGCCAAAGGATCTTCAGACTCTTACCGACAACTTCTCTCCAGATTTCTGGACGAAGATAAGGCAAAAAGAGACTTCCTTCTCGGCTTTATAGTTAGACATCATCCAAACGTTGTGGACAATCTATCCACAAAGGATGACCTTACCTTCTCTGATATCAAGCTTCGCTATTCGAAGCTGATCACACCTCTCCTGCTTCTTCCTCAGATCAATCTGCACTCGCTGCATATCAGCAAAAGCCAAAATCAAAGTCAACCTCTTCCACTTCCTCCTTCCCCAAGCCAAAGAATAACAACTCTGGCAAATCCAAGAAGCCTTTCTGTAACTGGTGCAACAAACACCGTTCAGATGCATCTCAGAAGGATAAGGAACATGACTGGCAAAAATGCAAGCATCTACGAGCGCACAACGAAGAGAAAAAGAAGAAAGAAGAATCGGCTCACGCCACGACAGACAAAAACACTGAAAACGTAAGAGGAAACCCCTTCTATTTTGACACTGGAGCAACTTCTCACATGTGCCCCCTTGCAGAACGGTTCGAAACTCTCTCGTTTTGTTCCGGAGCTGTGAAGTCCTCTTCAAAGGCTTCCATGCAAATCAAAGGCAAAGATCACGTGATAGACTCATGTTAAAGGATGGGACCATTTCTTCTTTTCGTATTTCTGATGTTCTTTTTGTACCTGATCTTGAGCGACCGTTACTTTCTTGGAGAAAACTGGCAGACAAAGGTTATAAATCTACTATGGAAGGGAATTTCATTTCAGTTATTAAGGGCAATAAATTGGCATTTCAAGCGGTATCTGATGGTTCTCTATTCAAAATCCCTGAAGTTAGCGACAAAGCATTTCTATCATATGAATTCTGGCACTCTGCACTAGGACACCTAGCTCCATCTTCCATTCAGAAAGCAAAAGACCTATACACAGACGTTGCCATTCATACCTACGGAACCAAACAACTTTCACTGTTCCTCTTGCTTCGCTAAGTCAACACACAGCAAACCCAAGTCATCAAATTCACGAGCATCCTCTAAATTGGAACTAATCCATTCCGATCTATGTGGACCCTTCCCTGAACCCAGCTATGGCAACTCACTCTACTATATCTCCTTTATCGATGACAAGACCCGTGTCTCATGGGTCCGCTTTCTCAAGAAAAAGTCTGATGCTGTAAAAGCCATCGAAGACTTCATCAGAGAAGTGGAACTCCAACACAATCTTCCAGTCAAAAGATTCAGGACCGATAACGGAGGAGAGTATGTCAACAAACAACTTAAATTGTTCTTTGCCGACAAAGGGATCGTTCATGAACTGACTCCACCATATTCTCCGGAATCAAATGGTGTTGCTGAAAGACTTAACAGAACAATGGGTGAAACAGTTCGAGCAATGCTTCTCCCTCTCGACGATAAACGTCTATGGGCTGAAGCAGTCGCCACCTTCATCTATTTGAAAAACCGTCAACCTCACAGTGCTGTCAAAGATCAGACACCTTTTGAGGCATTTCACGATAAGAAACCTTCGATCTCCCACCTACAGCCCTTCGGATCTGAATGCTATGTGCATATCCCTGAGAATAAACGCTCAGCAGGAAGCAAGCTTTCTCCAAGAGCTCAGCAGACCTTCACCGGATACACCAACGTTGACCACCACTATCGAGTATTCCTAAAGGAAGAAAAACGCTTCACTGTTTCAAGTGATATTTTCTTTCCTCCCTTTAAGCCAGAAGGAGTGGTTTTCTCGTCAAACCACCGTACCCAACACGCTACCCCAACTGCCTCTACCTTTTCCTCTTCAGGAACAAGTCTTTCTTTCAGTCAAACTGAAGGCTTCCCAACTGACGAGATGTGGTATGACTGGATGGACAGAAATCCTGAGCATGCAAATAACCTATTTGGCTCTGGACATCCTAAAGTCACCAATCTCTTTCAGAAGGCATATGAGAAGGGCAAACGTGATGGCTTCCTAGGACCTCAATTCTGGACACTTTCAAGTCCATCTCCTTCAAGACAACAATCCTCTTCTAGCGATGACTCAAGTCTATATCGCGATCCAAATGCAGCACCAAATGACATTCCACCTTCACCTTCACAATCCGCCATGTTCAAGCAATCTCAAGAATCTTCACTAAGACTTGCTAGAGACAATCAAGATGACTCCATGCCTGATGCACCGTCACTTGAACACTCGACTAGAACACCTATGGACACTGAATCGGACCACCCAGAACAACCCAATCCACAATATCCAAGAGACGAATCACTCCCGTCATTTCACTCGTCTTTCAGACCTATCAGGACACGCTATGGAAGAGATATTAGAGCACCCAGAGAATGGTGGAAAGCTGTTGAAGCAGCTCCAATCCAACCAGACTCAATTTCTAATGCCATCTCTAAATCCACTGCTCCTCCTAGGGATGACTTCGAAGCTGAAACCATCAATTCAAACGAATCAACAGTCCTACTAAGTATTCTTGAAGTCAACGAACCTAAAACCTATCGTCAGGCTATCCATTCATCGGACTCTGACAAATGGCAAAAGGCTATCGATGATGAACTTCAATCACTAAAGGACAATGATGTTTGGGATGTGGTTTCTCGTCCTCTTAAAAGGAAAATAGTGGAATCCAAGTGGGTATTCAAGGTTAAAGGCAACGCTGATGGAGAAGTTGAACGATACAAGGCAAGACTAGTCGCAAAAGGATTCTCACAAGAACAGGGTCTTGACTACGACGAAGTCTTCTCGCCAGTTGTTCGTTTCGACTCTCTCCGTCTTCTCCTTGCCATTGCCTCTATCAAAAACTGGAAGGTTAAACAATTGGATGTCAAAACTGCGTTTCTTTATGGGATGTTGAACGAGGAGATCTACATGCAACTACCTGAAGGCAGCAGGTTAGATGGTAAAGTTGCATTGCTCAAACGTTGTATCTACGGTTTAAAGCAAGCCCCAAGGATGTGGTACGGCAGGCTGGTTACCTACCTCCAACCTTTCGGTTTCGCTATATCTGCTTTCGACCCATGTGTCCTAATCCACAAGTCAGGCAATTTTTTTGTGGCTATTTATGTGGATGATATAACTCTCTTTGGACCCAACAGTGATTTAGCTGATCAAACCATTCGTCTCTTGAAGTCTGAATTCAAGGTCAACGATATGGGACTACTTCACTATCTCCTTGGTATTCAAATTGATTATACCAACGCCGGTATCACCTTGTCTCAAACAGCGTTCATTGACAAGATTCTATCTAGATTCTCGATGACTTCTTGCAACCCTGTCTCCACACCCATCGACTCCAACCACCGTCTGATGAAGAGTTCTGATGGAGATCCGAGGGCCGATGCAACTGTCTATCGCCAGATCATAGGATCTCTCATGTACCTTGTCACTGCAACAAGACCAGACCTAGCGTACACAATAACTCACCTATCACAATTCTGTTCCGATCCCTCCATTGAGCACGTAAATGCTGCCAAACGAGTACTCCGCTACCTTCAAGGCTCTAAGAATGCAAAACTTCTATATCCTAAAGGCACCGATCTTTATCTATCAGCTTATTCCGACTCATCTCACGGCAACTGTTTAGACACACGAAGAAGTTTCTCTGGATATCTATTCCAACTAGGACTGTCTCCCATCTCATGGCGATCACGAAAACAACGCTCTGTTGCTACCTCAACTGCTGAAGCTGAGTACATGGCAATCGACCTCACAGCCAAACACTATCTATGGCTAATTCGTGCCATTCGGGAACTCCTAAAGACTGATATTCCACACACTATCTTATGTGACAACGCCGCCGCCGAAGATCTTTCACGGAACCCCAAGCTTAACGATAGATCAAAGCACATTGACCTCGCTTACCATCACATTCGGGAACTTCTTGAAAATGGTGAAGTGAATCTCATTCATGTTGCTTCAGCTGATAACTACGCGGACATCTGTACCAAGGGACTCAACAAACAGATTCATGACCACTTGTGTAGTCGGATATTTAACCATACTACAAAGTGAGAAGGAGTGTTATTTTTTACCGTTTTACTCAGTTTGTTATTTCCACTTACTCTTTTTTTGCTTCTCTCTACGGATAATTGATGGTTTATTGGATTACAATACTGATCGTATTTCTCGGTTACATTTTACTGTATTTTTACTTCTATTTTTACTTACGGGTTTCGGGCGCTAATTACTGCATGTTACGAGTCACATATGTGTCATATATGCATGTATATGTTTACTCATACACACCTTTTCGCTAAATGTCACATTTGTTTACTATTCATGTATTCCCTATGTCTTGGCATATTTTCAGGGTCAAATGGCTTTCCCACCTCGTTTTCTCGGTCGGATGTTTGGGTTTTTACTTTGGTTTCTTTTGTATAAATACTGGCCTGTTTTCCCTCCGGTTGAGACTTTTGTTCCATATAGAAAGAGACTACAATAGACGCCTTATACAGTATTCTTATGCTCCTCGAAGTGTATTTCTTCTGTGTCTTCTGTTTAATTATTTACTATACCGAAGACATCCGCCTAAGATTGTTTATCTGCATTATTCCCCGCAGGTGGTTTCATTAGACTTAATCTCACGATTAAAGCTGTCCTTCCCAGCCTCCACAAATTTTCTCGTCAAAGATTTTCAGGAAACATTCAAGGAGGCCCTCAAGAAAGCGTTTGGCGAAGCTGACACTAAGGAAGCCACCAAACAACGAATCAGAAACCTATGCCAGACAGGAACCGTCAACAAATACTGGACTAAATTCCAGACCAACATGGACCTACTGGGATGGAACGAAGAAGCCCTCAAAAATGAATTCTACGACGGACTAGCCCGCAACTTAAGGGCTAAACTAACCGCCATCATAAACAAACCTGAAAACCTACGAGAATTCGCACTATTGTGCATAAACCTGGATAATGAAATAATAGCCAGCAAAGTTCGCACCACCAAGTGGGATAATCACGCACCCAAAGCACCCACCGCGAAGAACCATATTCAGCCCTACATTCCCAGACACACCAATGGGACATTTGCACCTAACCCAAGTTTGGCTCCAACCACCACCACGGAACTACCACCAGGAGATCCCATGGACCTGGATGCTTCCAAAAAAAAAAAGTTTCTCCCCCTTACTGATAAGGAAAGGAAAAGGCGGTTTGAAAACAACCTCTGCATGTACTGTGGAAAACCCAACCACATGGCAGATCGCTGCCCAGAAAAAACATGGAGGCCGAAACCCAGAAGGTTAGCCGGTACCTCCTCACAAGATCTCAAAGAATCGGGAAACAAGGACGACCAGGAGTAAAGCGCAACCTACCCCTAGCAAAGGAACCCCCTAGAGTTGCCAACCCATCACGCTTCGCTCCCCTCCAAGACCTCCCCGAAAACCATACGTCATTCAGTACAGCTGGACTGTCCTGCTCCTCCAACATTCCCCCAAAACACGCCCTGGACGATCACCTCATCCTCCCGGTGCAAATCAACCTTGGAAACCAAATCGTGGACACGTTTGCCATGCTCGATAGCGGCGCAACCGGAAATTTCATCGACCGAAGTTTCGCCAACCAAAAACAATTCCCAGTTCAAGCCAAGAAAGTGGCCCAACCACTTACTCTCATCGATGGATCGATTTCACAAGACGGCGCCATTACCCACCAAGTCAAGCTCCCTATCCAAATTGGGAATCATTGTGAGTTCGAAACTCTCCAAGTCACCAAACTAGGCCACTATCCATTGGTCCTAGGAATTCCATGGTTCAAAAAACATAATCCCAAAATTATGTGGAATGAACACCAAGTCAACTTCACCTCCAAAACTTGTCAGGAAGAATGCCTCAACGTACCAAGTGTCATCCAAGCCCTTCTGGAGAAGCCTGCCATTATTCAACACCTCAGAACTGCAAACATAAGCCTAATAGGAGCAGCCGCGTTTAAACGCTCTGCCAAACAAGGCGAACCCTGCCTACTCACCATCCGAGAAATCAATCATGCTATAGGAATTTGTGCCACGGACAAATACGAATACATGAGAAAAGATACTCAACCCCCAGCCAAGTGTAACGGACCTACAAGGCAGTTACATGTTTAAGAGATTGTTACTAGTATCATGTGAGCGAAGGCAAGCAAGTACCTACTACAGTGGTTAGCTACCAGTAGTAAGAGTTAACTACTTCTCGTTCCATAGTCAGTAGAAACTACTTGAAGAGGATGGTACTGACCTGTAACGGACCTACAAGGCAGTTACATGTTTAAGAGATTGTTACTAGTATCATGTGAGCGAAGGCAAGCAAGTACCTACTACAGTGGTTAGCTACCAGTAGTAAGAGTTGACTACTTCTCGTTCCTTAGTCAGTAGGAACTACTTGAAGAGGATGGTACTGACAAGTACCAGCCTGCATCAAGGTAGTGGGCTCACTATTAGCAGAGACTAATAGGAAGGCACCGATCCTCAGTACTCTGTGCAGTTCCTAATCAGCAGAGACTGATAGGCAGTGGCCAGGATAACTCGGACATGCAAACACTCTTACAGCAACTTAAACCGATGACTACCAAGAGTAGTAACTCTAGTCAGGGTAGATTATGCATTAATCTATCGGCGGAGCATCTATAGGTTTTGACTAAGGGTTTACAGTGGATCTAGTAATAGCTCCGATGGTTGTACTGCAGGTGAAATCTCTTCACAGAAGCGGGGCTATCGGGGGTTCTAGGAAACGCTGGGAAAGCCACTGCAACTTAGTATAGAACTCGAAGTGATGGTAGGGGAGTGCTACAACAGTATAATTACTGGCACCTCTACTGCCTGAGAACTTGATTCCAGCTCTCAAGCTTCAGGATCCAGACTTAGTATTCAAAAGGAGAGCCCTTAAAATTATTGAGTTCTAGCGATAGAATCTTTACTTGCAACCTGACTCAATACTTTCTATTTTGCAACGACAGCCATACTGTTACCCAGTACAATTCTTCTACCGAAGGCCCTCGTTACAGTATGGACAATAACTCTACCATACGCGCTATGGGGATCTGAGGTCTGGTGGACAGGAGCCAGACACCTTCTAGACGCCATATCACCCAGCTACCACAAACTAGCCAGGCTCATCACTGGTCTCCCCATCCACACCAACACCACCAGACTACTCAAAGACGCAGGGCTCCCAGACCTAAAAGACCTGCTAGACTACAGATCCCTCAACTACGGCATAAGAACCTTACTCAGCCCAGACAGTAACGTACTCAAAGGACAACTTCTTACAGCCCTTAGAAACACACACCACCACAACGGCACAGGCATTAACCGCATAGCTTCGGTCATCCAACAATTCACCAATAACAAAAACATAGAGGACCCCAGAAACATTGACCCACAAATGTTTCTCCTCGACCATCTTCACATCCCATCCACCAACAAGGAAGAAACAGCTATAGCCCACAAAGAATGGGCCATAAGACATCACGAAGACACCAAGATATACAGTGACGGCTTCAAAGAAAAAACAGTCAGCTCAGGATACGTGATCACTAGAACCAACAAAACCATAGCCACAGGATCCCAAAACATAGGACAACACGCGGACATATTGGACGGAGAAATTAACGCCATCCGTCTGGCAGTCACATACCTCAACTCAAAGAAAATCTCTAACACCACTATCCACCTATGCGTGGACAATCAAACAGCCCTCCGCAGCTTGTGGAAAGGCAAAGCACCAGCAAAAGAATTCATCAAGGAATGCCTGGAGGAAATCAAGACACTACAGCTACGAGGCTGCAGTGTCAAAGGACAGTGGACCCCGTCTCACACAGGCATAATAGAAAATGACCTAGCTGACAGCATAGCCAAAAAGGCCCTCAACAGCCCAGACACCCACCACAAAATAACGCTCACTTGGCTCAAAGGCCTCCCCCACCGCCACCTAACAACCAGTATAGAACATAGCTACTTCAGACCATTGAAGTCTATCGCAAACCTCAACAGAAGGCATGCGCAGCTCATACTACAAATCCACAATGAGGTAAATCACCTTGACGAATCACCACTCAACAGAGCCACCATCTGCCAATGCGGGAACACCACCTCGACCAAACACGTCATTCTCGACTGACAGGAATACGCGACAGAAAGACTTAGACTCTTCCGATCGTACGGTACCGAAGACTGGGACAGCATCATCAACCACAAAAACACTCAACCACTACTAGCCTTTGCTATAGCAACCCCACTATACGTAAAACGGAAAAGGTGACCTGGGAGGGGGAAGCTTTTCTTTTGTATCCAGGCAGGGAAATAAGATAAGGCGTAGGGAAGGAAAGCCTCTAGGACTTATGTAATTTAGAAATAGGCAGAGTTAGTTAGACGGCCCCTGGGCTCACGCAATAGGCACAGCCTACACGGACATGAATGAATTACTTACTTACTTACTTTTTATTGATTCTTTACCCATACTGTTACTGTCCCAGTTCCATTGTTAGACTTCTCTTTGGTCTTTCACTTAGTAGTTGGCATTTCTGCGGATAGTAGGATCCTACTAAGGGATTGACATTGGGTTGTGAACCTTGGTTACTTCACCGTACCGTTACCGAATACTGTTATTGCCGACCGTAATACTAAAGTTGCGTCTTCAACGCCAACCTTCACAACAACATCGTCATGGCCCACCCTATTGATACTGAAGTACTGAATACCGATCTTGCAGCCTTCTTCGGAAAATACCCTGAAGCACCGGACTCCATCGAGAACGATGCCGGCCGTACAGAACTCATCACCGTTTATAACTTCCTGCGCCGTTGCCAACAGGGCATCAGCCAACAAGAGGGAGAAATTGTCACATTGACTGGGGACTTCACCCGACTTACCAATCAGAACACCAAACTACAGACACAGATTACCAACCTACAGAACCAACTCGCACAGAGACCAGCAGGAGGAGAAGGAGCCCCGCCCCCCCCACCTCCAGCTGATAACAACGGAAATAACAACAACAACAATCGATCAGAGAAACTACCGGACCCCGAGAAATACGGAGGCAGAAGGTGTTATTTTTTTTGGGTTACTCAGTTTGTTATTTCCATTTACACTTTTTTCGCTTCTCTATACGGATAATTGATGTTTTATTGGATTACAATACTGATCGTATTTCTTGGTTACATTTTACTGTATTTTTACGTTTATTTTTACTTACGGGTTTTGGGCGCTAATTACTGCATGTTACGAGTCACATATGTGTCATGTATGCATGTTTATGTTTACTCATACACACCTTTTTTTTACGATGTCACAATGTTTACTATTCATGCATTTCTTATGTCTTGGAATATTTTCAGGGTCAAATGGCTTTCCCACCTCGTTTTTTCAGTCGGATGTTTGGGTTTTTACTTTGGTTACTTTTGTATAAATACTGGCCTGTTTTCCCTCCGGTTGAGACTTTAGTTCGACATAGAATAGAGACTACAATAGACGCCTTATACAGTATTCTTATGCTCTTCGAAGTTTATTTCTTCTGTGTCTTCTGTCTAATTATCTACTATACTGAAGATATCCGCCTAAGACTTTTTATCTGCATCATTCCCTGCAGGTGGTTCCATTAGACCTAGAATTTAATCTTACGATTAAAGCTGTCCTTCCCAGCCTCCGCAAATCTTTCTCATCAAAGATTTTCAGAAGGGAAACCTTACGCCTGTTCCAACAACAACTTCGGTTGAAGTTGGTAGGAAACGCAGACCGATACGCTTCGTTACAGAACAAATTGACCTACTCTCTCTCTCGGTTGGAAGGCAACGCTGCCAACCAATTTCTAGGATACATGACCAACACGGGAGTTAGGCTTAATTCAATGGACGAATTCTATGGCATTCTGGACAACGCTTTTGGAGACCCGGATAGGCAACACACAGCACAGGATACCCTCAGGAACCACAAACAACGAAACACATCCTTCTCCGCCTACTACGCAAAGTTCCAGAAATACGCACCGGAAACAGGATACAATGTGGTGGCCCTGATTGACTTATTAATGAATGGACTCAGTGACGAGCTCAAACAACTGATGAT
This sequence comes from Verpa bohemica, assembly GCA_033030345.1. Classification (NCBI taxonomy): domain Eukaryota; kingdom Fungi; phylum Ascomycota; class Pezizomycetes; order Pezizales; family Morchellaceae; genus Verpa; species Verpa bohemica. Next base: position 623,500 of record JAUFSE010000003.1, read on the forward strand.
ACAGCACGACACACCAAACACCGTGGAACTCTGCGCAGCACTCCTGCAAAGATTGGACAACCGACAACGAATAATAGCCCGTCAAACTGACGTGAGGCGAACGCCACTCTATCAACTCCCAGCACCACAGGCACCGGCACCAAGACCCACACCAGCAGCAGCACCAACACCACCACCAGCACCCGCACACCCCTCTCACACACCAGGAGGAGTGGTACCAATGGAACTAGGAGCAGGAAGGGGAAGACCGTCACCACAGGAAAAAGAAGCCCGCCGTGTTGAGGGGAGGTGCTACTGGTGTGGGGGGTTCAACCACTTCGCAAGGGAGTGCCCCACAGCCCCACCCAGGTCCAGGCTTGCCCCCAGAAGACCAATGCGTGCAGCAGGAGGAAGAATGGGAGAAAGGGATGAGGAGGAAACAGATGACGAGGAGTTAAAAGAGGAGTCCCTGCGCTAGGTGGCTTAGCCCAGGGACCAGTTAAGAATTTTTCTAGTTTATGTATTTCAGCGTTTTCGGTATCAGAGGAGGAAATGGATGGGAACCAATTGGTAGTTACTTGTTTAATTTCGGAAAATAAAGGATCATTCAAACCTACCTATGCCCTCATTGATACTGGAGCTTCTGGATACGCATTTATAGATAAAAACTTTGTGAGCCACAACAACATCACAGTATACTGTAACGGACCTACATGGCCGCTACATGCTTAAGAGATTGTTACTAGTATCATGAGAAAGAAGGCAAGCAAGTACCTACTACAGTGGTTAGCTACCAGTAGTAAGAGATAACTACTTCTTGTTCCTTAGTCAGTAGGAACTACCCAAAGAGAATGGTACTGATGAGTACCAGACTGCATTGGAGTAGCGGCCCCTATTAGCAGAGACTAATAAGTAATTGGACCGATCCTCAGTACTCTGTACAGTTTCTAATCAGTGGATACTGATAGGCAGTGGCCTGGATAATTCGGACATGAATACACTCTTACAGCAACTAAAACCGATAATTACCAAGAGTAGTATCCTTGGCCAGGATAGATTATGCACTAATCTATCAGCGAGGCATTTAGAGGTTTTGACTTAGGGTTTACTGTGGAAACTAGTAATAGCTCCGATAGTTGCACTACAGTGAAATCTCTTCACTAGAGCGGGGTCATCGGAGATTCTAGGAATCACTGGGAAAGCCAAGAACTTAGTAAAGAATTCAGAGAAGTAATAGCCAAAGGGAAACCAGTATAATTACTGCCCCACTATCACCCAAAAACTTGATTCCAGCTCTTGAGAATCAGTAGGATCAACAAAAGCAGAGTCCTTAGGATTATTGAGTTCTAGCGATAGAATCTTAATTGCAACCTGACTTTTATCTTCATTGCAACGGCAGCTTTACTGTATCATCTTCTACAGTTCTTTTAAGGAAGGCCCCCGTTACATATATCCACTTAAAAATCCTCGACAGATTGAGGTCATCGACGGCAGACCCATAGAATCCGGAACCATTACCCACCTGGCAAAACTTAGGATCAACATTCATGGACACGAGGAAGAAGCACTGTTTTTTGTGACACAACTTGTAACGAGGGCCTTCGGTAGAAGAACTGTACTGGGTAACAGTATGACTGTCGTTGCAAAATAGAAGGTATTGAGTCAGGTTGCAAGTAAAGATTCTATCGCTAGAACTCAATAATTTTAAGGGCTCTCCTTTTGAATACTAAGTCTGGATCCTGAAGCTTGAGAGCTGGAATCCAGTTCTCGGGCAGTAGAGGTGCCAGTAATTATACTGTTGTAGCACTCCCCTACCATCACTTCGAGTTCTATACTAAGTTGCAGTGGCTTTCCCAGCGTTCCCTAGAACCCCCGATAGCCCCGCTTCTGTGAAGAGATTTCACCTGCAGTACAACCATCGGCGCTATTACTAGATCCACTGTAAACCCTTAGTCAAAACCTATAGATGCTCCGCCGATAGATTAATGCATAATCTACCCTGACTAGAGTTACTACTCTTGGTAGTCATCGGTTTAAGTTGCTGTAAGAGTGTTTGCATGTCCGAGTTATCCTGGCCACTGCCTATCAGTCTCTGCTGATTAGGAACTGCACAGATCGAGGATCGGTGCCTTCCTATTAGTCTCTGCTAATAGTGAGCCCACTACCTTGATGCAGGCTGGTACTTGTCAGTACCATCCTCTTCAAGTAGTTCCTACTGACTAAGGAACGAGAAGTAGTCAACTCTTACTACTGGTAGCTAACCACTGTAGTAGGTACTTGCTTGCCTTCGCTCACATGATACTAGTAACAATCTCTTAAACATGTAACTGCCTTGTAGGTCCGTTACAGTACTTCCCTCTCCTAGAACTGGGTCTCCAAGTTCTAAAAACAATTTTATTCTTCTATAAGTCTAGAGTAAAGAAATCCCATATAACGCCGAGAGGAAATGATAATAACGACTAGAAAGGCTCACAGACCAACCACTCTTTTATCTTGTGGTTTCTTTGGGTACCTTTTGTGAAAATCGATCAGGGCTTCTTCTCCTGTCTTCGATAGGTGTTCCCATGGTTCCCAAGTGGCATCCTCGTTTTCCCAACCTTCCCATAGCACTAGGTACTCCACTCTCTTTTTCCGCTTATTTTCTCTGCTACCTGCTACTTCTCGGACTATCCAGTTCTCTTCTCCTTCTATGGCTTCTGGCTCAGGTGGGGGAACTCTGCGCTCCGGGTCTTGTGGCACTCGATATGGTTCTAGGAGACTGACATGAAAAACTGGGTGGATTTCCATTTTTGGAGGAAGACTGAGCTTATAGGCACGCTTTCCTACAGCTTCTAAGACCTTGAAGGGTCCCATCTTCTTGTGATCCAGCTTGTTCATAGGTCGCTTTGTAAGTACATTGCGCCTGTCCAGCATCACTTCATCTCCTGGCTTAATCTCTGGAGGTGTGGTAGTATGTTTGTCATACCATCTTGCCATCCGGATTCTAGCCTTTCCTAGACTTGCTTGCATTTGGTGCCACAATATTTCCCACTGAGAGATCATGACTTGACTCGCTGGGTTATCCCAATTCGTTCCTCCCTTAGGTACAGGCCAGTTGGTTCTTGGTTCAAATCCATAGTTGGCATAAAAAGCCGATACTTTGGATAATTCAGATACCGCTGAGTTGTAGGCATACTCTGCCATTGGCAAGAGGTCCGCCCAATCATCCTGTTGATAGGAACAGTAGCTTCTCAGATACTGCTCAAGGACCTGATTGACTCTTTCCGTCTGGCCGTCCGTTTGGGGGTGGAATGCGGTGGAAAGGTTCAGGCGATGTCTAACAGGCTCGTGAGTGATTGCCAAAAAAATGCGAGATGAACTTGCTATCTCTGTCCGAAACTATGTCATCAGGAAGCCCATGAAGTCTCCATACTTCTCTAAGAAACAGCTTTGCCATGTCCTCGGTTTTATTATGACTTGGAAGAGGGATGTAGTGAGCCATCTTTGAAAAGCGGTCCACTATTACCCAAATCCGAGTGAATCCATTAGACTCTGGCAATCCCACAATGAAATCCATAGAGATACTTGACCATGGCCGATAGGGTACTTCTAAAGGCTGCAGGGCACCATACTTCTTGTGCCTCGAGGTTTTATTCCTCTGGCAACTGTCACAGCTTCGGACATATTCCTCAACATCTTTCTTCATGTTGGGCCAGTGGAAGTTGGCTTTCACCCGCTCATAGGTTTTGAACTGGCCATAATGACCTGCCACCTTAGAGTCATGACTGTCATTGAGTATCTCCAAACGGAGCTTCCTATCATCTGGGATGTACCACAGATTCTTGTATAGCATTAAGCCATCCTTCATTGCCATCTCTGGGTCAATGTTTGCTTTCCTAGTCTCCAAGGAACTGTAGATGGATTGATACTCCTTATCCTGAGCTGCTGCTTCTTTCAAGCGCTCTAGAAATGGGAATTCCAATTCGTCCACCCCCATGGCCGCTAGCCCTCCCGGATCTAACACCAATTGTCCAGGCCTAAAGAACATCTGCGCTTCTGGCTGTGCAGATTCACCTCCCTCTCTGTGCGGTGATCCCAACGCCTTGATAGCACATCTGTCTTGCCATTCTGTGTTCCTGGGCGGTAGATGACCTTGAAATTGTAGCCTGCTAAGTCTTCTGCCCATCTAGCCTGGCGCCTTGTCAATACTTTAGTACTATTAAAGTATTCTAGGTTCTTGTGGTCTGTGAAAACCGTGACTTCCTGCTCACAGGACTTAAGCAGGTGCTCCCATTCACGGAAACTGGCCACAATAGCGCCCATTTCTTTGTCATGAATGTGTAACGAGGGCCTTCGGTAGAAGAACTGTACTGGGTAACAGTATGGCTGTCGTTGCAAAATAGAAAGTATTGAGTCAGGTTGCAAGTAAAGATTCTATCGCTAGAACTCAATAATCTTAAGGGCTCTCCTTTTGAATACTAAGTCTGGATCCTCAAGCTTTTTTTTCCAGCTCAATTCAAGTTCTCGGGCAGTAGAGGTACCAGTAGTTATACTGTTGTAGCACTCCCCTACCATCACTTCGAGTTCTATACTAAGTTGCAGTGGCTTTCCCAGCGTTCCCTAGAACCCCCCGATAGCCCCGCTTCTGTGAAGAGATTTCACCTGCAGTACAACCATCGGAGCTATTACTAGATCCACTGTAAACCCTTAGTCAAAACCTATAGATGCTCCGCTGATAGATTAATGCATAATCTACCCTGACTAGAGTTACTACTCTTGGTAGTCATCGGTTTAAGTTGTTGTAAGAGTGTTTGCATGTCCAAGTTATCCTGGCCACTGCCTATCAGTCTCTGCTGATTAGAAACTGCACAGAGTACTGAGGATCGGTGCCTTCCTATTAGTCTCTGCTAATAGTGAGCCCACTACCTTGATGCAGGCTGGTACTCGTCAGTACCATCCTCTTCAAGTAGTTCCTACTGACTAAGGAACAAGAAGTAGTTAACTCTTACTACTGGTAGCTAACCACTGTAGTAGGTACTTGCTTGCCTTCGCTCACATGATACTAGTAACAATCTCTTAAACATGTAACTGCCTTGTAGGTCCGTTACACCCTGCAGCCTTTAGAAGTACCCTATCGGCCATGGTCAAGTATGTCAATGGACTTCATTGTGGGATTACCAGAGTCTAATGGACTCACTCGGATTTGGGTAATAGTGGACCGCTTTTCAAAAATGGCTCATTACATCCCCCTTCCAAGTCATAATAAAACCGAGGATATGGCAAAGCTGTTTCTTAGAGAAGTATGGAGACTTCATGGGCTTCCTGATGACATAGTTTCGGACAGAGATAGCAAGTTCATCTCACATTTTTGGCAATCACTGTAACGGGGGCCTTCTTTAAAAGAACTGTAGTGGATAGTACAGTAAAGCTGCCGTTGCAAAGAAGATAAAAGTCAGGTTGCAATTATGATTCTATTGCTAGAACTCAATAATTTTAAGGGCTCTGCTTCGCTGATGCTACTGATTCTGAAGAGCTGGAATCAAGTCTTCGGGCGATAGTGGGGCAGTAATTATACTGGTTTCCCTCGGCTATCACTTCTCCGAATTCTTTTACTAAGTTCTATGGTTTTCCCAGTGATTCCTAGAATCTCCGATGACCCCGCTTTAGTGAAGAGATTTCACCTGCAGTACAACCATCGGAGCTATTACCAGATCTGCTGTAAACTCTTAGTCAAAACCTATAGATGCTCCGCCTATAGATTAATGCATAATCTGTCCTGACTAGAGTTACTACTCTTGGTAGCCATCGGTTTAAGCTGCTGTAAGAGTGTTTGCATGTCCAAGTTTTATCCTGGCCACTGCCTATCAGTCTCTGCTGATTAGGAACTGCACAGAGTACTGAGGATCGGTGCATTACTATTAGTCTCTGCTAATTATAAGCCCACTACCTTGATGCAGGGTGGTACTCGTCAATACTATCCTCTTTAGGTAGTTCCAACTGAGTAAGGAACAAGAAGTAGTTAACTCTTACTACTGGTAGCTAACCACTGTAGTAGGTACTTGCTTGCCTTTGCTCACATGATACTAGTAACAATCTCTCAAGCATGTAACTGCCTTGTAGGTCCGTTACAAGAAGTTCCTTATCACGGATTTCGTAGTTGATTTGTGCTGAATCCATTTTTTTGGAATAATAGGCGATAGGGTGGAGTACTCCCTCATCGTTAGGTTGCAAAATGACTGCTGCTACTACGTAGTCAGAGGCATCAGTTTCGACCGTGATTTCTTTTGTGGGGTCGAAATGTTGAAGTATGGGTGCTGAAGTGAAGGCATTTTTTAGAGTTTCGAATGCTTTTTGAGCTTGAGAGTTAAAGTCGAATTTGACGTCTTTTTTGAGGAGTTGGGTGAGTGGCTTGCATATGTTGCTGTATTTGTTGATAAAACGTCGGTAGAAGTTTGCGAAACCAAGAAAACACTGGATGTCGTGTACGGAGGCGAGATTGGGCCAATCGAGAATGGCTTGGATTTTCTTAGGATCCATGAACACTCCTTTGGGGGAAACTATAAAACCGAAATATTTGATTTCCGTCTTGTGGAAGTGACATTTAGATGGTTTGAGGTTGATATCCGCAGCACAGAGTTTTTCCAATACTTGGTGGACTTGACTGACGTGTGTCTGCACGTCTTCGGAATAGATGAGTATATCGTCTAGGTATACGATGCAGAATACATCAAGGAATTTGCTAAGGATTTCATTGATCCAATGTTGGAAAGTGACAGGGGCATTGGTGAGGCCGGATGGCATAACGGTGTACTCGAACAGGCCGTAACGGGTTCTGAATGCTGTTTTTTATTCGTCTCCTTCTGCAATGCGAATGTGGTGATATTCTTCATGGATATCCAGTGAGGTGTAGATTTTGGCTGACTTTAGACAATCTAAAGCTTCGTTAATGAGAGGTAACGGGTACCTGTCTTTGATTGTAACGGCGTTCAGCCCTCAGTAATCGACACAGAGACGCATGGATCCATCCTTTTTCTTGACGAATAGGATTGGGGCGCTGGCAGATGAGGAAGATGATTTGATCCATCCACGTTTAAGGTAGTTGTTCAAATATTCTCGGAGAGTTTTTAACTCAGCTTCGGAGAGTGAGTAAAGTTGCTTAAAGGGAGGTGTAGTTCCCGGGAAAAGATCGATTTTATTATTGTTGAGGCGACGAAGAGGCGGGGCGGTAGGTTCGCGTTCATGGAAGATGTCACTGAAGTCTTGATATTCGACAGGTAGTAGGTCTTTCGCTACTGGAGATGTGACAGGCGTGGAAGGAGTATCTTTTCTCATGTATCCGTATTTGTCCGTGGCACAGTTTTGGATGGCATGATCGATTTCTCTGATGGTTAGCAGGCAAGACTCTCCTTGCTTTGCAGAACGGATGAATGTGGCGGCGCCGACTAAGGAAATGTCCGCGGTTTTGAGGTGTTTGATGATTGCCTCTTTTTCTGGAAGGGCTTGGACATCACTTGGTATGCTAAGACATTCTTTTTGGCAAATTTGCGAGGTGAAGTTGACTTGGTGTTCTTTCCACATAATTTCTGGATTATGTTTCTTGAACCATGGAATTCCTAGGGCGATGGGGTAGTGTCCTAGCTGGGTGACTTGCAGAATTTCTGATTCCACGTGATTCTTGATATGGAAATAAAGCTTGACTTGGTGGGTGATGGCTCCCGAGAAAGATACGGTACCATTGATGAGAGTAAGTGGTTGGGCCACTTTCTTAAGTTGGACTGGAAGTCCTTGTTGATTGGCGAATGCTCAATCCACAAAGTTGCCTGTTGCGCCGCTATCTAGCATGGCAAAGGTTTCTATCGTCTCATTATCAAGTTTTATGTTAATTGGAAGGACAAGGTGGTCGTCCCTGGCGTGTGGGAATTTCTGGAGATTCAAAGAGCAATACAGTCTTGCTGTATTGAGCGGGGAGTGGCTTTCTGGCCGGTTTTCAAGAGGAGAGAAACGGGATGGTTGAACAGCACTGGGTGAGGTTTTTGCCAAGGGTAGGTTATTCTTTACTCTTGGTCGCTGTTGTTTCCCGAATCTTCATTGTCCGGATTGGTAGTTCCCGCAAGCCTTCGGGTTTTGCGGTTGTTCTTTAGTGGACAGACATCTCTCTGATGCCTGGCATTTCCGCAGTAGTAACACAGGTTGTTATCGCGTCTGCGTTGTTTTTCTGCATCTGTGAGTGGATTGAATTTTCTTTTTCTAGATGCATCAAGGTCCATAGTGTCACCCGGTGGGAGTTCTGGTGTTGGGTGATGAGGTTGGGTCGTGGTGGGGGAGAATGTCCCGTCTGGTCTTCTGGGAGTGTATGTTGTTTGTACGGGTTGTGGTGTGTGATAGTTTGTTTTTGGGGGTGTGGAGTCCCATTTGGTGGTGCGGCTCCTGCTCGCGTTGATTTCATTGTCCAACTGGATGCAAAGGATTGCGAATTGACAAAGCTGTGTTGGCTTGTCAATGATGTTGGTGAGTCGGCCTCTGATGGTTCCTGACAATCCGTCATAGAATTCGTCTTTCAGGGCTTCTTCATTCCAACCTAGAAGGTCCATATCAGTCTGGAACTTAGTCCAGTATTCGTTGACAGATCCAGTTTGTTTAAGGGTTTTAATTCGCTGTTTGGCAGCTTCTTTGGTGTCTGCTTCTCCAAACACGCTTTTGAGTGCCTTTTTAAAATCTTCCCACGATGTGTAGGTGTTGTTTTCAAGCACTGAGAACATCCAAGAACCTGCTTGACCTTTCATCTTATTACTGGCATATATAAGTTGCTGTTGGTCAGTGGGGTCTTCATATTCCGAGAATTTATTTTCACATTGGCGTAGCCATGTGCGGATTTGGGTGGGTTCGCCTTTGAAGTCGTCGGCGTCTGGAATCTTCATTGTCCAAAGCTTGCTGGAACTCGTTTTTCCTGCTAGTATTTGTTCTAGGAGTTGTTGTAATGCAGCATCGCTGATTACTATTTGGGTTGGGCTGCCTGCAGCCGGGGGTTGAGCGGACAAAGACATTCTGATGTCTAAGGATGAGTCTGGGGTGTCGGGGTGTGATGCTGGTTCTGGGGTGATTGGACTGGCTGGTCCGAATATCTCGTCGAGATCGAATGGTTTGTAAGGATCCAGTTTGGATTGTCGTTAGGTGCTGCGAATTTGGAAGACGCAACAAAGTGTAATAAACCTAGTACCTGGAAAAGAATACAGCAGGTAACGTGTCAAGAACCCTAAATTCCCCACGCCTTTTCTCTAGGTATTAACCCTAGTCTGCCTTGCCTATCTCCTTGTTTCATATCTTGTTTTATGTATCGTTTCATATCTCGTAGGATTACTATTATCATTGGTCATGTAAGAAGTACGCTTCGCAGGACGAGACGTCTATAGTTTCATGTAGAAGGAGGTCGCTCCTTCAGTTTCATATTGTCTCATTGTTGATCTCAGCGTCCCTCCAGAAAGGGTATCAAAGGGACACATCTCTGTCAGTTAGTTAGTTCTACACGCAACAACTTATATTGTTAACCATACCTACCTTGTGCACTGAGCTGTCCGCTCTTCTTGTCCTGTGCTTGAGTTTGTAGTCTCCCAATACTACTTCCTGTTATTTTTTCTGGGTTACTCAGTTTGTTATTTCCATTTACTCTTTTTTTCGCTTCTCTATACGGATAATTGATGTTTTATTGGATTACAATACTGATCATATTTCTCGGTTATATTTTACTGTATTTTTACGTTTATTTTTACTTACGGGTTTTGGGCACTAATTACTGCATGTTATGAGTCACATATGTGTGTAACGGACCCACAAGGCAGTTACATGTTTAAGAGATTGTTACTAGTATCATGTGAGCGAAGGCAAGCAAGTACCTACTACAGTGGTTAGCTACCAGTAGTAAGAGTTAACTACTTCTCGTTCCTTAGTCAGTAGGAACTACTTGAAGAGGATGGTACTGACGAGTACCAGCCTGCATCAAGGTAGTGGGCTCACTATTAGCAGAGACTAATAGGAAGGCACCGATCCTCGATCTGTGCAGTTCCTAATCAGCAGAGACTGATAGGCAGTACGTGATAACTCGGACATGCAAACACTCTTACAGCAACTTAAACCGATGACTACCAAGAGTAGTAACTCTAGTCAGGGTAGATTATGCATTAATCTATCGGCGGAGCATCTATAGGTTTTGACTAAGGGTTTACAGCGGATCTAGTAATAGCTCCGATGGTTGTACTGCAGGTGAAATCTCTTCAGAAGCGGGGCTATCGGGGGTTCTATGGAACGCTGGGAAAGCTACTGCAACTTAGTATAGAACTCGAAGTGATGGTAGGAGAGTGCTACAACAGTATAATTACTGGCACCTCTACTGCCCGAGAACTTGATTCCAGCTCTCGAGGAAAAAAGGATGGAGACTTAGTATTCAAAAGGAGAGCCCTTAAGATTATTGAGTTCTAGCGATAGAATCTTTACTTGCAACCTCACTCAATACTTTCTATTTTGCAACGACAGCCATACTGTTACCCAGTACAGTTCTTCTACCGAAGGCCCTCGTTACACTGATGAGTCAACTCTACGACTCATACCTAACCCGATTTCCCGATGCAGTCCTTACTCACTCCTGACTCATCCAATCCGCGCCGTGACACGTTGCAAAGAAGATAAAAGTCAGGTTGCAATTAAGATTCTATCGCTAGAACTCAATAATTTTAAGGGCTCTGCTTCCCTCCTCCTACTGATTTTTTCAAGAGCTGGAATCAAGTTTTCGGGCGATAGTGGGGCAATAATTATACTGGTTTCCCTCGGCTATCACTTCTCCGAATTCTTTTACTAAGTTCTATGGTTTTCCCAGTGATTCCTAGAATCTCCGATGACCCCGCTCTAGTGAAGAGATTTCACCTGCAGTACAACCATCGGAGATATTACCAGAATCACTGTAAACTCTTAGTCAAAACCTATAGATGCTCCGCCGATAGATTAATGCATAATCTGTCCTGACTAGAGTTACTACTCTTGGTAGCCATCGGTTTAAGCTGCTGTAAGAGTGTTTGCATGTTCAAGTTTTATCCTGGCCACTGCCTATCAGTCTCTGCTGATTAGGAACTGCATAGAGTACTGAGGATCGGTGCATTACTATTAGTCTCTGCTAATTATAAGCCCACTACTTTGATGCAGGCTGGTACTCGTCAATACCATCCTCTTTAGGTAGTTTCTACTGACTAAGGAACGAGAAGTAGTTATCTCTTACTACTGGTAGCTAACCACTGTAGTAGGTACTTGCTTGCCTTCGCTCACATGATACTAGTAACAATCTCTTAAGCATGTAACTGCCTTGTAGGTCTGTTACACTATCTACAAGGCGGATAACAGAGAGAAAGAATAAAACAACGATGAAACATGTAACATGGAAATAACTAGGGTTAGGACTTAGGGGAAAAAACATAGAAAATTAGGGTTCTTGACATGCAGTCTGGTACTTGTCAGTACCATTCTCTTTGGGTAGCTCCTACTGACTAAGGAACAAGCAGTAATTAACTCTTACTACTGGTAGCTAACCACTGTAGTAGGTACTTGCTTGCCTTCGTTCTCATGATACTAGTGACAATCTCTTAAGCATGTAGCGGCCGTGTAGGTCCGTTACATAGAGTGGGAAGAATTATTAGATTTGCAGGAAATAGACAAAACTGGGAATGAGAATGAATATACCGAATCTGTAGCTAAGGAGTCAAAAAACAAGTATTTTTGACACTGATTTTTGATATGCAGCTAGTAGGTGGCGCTGCCACACTTTATCCCAACCTCTTAGTGTCAACACGGGTCTCACCAGTTAATGCCGTAGGCCGACGTTACACGCCTTAATGCGATATAAAGGCCGGGTAACTACAACCAAGCTTAGCCCCCACCACAATTCATTGCTAGTTGTCTGGTAAATATTAAAAATTTACTCCAGTGATGCTGTTATATTTCCGAGATTACTTTTGCTTTATTCTACTCGTAACCTCCGACAGAATCTAAGGCTTCTACAATCTCCCCTTAGTACTTTCAAAACCATCCTTCTCCAATTCATAGTCAAATCCTAACTCCTCTTGTCTCTGTACCGTTATACCCTTCTTCTTCATTTCGATATATGCCTTCTTGATTCGTGAACATCTAGCTCTTGTCCACCTTTCCTTATGCCCCCATTTTGGTGGTTTCGTTCCAGTATCACTACCTTCAAATTTCGAGGCCTTTTCACATATTGTCCCCAAAAGTTCGATATAATCAGCATCCTTAGGGAAATGTAAGTGGTGGAACTTCTTTCCGTTTCCGTTTGCTGCGATCTCATAATCCTCCCACTCCCGCATCTCCATTGGTGAAGGGAGTATAACCCGAGCTGCTAAAACCTTCGCGACCAAAGCTGCTGCTGCCTGAGCGGTAGGGAATGGTATTACTTGCACCGGGAGCCCCACTATGCTTAATGTTGGGTCTGGAATATAAAATATATGCTGGTATACATGATTTACTCGCATACCATCTGTTATTAGCGCATTCTCTCCCACATTCAGGGATGACAGAAACGGGATGGATTGACAGTATCCACTGAGAAACCGATATGAATCAGCCTAAAGGGTGTAAAAAACGGGGGTGCAATTAACTGACGTGCAAAATATTATGTTATCTACACCTCTTTCAATTCTCCCATCAGAAAACTGGATAGACCTATCAGAGATTGAGAAGGATGTAATCTCAGAGACCTCACAAATCGCAGAGGGGCTTATCCCTATCGAGCGAACTGATTTACTTCGGTTGGATTGGATTAGAGGATGCTGACTGAATTGGCATATCTGAGCAGCTATGTCGATTCCACTGGCAGCGTTCCCAACCACAACCACCTTCTATTTAACTTAGTTAGCCATCATCTAAATAAGACGCAGATATGCTATCATAGCGCTAGAGTATTACCTTTCCAAAGTATAAATCGGGTTTCCGAAAATTCTTTGAGTGTGAGACAGAACCTGGGTTTGCTTTAGCCCATTCATCAAGGCCAGGTATAGGTGGTATATATGGGATATCGTGATGACCTGTGGCTACAATTATAGCGTCATAAAACCTTTTTTCCTCAGAACCTCCTGTACGCGAATCCCTAAACCAAACTTCCCACTCCTTCCCCCGCTTCTGACAATCAACTACTTTAGCGTTAAAGGTGATGAGATGCTGGACATCTTTGCCGTATTCTTGAAGATATTGTCTCACGGCAGTGTGGGGAGGAAACAGTGGCAAATTATCGGGGAATGGAAATCCGTCAAAATTCATAAGCTGTTTTGGTATGTTTGTTTCTGTTAGGGCCAAAGTGCCGCGTTACCACACACTCGGTTAGATTCTTTAGGAATTTCTAATAGAAATAAAACCTTAACCGCTGGGAAAAACACCTAGCTCATCGTATATAGCTGAGACAAATACGGGCTTCCTTCCATCAACTACTACATGTAGCTCCCCGGTAATTACAGAATCTGTAGAATGAATCGGTACGGTATCGGTTTCTGAAGTGTAATTCCACACCCCTCCCGTCTCCTGCCGCTGCTCAAGAATCTCGATAGTATGGAAACATTTTTCTGCGAGGAGTGCCTTTACTGTAGCAATCCCTGATGCTCCTGCACCAATAACTCCTATTCGTTGGATGAGTGGGCGTTGAGATGTCATAGCTACATGTACATGTGAAGTATGTAACTGTGAAGAAGAGGAAATGAGACATACATGTAGCTACATCATTTTCTTATCGATAAGGGAGAACTCGCCCTGGAGGGGTTCATGGTATTATCAAGCACTACCATAAATAGGATGCCCTTAGCCCCAGTAGGCTAGGGCTGTGGTTCTATGTGATAAACCCTTTCAGAACCCACACCCATCCTCCAAACTCAATTGACCCAACAACATTAACCAACGTCATGAGATGCCCTTTAATCTACGGTAGTTACTCGCGAGTGACTGAATCCCGGACATTACTCGATCGCTTTATCAATTTCCGATCTACACTTCCACTCCATGTCCGGCAACGATACTTCGCGCGAACACCATCCTTATGCCGAGTCTTCTCCCAGTCAGCGTCACCCGAGAAACACCTACAATCAGATAATTTACCTCCTAAGATTGAATTCAATTCAATAGTCATTCTAGAAAAAACAATCCAGAGAACATTGCTAGAAGCAAAATCACCACCGTCTGAGGCCGAAGTACTTTTAGCACTACAAGCATGTCAAAGCTATGCCGCTTTTCGACTACAAACCTCTTCAAATACCCCTACGGGTGCCAGTCCTACATCTATTTTACTCTCCCTTGATGAAAGCCGAATGGTACAAGCATTAAAAGATTCTTCATCCTCCTTGTCACTCCCATCATCCCATGAGAACGTATCTGGCCTAGAAAAATTTGGATCACTAGTGAGCCCGGCAGAAGCAGCTCTGGGCTCCTCTAAGACAAATCTACCTAGAGACCTTGAATCACTCACGGACCTAGCCTACAAAATCATTTCTCACCCTGATATCTTCATTACCATCCCTGTCCTTGCCTCATATGTTTCACTCCAGTCCCTAATCCGCGACCCGTCACCAATTCCAGCAGCATTTTCTCTCTATGCCAATAAACCATATACCCCACCAGGGTCATCTAAACCACGATATCCAAACCCGAAGCAAGTAAAATACGCGATTCCAAGCAATATCGCGTCTACTGCCCTCGATGCAGCTATTAAAGCTAGAGATATGTCGATTTGCTTAGATATTATTGATACTTCATATGGTGCCCCGGCCTTCCAGCGAGCAAAACTGGTCCGGAAAGCTACCCCGGCAGCGGTAGCTGGCTGTTTAACTCCTGCTGCAATATATGGCCTTGCAGAAATCATGGCTAGGTATCAGGACGAGGTTGATCACTCACTTGCCGTGAAGTATGCTTTTTTTGGGATGCTGGCCTATGTGTGTTTTACAGGGAGTATTGGAATGGTAGCCCTAATGACCGCAAATGACCAGATGGTAAGGGTTACCTGGATCATTGGGACACCTTTGAAGTACAGGTGGTTAAGGGAAGATGAAAGAGAAGCGTTTGATAGGGTCGCACAGGCATGGGGCTTCTCGGAGTCAAACAAGCGGGGCTTTGAAGAAGGTTATGAGTGGGAATTGCTGAGGGAAGTTGTCAGCAGGAAGGGGATGTACTTAGATAATCCAACGCTGATGGAAGGTATGGAATAAATGGTACATATATCCTATATTTAGCAATATGTGTATATATGGAGGGCCTTGCGAGATGGGCATCGTTTGAGATGACACCAAGTACAAAAACTGTTTCGTGTAAATAAGTAAGGGTAAGTGCTATTTTATGTACGTATATGGAATTACATGTAACTACACGCACCTATGATTCTTTAGAGTGCCGTTTTAAGATAGGGGGTTTATGACCATAGGGTCTTTATACGGTACCCAAAAAATTTCCGAATACTCACTAGATGTCAGACCGGGAAGTGAGTCGCATAGCAACACCGCAACACAGCAAAATACCAAAACTCCAGTAACCCACTAGCTACCAGAACTCTGATAGAATAAAACTTGATTCTATTTCATGAGTAGTGTTGACTGGAGTAGTTTATGTTTCCAAGCCTGAAAGAAGAAAAAACACAAATATTTCATTGTGTTTTATTGTTTCCTAGAATCACCATACAAATATTTGTATGGGCTTATAAGCTATGAAGGGTCCTTAGTGGGCTATAGCCCAACACCTTTCTCCAAAAAGAACAGTATCTCCTAAGAGAGATTATAATAACCATCAATTAATATGAAAACATAGTGGTTTAGACATGCTCTTCAGCTAGGAATTTTGGAGACTTTGGAGTTTTTTGCTGTGTTGCTACACGACTCACTTCCCGGTCTGACGCACTACCCGGTCGAATACGTTAATCCTTAAGTTATGGTGATATACATCTGAACTTTGAGGGTGCAAATCCGTGAAGCATTAAGCGCCACCAACTGTGGCACACTTCGAACGCCACATTGATTCCGCCCCTTTCCCTAGTACTGTAGACGACAAGATGCTGCTCTACCTATTGCTCACGAACACCACAGCTCTCTTCATCCTTTGCTGTTATCATATACTATTTTCCTCGTCCGTCTATTCTAGAGATCTTCTCTCCTATACATCTTTTTTCCCCCTACCCCCCATTACTTCTACAGCTTCTCATATTTTCCGTCTAAAGAATTGGCCTCTGATCAGTCCCTCGTAAGCTTCACGGCTAAGCTATCCTCTTCTATCGCAATCCCCTCAAAATGTCCCAGTTTTTTGGCTCTCTCGGGTGTGCATCTATCTCCACTTTCTCTTTTTCCACTCCTCCTTGTCCTTATAATCTTTTCCACTCTCCTTGTCTTTGATCTTAGTATCAATTCCCTATCATTTCTAACATGCTGGCCTCTGTCGCCGATTTCTTCAGTCGCGGCTTCCGTAACAACCGTAAACCTAAGCCCGCCCCACTTAACCAAGAACCTGGAAATGGGGGCAATGGTGGTGGTGCTGGTGGCGGTTCTGGTGGCGGCAGCTTTGGTGGTTCTCAATCAACTGGGTTAATACCGGGTTCTCCATCAGCACAAAGAATAACTCAAAAGCCGTTGTTTTTATGCAAGCCATTCGTCACCAGTCAGCTTGTTAAAGGAAGTTTTTCAACAATTGTTGTTTTGCCGAGATATGTTGACCAAGGAGAGTGGTTAGCATTGAATAGTTCGTTTCCCTGGCCCTCATGCTTTAATTTTAGCAGATAAACCTTCCATGTCCAAATCCGAACAGCCGGGTTTTGTGGGATGCTGACCTGTTTTTGTTTTTTTACGATTACATAGTTTTTGAGTTTTTCGATATGTTGAACAAGTTCTACGGTGTTGTTCAAGAATTCTGTACTCCTCAAGCCTGTCCTTCTATGTCCGCAGGTATTGGGTATGATATAATTTACTTTTACTCCCCAAACCACCAAAACAGTTATGTAGCTATGTTTATGGATTTCAGTTGGCGACACTGGTCCTATCAAAACACTAGCAAGACGGAAGGGACATGAGCTCATATCTGCAATTATACGAGTACAGGCTAGATTATTCGTGGCTCGATGCCAACAAAAAGCCGCTTCGCCTGCCAGCTCCAACTTATATTGAGTACGTTTTGCAATGGATTTCAAACCGCATCAATGATGAATCCATATTCCCTTCGAAATCCAATCCTACCACCACTACCACAATCAATACCCCATCGGCGATCCTTCCTGGGGGGTCCACGGCTAGCTCACCAGCGGGTACCCCAGGAGCCGGTGGACAATCAAACACCTGGATAGGCAAGGAAGGAGGGTTTCCTCCAAACTTCTACACTACTTGTAAGGCGATATACAAGCAAATGTTTCGTGTATTTGCACACATATACCACACGCATTTTGCAAAAATTGTACACATGAGTCTCGAGGCCCATTTTAACAGCTTTTTCGCACATTTTATTCACTTCGCCAGGGTATGCACCTCATGCTCACCATTCCTAGGCCTTTCATGAGCAACTCTAACTTATATAGGCTTTTGACCTACTGGAACGCCGTGATATCGAACCACTTCGCCCTTTGATTGACACCTTTGAGGAACAAGGTCTTTTTAAAGATAATGAAAGATCTAGAGAACAATAGTCATATAATGGAACACCTATATTGGGTCATGATGCAAGCCCGAATCTTGAGGAACAATCTTATTATAACACATTTCTCCACGGTCTGGTGGTTATAGGTAGATTACCGTTATTAAAATGAAGTTGAAGGTTATGAAGGTGTTTTCTACTCTTACCACCTATGTTTGTGTTTCTCTTTTATTACGAGAATTTTTTAGAATGTCAGTAGGGATATCTTTAGTTACATTTATCTTATTACCACACTCAATCAATACTGATTAGTGATATTAAGAAGGTCTGATGTCTTGAACAGATGCCTACTTGTGACTCTACCCTAAATTCTGAGCCCTCACCATGCACTCACGATTAAATATTACGAACTAGGCTAGGGGTTTACTATTAAACTTGGAGCACACTATGGGATTTTCTTAGCCTAGTATTCCTTCAGGTACAGAGAATCCTTTGACATTAAAGAAATGAATTCCTCTCAGTTATGAGATTAATCCCAAATCGTCCTCTACTAGTCGAGTGCAAAAATTATCATTTTTGGTGATAGATATCATGAAAATGGATACTTGCTAGAGGCTTTCAAAAGGCATGATGTGCTCATGTGTAATTACCAAGCTTTGAGACGATACTTACTAAAACTTTCTACTTCCTCAGTAGTTGAAGTTACATACTACTAAGCTACCGTTAAAGGCATTTAGAATCTCTTGTATACCGTAAAAATAGTAGCTAATCCTAACTTTATAAGGCAAAAAAAGTCATTGCCCTTCTCTCACGACAATATTAATCATTCGGGGCGTAGTTAGTTAGTTCACCATTGGTATCTATTAGTACGTAAACACTAATTGACAATACTTATAATTACACCAAAATAATCAACGCCACATGTTTCCGGGGTGCCCCCTTACCATCACAATAGATCAACGCACTTCGTAGGCTAGAGGAGAAAATGGCAGGCACTAGAAGGAGCCTTAGAATCACCCCAAGATTCCAAACCTATATGAGATATATATTGGCAAGCTACAATTAATAATCTTCTATATAACTTAGATTAATTTAATTCAAAGAGAGGCCGGTAATGAACTATGCTCTAAGTAATAAAACAAAAACTGCTTCTGTAATGTTTTCTCTCACTATCCAACGTAACCTAGGTAAGCTGACCGATAGGATACTATAGCTAATTCTCCAGATTCTAAACTTTCTAAGCTTAAATCAATCCTAAACGAGAAAACTGCAAAAAACTAGAGTAAGATCACCCCATAATACTTCCAAACCTGAACTTCCGAGAAACTAATATAATCCCGTACCGATTATAGTCTTATTAATTACCTCTCACCACCGTCGAGGTGAGGTATAGGTCCCTTAAACGTATATTAATATATATAGAGTCCTACTCGCGTTAATCTATGGTATCCCACAGAATACTAACTACTTTGCAGGTTTGTTCTACGGCCTACTCAAATCTAACCAATAAACTATATCAATAATAATAAAAAAACATACCCATTGACCGCAAATTCATAATTGCCAGATCTGGTGTTTGGTTGTGAGCGCCATCCTAGATCGAATGTTGGCAGAGTTACTCTCCCAAGCGCCAAGCTTTGTTAGATTCCACATGTATCAGAGCTAACAAGACCAAAACTTACCAAACACACCCCACCCAGAGTCCTTATGATAATCTCACGGATACGGCCCAACCTGCTACGTAGCGTTTCTCGCTTATCTATCTCATGTTCGAAAGGCTTCTCATACGCGCTTGCTCTTCAGGGGGGTAAACCGATGCCGCCTAGGCCATCTGTCACTGAGGATGAGATCGTGGAAGTGTTTTTGAAGGGAAGGTATTCAGCCACCATATAACCTAGCATCGTTTACACTTACTACTGTTAATGATCTAAAACTCTAATACATATTTAAATATCTACAGTGGTCCCGGTGGCCAAAAGAGTAAGTGTTTATTGTTAGCCCATTCATATTCGCTATCCTCAGTAGAACTTACTAATGTGCGTGTATACACAGTTGTAAGATATCCATTCTAGAAATATATAGAAAAGGCTTTGAATTAATTCTGCAGCCATAACTCCAGAACAAAACTGCCTCTGCTGTTCAGTTGAGACATCTACCGACAGGACTGGTTGTCAAATCCCAAGCAACAAGGTCTCGGGAACAAAATCGGAAAATCGCTAGAAATATTCTAGCAATGAAA
Organism: Verpa bohemica; assembly: GCA_033030345.1. Taxonomy (NCBI): domain Eukaryota; kingdom Fungi; phylum Ascomycota; class Pezizomycetes; order Pezizales; family Morchellaceae; genus Verpa; species Verpa bohemica. The sequence continues at coordinate 643,328 of JAUFSE010000003.1, forward strand.
CTGGAGGAACGATTCAAGGGAGACGATAGTAGAGCAGCAAAGCTACGCGAGAGAGCTTCAAAGAAAAAGGCTAGCAAAATGAAAAAGGCGAAGAGAAAGTATGACCTTCTCCAATGATCTACTCAAAGGAGAATTATTTCCTCATGAGTTTACTAATTAATCTTTTTAGATACGCAAAACTTGAAGCTAAAAAAATGGAGACTGCTAATGGACCAAAAGGGGGTAATCTTGATACCGAGAGGACCCCCTTAGACATGTGTATAGCGCAGAGGTCTAGTGTGGAGACCCTAGATGAAACCAATGAAGACGGAAGACAAATGTAGATATTGGGGGATTATAACGGAACCCTCCTTGGCCGTAGGTGATCACAGATTTCTATTATAAATTTTTATTCTAGTTACATATCACAGGTAATAGATATTATTCTTTGCATGCAGTAGAGCTTACTTGTTACTTAGAGATAACATTACATGTCTGACAAAGTATTTAGGAATAAAACAAAAAAAAACCGAAAAAAATAGTTCTTCACGAAGTAAACCTTCGAGTGAGACTCCGTGAGGCAGATAGCACCAGCACTATATAAAAATTTACGTTATTATGTTGTCTTATTTATCAGCTTATATATAGTGGCAGCTTGAGAACCAAAATAAATTAAACCTAGAAACTTCTAAACAAGTCACAGACCCTTAAGCCTTTTAAAGACTAATGTGGCCTAAGAAGAATGGTAAGCTTTGCCTTGCTTGGCTCTTTCGTTCTAACCTGTGTTCTTCCTATTTATATACCTACAAATCCCTAGTTTACCGTTAAGAATACCACACGTACAGCTAGACCAGGGAAGCATAAAGCACCACCTAACCAAAGACGTGAAAAAAGAAAATTGCAAACAAACAAGAAACTCTTTTCTACACGTTACTCATTTCACAAGGATTATTTTGGTCCCTTTATGGCTAGTGCGGACTGACTATACAAACCTTTCCCCACTCCCTAGGGTTACCTCAATAATCACATCGTCGTCGTCGTCCACTCCACCTCCCGATGCTCTTCTCTAAAACCTATCCAGTCCCCCTACCCTAATTCCCCTATGAGAAGATTCATAACCTATCGCCTGCGAAGCACTAATAAACCTTCTTCTTTTCGTCGACACTGAATTGACCAGGGCCCATGTTGACAAGGAGGACAAGACCACCACTATATGAAAATGACTTGTCAGTTGTGACATTTGGTATATGAATCTTTGTTTCTATGAGAGTAGACTTACACGATAGATAAGATCTGGAAGAAGTCGTACTTAGCGAAGTCCCTATGAGGGTGGTGAGGGTGGAGCTATGGTACTCTAGTTAGTAGAAACTCAAAAAGAAACTTTCTAGGGCACCTAATGTAATGGTTAGAAAAACTTACTGTCCAGAAGTTGTTGATCAACAAATTGAAAATGCTCAAAATAACCACCAACAAAACAGCACTCAACTTTGCTTTGAACCCAACAACAACCATAACGCATGCGACGAATCCGAGCATACTTACTACGACTCTAGTGATGCTCCATTCGCCCGAGAATACAAACCCGATAAACAAGAATATAAGTAATACCCTTCCAGCAAGTTGGAAATACATCTTGCGATCTTTCTCGTCAAGTTGAGGGAGGCCAGCGAATGCGAAACGCTTACGGTTCCATGAGTCAGAGAGTACCATAAGGAGACCACCCATAACGGAAAGGTTACGGAGGAAAAAGTTCAGGTCGAAGATGAGACCATATCCGAGGGCTTGGGTGACGACAACAGCGAGAAGACCACCAACGGCATATTCCGAATGACGCCGGAAGATAACTAAGATAGAGCAAGCTAGCATAGCAATTACGTTGAGAGCAAGAAATGTGTGAGTGAGACCCCAAGGTACTATAATAGTTTGTGTCACGTGTTAGCTTGAAGTATCTTGAGAACAGGTGGCCTTTTGGCGTTGAAAAGTTTGAGACTGGATACGAACTGCGCCTGTAGTCGTGAAGATATTGAAGCTGATCACCCCATTGAGTCATGATCCTAATCGCATCCTCGAGGAAAGTGACGACAATGAGAAACCGTCCAATCGCAGGTAGATGTCTATAATAACATCCATCAGCACTCCCGATACCTCACCTATTGAACACATAATGAGGAAAACTCACGGTTTGATGGGCTCTGAAATAGTATCCAGCATGTCCTCGATCTTGCTTGTCTGTAGGCGGATTGCATCGAGGGGTGAAGGATCAGAAGTAGCCGCTGAGTGTGAAGGGCCTCCAAAGGGCCTATGGTCCGGTCCCAAGTGGTACCCTGCTGTACCTCGAATTTGTGCCATATTTCCTAGTGGTTGACTTGGTAGTTTCGAAATTCAGTCTTTTTTTCTCTCTCTAGTAGGATAGAGGAAGGCCGGGAAGAAAGGGATGGCGGAAGTTGAGTTCCAGCGGGAAAAAATGCAGAGCTTAGTGAAAAGTAAGAGATCGGCACTAAAGCTTGAAAGAACGATCTCCGAGAGCAGCTCGAGCAAGCGAAATGTAGTAATAGAGGTTGGTTGGACGGGAAGCGGGAGAAGTGAATGGCTTTATCAAGAGAAGAAAGAAAGGAAGGGGTGGGGTGGGAGAGCAGGAGTGTTTGAATGAGGGAAGGAGGCTTTCTTAGAGAGAGATGTCCGCTAGGGCTCAGTGACGGAGAGGCAAGGTGGTCAGAACACACAACCCATCCCTTTGTAGCAGGTTTATCGGTCAACACCGCCAGCTATATACCGCTTTGAATTGAATAGTTTACCACTATGCATATACCATATTTACATTTATCTGACCTCTTTTTAATAGTAGGCATCTGGCTGGGTACACATACTAGGGTTCCTTAAAGGTATACCGATAACGCCGCACACAAGCGCCACAATGCCAAACTCCCTGACAGTATCACTCAGCCTCATCCCCGAGTGACGTACAAGTGTTCGCGATGCCCACCAATCCCCTAACCGCAACGCTAACCTTCACGAGAGCTATTTTGGGAGCTTAGGTGATTAGCCTCCTAGAATGGGAGAGCATCTTAGAGGTACGAAGTAAGCATGTCCGCACCAGCCAGTAATATTTAACCGCGCCATACCTATCGCATCTAAGGGTCATCATATCAAGTGCTTGATGCCAAACGTGAGCGAGAACAGGTGGCCGACCCGAGGGTTAGGGCTTGTAAACTACCTATTATCCAATCATGTTTAGCAGTATTGCATATCATTAAACGAGTCCCTGCAGTTGTTCCTGCAGTTCCTCCCATGAAATCGACCCAGCATATAACTACATATGATGTATTTCTAACACCATCCTAATAGTCCCAAAGTACTAATTAGAAATTTTTATTTAATAAACGTATGGAAATACTTATTTAGTATCAGTTTCGTTTATACTTTCAGACTCAAGGCTCAGTAAAATCTTACATTGGAGGCTTGATTGACATAGCTTAAAGAGAGAACGTGTTCACTACACTACACTTTTTCTTTTTTATTCGAGTCGTATAAAGAATAAAACAAAATTGAGCCCTACATAGTAGTGCTAGTATAATTTCATCTTTAATACATTATTCCCTTACGTGGTTTGAGATTCTAGATCAAGGATGTATAGCCTATCCCTTGTTCAAAATTTACAAAGCTGAGTTGCATCACTCCTAAATAAACTTTCATAAGGGGTCAAACCCGAAAAAAAAATAAACCAGAATGTGGAAGAAACGCCGAAGAACACTAGACATTTAGGCACATTCATGAATAAATCCAAACAGTGGAATTGAAGAAGTTATTGTACCACCTAAGTTAGAGCCAAAGAACATCTATAGACATTTTTCCCTGATATAACAGTCCACAAAAAAACCCCTCCCAAATTTTTCCTTGCCCAAATCCTCCGAGAATAGAAAAACTCAGAACAGCTAATAACCGTGGTAAAGGAAAATAGGCAAATATCAAGCTAGATAGCAAAAGAAAAAGATAAATGGGAACTTTCCTAACCCAGGGTCTTTGGCCGAAAAGGAAATCCTATCATTAAAAAAACGTTAAAAAAAACATGATCAATTCTACTATTCCTCAGGATGAACTGCCCAATTGTCAGAATCATCAATCTCAGCCCAATCAGAACTCGAATTCTTTGTATCGCTTGTAGTGCTTCCACTATCCAACAACTGAAATCCATTTCCACTCATTGAAGTGTCTTTCTTCTGAACAACGGGTTTTGCAACCTTGCTAGGCACTTTAGCTGGCACTTTGGTGGGTGGCCTGCTCTGGAGGGTTTCCCGCCCGCTCCTAGCGTCTGTAGACTCATCTCCAGTCTGCACATCGGCTGCAGCCTTCTTCTGTTTGCGACTCTTCTTCTGGACCTCATTCCAGCCCCCGATGAGATGCTCTGGAATTTCCTCCCAGTATGAGTTATCAAGGTGAGTACTCCTCATTTGTTGCTTCTCTTCTTCGCTGTCGATAGGAGAGTCCTGGGTGGTGATGGGCTTGGTTGTAGCCGGTGGGGAAGTAAATGTATCAAGAAGCCCGTCTATAGTAGCTTTGGGAGCGAGGGCGGCCTGGCCATTGACGCTAGTCCAGATTGAAGGCGGAGGTGGGGTAGAAGATTGGGGTTTGCTCTTCTGCTTAGCAGCTTCTGTAGCTCTCATAGTCGCACGGTGCAACTCAAACCTCGCTTTTTGTTCTGCCTTCTCAGTCTCTTTTGCAGCCTTCTGCTTTTCCTTCTTTTTAGCATTCTTGCTTGAATGCACACCAGCCTGACTAGCTGTGCTGGTTGTCTTTTGCTTTTGGGCTCGCGGAGGCTGAATTGATGAAGTGATCTTCAGTACGCCGGGCCCACCGGTAGAGGCCTCGAGCATATCGCTCGGGTCAGAGGAAAGAGATTGCTTAGACAGAGAGTGGTACTCAGATTCTGGAAGCCGAATGGCTTCCTCCTCATCAATATCAGCGTCTGCTCCCGCCGAGGAAGTTTGTGAAGCGGTAGCGAAGGGAGATGCGGGAGCCGCAGGAGCTTGCTTCTTGGGGGCGAGACGTGTGGAAGAGCTGATGGAAGCAGGCTTCTTATTCCCAGAACCACTGCCCTCTTTTAATGTCTGAAGTCTCCGAAGTAGCTCGGCCTGGTCTACTTCTTGAGCGATATCATCATCATCTGTGGACTCCGCAGCTTTAACGGCGTTACTAGTTGAGATGACTTCTTTTGGAGTAGTGTTGCTAAGAGCAGCTTTCTTCTTCTTCTTCTTCTTCTCGCTGGTTACTGCACTTTCTGTCCCACTAGCGCCGAGGAAGATGTTGCCGGCCCCCTTATCCTCTGCAATTATCTTTGGACGAAGCTTGGCAGTAGCGGATTTAGGAGAAAAGTACACCCAGTAGATGCCACCAATGAGAGCCAGAAAAATGCTCCATGAGAGAACGACAGAACTCATGACGGTTGACGCCTTAAGTAGACAAACACCTTCGAGTACAAAGTCTTTCGAGAATGGGGGACCGATTGGGTCTTTGGCACAAGAGTTGCCGGAATGAACACAGTGTCCTCCGGTGGTGATAGAAGGGGTAAAATTCAGAAAGGTGGACAAGGAGCTACGGGAGGGAGGAAACTTTGAGAATGTATGTATGTGATGAGACAAACAACTAGGGCACAATTATATAGAGATGGGGAATGGGGAATGAAGAGAAAAGAGTGGTGGTGGTGGGTAAGAATGGTGGTGTGGCGACAGAATGAGGAAAATAGCCGGGCGAAGGACGGGTAGCGCTGTGTGGTCTAAAGAGGCCAGAAAGACGAGGCTGGAGGATGAGCAGTCACTGGGGTCTGCCCGGGAGAAGGGTGAGGAATGAAACTAGCTACGAAAGCCGTACAAACGAAGGCCAGGAAGCTAAAGAGATATTGGAGAGAAAGACTAAAAAAGTGAACGAGGGACCGCCGTACGAGCTAGCAGTAGAGAGTGATCAGCGTGAAGGAGTTGCTGGTTGCTTTAGCAGTGAGGGAGGGAGGAAGGGGAGAGGGAGTGAAGGCGCTCCTAAGAGAAGGGGGAGAAAGTGAGAGCTGTCCGTAACTCTTGAACGGCCTGAATCTCTACCCAGCTCGTGTTTCTAGGCAGTACGTAAGATCGATAATGACACACTAGTTCTGTAAGAGGAAAGGTTAAAGCATTTCCAATCCCCATTGGCATGCCAAGGCCAAAATTGACACCTTTACTTTTCGAAGACTGAGATAACTCTATCTTAAAGCACGATATGGTGGGGACTGTTACCCTTGCTCAAATCAACTCTATCTTCATAATCTGCTAAATCTAGGTTTTATTGTAAATTGGACAACCTCATCTAGCCCAAATACCAAGCATCTAGATTCTAGTAACCACTGTAACTGGAGATGACTCCCATTGCCAATTTTATACTCGCGCCACAAAGCACATTCTCAAATCTCTTGTCAATACATGTAGCTACATGTAGTCACAATATACAAATTAATATAAATAGTGGTATTTCAAACTCTCGAGAGTCAACACAACTCGGGATACCAAGATACAAAAATTGGCCGGTTAGATGCTAGGCGAAGACAGGTGTTCTCTCCTGTCACCCTAGTTCACAGGGTGGAAAAAGAGGGGATCCTACATGATGCAGCAAACTGCTGTGGCTGGTATATATAAAAAAATTCATGCTTACAACCCATTAAACATTAAATCTACAATTTTCCAGGTCCTCTCTTGAAGGTCGTTTAGACCATTTATTAAAACACAATGAGACCCCCCATTAAGTCCTGTCAACACAGAATACAGCATATCTTTCAGAACCCAAGCTTTTGCCATAATTTTCCGATAATTCAACCCATGTATACGGACAGATAGTTCCTTGGGGCCGTATTAACCCAGAAGTTAAAGGGTAAAAACTAGACAGTATTCTGAAATACCCATATATAAAACCCTTCCAAGGGGACAACATAAGTATAATCAATCTCTTTACCTTGTAAAAGAGTTTTCAATATGATTTATCGTTATTGCGGGGTAATTTCAAGCTAGATAGATCTGTTGAGGCCTTGCAGCTAGTACGGAACAAAAATTCACCGTATTGACTAATCCACTCCCTAGCTGGGTGAGGAGGCCAGATCGAATTTCCCTTCACCTTCCGTCCCATATCAACTATAAGGGGCTATTTTAACATCTTGCGCGACTATCCAATTAGGCCAATTAACTTACATATTTATATAAGGACAGAATCTTTGGAGAGGTTATATTCTTAGATAGCAAGGCGAGTATTCTAACTTAAAGGGTAAAGGACATTCTTGTAGGTGCATGTCAGGACACTGCAGATTGAAGCACCTACATCTATTCATATGGTGAGGTGATTGGATCAAACAAAGCCGGTCTAGGTTATATAAAACCACCAGTAGTTTACCAAACCCCCAGTAATTGCTTCTATCTCAGGAAGACATTTACTGTATGTAATAATAGGTATAGGGATCTTCCGGGAAAAAACATGGAGTCAATCTCTATGCTTATGTCACTAGGGAAGTACTAGATTTCTAGACACGTAGCAGAGGGGAAAGTCTACGGTGTTATTACCGGTTTCATTGCCCGGAATAGTTTCCCCACGAAGCCTCAAGCGATCAGCAAACTTTCTAAGGCTATTTAAGGCTTCTAAGCTCGAAAAAATAGTGTCATTCTAGGCCACGCGACCTAAAACAGCGACTATATTCACCTATTGGATTTATTTCATTTTAAAACATTGACAATTTACAGGTACAAGCCTAAGAATATATATTGTGCTACTAATGCAACAATTCCTAATTAGAATGTACTGACAACTGCTGTTAATAATGAAACCTGTTCTAGGTTTGAGAAAAAGAAAAGGGACAAAGGCTTCAAAATACATGTAAGCACCGTTGCCACAACAATCTATTTTAAATATGGATATACGTACTAAACTCAGAGCCTCAGCTTCCCCGCAGTTACTATCATCTGCATAGTGATAAAAATGGTAATAAACACACTTTGGAGCTCGGAAGGCTGTCTCCAGATTGTGCAGAGGTAACTACATGTAGGTTAATTTATGGCCGCGCCTTGACCCTCCCAAGTTATATCACATAATTCCTAATTACTGAAGGAGCTTTGATCTAGGATTTCAGTGAATTAAATACAAGGCATTTCGTGTGGGTATACGGCCATACCTCTTTTATTATTACAAAGATATTTCTACACGTACAGCAGACTTTTGACTTTCTACATAAGTGAAAGACCCCAATATTGTACTAAAAAAAGCTGAAATTTAAGTACATGTATGGAATACCTTGATTTGCTGAACTGCTTTCTGAACTCGGTATTAACTTACGTGATATATTTGCCTTCACAAGTTTCCATTTCGCGTTATTGGACAATATTGGGGGGGTTGAGGGATATTTTGAATCACAACTCCCATTTATTTATTGTCCTCTCATATGATTAACCTAAGCCCTTTTATATCAAAAGATTTGCCGTATGATAGATCTCACCTTACTTGATGATTAGATACGGTTCTACAGGCCTTGCCTACACCTATACCCAGCACGTATCCTCCACCTAACCGCCCTCGTATCCGGCTTTGGTATCTATCGCAATACTCTTACGGTACATATGCATACAGTTCCCACACATAGTGGTGAACCACCTACTGGACCCATAGTACCTAAAAGTCCTGGTAACAATTAAGTTACGAATTCGTAACAGCGGCAATGATAGATCTACTTTAGGTTAGGGTTACTAAACATTTTGGATTTGATAATCGTAGACCCCACTATTTTCTTTGCCACAAAATTGAGGAGGTTGGGAAATCCATTGGGTTACTCGGGTTCGATGCTGGCACGATTCATTGCGCGAGTGGTATTGAATCTACCGGACCACGTCACTATCTTTCCGAACGGCCACATCTGCTTCTAGTAGTGATATTGTAGCCTTAAAGGCAAGAAGAGGTTAGATATTGACATCTACCAAAATAAAAGGACCTAGGATGGCGCCAGATGGAAGTATCGTTACCAAGTTCGAGAAGGTGGAAGCGTCAAGGTCAGATTTATTTATCACAGACCTAAGATTAAAGTGAATGGAAAGTAGGAAATGACCAAGAGCAGGAGGATATAATGGTGAGGAAAAAACCTTTATGCCGTTCCAAGAAACATGGGCATGCGGCGTGTTTGTGGCAAGGTCGTGTCGGCTACAGAAAGCGGGGTTGCAGCAGCAGCAGCACTGTGTTTGAACCGAGACAAGGTTAGGATGGGCTTGGAAGGTGCGTAAACTAGAATCATGTGTGATCACTCGCGGCCGTTTTTTATAGTACTGAGATAGTGTTTCTGATATACAATTTGATGCGCCAGCAGATCTAGGGTGGATCTGTGGGTGGGTGATGCAAGAAATAACGTAGAATTGCAGGGGGGATGCGGAAGTGGAGGCGTCCAGTATAACATACCAAGATATTGATAAAGCACGAGAATAAATCTAACTCACTACATGTATATATAACGAGACTGATTATAATTGCGGTAAATATACCTGTTTTAATATCGGTCATACACACAATGTGTACGATAATTCGGCTGTCTGCCGGTTTGTGCCTAGGGTTTATTTGAAGAACCTTGTCTAATAATAGAAGAGGGGAGAAGACATGGGTCTTATTGGGGCAATTAGGAGAAATAGGCGCTTAGAGAGGAGTTTTGCTGGTATTTTTGCTGCAGGTTAGAAAAAGCCAACGGGAAAAGCGGAAGGGCTGTCGATCGCGTAGCGAATGAGAGCCAAAATTACCAGCAGACGAACACCAAGCTTTGTGGAGATGAGACGAGTCGAATAAAACTGGAATTTTACAGGGGGTGTGACGAGTGATTCGCGTGCAGGAGCAGGGATCAGAGGTCTAGATTGCAAGGATTATCGCATCGACAAGAACAGTTTCCTAAGACATCGGCATGCAGGTACGCTCCTTGCCAGACCGATCAAGCGAGCGCACAGTCCAGTGTGCAACCCGTCCTCGTGGGCAAAACGAGTGTTGGTTGAGCCGAAAAGAGGTCAACAAGACTGCATAAGGAGGGTAGCCACGCCTGTCCTATGTATGCCTGTTCGAGAACTATGCTTGTCTCATGCCTGTTCTACTAATGTCCAATGTCTTTTGCCGTGGGTCTGCTTCTACCGAGTGTCTGAGACTCAACAATAGTCGACGAGTTTGGGTATGCGCCGCACTCTCACACTCAAGTATATATGCTACTGAGGGTCCTCCGCTCGATGATCAGTTTCACCATCCATCAATCTGTCAAATCTACAGGATACAGCAGGAGATCTTCTCACGTTTTCCCTCTTCTCACCATCTGATCTCCTACTCCCTTGGTCTTCAGCGTTGTCTTGGTTCCGCTGATTTTAGTTTTTTGGGGGTCCTTTTTTTGTAATTCAATTTACAATTTTTTTTTTGCAAGAACTTTAACTAGTAAATATCTTGTTTTTGTTTTTGTTTTATTTTTCTATTCTTATGATGCATTTCCTACAATTCACTACCATAATTTTCGGGCTCACCAGTGTCGCTGTGGACGCCTTCCCGTTAGCCGGTCCTCAAATCTCGGAGCTCGCATATCTCTTGACTGGATACAATGGTCAGAAAATAACCAACTGCGATATTTCAAATGCAACGATGCCCCAATCAGATGGTTAGTATTCCTTTGATAGAAAATACCAGTAATAATATTCCTACAAATTTTTACTAAAAACAAAACATTATATAGGCGATAATCTTACACCACCAGAAGCGGGCCTTATTCTCGTCCGTGTTGTCCTCGGTCGTGGGACCCAAAACTATACCTGTACCAACTCCACCGACCAAGCAATCCCTGTCGCAAACGGTGCAGTTGCAACTCTCTACGATGCGTCTTGCCTCGCGCAAAAGAATCCAAAACTCCTCCACAGTCTTCCAGACGCCATCCTCAACATCCCTCGCGAGCTTGTTCAAAAGTCCTTGGGAATAGTTAGTAAGATGTCTCGTCAGGATATTCTTGTCGGCCACCACTACTTTGCGCCGAATAATACCATTCCTGTCTTCGATTTCCGCATCCAAAGGGATCAGAAATATTTTCTTGCAGGAAGGAGGGACGAAGGTGTACCAGCGGTGACAACTGCTTCTAGGGGCGAAACAGGCCAGGGATATGGTGCGGTAGACTGGCTGAGAATTAAGGCTATTCCGTCAATGTCTGTGGACTATAGATTGGGGTACAGAGTCCAAACTGCTGGCGGAAAGCCTCCTAATACGTGTAAAGGCCTTAGTAAGGAGTTCGCGGTCGAGTACGCCACCGAGTATTGTAAGCATTTTAGTGTATACTCCTTTTTTTTCTCTGGATGCGAGCTAATATTTTACCTTATTAGGGGTCTATGCTTAAACTGAGATATTTCCCTAATGAAGCTAGGGCTAAGAAACATATGCCTACTTCATCAAGCAAATCCGTACTACATCATATCGAATCGAGGATTTCTAGGAATTCTCTTCTTTTCTTCACATTCGTTCTTTTAATTGCTAATCCAATATCCCTTTTCACTGGTTGTAAATACTTATGGACCATCTGTTGGGATACCAATACTGAGCAGTTTCTTGTTAACCTGCATTCTTATGTACTTATCACCCTTTTACTCCCTTGTCCTTAACTCCGTTTCTCCCCATTATCATAGGCGAATCTTTTTCACTCTTCATGTATGCCCCTCCTTTCAGTTACTAGTACTTCATGGTCAACTTTTTGTATATGTAAGTGTGGGCTTAGAGTCGGGAAAAGGCTTGTAAATATTCTTTAGTAGCCTATCCGATGGGAATAGATCTATTCTAAAACTTGTCCTAGGGCGAAAGTTATTCTTCACATTTGGTGTTATGATTTAGTACAGGCCTATAGATTCCACTAGTAGAAGAGATTGACTAGTAAAGATCTTGTTATTGCGCTATAAGTAGCTATTTCAACTATATTTAGAATGGCACAAGCCTTTTGTTGGTGGGGGCTATTATCCCCGGAGCTGATGGTCTAGATAAAGCGTACGATACAAAGGCCTGGGCCTGATGCGTGTTTCTCTCTGTCGTAAGCGCGTTGACCGCATTTAGGGAGCTTGTTATTTTATAGGGTTGTCAACGACTTAATATTTATGCCTGTTGGGGATGAAAATTTTAAAGACCAACACTTATATATATACTCAGATCAGCGATGTGAGAATTTTACATGTCTCGTAATACAGTAGTTCCGCGGAACGGATGATACTGCTGTTTCATCACACTCCGACCCGAGTACCTGTTAATCCAAGTATGCGCACCATAGGTGCATTGCACTATTCTGCCAATGATATCTCATGCCATACTGGTTACCCTGACTTAGAGGTTTAGCCTGCTTTGAGTTCTCGAAGCTTCTCCTCACCACGACCACAGGGCATAAGAAGGTTCCTTTTCATCATATCATTAAGGTACCAACATCATCTTTCGATCCTCAAAAAACGGTAAAAGAAGAGAATTTTGTTTCGACGTTTTAGAGATAAAGAACAATGACTCAGAAGTGTACCCACAAAGGTTGTGAGAAGATCTTCACTAATCCTGAAGAGGATTGCAATTACCACCCTGGTGCTCCTATATTCCATGAAGGACAGAAAGGTTCTCCCTTCTTTCCTTAGAGACTTTTTACCCAATGCTAACAAGAGTTGAATATATGTAGGGTGGCAATGTTGTAAAACCAGAGTACTATCCCCTTAAATACACTATATATATATAACACAGGAGCTAATGAGCTGTACGAACCAATAAGGTTCTTACTTTTGATGAATTTCTTACCATTCCACCTTGCACTATAGGAAAGCACTCGGCTACTGCCCCAACCCTTGCGCCTGCGCAGACCTCGGGGCCTGGCTCACAGGGACAGAAGCATCTTGAAGTCGCACCACCTTTAGAAACAAACCCAGATGGCACTGAGGTTTATGGTTCACAAAACAAACCATCCCCACAGCCTATTGCTCCAGCAACGCCCCCACCCGAAAGGAAGGAGACCCCACTAGAACAGGATGATCCGGGCGTCCCTGTACCTAAAGGAGCCAAATGTAAACGTTCAGGATGCGATTTTACCTATACTAAGAGTAGCAGAGAGGATGAAGATGGCGAATGTATTTTTCATCCGGGGGTGCCTATATTCCATGAAGGTATATTTGCGAGCTGTGGCAGCTGACACACCTTTGAGGGGGGGGGGTAGGAAAAAGTGACTAACAAATAAAACCTGCTTGAAAACAGGATCAAAGGGTTATTCTTGCTGTAAGCGTCGCGTTCTAGAGTTCGACCAATTCCTGAAGCTCCCTGGCTGTACGAGGAACAGACATCTTTTTATCGGCGCACCTAGATCCGAAGAGGAAGAGGAACTGGTTACCTGTCGGTAAGTATCTCTTACAGCACCACCTCTTCTTCGGTTTCTCATTTCTGCTCTGATATGCAGCAACGACTTCTACCAAACATATACCCACGTGATCGTCTCTATATTCGCTAAGAAGGTCGATAAACCTCGCGCAAAGGTCGAATTTCTAGAAAAAGAATTGATTGTAGACCTCCCGATGCCCGATAACAAAAGGTACAAAGTCAGTTTTCCTCTCTACGGTGCGATTGAACCTGCCGAATGCGGATATCAAATTATGGGAACTAAGATAGAATTGAAACTTAAGAAAGGTAATCAATTCATTGCCCCTGCTCTTCGCCTAGTGAATTTATACTCATGGTTGTAGCGGATGGGACCTCATGGCCAACTCTAAGAAGTGACGAGGCTACTGGAGAGATTATCCAGATTGGAAAACCAGCTACTGCTTAATTAACAAAATGTCTTTGATAACAATAGAATAAACCGGGGTTACAATAAAGTACATTATAACATAGGGTACAAATTTCGCAGATTTTCGACTTTTATCCTATTTCTATGTTGGTTTAAATATATAGTACAATGCATGGAGTTGGGTAAGCGCTTTGGTTTTGGTTATAAAGGTATAGATGTAGAAATTGACTGGGTTATATGAATAAGAGTAAGTTTATTCACGAGTAGTTTTTAAAATACTGATTGTTGGGTTTCACTGGGCTGAGTAAGTTCACTCTCGATTGCGAGATCTATGTTTGATAAGAGGTAATCGTAACGTATTCTTGTTAACTCCCTTTGAAGTAGAATATTGTATTTTAATTGTCAAAATATTATCGACGTATATAGATCTTATAAATCTGGATTAAGTTTCGGAGCTCATTTGGCCCACGCCAGCATTCGTTGCTAATATATATATATATTTAAAGTTTTCTTGGGGTAGGAAACTTCAAGCGTCTTAAATAATCAACTTGACAATCTCCTTTCACCGGTGCTTCTACTATCGGTTTCGCTAGCTGCCCTCTGCCTAACCCTTACTCTAGTTCTATCACCTCTATCACCACATCCATCCTCTCTATCTGATGGTTTACTCCTAACGAGCTGGTAAAGTCTGTCAAGAGTGAACTCAATCTCACACCTAGCCCTGATAAGTTCTCCAGCAGGCCAAATACTCCGCTCCCCCTTGTTGATCCAATAATCAACCGTTTCTGCCGTTGGATTCTCTAATAGTTGTTCAAAGTCCTTCAATTTGAGGTGCGGGACTACTGTAATGCTGGCACCGGGGATAGTCTCATCGACAAGAAATCTTCTTAGACTAAATGGAAGCAAACCAAGAAGGTCGAGTTGACTTAGTCTGTGCCTGAGTTCTAGCCCTAATAAACGGAGTAACTTCAATGCAATACCACGACGACCGTGGCGGTGGAGATCCGAAGTTAAAAACGGAGCAAGATAAGGACGCGCCTGAGAAACAATAAAGTGGTTAACGTTGAAGAGTTCGGTAATTCGTGTGTGTGGTGAATCACGGTCTGTATATGAGGCCTGTGTCCAGGGTTGCCAAATAATTTCCTGTGCAGCCCAGGGAACTATCGCACCACTATCATCTTTGCACATCAGCTCGACACGGTCGTAGAGGGTCGAGGTCGCATTCGAGGCGCAAGCAGCAGACCAAACCAGCACATTTGGAGCGGTAAGGTAATTGAGTAGCTTTGGGACTTCATTCCTCTCTGCCGTTGAAACGGTGATGTTCAAGATTCGCTTGGTCTTTGTGTAAGCCTCTTCAAAGGTCAAATCACCGACATTTGCCCTCACACACTCTTCCAGCACTTTGACATCCAAAAAGTATCCATATCTCCAAAACCTACTCAACTTTCTCTTCCAACTACCTTCCTTCTTTTTTGTGTCGAAGGCGCTAAGATCTATTCCGTCTCCAGTCAGGAACATTAAAAGCTCTGCTTCCGTGTGTATTCCCACTAACGCTGCTATCAATGCTCCTACTCCTGTTCCAGTTATTATTCTAGGCAGTAGTCCACGGAGATGGAGAGCTTTAACAATGCCCAAATGGTATAGTCCAAATATTGCGCCTCCCTGAAGGACGAGAGTTGAGCGACCAAAAGATTGTCTGGTGTCATGGAGAAGGTCTAGTTTGGCTTGTGATGTGAATTGAGGTGTTGATTCGAGATTGGCAATGTACTCTAGGCAACTGACTACCTCCGAGATGTAATCTTCGATTAAGAGTTTACTGCCAGCGTATGAGCGGTTGAAGAGGTTTATATGGGATATATTCCCAAGATTCCGAAGGAGACCTATGGCATAAGATGAGTAAAGCTGGTTTGCTTGGGAATTGAGATGAATGGATTAATTACCAGAACGGAGAAGATTTACCAGCCTTACAGTATCACCCTCCTCTTTAGCTTCCATCAAGCATTGAAGGCACTCGTGAATAAGCCTATAATCGTAGTCTTTACTAGTAGGATTTTGTCGCCTAGAGATAATACCGGATTAGTGAACTATAGCCTAATCGTGTTTGTCTGCCCACGATTACAGATAGATTTTTGCATACCACAAGTCAATACCAAGCACCTCATCTAGCTTGATTGCAATATTTTGCCACTCCTCAAAAGAATCCGCCTTTGCCAGTTGCTCAACTAGCTGTTCCTTTGGTTTCTTCTGTGTATACCAAGTCCATATCCTCTGCGTTTCCTCAGGTATATTATATCAGCTCTTATAAACTATGACCACCGAAGGGTACTGGGTTATCGCCAGAATGCAAACATTTCTCCAAAAAAGCAAAACTTCAACGAATACGTAGTATATTGACGATACCAAAACGATGATACTAGGCTAGTTCAGTGTGATCAGCTAGGGGGTACTTGAAACTACGGCAATAGCACTCACAACCATGATGCTGGATAATTTAAGTATGAAAAAATCGAAGTAGAGGAAAAGAAGTAGGTCACCATGAATTTCCTTGTAAAAGCTATATTTTTTTAGGGGGTTTTTGGTTTGAAGCGATGTAGTTGGGGCTCTGTGGGCTCTCACATGTTATTTTCATGTGATTGATTCGATGGCGGCGCTAAGATTAGCTCGCACCTAGGATTCTCATAATGCACAAAACCAAAAAGAATTAGAAGAGAAGTCTTATTTTTAGTAGTAAAAATTTATATATCTAGAAACCCTAAACGCCTAGAACTGAGTCTAGCTAAAAAAAATCCCTTGAAATGAGAAGTGGGGAATAAAGAATTGAAATGAGCAGACATAACTACTTAAGACGTCCTATTTATAGATGGACCCCTTCTTCCTCTTCATCAACTCCTAGAACTTCCCCTCTTATACTCTCACCCCCTAAAATTATGTGGTCGGCAGTGGCTTCTTCTGGCCTCATTTCGTTACTAGAAGTACTAGTAGTTTCTGTCCCGGCCTCCTCGCCCGTACCACTCATTACTACCTCTGGGCCTAAGCTTCCCTCCCATTCAGTACCATTATTACCATTAACAAGCGTCTCCCCACTCCCGTGATCTATTGAAAACCCCCTCCTTTCTACCTCCAATCTAATTAGATCGACTCTGTCCACTTGATTCTTGATGACAACTTCATTATCTTCGATGGCAGCCCTGCATATGGGGTCGTCCCGGAACTCCTCCAGTTGTACTTGGGAGCGCCTTAGATGGTATAATGAGAGCTGTAGGCGGGCTGCTTCTGCGTGAAGCTGTTCTAACTCGAGGTCACGGATTGCCTGGAGAAAGAACTCCTACATAGAATGAATCATGTTAATTTATAGAATAAGATACCAAACTACAGAAGGAAATAAATACCGGAGTTATTGATTGTGAAGTCGCACTCATTTTATCGTGTTTTCGGGGGAAGGGGGTTCCTATGTGATGATAAAAAGTAAGGTGCCTGATCGTCTCCGTGTGGGGCGGTTGGCGTGGGGCGATCAATTCCTTGGCAAGGACTCATAGTATTTCAATTTTATACTAGATATCTAGGTGTATAGCACTAAGGTCCCAAGTTTCTACTTATAGGGACAATTTTGGGTATTATTGAGCACTAATAGTTTATAGCTGGATTCTATGTAGTCTTTTAGAAGAGAAGTTATTTCTACTAACCTACCTAGGTTCTAAAGACCAGGGGAACTCAAAGAGAGTAAGATTCCCACGGTTAAATCTCTACGGTCTATCACATATCCTATATTTAGCCTATAAAAAGGCCATTATAACGAGAAACAAAAGTTGTATTACCTACTTTGGTTCACCATGGAACCCAGCTAGATTTTTTACGAGAAAGTTGCCGTTTCCTCTTGGGCACTTGGTCCTTCCAGTAGGCATATCCTATTCCCCATAACATTCCCGATAGATGTGCCACATGGTCGACTACTGTCCACCCTCTGATAATCCCAAGGACCTCGATTAAAGCCAAACCACTTACGAACTGATAGGCCTTAAAGCTCAAAAATGGTAAGAGAACAAAATAAAGCTCACGTCTGGAGAGAGAAACGATCTTATGTTAGAAAAAGAATACAAAGAGTATTTAATTCAAATAAGCTGTGTACGTACTCTGGGTTGAAGTAAGTATATGCACCAATGACACCGCTGATAGCACCTGATGCTCCGAGTGCGTAGATGTGGAATCTAGCGCGGATAACATTGTATGCGAGGGAAGTAAACGAAGATACAGCTCCTGCCGAAAAGTAGAGTGCTAGGAAATTCCCTCGACCTATCTGATCACAAACTATAATATCACGGTTATCAGACTGCATTCTTTTTCACACAGGCCAGGAGAGAACCTACGAGAAGACCCGAAAATATACAATACCTATAATAGACTCCAGAATAGAAATCAGAGTTCATTTTGTTTCGTAGAAGCCAAAAGAGTTAGGTATTTATTACAAACATGTTCATTGCTAGATGAGACACCGTCTGGTGTGAGAAAACATTTCCAATAATGCTGAAGCTGTATGGCAATGCTGGTACCGAGATAAAATATCTGTTTAGTAGCCGCCATGACATCGGGAGCGGAATCTTCCACGCAAGAAAGACTACACAATTAGCTGCGATGATTGTTGCGACGGTTGTGAAAGACTGCGGGAGTGTTGGGAAAAGCCGGGATTCCAGCGGTGCTGGTTTCCAGTTCTGAGCAAAGTAATATGAACCACCACAGATAGACAATGTGAAAAGTAGGGGGAAGAAGAGGCGCTGGAACTATTTTTGCTGCTAGTTAGCTTATCATGATATAAAACACAAAGGTATATTGTGTCTAGGGTAGGTACATGTGACAAGCTCGGGGGAGCTTCAAGGTTAGAGATGGCACCGGCGGCTTTCAGACGGTCAAGTAGTCGGGGTTGATTATCAAATCCTGGAAGGTTTTCCTGTAAAGGTGCAGGCGCAGGTGTAATATCTGATCTTCCAGACTTATAGACAGGTTTACTAGCATATTGCTTAAAAGCACTTGGGCGAAAGAATTGAGGACGAACTCGTGGGCGCTGAAATAGTTTAGAGCTTAAAGAGACTGAGAGTGATGAAGCTGAATAGGGATTATTTTTGGTACATATCGACCTCTTTGCACTAGGAGCGATTGTAAAGATGGATTTTGAAAAGTACTGTAGCATGGTGAAGTTGTTTGGGCTACAGGAAGAATACCACACCATTCTACATAACTGCTAGTAACGAATTTTCGTCGTGCAAGCCGGGTAACCACAATCATAGTTATAAAATACCTTCTGGAATATAGAAATCTATTAGCTTCGCCAATAGACCTAGCTTGTTTGCTACATTGAGCAGCAATTTTATTTCCTCGATAGATGAGGTATAGGCTCGTAATCATTAAGTTCTTGCAAGCGAAAATTAGGATTGAGATGACACATGAAGTATTAATCACAATTTCCCTCGATATCAATCCCATGAATTTCCTAATATACAAAGCATCCAACAGGCTAAGGAAGGAAACTTTAACGATAAAATTCAAACTTATCCGCTTCATTTCCACCTTTGACTTGACTGCTATAGGCATCTTCCAAATCAGCCTGGATGATATTGTACCTATTTTTCCTTACAGCCCTTAGACCTGCTTCTTGCATAATTGCAGCAATAATAGCTCCTGATAGTGGATCATTTCGAATAATCAGAGAGTCTAGATCAACTTCAGGAGAAAGGGACATCTTAGATGCAATTGTAGAAAAAATAAGACGGCGCTCTCGACGGTCGCGGAGAGACGGAAATTCGATTTTACGATCAAGACGACCAGGGCGGAGGAGAGCAGGATCAAGAGTGTCTGCACGGTTTGTGGCCATAATGACCTTTATATCGTCAGCGCAAAGAAATTACAAGGCTTAGTTTCAAGAATATGTACCTACCTTTACATTCGAAGTTTGATCGAATCCATCCATTTGATTCAGTAGTTCTAGCAAGATGCGCTGTACCTCACGATCTGCACCTGTTTGGGCATCAAAACGTTTGGTTGCGATGGCATCAATTTCGTCTATGAAGATGATGGCAGGTGAGTTTTCCCTAGCCATACGGAATACATCACGAACCATTCGAGGCCCTTCGCCGAGGTATTTCTGGACGAACTCAGAACCAACAACACGGATAAAGGATGCAGTAGTACTGTTTGCTACTGCCTTTACCAGCATTGTTTTTCCTGTCCCCGGGGGGCCGTATAACAGAACCCCGCGTGGGGGATCAATACCTGAACTAGATTAGTTAAAGAAGTTTTGGTTCATTATAAGTTGAAGGAAACAAACCGATTTGTTTATAAAGGTCGAAATGGGTGAGGGGGAGCTCTACAGCTTCACGAATCTCCTGTTTCTGCATATCTAATCCACCCACGTCGGCATAAGTAACATCTGGCTTTTCGTGGGCTTGTAGCATGGCAATTGAAGAATCCGCTTCCGGGGGGAGAATATCAACAAGAGCATTAGAATGTCTGTGAAGCGCTACTGATGACGAGGGCTTAAGTAGCTCTCGGTCAAGGGTAGACAGAATGCGAACCACATAGTTGGACCCAGTGGAGCTTTGTACTATGCCAGTGCTATAAATATATACTGTTAGTATGAAGGTATGTCATGGTAGATGATCTGGGGTATGTAACACACTTTTGGTCGATTGCCTCCATAAACTGTCCAATCACCAAGGGAACGCTCTGAATACGTTTGATCTCCTCCTGTGCCCGTACGAGCTCTCTTTTCAGGCTCCTATTATGAAGTTAGATCTGGTCTATAGCTAAAAGTGTAAAGTATCTAACGGAGAGGTATTGAAACCTTTGCTCATCTTTGATATATTCCTCTTGTAGACTTATGTATCTATTTTTGCCGTAGTTATCAGTTATCTATAACTCCTCTAATCCATCAAAACCCACGATGAACCATCTATTCATGATGACCCATAATCATTCAACAGTGAACGGCTTACTCGAGATGTCGTTGGAGTCTTTTAAGCTTTGCATAGTCATTATTATCGGTGACCAGGTTATTATCGAGGGTGGAAGCGTAGGAGGGGTCGGCGAAGGGTGAAGGCGTGGGGCGTTTTTGAATGGCTACGTCTCCCATGATGATCGATAGATATTTAGTGAGATTCTTAGTTAATTCTCGTGCCGTATAGAAGGGGTGTTGGTGATGGAAAATGATGAATGTGGAGTAATCGAGGGTGGGTGCTAATCTGTCTAAAGAGAGTCCTGAAGCTATTCTTGAGTAATTGTGGTACCAGTAGGCGCAACTATGAGAATATGCATAGTGACGACAAGTAACCAATCAAGGGCTACCCGACCAGGCCCGTCCCAAGCCACATACTCATCCTGTTCATCTCGCCTCTCCTTCCTTCCCTTTCCCCATTCTCTAGATACATATCACAACCTTACTTTCCTCAGGCCTATTAGCATTCTATAGGTCACTGTTTTCTTACTACTCTTGCTCCTTAGAACGCGTCTTGAGGAAGATCGCCAAGATGGGTCAGGACACCCTGTTTCGCTCGTCGGAAATGTCGCTCGTCCAGCTGTACGTAGCGACAGAAATTGGAAGGGAGACTGTCAGTGAGTTGGGAGAAGTAGGTTTACTTCAGTTCCGTGACGTAAGTATCCTCAGTGCTCACTTGGTGGTTATAGTTGCGATGGTGGTGAAAGCACCCGTCGGGTGCACTCTAGTGTATAAAAAAATGCTGATTGTTATGTTAGCTCAACTCTGAGACTTCTGCATTTCAGCGGACTTTTACCAAGGAGATTAGGCGATTGGATAATGTGGAACGTCAACTCCGTACGCCTTCTGACTACTTTACGAATCACGGTAACATATTAATAGTCTTATAGGTTATTTTGCTTCTCAGATGGAAAAGAACTCTGTTCCGGTTCGCCCTGTCCAGGATAATGCAACACTTACTGCAGCTCCAAGTTCTTCAGAGATCGACTTCCTTGCGGAACGTGCAGAGGCCTTGGAGGCCCGGGTCAGCCAGCTGAATGGTTCTTACGAAACGCTTCAGAAGAGATGGGTTGAACTCATAGAGTATAGATGGGTGTTGCGAGAAGCTGGCGGTTTCTTTGATCGTGCTCACGGTCAAGCGGATGAAATCCGTCGTGGTTCTACGGATGAACCTACTGCTCCTCTTCTTGAAGATGTTGAGCAATCGACACCAGCCCAGTACGGTAATCAAGGAGAGATGAGTTTTCAGACGATGAATATTGGTTTCGTCGCTGGCGTCATTCGCCGGGATAGGATCTCTGCATTTGAAAGAATTTTGTGGAGGACTTTAAGGGGTAATCTCTACATGAATCAGTCGGAGATTGACGAGCCAATTACAGACCCTACAACTAACGAGAACGTCGACAAAAATGTTTTTGTTATCTTTGCTCATGGCAAAGAAATATTATCTAAGATTCGCAAAATCTCCGAGTCACTTGGTGCTGATCTTTACGCAGTTGATGAAGATACCAATCTCCGTCGTGATCAGCTTCACGAGGTCAATAACCGTATTAATGATCTTGACTCCGTTTTGCAAAACACCAAAAACACCTTGTATGCAGAGTTGAGGACAATTGCACAGAGTTTAGCAAGTTGGATGGTGGTTATTAAAAAGGAAAAGGCCATTTACCAGACATTGAATCTGTTCATTTACGATTCTGCAAGGAAATGCTTAATTGCTGAGGGTTGGTTGCCAACAAATGTTCTACCCAAGATCCAAGAACGCCTTAGAGAGGTCACAGTCCGTGCTGGGTTGCAGGTCCCGAGTATTCTTAACGAACTCAGAACAACGAAGACCCCGCCAACCTTCCACAAAACGAATAAATTCACCGTGGCGTTTCAGACTATCGTTGATGCTTATGGTGTGGCAAAGTATCGTGAAGTTAACCCGGGCTTGGCAACGATAGTTACTTTTCCATTTCTATTTGCTGTCATGTTCGGTGACATTGGGCATGGTATTATCTTGACTCTTGCTGCCTGTGCTATGGTATGGAAGGAAAAATCTCTGCAAAACAAGAAGATATTTGAACTCTTCGACATGGCTTTCTTTGGGCGGTACATCATGCTGCTAATGGGCATCTTCTCGATCTATACCGGTCTAATTTACAACGATATTTTCTCTAAGCCTATCACACTATTTGAAAGTGCTTGGGAGTACCCCCAACATTTTGAAGAGGGCTCAAATATCGAGGCAACGAAGAGACTAGGTTATGCATATCCATTTGGCCTCGATTGGCAATGGCACGGGGCAGAAAACAGTCTGTTATTTACAAACAGTCTTAAAATGAAACTCAGCATAATCTTGGGTTGGGTTCACGTGAGTCTACCATTTTGTCCCCATGGACCTCAGAGTTTACTAGGGGCTTTATTAATATTCCGTAGATGACTTACTCTCTTTGCCTATCTCAATACAATCATCGCTACTTCAAGTCGAGAATTGATACATGGGGCAATTTTATCCCAGGGATGATTTTCTTCCAATCCATCTTCGGCTACCTGGTTATGTGTATCATCTATAAGTGGACTGTTGACTGGCCTGCCCGAGAACAACAACCACCGAGTTTGTTGAACATGCTTATTTACATGTTCCTTTCCCCGGGAAATGTTCCGGAACAGCTTTACCCTGGACAAGCCGCAGTGCAGGTTATATTGTTATTAGTAGCGTTTGTCTGTGTCCCATGGATGTTAATGCTCAAACCTTTGTATTTGAGGTGGGAACACAATAAGCATCGTGCGGCTGGATACCAGGGATTAGGAGAGGTCTCAAGGGTCAGCGCTCTAGATGATGAAGACGATGAAAATGAAAGACGACGGGAAAGTGTTGATAGCGATGGCTCTGGTCATGTACTTATTGCTGAGGAAATGAAAGAAGAGGAGGAGTTTGAGTTTAGCGAGGTGGTTATCCATCAAGTAATCCACACAATTGGTAAGTCTAACCACACTCTAAGTATACTCTACTAGATACTAATCGTAAATTTAGAATTTTGTCTCAATTGTATCTCGCATACCGCCTCTTATCTCCGTTTGTGGGCGCTTTCTCTTGCTCATGCTCAGCTTTCCATCGTTCTTTGGTCGATGACATTGGCTATTGCATTCGGGTTCACTGGTACAATCGGTGTTATCATGATAGTTATTCTGTTTGGGTTCTGGTTCATTTGTACAATTGTGGTATTGGTTATCATGGAGGGAACTAGTGCTATGTTGCATAGTTTGAGATTACATTGGGTTGAGGCTATGGTAAGCTATCCCTTTTTGAGCCCCCTTTATACTAGGTAGAGGTAATTTCTAATACATTTTTACAGAGTAAATTCTTTATTGGTGATGGTATTGCATTTGTGCCCTTCAGCTTCAAGCTATTGCTAGAGGATTCGGAGGCGTAATTACTCAATACATTGATCCTCTTAGGTGTATCAATAGGTTTTTTAGTTAGTAACAGGAAAATTAGGCTGAGTTGTGGTGCGATATGGTATTGAATTGATGGATAAATAAGGTTGTGTGGTTGAAATGCATGTTTAATAGGTTTTCGCGTCATATATCGAATATCATTATAAAACTACAATACGAAAAATGGAGTGAGATTAAAGTAGTGCTAGCTGGTTTTCTTTTAAAAAAAGATAAATATAAACCTAGAAGGCTATCAGATTCGCTAAAAAAATTTACATTAAAATAACTAGCTTAATTCTAAATTATTTAGAACCCTACCTAAAATAAATAGATATTGGGGTTATATGTATCAAGCGCCATTCACTGCAGGTCCATAAGTACAGTGCAAAAAGAGGGGATGGATTGGGTACACTATTTTTCCGAATAAAGTAGAAATCCGGTAGAAATAGTATAAAATACAAAAGTATTACAGAATTCTTGTCTAAATTCCGGTTTTATACGGTATTTCTCTTACAATATATATATGCTGTAGTAATTATAATACTATAATGGTTTCACCCCGTTTTTTCGTACTGTAGTCTTGCCAAACAGACACTCGGAGTTTCTTAGCATAACGTGATTGTCTGAAACTTAGTGAAATAATATATTACTATAAACGACGAGAGCAAAAAAGCAATTATATTTATCTTCCTACTTCACCTAGTATTGTTTATAACCACGGATTTGCATATATACATAATCTCGTGGGTAACCCTCGGTACTACATATATTTAGAGGATTCTCAGAGACATTGTGAGAGATAAGAATCAATAAGCAAGCCCTATTGATAGCATATGAAGACTCCTCTGACAGCGCCCCTGGTATAAGAGCTAGGCATAATCCCACTCTTTGTTTTTGTTTTTGTTCGTACGATACCAATCACTTATGCAATATAACCCTCAGTCAGCTCGACCGAGAAGGTGATACTCTCGTTTCTTCCAGTATCTTCACGCTTTGTCACTCGGTTTAGGCTTGCGGCCTTCATATGCGCGTAATAATGGGAAGTATAAAAAATACTACCGCTTAGAGTGCTAGTTCACATCTATCAGATCAGACTACCCGAAAACTAAACGCTCAGTACAGTAGTCTAAAACTACAATGACTATACACTACAGTCAATTATCTTGCTTCTATCGGGTAGCAATATACTCTGCGACACCTTTGATGGTCTTTAGGACCCGTATACAAAGTGGTTCGTTGCCCTTATTATCAGTAATGTTCCCAACCCTTGCTACTGGCACACCATGAAATTTCGCAGTCATTCTCTCTAGATCCCACACAATGTCCAAAACCTTCACCGCTTCCTTTCTTATGGCGGTTCTAGCCATAGTTTTCCATGGTTCGGAATCTAATTTCATTGCTTGTCCATCACCCATAGTAACGTACTGCGGATCAGTAGTAGCTTCTATAGATGCCAATACCCTATAGTAAAACTGGCAAAGGAGCGGTAATTGGATGCCTAGCAACATATTTGTGATATAGGTGGCCTGAACATTCGCGTGACATGAGTCACAAGCGAATGAATTTTGGGCAGCTTGTAATGCTGCACCCGAGGTTTGAAGAGCGTATGGGAGCGATATAGAATGTGCTGGTGGTGGGATTCGGAGGGCGGAAATTGTCGCAAAGAAGGAAGTCAGACAAGAACACGATGTTGGTAGTGGCCTCTCCTCTAGCCCCGGGAAGTAAGACGCCACCCCATCAACGAAGGAGTATGTTTCTATTGGCGTCTCTCTTAGAAAAAGCGGAGAGAGCTCGTCCGAACGGAGAGCCAAAGCAGGGCTTCGACAAGGGTGAGGGTTTTGTTCTAAGCCTTCTGATATCCCGAGGGCTGATCCTGGGGAGTGAATTTCCAAATCAGACAGAGTATTTATGTCAAAAGACTCACTGAAGAAAAGAACAGGCAACCTGTTAGTATCGCTTAACCCACACTGGTAGCATGTTTGGGAGCACTTACTGGTTTAACCACTCAAACTGACTCATAAAGAGTCCAGCCCCAGAATTATTTTGGTCGACATGGGGAATAATAAGGTGGTTCAAGTTCATATGTTGTGGTACCTCCATCATTGAGAATTCAGCAGGAATATTAGGTGAATATTGGACTTCTTCATCTTCTGTCGGGTCACCACCCCTACGCCGTTTCCGGGGCCGCCCCATGGGTTTTTGGGTTGAGTATACGCATGTCGCTTTGTCTCTACGGCAGCGTTCGCAACCTGATAGATTTCCGGAACATTTGAGCTTTCGCGCACCTGTATAGTTATCCGTAAGCCATCAACCAAGCCTTCCAATCATACCACCAGTGATATAGGGTCTAGCCAGAGAGAGGAGGGTAAACATACGGCATTCGTCGCAAGCAGAGTGTTTCTTCGGTTGCTGCTCCATTGCAGGGCACAATTACACTAGCTTCTAGAAGTTGAATATGCTTCTAATATCCTATTTTCCCAGCCCCTTCTGTTGCCCGACAAACTCCGCAATAAAGACTTGGTAGGGAAATTTCTTGGTTAGCTTTTCCCTATTTTATACCTGTTTTTGCTGATCAGAACTATATGTACAGTGGTATATGTACGTGTATTATCATAACCGACACAACTGTACGTACGGGTAGGTTGAGGACTGTGTACTTGCTCACCGTCATTTATCCAGGCTGTGCCTAGAACCCTTCCAGTGTTTTAGTCCCTTTTCTAACCTAGATCTAGATAGGTTAAGGACCAAAAACTCCCTTGGACAGGGTTTATCTCAAGGGTTGTTCTTGACCACCTTGGCGACGTGTTGAATAACACAATGCATCTTCGGCTACCAAGCCCCTTTTTGACAGGGCTGTGTAGAGTAGTTACATGTATGTACAGCTGACTCTCGGAAGGCCATCCGCCCAGGAAGGTGCTGCCGGGGTTAGCAGTGTCAGTTATGTAGTATGCGGGCCAGTGATGCTAGTAACAGTTCTTAATATACATGTAATGATCAGTAAAAGCAGTATAGTCCTCTTCACCCATCTTAACCAAGCCGGTGTATTGTAGGGGTTAAAGCCGGCGAACTACTTCATAAAGCCCTTTGACTGATGGTGGCGGTACATAAGTATGATATTATTATGATAGCTATATGTAGCGTTTTTTACCTGGTCTCTTACAGTGGTGTGAATACAGAGTCAGGATCCATTATCCATTATCCCGTTCAATATCCTCACTAGATATCTAGTTGTTAACACTAGATAGGTAAGCCCTACAATCTATCTCTCTGTGCCGCCTACCTACCTACCTATATCCTTTCCTCACCCATACCAATCACTGGATGGTAATCGAATGCATTCCGCATTAAATGAACGCTCCCATATCAATTCTTGCGGAGATCTCAAGCTCGGACGATATAATTGGTTATTTTTGCGTGTTCACCGGGTGGTGCTAGGCAATGGGAACTACATGTATGTAGAGTAACAAGGCTGCATACTGTAGATCCTAAGTGAAACGGAAAATTCTCTAACCCCTAAAAAATGTACCCTTACACAAATTACCTGGTTTAGTAAATACATGTAGTCAAACGCCTGCGAACATTGTGATGTAGGCGGTTATCGAGTGATATCGAGTGAAGTTTCTAGTATACATCGGCTATATTCAGATGTTGTCATCTTCTTAGTGTTAACCAATCTCAAAATCCTCTATGAAGCCGGGGTAAGTTAATTACATGTAGATACATACATGTAGTATAGATCCCATTAGAAGGCTATATGTAGGTACGTAACCTATCAGCTATTTGAAGTATATAGGCCGGGTAACTAGATGGCCATTATGTATATATTATACTGGTACGTAACAACAAAGGTTTCTAGGGAAACCTAGAAACTTCTATGGGCATTATATTGTAAAGATATTTAAACAAGCTTTCACACTCTAAGGTCCCCCAATTAACTTGAGTTTTCTTCCTAAAGAATTTGTGCAAAGATCATATCAAGATGCTTCCACAATCACGTGCTGTAATTGTCGCTTTTCGTCCAGTTCTTAGTTTGACGCTTCGAAGTAGCGTACGATCTGGATTGCGGCTTTCCCCAAAGACTGCTATAATTTCCCAGGCAAGAACCCTCCCGGTGATAATTTCTAGGGGGTATACAAATGGACGAGGTGAAGGTCCCCGGGGACCATTCCCACCGGGTGGAACGCACAGGATGAACCTTGGTGGCGACGGTAAGCAATACCATTATTAAAATATTTAGAAGTATCCTGACACTGGGCTACAGAAGGACAGTCTTCTCTAGAGCAGTTTGGGACAGATTTAACAGCGCGCGCCAGGGATGGGAAACTGGATCCTGTTATTGGTCGTGATTCGGAGATTCAAAGGACAATCCAAGTTCTCTCCAGGCGGACTAAGAACAATCCTGTTCTTATAGGGTCTGCTGGTACTGGAAAGACTGCAATACTCGAGGGACTTGCACAGAGGATAGTTCAAGGAGATGTACCTGAGAGTATGAAAGATAAGAGAGTGATTAGCTTGGACCTGGGGCAGTTAATCGCTGGAGCAAAGTTCAGGGGAGATTTTGAGGAGAGACTGAAGGTATGGGCTTCGTATTATCCTACATGACCATACAGGCTGTGTGATTAATCTAGTACTATAGGGTGTTTTAAGAGAAGTTACTGAAGCTCACGGAAAAGTCATCCTTTTCATTGATGAGCTTCACAGCCTTTTAGGGCTGGGAAAGGCTGAAGGATCTGTTGATGCTTCAAACCTCCTTAAGCCCCAGCTCAGTCGTGGCGAGCTTCAATGCTGCGGTGCAACAACGTTAAACGAATATCGTTTGATTGAGAAGGACGTAGCTCTAGCCAGGAGGTTCCAGCCAATTTTAGTCAGCGAGCCGACAGTCCAGGATACAATAACTATTCTCCGGGGGTAAGTCATAGGTACTCTCAAACCAAGAATAGGTTTTTATTTTACTAACATTAGGATTTATTGATAGTATCAAGGATCGCTATGAGGTTCATCATGGTGTTAGGATCACCGATAATGCGTTGGTGACTGCAGCAACCTTATCTAACAGATATATAACCGACCGTTTTCTCCCAGATAAAGCTATTGACCTCGTCGATGAGGCTGCGTCTGCACTCAGACTTCAGCAAGAGTCACGTCCCGATGAAATTCAAGAACTTGATCGCACAATTCTTACTATTCAAATCGAACTAGAGTCACTCCGGAAGGAGGAGGATGTGGCTTCTAAAGAAAGAAAGAAAAATCTCGAAGTTACATTGAAAGAAAAACAAACCAAAGTCAAAGAACTTATCCAATTGTGGGAAAAGGAGAAGGCAGAGCTTGAGGAAATTAAGAATACCAAAGAGAGACTTGAGAAAGCAAGATTAGAGCTTGAGATATATCGGAGGGAAGGAAATTTTGGGAAGGCCAGCGAATTAAAGTATGCAACGATCCCACATCTAGAGGCAAAACTACCAAAGGATGGAGATTCATCATCGGATGGTTCGCTTCTTCACGACTCGGTTGGTTCGGAGGATATTTCTCGCGTTGTTTCGAAGATTACCGGAATTCCTACAACTAAACTGGTGTCTGGTGATGTTGAAAAGCTGATCCATATGGAAGACACTCTGCGAAAAACCATCAAGGGCCAAGATGAGGCCCTTGGAGCTGTAGCTGACGCTGTGCGGCTCCAACGTGCTGGTTTAACGAGTGATAATCGCCCGACTGCTAGTTTTATGTTCCTAGGTCCTACAGGCGTGGGTAAAACCGAGTTATGTAAAAGGATGGCCGAGTTTCTTTTTTCCACCGAGAGTGCTGTCATTCGATTCGATATGAGTGAGTTCCAGGAGAAACATACAGTAAGCAGACTTATTGGGAGCCCGGCTGGGTATGTTGGATATGAGGATGCTGGTCAGTTGACTGAGGCAGTAAGAAGGAAACCCTATGCAGTGATACTATTCGATGAGTTTGAAAAGGTACTAAATTCTATTTCTATGTTAAAACCCATGGAAGTTCATTCACTAATCACTCAGAAAGGCCCATAAAGATATCTCATCACTCCTCCTCCAAGTTCTCGACGAAGGTTTCCTGACGGATGCACAAGGTCGCAAAGTCGACTTCCGCTCAACAATAATAGTATTGACATCTAACCTTGGTCAAGATATCTTAATCAATGAGACAGCTTCGGAAGGCCCTATTACCCCCGAGATAAAATCAAAAGTCATGGATATAGTTCAACATACCTATACACCAGAATTCCTAAATAGGGTTGATGAGTTTATTGTTTTCCAAAGACTCTCTCGAGAAGCTATTAGGGATATTGTCAATATCCGACTGAAAGAGTTGCAGGGTAGACTAGATGACCGGCGTATTAAGTTGGATGTGGACTTAGCGGCAAGGGATTGGTTGAGCACGAATGGATACGATTATAGATATGGAGCTAGACCTCTGAATAGGCTTATTAACAAGAAACTTCTAAATCCTCTTGCAGTTAGATTGATTCGTGGCGAGATCAGAGACAATGAAGTAGCGAAAGTTAAGGTCAAAGAAAATGGCGGAGGGTTGGAGGTTATTGCAAATAGGGATTGACGAGATATCGAGTAGTACGGATTAGGTTCTGGAGAGGCATGAGTGAAATTCCTTTTTATTGATATGAAGTATAAACGCACTTCCTGGTCTATCATTCTAGAAAGCTGCCTTCTCAAACCAGCTATCTTCTTTTCAAGTATATTAGGCAATATATAGGGAATTATCCTTATTAAACGAGCGAGACTAAATGTATCTATTGGGAATGTTAGCACCTACATGTATATAAGATGGTGTGGTGTATTTATACATATCACATCAGAATTTGGATTTTGCTTCAAGGAATTTTAAATTTAGCACTATTTCCCGGGCCACTTATAAACCACCGGCACATCAATGTATAACTTTCTGTACTTTTTGATACGGTACTACAGTACGAAAAAACGGGGTGTAAATACTACAATAATACTACAGCATTGTAAGGAGGATACCGTATTAAACCGGAATTTAGACAAGAATGCTGTAATACTCTCGTATTCTATACTATTGCTGCAGCATTTCTACAGTATTTGGTAAAATAATGTACCCAACCCATCCCCTCTTTTCGTACTGTATATTCTACTCCAAACAGTGCTAATTGGTATAGCTAGGGCCGGTGTCTTCGATCTGGTGAGACATGAAATGAACAACAGTCTTGCTATATATATAAATCTGTATGATAAACAAAATTTTGCCGCGAATAATATTACTTAGTTAAAATAGTCCTGTACTTAGCTAGTGGGTCAGTATTATAGCTATAGGTTATATTTAATATGTAATTATATAATAATTATCTTATGCAGACTAAACTACATTTACGGTCTCACTGGATTTTATCGCATCAACTGGCTTTAAATTATATTTTTAGCCAGTGATATATCGATAACTTAAATCAATCTACTCTAGAGTATATATACACCCTGGCCCCACAGATGATATTTGCAATTTGGTGCTCTAAATATGTATTATTTATTGAGTTTTTTTTTATAGCTAATTAATTAATATACATATAATCTTTTATATATGAGTATTATGAGGTTTTGAATTCCCTTTGGACACGCAAACTTAGGGTATGTAG
Source organism: Verpa bohemica (assembly GCA_033030345.1). Lineage (NCBI taxonomy): Eukaryota > Fungi > Ascomycota > Pezizomycetes > Pezizales > Morchellaceae > Verpa > Verpa bohemica. Next base: position 675,116 of record JAUFSE010000003.1, read on the forward strand.
GTGGGTTCTTTGCCTACGTATTTGAGTCATGGGATATCACGTACACTAGTACTACCAACCAAATTATTTTCATGGGGGAGAATTTTTGTGAGATGTTAGCTTATCTTAGATCTTGTTAAAATACTTAAGGGGTATTCTTTGCTGGGATATTTAAGCACTTTGGACAATAATTTCATAGGTAGATCTCTGGTAGCATGCCGATTACGAAGTATGTATGCTGAAATTTATACTTTAGATTGCATGCAGCAAAGAAAATCTCGCTTTTTGCTTTACATGAAATGTACAGTCATTCAAGGGAGATATATTATTAAACTATATATATAACCCTTTAATTTCACCGGTGACGAGCCTAGCTAGCTGGTCCACTGCTCTAACTGTGTAAGTAATATGCCGGAATATTAATCATGGAGGTAACCCAAGGTATATGCACTATATTCCTAGCACCTAACCAATGACTGCTATTAGACAGAGGCCTTTGAATACCTAGTACTACTATATACGCTCATATTAATGTGATTTAGAGATATTATCTATACGAATGGAATTTGCATGAATACTATTATATGTTAAAGGTCAGGCCAGTTTTTAGAGTCAAAGGGAAACTACATACATGTATATATATCACTTAATACATGTACTTTACAATTAAGCTAATTAAGGACTGCCTTGAAAGAGACATAAAGGTTACGGTACGAAAAGAGTACGTAGATCATCGATGGATTGACTACATTATCTTCTCAGATATTACAGCATCTCCTTCTAAATCCCGATTTTATCTGGAATTTCTTTTCTTTTAATTCTTCAGTACTATTGTAGTAATTTTACTCCGTTCTTCTCGTACTATAAGTACATGTACCCATTATAACCGAACCACATGGTTCAAGTGATACAATGACAACGTCTTATGCATACATGTAGGCTTATAAATTTTTAAAATCTTGTGCAACTTAGAAGATAACCTATCTCGGGTAGTTTCTCTTAAGTACATACATTTATCTTCTTTATTTATCATCAGTATGCTATATAGTGACCGGCCGTTAAAAATGATACATGTAGCTATACATGTAGCTATGTAATAGATGTAAATATACATACATGTATGTAACCAAACCAAGATTGGCAAGTTACTTGTATCTATAACCGTACATGTAGGTACATATGTACATATAAATAGGCTGGTTTTAAACATAGACGCTAAGGTAAAACAGAGAGCCTTTATAAAGTTTAAGGATATATATATTGCTAAATTATGGCACTTCTCTATGTAAAAAAAGGTTATCCCTAAATCGTAGTAACCAATTATGTCTCACACAATCCAGCAACGGTCATAACCGAAGACCGAATTAAGACTCTTGATGGCGGGGTTTGGAGGCAGCACTAGTCTAAGTTTAGGTGCGGGGAGGCTTTCTTGGCAACACCCACGATGTATGTACCTAGAGCCCTAGCACAACATCACCTTCACTCACCTCTCTATCCACCCCTCCCTCCCTCAACAAGACTCCACATAGCTCACCAAAGCTCTTCAAACCCCTCCTCCTCCTCCTCACTTAAAAACAAAGTAAATAAATACCTCTGAACCTGAGATGTCTGCTCCAGAATTAAGGAACTTTGAACCCAAGGAACCAGTCACTCTTGCACAACCTAAGGATGACCCTATCTCTGTCGAGCACTTGGGGAAATGTAATGGTAAGTACATAATAGATTCTATAGTGCCAAAGAAAATTCATGCTGTGGAGGAAATCCTTGATATCATGGCGTTTTATTATGTCTTGATCCACCTGTTAACGATTTAGACAGGAACTAGTTCAGACTATCCCACATATGTCGCTATTAAGGTTTACTATATCATATTTCGCCACTCCTAGACAAGAACTAACGGGGAAATAGGGGGTTGTTTTCGATGTAACCGGAAATAAAAGCTATGCTCCTGGGGGTGCCTATCACGGTCCGTCATCCTAGAAGATCTCGATGCTGTATCCAAACTAACTATTTGCCACTTTCTATAGTGTTCGCTGGTAAGGATGCCTCTCGTGCGCTGGCTAAATCTTCCGTTAAGGTTGAAGATGCCCTCCCTGAATGGTCTGACCTGCCGGACAAGGAAAAGGGTGTCCTAAATGATTGGTACGAGAGACTTGCTTAAAGCCCTGATTTAATTCTGCAGCTTTTATAATGCATACGCACAGTCTGACAAACTTTTCAAATTTTTTAGGTATACTTTCTTTAGTAAACGCTACAACATTGTTGGAAAGGTTGCTGGCGCCTCTAACCTCTAAATTATACAATTTTAAAGGCTTTAAGAGGAGAGAGAGGGGGGGCATCCTCAATTTTGTTACAGATAGCAAAATCATAATTCAAAGAAATTTACCGTTAAGCTAGTGAAAGGCTGCTAGTCTACTTTACCCGTACCTACACCGAAATCCACACAAAAATCTTCTTAGATAAATAGGCACAAAAGAAAATTATGCAAGATCGACACTATAGTCATTGGTATTATTAGTGGTTACTCGGGCCTGAGGTTTACGGTTTCCTTAGGTTTGGAAGTTATCCAGTAAGACAAAAACTTTCTAGCTTCAACCATCTGCTAGCTTTTACGGGCCGCATGTCGAGTTTTGATGTCTTGGGCAGAAAAGCAGTCAATAAATAGATTTTCCCCCGAGAGCTTGACTCATTGGTTACTACAAGACTGTAGGCTGAAACCCTCCAGCATATTAGAGTACAGCCTACCACCATACAAACCATCCTATACCCACACTGCTTTTAAGGCAACCCACCCCAAATCCTGGGAAGCTCCGATTGATTATGAGGCTGCCGGCACTCAAAACTCGTTGTATGGAAGGCTACATTTATTGACTAAGAGCAAAACCTGGGTCTGCCTCGGCAGATCTATAGTTTTCGGGGTACATGCACCCTCAGTCTATAGGCTTTTTCTACATCACCTGATAAAGAGCTTATAATTAGCATACCTAGCCATCGTTAGTAAAGCAAAATAATAGCATAGAACCGGATGTTTCCCCCATTATTACTATTATATGCACACCAGCGGTCTTATCCTTAATTATACGCTTCAAATATTCGAGAAATATATTTGAGAAAATACACTCGAACTACTTGATCATTTTTAGCGGTCAATTCCAGTTAGGTGCAAAGTCTCAGATATGACCAATTATATTTTATTAATTATGCCTATTCAATTGCCGCAAGGGGATCTGCGGTGGCCTGTATGCGCCGTAACAAAAGCTAGCTCGCCAGCAAGAGTATAATAGGGCTACCCAATAGAATGCTGGCTTATGCTATGCACAGTATTTCTCTATTCCTATTAGTCAAGTTCATCTTCGGGTGCTACCGTGAACCTCCCCGTCAGATCTTGCCGCTGTGCATCGCGATGTAATTTCCCCTGCTTCTTCGTCATACCAACCAAATATGCAAACAGTTTTAACAAGGAACGAAAACGAGAAAGGGAATACAAAGACACATTTAAATTAGCCTAGAACAAACATAGAATCGCTTTTTGCACAGAAGTGTTCCACAGAAAAAGAGAACAAAAGCTCAATTTGGAGAATTAAAAAACCCCGCCTCCCCCCCCCCCTTCCAAAAAAAAAAAGAAAATTGGGACAGAACATAGCCCAGGTCCAGGTCTATAAAGCTCTAGAAAATCTCCTAGATTCCTTCCCGGGTCTTCTAACTCTTGCACTCAGGGCATTTTTCCCCCTCAATTCTTCTCTCGCGTTTAATGGCTGCAACTCCCCAGCATTGGTGAAATGGATCGTTCCGAGCGAAGTGGCAGTAGGAAATGAGGCGGAGTTTGCTGTGGCTACACTCCTCATAAATAATCTTTTCGTAGTTGCACATTTTCCAATGTGAAGGCGGAAGATATTCAAGAAGTAGTTGTCTTAGGAAGTATTTGTTCGGCAAGGAGAGGGGGGGTTCAATATCGGGATTTCAAGCTAGAGGAGGTTTTATATGGTTTAAATAAGTAAGGAAAGAAGAGAAATAAGTAGGGACAAAGGAAGGTTTTAATATAAGTTGAACAAACCTTGTTGGAGCGGAAGACTGGTGGAATTTTCGGTGGAATAACAGAATAACAGGAGATACATACTGATTGATGAGCCTAAAAGAACCTCACAAAAGATATCATATGAAGAAAAGAACCAGGTGTGGGAATTATCGAGGCGAAAACCCCCATCCCCCATCCCCATCCTCCAATTAATACTGGGAGCTTGGTTCCATCAATTCTTCTGGGTATTGGTACCTAGATGAACCGTAAACTTAGATGGATTTGAAAACATCTGCATTAAATAACATTCATCGTACGCATTTACTGGGTACGTAAGGCCCGATTCTCCCTTCGAAATTTTTCATTCATTTTAGAAATAGCGACGTGTGAACTCTTAGCGCTCGGACAGTTTTCGATGGTTTTAAAAATCAGAGACATGTTTTATCACCAACCAGTATAAAGGCTGGTTCTGCACCATACTAACGGCATATTTGTGTACAGCGGTATAACAGTACGTAGTATAGCAGATGGGTGATGGGGAGGTCAAATAGGATAAAGTCAGTGATCACAACAGATTTAATCACCCCAAAAGGCTAACATGGCATTTAAAATTCAAGAACAAATATTATAAACTGATATGATGCAGTCCAAGAAAATTCTGCAGCGAGACATACAGTAAACCGTACGGTAAATATCTCAAGCCATGTATAGCTTGTAGACAGGGGGATACCAGTGCTTGAAAATATAGATTAGCTTCTGTACTCATGATCTCGGCATAGCATGTGTTTTGTGAAACTGAGGAGGTCCTCGCCCTTCGTATTAGGTAGGCCCTATTGGATCTTAAGTGTGAGTGTAGCTATGGATGAATCGAAGATCTAACCAAAACACGACACCAACTCAATAAATGTGGCATGTAAGCTAAAACATCTTATCTGCTGATTTCTTTGGTATCATTGGTGCTGTGCTATAGTATACGTATCCTACGGCGATCGGAACCCCCCCCCTCTCCCAAATCCACCCCACGTGTTGAGACCGTATGTGTATTTCAGAGCCTTTTGGTATGGTTTTAGGCCTACAACCACAATACCCCCCACGTCTATATCACATCTCTACTCATTCGAGTCTCCACAATTTCATCACCAAGGGGCAAAAATTTCTCTCAATATCTAGTACATGCACGTATCTAAAACATGCAGTAGGCTTGAAGATAACCTTGATCTAGAAAGTCACAACTACATGTAGTAGTATACTAGTAGTGCTAATCTTCATAATATCTTAATTACATGTATTCTTGCCTAGTAGAATCGAATAGGTTGGGGTTTCCAAACGCACACAGACCTAACAACTTCAAAATACACCTCGGGCCCCCAAAGCTCCGAGAAATTTGCCTTGATCATACAGTAACCGTCATAATCATACTTTATCACTCCACGGCCTAGCATAAGGTAACCGACCACTTATTTTTGGGTCACTAGATTTTGATTGAGCTGATTTCAATGAGGCCTCGCGCGATAGCTAGAGCCAACATCGACATCACAATATATTACATCACAAACGACACAGATTATCTTCACAAAGCATACATGTAGTCCTAGCAAAAACCAAAATCTAAATCGGTTAGCAGTAAAGTCACTCCATAAAATACTACCCCTTGGTAATTAAGCTCAATTTGCTACATAGGACTTAATAAGGCACATGCATGATCAATTGAGCAGCATGTAATTAACTAAGATAATTTCTTTGAGCAGATTGCTATACGTATACATGTTTGTGTGTGTGTGCTTGTATGTATTTATGTATGTATATGCGCGCGTGTGTGTGCGTGCGTGCGTGCGTGTGTGCTTATGTGTGTGCGTTCGTACCTGAATGCATACATGTAGTTGATATACAAGACCAGTAAGATTATGGAGACAGCTTTTTCAAGTTGCTCAGTATGATACATAATGGCTCGGATATATGCAACCCCAGCATCCGGAGCCCGAGCCTTAGATGGGGAAACCACCTGGTGTCAAGTGCGAAGAAAGGTTCCCCTACAGGTAAGAGGATAGCTAGAAATATGTACACCATATAATAAAGCTAGATCATATTTTTTAGTGATTATGGGATTGCACAATATATATTGGATATTTTGGTCAGTCAGAGGGGCTACACAATCGTAATGAACTAAAGAAGTAAAAAATAAAACTACGACCTAGAAACATAGAATCTCACACAATTCCCATTTTCGAGTAAATAGACACACATACACGTGTATATACTCTAGAAATTATTAGCCAAGGGAAAAGGATTTGATTAAATCTATACCAGAGAAACTTGACCATACCAGAGAAACTTGACCATACCAGAGAAACTTGATCATACCAGAGAAACTTGATCATACCAGAGCCATTCTAACAACATGTAGTACCCAGTATAAATTATCTTAACACCGCCTACTTTTATTTGAGCTCTAGAGGTGGTGCTAATCGCTTAAAAATTACTAAACGGGGCCTATAGTACACTGTGCTTAAGAGGAAGCTAAAATGCTTGTTAGATTATGAGAAGGAAAGAAAGAGAAAACGTAATTATTAGTGCAAGAACAAGGTAGCAAAGTAGAACTTAAGCTAGATTCCCTTAGGAAAAAATATATACACTATGAACGATCAATAGAGGTGTTTAGAACCCCGAAATGATTGCTCCAATAAGAGCTTAGATAGTACACCGCTAACAATCTTTAACCATATCTATAAAAAGCTAGGTTCCCAAAATCTGCCGTGGCAATATGTGCCGGAGGGTTATACTCTTGGGGACTATTTCCAACTGTACTTAGGTCCGGCCACGCGTATGCAAACTGGTTTCCTGAGGGGTCCTCAGCTGGCTCTTTAGGTACTGAGGGTTCTAGAGGGGTAACTAGATGGTCTATTTTTTGTTGGAGCCGTTTCGACATATGACTTGATTCTTCCTGGAACCTATCCCTTAGAGTCTCGACTTCCTGCCATCGGATAATCATTGAAGTTAGAACGAATATGATGCCTTTAATTGCTTCGATAGCAGACCCTAAGTTGGATTCGTTTATGATAGCATATTCACTATGCCACAAAGCGTGAAGAAAATTGTTCCCTATGAAGTATGTGCGAAGAGCGTCGTGATATGTATAAACAAAGCGGGCGTTGGAGTCTTGAAGTATATTTTGGAATATCAGGGCGTAATTAACGCAGTTATTGAATATCTGAACCATCGCTTCGTCACAAGGACGTGGAACTTTTGGACAGGGTGCAGCAATATATACGTTGAGGTAATACCATTCAAGGTAAAGCCAGTCTTTTGTTGATTGATTGATTGATTCAGGCATTGTGTCTTTCCATTCTTTTAGCATTTCAGTTCGTTGACGGAAATAGGGCTTAGGGTCTTCAATAGGAATGTTCCCAGAAAGATGTAAATGTTGGTACCACTCAGATTGGAGTTTCCGTAGTTCGAAGAGTTTTGTAGCAGCAATCATCGGCGTTAAGGTTCCTCTAACGAATATCCGTTTGGCTACATCTGGGTTTGCTACTTTAGGTAGCTCAACCATGACAGAGTCATCCGAGAAGGTAACTGGTCGTTGGAGAACCATGCTTATCGACCTACACAACGTTAGGATTGGAGACGCCAATTATTAAGAATCTTCTAGCTCACCTATCTAAAGTATAAACACAATAGAAAATCCTCCTTCTTAAATCAATATCAGACTTTTTCCTGGAGCTCTTTAGGGGCTCTTGGTGAAGTCCAATATCAACCATTATCCGTGACGCGATTCCTATCAGATACCAGCTATTAAAGTGTGCCGGTTCTAGCATTGAGTACTGGACTAAAAGCAAGGTTGCTTGGACCCCAGTGACACCACTCGGTGATATGACAGAATCCGCGTGCTCCAAGGCAGACTTAACAAAACAAGCAGCATTGTATGCTGCTGGCGAGTCCCTGCTTTTCGATAGAGACATTGTTCCTATCGCAAGAACCATGTATACAGTATAAACATCGAAGGGGCTGCAAGCTTCTTCATCACGGTAGACCGAATTTACTGCCCCAAAGAAACTCGCTTCATTAAGACAGGGGAGTGTTGTAAAGATTTTGTCAAAATAGTGCTGTATCAGCTGTGTTGCTGTATGACGTGGGGGTAGCCGTGCCTTAGGCTTAGACTCGATTGCTTTGGACGCAGCTGAAGCTCTCAGCATGAGCTTTGCAAAAGTCATGCTCTTGGTAAAACCATGGAAATCTCTGGTTGTAGCATTAATAGCCCTGAGTCAATATTCAGTGGTTAGCTATTTCTTATGAATGTAGTGCAGGCGATTGCATACATGTATCCTAAGTCAGCCACCAGCTCCTCGATCTCGTTCTCCTCATCTCGTTTTTTAAGTTTATTTACTGGCAAAGAAGGCTTTACGACTCGAGCTTCATAGGGGTTCAGTAAAGTTCTTTAGGAAGAATGAGATTATATTCATAAATACCTTCAGTGTAGCCATTTGGAGTTTGGGGCTCGCTGATGTTCTCCAACATTGGAACAGAAGCCCTACGACTATCTAAAGCAGCAAGTTTCTTTTCAAGCTTTTCTACCCTTGATTCTAGGGAAGCCATGTAGCTACAATATCCGTCAGAAGATTTAGACCCAAAATCCAACAATAGACATGGTGATTACCTTCGTTCTTTTCCCCTCGCAAATTGGTCTCCTCCGCCAGTGCATTCGTGAGTTTTACCTGATTTCTCACAGGCAGTACAAGCTGGCAATTTCCCATCACACTAGTTCCTTGAATTAGCAATGTTTTGAGTCCAAGTTGATACTTGTTGGTTGGCGTTCGAACCTTCACTTTTGCACTCCTACATCGTGAACACGCGCTTACAGGCCTGCTGACTCGCAACAATGGCGAACTTAAGGAATCCATTCGATAGGTAGTGAATGGTTGAGGAACAAATATTTGAAGTCCAAGTCTGCGTCTCCCACCCAGGAGAGAGTTCCCCGCACTTTTTCTTGAGAGCAGTTGCCAGTGTCAGATTAAGAATAAGCTCAGCAAACCCACCAGCAGGGGTAATGGACACAAGCCAATGTGGCGTGCTAGAGAAGTCTAGGCTGCTCGGATGTGCTCTGGAACTAGGTAATTTCTGGACCTAACTTGTTTGCCTCTTTTTTTTTTTCCTTTCGGTCACTGATATCAGGACGTGTATCCAGCGTAGTATGCAGTGTTGCCAATTCTACTGGTTATGCTGAGAGCATCCCTTAGGGAGTGAACCCCTATCCAGAAAGCGAATCCCTGGAACCGGTTCTTCATTCCAACAAACTAGAGAGCCAACTTTCGGCCCATCACGTGCTCTCCTCTCTCGCTGCTCTATATTATGCATTTATCCGGTGCTTCAGCAGCTTGTTTTCACCGAGAGTTGCGACGGACAGGGTCCCACGTTTGGGGATAATATTTACTCTCTAGGGCTGAATTACCACCCAGCTAGAGCTACGTATCGACACTAATCAAATCGTTAGAATTCGGAGTTGAAACTACACGTATTTGTGTAAAAGGTCCATCTATCAATGGCTTCTCTTGCATACACCTCTAATAAATAGGGTGTGTAACTTGAACCTGTACGTTAGCCGCACTACGAATTACCAACAGTTAGTCACTTGGTCGTTTCCCCGATGCGTTACTCTATATTTAGCCCAATTATTCCTTATTTCAATCGCAGTAATTCCATTACCAAAGCCTAAATTTACGTCATCGGTTGACCCCAAGGCTCTTTATATCGGAAGACCTTTAATAGTGATGACTAGCAAAGTTATTGAATTTTGCGAGGGCCTATTCACTACTAGAGAAACGAAGACTTAAAGGGTATACTACGCTAAGATGCTACTATTACACTGTTAATACAAGTACATGTATTCCTAACGTCGTATGGTAGGCCCTTAGAATAGAAGATCATCTTTTACTAAAACAATTAATAGTGATTTAGAAGTACTAGAGCACCCCCTTAAATCAATCTGTAACCGTACCTGAATTGGGAAATATTCAGTTAATAGGGTGATTCTATGCTATGCTATTATTTTATCCCGTCCCCTTGTACTATATACATCTAGGAACTAAACATAGTCTTACTAAAATACTAAACGTAGATCGAGAAACTATTTAAACAGATCTTTACTCCATTATTACTCACCTCCTTTATTTTTGCATAACTTACTCCAGATTAAACAGAAAACTAGTAGATAAGGTAGAGGTTTTGAGCCAGACAGTCTTTCCGTAAACTTAGTACTTCCTCAAAGTCTGCTTCTATGAGATGTCCTAGAACTCTCTTACCATCATATCACCCGCGGGCTTTCAAGTCGTAATTAATGCAGGAAGCTCATTTCTTTCTATAAATTAGACTCTTAGACTAAAATGTGTGGTAAAGACTAAATACCGTTGTAATTTATATCAAGATCTACAGAAAGGTCTTTACGCAGCTAAGCAGTTTAAATAATTGGTCTATCTATATAAGAACTATATGGTTCTCTCTTGTTGGCTCAGTATAATACGAGTTAGCGTTCACCTCACACCAACTCCAATTGCTTTAGCCCAACCCTCCCATTAAATTGTCGCGCTTATGCATTAATAGGGAGGCGGCTTTGCATACTATAATACAAAGCTGAGCTTGATTTTGTTTTATCTTTATCGTAGGGAAAGGAAGAACCGTACGTTGCCTAGAGTAGTGACTAACGCTAGCCATCTACTCAAGTTAAACTCGCCACAGAGAAGTACGCAGAACAGTCAAGCTAAGTTGACTGAGTTAAAGCAGCAGGTAGAAATATACATCTAGAAATAGCCCCATTGGGCCACAGATCTTGTTAATGGCTTGTATTTGCCGTAAACATGCAGCCGTCAATCTAATTGTATCAGGAATAGGAAGGGCCGGAGGAAGATTCTCAAAATATAAAAGTGGAGCTTAGATCTTTAGAAAAAGACATTGACAGATAGGGAGGTAGTAGAATACCTATAGTACACGGGTTTTGATTTCCCGAGTGTGAGGTGTTGTGTGATGGACACGGGGCTTCGGTTAAAAGAACTCGGCGGTCACGGGCTACATTCCGGGGATAAACTACATATAAACTTACCGATACGAAACAAAGAACCGTTTGAGTAAGAGAGCATGTACCCAGAGATAAACGGTACAATGCCATCTGGCAGGAACGTTCCTTGCCTTGCCTCCCTCAGCTGGCGTTGGCAACGACGATGAGTCCTTTCGGCAGCTGTAGCACAGTAGTCATCTGCAACCCCTGCGTATCCCCCTCCCCCCCACCTATTCGATTTTGAGTGTTGGTATTGGAGGATAAGTCTGCGTAGTGCAAGCCCAATCATTCGAGCCCAGAATAAAATAGGAGAAAGGTGCTAAAAAATGCTCAACAGCAGCTACGCAGAAGTCAACTAAAGAAAGGACCGAGTAGGCCCTTGTAACCCTCTCACCGGAGGCGTTCATTAAGCTATCGGAAAAGGGAACTTACTCGCTGCTCGTTAAGGAATTGTTATATACCATCACCATTGCAGTACCCACAACGAGGTATATCTAGAGAATTATCCGGGACATCCATCTCTATCTGGTTTCGATTTCCCCTCCCTCGCCCTTACGTTGTTGCGGCCGGCCGTGTCACACCTCCATCATCATCCTTTCGCGGGGAAATATAAGCACGAGAAGGCTGACAGTCAAAATAGCAGAGCACCTGCAGGATACTGACAGTTACAAAAATTCAGCAGGGTAGCTGTTCCGGTGATTTCTTTTTTCACCGGCACATGTTCACTAGCCACTACAGATCATCGGCTGTTGGACTCCACCACTGTCAACACTCATACGAGGTAGACCACCTCCGTCACAACGATCACTATCACGAAATTCGATATCCATGAGTCCTCGATGGAAGCGAAGGAAACCAACAGGACACGAAAATCCCCTGGGGCGCGTGGGAGGGAACATCGAAGGAGTTCTGCTGAAGCCCGACAGGGGATTGACGGAGACGAAACTATTGATAATGCTAGTCGAGGAGAGGACTCTGAACCTCCAAAACTTTACCATACTCTAACAGCCTGTACACGTTGCAGAAGTGTAAGAATTCTATGGTTCTTTTTAGGGGTCAAGTTCTTACTAGTTATTGACAGCGTAAAACCCGTTGCGATGCCGGATTACCGAAGTGTGGACCTTGCGAGCGAAGTGGGGCACATTGCGAATTCTTCGATTCGACAAAGCAAAAAACTGTACCTAGGAGCTATGTCGTTCACCTGCAAGCTAAGGTTCGAGCTTTGGAGGAGGAAATAAGGATGCGGGAAGCCTTGTCACTCGAAGCTGAAACACCTAATAGTGAAGAGCTGGTAAGAGGTGTTGCTTTGGTAAACTTTGCAGACTATGAGCATTACAAAGAGCCGCGCTATGTTGGGACTTCGAATGGGTTTACTGTGACTCGATTAGTCCTCGAGTCAGCAAAGAAGAATTTAGGGGCTCAAACATTCAGAGATTTGACTACACAGCATAGAAACACATTCAGGCATGCGTTACGATCCAGTCCTGATCCCGAGAACCACTATCCTTCACTTAGTTCTGCGCCAGCAACCAAACTCCCAAACCGTGACATTACTGACAAGCTTGTCGATCGATTCTGTCAAAAAGGTCTGTTCTGTATTCTTTCCTAATCATCTATAATGCTGATTGATTTAATCAGCGCTTTATCAGCTTCCTGTTTTGCATGAGCCAACCTTCGTCCAAGATGTTGCCGATGTATACGCCGGTTCAACAGATCCTTATAAGAACTTTCAGTTGAAAATGGTGTTGGCAATTAGCATGCAGAGACTTTCAAGACAATACGCTAGTCTTGCCGATAGCTACTTTCTAGCGGGATTAGAGCACCTCGAGCAGGTTTTAGACTCGATGGACCATAAAACACTTCAATGCTTACTCGTTATGGCGCAATACGCTCTTGTAACGCCCACTCGTATGGCGGTAAGCACGTAAAATCTATTGATAGCGAGAAAGATCTAATATCTGGTCCATGGAAACAGGTGTATCATATCGTTGGTATCGCTGTTCGTCTTTGTATGCAGCTTGGATATCACCAAGAGAGGACAATCATGTTGAGTGAGACTCCCCTCGATTATATAACCAAGGATATGCGAAGGAGGTTCTTTTGGTCGTTGGCATCTATGGAGTATGTAACCAACTATTGCCCTAATGGGAATGTTTCTTGCGGCAACCCTAGAATATTCCACAGTCCAGATTGCTGATATTAGCTCTAGATACGGCCTTTCACACGTTCTAGGCCGCCCATCATCCTTTGCAACAGCAGATTCATTTGTCGATGTTGGATTTTACGAAAAGGTCGACGATATTTACATAACTGCGGAGCGGATATTGCCTGGGCCAGTTTCCCCAAAGAAGCTAATATCTATGCATTTCTTTAGAATGAGGAGATTGCAAGCAGAGATTCGACAGACGTTATATCAGAACCCAAGAGAGCGTCCAAAGAGTGACAAGGATCCTTGGTTTCATGAAATGAGTGCGAAGCTTGATAATTGGAGGGCAACATGCCCTCAAAACGATCAAGGGAGTGGTATGAGTTATGACTGGTGAGTTACGATTGAGAGATAGTGTTTTCGAATTTTGGCTGACAAAACTTCTTAGGTTTGACCACAGGTAAAATAGCTCATGTCGATATCCTATATTCCACTGACTGAAACCGCTTTAGGTACCATCTTATGCGCATTTTCCTCTTTCACCCAACCCCACAGGTACCACAGCCATCCATTGAGGCCACCGTCCTATGCTATGATTCTTCGGTGAAAGGAATTCATCTTCAAAAAAAAATGTACGATGAAAAAACCATAGAATTTACCTGGGTTTATTTGCACCAGATATATACTGCAACCTTGACTCTTATCTGGGCATTGTATAACGAAGGAATCCGTGAACAGCATTGGAAAGAGGAGGTTGAGTCCAACTTTGAAATTAGCCTATCATTGTTGACTGTTTTGGCGGAACGCTGGCCTGGTACAGAAGCTGCAGCAGACCTATTCGCGAGGCTAGCAAGAGCAGCCTTACAGAACTATGCCACAGACCAAGGGAAATCCCCCATATCGACACACTCATCGATACCCTCACATTCAACTGCTACTTCGCCGAGTCCTCAAAAGGAGTCATCGCCGCTTCACCGACACTCTTCTCCGTACCGTAGTTCTCCAGGAGCCCAATCTGCAGAAGAAACCCCCAGTCCAGGTACATCTGGGACAGCAGCCTCCTGGAGCACAAACTATCCTGGGGGATCACATTTCTTCGAGACTGGTTCGGGTGAAAATCCGTTGGGGACGGATGTTCCTCAAGCTGTGCAGGATTTGATGTTCAATCCCAGTGCTATTTACGGAATTCTTGGCGGTGGTACTAGTACTAGTACTAGCCATGGTGTTCCAGCATTCATGGCAACTTGGGATCCTGTGAATACTTTTGCTCAACATGCAATGGCTGCCCCGGATATTAACACATTGGCGACAGTCCCAATTCAGCAACCGTTAGGAAGCCCCCAAGGCCCAAACGTGCTCAACCAACAACAACAACAGAGCGAGCTGATGAATATCCTTGAAACCGAAGCGATGGAGACGTTCGATAATTCTCGGCCCTGGGTGCCTGATTATGATGATCATCTCCATTTCTATTGATTCTTGATTCGACTATATTGGGACGTATTTGATGTATGGCGCACGGTGTGTCCTCGACTTTTTTCTTTCTTTCTAGCTATAGTCCCATTCCTTATTAGTTTAATTGTCCATATTTTGGTTTGACTATAGAAAGTGTTGGGAGGATTGTGATGAGTTGTGGGTGGGCAATAGCGTATTTTTATTTAAAAAATATCCCTATTTAAAAATTATTGGCTTTTCTATAGTTTTAGTATATTTATGATAAGTCAAGTAAAATGCAGATGGTAAATTTGAACATCTATTCTCACCTTTATTATAGATCCGGGAGTCCCAAGTAAAAAAAGGGAGCTTTATAAGTGAAAGAAATAGCATAGGCTTTCTCCTCGGAAAAACTCAGCTCTTATAAGTCCCCTAATGGTACAAGCAGCTCCTAAGCTTGATATAAGCCCCTAGATCTGTCCCTAACATAGATACCCAGGGTTGGTCCCACAATCCAGCCCTGGATAAGCCGCAACCGCGGATCGCTGCTGGGATTGGGGAAACCCGCGACATACCAACCTCTACCTTGTAGATAGGAAAAGAGAGTGAGAAGGCTTCCTCATCAGTTTTCAAGCGAGCCGTATCCCCACGCGGGGTCTACACACATTATAAAATCCAGATGTTCGGGTGCAGATCCGCCGTTGGTAATAACGCTTTGGGTAGGTATATTATTTAGTATCGGCGATGCCGAAATCTTCGGCGTCGCCGAAGCGGGGGGTTATTCACTCCTCTTGCGGGTATTTCTAAGTCATACGTACGTACGAATCAATATCTTGTAGGGCATGTGGCGTGTGTATTTACAATGATTCCATATAAAAAGTAGTGCATGACCCAGGCCCCCCGAAATCTTCTTACAATATTTGCTACAATCCTTCAATCTCACGAAACCTTAGCGCAGTCAGTCTAAAACATATAAAGACATATTTTTCAAGGCATAGGAAGGTAGCTAACAACAGATAACCCCCACGATTGGAGAAAAGGGCTAGATCCAACGAAGAACCTTGATATTAAGCCTCATATTTGCGGGGTCGCATGTTCGAGATACTTGACAGGTTTCATATTATCTTATCTACTCCTAAATTCGCTAACTACATGTATTTGTACCCTATACATAGAGTACATAAGTAGCCACTTTACCGTCAGGTAGAGAGAGAGATAAAAAGCCCCCATCAATTTTAACTGATTAGATTATGTAACCCTAACACCGTACGCGTCACAGCTACCCCACGTACCTGCAGATAGGTACCACTGTTCCCATGAGTTAGGTGGTCCCATAGTCTAGGCTAAGTACAGGTAGACTCATTCGCACCCCGCCATCATTAGATATTTTCCCAGGCATCCCCTACACCCTCATACCCTCTCTCTCTCTCTCTCCTTCTTCATTCCCTGCTTCGGCAGTGTAAATATGGGATTATCCGTAATCCAATACGAACCTGTAACGTCAGCTGATGGAAGATGCTAAGTTTCAGGTCCACGGCCTTGGAACCGACATAGATTGTTTCGCATATATCCCTGCTTCGCCGTGGTGATTAAAAAAATATATCTTGGATAATTACAATTATTTAAACATGTTTGAGACTTCTCAGAAAGTTTAACCAAGAAGTATCAATCTACTGGAACGGAAAAGGCGAGTTCATGACCTTAATCAAACTTCCTAACTAGTATATTAATATGAACTTAGCGCTTTGAATCACCCCCCCCGTAGCCTTGCTAGTCCTCAGCTGTTTTCTCAAAGAGGCTCCTTTTAACGAAACATAGAATAGATATTACCTTTATCGTGCCTCTGCATTAACCTTGCGGTGATAATCCATGCTGGTACTCCGTATATTGGGCTCTATTAGTAACGGAGATATGAGGCCTAACCCCAGCTTAATATTTAGATATAATACTAGCCCATGTCGATGTCAATATCCCATCCACGACCTGAGGAATCGAGACAGGAATTTGCCCATACCCCCGCTAGGTTTACGTCGTAAACCAATGATAAACACACACTTAATAAAGATCACAGTCATGCGATAATGTTTACTAGATATGAAAATAGGATAGACCAAAAGGAAAGCTTTGACAAGGTAGGTAGGTGCATCAATGCATGATCCCAGATGCCCGTCTATTATACATTAAAACATGACAACTAATCGTAACCAGCATCAGCACAAATCCCCCTCCCCTGAACCCAATAACCCAATGGTGTATTCATATATATATATTTCCTTGCACACTTATCATCCGAGTTATCCGACCTGATAGAAACCGTTCTACTTTTCCAAAGCAGGAACTTTAAAGAAAAGCACGCGAGCTGTCAGCAAGGCACGCTAGACCAAAGGAAGACCCCCCGCGGAACATAAACAGGATATACCGTGTCAAGTTAAGCATTAAATGAAATAGATAACTCACTAGTAAGCCCATATTTAAAAGTCTTCCCTTCAGGATCGTGTTTGTCTATCTCAACTCTAATGGCTACATTCAACGCGCCTGGAATTGTTTCCACGATCTTCTCAGCAGTCGCTGCTGGGTGGGCCGCACCTGCTCCCTGCTCACCAGCCCCGATATTATTTGTTCCTTTTCTTTTAGGCTTGTCACCGACAGCAGTTCTTGGATGCGCATCATCATTTGAGTTGTCGTTGGTGATTTCATTGTATGCACCATTTTGTTCGTTGATAGGCGATTCTGTGATTACGGAGTAATTTCTAGATGGCATGGTGTTCATGTTCCTCTTGCGGGGCTTCCCATGAACATCTTCGTCGAAGAAGTCAAGGAGCTGCTCATCAGTTGAGTTGTCCAGATGATGTATCTTGTTCCTTCTGGCCAACAAGTTACTGACTGCCTCTGGGGGTGGTTTATTCGTAATGGCACTCGAAATAACATTTACCATATACCGATGGTCCTTCTCGATCGGTAATTCTAGACTAGGCCTCGAATAAAATCTCCCAATCGCCGCCAAATGTACATCCCCACTCAGCATCGTTATTCTCACTTGCTTTTCTAGAGAAAACTGCTGTAGCCTAAGCAAGAATTCATTGCGTTCATGTTTATGAGGCCTTGCACAATAATGATCATCTAAATCATCAAGGATATCGATTTGGCCATCAAATTTATTGAACATCGCTCCGGCTGCACCAAAACGCTTGTTGAGAAAACGTATAAAACCGAAGATGGGAGATTGGAGGATGTTTTCAAGCCAAACAAGGCGCGGATAGGCAATAGGTACGCCGAGGAGGATGATCATGTGCCGGATGTCACCTTCTGCTGCTGAGATCTCGTGACTCATGCGGTCAAAGAGGAGATCATAGGTTTCGGGCATGTTTATCATGTGTCTAGTTCTCTCACTCCTTGCGTCAACTCCTAGAAAGGCGACCCTTTTGCCTAGTCGAACGTATACAGATCTCGATTGCTCCCCAATATACCTCCCAGGCTCTTGCCCAATGATCCAGCACGAGTCCTCCTTTGCCTCTCCAGCAGGGGGAGTATGATGCTGGAAAAGCATATAATACTTTCTTGCGATTCTCCCAACACCTCTAAACACTGGGCAGCTCATGAAGCGATCTGTATAGCTTCCGTAGCCATCAATAATATCATGATCATCCCATATATTTATAGCCGGTATCTGCGAGTTGGCGTGTGAAAACGGAGCTGTATTGTACCAATCGATGTAGTTGTTATAGTACCATTCATCTATATCAGCGTCGAGTTTCGTAGTCCATTCATAGAGTCTCTTTTTACTAGGACTCCCAAGGCTAGCCCAGGGCTTGAGAGGACCAGTAACTCGGACACCATCGTTGTATATTTGGTCTCCACCACCAATGGCGACATGGAATGGGTGCTCTGAGTGGACGCGGAGGACATCGTTCCAGAGGGCTGGACCAGAGAATTCTGATTCATCGCTGCCGACAGAGAAACCTATATGCCAGTTAGCCTGATACATTCCCATTTGAGATTAAGAATTTAATAATAACCCACCATTGCAAGAATGGAACTGTATCACCAATGTTACTCATTTATTAGTCACTATTCAAAGGCTCTATATCCAAAAGATGGGACATGGGCCCCACACTCATTTACTTACCATAATCCTCATACTATCATTCTTTCCGGGTACCCAAAAGGCTCTCTTCAACTCTCCTACACTACCAAAACTAACCGTATAATTGACTCTCTGCTCCTCATTCCCCATCCCGACCTCAATTCCAAATCTCCAAAATATTCTATCGTGTTCTTCAAAGAGCTTCAACCCAGGGCCATTTTCAGGTACCGCGTCATTTTGCTTCTCTGTAACATTCCCCGTCCACACGCTTAACCTTGGGCGACAGTCCGGTCCAGTTACAACAAGTACACTGCCTCGCCACAGAGGGCATGTGGGGTTGACCGAGTAGTCTGTCCCATGATAACGAATAAGAGGACCACATTTCAGGACGGGCCTAAGAGAATCCGGGGTTTCTGGGACTAAAGAAGAGCTAACGAACGTATTACTGAGGTGCTTGGGAGGTATTACTGATGGGCCTTCGGGGGCACTCGATTTGGTTGTCATTGTCACTGTTAGTATTTAGCGACTGTATTGCGGGACTGCGATTGAGAACGATGAGTAGTGCTAGTAAACCAGAATTAATGAAGTAAATGGGGCCTTTTAAATAGATCACCTCCAACGTAGTCTTCATGCAAATGAGGGGTGGCCATATAAGATCTAAAACAGCACTTTGGATTCGCCCAAGCTATTCATTGAGCGAGTAACCGAAATTGCTTAACCGGGAAGTCTATATACTGAAAACATACATGTGCAGTAAATTTAGATACAGGTAACCTCCGATTCCCCAGGGTATTGTAAACCCTGAATATCACAAGAACGTGTTCGACGTCACCGCCTCCGGAAGGTTTCATAGTCGTACGCGTACATCCCTGTTATTGAGCTGCCAAGTTCCCAGGGAATAAAGTATGCATATCTGGTCAGCGACGTCACCCGCACCACTACCACCAATTGCGTCTCCCCATCGGTATTTTTGTCCCTCTCCACCATGAAATCCAGCTTTCGAAATCTTCGGAAAGCTGCGACATCCAGCACGGGCGCACAGATCTTGCCTGTCAGAATCATAACACCTCCAACACTCCCTATATTCCAAGTCTCCTACTTCGGCCCCTCCCTCCCGTGCCTCTTCCCAAAATCCCATTTCTCATACATGCCTAGCATCACCACGTGGTTCAAATCTCACAAATCTCACCCAAAATCTGCATCGATTGACATAGATTTCTTCCGCCACCTTCTTGGCGGGCGTATAAGAACACCCGTACCTCTTGAATCTACCTCAATTGATAAGCAAAGCTTCGCACATACCTCACTACCATTCGATGTATTCCTACATTATCTCAACGATGATAAAAATTCCCTAGAACTACCACTATTATATCTTGCGCAGGAGCCGCTGCAGCAGTCTTTTCCTGAGTTAGAAAAGTTCTTACCAACACCAGAATATGTAACAAAAGCTGGTAATGGTGATATTTATGCGGTAAACCTATGGCTAGGCCGCGCTGGGGAGACGAATACACCTCTTCATAAAGATCCAAACCCTAATTTGTTTATCCAGTTAGCGGGGGAAAAGCTAGTACGTCTTTTTCCTCCTGAATTAGGACTGGAGTTAATGGAAACGTACACTGGGAGTGGAGATAGAACATTTCGGACAGGGGATGAAATGATGGTTGGTAAGTATAAAGATATGTTAGATAAAGCTGTTTGGAGCAATAGTGAGATGGATATAGTAGGCGGGGGATTCGAGGCTGAGGTAGAGGCTGGTGATGGACTGTTTATTCCGAAAGGATGGTGGCATGCTGTTAGAGGAATTGGCGAAAGTGGGGTTGGTGCCTCGGTGAGTCCTTTAAGTCCTGTATAACCTTTAAAAGATAGAGCTCATAAGTACACCTATAGGTAAACTGGTGGTTCAGATGACATTGGTGTACATGGAATGGAAGCGTAAGGAACTAAAGATTACCGAAACAACAGTACCGACTATATAATTACCATCCAGGGTACTATTTACTTATCACTTAATTGGTAAAATAAGAACAAACGGCGAAGAATTCATTCGCCTACTTAATATAAAAGCCTTCCACAGTCATCTGGGAAACAGCAGTAGAGGGGCCCCGGTTGCGACCTGCATGCATGCACCCAGATGAGAGACTTTATTGTTTAACGCGAGTATTAGGGTCCCCCACATCAACAATAAAATCTATACAAATATTGGCGCTAACCCTGGCCCCTATAACTCCGTAGAAAAATACCATGTCTGTTGTATGCACTCTATTCTCAGAGAAAATTAAAATTAAAAAACATAAACAGTCAAACTAGAGCCTACCGACTCGATTAATTTCGCCAGCCTTTTACCATCCAAGGACTTCTAGTTGTCCATGACCTTCCCCTAAAAGACCTAATGCTCGTTCATCTTCAACAGGATATCGGACCACCCTTCCAACGATAAGGCGAACAAACTCAAATCAGGCTTGCTTCGTAGAAGAGCCAAGTCTGAACTTGCTGGGAAATATACTCCAAAGAAGTCCTCACAATTGTTATAATCAAGTAGTTCAGACGATTGAATTATTTATCAACCTTTCCCTCCAAGCTCTGTAGTTGAAGGTTTTGTGCTATTTTGTCTACCAAAGGCCTATGAAAAGCATATAAGTAATATCTAAATATCAGTGTCTATAGCAGCGCAGAAATAGGCTTCCCCTCAATGATGGACTACCCTAACCCGTCCCATGACTAGGGAACTGCCCTGGTAAGTGTGGGGTTTTGGTTCAAAATTTAACTCTGAACCAGTAGCGGGGTAGGTCCATGACCTTAGAAACCGCCCCAAGTTGCCCCTAGACGAACACTACCTAATTAGCATAGCGGGGCAAACCCAAGTTCATAATCTTCATTTCCCGATGGATGGAAACAGTGAGCTGATCCTATGCTAAAACGATGGTAGACTAGACTGCTACAAATAATGCCCACCAAAAAGAAACATTACTACCGGTTATCAGTCAAGTCTCAGTTTAACTGCTCGACTAGACCACTCACTAATAGGACCTTTAATTTGAATTATCGATGATTTCTGTTGTAGTATGCTTGTTCTGTTCCACTTTCTGGTTCTCCGATGGTGGTTGAATGAGTTTCGACCAAGTGCGGGGGATTACTCCCCTACTTATAGACAAAACGTGACCATTGTTTTAACCCTGCGCCACATCTCTGTGTCATTGTTCCGCCAAGGCTGAACTACAGCATTCCACTCGGCACTTACCGACCAGAACGTTCTCAAGAATACTATATTTTCCCAGATTTACTCAAAGCTTGCCGTTCACTCTACACCTCTGGCTCCGTGTGGCGTTCACTCCGTTCACTTTCCTATGCAACTCGCCCAGCCGAAGAATAAAATAAAATAAAAAATAATAATTCTAGCACCACAATGCGCTACTAATTAAAAATTAAAACAGACAAACGCCGGCTACTACCCCTCAGCAGTTGGAACCGTTCTACCTCTAAAGGAAACAACTCATTTTCTGGTGTCCGAGCCATCCCTGCCCCAGAACGTTCTCAAATATACTCGAGATTTGCCCAGATTTACTGCATGCGCTCCACGTTCCACGTTCTAGCAAATAAAGATAGAATCTTACCGCTTGCTCGCTCTACTCACTTATTAATTCCCTACATTCACTTCGCTTCGGTGAGAAGGCTTCGCCCCACCTTCTACTCAAGGGGTCCCCAATAAAAGTAATTATATGAGGGAATAATAAATTACATAATTCCCTAGTCGAGAAATGTAAAAACATTCAGTTAGATCCCAACACACGCGACCTCTGACAAGTGGAAATTGACCAATCACAGCACGATCCTGAGCACGCCCTCCTAGACAAGGGTAACAGGTCTAAAAGGGAGACTCGATCGTAGCCTATCAGTTTCCCCACGGGCACGCGACACTTGCCTCACCCCTTTCAACCGCAACTCCTCACAATGTGTGGTGTGTATCTTTGTGGCTATGAAGTCTGCACAGTAGATGTCCAAACGGTCCGTCTGGTTCGGGCTTACGAACCATTCCCTTGTGGAGCAATGGGTCATCTAATTGCAAGTTAGGCCCACCCTATTCTCTAGACATATCACACTATAGGAGTACACTTTAGTGCTATCAACTAGTTATCTAGGTTAATATATCACCTGGATTCCCCCCCTTCCCCCGCGATTTTGGTGCGCGGGATTTCGGCCAGTGGTGGCTGTGGTAGTTGGTGCATGCCTCCGTGCCTGTTTGGAGGCATCGGAGCCAAAAAGCTTGTACATGTGGGGAGAGGATGTGATATTAATAAACCCCTCCTATCCCCCCTAGGGTAGTCTCTTTCCTTTTCCTTTCTCTTTCTCTACATTGATCATTCTATCACTCACACCCAACATACGTGTTTCGTTGTGCCCCCCACCCAACTACGGCCATTACCGCTACTATTAAAGAATACTACATACCACTTCAGCTTCCGCTTCCGCTTCCGCTTCCGCTTCCACTTCGACTTCGACTCATACACTCGTTCAATATGCCCCGCCCAATCCTCCCTCCAACTCCCCAGTCCTCTGTGGATCTCCCTCCAAAGCTTGCACCAAGTCTTTCATCTCTTGAACTTGCATTTACTCTACCACCTCCTGCTTTAGGCTCAACGCCCTCGTCACAAAACTCTGCATCTACAACATTCAAACAATCAAATAATGTCTCCCAGACATCCTCATCATCATCCTCATCATCAAAATACACACCAGTATCACCTACATCACCCATAGGAGGAGGGGGGGAGGGGGAAAAGACACCCAATCAGACCACACAGCAGTCAAAAAAGCGCCGACGTGCCCCAACACTAGAAGGGCCCAAGCCTCAAATCTCGCTGAAGCAGAAGCCCATTACAACAGAGGCGATCACACTTCCACCTCCACCAACAAGAAACAGAAAAATAATACAGATGAAGCCACGTCAACCCATAATATCACCCACATCTTCTAGTACTCAACAGTCATCTACTCCTGAACCAAAGTCGAAGACAAAAAAGGGAGCAGTGGGGTCTAAAGCGGATAAAACATCAGACGATGGCAAGCCTACCACTGCAGTGGGAAGGAAGATTGCGAGAAAAACAGCACACAGCTTGATTGAGCGTAGGAGAAGATTTAAAATGAATGAAGAATTCGGAGTATTGAAGGGGATGATTCCGGCCTGCACAGGTGTTGAGATGCATAAACTTGCCATCCTTCAGGTATTTACCCATCATATTTCTTTAAGAATATTACTTGAACAAAATTGATGATTTTTAGGCAAGCATTGAATATCTAAAATACCTCGAGCAGTGTGTCGCAGACCTAAAGGCTTCGAACTCTGCAGCAACACATCAGAACCAGGTACCTACACTGCCACCAGGAGGCTACGAGGATGAGGATGAGGATGAGGATGAGGATGAGGATGAGGGAAACGATGAAGAAATGGTAGATCCTGAGCCAGCATATGAGCAACGTCCCGAGGAACAAGTCAGCGATGAATTGGCCAACGAGGGAGTCGCAAAGCTCACGCAAACAGAAGCGCAGCCAGCACCCTATCTCACTTACTGTCCTAACCCTGGGCTTGTACCGCTAAATCTTGATTCTGCGAAATCCCAGTATTCCCAGACACAATACTCTCCAACATATTCTACACCACAGACAATTTCAGCAAAAACATCACCAAACCTATATCCTCAGTCCATACCAACAATACCACCAAATACATACACTTCTTTAAAACATAAGCATGATCAAGTGGATACGGAAGTGACGCACGCGCTACTGCTTTTGGCCGATGGAAGTAGGAGAAGTAGTGAGGTAGCTCAGGGCGTAAGTCCAGAGAAGAAAGGGCGAGGAATGAGTGTTAAGGATTTACTTAGTTCATGATTTTTATTTAAGTTCTAAGGCGTTTATGAGATCTTTTTTCCTTACCTTTTTGGCCAGCTGGCCCATTACTTTGAGTATGAATAGGGTTGGGGTTTTCTACAAAAAGTTTTCTTGCATTGTTACTTTTTTCACTTGAGTCCTTACATTTGGCTGGTGAATTTTGGGGTATATTTTGTAATTTGTGCCACGAGTCAATTCCATTCAAGGCTGGGAGCGATGCTGGTCTGATTCGGGCCCTATAGAATGCTTGGTAGAAAAAAAACACTCTTGAGACTGACATACTAAAAAAGCATGAGTTCTGTTGGCAGGAGATACATCATTTCCTCCCCCTTTCTAGCAATCTAACGGGCAGCTAATTGACGCCAAAAAAAGAACTACATGTATTCACTCTATGTGGACGTATTGGATCTCGTCCCGACCATACTTAGGATTAAGGAAGACACCCTCCTTCTGAAATATTCTATGTTGGAACTACCCGAGACATGCCAATATTTCGGAGGAAAACGGGTGATTGGCCGTATGTACATACAGTACAATTAGTATATACTAAGACCAACGAAAGCCTCGCCCTCTATTGATTTTTTACTTCTGATAAGTATTGACGTTACGGTAGAGTACCTAAAAACCCCTCCCTTCACAGTCCCTATTCAAGTCACATCAGACTACCGGGACTTTTCTGTAGAGGCACCCGCATGCATGTATATAAGTTACTCATCATCATGTATAGTCACTCGCCGACAAGACACTGTCTACTAATAATCCTATTTTAGCTTAGTTTCATCCAGCGCAAAATTTTCTCTCGCCATATTTCTGTGTACCGTGTTAGGTGTAGCCATGTGAGCTGTCTAGGTCGTTCCCCCTCCTTGTACCCGTAACTTACCGGCTGTTGTACCAATCCCAACAGCCTGGGCCAAAGTGTCAAGGCAGCGAAAAACGGGCAAAACCGCTCACTCTTCTCAAGAGCCAAAAGCAGCGCGCACGCTGTGATCGTATGCAAGACCCACGGGGGTGGGAGACGTGGACATGTACGTACATGCTTGCCCTTGTAGTTTTGCCGGTACTCTCCCTGGCTGCAAGAGATTATTATGTGCAGGATGATGACCGCAGAGCATGTACATAGGATACCTATCATAAAATGTGGCAGTTATCGCCCCTGGTACCGAAAGTACTGTGTCTAAAGTACATACTTCAACCCCACACTCTAGTTGAAACATGTACAATCTTCAAACTCAAGAACTTCCAAACATTGAAAGTTGTACAATAATGGACATTCTAACCCTAGGGTGCTCCCCCCTCCCCTTCACTTCTTAGTTTATTTTCTAGCACCCCCCCTCCTAGGTCTACGGTAGCAATAAAAACTTCTGTCGATCTCCACCTAACTTCTGCATTCCACAACCCTGTATCATTGGGTGGTGTTTTGCAGTACGTGGGGTCTCTTACACAACCACCTACAGCCTTCTCGCTCGTGCCATCGTTCGTCCAGTGCGCTGTGCGCATAGAGTACAGACAGATGAATTCCAAACCAAACCAACGATCTTCTGTACGTTACTCTCCTACACAATAAGGTATTACTACTCCCTAAGAGAGAGGGAGGGAGGGCAGGACTCTATGTGCCCTGTCTTTGGTAGAAAGGGTCTATTATGATACCTAGTACTCCTGATCTCCATAATCTCCTCCCTCTCTTTATTCGCTCTCATCCCCCCTCCTCTTTCCATCCCCGTCACCCATCCCGTCCCACTTACTCTTGTGACATCTGAAATCCCTCACGTCGTTTCGTCTGTTGAGAGGTGAAAAAGGAGGGGGTAATTAAATTCTTATCGAGCCGTCGCCGTACGCAATCGATCACTCGCTAGGGAAAGAACCAAGACATAGCCATATTAATGACAACCCATGGGACTAGCCGCGTGCCAAATCGGCTTCATCGTACCAGCAGCAGAGACAACAGGAGATCTTGGGATGGAGTGCCGCAGCCGTCTGCCTTACTTTCTGGAGGATTTGAGATAGCGCTATCTGGGATTAAGATTGGATTCACTAATCCGGGCCCTGGTATTGGAGATGATCTGCGGCTGAGATATAGACCAGAGTAAGCTACCTTCGTCTATCAGTAAGCTTCTTCGGGCCTTTTTTCTCTCTTCAAATGTTATTTGACTTTCTATATAAGACTACATTTAGCATATATCTCATTTTATTTCTATCTATCTATCTATCTCTCTTCCGCCTTATTGCTTGTTACTATTACAGTGTGGTTAACTCTATTGCTCTTTCCCCCATTGTTTTCTTCGCTGTTTTTTTTGAGCAGGGCAGAATGCATTTCATTCGAAGGGCCAAACTCTCGTGGCATGCTTGTTCCACTGGAGGAAATTCTACTCAAGGATAACCTGGACGGAACCGTATCCGTCTTCTTTCGGAGACAATTCAGACGGAAAGTATGCATCATACCATATCAAATGAAAAATAAAAGATAATGCCTTGAAAGGCTATTTTATTGTGTTATCATTATTCATTTGCTAAAAGAGCTCAAACTGCTTTTTGCTCGCAGTATTATACTCTAGAAGGTAGTTCGGCGCACACATGCGATCATATCCAAGCCTTTAAAAATGAGCTCAACTTAGAACTGCATATGCTCTGCTTTGTCACTGGTTATGAGCCGCTAACTAGCGCTGCAAAATTTGTCCGAAAAGTAGGTCCCGGGTCCACAATACTTCCTTATAGTGGTCAAGCCAATTGATAACCAACTTTATAGGTTAGAAAAGGTCGCCAAAGCATCCCACTCCCTCAAAGAAGCGCCGAATTCCCTGCTTATATGAGCTACAATCATCCTCAACCACACATTAGCATCCCCGTCGACCCTCTTGACTTCAATACTTCTGATAGCCATCTCGAGGGATTCCAACAGCAGAAATACCGACGTAGTAGCTACTATCAAGAGCCAGAAGTAACAGAGAGACGCCACAGCGGGTCAGGGAACAGTAGTGCTACAGAAGGTGGCCCTCGAGTGCGTTTCCGTGATCATCCTCCCCCACCTGTACCCCAGCCTCCAACAATGCACCCACGTATACCACTTCGTGGTGGCGCCGGACCCCCACCTGGACAGCTTCGGGAGCATGGATACGAGGAAAAATTCGTGCGAGACTCTCGGGATGCAAGGAACATGCGGAATGGAAGTATAGATAGGAACGAAGAGAAATTTAGTCGAGACTCTCGGCACCAATGGAGTTCACGAACTCCTATGGAGGACAGGAACGGATTTGGACCACCGCCTCCCCGAAACCCAACACCTACCCCAAGAGATAGTGACCCACGGTACCTACGAGGCCAAAATATGGCTAATGGAGACTGGGCTAGGACCTTTGAACAGCCTCTACCACCGCCACGTAACCCAACACCTTCCTCGAGAGATCGAGACCAACGGTACCCACGAAGTCACTCCACAGTCAATGCAGACCGGACTAGGGTCTTTGAGCCGCCTATACCACCCCCCACACCAGCACTACAGGCACGCATGTTCGCGCTTGTATTTAGAAAGTCTCCCATAGAGCAGAGTTTTGAGATCCGGCCAGCAGGTATCGATTCATCCCATGAGGATTTAGTGAGACAGGCTAGTAACCACTGGAATCTGAGGGAGCTGAGGTTATATGGGCATGTTGATGGGTTGAAAATGAATTTAAACTCGCAGGTCGATTTGGAGGCGTATCTAAAATTATGTGATGGTATGCAGAGACTGATGGTAGATGTTGAATAAGATATAGATTAGTATATCTTGGAGGGTTCTTCCTACTAAAGTTTCTGGGTTTCTTTATGATATCTATTTATTATTATCAGGAGAAATATTACTATAGTGCCAGTGGTTGTAATGATAAATGATTACTATTTCTGTACAAGTTAGCTGTAAAATGAAAAGGGGTGTAGGGACCGAGTCTTAAGGTTAAACCTGTTACACATTTGGTATCAAATGCCTGACTTCATACTAGTGATGTTCTGTGTCACCTAAAATTTCATAGAAGTAGAAATTAAATCCATTAAATCGTAAAATATTACAATTAACACCCCAAATCAGTCGTCTCGCTCTCGAAATTTCGCCAAGGCGTCCATAATACCTGTGCTGACCTCAGCATCAGGGTCTACCCCTCCTTGGTTATCATGTGTGTTTCCATGCTGTGACTTATCCACCTCTTTCCCTTTATTTTTGTTCCTCTGTTCCTCTGCCTCCATCTCCGCAACTGCAAGCAAAGCCTCTTCATCGTCTTCAATAGCCCAACCAGCCGACCTTGATGAACCCTGGACTGGCAGGGTTGATGACCCAATCCCTAGCTTCGCTGCCACATTGGCACTAGTAGCATTTTGTCTTCGTGTCGCTACAGCTCTGGCAGCAGAGGATTTCATAGCCTTATTGACACGGAACCCCTCATTGACTGCTTTTTCAAATCGTTCCACCTTTCTTTGACCCCAGCCAGAAATCATCAGAATCTCGTCAGGGCTAGCATTGATTGCAGCCCTGACTGACCCAAAGTTTGATACTAAAGAAACTGCATCAACCTTGTTTACTGATCTAATCTGTGTTAATACTTCCACTAGTCGTGATGCATAGTTGTTAGATTGCTTCTCCTGAATTAGGGTTGGTGAAACATGTTCGAAGGATTTATAAGCTTCGAGATATCTGCCAGCTTCAGGGGCGGTCCAAGCAAGAATAAGGGTCAAGTCGTTGATGAGTGATGTTTTTGATAGCTCGCGGAGAGTGTCAGTGTGATTTTCGATATCAACCATTACCAGCAGGACCCGGAGGTTGTATTGGTGACCAAGGGTTTTGATACGATTATAAATATACTCTGGATGGAGGCCTGTGTGTAGGGTTAGACTTCCAGGAGTGAACAGACACATATGTGGGGGTGGGGTGACATACGATGGTACTTGAGGCTGAGAAATAAGGCGCAAGTGGTTTGACCGACGACATAGTCGGGCACGATGTCTCCATACTCCCATGGGACGTTCTTAATGTAGGTTAAGATAGGGTTCCCTTTCTGTACCACCCAGATTCAGCCCAGGTTCAGCCATATGGGCTCAGATTCAAGCCACCCGTGGAGCAGCATAGAAAAGATGATTCCACACGCACCTGTCGCGTGTTGACAATTATTGAAGAGGACCCACCCCGCCCTACCTTCTGGGGGACAGGTTGCTTAATAACTGACTTGGATGATGAAGCTTGAGACACTAGTGTGGTAGCAGGAGAAGGAGCAGTAGCGGTAACAGTAGCAAAAGTTGAGGAGCTAGAAGGAGCAGTTGTTCGCGAGTGCGATGTGGATGAAGCCTTGCTAGTCGCGTGAGCAAGCTCAGCAGCTTCTAGGGCAGCAGTAAGAGCCGCATCATTCGCAATTTGGCCATCTCCGTAATCGTCATCATCCATAGCGGTCGGGGGGGTTGTTCCTGCGTTTTGACACTTGTTTGTGGGGTAAGTAGGTAGTATAGTCACAAGTAGATGTTTTTGCTGTTGCTGTTGTTGCTGCTGCTGTTGCTGCTGTGTAAGACTAGTTGAGGGGGGTTGATTCTTGCAGAAGCAGAGACGCAAGATGGGAAGATGCCATGGTACCTGAAGTGTAGTACTCGATTTGCACAATTGTCTGAGACCTTGGAATTGGCTTACAGCTACGATATATGTAGCAACAAGAGAATGGAAGATGTATTACCGACTGCTACTCTACCTAAGTACATATGATGAAGTGGGATGCATGTGCCCTCCCACCACACCACACCACTACATCACCACACACTGCTCCCCCGTCCTATCCCAGCAAAAGGCTGAAGAACTTTCCCTTTCCGCTCCCATCCCGACCCACGCGGGTGGAAGTTGCTTGCGACAGATCTGAATCGGACGTGTCACTTTGAAAAGGCACACCTAAACACGGTCTAGCGGGGAGTGAGGCGACAAGCGTAACGGTCCAACGACAGCGCAGAGATGGAGGGCCCACCTGGAAATCTTGACGCTTTTGCCTCTCCGATTTCAAGGAAACGTAGACAGACCCTTCCTTTTGCTCCACGGTGCAGAGTTTCCTTTTGTTTCTGTCCAGGCCCCGGTCCCAAAGTCCAGACCTCCCTCCTCTTCGCTTTTGTTCTCCGCGCTGCTGCCAGCTACCGGTACAGTAGCTAGAATCGTTGCCAGTTGCCCGTCCTCATTCCAATTCCCATTCCCATTCCCGTTCCCCATTCTCCCTCACCGTCTCGTATGATCTATATTAGAGCTTGCTTGTTCTTGTACATGTAAGCTTGAAGAAAAAGAAAAGAGAGTAGAAAAAGGGTTACCTCTCGCTCGCTGCTCTTTCGCTTCACCTTGGAGGATCATGCTGGGGAATTTCTTTATGCCATAACCTACCAAAATCATGTAACTTAGACATGTCAGAACTGGTCACTGCATAGAAATGGACCTTCTTTCCTTTCTCGCAGCGGGAGAAAAGAAAAAATAAAATAAAACCGCTCCCTTGCTCTCCTGCGTGGCTGAGTGAATGGGTGACCGACTGACTCTACCACTCCAAAAATCGACGGTCCTGCCTAGACTTGCATTGTCTGTTCATCGTCATCACCATCACCATCGTCGGTGTGCCCCTTCTGCTTGTTTCATCGAATCTTGAAAAAAAAATTGAAGATTTTCCCCTGTGCATTCCCTTAGCCACCTCCCACGCCCACTCCCACTCTAGCACCCTCCTATTTGTGTGCTTGGGAAACGGGGAGCTGTAAGCCATAACCGACACACCTTACCGTAACTCTCCCACCCACCCCAGACACACAGAGAGGGACACAACACCTCTCACACCCGCCGTACGTTCACATCCCTCCCCCCCAGTCCGGAGGTATTGCTTAGCCATACACCCTTACCCAACCTGCGCAGGAGCAGGACCTGCTGCTCTACATACTTACATACTACCACTCACTCTCACTTACACACCTCACTCTCCCTTCTTTCTTTCTTTCACCCCCCCATCATCTCCCTCCACCCCCCATCACCCCTTCACCTTCTCAACCCTCAACCGCTGTTATTCTTCCTGGTGAATTCATTCACCTACTAACGCAACTGCACGCGATACAGTACGCTCGCTTACCAGCCCGTTGCTACCCTACTACCATTATATCCCATCGACTGTTAGGCTCTTTTGGCTCTAACTTTGCCTACAGCCGCCACGGTCATCGCCGCTGCCTAAAACCAACCCATAATCCAACAACAGGACTACTCCGACCATCTCTCCCCTCACCGTGAGCCGTTCAACACGCAACACATTTTACAACGAGAAAGGGAATTCAAACTACGGAGATATAGAGACAAGAGAAGGGGGGGGAAAACAGACTAAGGAAGAGGGATTGTGGGAAGGAAATCTGAAAGGGAGGAGAGATAAAGAGGGAAGGGTCCTGTAAAGGAGCAGTAGTAGCAGGAGGAGGATAGGAGGGCTACTTTTATTTTATTTTAGAAAGGGCGAAACCTGAGATACCGGAGCATCTAGAATCCCATAATAGGGTCTGCCGCGAAAGTGGGGACGGTCGGACGATCGGAGAAGAGCCTCAAGCAGTGATCCTCTCTCCGTCTTTCCTAACATTTGGGCCATTAGGAAACTATAGAGAAAAAAACGGAACGTGGTGTGGTTTCTTGACAAAGCGCCATCTGTCCCTCGTTTCGAATACGCTACGAAGGGAAAGGGAAAAAAGTAACTTTTTTTCGCTTGTTTTTCTTGGTTACCTGGGTTTCGAAACGGTCGGAATCAAAGGGCTCGACATCATCGCCGCCATCGACGCGAATATTACCTAGCAACGATCCACGATCGGCAAAAGCGCTTCAACCAACTTTTTACATCACCAACTATCGAGTGGGCTATTTTCCACTAGATAGACCTTAGAGCAGCTTCTAACAAAAGAATATATTTTATCTTTGTTGATTGACGTTGGGAGTTTCAGACTTTCCAGCGTCTCCAAAAGCCGCCAAAATCAGTTCAACACCTTCATCACAGACTCCCCCCCCGACCCCGTCGTCGCGTATGACAACCCTCTATTCTCAAAGCCATTATACTCACCCGCCTCCCCTGGACCAGCCTACTCCTCAATCTCCCCCTTTCTACATGTCCGCCAACCATGCTGCCTCCAGCAACAACACAACAACAAAGTTTCACACATCGGTAGCCGCGGGCGTCTCACCGCCACACTCCTCACCGCTGACTACCTCATTCTCCAACAATAGGCAACCACCTATAGCCACAACCAACAGTACTCTCCTCACCCCAACCAGTTCAGCAGCAGGTACAGTCCCACCGACTACGTTGCACGAAGATACGGACGGTGATACGAATATGGAGGATGACGATGATAAGTCCCACAAGAGGCGAAGGACGAGCAGCCCGCACGACCGGAACCCTCCAACAACTGCTCCAGCTCTACGACACCGAAATACTGTGTCTGGATCTCAAGGATACATGCCCGATGTATCCCCCCCAATACCTAGCGAGCACGAGGTTCTCCCCCAGCCATATGTGTCAACATACTATCTGGTCTGCCCGAAACGTTGGTTACCCTCTTTTTCCCCTTTGCTCCCCTATGTGCTACGTAGTAAGTAGGTAAAGGTAGAAGAAAAGAATAAGGGTTAACACGCAACAGCGCATGAACCTTCGTACCCAGATCTTACAGACAACCTTCTCGCTCTCTACAGCCTAAGACCAATTGCAGACTCGGTAGCTCGGTTCAATCCAGCAACTGGTGCGAAGAACAAACTGCGAAAAAGTTACAAGGGGTTTATCAACGATTTGCCAGGCAAGAATATAGTTGTAACAAAAGCATCACAAACAGAACCCAATTCAGGTGATGGACTAGGAGATGGCAATAAGATGGATCTCTTGGGTAACTTGTTGATGTGGCCGGAGGAGGAATGGCATAACCAAAACGTACACGGGAAAGAGTTGAGCAAAGGGCTAGATATAAGCAAGTTACGCAAAGGTCTCAACATGACGAGGGGCGATATACCTGGGGTGTGTATCCACTTCATTTATACATCTTGAAGTGTGCACTTTGAGGTGGGTAGGGTAAATTTTAGCAATGACTAACTTGTACTCATCCAATCAGTTTGATGCATCGATCCTCGGCCTTGAGGATGAGCGCCGGAAAACTCCGCATACCGGTACAACCCCTGCAGTAGCTGTCGGAACGCCACATGTGAACGGTTCGACTCCTGGGGGTGCGTCTTCAGCTGGGGGAGACGATTCAAGACCAAGGCGGAAGAAGCGAAGAAAGTATAATGATGCAAGCTTCGAAGGATATGGAGAAGAGTATGAAGGAGAGGAGGATGCCCCAGTAAATAATGGAAGTGGAGGTAATGGTCCAGGCGGAGGAGGTATCGTGGGTAGTGGGGGTTGGAATGAGGAGAAGAAGAAAAAGAAGCGAAAGAAGGTAAAGAGCTCTCATTAATATTCTTCTTTGCTTTTTTTTCGTTGGGGTGAACGGGTTGGTGCATTACTTCAGGCTGGCCTTCTCTGAAGATGAAAGAAAAGAATCGGCGGGACAAAAGTCCTTTTTTTTTGGGGGGGGGGGGGGCTTGGCGATTGTGCAGGAGACATTTGCGATTTCCATGCCAGGTTAAGCGAGCAAGCTGACATGAATCATCACAGAACCCCGACATGAATTCGCCCAGTTCAGGCGGAGTAGGCGTTGGCGGTGGCATGAACATGTCACACCACGCGCACCACAATAGCGGAATAACGGTACACAGTGGCCTGTACGGACGGTGACTCCCTTAGGCTACTAGCAAGTGGAAGAAAGACGGTGACTAGTCCATTGGAGTATTAGTCTTAATCTTTTCTTCTCCCATCTGATTCGACCAAAAAAAAAGAACACTTACTCAATCGATAAAAAAATCGAGGGGCAAAAGCGTTTCTTTATCGAAAACCTGGGGACAGCTCTCCCTAATTTTTCGACGTTTCTTTCCTTTTTGGCTTTCTGTACTGGGGCTTTTTTTATCATCTGTTCTTTTTAACTGTTAGTTCATGGGTGTCTTGTTCAATTCTCTGTTTCTTCTTTAGTTTTTTTTTTCTTCGTGAATTGTGTGCGTTCGTTTTTCGTATTATCTTTTCTTGTGTGTTGGGTTGGGTGGTCTTTCACACGGATTATTATAGAGAAAATATGGACAGTTGGGGGTTGAATGTTAGGGCGAGATGATCGACAAAGCATTGGGCCGGGGCTCAGCTAAGTGGAGGTAGGATCGGATAGGGAATAGGATCACCGGTTTGGCAGTTTGGCCTGCATGTCTGCCTTGCGGCTTTGCGTTAATGGATTCTGATCCCAGTATTGGAATCTATCGGTTTGGTCTATACCTACAATTACTTTATACGAATAGTGGATTCTTGGGTTTTCATGGTTTTTTCCCTCATTGCTTTCTGTTCTTGGGCTTTTTTTTGGAGTTTTTTCTTTTTCCCCTGATCCTTTTATGACATCTTTTCTTCTGGATGGATGATTGCTTTCTTCTACATATAACACCTCCTGTATTCTATGTACTTGGGCCAAGTGGCTCTTTTTAACCACTATGCCGTTTCTTTGCTCTTATTTTTTCTTTCTTGATGCCTTCTCTACCTCTCTGCCTCTCATTCATCTGTCCATGTCTGCACACATCTCTATACCTTTACTTCGTCTGCAGAGCTAGCACTACCTTAATATCTTATGCACAAAAAAGACATTCAAGCTTAAAAGAGTAAGTACATAAATAAACCGAGTTTATATGGTTTGATAGCTAGAAGCTTTTACTTTGAGTCATTTTTACTTCGTTAAATGTTAGTTACTGGCGAAACGCATGTATATATCTAACAAGAATTGCGAAGATTGAATGAATTGAATTTATTTATATATGTCTGTTTGGTTATTTAGATTTCTCCCTTCCCCTACTACCAAGTGGGTAGTAGTATATGTAGTGTTGGTGGTCGTGGTCGTGGTCGTGGCCAAGGTGGTTGTGGTGTCTGCCTTGCGGTGTAACCTACATGTAGTACAAGGTATCAGGGCTGGGTCAAGGCACCGGTAACACGGTTTCTAAAGCGGTGTCTTTATCTTTGGACGGGCAACGTTTCTGACGTGGCCCGAGGGGGGTGCGATAAGAGGGGGGGAGAATATTCTTTCTGTTTCCTTTTTGCGGGGGGGAATTTTTTTTTTTTTTCCTTTCCTTCCTTCCTAATTTCTAGTGGTTCTAAAAAAAAAAGCTTTTGTACCAAAGTCAGAGCCTTGTTTGCACTATTTCCTTCTTTGTTCCTGACCTCTTTGATGTGAGTTTTTCTTTTCTTCATTCACCTTCCTTTCTTTTGTGCTGCTTTAGTGGGCACGATCGGTTGCTGGTTGTAGCGCTACCAATTGTTGACCCCCGATATAGCCTCCGCACGGGTTCGTGAATCGGATGAGTTGACGTTATGCCGCTGCCCACAGAAACTGCTTGTGTCTTGCACTTAGTTATCATCACGTGATAGCGTGACGTGTTGGGTGATGACCCAATTTCGCACAATTTGCGAAAAATAACCCCAATTTTCGCATCGTTTCACGTTTCGTTTAATGAAACCTCAGTGAAAATATCCCCCACCCCTTCTAGGTGACAAGAAGAGGGTGGGGGGCGGGGGCATAACTTATATCGTAATATATGGGGAAGGTTTTGTCATGGGCAATCTCGTATATAATGTCATAGAGAGTCACTCGACTTGATTACTCAGTTTTTTTTTTGTTACGGCGTATATTTCTATTAATAAACCGATCAGGTTTACTAAGATAATAAATTGATTAGGTAAATTAACTCAAAACCTCCCAGATCAGTTCGCAAGAGCCGCGCGCATAATAGAGACCCCGATAAAGCCTGTGTGGAACGGAACACCCGTATAGAGCACCTTGCCTATTGTCCATTCTAATATCAATCGCCTATAATGGATGCGTATTCTTTACCGGTACCTTTCTTGAACACCTAGATCTCAGGTTTATTCATGTTGAAGCCCGGGAGAGAAACAACCCATGGATTTTGGAGTTGATAACTGTACTCATGTTGCCGGATCGAAGTTTCGTTGCCTAATTAGGAAACTTTCTATTCCTCTGCCGAAAAGCTCCAAGGCAGGCTTGATCTAGGGGATTTTACATATGGAGAGTCCAAAAATTGTGGTCTCACCCAAAGCTTGTACTCTAAAAGTCTTACGGATGGAAAGGCGTGCTGGAAAGGTATCAAAAAACATGCCAAGCAAAGGATCAGAGGGTTCCAAGAACACCTGTGACCAATAAAAGTGGTACGCCTATTGATTCTTGCCTGGTTAGGCAACGCAACTTCGATCCGGCGACATGAGTAGTCTTGTCTATAATATCTAAGCGATTGGCACTGCGATTTGTGACCGCGTAGTACCCTGTATGTAGTCTCTTGGCGCCTGTGTTATAGGCATATCTTTCTTTGTATCTGTGGACCTGTGAGCTAACTAGTTGGTTCCTGAACTGATCCTGATTAGTTTAATCATGGGTTTTGAGAGTAAAGCAATGGTATTTGGTAGTTTATATGAGAGCTGGTGAGGGTTGTATACTAAAGGGGAGGGGGGGGTTGTATCCGTCTGTTGAAATGGTTGATAGTCTGCTGGGTGTGTACTCAAGATATAGCTTGCAAAATCAATATAATAAAATGATCTATTGCTCTATAGTATACTTAAGTACGACTGAGACTGCGTTAAGAACTTTGAAGTAGGAGCGGGATATATACGACCAGTAATTGCCAGGGGGCTGGGGATATTTACTACCGTGCAACCATGACCAATTAATTCCTAAAAGCAATTCTTTTCAGCTCAGAATTCAACATTCCATCAGTAGTGGTGTGGTAAGATGAGCCAGAAATATCTTAATACTTAAGTAGGCACTGTCTCAAATAACCGCTCTCTTAAGAGTTTAGTTATTGGTTTTTACTATACTACAATATGTACCTATATTAGACCATTACAGGGGAGGGGGTTTAGCTAATTTTTGTTGGGTAGAGAACGTATTGGGCGCTTTATTCTTCGCAACACGGAATTAGACTGTTTTAACACTCCATTCATAGGCAGTGGGTAGGCCTCGGGATTTTATTATACTAAATGATGGATATGACGACTAGTCACTATGCGTAATCTATATAGGTAATGATCAAATTCTTTTTTTCTTATAGAAGACTTTCACATGCCACATAATCTGTTGATTCTCAAAGTCCTTTGTTGGAAGCTGTGGGGGGCACTGTAGGCAGTCCTAAATATGGCCGATTAATATCCCCATTAATCCTAGTGGTTAATAAGAGCTAGCTTTCATTGATATATGCCAAAATTCCGATCTTGACGTATCCTCGGGACCTGATGCCCCACTTGTACCATCCGAAAGATTTAGTTCGGGAGGATATCCACTGCATGTGTGATTATCTATGCACATGCAATAGCCCATAGTCTTATGAGAGATTAATATCTTGGTATAAGTAATATTAATGGCCTAAGTAGTGATTGTAGTCGCCAAGACATGGGTAGTATAGGTGATATTACTTGGATAGATAATAATTTGGCCCTCAAGGTGTCCCCAAAGATCGACGATGCATAGCATGCAGCCCGGGCTTAGATCATTCCCAGGGTATCTAATTCAGGAAGGATGTGCCACACCTTTTGATAAACTGTTTTAGCCGCTTGAGGTATCGTGAATTCCCCTGGGGAACTCCGGTATCGAGGGTCAGGCGCACTAGGTTTTTTAGATGCAGCACAGCTATTTTTATAATAGCGATGGGAGTGCAATGCTTGTATTAGCACATCTAGCTGTGGGGGTGGTGACAAAGCCAGGAGACCACCAATATTAGCTAAATCGCATGTATTGATGTTCTTCGCTTACTTATAGAGCTCAAGAGGGAGCTCAAACCTAGACCCACAAGCCCTATAATGACGACTTCTTAAGCTACGGCCATTACCGTACCCTTTACATCTGCCGGCATACTTAGCGAAACCAACCCCGTGGTAGAGGCTCCGATGAATTTTTTGTCCCAAGAAGAACTTAGTGGTGTAATAGCACGGAAAGGGGCCGAGCTACCCATTTCCTCGGCAGTTTACTTTTGGTGACATGCATATAAAATACTGAGTTCTAGTAGGGGATGATATCATCGACCCATGTAAATCTTCCGGTGACATAATGGTAAAGTGTATTATCACAAAACATTGCACAATTAAACCTAGAGATACAAGCTCCATTAAGTATCCATCTTGTGGGGGAAACACCGGTAGTATGCTTTCACAGGCTGCTCGTTTTGGGCGTGGGGCTGATTAAAAATAGGATTTGATAAAGCTAGCTGAATATTTATGTACAAGGCTCTATCTAGAAGGCTTTATAAAAATAAAAGTTGGTAAGAGAAACATTTTATAGTAGTTTGGATCTTTGTGCTGCGTACCGTATACGTATTCATTCTTATCTCTCTGATAGTCATCATATTCAATGAGTTGTATTGAAGGCCACATATTTTTGTCCCTCTTAAGTTTACTTCCCTTCAGCTATTATTTATCCTGTAATTATCACTTGAGGTTTTGTGGTAATGGATGTAGTTTTAACAAGTGAAGTTCAAGCCGATAATCACAACCAAGTCTCTAGGGTAAATCGGTGGATGGAACCCTAAATCACTGGCAAGGTGTTTCCTGTGGGTAGAAAGAGGAGGAGGAGGAGGAGGAGGAGGAGGAGGAGGAGGAAGAGGAAAGGAAAAGCTGAGTCCGGGGGTTCCGTCACTGATAAGTATATACGGAAATTCTGGTAGGTGGTGGTGTCATAGTACGTAGATAAAAAATCACATGCCAATAGACTTACTTCTCCCATCCTTGAGCCCATCATCCCTAGAATTTCCAAATCAATCTTCATCTCGATAATACCACAAGAAGAACAAGGTCAACGAATCTCTATGCCGTATGACTTACTTCTTGCTTTTTGGTCTGCTTCTCGAGGCTATTCGCCAATTTCTCTTTAGTTTAGAGAAGAATTTGTTGAAAGTGTAGGAACATTACCCAATATTAAAAATGCAATCAACCCAGGAACACCTAAATGGCTCTATTTGTTCTCCTCCTCTAAATTTGTTCTCCTCCTCTAAAATTATGCAAGTAAGATATCCCTTAAGGAGACTTTTCCCTTCGAGTTATCATAGTTAATCTTGTGCTAGTGGCATCGAAGACTCTGGGTTATATACCGAGCGCTGCGAAGCGCTGAACACTATGAATATCGAAAGAAGCACCCGTGCCGCTATTACCGACTACTAAAATAGAATGTCTATCCCCAACAAGGATACGGCGTGTTTACCCTCGACGAGAAAGGAAAGCTACTCAGGCCCTAGAAAACTTGGGCTTTGGTACGTGTACTGGAACTTAGAGACTCGTCTTATTGACCGTGGGTATACTGCTAAATACCACCGGAAATCTAAGTTAATGTGTACGTATGGGTGCTAATTTGTCAAGCTTAAGATTTTGATAGGCCTGTGCTGGTATTATTACAAAGATATGGTATGACCTGGGTGCCTAGTGACGGGCTGTAGGACCAGTGAATAACTGGTTTCTACATACTCACACAAGGAATTAGGGTAACTTTAAAAGACGGTAATTAGTTGGCGACAGCGGGGGTGGTTGCAGACTTGTGATTTTTTGTGGTTGCTATGCAAACCTATCCGACGTATTACCCAGTCAAATACATTAGTTGCACATGGGGAAACGTGGCATATAGAGGGGTCGGTTCCTGGAGTCCACGTGGAGCTCATTAGGTGCTGTCGGGGGAATCGCAACACAATAGGTGTATATTTTATCCTACAAACCTATTCTATACCTGGTGACCATGCGTTCAAGGACAATCCATTGGCGAGTACCTGCAGCATTTTCAGGCACCCCTTCGCTTGCATCCCTTTGGTAAACTGCACATTTCGGTAGGTCCATAATCACCACCTATCGCTCATAGCCTTCATCTGGTTGGCCTTTGGGAATGCCAGCAGTCAAGCTTGCTAATGATAAGTCAACCACTTTTGGAATAGCCAATCTCACCTGATTCCGAGTCTATAGTAGAATTTGTCATGTACCATTCGAAACGCTATTCAAATCACAATGACATCTTAAAATAAAATCTCCTCCTCACCTTAGAAGATACGTCACTAAACTCGAGGTAGGTTCAGGAGTA
The DNA here is from genome assembly GCA_033030345.1 of Verpa bohemica. Lineage (NCBI taxonomy): Eukaryota > Fungi > Ascomycota > Pezizomycetes > Pezizales > Morchellaceae > Verpa > Verpa bohemica. The sequence goes on from JAUFSE010000003.1 coordinate 715,863, forward strand.
TAAATTTCCCTTGTGAGTCGAATCTACTAGTAATCTCGTAGCATTTGTAGAATTAGCGCAGGTTCTATAACATGCAAGAGCAGTCCGTTAGTACATCTCCCCTAGCGCTGAATTCCCCAATACCATTTTTTTCCTTTAAGGTGTCGACTAATAGTGTATCTGTAGAATATTTACCAGAACCAGCGCCCCTAAAAATCCAGCTAAAGTACTCGCCGCCCCAAAGATCCTACTCATAAGCTTCCTCCTAAGTAATACCATAATTTTTCAAACGAGAATTTAACCCCAAAGATATAGGTAGCTACTAAAGTATCTCTCACACTTGAATCCGCTAGCCCTAAGATAGTTATGAGGTTCTTATAGGTTTCTATAGAAAAAAAGAGTATCTCCCATATAATAGGTTTATTTGTATATTAAAGTGTAGAAAATCTACGTGGGGTTGAGAGAGCTACTTAGGATTTGTAGGTTCCCTATGATTTTTAGTTTTAGACATGGTCTAAGAAAACTTATTTGGGTAACACTGAAGAATTTAGGTAATTATCTTGGTTGTACAAAACTTGTGTTGCGCATAACCTACTTTACGACTTAACTGGTAAACCTCGTTACATACGTTAACTAAAGCCAAAATAGGGTTTTGCAGGACTACTTATAAACTAACCAATCAAGGATTCAACCTTACTACTATTTGCCTTATTACGTGATTTCCAGTTTCGTCACGTCAAGTCACATCAAGTCACTCAAGATATCTACTTCACTGACCATCACTCGGACCATAAACTAACCCAAAAATTTTAAACCTTTAATTCTACGGGCCATGACACTCGCAAAAAGTACCCTTTCCTTACTTTACGTATACTCCTCCAATTCTAGAACCTTACATCTTTCATATGTCACCCCTCTAATTAACGAGAGACAACAGCAAACGAAAAGAACAGGTACATGGCGAGAAAAAAAGATTACTCGTACAACATCCTCAAACCCCAGTTGTAATTGTAGTACTACTCTAGTCTCGCCCTTTACGGATTTAGACCTCAGCACAACCAACCGCAACAGCGACTGGCAAAGACAACGGCATCCCCGTATTCTTCGCTGCAGCGATTTTAGGGCTTGACTTCTTGCGTCGTGGAGCGACAGGCTTAGGTACAGAGGAAGGATCATCTTTTCGCGCTTTCTCACGCTTTACAGCGTCTTTGACCCACCTGGCGATCATGCTAGCGCGTTCTGTAGAGATGGGATACTCCTTCCCGCCGTCTTCCTGAGCCCAGCGTTTTGGAGTATTAGTTTGTTGTTGTTGCTGAAGCTGAAGCTTCTTATTCTCATCGCCTTTGGAAAGGACTAATGCGGAAGACACCGCTGATGACGAAGCGGATGTAGAAGAAGTTAAGAGCTTCTTATCGCTGGTTGAAAACGCTGGAGACGTAGGGGTTGTGGGACTTGGTAGTGGAGCCGGAGAGCATAGCCCTTCCCAGGTAGATTCAAGGCCAACATAATTATTAGTCTTACGGAGCATCTCGATCCAATCTGCTCTTGCTGGGGAGCGCGCTGCAAGAAATATGGGGTATCCGTCGCAGACCCGAGCGAGGCGTGCAACCATATATGCATGACGGAGTAGCTCTTTTTGTGGGGTTTGGATGAGGACATGGCAGAGGAGAACGCTATGGAGTGCGTCTGTGAGGAGAGGATGGTAGGTTATTGCCTCATTTGACTCAGCGAGGAAAGCTGCAGCTGCAGCGGCGACGGCTGAGGAAGTTGATGAAGAGGGAGTTGAAGAGTTACTACTGGAGGCTGTGGTGAGTGCGTTGTAGGGATATGGTGGGAGAGAAGCGGGAGGCGCGGTGAATAGTGTCGAGACAGGATACACTGGTGGAGAGGGAAGGCCATTTCCAGGCCTCCCATTGGTACTACTTCCTGTATTACTACTGCTGCCTCTACTTTCTTCTCCATCATGGTTGTTACTTTGGCGGTAAAAGATCTCCAAGAGTTTTCTTGCGTCTTTATCCACGTTATTCGAGTCATTGCCATTCGTGCGGGTATTATTCGATTTATTCAACTCCTCATTGACCTTTCTCAAGAAATCATCGGTAGTCTCAGCTGGAAGACCTGGAGTATAATCGAAATTAGAAAGAAATTTTATAAAATCCCTCAAAGCCCTTTTAGCATTGGTTCTGACAACTTTTCTAGCAGCCTCTCTTTTTGTATTGGTCTCTGCTTCTGTGGCCTGCGCACTCGCATCTAATGCGGTGGCTACACCAACTTTTGGAGTTAAAGTTGCTTCGATGTGCCCAGACGCAATAGTCAAATATGTTGAAGCCCTATGGAAGAGTAATTGTGCCTCCAAACTACTCGGCTGGTCCTCCTCCTCAGTTTTATTATTTTCCCCATGTCTCGTAGAACAATTACTTGCAGTCCTTCCGCCAAGCACCATTGAACTAGTATCATGCACATGCCTCGTCTTGCAAATACTTAGCGCAGTCGTTAAATCTGCTGCAGCACTAACATAATCCTCTTTAAACCCCTTTGTGACAGCCCGAGTCCTCAATGGCGCGCCCTCACTCGGCCTCTCCGCGATAACATCGTCGAGTGGTTTTAATGATGTACACTTTGCGAGCATCCGGCTTGGGATCTTCTCGTGAAAGAAGTGCACATATTTTGCATCAGGGTCATCCGGGTTCCTCTGCAACACCAGATTCGCTACATCTTCCAGCGAACTCGCAGATTGCATTGTTGCTACCGAAGCCGCAATTTCGTCCAACTTGTATGCCCTCGCTAGCTTCTGTGTTGCCAATTCACGCATCCTATGCTTCCGTTCCCTACTTAACCGGGGAGCCGGACCCCCGCCTGCTATCCCAAGACCTAAAACACCTGCCGCTCCACCACTAAGGAGTCCTCCATCCTTCATAACGGCCAATGAGGCAACCCCAGAGGCCGCGCGCACAGCAAGGTTCGTCGCGTCATCGACAAGTTTACGAATCTTGACAAGATCATAGAGAACCGCAGGGTCGATCGGGCGTGGACGTGGCGCGTGGTAGTTGCTATGCGCGAGCGATTCAAGCACCTCCGGAGGTAATTGAAGCCACGGACCATGGAAAGATGAAATGTAGCGCCAATGCCTATCCAAACCACAAAGTGATTAGCTAGGTGAGGTCTCTAATTCTGGGGGATTCTTGGTTTATTTTATCCCTCCCCCTTGGGGCTCCACTGACCCTATAAGTGAAGGGGAGGTAAAATCTTTCACAGAGGGCGCGCGCAGTAGGCGCAAAAACAACGTACTTGTTTCGACAGATTATCAATGCCGATGACGGTGGCGGCGCGGATTCACCCTTCTCCCCCTTTGTAGCTTTGCTTTTCTTGTTGATTTTGGTATTGGACATGTTCACGGTTGCATGTAGATGTGCAATGGTGTCTTTTTTTCCCCTCCCTTTTTTTCCCTTGTCCCTGTGCGTGCTGGCGTATGAGGGGATAGAGAGAGAGATGGGGATATGAGTGATATCGCTGGAAATGGCGAGGGTAGGATAATTGGTGTTTGTAAGATCACCAGCGGGAAAAATAAATTGCCCACACACACACACACACACACACAAAACACAAAAACAACCAAGTAGGGAGAAAAAAAACTTTGCCGTTGAGCCTTGACCGGAAGGAGTGAAGTGAATTTTTGTTATATGTAGGAAAAGAGTAGGTCAAAAGAATTTGAAAGGGACCGGGGGTCTTGCCTGCAACAAAGACAGCAAGGGAAAAAAGGAAGAATTCCTCTGGCCCTAACCCTGGGTCCTTTTGGTTGTCGTTTGTTGATTCGCTCTCTTCCTCCCTTGCTTGTCTGTCTAGGTATTTTGACTTGGGGGGGGGGGGGGTTATTATTATTTTTATGTATGATGTCGTTTCCCCTTCCCGCGATCCGCGATCCAGCAATGGTGGGGGATCTGTACCATGGGCGGGAGAGTAATTGTAACCAAAACCCAAAACTAGTCCCTTGTTTTGGGTATAAAAAAAAACGATGGTTCCCCCAAAAGAGGGGAGAGGTCCTACTCGGTTGAAAAGGATAACCTCAAGGAAGTAAGAAAAGCAAAAAAGGGCAATCCTCGCTCGTGGGGAATATTACATACATACAGGCGTCATGCGGTAACCCAACACTACATAATCTGCCCCTCCCTATTCCTTTTTCGGGGCGTCCCAAAGTCCAGACCGATGCTCATGTGTGTTTGGGGGAAGCGCCCTGAGGATAGTCCTACGTTCCACTCGTCGATATCCGTGGAACCTCCCGAGCTTCCAAATCCAGACTATTCGAAAGCCACAAACCCGAACGACTGAAACACCTGCAAGCAAAGTGAACTGAAACCATAATCAGAGACACATATACAGAGATTTATCGATAACAGTACATTTCAACTTTTCTTAAAAATAAAAATAAAAACAGTAAGGTAAGAGGAAAGAAGTGGGCCACCCTAAACCTCGGCACGACCCTTAACATACAAGAATCAGAGTCAAAAAGTATATCCTCTATCTGGCATTACCCCACAATATACTTGATCTGATCACCGTCTACTCTTGCTCTTGGGCGCCTTAGATTTTGGCTTTGAAATAACCCTCTGATCCTCTTCCTCCTCATCTGTATCCAACACCTGAACATCAACGTCATCGTAATCTACCTCGTCTTCACCATCTTCATCTTCACTTGCCTCACTCGCCTCAATGTCAAAGAAACCATTGCCCTCTTCATCCTCATCCTCATCCTCGTCCTCATCCTCGTCATCGCTGCTTTCCTCGATACCATTAACCATATCCTCATCTTCATCTTCACTGTCTTCCACATCCCCACTCCCAATAAAGCTAGCATCCTCGATCTGGAGCCCCTGCATTCCTACCTCCTCTGGTTCCTCATCAGACTCATCATCACTGCTATCTGGTTCCTGGCCTTCTATGTAGAGGATACTCTTATCATTAGCATCACCTTCCAGGCCTCCCTCGACAGAGCTCCTCAGTGCTTTTCTAAGGTCAACCTGAGCATGTAACATATCGAGTCTTCCTTGGAGTGCCAAAAGTCTAGGTAGCGCTCCAGCCCTAGTATTAAGCGTTGAGTATAATCCTGAGAGGGTACTCATCAGATCTGGAAGTGAAACAAGATATCCACCATGGGCTACAAGCGTCCATCTAACCCAAATCCCCAACGATCCCGCACGACCAGGTCTTCTCGCAATTCTCTCTGCGAGACGCTCAAGGAGGCTGACAGCCATGGTTGAGTTAAGGCGACGGACGGTTGTCAAAATGGAGTTAGAGTCAGTAGTGTGTAAGCAAGACTCGAGGAGCGCAGTGTCATTAGTTTTGAGCGCTTGGGTTAGGACTGTTGTAAGGGAACCTGCGGAGGGAGGTTGGATAACTTTCTTTGAATCGGTAGAGATAGTCATGAGAGCGGTGCTGGTAGCTGTCTTTGTCGCAGTAGAGACTTCAAGGGCTTGGAACTTTTCTGCAAATGATGGCTCTTCTACTTCTTTTTCCTCTTCATCGTCATCATCTTCTTCATCCTCATCCTCATCCTCTGCCTGCCCGTTCTCATCCACTGAGTCATCAGTGGCATCCTCCATGCCTACATCTTGTGTATCTACCCCACCGATAACGACTGACTTTGACTGGTCGACTGAGGCCTTTCCCATATCCTTCACGCCATTCATTACAGCTCCCCCGCCACCTCCAATTCTAACATTGCTGCTTCTGGCGATTTCAACAAGTCCGCTCAGGACGAGACCGCCGTCCTCAGGGTTACCCCATTTTATTTTTTCAAATTCCATATTAACACCGCTTTCCACCCACGCAACAACGAGGTCTTCACCCTGAATCGAAGCATCTGCGACATTGACTTGGTCACGCGAGTCGGGTCTAGTAATCTTAACCTTTGCGTCCCCTTTCCTAGTAATTGACTTGCGTTTCCGCGACGCTGTGGGTGATTGTGAGGGGTCAGAGGCAGCGGCAGGCTCATATGGCCTTTTAAAGAGCTCCACTATACCATCGGTGGTCACGGCTACCAAGATATCACCCCCAAAGACAGAAATGGATTTGACGTCAGATTCCGCAACTAGGGCGCCAATATTTTTGTTCTCGGGAATTGAGAAGACATTGATAAACCGGTCTGAATCGGCAGCTGAGAGGAAGTGGGTATTATCGTCGGACGAAAATATAGAGTGGATGGGGGCGGTGTTGGCGGTGAATTGGGCCGGAGGGGCCATACCAGGGTTGGCATAGCTTATGGCATAGACGGTGTGGGACGCGCAGAGTACTGATGGAGGGGTATAGGCGAGCCTTTGGATTGAGGAGTCAGGGAGGTTGATTGTTCTGGAGTAGTGTTAGTGAGACATCGAGAAATGACATGCAGGGAAGTTTATGATGTGAGATCGGCGCCCCCGCTATGCAAGTATAAAGTTTGGAATAGCGCAACTAAGTAAATAACATGCATAATATTTTAGGAGTAGTATCACAACCGCAGGAGGGGAGTTATAGGTTATAATGAAGTGGGATGGTTGCATATACGTAATAAATTAAACGAAAAAAAGAGTGGGATAAAACCTCATTGTAATTTTTCTTCGTAAGTCCCATTCCACGAGCTTTCCATCAACACCGCAACTCCAACCTTTACCCTCGTCTGCTTCTCCAGAAAACACAAACTGCCTTACTTCGCCCAAGTGACCCCCCTCCAATGCTCCAATAATCGTACCCTCACTCGGCGAAAATAGTAGAATTGTACCTTTACTAGTCGCAATAGCAACAATTGCAGACAACCCAGCTGCATCCTCGCCATTAGCGGCAGAGACCCTCTTCCGCTTCTTCTTTGAACCTTTACGGTCGTCAGATGTAGGAATAGAGCCCCAGGCTAGGGAATTGACAGAGACGCCTTTCTCAAATGTATATTCGCAGCGAAGACGGCCAGTAGCCGTATCGTGAATTCTAAGACGGTAAGCATCTAGACCTAGAATTACAGAAGCAAATAGCGAGAGATGAAGGTATTGTGGCGAGAAGGCAGATATGAGAAGAGTGGAATTTGAGGCTGTTGAGAGCTTTGATGAGAGGTGGGTTTGGTTGTTTGTATTTGCCCGTGCAGAGACGGATAGTTTTTTTTGGACCATTGTGCGGGGCAATTGACGAGGGAGGAGGAGGAATTAATTAGAAGAAGAGGTTCTTGTATATATGTGTGTATGTCTTCTGTACTTGTTAAAGTTGAATTGATGTTGGAAGTTCACACCCTCATCGTCTTCTTTTGCTGGTTGAGATTTTTGAGGGTTCTGCGCTTTATTTTTTCCCCCACAAAACTTTTTTTAGTGGTGCTGCATGACTAGGATTCCGCTGGACATGGGTTGGATGTGGCACTGCCGTTCTGAAAGAAGAGTAACTCTTTTAGTAAGTATTGACTTTACTATGCCACCGTCAAGCCACAAATTAGACAGGGTAACCCATTATGTGCAAACAACACGTTACACCACAGGCTGCCCCTACAACCTATTATACCAAGTCTCCTCTCCTGACTTTTGTATGCAATTGGGAATGTTTGCAAATGGATAAATTTCACCCTACACTCCGCGAATGCGCTGTTGTCGCTACTGCTTTCAAATTACTACTTTTCCCTGCATAGTTAGTATTGCTTCCTTGGAGCCCCATGAAGTTTCGCTAATCCACCCCCCAGCAAATCCACAGACTTTGAAGTTCATCGGAATTGGCTGGCCATTACCCACTCGCTTCCCGTAAAAGAGTGGTACTTCGAGGTATGCATGTCTGAATTCGAGGGATATAATATAGCTTTGCTGAGAGGTGGTCATTGTGGACTTTGTTCTAGAAAACCTCGGAATGGACACTCGACTACCCACCCTTCTTTGCCGCTTTTGAATGGTGTCTAAGTCAGCTCGCAAGGTTCTTTGATCCACAGATGCTTGAGGTTGAGAATCTCAATTACTCTAGTATTCAGACGGTCTACTTTCAGCGCTTTTCGGTCATTGTGACTGAACTCCTGCTTGTCTATGCACTTCAAAAGTCAGCTTCCAGTGCTACCTTGATACATATGGTGTAGATTTCTAACTAGTATTTTTTAGGTACATAAATACTGCTCCCGAGGCCTCGAAGCGTTCTGCGCACGCTGCAGCGCTGTCGATTCTCTTATCTCCTGGCCTACTGATAATCGACCATATCCACTTTCAATATAACGGTTTCCTCTATGGAATTCTTCTCCTCTCGCTAGTCCTTGCACGGTCTCCTTCTACTCGTCTCGCTTCCGGTCTTTTGTTTGCTGCGCTTTTGTGCTTGAAACACATCTACCTGTACCTTGCACCGGCGTACTTTGTTTTCCTACTCCGTGCTTACTGCCTCGGCCCCAATTCAGTTTTCGATATCCAACTCGTGAATGCTATAAAACTTGGGACAGGCGTGCTAGGGATCTTCGGTGCAGCATTTGGGCCATTTGTGTACTGGGGACAGATGCCACAACTTTTGTCAAGACTGTTTCCGTTTAGTAGAGGGTTGTGCCATGCCTATTGGGCGCCGAACGTCTGGGCTATGTATTCATTTACGGATCGAGTCTTAATATATGGTATGGTTTTAATACCGGTAAATCTTGTGTTTCATCTGAACTAACACATTCGCAGTCGCACCACGTCTAGGGTTGGCTGTAGATTACTCTGCCGTAAATAGTGTAACTAGGGGCCTAGTTGGCGACACTGCATTTGCTGTCCTCCCCGAAATTTCTCCAAAAACAACCTTCCTCCTGACGTTATTCTTTCAGATCGTAAGACACAACCTCCTTGCGTTCATATTGAAACCTACCTAACATATCTAGCTCTGCTTAATCAAACTCTTCTTTAAACCTACCTTCGACACCTTCATCGGCGCTGTAACCCTCTGTGGATATGCCTCCTTCCTCTTCGGCTGGCACGTGCACGAAAAGGCAGTACTACTAATCATCATCCCCTTCTCCCTCCTCGCACTCAAAGACCGACGCTACCTCGGTGCCTTCCGCCCCCTTGCTGTCGCTGGACACGTCTCCCTCTTCCCCCTCCTCTTCACAGCACCAGAGTTTCCAATAAAAACGGTATACACAGTTTTATGGCTCATTATCTTCCTCTCCACATTCGACATGCTAGCCCCGGTATCTCCGTCACAGAGGAGGTTCTTATTGGATAGACCAGCGACTTTGTTTATTGTTATTAGTATCCCGTTGATTGTATACACTAATGCGGTTCATGGATTGGTGTTTGGCGAGAGATATGAGTTTTTACCTTTGATGTTTACTAGTAGTTATTCCGCGATTGGAGTCGTGGGGAGTTGGGTTGGGTTTAGTTGGTTGTATTTTGAGTTGGGAGGTTTCTTTACTTTCTAGATTAGGGAACTATTGGTTTATATATATACTTAATTTGTAGAGGTGTAGGGTGGTTACTGGATCTGGCGTCTGGTTGGCGTGGATTTTTGGACTACTTAGGCAAAATTGATATTTTATCATACCGCTTGTAGATTGGGGTGAATTTAACTCTAATCCCTAGTAGTAATTACTACGTGACCCTAGTCCAATGCCAAAAGAGACTTGCTAGTAACGGCCCCCAACCTAAATCCTAGAAACCAGGTTCTGTACATGCGGTGTCTACAAGGTTAATATCCGAGTGACTACCTATGAATAGAAGTAATAACTATCCAACCAGACAGCAAACTATAATTCTGTTGATAATTTCCTTGTATACATGTAACTACAAAAAGCACATATATAAAGATGAATAAATTCATCCCTATAAGTGATCCGCATGCCCCGACCTATCCAGAAACCCGTAAAAGAAAATCTCATAAAAGTTTCTGGTTTCCTCACATCCCCCCACCTTCCGGACTTTTCCCCACATCCCATGCAATCAACTCCCCCATAAGAAAAAGGCACAACCTCACTACAACCGCCCTAATAACAAATCTAAGCACTAGTATCATGCTTCTCCACCCCCCTCAAAGTACAAATACGTTGAGATCAAACATTCTGGAATATATGCAAACGTAAATCTCGTTCATCTCTTCGACCTGTCCCGAGGTCCAAAGAAATAAATAATAAAGCAAAAACAAGGATAAAAACACAAACAAAAGCAGAGCAAAACAAAAACAAAACAGTAAAACAGTAAAACGATAATGCAAATAAAGAATAAAAGTATAAAAAAACAATCGCCTTTATCTATGCTGACCATATCATACTCCCTTTCAACCCTTTCCCGTTGCCGTAAAAAGATACAAGTACTCCAATAGGAAAACAAAATGGAAATCCGTTTCCAAAATAAAAACAGACTCAAAGGAATTCATAACTTCGTTAATATACTCTCTCATGCTATAAATTCGATCCCCCATTGGCTGTAAAAATAAACCTTCCAAATAACCTACCGAATCTCTTACATCTTCAATCTCCTCTCCTCGCAGCCCACACAAACAGGTATCTCATTACCCCCTTTACCCCTGATGAAGAATCGCCCGTCGTCAAACGTTTTCCCGCACTCCTATCTAATTATCAGCATTTTCTTAAAGAAACGGGCTAATATAACTTACGGTGCAGCAAAAACACTCTTCATGCCACTCGCCTCCAAGTGCTTTAACAACCGTCTCAGTAACCGGCTTCTTACACTTTTTACACTTTCCACTATACCGGTTCTGGTAGCACCCGACACACCACGCATACCCATCCTTTTCTACAAAGCGGGATTCGGAGTTGAACGGCTGTTTCCATAATATTAGAAATCGGGATGCCATATAAACTTAGGGGAAAACATACATCACCACACTCAGCACAAAAGAAATGCCCTGCATGCCAAGTGCCTCCACAAGCCACAACAACTTCTCCTTCAATTGGTGTTTTGCAACTCCTGCACCTCGGCGAGAATAGCTCGTGGAAATCTAGATGGCAATAAAACCTAACCTTTCCACCCTTTTCAGCATCTGTACCCCCTGCTTCAAGCCGTTTCTTTCTGCTCTCTTCAGGCTCCGGGAAGAAACCAACATGCTCGAGACGTGTGTGGCAGTGGTCACAACGGAAGCATTCTGGGTGAAAGCGGATAGATGATGCAGAAACAACACGACCTTCAATAGGTGTCCGGCAGTACGAGCAGGATGCTGTAGGGCCGCGGGAGTTAACGTAACCGCCAGAGCTGGAGCCCCCAGAAGAGTAGTTTGAGGATGGCGGCTTTGATGATCGTGGCACTGGGAGAGGCCTCCTTGAGGTATCCTGTCTCGCGGGTTCCCTTGCACTTGCAGATGATGATTCGTCTGGGAGCGATATCATTGGCACTGATGGAGCTGGCTTGTTGTCTTTAACATAGTCATCATCAGGGAGGCTAATAGTTGGTATAGGCACTCGCGGCCCCTCGTCCTCATCTGGTAGAGATATTGTGGGAATGATTGGCATCTTACTCGGGGCCGACATACTAGATGCTGTAGGAGGGGGCGTAGGCATAGTAACAAGTCCGATTACTGGTGGTGGTGAAGGCTGCACCTGGGTACCATACTTCATCCTATTCTTCCTCGTACTATCACCACCCTTAATTCCATTTCCGGTCTTAGGCAATGGCCGCCTCCCAAGTTCCTTCAACGCTTCAGCCTCCGCGTCTTCTTCCTCGGACCCTGACATTGGCGGTGAAGGTAATGGAACTGGATTCGTCGTGTATTTGACCTTGTTGTGCTGCGTTGGCTCTTTCTTATGTGGGTCAATATACGCGCGTCTCCCAGGTGACGAGAAGATTGGTGCTGTCCGCACAGAGGACTCCTTCCGTATTGGGTGAGTAGGCGAAGTCTCTGGCACAATTGGTAACTTCTGAGAGGAATCCGACGGCAAAGATCTCGGCAACGGCATTGGTCGGCCATTTAGAGACTTATTTATCCTCAATGGGGCTACATATGGCAACGGTGCAGGAGGCAAGGAGCGAAAATGTGAAATCAGTTCCTCTTCAATCCGCGTCGTTGCAGACTTTGGTGGCGGATGAGTTGGTGGCATAATCACAGGAGTTGGGGAAGTAGGCCGAGAGAGTGAGGGTAGTGCCCATGACACGGTCTTCTTTGCAATGTTTGACGAAGTAGAAGAAGATGTCGACGCGGAGCCAGAGGAGCCAGTTCTCTCGTGACGGGTGCCAAATTTTGAGAATTCCCGGAAACTGAACGAGGAGCCCTGCTTCTTCAGCGAGTTACTCCTTTTCGGAGGAGTATCACCCTTTTCCATTGAGTTTCCTCTCTTTGGGGGAGTATCCCCCATACGACCCTCCTGCAAGTCCTTGCCATCCCAGCCAGCCTCATTTTCTCCATCCTCTATTTCTGGAGCTGGCTCTGGGGCTGGTGTTGATGCCGAGGCCAGTATGGTTGAAGTTACTACAGGTATAGCAGATGTTGATGCTCGTGTTCGTGTATTCCGTGCAGATGTTGATGTCCGAGAAGGCAGTATCGAAGAGGAGACTGAGGGTGTTGAGAAGGTGTTGCTCCGTCTATGAGAGTTCCTCCTAAGTAACCAACTATCTCTTCTGCTGATGTCATCGGTAGTCTTTGGGGTTGAAGGATCGGTAGCGGATTTCTGGGGGACCGGGCGAGGAGGAGACGGATGCAATCTAGGCTCGTTTATCGATGGGGCAGCATCCATAAGGCTGACCGAGCTCTGTGGCGTCCATCGGGACTTTGTAGCAGATGATAATGGACGAGCACCACTGGGACGTTGGGGACGGTTTGATCTCAGGTCAGACAAATAAGTCTCTAGAGGGCCGAGTGTTAGCCGCGTCATTTTTCGGTCTGGGGGGGGTTCGTGACACCGATGCGAGACAAACAAATCAAACGGTGAAAAAAAAGAAAAGACGGGGTGTATAAATATATCTATGTACCTAGTTGCTCTTTTGTCATGTAGGAAACCCTCGCCTGGTCCGACATCTTTCAACACACACCCTCTCACGCACTCACTTACTCGATAAAAACAGAGTGCAGGGCAGCAGCGAACAGAATCTACGGCAGCTAGGGGATCAGTCCAGCTAAGTGGAGATGAGTGTGTAGGGGAATGTGGGGGTTTTAGGGATACGGAATTAATGGACCGATGGATTGATAGATGAATGAATGAATGTAGTAGGTTGAAATGGGGATACTAAAATGGGGGTGGTAGTGGTGTTGAAATGGGGATGTTGGTGTTGAGTGGGAATAAATGGGCTGGCTGGGAGTGATCGGTCTGGGAGCTGGGAGTTGGCAGCTGAATGGAGAACGATGATGGGATGAATGGGTAATAGAGCAAATAGAGCGGAACAAGAGACAGACAGTAGCAGAGAGCGGACAGACAGACAGTGGATAAGAGATCAAGAGAACAGACCAGGAGAACAGACAGTGGTCAATAGAATAGTCAGTAGAACAGTTGATCAACAACAAGGAACGAGAGGAGAGGAACAAGCGAGTAACGGAGAAAAGATGGCTGGACAGAAATTGAGAAGGCGGAAAGTCAGTAACAGGAAGGGGCGCAAAGCGGGTATGTCACAGGAATTACACGAAAATAAACCTGCAGTGGAACCAATGAGTGGGACTGAAAGTGCTGCTGTTGCTGCTGTGTCTGTCACTGTCTCTATGGGTGTCTCTGGCTGTCACTGTCACCATCTCCTCTATCTCCCCCCAACCGACGCGGGGAAACACCAAAATGCTTGGGCGCTGGTTGGTCCAACACAGCCCTGCGCTGTTTTGTTCCCCTCGTGGAAACCTTAGTCTAACGCGTTGTCAGCAGTTACCCAGTTACACCCAGATGTAGTCAAGGGTGGACGGGATGTCCGAGGGGTTGCTTGTCTATTGGTTGGATGGTAATAGCTGAATTAGCCCCTTGCCCAAATCTAATCTGATGGATTACATACATACACTACATGCATGTATTATCACCATCGCTACATGTACTATAATTGAATGTTATTAATCCATCACCTTATGTACTATTATCTATATTATTACTCTATTACTCTGTATATCAATCCTCTCCTATATTAGATATTACTAATCCATCATTAAGAGCCGCGTCGAGATAGACCCGTTCACAACTCGCGCGGTTCGACTCCAACATCAACCTCTCGTAACATCGCACCCCCCCCTCTCTCCTCCACCCTAGCCTCAATGTCTTCTCAAGGTACTCAGAAATACCCTATATTATTTATATTACCGTGCTAACCAACCAAACCCCCCAGAGTCCATCACCGCCCCCCCTTCCCCCGACGCGGAAGGTTCACCTGCCTCCCCCGAGAGGCCCACTGGCAATAAATATGACCAAATGTTTGGCTCTGACGATGAGTCCGCCCAAGCTCGAGATGACGATGACGATGAAGACGCCGGTGTCCGCAAGCGCTCACGAAAAGCTGGCCCCAATGGTGACGGCGCTGGGGACGAGGATGCTGAAGGAGAGGAAGACGATGACGACGACAAAGGACTATTCGGAGACGACAGTGATGATGATGCACCGAAGCCGTGAGTTTCTCGCTCCTCTATCTAGACGCGTAGGATTATAGCTAATAAACTGTGAAATTCAAGTAAGGAGCTCAGCGATAACGAGCTAGAGGGCACCCCCGAGCTAGACGATGCAGACAATGAGCCTGAGAGAATCTACAGAAGCATCGATGTCTCCCTCCCCCGCCATCCAGTACCAAATCCCGGAAATGACGATGTATGTCTCTCTCTCTCTCTCTCTCTCTCTCTCTCTCTCTCCAATATACATTATTGTGCGAATAACTAAAATACTGCCTAGCTCTACCTCCTCCGCGTCCCCTCCTTAATCGCAATCCAACCACAGATCTTCTACCCGGAAAACTTCACCCTCAAGAACCTCGTCACCCCCGATTCCATGACCTCCCCCTACACCGCTGCAACAACTACTATCCGCGTTCGCAAATCCCCCATCGACCCCTCCGTCCTCCAATCCAACGCACGCGTAATAAAATGGTCCGACGGCTCCCTCTCTCTCCAGATCGCCTCTTCCCCCAATCTCTACGACCTCACCTCGAAACCCCTCGCTCCATCTCACAAAACCCCCGAAAAATACGACGCCGCTCAAGACTCCCACACATACCTCCTCACCCCCCATGAATCCGCCGGGATGCTCCGTTTCCTCGGCCACGCTACAAAATCACTTAATGTCCTCCCCACGGGTGCATCCCAAGCTAATGCCGAGGCCGTCAACCGTCTTCACGAGCAGCTCTCGGCAGCACAGGCAGCCCGCGGAGGCCGCAGCCGTGGCCAAGCCGCAATCGAAATAACAGACATGCGCGACCCCGAAGCTGAGCGCAAAGAAGCCGAGCGCATCTCCCGAGATAAAGAGCGTGCCGCAAAGAAGCTCGAGAACCAGCAACGTCGTGCACGCGGCGGTGCAGCCGGTGGGAACAACGAACCAAGAGCAAAATTCACTCCTCGATCAACTGGCACTCGATCAAAGCGTGATTCTCCACCTATCAATGTCGGCGCTAGGAAGTCTAACCAGGACGAATACGACCTGGAGGACGACTTTGTGCAGGGAAGTGATGAGGAGATTATGGAGAGCTCGGAGGAGGATGAGAGTGACGACAATAGAAGGAGGAGGAAGCCATCCGCACCAAAGAAGAGGAGGGAGGAGGTCGAAGAGGAGGATGAAGAGGATGAAGCGGAGTTTACAGATGAGGATAGAGGCGGGAGGAGTAGAGGTGGTGGAAGGGCTGGTAAGAGGAGAAGGGTTGTGGATGATGATGACGAAGACGATGAGTAAGGGGGTATGTACTATTTGTATTCTTAGAGTGCTTCTTTCTTTTCTTTCTTTCTATTTCGAATCGAAAAATTTCAGGGTATAATCAAAAGTGTGGGGAAGTCGGCTTGAAATAATGGTCTTGAGCATAGTGTATATCTACTGTTTCAAATGATAGACAGATTAATCTGAGAACTCGGGTCACCCAACCTACGCACTCTGGGTGGTGAGCATTTTGTCTTCATATTTAAACCTACGCCTTTCAATGCACTGAGAACAGTATATTCGGCCTTTTACACACCTTAGTATCTACACTAGAACTATCAGATTAATATTAAATCACTAGGAGAGACATAATATATGATCTATGATCATATAGACTATGAGTATTAAGCTACTAAAGTTCATATAGAATCTAGTTAAGGTTCTAATTCTAATTCTAATTCCTGACCTCGGGAAAGATCCCAGAAAACTCTAACTTCAAGAAAAAGAACTGATTCAAAAAATATTTTTTGTAAAAGTTCCGATTTCTAGAAATCCTAAAAATCCCAAGTCCCATGCCTTAATACCAGTTTAACCCATAGAAACAATTCCTACTTTAAAGAACTTCTTAATGATGTAGACCTACGAAAAACCTACTTCATCTGTTATTCAAATTTAATAAATGCCAAGACCGAGTGATATATAAAGACTAACAAAACGTGAAGGCGGAACCGATATGTGCCGCTCTTCCATTGTATCATGCAGCTCTCCGTTATTGTGAGTGAGACTTTGATCTATCCCTAATGGAACAATCTACCCCGCACGATGTGAATCAAAAGGGGAGAAAAGGAAAAGAAAAGAAAGAAACAGCCCCGAGTTATGCACTGATAGATTACACCACGGCTCAGAAAAAGTCCTTATACATTTAGCATAGGCAACAGGTACCAAAAATAGCCCCACTCCATCATTAGCCCGTAGTCATCAATCCGCTTCTAAACAACCTAGGCCTGCCTATGTGGAGGGGAAGAAAACGTTGAATATCCAAACCTCGTAAAAAAGAAAGGGATAAAAAGTAGAGACTGGAAGGGAAAAAAACAATTAATGCTACCCAACTCTAGATGCACCCGAATAAAATAATACCCTGAACAATGCCAAGCTAACTAGCTATCCTAACCTACTAAAACTAGACCCAATAACTCCTATTCTAACCACCAGCACTTAACGCCAAGCAAGCATCAACGGCTAGTCCAACCCTAACGGCCCCCAAAAATATTTCTCAGCCTTCCTTTCCTCAAAGATATATATCTCTTCGAAACAAAACGAAACGGAAACAAGCTCAAGGAAAGGGTAAAGGAGAGGGAAGAAACCGACCTCCCTTCCTTCATGCTAACAACATCTCCAATGATCTCTTTATCTAGTGCTGGGAACATCGCCTTCAGAATATCAACTACGTTCTCGTGTTCTCTTCTCTGGATACGCCGGGCTTCTTCTGTCTCTGCACTGGCTTGACGAGCAGCAGCTTCATCTGCCGTGAATCGCTCTGGGCCCGCAGGCCTCCGTCGACCCCCATGTTGGCCACGACCTCCAACAGCTGTGAGAAGACTGTCTTCAGCGCTTGGAGAACCACGCGGTGTATTAGCACCGCCTGGGGTTAGCACTGGTCCACTACTTGAAGCTACAGACAATGGTGCAGAGTTCGATGACTCGCCGTCCGAGAATATTCGCCCAATTGTTGTAAGTGGTCGCTGGATAGTTCTTAGCAATCCAGCTACAGCTGCTTTCTCCTCAGATTCCCCGCCTGACTCATTGCCTTCTCTAGAACTTGTAGAGTTCCTCCCTTCCATGGATGCTCGTGGTGTAACCGAGGACCCTCCCCTACTCTTCTCGGAGAATACTTCAGTACTATGAGATTCCCTCCTCGGTGGTAGTGAAGGAGGGGGAGGGGGAGGCCGTTCTGCAATGACTGCTACAGCAGCTTCAACATTCTTTTCGAACTCCTCGTCACTAATAGTAAGGCTTGAGCGGTCGAGACCCTCTATAAATTGGATTGCACCCATCTAAACCGCAATTAAATAATTGTTAAACAGGGTTGATCCCTTTTTCGTGTTATAGAAAGATACTAGACATACCAAACTACTTAAGTAATATCCCGCCTCACCATTAAGTTTATCCGGATTCCTAAATCTCAAGATATACTGGACATTGCTGACCAAGTGTTCTGGATTTGCTCGTAGCACCACATAAATCAACAGCGGAATAAACTTATCCGCACTTTCATCGCTATTAGCATGTCGTAACAGACCTGCCTCAAATCAGCATCTGTAGTTAGTTAAAGTTGAACATTCCGGTGCTTACCGAAAATGACTTTGCAACAATTAAGCACGCAAATAACCTTATCTCTCGGTGCCCTATAACTCCCTATTTTTACCATCTCGTTCACTGCCAGATCCAAAAATTTCCTTCCGCTGTCTCCTGTCACTGTGTCTGCAATGTCTAGATGCTCTTCCCTAACCCACCCATAAATCCGGACCTTTTGTGCCAAGACTTCGTCCCTCTCCACATCCTCTTGATGTTGTCCTCTCCTCCCAGGAAACCTATCATCACTAAAACTTCGTCTCGACTCGCCAGCACTTAATGGTGCTGTTGGTGCAATAGCCGGAGAGAAAGTCTGCGTGTAAAGTCTATTCATCACAAGCTTCTCCATACCTTCGCGTGCATTGTCCATTTCTACTTCTCCAACATTGCGCCAAACTTCACAGCTTTCCATTTTACCATATATGAAGTTTAGAAAGTCATGCACTATCTTGACTTGTTCGTGAACCATCCATTGTTTTTTTGCAAACTCACGAAGGAAACTTTGGAGGAACTTGGTAATAGGGTCTGCTGATCCCTTGCGGAGCTGGTGAAGAAAGCGGTGGAAATCGAATGGTAGATCCTCATCTGGAGGTGGGGGCTGGTGTACTGTAGCTGGGGTTTGAGAACCATCTTCCTTGGTTGGTGATGATACTAGTGAGGTCTTCTCAGAGATATGTGGAGTAGCCAGATGTGGACTGTTTGATGTTACAACTGGAGGAATGTGTGGTGCCATCGTTGTATCTATGGCTTTCCCGCTCTCACCCGAAAGCGAGGAGGATCTTACAGGATGTCTTATAGCAGGAGAACTCATCCCTGAGGCTGTAAGTGATGTAGAGCTCTTTTCGTTGCTCTGCTCGAATATATTATGAATTTCCGAGCGAGTATTGTCGCTAGGTTCGTCATCCTCTGAAGATGTCCCTGACTGCGGATTTCGCGGCAACTCCCGATCCGAGCTATCCCGTGTTGGGGAGGTAGACCTGCTAGGACCAGGTGTCAGGGGAGCTGGATCGAGGTAGACTCGGTCTTTTGGGGGTACATCCTTTGGTGGGGGAGCTGGCGGAGGCTGGGGTAGCGGTAGAGTCTGAAGTAAGGCCGGAGATATTGGAGATATAGAAGAGTTTTTGTTAATTGTATCATCTTTCATAGGTGTATGGGGGCGAATCTCCGTTCCAGCTTCCTCAGGGACTAGCGAACCGGGGGTATCTGAAGGAGCCGCATCAGGGTTCGTTGGGAAGATAGAGAGACCAGCAACTTGTGTAGAGAGCATGTTGAGGGTACGGTCTGTAGCCGATCCGAGGACTGGTGTGGAGGTCAGGTTAGTATCAGTGTCTGAAGAGAGAAGATCATTGTTCTCAAGTTTAAAATCTGCTGATTTCGACTCCATGGGGATCTCTGATAGGTGTTCTTCGGGGATCTTTTTTTGCTAAGTTTAACGACGTCGCAGGATAGATGTTGAGGTGACCATGGCCAAGCCTCACGCCTCATCTCTGAGTCCTCCTTCCGCCAGGGCAGACCTGCAGCGTTCCGGACTAATCCCTGCGCTCGGAACGTTCTCAAGAATACTGTGTATTTTCCCAGATTTACTTCCACTGTTCCGTGTTCCAGAAACTAGACAGAATCTTACCTTTTCCTTCGGAAACGTCTTTAGTTGCTGGGAACGCTTGCCATTCACCCTCCACCTCTGGCTTCAGTGGCACTCGCCCCGCTCACTTATTAATCTCTAACCCAGGGGTCCGCCAGGAAAATAGTATCAATTAATTTTGAGCGATGTAAATAATAGCTAGCCGATCCCCACAACAAACCTGCCTTTATACAATGACGAACAAAAAAAAGTAAACTCCTTCTATGCAACCAGTGAAAAAAAACCCCGTTCTATGCAACCAGGAAAAAAGCAAACCCATGCAGTTTCATACGCCCGCTCGTGAGTCCTGGAACAAAAGAATATGCGGAACCTGAATCATAGCAGAACACAGTCCCAAAGTCAATTAGAACCTCAGAGGTGGGTCTTAATTCTCTTTAGACTTCTTCCAAGAAGACCTACAGAGTTCGCGGTGTCAAAGCCGCCCTTGAGGATAAACTAGTATAGCATACTATCAGTCACTCTGTTAATAGCTTTTTCAATAAAAGACCTTACCGCGCCAATGAGCAACATCATTCGATGGTCAGTCCTCTTGAAGCCATTCTTCATGTTAACAAATCCCTCAGTGACTTTCTCGGTCAGATGCTCAATTTTCAATTTATGCACCTCGTCGTCGTCCTAGAATCCCGTCAGCATAATCTCAACTGAAAGCGGGATCGCTTTTTTTTACCTACTTGAGCTTGATAACTTGTCCGGCAACCGAGTCCTCGCCGGGAAATTTTGGCTCAGCATCACTAGCCTTCAACTTAGCATCTTCGTATTTATGCTCACTCGCCCAGTCAGTATACATCAGCAGTCCCACTAAGACGAGTCAAAGCTCACACTGCTGTTTAAAGTGGTAGGCCGAACAGCAGCTACAATGCAACGACAGGTGTTGAACGCCAACATTGCTATCAGTTGTCAGCTAGTCTCTGATTAGCTATTCGGCTAGAGCACTCACTCGGGAGATCTCTGATTCGGATTATTGTTTGTCTCCTTCAAAAGAACCATATCCTCAACCTCCGGCACCTCAATACCCTATTTCCAGCGGCGAATTGCGAGTACAAACTCCACATTGAGGCGAAACAATCTAGCTAACACCGGCCGCGCCCTTCTAAAACATCGTAGTAATGCAAACCATAAAACGGCAAATTTTACCCCTAGGGAGAAAAAAAAAGAAGTAAAAACCTCAAATCGTGTTGCCAACAAGAAACATATATATAGCCTGTCCGGTCGGCTACCTTCCTAGTATTTATTCTAGGTGAGGTTCAAATTCCTCCTGAGCATCCTTCAACAAATAGAAGCCAAACCCTCCCTTGATCACAAGGCCACTAACGAAGAAGTATACTAAACGATCTGTCTTACTGTCGGTTCTGCCGAGTTTCTTGTTTGCCTTCGATGCTAACTCCTTTTGGCCCGCTTCGGGGTGATCGAGTTTGGTGTTCATTACAGTGACGGTCTAACTATATATTAGCACGATTTTCGTATCCGAAGACGGTTTCCTAAACCCACCTTGTCCAACTCACCGAAACGCTCCCAAGTAATGTACTGAGCACGTGAGAAATAAACTTGAAGCCCGCCCCATGGCTAGGGAACCACCTCGAATCGCCTCAAGACGAACATCAAGTCAGACTAATAGCCAAGTAGATTGATGATTGTAAATTTTAACTTTTCTAGCAGACCCAATCTTTAGGGAATGGTAAGAAGTTTCTCTTTTCCCTTAATGTCCTCTCGTAACTCGTTGCCCCATTTATTGCCCCCCCCCCCCCGAGACGTGTTCAATGGTGTGGCGGCGGCGTAACAGGTGTCTTCTTTCAAGATCGCATGAGGAGCAGCACTACAGTGGAATTCTCCTATAAGGGATCGGGCTATAAGAATAATCGCCTTATAAGGGTACGCACTACCTTGACAAGGATTATTTGTACGTAGTGGTCACTTCTTATAAGGATATCTGCCCTATAAGGATACGATCCTACCCCAATTTCGTATTCTTATAGGGCGATTCGGCTGTAACTGCAAGTTTGCTCAAGAGTAGACATTTTTAGATAATTTTCGGTGGTCTCCCCACTCCGTTGCTTGGGGATGATTATTCTGTTCTCGTGAATTTAGCAAGTCTTCAATACTCTAGCCAGTTAGAGATGATATGATTTTAAATAACTCACCTTACAGTTATTCTTCGTACTCTCGTCCCTGTGTTGTCGCTGCTTCTCGGATTCTGGGGTTGAAGAAACTTTCTACTTCTCAACCGTACTGGGGCGCAATTCCCTTAATTTTGAGGACTAGTTTTTCTAGATTAGTGTTAAAGCCCCCATCCTATCCTCCAACTTGACCTTGCTGGCCTCAAGAGAATTAATTCTCTTGTTATTACCCTTGCAATAGACATCGTATTCCCCGAGCTCTAATTGGCTGCTTGTCCTCACAACTATATGCCCGGAAACTCGCTCTTGAACTCGGGCAGGCCTCTCCGTAATAAGTAAGATCCCAAGAATATCAAGAAAGTTGGCTTCCGTTCACCGAGCTATTCCGAATCAACCCCCCTAAAGCGACTCCACAAGATGTAACATCGTAAAAGTAGATGTTGCGACCCACAGAACGACCAATGGGCATCGTGAGCATTGTAATGCTCCATATCGCCGCACTGAATCGAAACATTGAAGGGACTCCATCACTTCTCCCAGAGTAAGGTGGGGGAAACCTTAGCTTCGCCAAGTCTGATGGTGTGCGTGCTCCAAATATCGTCAGCAACTTCTATGGAGGGG
The DNA here is from genome assembly GCA_033030345.1 of Verpa bohemica. Taxonomy (NCBI): domain Eukaryota; kingdom Fungi; phylum Ascomycota; class Pezizomycetes; order Pezizales; family Morchellaceae; genus Verpa; species Verpa bohemica. Next base: position 738,262 of record JAUFSE010000003.1, read on the forward strand.
CAACACGCACAGTTGCGAGAGCGGGAGCGGCATCATTGGCGTCGTCGTCGTACAACAACAACAGGGTTACACGGGTATTCGCTCTTTAGAGTTTACAATGACGTCGGTTGCAGAGCCGCAACACCACAGGGAATGATGTCATGATGTCATCCATCTCTAGCATTTCAATATTAAAAATGATATGGACAATATTTTTTTATATATATGGAATGTTATAAAGTGACTAACTCTAGTCTGTAGAGTACCAAACTTACAAGTGATATCATCAACTATAACAGGAAACTAATGATAGATCGGAAGTCGTACAGCTCTAAGATTTAATTGGCTCTTTGGGTAAAGACACTATTGGGTAGACGTGCGGGATTATTGAAGTCACCGTGAGGGGTCGCTCGAGATATGATACTACATGTACAGCCGTGTCCAACCGATTCTCGGAGCCCCCCATAGCAACGGCAAACCCACAAACCTCAGCACCACAAATACTGGGATCGAATACATTTACAAAAAAGTCCAAGAAAATTCACTTTGAGTGCCCTTTGCCTCACCAAGTCATGTGGTCCCCACCGAGTCCTGTCAGTCATCGCACAATAAGGGGGCCCTAGGAATTAGTTGGACACAGCTATACATCGGCATGAGCTTATGAGAGCTGGCTCTCAACGAATACCGCCACCCGTAGGTCAATTGACATACCGGGTAAGGACATCAGACAATTGATGATGTCCTTGGTACAGGGACTAACTAGGAGGCCTGTGGTTTGACTCCCTGGGGAGAAGTAGTTCACCTAGTCACCTAGCTATGTAGGTGAATGAACTCTTTTGCTGTTGCTATGGCGGGGGGGGGGGGGGCTCCGGAAATTTATTGGACACGGCTGTACATATAGTAAAGATTTTCTTTTATACAACAAGCTGAAGCATCTCTGGGAGGTCTTGTCTATAATATAAATTATAGTCTCCGCTTATCGAAAAAAAAAAGTTGGTATATCAATACTTTAAACTTCTCATGCACTAATTAATAGTTATATTTATATACTATAAATAAGTATATAGAAAGTTTATACCTAAATAGCAAAAGTGATTCGAATAAGCCTTATAGATCGCTACCTATTAAGCTAGGCTTGGGTGTAACCTGATTGTGGGGTGTCAGTCTGGTCAGGGATACAACTGAAAATTCCACGTATGGACCTGATAACCCACAAGAACTCACGCGGATACTTAATAATGAATGGAGAAGGGGACTATAGGTGTTTTATGGGTCATAGGGTATCATCCAGAACTTTATCCTGGTTGGTATATAGGTAATTTTAACCTAAAATCAGTGCTAGTACTTATCTCCTATAGATGATCTCTTATATTATAATCCTCAAGTTAAGTTAGTATCTGCTGACTTTCCCGTTATATAACCGTACTTATTTCGTCATTTAAAACCTGTTTCCCAAACAGTTTAGCTAGTCGCTATATATTTGGTGCATGATCATATGATATCAGAATTAAGATCCCTGTAACACTAATTGATATCATATAGGCAAATTTCTTTTTCTAACTATTATATTGAAATGGTCCTATCAATACCAGGTTAGTGGAAGAAAATACTGCGGGGTATAAATTTAGCTTAGTGATGAGGCGAAATGAAGTGGCGGACTCTATAGGGGTAAAGTACATGTACCTTTTTACCTTCTAAGAACCTGCCTCGATCCCGTTGGCAGTAGCAGTATTAAGTTTAGTGATGAAAGCTTCAACCCTAAGAAGTTCGTCTTTTTGTATTGGTGCCATTCCCTACACTTTTTAGACCCTACTACCGTAGTATTACCAGCGACTCCACCTCCTCTATAATATCTAGTTATCAAGCTAGAGTTAAAGTCTCCTGGAGATCTATGGAAATGGCAAGAGTGACACTACTAGATGACTTTCATGCACATACCAAACGGCAACCTCAAGTTCATGCAGTTAGTTCCGTAATCTCGATTAACTAATTGTTCATGGTAGTAGGGTAGCTATATACCTTGATATCATCTCATCATCTAGTTTTAGATCTGCCTTGGATATTTTTAAGTAATTGGAGCTAGGCTTCTTAAGCTATAAAAATAGATAGACGCCTTTGAAAACTCTGGAAATTGAGTAGTCCATTCTAGCATTACCCTCGTTATTAGATCCTAGGGCTACCCTAAATGACTTGAAACATATAGGTGAAGAGCACCCTATTGCCCTATACAGTTGCAATTCATATACATTTGTACATCCTCAATTACACCACAATGAGATATTAAATAGATGAGTTCGGCTTTATTTCAGGTTCTTATTGATCTATATTTATTAGCCTACGGACTTACCTTTGTTTCTTGTCTTGTTATAGTAATACTTTAGATGGAAATTCCAGGCTCTAAAACTTAATAAGAGCTCCCAGGAAGATGAACAATTTCCATGGTTTCCCTACGCTGGCTATACCATGCAATCTCCACGGTTAATTGTAGCTATTTCAGGCTATGGGAATTTTGCAGTTTCACCACTGTCTACAGCTAAAAATTAGTCCTCGGAATATACTTATAGAAGATGGTGCTAAAATAGAGACTAGTCATATATTACGTTTGCAGTTGGAAGTTTTGTGACCCTTCTATTTATCATGATACTTAGCCAGGAAGTCTAAATTTAGCTCCGAGAGAATAGCTGATAAGAAAGAACCTTGGTGATTCCCTTTGTGTTATATAAGCATAATCTTTGCCGTGTAGACTCATTTACCCCTTAATGTACATGCGCCAGAAGGGGTCTCGTGTTTATCTAGTTTTCTCGTCAGAAATAATGTTCTCCTATAGGCACTTCTGTTGTTTCTGCGATGACTCCATAGCTAAATGCGCTTGAGTGTCTATCGGAGGCCCTAAAGTTAGTCTAAACCTTTACTAACCTAGATCCTGTGGATTATAACGAGCTACACATGTAGACCTAGATATAATACTATCTGATTACTTGCTGTATTTCGATTATAGACGGTTATTGGTAAAGGGATGCGCTGAGATGATGATGATGATGATGATAGTGGTGGGAGGGGTTCTAGTGAGCAAGGTACGTTGGGACCGTATATATATAACAGGTTCTTTATCATCACGTACTTCCTTGGCAAAGATTATTATTTTGGCATCTCGTTCACCCTGCCCCTGTCATCCCTTTCAATTAGATACAGCATATATACTGATGTTCGAATCTCTCGGTAATCTATATATGGCATACTTCAGCTAGAGGGCTACCCTGAGAAGTTATGCTACTTCTACGCGACGATACCTTATCTTGGAGAATGCAAGATCTAACATTTTTTATTGGAGTAAGTCTAGGACCCATTAAGATGAGAATAAATGATCTATAGGAGTGTTTGATGACCTGCGAATAGATGTTCCATAAGTCATAGGGTGTGGGGTGCCAGTTGGTAGTTAAAAAATCACGACTAGTGTCTTGGAAGAATAAGAATTTGAGGGCGAAAGAGCCATATATTGAATACTAATACCTACATGTACTCAAGATTGTAGAAGTTGTGTTTGCAATTTGTCACGCCGACGTTACTGCTTAAATTTATAACTGCAGTGCTTGGCGATATGTATTAACCGACAAACCCTGAAGTGAAAGCCATTAAAGACTTCTTTTCACGTGGGTCGAGTGGAGAAGAGGCCGGTGGTTAATTATTAGAAAGCATGGGCTGATTAGAACTCTGAGACGAGGTCAAAATTTAATTATGGAGACATGAATAGAGGTATAAATGGATACATTTGGTCCGGCGATATATGCCAACCCTATTTAAAAGCTTGTTTAGTGTACATGTATTTAGAGCCCAACATATGAATGCTATGAGATAGCGTACACTAACGGATTCTCATAATTGCTTTATAAATGACGGAAGTAATAAAAACTCAAAAAAACAGGTGCAGCTACCATAAAATGGAGAGCGAGAAGCAAGATTTAGTGTATGGGTTTTAGTGGCGTTCTAAGCAACCCCGTAGATAAGTACATGTATAGACGTAGTTAGAAGGGTACCCTTAATTACACCCTCTTCCCCATACTCACCGAAGCGTACGTGCATAGGAAGCCTTTTACCGAGGGCTATTATACTGCACTGGCCAGGGTGTGTGGGATGGGGAATGGGGAATGGGAATGGGAATGAGGAATGGAGGGATTCATTAAGCTTGTTTCGAGAACTCTAGCGAGGGGTGTCCCCCCTCCCCCCAAGTGGATTAGTACCATGACTTATATCGGCTTAAGCTTCCCTATCAGGATATCCTATCCCGGTGTTATAAAGAGTTTGCATCCGGTATAACAGGTACCCGTTATAGTTCTGTTCAGCACTCACTGCACAAGTACATACAAGTACTTGAGCTACATCAGGGGTAACTACAACAAGGGGTACCAATGATATACTTACCGCTCATCTTCAATATTCAGGAAAGGGTGAGTTTAACTAAGATGGCTAGAAGTGGAACATGTTCTACTTAGCCTTCTTGTGATTGGCCTTTTTAATTGCTTATCCCGGTTAATCTAGTTGACATGGAAGTTTCTTTTTTTTTTTTTTTGTACGACACACAGGGCTTACGCTTTTGTAGAAATGGGAGTAGTATAAACCTTTATGCTGGAATAGGGGTAAGAGCTATAAAAAAATATGCCGGGGCCCGGGATTGTTGTCCCTGTAGTTGATCAAGGGTTAATGGGTGATCTGCTCATTCATAAGAAGTGGGTTTTCCTCCCTAGCTAGGTCGATCATCTCCTCCCTTCGATTAATCTTCTCTGGTGTTGTACTTGTGCAGTTGCGTGCGTATACGTACATACATACGTACTGGAACTCTTGATATCTCAAGATGCTTTACAGAAATCCTGTAATCATCGTTTTCCCAGTTTTACTCTTGACTTGGTATCTTGTCGCACGGTCATGGCCTCCACGAGAATCCTTTCAAGTCACCCCACTATATCCTGATCCAGCACCAACATTAACCTCAGTAACGGCATCAACACCAGCAGTAGTATTGATATCAACGGTAACAGTAACAGCAACACCAATACTAATAGCAACACCAACGCCAACGCCAACACCATCATCAGCACCAGCACCAACACTAACACTTGAGGTCGAGTCAGAAAATCCTATCGAGAACCCTATCGAAAAGTACGCCTACGTTTTCTACGCCACCACAGACGAATACGCCTGCTCAGCTCTCGTCAACTACCACCGCTTGCGAACAGTACTAAAAAGCAAAATCCCCGCTATTCTCCTCGCTAGCTCTGGGATATCAGACCACACCGTACAAGCGATAAAGCATGCCGGCGTAGAGGTCATTCGAGACGAACCACCGCCACTAGCACCCGGGGGCGCTGCATACTATGATGATGTACTCTTGAAGCTAAGGGCACTGAGACTCCAAATAGTCAAACCTAAACTAGAACGCATCCAGATTCTAGATGCGGATCAACTGATCCTGAAGAATCTTGATAAATTGTTTGAACTCCCCCAGGTGGAGATCGCGGCACCTCTCGCGTATTGGCAGCAAGGGACGGGGGTTACCACAACACTCATAGTTGCCGAGTTGTCCTTGGAGTTGTGGCAGATTGTCGATGCTGCGATAAAGACAATAGGGAGGGACGAGTACGATATGGATCTTGTCAATCGTGTGTTTAAGAAGCGGTTAATGGTGCTTCCGGGAAGGTACTGTACGCTCAACAGTCACTGGGAGTCTTTGGATTTACCGGGTTGGTTTGGGAATGTCACAAGGACAAGGCCAGCGCAGACACCAAGGGAGCTGGTGGCACTGTATGAAGATGCAGAAGTCCTGCATTTCACGGCGATGGGGAAACCGTGGAGTGTGGTACTTGGGGATATAATAACGACGAAGCCCCTTGCGCATCCTTTGTTTAGAGCTCAGTTTAATGAATGGAAAACAACTGCCAAGGAAGTATGTGTGTGGAATCCCATGTATGGCAATTAATTCTCTTTTTTCTTCCCTTTTTCTCTTTCTTTTCTTTTTTTCTTTCTGTTCTCTCTGTTCTTGTAAAAAGTTTGTTTCTCCCATATATACATAGTTAGAGTCTTAGCATTGTGCCTAAATAGCAGATACCCCCTTGTATGGCGGCTGCGTGGCAACTTGGCTCACGGGGCTGAGCATTCCTAACAACTGTCATCTATTATCGTTGGTTATCTGCGAGTAGCCTGATTTCCTGGAGCTTATTACCTACAAGCAGCGTAGCACACGCGCACGGGTAGCCGAGTGACCCCCGGTGACCTTGAACACCCCGCATTGAGGCCTTGGCGTAAGCAGCAGATATTAATCATATAAAGTACATGTAGATAAAAGCTGCGGATATTGCTCCGAGGGCTCCGAACCCTGAGTCTGAGGTCTCTCTTTCTCAACACCCCCCCTCCCTCCCTCTCTCTCTAAATTAAGTATAAACAGTTTTTTCTTATACCAAGACTTGAGATATGCCAAGCATTCTTGTATCGCCTAGAAAAAGGAATAAACGGGAGTACATAACGTTCTTGTCACACCCTTGGGGTACTTAGGGTCAGTGCTCGATGTTTCTGCCCCCACTGTAAACGGTATACTAGGGATATGATTTTCTAGATTTTTGATGGTGTCTTTTATTTTTATTTGAGTCTTTCGATAGGGTCAAGTTGACCTTTTATATCATGGTTGTTAACTTTTTGTAAACTGTTTTAGTGTATATATATAGAGAGAAGGGGGGGAGGATATACTTTAGACTACAAGAATTACATGTACTCATAGTTTATAGGAAGATATACGTAACAGAGGCTGGATATAGACATACATGTAACCTTGTTGTATCATTTAGCTTATCTCACTATAGTACATACATGCACTCCTTTGTTCTCCAACGCATTGTATTTGTTAACACGCTTCATCTGGGAGACTCATTAAGCCGGGAGAGAAGTCAGACGACTCCTTTTTTCTCAACGCTATCCGGCCTATCGTAAGTGTAGAACATATTTGTCATCTGACTACTGAAAGTTGCTTTTAATTCGGCCCACAGTAATGGTTACGTCGCTATTTCTGTAGTATGTAGATCTAAGGCCCTACAAGAATAGTATCCCCCCCCTCCATCTCCCTGTAATAGTCACCTGGATCCTCTAGTACTATGAGTAGAAGTTACATGTTGCTTCACTATCGGGTTGCCTTAACTATACTGGTGATATACTCACTAACCGCTTGAGATCAAATCCGTTCAACCTACTTACGTACATAGATGTAAAAAAAAACGAGCTTATATTTCCTTCTTGGCTAACCCTTGAGGATCTGCTGGATACTATTATGACGTACTATATATACATGTATATATAAAAAGAAAGGAACCGTTCAGCCGGGTAACATAAGTTTTTAATTACATACTGTAGATACGCACATGGAGGGAGAGGGGGGGGGGTTATGAAATGCAGGGAAATGATAACCGATGCTTGGCATCTGGTTTAACGACTTTATCCTGACAGATTCCATGCGTCTAGGAGGCATCAGTTTGGAGCTTAGATTCAGCCTGAGTAAAAAAGGTATATCTGATCAGCGGTATTTATCGTTATGTAAGTACCCGGAATGAATGCACAACCACATGTTTTGGTACCTGCATAGATGTAACACAAGACGTAAACTAGCCACTTAATCATTTCCTTTCTGTACGATAAACAAACACATCGCCTTTTTTTTCTCTCCCCTTACCACCCCCTTACCACCCACCTCTGTCTACTATCGTATCGTACATTTTCACTCTCATCACAATCTTCATCTTGAGTTCTCTAAGAAACAGTCTACCCTGTAGCACCAAGAAGATAGTTATAAAAGAAAAAAAGGAGGAAAAAAAACATATTCGATCCACCACTATCGCCCCCCCCCCGTAAACCCCGAATAAAAACAAGAAAAGAATATAAAAGTGTCAAACTATAGTAAGAAAAAAACGAAGAAGGATAAGAAAGTAGTGATTAGGAATTTGATATATTTTTCTACCACAAAAAGAAAGCAAGAAAAACCCCATCTCCCACGAATAAACTTCTGAGGAAATAAATGAGTTAGTCTGTTTTTTTATAAACAACTATTGTCGTTGTGAATGTAGTCCCTTCGACCACTCAGGGAGTTGTGCATGCTCCGCGTACGCTGTTCCGCAATTGAAACATAATGTCTATTATTGTTAGCCAAGCATCATCTAGAGACTCAAAATGAAGAAAGAATACCTTCTGTCCCTCTGGCCCATCCCTAACACCCCATGTCCCGGTCCCTGAAACACCGCACCACGAACATCTCCAGTTTTGTTTCTCCCACTCATTTAGTCCCCCGTTTCCAACACCATTACTCTGCGGTGCAGAGCTCCTAGTTGGTGTTCCTCTGCCTGTTGGCCCAGGAGACAAACTTCTCTGCCTTTTTCTCTTTACCCTGCTTCCGCGACCCATCTGCTCTTCGACATCACCCTGCACAGCCGCTCCCCAAACTAGCGGCATCATTGATCCCCCACCACCCAAGCGCGCAGTGTCTCGTCTGAGCCGTCGAATCTCCCGCTCGCGGTCTCCTTCCCGCTTCTCAATCTCCTCACGGGTTAATGTCTCAACTCGGCTCTCCCACTCTGCGCCTAGCGACTCAAGGTCGAGTCGCCAGCCTGCTTCAACATCAGTACGGTGTGCGTCATTTTCTAGGTCAGGTGTGACGCCGGTTTCGCAAAGATCTTTTTTCTTTTGTAGACAAAACTCGTGGATCGCGTGTGCAATCGCTGGAACAAACTCGCCTGACAGACCCAAGTCGCCCGAGACAACCCGGGCAAAGTATTCGGGTGTTAGGGAGCCGGCTAGATCCCATTCAAACTTGTCGGCGTAGACGCGCTCGCCGAGATTGACGTTCAAATTGCAGACAACGCGCATTTCGCCGGAGCCTTCAGGCAAAGAGATGGTTGCGACGGGTGCGTACTCGGAGATTTGGTCGCGGATGGAGGTGGAGATGAGGGTTGCGTAGGGCTGTAGGGGGAGGTCTAGATCAAGACATGTGGTGACTGCGAAAGTGTCTGGGGTTATGAGGGTCTCGTGGAGGTTCCAGAGGAAGTTGTCATGGAGGCGGCCTCGAGAAGGGGGGTCAAGATCGAGATCGAGACGAATGGGGATTAAAACTGTGGGGAGAGCTGAGGCTGAGAGGAGTTGGTGCTCAGTTCTGGGATTTGTTTGGTTAGGATTTGTTTCTGGAGAGGAGGAGAGGAAGAAGGGTAATCGAGGTGAATTTAGTACCTGTGTACATCAGATGTATACCGCGGCTGCATCGCCTTTCCGTGTAGTTGTACTGGCCTCTTGATTGTTTCCACACCGGGGACACTTCCAATTGCCCCTGGGGGACCTCCGAGGGGTTGCGCGCCCATATGACCTGCCATCATAGCTGCCCGTGTTTCCGCATCATTTTCAAAGTCATCATCCCCATCCACCTCAGCGTAGCTAACAACCTGATTTCCGCGCTTTGTCCTTCCTGATGATCGTTCTGCTGCTGAGGGTGTGCCTGCAGGGCCAGTTGGTGTTGGGCCAGCGGGTGTGATGAGCGCGGTTGAAAATGTTTGCAAGCGCGCAGGGTATGTTGTCATTAAGGCTTGTGGGGGCTTCATGATGAGAGATTTGGTGTTGATTGATTTGGTGGAGGGGGTGGTGGGGGTAGAGGTGAGGGTAGTAGTGGTAGTAGTGGTAGCGGGAGTGGGAATAGTAATGGCTACAGCAAAGGTTGAGTGGTCGGTGGTCGGTGGTTGGTTGTTGAGGTTAGGGTTAACACGGGGGGGGGGGGTCCGGGATATTCAATCAATGCGCGTTACTTCAGACACGGGAAAGCGGATAGGTGTGGGGGGGTAGTAGCGTGAAAGAGAGATGGTTTAATAGTAGGGTGGTAGAGGGGGAAAGAGAATTTCTGTTTAAAGATACAGTGGGGCGTAGAAGTTAGTGGTGGCTGTGGGTGCCGCGTGTTGGTGAGCGACGACGAGAAGACGGGCAGAGGAAGGTTCAATGCGCGTGTTGGCCAGGGCATGTGATCTGGCGTTTGCAGCTCTTGCGTGTGGGATTAGGGATTGGATCCGTCCAGGGCACAAAAAGGACAGTCCGGCTGCTCGCTGCAAGGAGCCTATTCGCTATTTAAATGGAATGCTCTGCCTGTGTTACGCCCCCTGAAGTTTTTGATAGTGCCAAGCTGTCATGATAGACGTTATTCAGGCATCCATGTACCATTAGTATTATACATGATGTATTAATGGTGTATTGAATGTGGTACAGTAGAGTAGAGTACTCACTGGTTATATTCCATCTGTTCTCCGCCAATAGTAGCTATTGGAGTACAATACATCATGCATGTACCTTTGATCCGTAGAGATAAGATTGATCAGATTAGATCGAAGGATAATGCTCATCTCTTGGCGCGGGGTGAGAGGGTAACTAACGCACCCAAGAGCTCTACGATGCTCAAGCGGCACTCCCCCCTCCACCTCATCTCCACTCCATCAACTACTACATAAAATCATCATGGCAACTGTACGACCTCTCATCGCCATCAAGGCTGGCAAATGTACCCAATCTGTGAGTCGTGCGTCTATATCCACTTCAAGGTCTCCTCACTAACAATTCCTAGGGAAGTAGGGTCATTCCCTCGCAAGAGCCTGGTCTCCTCTACATCTACAACAATCCTGATGACGGTATTATTTCTCTCCTCTATAGAATTAATTTTTACTGATAACTCTCCCTAGATCTTCTCCACTTTTGTTGGAGGCCCCGTTCTGCTGAAGCCCCCGAGGACGACTTGATCATCTTCCCTACAGATACAACATTCACTCCATACACTGCCTGCACTACTGGCCGTGTATTTGTGCTTAAATTCTCCTCCTCATCCCAACGTCACTTTTACTGGCTTCAGGCTAAAGCGGAATCCGATACCAACCCTGGACACTGGTCCTCTCGTGACCGCCGATGGGGTGAAACGATTGACCGTATTCTCCAAGGTTCTGATGACGACGATGAAGAAATGGGTGACCCAGATGCAGAGCTTGGGAGCGAGGATATCGAGGAGGAGGGTAGTGCGAGCAGGAGGGGCGGTGCAGATGGAGGTAGGGCGTAGGTGTCCCCTGAGTGTTGCTCCATGACCTGCATTTTTTCTTTCTGCGCTTGAAATGCCCAATTTGCACATTTGTGTTTTTTTTTTATTTTTACGATTTATGGGAATGGTGCACTGTACTTTTTTTCCTTCTGTCCATGGAGAATATCCGATAAATTGGCTACCATATTGGGATAAAGGGCTTGGGCTACGGACGTGTGATTTAATGGCGAATATACGGACTCATAGTGCTTGAACTATGTACTTGAATTCTTTCCTTGTTCAATATTTTGTTTGCTCCTCGTACCATATTTGTAAGCTCCTCGACTGACCAAAGCCCACTCCAACTTTTTTCCAGAGAATCACCAAGCCCTTTCACCGCATCCAGCACCGAGCCACAGTCCCAGAATGACTTTCTAAAGTCCCTCATTTCATCCATCAACGTTGGGGGAACTGGTGCTGGCCCATCGGGTGCAGGTTCTGCTCGATACGGGCAACAGACCCCCTCAATGTCGCTTCATGATCTCCTCTCGTCTTCTTTTACGGTGCCTCTCCTATCTACTCTCTCACCAGAAGCTCTCGACCAGCTCATTGCGAACCTCCCACCCGCACTTATACCTAAGAATGCTACAGATGCGCAAAAGAAGAGTATTCTAAAGAGAGTGCTACAAAGCCCACAGTTTGGGCAGAGCTTGATTAGCCTTACTGTTGCACTGAGAGATGGGGGACTGAGGGGTGTGGCTGATAGTTTGGGTGTCCCGTTGAACCCCGGTGAAGAGGGTGCGGGAGAAGACCAGGTAGGGGTCTTTGTACGTGGTATCAAGAGGGGGGTTGAAAAGGAGCAAAGTGAAGAGAGCGAGATGGATATCGACTGAGTGATTACCAAGGGAGAATTGTTCTTATGATCACTACTTTTGTAATGAGATTACTACTACTTGCAGACAAATAATTACAATACCCTTTTCCAAGGCTTTTATTTTTGGTGACCACAAGAACTCCGGAACGAAATAATTCTATGCCATGATCTATTCGATCAACTCCCAGATATTTACAACCCCATCATCACCACAGCTTGCGATAATTTCCTCATTGTCGCTCTTGCGGTCTTTGTCCCACCGTTTACTCCAGGCCACGCAATTGACCTCATATACACCATGGGCACCTTCGAGTTCCGTGACAGTTCTCCATTCAGATTTTGAGCCTGGTGTTGTCTCCCCCTCTGCCTCTGCCTTCTCCACTAGTGGAAGCTCCTCGTAAACAACCACCCTTCCATCTCCACCACAACTCACAATTCTCCCACTCCTTGCACTCCACGAAATGCTATATATCGCCCTTGTATGTACCTTCGGTAATGTCGCTTCGTGAACCCACTCCTCCTCCACCGGTGCCCCTCTCAAGATACTCGGCACCGCCCTGGCACCCCCTTGCTCCACCGACCTCTTCACCCGAGTCCAAATCCTCACCGTTAGGTCATCCGAGCAACTCGCTAATCTCGCCGACCTCCCCTCCTCAAACCTCGGTGACCCAGGCTTCTCGAAGTCCACATACCAGACAGTACTAGTATGACCTTCAAGCAATGAACAACAAACCCAGTCGTCGACATCCTCACGATACAGCCTCACTGTATCATCGTAGCTACTACTTGCCAGGAGCTCCTCCTCTGGATGCCAAGCCACACATTTTACATCCTGCGTATGTTCCTGCAGCACCGCAATAGTCTCGAAATTGTCTTCAGACATCTCCTCCCATATCCACACTGTCTTATCTCTACTACATGTCGCGAGGAAGTTCCCGCCAGCGCTCCATGAAACACATTTAATCTCGTTTTCGTGGCCGTCTAGGACAACGGCGAAGTTCCAGTCGGAGGGGGTGGTGGGTCGTGAAGTTGGGTCATCTTCATCACGCCGCCAGATCCCAGCGGTAGCGTCGAAAGACCCAGTAGCAAGGACGGATTCTCCGTTGGTGTTGGGCTTCCAGGCGACGCTACGGATAGATCGTTTGTGCCCCCCATCGATAGTGGAGATGAGCTGGTAGGTGTTAAGAGAGGTGATGCGAGAGGTTCGGTCGGAGGAAGCGGTGGCGAGGAGGGGGAGTGTGGGATGGATTGAGACGCACCATGTGCGGTCGGGGTGGGGGGGGAGGGAAGTGATTTTTTGGAGGCGCATGGTGGTTGTATTTTGGCGGGGGAGGGTTAGCGATAGTGGGGTTGTGGGCGATAAGAGGCGGGCTGGACAATGGCGTTGTGTAGTGTATGTAGTGTATATAAGTGCTAGCTACATGTAACCATGGGTGTGCACAACAACACCCGTGTGTGTGATGTGTGGGATTCTTTTCTCATTGTGTCCAGCTTCGTCTGTAGTAGAGAGGTCGGACTTACTTCTTGAGCTTATAGCACGGAGGGGCCCAGATTCTACGTGTACTCATAAGACTACCTTTGGGGGCTACACGTTATCCTTCACGTCGTCAGTGCTCTCTCTTCGTGGTAACAGCCTCACGACACAACCACTCATCGACACCGCTACGGGTTCAGTTTTGTGTTGGAATGGTGAAGCATGGAGAATAGGGGATGACGCGTTGGTACCCGGTGTTAATGATGGACAAGAGGTGTTTAACCTTCTCCTTGCGGCAGAGAAGGTAGAAGTGGCATTGCAAAAGATTGCAGGCCCATATGCATTGGTATATTTTGACGCGGCTAGAGGAAGGGTGTGGTTTGGTAGGGATGTGTTAGGGAGACGGAGTCTACTGTGTAGGCGTGAGGGGGAAACACTCGTAGTTACAAGTGTGGGTGATGGGGATAAGGGTGCTGGGTGGAGGGAGGTGGAGGCTGGGGGGATTGAGTGGTTGGGCTTGAACGGTGGTTTGGGGGTAGTGCCATATTTGTGGGAGGGGGATGGAGAAGAAGAGTTCATGGTGATTTCTACTTTTTTGGTGGTTGGGTGCTAGAGCTGATGTGTTACAGAGAATGCCCTTTCAGAGGTTAAATATGGATGTTATAGACACTGAACCGCTGACCCATGAGAGTGCGGAGGTTGTAGAGTTTAAAGAAATCCTGATGGGTAGTGTTGATACTCGTGTTAGGGATATTCCCGGGCGTGGGGAAGATGTGAGGATAGCGATATTGTTTTCGGGTGGTTTGGACTGTACGATGCTTGCGAGGCTAGTGCATGAGTGTTTACCAAAGCACGAAGGAGTTGACTTATTAAATGTTGCATTTGAGAACAGGAGAGTGATCGATGCACGGAATGGGCCAAATACAGCGGTTGGAAAGAAGAAAAAGAAAAAGAAAAAGAATGGACAAGAAGAACCTGAGGTTGTGGTTGAGGAACCGGTCAAAAAGGAAAAGGAAGATAAAAAAGAGGTCAATAGTTACGAGATCTGCCCCGATCGCATTACTGGCCGCAAATCCCTCACAGAGCTCCGCCGTGTCTGTCCAGGCCGTGATTGGCGCTTTGTGGCAATTAACATACCGTACGAGGAGCTCCTAGCGCATCGTCAGGTTGTAGTTGATCTGATACATCCCCATAATACGGAGATGGACTTCTCCATTGGTGTGGCGTTCTACTTCGCGTCTAGGGGTACTGGGCTTCTATCAACCATCGGTTCTTTAGAGCCTGTAGTTTATACTACTCCGGCACACATCCTGTTCTCTGGACTCGGTGCTGATGAGCTCTTGGGTGGATATGCGCGCCATTCGACAGCATATAAGTTTAGGGGTGCCGAAGGCCTTCTAGGGGAGTTGCAGCTCGATGTTTCACGTCTTGGAAGGAGGAACTTGGGGAGGGATGATAGGGTGCTTGCACATTGGGGTCGCGAGGCACGTTATCCGTTTTTAGAGGAGAGGGTCGTGGGATGGTGTATGCGTGCTGGGTGGCAGGGGAAGAGGGATAAAGCGTTGTTGAGGTGTCTTGCAGTGCATATGGGGATGGGGGAGGTAGCTGGAGAGCCTAAGAGGGCAGTGCAGTTTGGGAGTAGGAGTGCAAGAATGGAGTCAGGGGAGAAGGGGAAGGTTAAAGGGACCAAGGTGCTAGAGTGAGGTTTCTTCCTTGCTCTGTGTCTATGAGTGAGAGCAGAGAATGGGCGAAGGTGGAAAAATACGGTGAGATCATTTTTATATATCCCTTTTATTATTTTTCGCCCGTCGTCCATGTGCTACTGCACTAGAAAAACCAAACCATGATGATAACCAGATACTCATGAGCTCTTAATCGGTGTAAGTTACGTCACTTCCCGACCTCTAACTTCCTCTCATTGTCCCTTCATTCTTGTCTCCGTTTGTCTTTATCACATCCCTGTCCCTTTTCCTTCACCGTAGTCTAGATCTAAGTGTTTTCTTCTCTATGAGAAAGTTAACCTGGCTAGACTAGGATGTAGGAGAGGGTGTGGCAAGGGTGTTGTGAGGGATCGGGTAGACGATGGGCGTGATAGGGGGGAGAGGGAGCGCTGATCATCTAAAGGCAAGTCTGATATTTGGGGCACGGAAATAGTATTACAAGATGTTTTGGGATGTTATAATTGGTGGCAATGGACTGACTTTGTGGGGGTTTATAGGTGTCATATGCTGTTTGGATAACTGATCCAGTTGTGGTCTTTACGATGGTCATTTATTTGTCATAGGTTTACCGGTCCCGCATCTCCGGATATAGCCGCTTTATTGCCTTGATGGGATACTGGTCCATGGTGTTTATGGTGTTTTCTTTAGGTGTTTTCGTGGCTACCCTATATAAGGATCTAGTATATCAGTGGAATGGGGTTTTTGGAAGGGAATGGCTGGTTTATTAGTAGAGGTTAGAGAATGCTTATCTTATCTAGTTCACAGCTGATCACTCGTAGAATCAGAGTATCTTATGGTGATGTTGATCAATAATAAATATAGAACCCCCAAATACCCGCAATAATAATAAATAACCAATCCCTTAAAGAAATATCCCAACCTAGACTAAGAACGGATAAATCCTCTCGCACCTTAACAATCTAAACTAATACCACCAACGCCACCATAATAACCTTCAAAGCTTACTAGTCTGTATCAAACTTAACATTATACGTAAATGTTGTCTCCTTATTATTTAGCTCCGCTAGGCTCGTCGCAGGTTTATCCAACCCCGGCATCTGGATATTATCGAACCACAATCGTGAGATATTGGCAGTCTTGTCATGACCATGCAATATCATGTACCCCAGCCCCTTATCCCAGACTTTGATATTCTTGACCCTCACTTTAGAAACCGGGCCAGATCCGTCATGCGTCGGATTCTTTTTATCTCCATCCTTTGGATCCTCTGTGTAAAACACTAACCAGCTACTTTGGCCAACCAAGGAGAGACTGATTCTCTCGACCTCCATCCGATTGAATGTGACATCCTCAACATATGAAGTTCCCCACTATAAAAAAAATTGTTAGTACTGAAAGCAAACTCTTATTTAGGGTGTGATGGAGGCTTACCTTATGATTTATTCCCAGCCCAATGGATGCATCATAAACTACCCCGTTCTGGAAAGTGACGTTCTTATGGGGCATGAATACGCCCTGGCCAACCTTGAACCCGAAGCACCTAGTCCAAGCGATACAATCATCAAATACGATATTCTCAAGCGCCTGCGGAGGCGGGAGTTCATCGTCCCACTTCGGGAAGATCTTTGTGAACGTCTTTGTCGAGAATGGGTCGTCGAGACTGATTGCGATCGCATGCTTTACTGTAACCCATTTACTTTCCATCGGGTCTATACCGTCGTTCTCGCTCATGCTAAGTGAGTTGAACCATTTCATGTTTTTGAAAAGTAGGTGTGAAGAGCGCATTGGAATAGTAGACCACGAAGAGGACTCTTTGATGATGATGCCGTCGGCTTCAAAGTGTGTAGTGGCAATAGGTGCGAGGATGTTGTTGTTAATCTTCCCAACGTTGGATCCATATCTACCATTTCCATCTAATGTCCCCCGTCCGTAGATCTTGATGTTTGTGGTATTGAAGTCAGTTCTGATCCACCAGGTGACGTCTCGGCCTTGTGAGTCCTTGTGCCAATGTGTCTGATAGTCTGCCTTTACGCCTGAGAATCTTAGAAATGCTCCAGGTTCGAGGTAGAGCTCGGTGTTGCTCTTTAGTACTAGGTTTCCTACAATGTATAGTCCTTTTGGGACGTATACCGTAGCTCGGAGTGGCTTTTTTTGTGCCTTTTCGAAGGCTGCTTCGGCGTTGTCGATGGCTTTTTGGATTGCTATTGTGGCTAGAGATTTACCAGTATCGTCGGCGTTGTAGTCTTTTCCACGAACATTAAAGATGAAGGGTCCCTTTTTGGTAGGCTTGTTAGTTTCAAGTGCATCTGCAGCGATAACAAGTTCTTTGAGTTTTCCAATCTTAACAATAACGTATTCATCCTTTGGTATGGCGAAAGATACGCAGCCTTCGTTACGCTGAGGTTTAATTCCTAGCTTTTTGGGCGAGATTCGAATATCCTTGATGTCCGTTTCATCGGGTATCGTGATTGTGATGTATGTGGGTTTTGAATGCATTGAGAAGTGGGCATAGTCATATTCATGGAACTTCATCACTGGAACCGGGACCGCACCGACCATGAGAGAGAAGACACTGGAGGTGTTGTAGATTGATGGTAGGGGATAGGGGATAACGGACCCCTCTATGGGGGCAAACCCAGGGACAGAACAAACCATCTAGGATATAATGAAAGGTACTAAGGGAATATGAAAGAAAGATAATAGTACGAAATGAGAAATGATGAATTGATGAGGTTATGATACGTTAAAGGATAGGTAGGAGAGTAGGGTGTATTTAAATCTCTTGGACCTTTCAAAGGTATCTTTAAGAGGTAGGATCGTGGGGCTTATCAATGGAGGTGAGAATCAGGCTGTGTGTACTATGGCTCCGGATTGTTGTTTATTTCCATGATGGAATACCGATGAAGTGTCTATTTCCCACCAAATTACTATCCAGTAACCAATAGTAGATAGAGTGTATACATGTACCTGTATATTAACTATCCAAGGGTTCCGTGTTGCACAGGGGTTGAAATAGAGTTGTCTGGAGGTGTTGCTGCGGACGGAGCAAGCCCCAGCAACCTGGAAGTGTATTGAATGGCCCGGTGAGATGTCTCGTAGGGCTGTAGAGATTACATGTAGCTACCGCATTCCCCGGTAGGTGTTTAATATACATATGTATAGTTTGACATCCATGCTTAGAGCTCCATGTTGATCTATCCGACCGCATTCCTCGGACTTGTGGGCAATTTTTAGTAATAGAAGCAATGAGGAATGTAAATCAACCTCTAATAATGTAACCTAGAATAGGTATAGTAACTGAGGTGCTAGTGGGAAGGATAGAAGAATAGCTAGATTCAATATTCTAGTTATTAATAGCAGTAAATTGGATAAACCTGAAGAAAGATGTACAAAATATGTACATTTCCTAGCAAGGTTATTTTTAAAAAGTGGGTAAAGTACATGTAGCGATAGTACATGTACAGTACCTATCAGTCCTGTGCGTGGAGACGTCATCACGGTTGGAGGATATACATCACGGGCCCGTGACCCCTGTACTCGGAGACCTCAGTTGTGGAGCACAACGTCACACACAGAGCAGTATACTCAGTTCCACCAAAATGTCTACAGATATCAACTTGCGCTCTTCTTATGTGCGGTACAAGAAAAACACCGGCCAGCTAGTCCGCTGGCTTGCCAGTACTGTATCCGCCGTAACTCTCCCCCAGCAGGCTCCTCCCGCAACCAACAAGCAATCGAAATCGAAGAAAGGTGGGAAAAAGGGCAATCAAAACCAACCGCCACCACCACCACCATCCCCCAATATAGAGCCTCTTATCTCGATTCGAAGCTTTGTCGAGTATGCAAAAATAATTTCTTCGGCGGACCCAAAGGTTAAAGTTCCCCCAGCTGTTTACTCACTATTCGATTCGGTTATCCATGCTAGACGCATGGTAGCGTCATTTTACCGCCAGCTAGAGACGGATGCAGAAGTCGAAGCTAAGAATGGAAGTCATATGGCTTTCATAAATATTCTAGAAACTACATTTGACATCTTAGGAGGCACAAGCTGGAAAGAGGCAAGGAAGCTAGAAAAAGAGAAGATGAGGGCCGAAGGGAAAGGTGCTGCTGAGGTCGAAGAAGAGGATCCGTTAAAATTGAGCAACCGATTCGCCGAACTTGAGGTTTGTGCTTGCAATTTTACTACCCAATATATTCTAACACATTTAGGTTGAAGATATTGACCTTGGCCTGGAGGAGCCTGAGGCACCGGCTGCACCTGGTCAAAAAGGCAATGAATGGATTGTAGATATTGTTAATAAGCCTGGTCCTAAGAAAGGCAAGAAAGGAAAGGCCCAACAGCAGGTTGGGATTGTGGAGGACCTGGGCACTGCCGAGGAAGCAAGCTTTGCTGTCTGGTGCTTTTTCGTGGATGTTAACTCCATGAGAACATATCTCAAAGCTGTTTGGAGTAAAGTTCGGAAGGGAACTATTGATATGGTTACTGCTAGTGTTGGTACGTTCCCGATTCTTAGCTGTTTGTGTGCACTACTAAACTTTGTACTACAGTCACTACAGTGGCGTTAGAGCAGGTCGAGCAAATGGAGGCCTGCCTCCATGTGTCGTTCCCTCACATTAAAGATCATCAAAGTCTCCTAAATACTTTGCTGAGAGATGTGCCGCTAAAAAAGATTGCCGATGCAGGGGTTTTTCGGCTTCTGGATTTTGCTCTCTTTGGCCCTCTTCATATACTCTGTTCCTTCCGTTGGAAAGTATTTCAGGATACACCCTATTCTCAGGGCAAGAAATTCAAGGAACTGCCATCAGTAAACACCTTAGATGGGTTAAGCTGGGGGGCTAGTAGTGTAATGATACAGGCCTTAGAAAAACAGGCATACTTTTTAGATCAGTAAGTACGACAGAGAAGCAGGCTTAAAATTGCCGGTGCTAATTTTCGTGTGCATCTATATAGGTACTTATTCAATATTCTTATGGCTACTGAATATGCAGATAGAACAAAGATGGCTATCGACCCGCGACTTGGCGATTCCGCTTTTAACCGTGATTTCTGCAATTACATCCATACAGGGAAGCTATACACTCGTCTAGTGCTTTCCATGCAACTTCTTCTCGATTGCCGCGCACAGCTCGGGAAAAGACTAGAAAAAAAGAAATACCAGTCCTCGTATGCTCTCAAATTTATTAATAACCAACAAAAAGTCATTGAAAATTCGATAAGCCGCTTGCATATTAGTAATAGGGGGGGATCGGATTACATTGCGAGGACATTAGCAATGCTAGGAGAAAATATGGATAATTGGAAAAAGTTTGCTACATTTAAACCTGATGGAAGATATGGAGGCATCACGTTTCACGATGTACGAGACGATTTCCTGAGCGAGAATCCATGGCACCTGGGGCTTGTTTATGCAGAAGGTCCATAATATAACCCAGTTTTGGACTTAAGGAGGGCATTGAGCTAACAAGGACATCAAACACAGTCTCAGTACAAATGTTTAGGGTTGCGTCTGGTACCGCATCATTTTCCTTTATTACCTTTTTACACCTCTACAACTTTCTTTTACACATCTCATCCATTGTGCCCGGTGCAACGAACCTCGTAGCTAGTCCTTTGCTCGAACTTCTCTGTGATGCATGGGGACAACAAGTCTTCCAAGGACAGCGCCCCACCGTGAATTTCCGCAAACGTCTTGCCCTTTCATCCTACCGCGATATTTCTACTTTAGTCTCGGACCGAGATCATCGCAAACCTCAAGGCCCAAAGCGTGTCCCACTGGAGAAGCTTGTTCTGCCCACGGTCGTCTCAACATTGCACTCAGTCGTCGCAGACCATTACAAACTGAAGGGCCGAACATACGATTGGATCGAAAAATCTGCCTTGGGTCTCGAGAAAGACATTCGAAACTTAGAACGAAATTCCCGCAAGAAGAAAAATATACTACAATCCTTGTCCCCAGCACAACTTCTAGATAAAGTTTGCGAAGCCCTCTACTTTGACTTTAATGGGAAAGTTCCAATTGGTAGAATTGATCTCTGGAAATGTTGGACCCTAGCTACAACAACTCATAAAGCTGTCTACGATGCCACTAAAGACGAATTCGAGAAGCTTGCAACTAAAGATGCGTCTGGATCTCCTAATGCCGTTGACGTAGATATTACGGGGAGCATCATAAACCTGGAGAATTTCAGTCAAAATCCGTTGATGCAAAAGAGGGTCTTGGAGAAGGTCAGAGTTGCCGTGGAGGGAATTTTTTCAGATGTGAATCTAGACCGATATTTTTTACCTATGCCACCGTCAAGATTAAAAGGCTGGGAAGATGGCTCGGGGAAGGGAAATACTGTCTCGAAGGAATAGGGCTAAGAGATGACGAAAAAGATATAAAGATGGAGATATTGGGCCCCCCATAGGGGGTGTGACCTACTATACTAGCAACTATAGAGTTAATCGATACTTGAAGAGTTAATGTGAAAATGATGGTGTTTTTGAGTCCTGCGTAAATTATCTGAATGTAGTGCCGAGTACCGAATTCACTATCTCCGTCTAGAACTTATACCTGCCTGCGGAGACTTAAATCTTTTCTAAAAGAGCGTAGAATAATTATATATAACTCACCAATATAATATAGAATAATGTGAGACCTGTACTACCTTCATATCCCTGCAGTTGATTGCAAAATGATATTCTGCAGTAGTAGGAGGCGACTCCAAACTCTCGACCCATTAAATGCTATTAGCTAGCTAGCACTTGCCTTATTTTATTTTATTTTTTTGTTTTAGTTCATAAATGCACTTGCCTTATATTAACACAACTGTTGTACATGTATCTACACTACAATGCTACAGAAACGCCTCTTCGTCAGTATGATTATTAATTTCTCGATTTGGAAGCCGTCTATCCGAGATTTATCAGGGGTGGATTGAAATGCCAAGTTAAATCCTTTAACCGAAAGGAGTAGAAGACCTGTACCTGTCTAGATATGACTCTTCCTACAAGGATATCGGGCAGCTCTAAATCTGCAGAGTAGTTCTTTAAATTCGCATCGGAAATCCGAGCTCCCCGATCGCATGTTCTTCCAAGTTTTTTTATCTTTCTAGCAATTTTGGCATCAATTTCTCAAGAGCGGGTTTTTGAGATTTGAAGACCTCAATCATGGCTGAAGGACACGAGTTACGAGATACCCAAGACTATTCAAGCACTCTATCGAAGAAGCGTACTGTTATCATCTTTATTGCTCTAGCAGTGACTCTATTCATCTCATTTCTCGACCAAACATCAGTCTCGACCTCTTTACCTGTGATTGGAAAGGACCTTAATGCAGTATCTACGATATCATGGGTAATAATAAAAAAGTCTTTCTAAACTTGGCGAGAATGTTATAAGCTAAGAAATGTATTTTTTTTGGGGGGGATAGGTAGGAACATCGTTTCTCATTGCTAGCACGGCATTTCTCCTGATTAATAGTCGCATGTCTGATATCTTTGGGCGGAAAACATGTTTGCTCATATGTCTGGGATTGCTTGGCGTTGGTGATCTACTATGTGGTTTCGCCCAGTCCAGCATTCAATTGTTCATCTTCAGAGCTTTGTCCGGTATTGGAGCTGGCGGTATAAATTCGATAGTTATGGTCATTGTTAGTGATATCACGACTTTGAAAGAAAGAGGCAAATATCAAGGGTATTTGGAAACGTTTATTGCTCTGGGAAATGGAGTTGGCCCACTTATTGGTGGTGCATTCTCGGAGAGTGCCTCCTGGAGGTGGACTTTTTGGCTGCCTGTAATCTTGGCTGTATGCGCGGCGACTGCGGTGGTGATTATGTTGCCGAAGGCTACAGTCGAAGGTAATTGGAGGCAAAAAGTCGGACATATCGATTTCATGGGCATATTATGCAGCTTGACAGCGGTTCTTTTCATCTTGGTGTGTGATCCTCATCCAGAATAAGACTATAATTCAACTAAGCTAATATAATGATCAATTAGATCCCAATTAGCGGTGGAGGAAGTATCTATTCTTGGGACTCGCCACTTGTCATCTCCTTCCTCACAATCGGTGGAGTCGCGGCTGTTTTGTTCGTATTAGTAGAGTGGAAATTTGCGAAGGTTCCAGTCATGCCTAGTATGTTCACTATTCTATACTTTAATTCATTAACTAAAATTCCGGGTACTTCAAGTCCGTATATTTGAAGCCCTTGCGGCGAAGATCATCTTGCTGCACAACTTCCTCACAGGTGTAGTCTACTGGGGTAATCTTTACTACCTTCCATTATACTACCAGAATGTACGAGGCTATTCACCAGTAATGTCAGGGGTAATGATATTACCTCTACTCCTAGCATTCTCAATTGGATCATCATCTGCCGGTGTCATCATCTCGAGGGTTGGTAAATACAATGGGGTATTGAGGACAGGTTATCTCCTTTGGACCGCTGGTGCTGGTGGGCGAATTTCATTGCATAGAACGAGTCATATCAGCGTGATGGTTATAACACAAATCATCGAAGGCGTTGGTGTCGGGTTCTGCTTTCAGCCAGGTATCTTACAATCCTAACTCTACGATATAGGATGGCTGCTAATTAACAAACATTCAGGTATGATTGTGCTATTGGCAAATTCTCGAAAAGAAGACCGTGCTGCAGCCACTGGCCTTCGGAACTTTTTAAGAACTGTCGGCGGTGCAGTTGGACTTGCTGGTATCCCTCCTACCCGTCTCACTTATGAATTCATGTTAAACTGACCTGATACCTTTAAGCATTTTCTGCCATTCTGAACAATATCCTTCTTTCTAATATCCCGGCAACGGTATCTCCTTCAATGGCATTGCAGTTCACTACTATAAGTGGTCTCTCGGATGTTGAAAGAAACGCTATCATCGATGCGTACATGAAGGGAATCCACGTGATTATGTGTCTAGGATGTCCAATCATAGGATTATGTTTTCTGAGCAGCTTCTTCATAAAGGATGTTACTTTGGAAGGCCGTAAAGAAGCACCTTAGGATACTGCTACAGAAGAGGAGGTGACCGAAAAGGAGACTCCTGCAGTGAATTCGGACAACAGGGTTTAGTAGGTATATTAGAATCTGAAGGTGTATATAGGGGTTGAATTATACACGCAGTGCGTAATGTATAATATTTATTGAGTAACGGATGTTATATTTGAATAATAATAATAATTGTTTTTTTTAGAACTAATCCTTGGTATATTAAAGCTGGGCCCGTTTCTTGGACCCTGGGTTTATATCTAGTTTGGTCGTACGGGAATATATGCAAATTGGGTTAGAGGTTAAAGTTCCCTCTACAGGAAAGTGACCCGCGCAATTACGATGACTCGGTGTGTTGGTGACACCGATTGCCTCATGTTTGGCACAGCTGATATACGTAAATTCCAGATCGCGGACATTCAGTAATAAGATCAACAACGTGGGGGTGGTAGCTATAGCCAATGATTATTTAACGTCAAAATTAAAAGCACTCGACTCCACGATGTGATGGATATACGGAGATACTATATGTAAGTTCTTTCTTTTTCTTTTCTTTTCTTTATATCAAGCAATTTATCGTTTCTAGATACAAAATACAATATTAGCACGCAGTTTTGCATGATGTAGTTATACCTGAATATTGCCAAGAAAGCGACCAAGAGAAATCTGCGGCTCTCAAAGGTCTCAAGTTTTCTCGCGGCTCTTTTAAGCGCTATTCTCAGATGGGTAGAGAGTACATGTACCTCTTATAAAAATACCGGGACTATGATAGAGTCCTATCCTACATGCATACGTGGGGTTGTGCAGGGGGGGGGTCAAAAAATGAGTGCACTCCTTCAGGCAACCCATTCTTGGCGTTTTACTATCAAGGCAACCCACATTAACAATTGACTTCAGCCAACCACGGATATTTAAATACTGGACGATTATGACAGCTGCCTTTGTCCGCAGAAGGACGATAAAGCTTTGGTTTTCTTTGGGCACCTCGTTCCGACTGTCTTACTTGAGGGATTCGTTCCGGGGAGCCCCATTTGGCTGTAACTATGGCCAATTGGTGCCAGTATTTGTTTCCTGCATGCGCAGCAGATTAAGCAAGAATTTGATCAGGGGGCCATTTCTTAAGACACCGTGCCGTATTTTGATTATGTGATACTCCGCCCCTCCTCCTCTATGTATCTTAGTTGACTCTTTGTTACTCTGCTAAATGTTCATACGAGCGCATTCCTGAAATTCAATACTTCAATTTTGCAGTCTACTACTACTTTACTTGAGCTACATAGAATAACTACTTTATCCTTTACTATTTTTTAGTAGATGGCGACTCCGCACAGGTATTCTTCCCTTTTTAATGATATATAGGTGGCGTAAAAAACACATGTACTAACAAAGTCTAAAGAGCTAGAGGTGCCCAAGTTTGTTTCCAATTTAGAGATGGGCGATGTACGCGTGGAACCAAATGCAAGTTTTCTCATGATTTAGCTACTGCTGGGCCTTCAAGAGCACCAGGTTCACCACTTAGAACACCGGCAAGAGGCCAGGGCCCCGCTGGACGTGGCCATACACCAGGTACACCAAACCAAGGCACGCAGCGTCGTGAGAATATACGTGGGCCTGAAGATAGATCGGAGCAAGCTTACCGTGACTGGCGTCGCGGCCTCGGCAGAGATGGAAGTTCACCAGATTTAACCGGAACGGAAATGGGCAGTTTCTTGCAAGATGCATTAGAGATTCTTCAAACCGGAGCTGCAGGCGTGAAACAAAGTGTAGTGAAAGATCTTGGAGATGAAAGGGGACTCCGAAGAGTCAGACAAATCGTTGAGTCGGACTTCACCATGGGCTATAGCGTTACCAAACCAAGATTCCATCCTCACTGCATCACGTTTCTTAAATTAATTTCCCACGATGGAGTCCAATCATCCCTTGTTCTCGAGGCAGCAGTAGGAACGATATTCAATGTCATTTACGGACCTGATGGGAGTCGTGGGGTCGACTTCTTCAAGGGAGTGAGTAGAAATCTTGTGAAAGCAAAGACGGCCCCAGAGGATTGTTACGGGCTAGAAGAGGTGGAGGCATTCGAAGAGGCACTTGCAGCTACAGCAGCAGCATTGCTCAACACAATCAGGCTTAACCAAGGCGCGGCAGTCCAGACTGATTTTGCGGATATAGTTTTGCGTCTTCGATCTTGCTATGACGAAGATGAGAGTCAACATTCGAGTTTTTCCCTTCGGTCGGCACATCGGGATATTGAGAGGACCAGGGAGTTCTTGAAAATGGGCAGGCGGATAGATCGTGTTCAGCCCATAGCTCAAGCTGCTGCCCCTGCGTCAAATTTCGTCGTGTTCAAGCAAGCTGTGGATCTTCCGGGAAACTACTCTACTCAAGGGAGAAGGCACGATAATGATTTTGAACTTATTCAAGATATAAAGATATTACCAACTACGACAGAGATTATGTCCGATCGAGAGTCCTTTCTTCCACAAAAAGGGGTGGATGATGGACGCCCTTTGGGGGGTATTCATCGTTTGCTTGACTCCCAGTTTCGATTACTGAGGGAGGATACGGTTGGGCTCCTAAGGGACGGTGTTCGTCATATCCTCAACAATTGGGATGTCCTGGTCAAAGGCAAAGACGAAAAGGCCAAAAAGAGGGTGCAAAAAGAAAGCCAGGTACGAATTAGGATTTACGCCAACGCCAAAGTAGAACGGTTACGATACGACAGAAAAAAAGGGCTGGGAGTCGATGTTTCCTTCGATCAGCCCAAAAGATTGGCTGGCTTGAATAGAAAGAAACGTGGGGAATGGTGGAAGGAATGTAAAGAGTTGACTTTGGGCTCACTTTTAGGACTCGTTGGGGAGGACAAAGTAACGACATTCTTAACTGTTTCTGGGCGAGATGTCGACCCTCCAATGTCCGCAAAGCCAGAGGCTAGAATACCAGGTCAAATCGACAATCTTACTTCTGACAGCAATAGAGCCTCAGTCACACTTTCTTTGGCCAACCCTACGAATGCAGAAGATCAGTCCCGGATCATAGCCTTAGTCCAAAAACCTCCTCTAGGACTTATCATAGCAGAATTCTCTGGGATCCTATTCGTATCATTTGAACCAGTTCTCAGAGTTCTCCAAAGTCTCCATGTTAATCCAAACCTACCTTTCGCAAAATGGGTTATACCCCAACCGTCCCAGCCCCCAGTTGGGACGCAATTAATCTCAGGTCTACTACGCCAAAAAAATACCGTGAAGGTTCCCCCACCACTCTATCTAGTTCGTAATAGAATACCTCTAGATCTTAGCTGTATCACCACAAAAAAACAAAGGCTGTCCTTTTCAATTGATAGACCAGTTACCATGGAGGAGCTTGCAAAAAATACAACTCTCGATCCTGGCCAATGCGAAGCAATGGTGGCGGGGCTACAAAACGAACTTGCTCTCATTCAAGGGCCTCCGGGAACGGGAAAATCTTATGTTGGTCTACAGCTAGCAAAAGTACTACTAGCAAATCGTGAGCAAACAGCAATCGGTCCGATAGTTTGCGTGTAAGTATTCCCACCCCTAGCCTAGGTTCTTAATATCTCTAGCCAGAATGAATGACTAACATTCAGCTATATAGATGCTACACCAACCATGCACTTGATCAGTTCCTTGAGAGTCTCATTGATGCTGGTATTGGGCAAGTCGTACGTCTCGGTTCTCGGTCAAAAAGCTCAAAGCTCCAAAACAATACTTTGCAAATAGTCAGCAAAGGCTCAGAGCGAACAAAAGCGGAAAGGCATGATGTTTGGCAATGTATGCAGACTTTGGATGACATTGAAGAGGATATGGGTGAAGTGTGTGACTTGATATCGAGGCCAGACGGCTGGAAAAAACTAAAGAGCCACTTAGAAACAAAGTATCCACATTACCACAGTGCTCTTTATGGAACTGGTGGTGATGATGAAGAGGGTTGGACCGAAGTTGTTAATACCGCACATATAGTCAATAACTGGCTTCAAGGGCGGGGGATCCATGATCATGTAAGAACACTCCCAAACACAAATCGCTCGACCAGAAGGCTTCTTTCAGCAGACCCAGAGACAGGTCAACTCATAAATATCTGGAATATGTCACTTAGAGAGCGGGCTACCCTCAAAGCGTATTGGGAGAAGGAGATGAGAGATTTAGTCAAGAATAGGCTACAGGAAGCAGTGAAGTTACATACAGAAACTAGCAATACCCTCAAACAACAATATCGGGAGTTGGACAAACGATGTCTTGAGATGGCTCATGTTATTGGTGTCACTACAACTGGGTTAGCAACAAACTCAGAATTGCTCCGAAGTCTGCCATCGAAGGTCTTGATATGCGAAGAGGCTGCTGAAGTCCTCGAGGCCCATGTATTAACTGCGCTACTACCATCAGTAGAACATGCTATTCTTATCGGAGACCACCTACAATTACGCCCCCAAGTCGCAAGTTATCACCTATCAGTAGAGAGCGACACAGGGAAAAAATACGCTTTGGATGAATCCCTATTCGAAAGACTGGCCAACGAACGCTTCAAGAACGGTGGAAAGTTTCCAATTGCACAACTTGATACCCAGCGCCGTATGCATCCTTTGATATCTTCTCTTGTGCGTGAGACGCTGTACCCAAAGCTTCGGGATCACGAACATACCAAATCGCACCCGGACATTCCTGGGATGAGGAAAAAATTGTATTGGCTCGATCACCGCAAAATGGAGGATTCCGCCTCTGGTGATGGCGAAAGTAGCTCTAAGACACACGAATGGGAAATAAGTATGGTGGTTGGGCTCGTGAGACATCTATCTCGACAAGGAGTGTACGGAGAAAAAGATATCGCCGTACTTACACCATACCTTGGCCAATTGCAAAAACTAAAAAAGAGACTGGGGTCAATCGTTGAGTTGATTGTGGGAGAGAAAGACCAGGAACAGCTTGATCTTGAGGACGATTCAGATACGGAAGAATCACCAAACACCTCGACTCAAGATGTTCAGAAGGGGAGACTGCTTGATGCTGTGAGGGTTTCTACAGTAGATAATTTCCAGGTAAATTCCCTTATATCTGAGGATTTCAAATAAGTCTTCTTTACTAATACAATACCTTAGGGAGACGAAGCAAAAGTTATCATCATATCTTTAGTTCGGAGTAATGAGCAGAAAAACTGCGGGTTCCTTAAAACACCTAATCGAATAAATGTTCTTTTAAGGTATTGTAATCTTCTAAGCGTCATAAGGAAAAAAATAAACACCCTAATTTTTTTTATAGTCGTGCACGCGATGGAATGTACATCATTGGAAACGCAGAGACTGCATGCGCCAAATCTCCTATGTGGACTAAGGTTGTCGGATTGATTGAGGATGGTAATAATATAGGGACCGGATTTCCCCTCCAGTGTATGCGTCACCCCGACAACCGGATGTCTGCATCTACTCCGGAAGACTTCTTGATAAAGTCACCAGAAGGCGGGTGTTCAATAAATTGTGGACTTCGACTTGATTGTGGCCACACGTGCATTTCGAAATGTCACTCGGAACCTTTGCATAAAGCAATGGAGTGCATGGAACCATGTACCAAACAGTTCGCAGACTGTGGGCATTCGTGTCCAAAGAACTGCTGGGCTCCATGTGGTCAATGTACTCAGAAGATTGCTAATGTGGAACTTCTCTGTGGGCACATCGCGACCTCGCTCGGTTGTTTCGACGCACGAAACCTCGGACGGGTTAAGTGCACACAAACTGTAACGAAAAGAGCACTTTTATGTGGCCACGAAATTAAGGTAGCCTGCCACACGGATATCAACAAAGTTCAATGCAAGACCATCTGTGGCGAAAACCTGCCATGTGGACATCAATGCAACAAACAATGCTGGAGCTGCATAAAGGAGAGTGATGATGGTTCTATAGTTACAAACCATGGTACCTGTTCGAATACATGCGGAAGACCCTTTACGACCTGCAACCACGGATGCCCAAAGGTCTGCCATTCAGGGCAGCCGTGCAGTCCTTGTGTTCAACCTTGTGAAGTCCGTTGCAGTCATTCTAGATGTCCGAAGAAGTGCAGCGAGTCTTGTCCACCATGTGCCGAGCAGTGTACTTGGTCTTGTGTTCACCGCGAACGCTGCACCATGCCTTGCGCAGTACCATGCGATATAATCCCTTGTTCAAAACGTTGTGAGGAGAATCTAAGTTGTGGGCACCGATGCCCCGGGGTTTGCGGCGAAGCTTGTCCAAATGTTCAATTCTGCAAAGAATGCGCAACACCTGAAATATTGGAAAAAACAGTTGATTTTATTATGTACGACACCTACAAAGATGTTGATCTCGACGCGGATCCCATCCTATTCCTCACTTGCGGTCATTTCTACACCGTTTCAAGTCTGGATGGAATCATGGACTTGAAAGAAGCGTACATCATAGACGAGGAAGGAAAAGTTCTTAGACCCAAGCCATCATCTGGCGTTCAATCAGGAAAATCACCAAAAGGTTGTCCTGAATGTCGGAAGCCCTTACGTGACATCCATCGCTACAATAGAGTCGTTAAACTGGCATTACTGGATGAGGCAACTAGAAGATTCGTGGCGAATGCGCATGAGGGCTATATGGCTTTGTTGAATAAGGTTTTGAAAATAGAAAAAGATCTTGAGGGTGGAAGGAAAACGTTTACTGCAGCAAACCCCCAGACAGGTGGCAATACAGACATTTCAAAAACTACTCAGGCCTTAAAGGACTACAAACGCAAAGGCCAAGCTTTGATTAATGAATCAAACTCTTTCACAAAAGCTATGGCACGCAGCGAGCAACCATTCGGCAAAATAAATTCTTTAGTAATCGATGCTAAAAGACGACGAAACATTACCACCTCCTTTGAGTTTGATGAAGCTGTTATTCAAACCGGTTTCCAATATCGCGGACAATCGTTATCCCTACGTCTTAATTGGGCGATACTCTGGGATTGGGATAACATCTGCAACAATCCGGATGTTGATGTGTATATTCGGGACAAGCTTCACTCTGATATCATGGGGCAATTGAAAATGCTAAAAACACGCTGCATCACTCTAGTGGAAAATTCAAATGAAGCCAGTTTACCTGTCCACGAGGTTGAAGCTAGAGTTTACCATGCGCAGTTTGTTGGGCTTGAGCTTAGTCGCCAATCAAAGAATTCAGGACCACCTAAAGCAGGAGAGGAACAGAGTCAGGAAGCTATCATTGCCGCAGCTCTTCGAGCCGAGACGGAGAGTCTAGAAGAGTGTAAACGCATATGCACACGATTTCCAGGAACGACAGCTCATCTTAAGGCCGAAATTAAGAAAGCATCGAAATTACTTGACGGTGGCAGTTTCTACAGCTTTGTGACAACAAAGGAGCAGCAAGAAATATACCAAGCAATGGCTAGTCAGTTCCGTGGAACAGGCCATTGGTATTATTGTGAAAATAATCATCCTGTAAGAATTACTATCCACTTTAGATATCTAGTGTATCAAGTAGCTAACGAAGTGATTAAGTTTACCGTCGGGGAATGCGGAATGCCTATGGAGTTGGCCAGGTGCCCAGAATGTGGAGCGCATGTTGGTGGTCGTGAACATGTAGCCACTGCTGGAGTAAGACGAGCAACGGAGATTGAGTCGCAATTCGCTCACCTTGCTACTGCACCTCGGGGCCCAGCAGCCCGAGCCCCAGCAGCCGTACGAGTTCCAGTAGCGCCCCGAGCTGCTGCCGTGCGAGTCCCAGTGGTGCCTCGAGCCCCGGTAGCAGCCCAAGTTCCGACAGCAAGAGCCCCAGTAGCAGCACGAGTCCCTGTGGCACCTAGAGCTCCAGTGGCAGCTCGAGAACAAGCAGCTCGAGAGCAAGCGGATCGAGAACAGGAAGCTCGACAGCAAGCAGCACGGGAGCAAGTAGCACGGGAGCAAGTAGCAGCACGGGAGCGATTAGCAGCACGGGAGCAAGAACAGGTAGCTCGAGAGCAAGCAGCAGCTCGAGAGCGAGAACAAGTAGCTCGAGATGTAGCAGAAGCTCGAGAGCGAGAGCAAGCAGCAGCCCGAGAACGAGAGCAAGCAGCAGCCCGAGAGCGAGAGCAAGCAGCAGCCCGAGAGCAAGAACTAGCACAATATATAGCAGCAGCTCGAGAGCGAGCAGCCCAGAGACAAGCAGCTGAAGAGCAAGCGGCGAGGGAGCAAGCGGTGAGGGAGCAAGCGGTGAGGGAGCAAGCGGCGAGGGAGCAAGCGGTGAGGGAGCAAGCGGTGAGGGAGCAAGCGGTGAGGGAGCAAGCAGTCCGAGATTTAGCAGCAGCTCGACAGCAAGCAATAGCTCGAAATTTAGCAGCAGCGAGAGAGCGAGCAGCCCAGAGGCAAGCAGCTGAAGAGCAAGCAGCAAGGGAGCAAGCAGCGAGAGAACAAACAGTAGCTCGACAGCAAGCAATAGCTCGCGATCTAGCAGCAGCCAGAGAGCAAGCAGCAGCCAGAGAGCAAGCAGCAGCCAAAGAGTTAGCAGTAGCTCAAGAGCGAGACCAAGCAGTAGCTCGATATATAGCAGCGAGAGAGCAGGCAGAAGCAGCTCGACAGCGAAACCTAGCAGCAGCACGAGAGAGAGCAGCAACAGTTCGAGAGCGTGACCTAGCAGTGGCCCCAGTCCCAGCAGTGGCATCCCGTAACCTAGCGGCAGTGGCAGTAGCTCAGGCATCAATAGCAGCCCGAGCACCAACAGCAGTAGCCCAGGCCTCAGTAGCAGCTCGAGTAGCCCGATCAATGACAGCGCCAGCAGCAGCCCGAACACCAACAGCTCAGGTGCCAGTAGCTCGAGGGCCAGTAGCACCCCAAGCCCCAGAAGGAGCCGAAGAGCCAGTAGAGAGGAAAGTTGGAGGTCTTGCAAGTTTATTTGGTCGGTTTGGATTTTAATTTCTATCTTAGAAGAGTCTGTATTTTCTTTAGTTCCGGCATACATAAGGGGGGGTTCATAGTATAGTTTTTGTTTATCTACAAAGTAACGGAATACGGATATGATTTTCAAGTTTATTGGAGGAATAAGATATAATATCAAGGGATTTTGTACTGTATATTTTATTGTTCCTCTTGTAGTCATTCCCATGTGCTCTTGGCGTGTGTCTTACATAATTGACGAGTGATATTTTGTGAGGCTATTTTTTCTCTACATTAGCTAGCGCGACAGTGACAACGCCCAAGAATTAGACAATTTACATATTTCGCTTAAGAATTACCTAAAATCAATCCACCAACAATTGACCACCAATTCTAGTGATTCCCACTTTTTTATAGAGATTAAGTGGTGAATACTCGATTAATTACCACTATTACTATCATACCATAGTTTCCAAGCGCAAAAAAGAATAAAACTATTCGGCTAGCTAGCTAGACTTCCTACTTGTTAGTTGCCGGTCCCTCTTGACTTGACCCGGAGCTGATATTACAGAAACCTACATGTTACTCTCGAGTTAATCAGTGAATTTCTATAATAAACCTTTAACGGGCGGATTTCAGCACAATCATATGTACCTAACTAAAGCCAAAATATATACCACCACCATATTCGCTACTAATATATCTTATCTCTGCCAACTCTAATTAATCCACCATTATTAAAATATGAGACCATTAAATCTTCCTAGTAAATTTATAATCTTAAAGCATGACTATTCTAAAGGCAAGTCTCTAGGGTCATCACGCTTGGGTAACATGACGAATTATCAAGTAGCATTATCTAAGCGTGAGAACTAAGAATCTTAATTTTGATAACCGTAGTGTTAGTTACACACAGGGGTCCGAAACATATGAAATAAGCTATAAAATCAGGCTTTAGCAAAAAACTTAAAGTGGTTTCCAGGAGGAGCCTCATTCTAATTCCCTAAACACCAATTTCAGACACCCTACCCGCCCCTATAAAGTTTTAGCAAAGCCCAAAAAACTCGGTGTCCTTGATACATATAATAATGGCTCTTATGACTTGGTTCTTGATCATACTAAACCATACCATATATATGGTTCTAGCATATCCTGACCCCCGTTACCTGATTCTGGATTGTCTTGACCCTTATAACTTAATTCCAGCTCATGCTGTCCCACATTATTTGATCTTGCTTGATATTGGACCTCATTTATATCACTCGATAGGTTTTCTGCTACCTTGCGCAATCCATTTCTCTGCTCTAACGGGTACTGCTGCTGTTGAATCATTCTACGCCCGGTAGAGCCTATAATACTCCTCCTACTCTCCCGAGGAATTAAATTGTATGCCGTTTGCGTAGTCTGCTGTGCCAAAATTGTCATCAATTTTTCTCGTAGTCGTTCTTTTAATCCCTGAGCCTGTATCCCAATAGCAGTAGCCAGCAAGATTGCGTACTGGTTAAGTGTTTGTTGATCTGGAAGCGTTGTATAGCGTGATCCACCATCAATAAAAGAGTTTGGGATTTTAATTAGGATATTGAAGGAGGTCATGCAGCCTAGGATGAAGCGGTAGGTCCTCTGCATACTTGATCAGAAAATGATGACGTGGGGAATATGAGAGGGACGTACATCGCCATCTATAAGTAGCCCTATAGTTTGTGCCTTTATCCAACCAGACTTTGTTAATGCCGGTTGATCTGGCTCCTGAAAATAAAACTCGGGAATTCCCGGGACATGGGCGGGGATAAGGTGGATGGGACATCCCATAGCTCGGTACTGTGCAGCTTTGGCTGATGAAGGGAGGCTCAAAAACACTGTTTATTTCAGAAATAAACTATATCAATTTGAAAGGAGAAGCTTACGTTGAAATTCAGCGCACATGCCTATACACTGGATCATAAATATCTCTTTCTGCACTGTAAGCAAATTTATGCCCTTTGGGTCAAGATTGGCATCAGCGTATTCAAAGATGGCTTCTAGAGCATTAAAGAGAGCGTTTTCTTTGATTCGAAGAGCCATCTTTGGGCTGCTTGCTTTTATTGGACAGTAAGGGTGAGAAAGGGATGGAGTATAAAGCTTATATAGACGGTTCGCTAGAGCAAACGCTATACACGTATATATCTTATGTATGTAAACCGACTTAACTCTTGCTAACGTATAACATGCATGCCAAGGATATAGGCGAGCAATATGGTTGCACAACAATCAGGCAAAGGCCTGGATGAAGTTATAGTAATGATAAAACACAGTTCTGGCGATTTGTGTGAAACTTTTGGGCCTGAATGAAGAAATTTCCCGATAATTTGCTTAGTCTAAGCTAGGCCCTCTATGCCTGGATTCAAGTAGTTTTGATAACTCGTAGTCGGCGTGCTTAAGCTTTTACTATTAATACTTACGAACCTACCTAGGGTAGACCCTCTATCTAAGAAATTCTACTGAGTCGTACCTTATTGTAATATTTCTACCTATATTCTACCTTCCAACAGAAAGTAGCAATAACCTGGTATAGAATCTCAGATAACTATAAACTATCAATGTTATAAAATATTTATTGGTGCCCGCACCCAAATAACTATGAGTAAACATCTGAGGGTATAAAAGCACACTAAGTACATAACTCAGACATTCTTTCGCGGTCAAATCTCCTGATAGAGTCGAAAAATAAACCGAAAACAACATAACTTGATACGAAGACTCACACCTTCAGACTAAGCTCTCCTAATCCTCTCTGTGATCTCCAATGATTAGTTCCCACCAAAACATCTTCAACCCCTTCAAACACCCACTTCCATTTTTCCGCAAATTTTTCCGTTACCTCCCACCCGAGTGGATCCCAAGGATTCCCCCAAACAATAAACCCCGCAAATCCATGTCCCTCCTCCCAACAGCTTCCCATCATATCAAAACAGAGCTCCATATCATCAATTGCATCGCCTGCAAGGATAAAGTTATCTCGGAGTTGCGGTGAGGGGAAAATATCAATATAGGGGTGATGGGGAGTGGTAATCTGGATATACGTAGGTTGAAGAGCGGGGGGGAGGTTCAGGTTCAGATTATTTATAGCTGGGACTATCTCTCCCTGGGATGGATTAAGGCCCTCTTCGGGGGCGATGCTATTGAACGGTGACAATATATCAAGTGTAAGGGCAAATGTTGTTAGCCCTAAGCTACCAGTATTGATCTGGAAGGCACGGAAGAGGTTATAATATACTAAATCAATATATTTATGGTCAACTGAGATGAGGGAGTCTGCAGATCGAGGCGGGTGGTCTAGGTCTGTGTGCCTGATTATATCCTCAACATCTATATCCATATTAGGCATATTTTTTACGGATAGATCTAAAGTGTTGCTTTCAGGCAAGGTAGGTATATGAACACTGGTGGATGCAGTTGGGGTATCGTTAGAGTTCTCTATAATGTGTGGCTCACTATCCCGGGGAGGGGTAGTTTCTGTAAAATGATTTAGCCACTATTTAGTATCTAACATGTTTGAGCTCTCACCTAGCCTCGCGGGGTACTTAAGAAATACATGTTTCTTTTCTGGAGTCTCTGAAGTCTTATCACCACTAGGGTGGAAGAATTTCATCTTTAGTTTACTATTTTGTGTGTGCCGCTGTCCTATATTTCACAGTAGCATTAGGACATATAACTCAACTATATATTTACAAGTTAAACTCACGGTAAGCTCGTTGTGCGAACCTGTTCTGAATCTTCCTTCTCTCTTTCTGATTGGTGATTCCACTCCAATTATCATCTACTGGCGATATATGGAACGATAGCTCTGTGAGCCGAGTGGAATCGGGCTTTGTAGTTGGTATGTCCGACATAATTCCGAGATTGATGCCACGATTGTTGGTGATGACGATGTAGCTGATTTGATAATTTCCAAAGAGAGAAGAGAGTGGAAGGGGTAAAGTATTATGACAGCATAGCCCCGTAAGTTTAGGTTGCACTAAGACCCCGCACCCCTGTAAATGCAACTGTCTTACTGTCTTACTTCCAGATATGGTTAGCAAGCTATCGAGGTAACACAGTGTCTTAGCCAACATCCAGTTAGAGGAATGCAACCTCATTACTTTTTTCATTCCTTATCCAGCGGGTATGATGAATTCCCTAGAATTTCCACGATACTTTCAATACATCTCTGGGGTAAAATGATTTCCCGAATGATATATAAACCGGATCTTTCGCCCTCTAGAACCCTTCTAATCTCCAACTCAAGCCTCAATATCTTCTCAACTAAGCACACAGAACCTCGATAAGCGCCTACAGCCAAGTACAGCTACTACCCCCCAATAAATATAAAATGGTATTCGAACCAAGTCAACTACCAAGCTTGTCTGGGAAGATCTACCTGGTGACTGGAGGAAACAATGGAATGTATGTTTTTATCAACCTTCGATAGGGTTGGCTAGTAAAGCCCAATCCTGAAATTCTTATGAAAGACAAATTTTAACACGTATCTACTTGACAGAGGAAAAGAAACCGTCAAGCACTTAGCACGGCATAATGCAAAGGTCTATCTTGCAGCTAGATCAGAGCCAAAGGCCACCGCTGCGATTGAGGAAATCCAGAAGGAAGTCCCAAGTGCAAATATCTGTTTTCTGAAACTCGATATGATGGACTTTGCGAGTGTTACGGCTGCGGCAAAAGATTTTTTAAGGTATTTCCTACTTATGGTTATTGAGAAATGGATAGATTTAACAATAATGCGCTTGAATAGTAAAGAAACAGAACTTCACGGTCTAGTAAACAATGCCGGTATCATGGCTGTTGCTTTTGAAAATTCTGTCGATGGATACGAATCTCAGTTCCAAGTAATCCCCTCACACATAAAAATAGGTCTACTATTACCTACTGACATATTTCTCTCAAGACAAACTACCTAAGCCACTGGCTTCTTACAAAGCTTCTCCTACCCCTCCTACTCCAAACCGCTGGGCGCAGTACAGCCCCCGGGGCAGTCCGTATCATCAATGTTACTTCAAATGGACATAGTGCTTTTGCGCCGACTACTGGAATAGACTTTGCCGACATGAACCAGATTTCGGGTTCGCCATGGTCAAGATATGGCATGTCGAAGCTCGCAAACATCTTACATGCCAAGGAGCTACACAGAATGTATGGCCCAGGGTCAGACAGAGGCGCTCACCCAGAAGGTTCTGGAGAGATATGGACTGCAAGTGTTCACCCAGGGTCTGTTGACACGTAAGTTCCTCCGTCTTTCTGAAGAGCTTAGATTTTTATTTCAAGCTCTCGATCTGACCACTGTTCGAACTTCAGAGACTTGAACTCTCAAGTAGCCGGCTTCTTCTCCAATGCCCGCCCTGTGATGAGGTGCCTTGGGGTCTACATAACCCCCGAGCAGGGCTCATATACTACATTATTCGCTACAGCAAGCTCAAACTTCAAAGTCACAGATTCTGGAGATTATTATGTCCCAATTGCGAAAAAAGCAAAACCTAGTAAACATGCCACCAATGTAGAGATGGCAAGGAAATTATGGGATTGGACCGAGGCAGAGTTGAATAGTAAGAAGTTGATATAGGGTGGAAAGGTATACTTTTTTGTGTTGTGACTCTTAGCATCTTATTTCTTTTTTTCTATTTTCTTTTTTGATTGGTATCGAGGGATCAAGACATCAATTAGAGTTGAATTATTAAGTATGTCTTACCAAAAAAAGTACTACATATACACACTTAGAGACTTGCGACTTTGACCGATGATTTGTATTGACAGAACACCCCGTTCCTTATATACAGAGGCTTGACTTATCATGTACATGGGGTGCCAGAAATGTTGCATATTCTGACCTTGCAACGCCCAAATACCTATATTTTGTCACAACAAAAACCCAAAAATAAGCATGGATTTTAATGGTAGGATTTTTCTAATGGAATATAGGATGATATATCTAGTGCTACTTTAGGAGAAAAATCATTACTAAGTGAGAACTAGTACTAGAGAATTAATTCATTGCTAAAATTCTAATATGGTAGATAATTACAAGCCTGCCCTAGTTTTTCTTAGTAGGAAAATAGTCTACATATTGTAATTGAACTTTTATGACTTTATCACATTAATCAATCATGTTGTTGAGAACTGTTAATATTTTTAAGAATGTACATCATTTTCCGGCACCCTATGTACTGCTGGACACAACCGATTACAGGCGAGATGGATCCTGTATCAATCACACAAATGTGGGGCACTCTAGAATAGGACTTTATTATGGCTCTAAGCGCAAGCGCGCAAGATCTAAACAGAGTTTACTTGTAAATTAACAAGATGAGGGCACTTTATTAGAGTACTCTATAGTAACGAATACTAATTAAAAGGACGCGGTGATCTCGGCACTATCTCCCAGTATCTCTCCTACGAGAAGCAATTGATTACTACAATAGTAGCCGGCAAGGTACTTGTATATGAGGCATACCCTCTTAAAGCAAGATCGTGTTATCAACTATGTCCTCTGTAATTGGGGTCAAGCTCTTGTAGAAACATGGGGTAATTCAACGGGCCAAAGCTAGCGATTGACTGGGTACATAGGGGGCTTCTTCACCCCAAGGTACCAAAAAAATAACGAGACTCAAATATTGATATTGGTCCGTACTGGAGTATGCTCATGTCTATTGTCAGCTTCACAAGCTATAAGCTCGAATATGGCAACTTCTTTGGTCACAATGATATGGACATGTTGGAGGTTGGCAACGGAAACTTAACAGAGGTCATTATCAACGAGTGATTTATATATCCAAATACAGAGATTTCTAACACTCACACATCGCAGACTGAGACGAGAGCACACTTCGGACTTTGGGCTGCTATGAAATCACCCCTATTGATCGGAACCCCAGTAAGACCCAACCCTCCAACACGGCTTTGGATAGCTATAGTATTAAAATAAATAAAACATTACAGCTCGACTTAATCAACGAGAAAGATCTCACAGTCCTAAAGAACTGAGAATCCATCAAATTCAACCAAGACCCCTTATAATTATTCGGCGAATCTGTAAAGTTTTTCAAACGGGGTAATGGAAAAGACCGTGGCTGGAAGTGGTAATCATATCAACCTCTCATATTGAAACCCCTACGGTTTTACTTACTTTCCACCGGTAGGAAGGGAACCATGCCAGCAGAGTACTACGCTGGACCATCTGTTCGAGGTCTTCACGTATTCATACTCAATGTTCTTGAAACAACTGAAATAAAATCATTCGATTTCAGTGAGGTCCCCGGATCGGATCCTAAGAAGGGGTATAAAGTCTACGATATGTGGACACATAAGGATCTTCTGGGAACATATAAGATGAAATTTTCTATTAAGGTTGAAAGTCATGACCTTGCGGGGTTGTTTACGGAGGTAAAGAAGGAGGCATGAAAGGAGTTTGGTTACAGACTTTGTTGGGTCGTGGTTTTAAGAAGGGTTTGCAATATGATAGTTGGGTGTTTCAGTTAGATACATATCCATGTAGTTCTTGTAACTTAATAGAAATAAAGCCCTCTAAATTGAGTACGGCTAATGTTCTTAATAGAGCAATGTTTCGTAGCTCAAAGGGATGGTTCTCACTCCAGTTCCAAATAATTTCACCACTTGATATTTCTACTTTATTATACACTAGCACAGTCCACCAGTGCTATGAGTTCTAATATATCTACAGATATCTACACTAAAGAAAGCAGAAACAAAAGGTAAAATGAAAGAAAATATTCTCGCTCAAAAAGATAAAAAGAAAAAAGAAGAAACATAAAGCATTTAATATAGACTGAAACACCATACTCCACCACTGTCTAAATTACGATGCAATATTATACACCAGACAGATGTTGAATCCTACTTGACCGCGGCCCTCCTAACCTCGGAGACTGTACCGTGTATTCCTCATCTAGAGTTAACCCAAGAACCCCATGTGGCAACTCCCCAAACTTTATCTTCACATCCTGCACACTATCCTCATCTGGGTACTTCATACTCGACGTTGTGAGTTTTTCACCCAAATCTAGACCTCCTTGACTACTAGCAACCAATAAACTGGTTGTTCGCGTAGGATTGAATTCAAACAACTCGCCGCCAACGTGTAGCCCCCATCCTAGGTATGTAAGTGCC
Organism: Verpa bohemica; assembly: GCA_033030345.1. Lineage (NCBI taxonomy): Eukaryota > Fungi > Ascomycota > Pezizomycetes > Pezizales > Morchellaceae > Verpa > Verpa bohemica. Next base: position 779,317 of record JAUFSE010000003.1, read on the forward strand.
ATAATCACCACTAGTGCCAGGGGCACCAGCGCGTAAAGGGCCTCCTTTGCTCCATTATAGCCCATACGGAAGTGGGTAAGGGCTCCTGTTACATTTCTAGAACCCGGTGCGTGACTCGCGCTGTAGTACAGACGAAGGGATGTCATTTCTATTTCGTAGAACCCTTTGATGATGCTCTCGAAACTTTGAGCCAACGTTTGTCTGTTATCGTCTCCATTCTGATGCCTCAGGGAAAGAATACTGTCGGCAATCATGTTTCCCTCAATGGATACTCCGAACCAAAATACTTGGAATATGGCATCAATAGCTTCATCATCCGTTGGTACCATTTTGGGGGTGTCGTGAGTCTCGATAACTTTCGATGTAAAGTCGTTGGTGACGCTAGAATATGTTACATTATTGACTGTGACGCGTGGCTCGACCCTGCAAGTCAGATTCTGAAGCCTCTGAAGCGGGTCGTTTACGTAGCTCCCAAAAGGACGGAAGTAGATATAATATCCGGGTCCGTTTTGTGCCGTACTCGGGCACTGGATGCTCATGAGATTTCCTCCCTCTGGGACCATAAATTCAAAGTTGTAATCATACGGGCACCTTCATCCTCCCCCTGTGTTAGAAGCTGCTGGATATTAGGAAGGAATTCAAAACGCACCTGCCATAAGTCAAATTATGGTTGAAGTCATATCTGACATGAGTGTAATTCCGATAAGACTGGGGTCCTACGACAGGCCCCGATACTTTTTTAGTTGGTATAATCCCAAGTATTTCTTCTGAAATTGGCGAAGTATCGTTCACTTCACAGCTAACTTCTACAGTAGACCCTTGAAGCAAAGTTGAATAGTTATAAACAGGCGGAAAGCCGGGTTCATCCAGCAGGTAGTCGAGGTTATCGAAAGCCCTGAATCCGTTTATTCCTATTGGAAGTGTACCACCGGTAGTCCCTATATTTTCCCCGTAAATATTTTTTTTCTTAGTTAAGGTGTATATAGAAGCCCGTACCATTAAAATTAACATCTCCAATCTTGGTCACGGATTCTAAGCCAAGACCCTGCTCTACTGCTGCACGTCCTGCCTGTAAGACAAGGGAGGTATCATCATTCTTCATTTCACAGAGTTAGTAGGTGTGAACCCCCGAGCTTTCAGAGTATGTACTCACAAATGGACATGTGGAAAACGTATAATTGAAACCCGTATCATTGTTCTTGTAAGGCCACCATGTACAACCAACGACGGTTCTGTTTGTTGTGTCCGCATACTGTTCGAGCCCAAGGTCAGTAAAACGTAAAAGAGGTTTTGAAGGCTAAGCTAATAACGAACCCAGTCGTGAAAAGAAATCTTGGTCATGTCGAGCTCCGTGGCGAAAAGCACGTTTGACTTCACCATTGAGATTGGAGTCAAAAGACCGGCAAAACCAACTGTTAATGCCGCTGTAGCTATCGCCGAAAGTGCCGTGTATAGTGATAGGAAAGGACGATTTTTATCAAGCATTGTGCCATGACTAGATAACTTTACCCAACCTTATCCACACGATCTTATCAGCATTCGTATCCTCTCGTCGCCTGGGGGGAAGAAAGGGCTCTCTCTCTCACTTTCGACAGTTGAAATCTTTGCTCCTTGGATAATGAGCTTTCTTGCCATCAAACTCACGGCACACGAATACAGCCATAATGTACACCATGAAATAATCGATGCAACTGCTGTCCAAAGGATGGTGTTGATTTTCGGGTTCGCGTACATCCATTTTGTGCTCTTTCTCGAAAAGTAGATTGGCGTACGCCTGCCCTGAATCCAGAACCCCAAGCTCGCAAAAAACACAACCAATAACGAGATGCCATAAATGATAAAAGGTGCAATATCGGTTCGCCGAACACTAACAAATTCTCAGCTCGTTGAATCCAAAAAAGGCCAAAAAACTAAAACAAAACAATAAAAAACAAGGAATCTTACCGCTGAGGAGTAACTACTTCCTCCTGAGTTTCCTGGGATGTAGCAGACTTCTGTCCTGGAGTATCCATTTCGTGTGCAATTTGATGAGAGTCTGTCTCTCGATGATGTATTTCGTTTTGCTGAACTGTTTGATACTGATCACGGTCCATGCTATTCATATCAATATAGTCTGTAGGGGCAATCTATGTAAGTAGTTGCATTGTCCACCGAGAACTCTCTGAACGAAGACTCGTCGAGGGGTGGGTATGTCAAGATCTACCTTATGACGGCGGGATCGATGGTATAAATACGTGGTGTGCCTATGACACCCATGTGTACATCCTGGCCAGATAATAAGCACTTGCATGTATTCATGTGCACGGTGCGACATATCAGTTGTGCTTTTGTGGCGGGGGAAAGGGAAGGGAAGAGGGGAGGGTTGATGGGGGGGGGGGGCTTAATTCAATGCATTAGTCTGCCCTGCAGTGATAAACGACACTGAGACCCGTTAGAACCCTGGAAGCGAAATCAATAAAGAAACGGATAAGAAGAGCCTAAAATTGATTTTCTGCTACACGGCCAAGCAAAGAGCGGAGTTCTGCTGGTGCACCGCCGCCTTGGGGGTGAGGGGGTGAGGGGGTGATCAATTTGGCATGGTGTCCGACAGACAGAACCCTTGAGAGTTTTTTCTTTCCTGTTGCAATGCCCACAAACACAAGCCTTGGCGCGCGTGGTACATGCAATTTAACCTACGCCGCAGTTGTACAGGGACAAACAGGTGAGGCTTGGTCAAATACTGCGAGACACATATGCATGTCAGCCAGCCAGAGAAAGTGTGTGAATTATTTATGGAATTTCTAGAGCCAAACTAAATGTACCTACCTACTTAATCGGAAAATAAAAATCCTAATTTCGGCTCAAGAACTAATTAATATACCGTGGATATGAATCTCCCTCGGCCGGCCCCTGGATAGCTACATAACTCTAAACCAAAGCGTACCAAACCCCCATCTTTCCCGCTCTTTTGGGGACTCGAGTGTCACATTGGGCAGATATTAATCACAGCCTACATAGAGTACTTGAGGGCTAATTAACTAGGTATGTCGCGTGGATGTAGAGTACTCTATACTCTACACATACATATAGCCTTGTTTATCTCTCCACTGCCAACGAATTTTATTCTAGAGGCTCAAAATCAAATATGCAAGGCTCATAGACTCTGACACAAGAATAGACACCATCGTCCACTGCCACTCTTAACCATAATAGGAATCTGAGATGATGGGCCATCTAATAATCGAAACACAGCTGTCAAATTATTTGTGTTTAAATTCGGTATAGAGCACCTGTACGTGGGAATCCAATGCCCACGTTACCATATGATGTAAAGTCACCGCTTCCTCACGATCACCATTTAAGGATTACTATCTACATATTTCTCTAGGCTACGGTTACTTTCCCTGCACGTTACTTAATACTCTAAGGAGTATGCATGTACTTGGTACATTAAAGGGCCAGCAGACATCCAGCCCCCATCAGGCCAAGGCCAGCTTCAGCCGTTTTCTATGAGTCTATACTACATTTAGTATGACCACTTTTTCTCTGGCGGGAACCCAGAGCCTACCCAGCCCTCAGCTAGTAAAAAACAAAAAAAAAACATCTACTATAAGAGGTGCACTCGACCCATGCCAGCCCTGATGTCTCCATGTTTCTTATTAAGCGATCTGACGCAAATTCCAATAACGTACGAGACTCTTCATAATACATACAGCTGGGCTCAGATCGATGTTCTCTACGGCTACATTCCACACGTGCTTCTAATATAGGGCTGATGTCGAGCTGATACCCTATTCAGAACTCTTTAGAATCATCTTACTTTCTTGGTAACCAGTAGGGTACGTAGGTTAGTTAAGCCACCCGAAGAAGAAAAAAAGGCTGACTCGGCAGTACTACATGTAGCTAAGATCAAGATCAGTTAACATTCCTGGTCTCTTACCAGATACCAACCAATCACGACCTGCATCTAGATGAACTGTATAGAGTAGAGTTATGTATATATATAAATTTCCTACCAGGGTCTCGGGACTTGCTCTATATCGCTTACTCAAGGTTTTTGGTAGACCGCATGCACCAGTTGGGAATGTATACTTTAACATTATAACGGGGCTTGGCGGAATTGGGGGGTTTTTTGTGTGGTATTTAGACCAAGCTTAAGTGCTTCCACGGGGAGCTCTCGATCTCTGCGGTTCTCTGTGGTTCCCTACCTTAGTGCTGATAGCAAAAAAGAAAAAGAACCCACCATCTTAACATGCAAAGTACTCGACTACGACAAATAGAAAGAATACACTTTATCCTAAGGCTGAAAGATCGATTGATACGCATACGAGGGTGCGTACTAGTTTCTAAGAATGGGCTTTTCGAATCAAGAATACTATGAGTCACGTGAAAGGCATTTTTCTTTCTAGAGAAAAAAAGAAAAAAACAGGTTTTTTGATAATTAAGATCTACAAAGATTATAGTCACAGTCATTACGTGTAATGTAATCGTCATATATACACTTAGAAACCGCCTTGCTTGTTAATTCTAATTCTTTGCGTAATAGATGTCTCGGCGCCTAAGATAGGCATTAAAGTTAATCCGATCGGTGGCGTCAAGGGAGGGCGAGTCAGATTAAGCTTGTCATAAGGGTTGAAGTTACCTAGAGTATATCTTATCACAAACGCGCCCGAATAAAGACTTATGTACATGTAGTTATCAAGCGAAAGTGTACGCGACCGCAGTCTCACACATGTGGCTGAAATACCAGCCTGATGGTATACAAGAGTCTCTCTCGATCTCTCTTGTCTAACACGCGTACGTATGCCGTGTTTTTCCAAGAGCTTTTCCCTATCAACAACTTTGTTAACTTGTTGGACGGGTCAGTGCGAGTTAATGCATATAAATAGGTGAGACATGTTTCTGGGATTCCCCCACCTATAACGAATCGGAGGAGGTTGAATTGTCTCGATGACTATGCCCGCCACCGGGAATTATTTGGATAAGAATAATGAAAACAAAAACAAAAATAAACGTACAATACTTTGTGAAGCCTAGATCAGACAACTAGCGGTCGAGAGTGGTCAACGGGTTTGATGAAATCATCACTGTGGTAAACGGGTAGCTAATATGATGAGCTTAACTCATAGAGTAATCTTTAACCCCCCCCCCCAAGTTCATAACTCACAAGAATAGCTAGATACGTGTCAAAGAAGAGCACTCGCGTACGTACGCGTGGTCTAGAATACGAACTACATCTACCTACACATCGAACCGGCACATACATGAGCTAACATTTGATATATCTGCATAACAGTACCGAATAAACAAAACCCTATTTCAAATGAATAAGCTCGTATTCCTGATTGCATTCCTGAGATACGTGATACTTTAGAGCGGGTGTGGAGTAGAGGAGATCGATTGGTTTGGGTTTAAATATGCTATATAGATGAATGATTACTAGTACATGTTTTCATGAGTGGACCAGTAAATAAATATTGATATATTGACCTAGGCAACTGTAAGATTTACTCGGGTTTGGGTAGAACCTATAAGGATTAGTTTGTACTGAGAAAGGAGGGAAGAAGTTGTGGTACTAGCTTTGTGATACATGGCTAATCTTCACCCGTCGGTGTGTGTTTATTGGTATATTAGGACGGGATTGTACATGGCTACTCCGTATTTTCTACCGATCAAAATATCAATCTGTGCTGTATTGTGCTATATTGTGGTATCTACTGATATAATGCAGAACAGCGAGCTCATCTGAGATAATAGAGATAGGTTCATCCACGTCTTTGAAAGACGTAAGTTAAACCACAGCTATCTCACCTGTCTTATAGCTTCTATGCTCATTCCGAGATTCTTCTCCAGGTCTGCAGCTGGTGGGATACACCAAATGGCTCTACTTCCTGAGTCAGCACACTGACTGCATTTATAACAAAATAAACTTACAGATTACCGCCTATTGTTACTTCAATTACCTCCCCGCTGACAGGTCTTGCAGGAACAGTTACCATGGCAAGACTCGATTATAAGGCTGGATCTTTCGGTAAGACTTTCGATGTGGTCAGCACGCTTCCACCTTCCAGTGAGCGAGTCCATACAATGCGTAGAATCGCTAACTAAAAACCTCGACATACGATAGCTTGAACATTACTAAGTTTCAAGATATTTCCACGTACACCTATCAAGGTTTCTCTCTAAGTTAACTTTCTTGGCACCCCCCCTCCTCCCGGCCCGAGAACCCCTGCGATCGAGTGATGATCTGTGCTTGCATTAAATAGACCCTGTACATACATATGGAAGGATATTGACCGTCTAAAATCAGAAAGACGAGCCGATTTGATAATCCAGCGTTGGCAACATGCACGTTACACGGTTGGTTTCAGGGGGTCACTTAAGGGCTGAGGTTATATTCTAGGGTCTCGCTAGCTAGCTGGGAGTAACTAGTCTTCAGCTATAATACGTATACGGGTGTACATTCTCTATTCTTACTAAGTTATGAGATTCATATTATCTGGTATTGGCTGTCCTAGGGAGTTTTACTGTGCCACATGCAAAGTCAGCAATACATGTAGTGACTCAACCAACTCAGGGGATGTTGTCCCCTTGGCCCTAGTGAAACACATTTGTATAGTGTGGCTCAGTGACTCGGCCTCACCTTAACCGACAATAAACACAGCCACAACTCACTTTTGTTATGTTACTTTAATTTAAGCACCCACTAACTATACACGGTACACGGGGTACATCTTCCGGCGACAATTTTAGGGGGTTGAAGGACAGGGCTCATGCTTTGTTTGTTTACAAGACAGTCAGGCATTGATTCTTCATGAGGTGCTAATTAAAAGAGGGGGAGAGAATCTCTAGGGCTGAGGAATACATGATAATTCGTATCGAGTTACCGGAGTCTATGGTGTTGAAACATAGACATAGCCGGAAAAGAGCTTGATTAGGTCTACAGGGTAGCCGTAACTGGAAGCCCATGACCGGTTCAGTATGTGGGCTATGGGGTCTGACTATACCTAGAATACTTCATGTAACGCTTATTCTATGCAGTACGACACTAATGTAATGCGGCCATACCCTTATAAAGCTTCTTAGATATTTAAGTGAATCTGTGCCGACATGAGGGTATAGTTGGTATTCTGAACAACATAGAATGAAATCGATAATATATATTATAGAATTCCTAAAATTCATCTCTACGTAGTAGCATGGCAATGATCTCACTGGTTTTTTTCGTACTGTAGTATTTATGTAGGTAACTTTTCACGCCTATATAGTTATAGACCAATCCAACCTATATTCCCCGAGATAACAACCTTATCGAATCCATAAACTTTAAATTTCTACTGTAATCATATCAGGCTCTTATACATTGTGGTACGTGCACTGTACGTAGCCAAGGTTTCCAGCGCCGCAACAGTGCCTCAGCGAGGTCTAGGTTGGAAAAATCTAGTACTGATAACTATCAACAACTTGTGAAACTTATATAAAATCTCAGAAAACACCGTGTATGCTTGTAAAGGCTTTATAATCTCAGAAGGGATTACACGCACGTACTACCCAATCATGATCGGGAATTCGGGTTAGCATTGAGTTTGTTAATTGGGCAAATATAGTACGTACTACTAGCTATCAGATTAGGTAGCCCACCCCTCCTAGAATTCCGTAATGGAAAACCTATTGTGATCCTTAGTATTGAAGAGGAAAGCTACAAGATATTCCCCCACTTCGCTGGAGCCATAGCTGTCATGTGTTCCTAGTATTCACCTATACAAAATACATATCCTTCATTGATAGAATTGATAGACAGAGGGGTTATTATTTAAAGACACTCCCAGAGCCTTCACTGATATTTAATATAGCCACCAGTAGTCCCATCCATTGGTTCTCCACTAGCTATTTTTGTACTCTTACAGCTTAATATATCCTTCCTGTTATACAATTCCACACAATCCACCTCGAGCAAGATGTTCGCCAAAACCTTTATTCTCACACTACTTCCAGCAGTCTTGGGCTTTGGCACCCTTCAGTTTTCGATTTCGATGGAGACGGCTATACTCTCGTGACACCCATGAGCGGATTATCATTCAACGACTAGTGGTTCCATGGTGTACGTCTGCCATTCAGTTTTTCTCTCTCTCATTGAATTACTGATAAAGTGTGGAATTGGTTGGCTCTTATCATGCTGGAGACCCTATTGATGATTCCCAAATCCTTGGTTGTGGTCTTGGGATCGCATATAACGATAATACCGATACAGTGAAGCCAGAAGATTTTACTATCTTTTCAGTTAATACCAACTGCATCAGGGATTTGAAAACATCTTTTCAGGTCCCACCTAAGATGCCGGATTGTCCTAATGATAAATATACTGGTTTTGGCAAGGTCAAGCTTCACAGAACGAAATGGTACGCCATCTGGTCCTTTTTAATAGGATACATAAGACTTCATATAGCTAAGATTCACATAGTACATGACCGGGTTCTACTGTAACGTCGAAGGAACAACCTCAGCCACAGCTGTTGGTTCAGGGGTTCCTCCAAAATACTGCTCTGATACTACTAGTAGTTGTGTTTCAGGACCTAAGCAGCCAATGTACTGGGCCAACGACAACTCGAATATTGTGTACAGTGAGGATTTCTATCAGAAGCCGCCTTATAACTCTGTATGGGGGTTTGAAAATGGTACTCAGGATGATATCTTCGTGGGTACTGTTGTTGTTGTTGCTCCTACTACGACTTTGATTACTACGACTCGATCTTCTACTATTTCAGCGGTTACTTCGACTATTACTTGTACTTGGACGGGTCATTGTGCGGGGAGCGCTTGTACAGATGAAAATGATTGTTCTGATATTTTGATTTGTCAGAATGGGATCTGTGCTTAAGTGGGCCGGTTGGATGTCTTGTATTTAGTCCTCTATAGGTGTTTGGGAATATAAGTTTGATTATAAATAGTGGGATTGGTGGTTCGATTGTGAATGAAAATGATAATTTGGAAATAAATAACAGTAGAATCGTCGCATTTTATGGCTTAATACATCTACAAGAGTACTTTTATCCTCAGCTCAAGAAGTTTTTTGTGCACTGTGGCAAAAGAGGTCAATGAGCCGCGCACTACTTCGTACTACAGTTTCGCATTGCACCTCTCCGCCAGGGACTCGAACCGGATACCTTGCGGTCACCAGATGGTTTAGCTAAGCACAGATACCCTTAGGTTATACTGGCTTGCATGTATAGCTATTCAACGAGTAGATATCCGGCCTTTCCTGTTATTGAAAATAAACCCATAGTAAATAAATATCTATGTATAAAGTATAGAGGAGTATCTTTCTTCTGTGTATAACTAGTACCATTAATATTCTCCTGTAAAGGTGTTCACTGTTTAAATTAATCTTTACTTGAGTAAGGGGTTTCTGCTAGGTACATGCAGAGATAGAAGTAGAGATTCGGATGTTGGATTGTGGACCTATAGACGGCTTGCTCAAGGCCCAGAACTAACAAGTCATTGGAAGACTGAATGGGAATGAAGCAAGTGGTTTCGGAAAAAAAGCTATTCCCATGATGAAACAAAACACACAAAACAAAAATACAAAAACTGCTCGAAAGTTAGGATTCAGCACGAGTGATATTCTATGAAGTCTACCATGGATTTGTGTTCTATAAAGTATAAGCAACCTAGCTAGAGGACGTAACTTTAAGTGAAAGAAACAGTATCCTGGGTAAATCTAGATGTTCGATCATAGAGTATCGTCAGGCCATGCATGAGAAACCGCTCTTTGGTCATTACATGTAGGTTACCGAGAGACCATCTACAGCTGCTATTCTCTGCAACACACCCGAATACCCTATTCACGGAAAGTAACCAAAGAGCTCAAAATATATAATTCCTTCTCAAAATACGATTATGACTCTAGTTTAACCTTACTATTATAAACCATGAAGAAATGTTTCTTTACTCCCGCAATCCACCGGCCTGCTCCGTGTGTTCTAAGTTATCATCATACTTAGAACCCCCCTGGTAGTTCTCGTTGACCGTGAGTTCTGCCCCGGCATTGTACTCTTCGGCGCTGTAATCCTCTGCAGAAGAATCATCATCCAAAACCCTAGGCCAGTTGGTCGAGTAGTCCTCGATAGTCTTTTTCATAGCAAGATCAAGACTTGAGAACTGAGTTCTGAGTATACTCTCCCAAGCTGGATCTAACCGTATAGCACTCTTTGCAAACTCCTAAGGTAGGGAAACGAAAGAGTAGACTTTTAGAGAAAGAAAGAAAGAAAGAATGTAAGATAAAAACTCTGGATTGGACTTACGTCGATGGTTTTGTCAAGTATAATAAGAGACGCTTTGATAGGCTCAGCAAAGTTAAAGCTAGAAAAGAGTCCGAAGCGGCCGATAAGTGCATGCAGAAGTTTCTTGAGAACTCTAATAAACTTTGACAAACTGTGAACTTGTAGCTTATTGCGTTGGTGTATGTAGGGACCTGATCAATGACTTACTGTAATAATCTTTTCTGCAAGGATACCACCGTCCATGTCGTCGAATTTTTTCCCAGTCTGCAGGGGAGAGATTAGTATTGGAACTGGCTGGTCCGAGAGGCTATAAGTAACGTATAACGAACACTGGTAAGAGTCAGTAACACATTGAGGGCCTCCGGGATCATTTTAGTTGTTATGTAAAGGGCGACGCGCTAATAGCAGATAGTTAGTTACAAGCCCCAGAGAATATTGCATATAATATAGTACACATTATAGTAGAAGGCTTAAATACCGGCCCCTGGATAAAAAGATTGTATATATTAATTTTAACAACGATATCATAGAGGTGATCTGATCTTGCGGTGAGCTCTTGAACATGCTCGGTGGCAAGCTTTGCGACTGGGGAGTTTTGAGCATTGATTAGAGAAGTGCAACCCAAAGCGAGAAGGATAAATGCGAAGAGTCTCATCTTGTGGGCTAGTTTTAAAGATAAGTTATCTGCTGAACTGTGGTAATAGGGGAAGTCTAGTGCACTTATATATGACCTAGTAATTCCTAATTAATTATTCACTAGTACGTAGGGGATCAGTTTTGAGTTTACCAAGCATTGCTTTAGGATCAATTACTACCCGTCTTTCGAGAACGATTCCAGATAAAGGCAGATATCCGTCACAGTTTCAACCCTTCAAACCTCGGAGAGTGATTTGTAGTAGTTTAGGTGGTTTTACGTTGGATAAGAAGGTTTATGTTACCTCGACTCCCGTATTATAAGTGCTACAATCTGGTATTAAGGTCTAAGCATAAAGCCGGCACTTTGTGCCTTGATATTAGATATCGGGAAGGTTTCAACCAAATATGTCTTTATCCGCTTCATGAAAAATGCATAGTTTTGAATTAATTTCAAGAAAGCTTAGTGTAATACGGTCTCCTATCCTGTGCCCTACATACCTAAGCATTGACAGCTCAAATTTCTAGTTTTAGGTTACAAGATTTAGTGCTTAAGCTTTTGATAGTTCCCGGGTAGGTTAATTACATGTAAGGGTGATTATGGTGCGGAAAGGTACATATATCATATGTCTCACTATAAGCTGATTGAGTATTACGTAGTGTATATATTCCTATTGCGGGTTATAAAAGAGTTTTAGTTACCAGGCCATTATCTTGAATCACGGACATTTTTTACCTTACGAGATATCGATTGAATACCGGGTGGCCGGGCACCGAAATATGAAATTTAGGATATATTTATATTTATATATATATATTCTTTGTTACGTAGGAAAGAGATAAATAGATTAAGTAATAAAAATAAAAATCGCTAGCTAGCATTCAAACATCAGATCAAACAAAACTGAGTAAAAAAATTTCAAAAGAGACTAGATTAACCAGAAAACAATTTGTATATGAATCTGTTCAAAAATCGAGACTACATATAACTGTAGCCAACAAACATGAGGTCACCACCTACTCATTCCCTCCCTTTAACTCGACAACAAATGGCAACTCCCCTCTCTGTGCCCTCCAAAAGTTCGAAACTCTCACGGCTTCATCATCTAAAATCCATCCCCACTTCTCTACAAACTCTGGTGCCCACTCATAACTCATCGCATCCCAAGCCACTCTCCCCCAGACCCGTAGATACCGTTCAATATCTGCACACAGCTCCTCCTCATCCAACGCATCCGCCTCAAGTGCCATCAAAAGGTTGTTCCTTAGCCCTCGTAATGGGATAACATCAATATATGGATGATGCTCAACCCTTTTCTGTAATAGGGTAGGTGCCAAGTCTGGTGTGTGACGATATATATCACTTAAGTCTGACTCCCCACCCTCCGAGAACTGCGAAGCCGCATCATCCAGAGCATAATGTTCTGGGTCAATACTGAGAATTTTCAAGTTCGCCAGGACAGCACGGTTGACCGATATACGGCGGATACCGATAAATTGTAGGTCCAAAGGTTCATCACATGCTGCTCCTTGATGAAAGCCAATGGCTCTCTGACCAGCTTTCGGGACTTCAACTGATTTTTCTTGGGGAGGAGCAAGAAAGGGCTCAGCTGGTGATTGCGGTCGAGTAATTCGTTGGCTTATGGCGTCGGCGAAGGGGTAAGCTGGGGCGAGAGGACTCCAGGATGCGTATTTGGATTGCTCATCTGTAAGGGTATTTGAGACCTCGGAACCAGAATGAGCTAGATCCTTTTTGCCAGCAGCTTGTTGCTCTAGTTCTTGGATTCTTTTTCTCTGCTTTTGCCCTATAATACCAAATATCAGTCTATAATTCAATCTCTGGGTATAGGATATAAAGCTAATGTCGTTCAGGGCTAGATTTCAAGAAAACAAAAACTTACGATAGACTCTTTGAGCAATCCTATTCTGAATCTGGCGTCTCTTCTTAGGATCTGTAGTCACTGCAAGTTCCCTCTCCTCATCTTCAAACCTAGTCGGTGGTGCAGACGCTGACCCAGAAGCTTCAGGACTTGCCATTTTATATATAGATAATTGTTGATAAGAGGATAAAGTTCAGATATGATATAAAGGTCTTCTAAGTTGTTTATGCTGGTTTATCTAACACAAAATAGAAAGAATACCTCTGTAGGCCTTTCTCCGGAGTATTTATACTCCTGAAAAACTTCTTGAATTTCACAGATTCTGTCTTAATACTACCAATAGGGCCGAGTGTGGCTCTACAATGCACAACCTCATCATTCCGTTGCACATGTAATAGTGCCGGCGCAATCATTTCCCCGTCAGAGTCTGTCGATGTCGGGATCAAATATTTAGGGCCCGCTATTACCCGGTCTGCGGTAGCCCTCGGGCCCAGAATCTAGCTAGGCGGGCCGAAAGCGACAGGGAGTGGGTACCGTTACAGTGGAGTCTTGTGCGACATGATGGGCTGTTGTAAAGGTTGTAAAGAGGAAGGTGACCCCTCCTAACCCACACAACTGAGTCCACCCCCGGTTCTGTTCTTATGTTTCATACTTCTCTGGGCTTGTTTTGGAAATAAGAAATCTTTATCTAGCCCCTGTAGTTATTAGTAGAAACCCCGAGAATATCCTTCAGAGGATTCGAGAAACCTCGGAAAAGTCCTATAAAAAGTGTTTTGTACATTCCCGTGCTTTGCAATATTGACAAACGCTGAGTAGTGAGAACATGTGGTCCCGACTTTAGTTAAACCTTAATACAATCTCGCCTCAGCGCCCTTATCTCAGACGGGACTTCTGGTTGCTCATCGTTACACATCCATGACTGTCGAATGCGCATATGCCTTACTAACAGTTACTAACTCAAAAGGGGGAAGTCCCCCGTATAGAACTCTTGGCGCACATCATCTGTTTCAAAAAGCGATTTAGAGTACTGCTTGAATAAGTGGCTTAACAATAATTATATACCTTCTGAGGACTTTGTATGGCTATTTGAGCAAAGAAAGAGAATTGTGGATTTTGCGACAAAGCCACTCGTTTCTGTAGAGCACCCACAGCTGCTACAACTTGTCCTCAAAAACACCTACAATTTAAACCACAGCAGCTGGAGAGTGACTGCGCGCCGCGCAACCACAACGTACGAAAACCCAAGATCTCACTAAAATTTCGGATTATAACTACCCAATTGTTTATACTGGCCCCATGGTTTGGCATTTTATACCTTTACGGACAGCGCATTTTAGTTTATCTTACTAAAATATTTTTAGTATCAACACCCCACGCTTTCAATCTCCTAAGCTCTGTCCGTCTTCTAAAAAAAACATAGAGGATTGTTTTCGTTTAAATGTGGTTGATAATATCGCACTGGGTGAATTGAATAACACTATGTTTATCCTATTTAGCGCTTTACTCTAAGGAATGATTTAGTCAATATCTCAATATCGGTGTACGTTGCTAAAAATAGGCATATTACCGTTCCATGAATACATGAGAGTCACTTCCGAATGCTTCTTCATGCATCTTTTAGATGGACTCTTTTTCGGCTTATAGGCCAGGGTGCTGAAGACGGAGACTTTGAGAGAAGCTTACGTACGAGGCTGGTAAGAATCAGTCGGGTGCTATTTCCCCGGGTACTGTCACTAGTGGATGATGATGATGACGACGACGACGATGGTGATGATGAGATTAAGTGGGCTGTTTCGATCAATAACTCCTTTGCTGAGAGTGAGATTTCAAAGGGTCGGTGGGTCCCCTGAGGGGAATTTCTCGGAGGCTCCTGTAATTTAAGTAGGCAGATGATTGTATTACTTAATTGCGCCGTAGAGTCTGAGACAAGAAAGTTCTGAGGTCTCTCTGAGATTTTAATTGAGGTCGAGACTTAAAGGGATTTTGACTTTATAGGGGTACTTAAGGCTGTATAGTGACTCCAATTTACCGTGATCAGTCCCTGAAAGACTCAGATATATCGATGAGCTCGGAGAGCCTTTAAAGGTAAGTAATTTTGTGTGAAGTCACAACCCCAGAATTAAGTACTAAAATTCCCGCGAGCCCTAGATGGAGAAGAAGGGGTCTGCCTAAAGGAAGAATTGACCAAGCCCCGGATGATAAGTGCACCAAAAAGAAACCTAGGGACCGGAACGACACAGCCAGCTAGGTAGGCCTAGGACAACAAAGTTGATATCTGGGTAAGAATGCCTCTATGTTTCTTGGGCCCCATTCCAGATGAAATATGAGGTTTACTAGAAAACTTAAAGCTAGTAGCTAGATATAAGCTAGGTCAGAAAGTCTCATAGGTCGTTATATCATGATATTTGAAACAGGGAGTAGGTGGTACTAATGGAGGATCGAAAGCTTTTGTTCGAGCTACCTTATGGCTGAAAATCTCTTTATGAAATGACTTGTCGAGACAGGATCGAAAGGAATTTAGTAACAGAAGCTGAGGCGCGTTTTTATTAACTTAGGGGAATTTGAGGAGGTCTATATAATCACTTATGTATGCAGGAATGTTCGTGATCAGACTACATGTAGTCTCAAGTGACGAAATATGTCGTGGCTAAAATACTAGAGATCTTGAATGTAGGAATAAAAAATTAAATATGTAATATAACTAAGAGTTTAGATGAATGAATTTTTAGAGAAAAAAATACATTACTGACTATCTGATTGTTACTTAGGGGTTTGGGGGATGTTTGGGCTCGCGAGCTATAAATCTATGAATCATTTTGCGTCACCTGAGACCTATTTTTTGACGAATGTTTCTCTATAGTGACTGAAAAGTTAATTTAAACAAAGGTTGTTAATTCTTACCGACAACCTGTCAATAGAATTTTTTGTGAAATTGTATAAATTACGGCCTCGGTTATGAATATGGCTCCCAAAGCTGCACTTTTGACTACAATAAGATTCAATTTCTCTCGGAGTAAATTATATTAATTAGCTAAATTAAGTACATTGATATTTGTACTGTAAACCTCCGCTACCCTCTGGATAAAACTCCCCAAGTCTTTTAAAAGCAAATTTTAGATATTGTTTGCATGGCTACAGTAGCTAGCCTATTCCTACCACTTGAACTGACTTCCATCCAGGTTCCTAATAACCTGTCCCCTCACAGCACCATCCGGGAAGTTATTCGTGTGAGAGTCAGTAAAAAAGCCCCTCGGGTTCTCTTCAATCTGCCTCACATGGAAGCCTTCACCGGTATCAACTCCATTGGGCTTGATTCCGGTTACGAAGGGTCCTTTGAAGCAGCCGACAGAATTACGGCGGATTTCATCCCCATTCTAAATGTAAAATTATATTAGATATATCCTAACTTAAGGGTAGTAGGGAGGTTAAGTAGAAGTAGTAAAAGCATACAGGATTAGCAAGAGCAATGCGAGGAGGCCCGGCCTTTCCTAGAGCACCTTCATGAATGTGGGTTGCAGTGAATGCAGGGGACTTGTAATCCCCAGTAACACCGAGGAGGGTGATGTTCTAAGTACGAGGTTTTGATTAGCCTCATCTAAATAGGTAAAGGGCTTAAAGAGGAAGTGATGGACATACATAGCAAATAACATTCTCATGGCTATTAATCCCATAGTTGAAATAACCAACAGCACTTTCCTCTCCTGGGGTAGAAGTGCTGTTGCCGTTGACTACTTGATCTGCAGTAGCAACAATAGAGTAGGTGCTGGTGAAGCGGAAGAGCTAATGAGGTATTAAAATTTAGTACAATAACCAATATGAATGCTTTTTAGATGGATTGTGATGGAACTTACAAAATTGGTATCTATCTGTGCATGACTATACGTAGATTCGTGGTTGGTTTTTTTAATTAAGGTCTTGGGAACTCCAACACGTGCTTTCTCTGCTTCAACGCCGCCCTGGGATGACCCTGGGATGACGGCAGCGAGGACAGTGGATATGAAAAGAGAAAAGATGGCAGTAGTTGGCTTCATTGTGATGGTTTATATTAAGAAAGTGTTTAGGGATCGGATTGGGTTGGATTGATGAAGGAACGTAGCCTGTACGATGATGTAGTGAATTGAATGAACGAACGAAAGTTGATGAGAAGAAGAGGAATAATGAAGGAGGAGAGCCTGAAAGAAATGAAGAGCCTTTATAGCCAGTATAGATTGAAGCTAAAAGAGAAAACTAGACTAGAAGACGGGAAACCGGGCCCTCTATATACCTGAAGATTTTCTCCAGATCCCTAAAATTCCCCCCCTGATTCAACTACATGTATACTCTAACTCTTAAGGTTGCATCCTTCTTTAGCCTTCTGATCTAGATGTATCTCACTCTAACAGCTTTTTTCATGTTGGGTGGGACAGAAAAACTCGCAGCTTCCTCGTTCCAACATGAATTTCCCCGCCAAGTCCAGCCAAGTTGTAGGAGAATGATCTTGTAACCGCCTACCTAGATTCGATACTACATGTATCTAGCATTGACCTTGGCAGGTGAGCCGCATTTTGAAACTACTCGAGTTAACTCTATATCCTCGCTTATGGCGAGTCTTAGAGCCGCAGGGGGTGTCTCGGGGTAAGCGCTATTAACTTGGCGGTGGTATTCAAGAAGGAGGTGGGTGGTAATGGGGGGCGGTAAGATACCATATGCTCTCGGGATTGCGCTCTAGATACGGGCATCAATTCAACTCCGTTAAACGCCTACCAAGATGTAAGCTACATGTAAGTATGTATGTATGTATGTATGTCCTATCTTTAATCCAAAAGAAAAGGAGAGAAAACACTGCTACTGTCGAACTCCTATCTCACCAGCATGGTGAACTGTCGTGCATCCACCACTCTAGGAATAGCACAATCTTATCAGATGAATGACGTGAAACCTCTCTCATCAAAACGTTTGTTTCCTGCTCTACGGATATAATCACGTGACCTACAGCGGTATTGTCCAGTCCCTGCTGTCCAAAAAGTTTCATTTCTATCCTACATACTGACTTGCATCAAGCTGTGTTAACACTGCATCATCCACACACCCCTTTATTTCTTGTTTTCCTCCGCCTCTCCCACCAATTCAATCAACAATCACAAACTACAACATCTCTACACTACCCTAAAGCATACAATGTCATTCGGCGGGTTCAGCGACATCCAACGTGATCGAGACCGGGCCCATTCCTCTCGGCATCGAATCGAACGGCGTTCTGGAGAGCTGGGCGATGAGGGACGAGACAGCTACGAGGGCGAGGACTCTTTCAACGAAAGAGGGGAGGGGTATGGGAGAGGTAATAATAATAACAACGAGTCTCGACGAGGAGGGGGTGGAGTAGACGGCACATACCGTGGGCAGGAGAGTGGGGGCTTCGGCGGTGGGGGGAATAGATCTTACGGCAATGAGGAGGGGTACGGGAACAATTCCGGCTCCCGTAGAGAGGAGTACGGGAACACTCAACACAACCGCGAGGAGTACGGGAATAACTCCAACCGCGATGAACCGTCGTATGGAAATAACAACCGCCATGGAGAGGAGGAGTACGGGAACAACTCTAGCCGCAACGAGTCTTATGGGAACACTAACCGTGGGGAACAATACGGGAACGCCCAGCACAACCGTGAGGAGTATGGCAACAACAATAGCGGTGCAGATTACGGGAACCGTCAAAATCAATCAAACTTTCAATCACCCTCAAACAACAACTTTGGTGGCCAAAACGACACGAATGGGCAGGAGCCAAACCCGATAAACTGGGGGACCATTGCCGAAGCCGGGATCACTCACTTCGCTAAAGCCTATGACAAATCTGCCTCATCTAACAAAGGACCCGAGCCTTCTAGCAATGAGCGACCGGCCGAGCCGAGTGCCTTCGGACAGCGGCTTGCGAACCGACAAGAGGCAGAGAGTGGGTCGACTTTGGTGAAGCAAGCTTTTGGTGGTGGTATGTAGTTGCTAACCCAAAAGTCCTAGCTGATTGCTGACTGCTGTGAATAGTGAAAGCAACAATTGAGAAGCTGACTGGAGAGAGGAAATAAGTGTGAGAGGATTTTTTATGGGGAAGGGAGGATGTTGGACTGATGGGGGGTTCGTTTGGTACATACAGTCACGTAGTGGTGTGACTGACTATCATGGAGTTGGGGACATTTATCTGGAGGAAATCAAAACAAGCAAACCTTTCAATTTATTTGGATACACTTATTTAGGCAAACCATGTCATAGTATACCACGAAAATCTGATGGACCACGAAAGAGCAAGTTAGGATTCAATGGATATCAACTCTGGGGGAGGAGAGGTTTAGGGTTAGGTTTTATGTATTCCTGCGTGACAATGTCAGTCACGGATCAACCAGCATTACTTGATCTTAAGATCCTTGCACAAACCAGATAGAGATAATAGGCAGTACTCTAGACGCCTTGATACCAGACGGGCAGTGATGGTGTTTCCGCGCTTCTTTCGGCTAGCCTAGAATTGTACCACTTCCCTCCATCGTCCATCCAGCCTTGCGATACTCCCCATGTTACAATCATTCTCTGCCTTGGTTTTGAAAACCATTAGTTTCGGTACTATTAATAAAATCTCTTCTAGCTCATCCCAACTATAGCTATACATGGGTTTACTTTCTTTTTCCTACTGCTAGGCTGACTAGGTCAGTATGCATTCATAAACCACTTGCTTTGCATCACGTCGCATAAACTCCGAGAAGGTGCTCCGTCAAAGCTTTTTCGTGTCACCATAACCGAATATCTGGTTGGCGGTGTAGCAAGGTAACCAAGGTCTCTGAGGAGCTCTTTTTTGTCTTGGTGAGATGCAGCTGCGGCTGTGTTGGTTCAGAGTTTACTCGTGGGGGAGTATAAAGGTGACATGAAGTCATATAGGACAGCAAGCAGACATCTACAGTTCAAGGGAGCTTATAAGCATATCCGGGACCGGGTATTTACTTCTCGGTCAATAAATTTCCAAATATGGCACATATATATAGTCCCTATATTCGTTCAGTGTAAGTAGTACAAACCCCTCTATGCTATCCAACAAACTACTCTAACATGCCCCACCTATAGATGTGCTCTCTTCACGCTCCCGAGACACCCCCTCTCTACCCACCCACTACGCGCAACAACACCACCCCCGCCCTACGAGGTCAATCTAACCACCCTCCCTACCCCTATCCTCTACCATATATTTTCCCACCTCTCAGCTCTCCACTTCTCAACTCTAAGCAAAACCTCTACCTCCCTTCGAACCATAGCCCTCGCCTACCTCGCTTTCCGTCGCCAACGCAGAGTTGCCCGTATCCGCTCTCTTCAGACTTCTGTCATAGCCGCAAATCTCCCCAATGAATTACTCCAAGAAATATTCTCATATCTCCTACCTCTCGATTTCTACAACTCAACCCAAGTATGCTCAACTTGGCGCCATGCAGCCAGCTATTCAACACTAGTAAGAAAAAAGGTATTCGCTGCACAACCCCCAGGCACCATATCATCACCTGGAGAACTAGAAACAGGGCTCGAGACACTCTCATTCTACCTCCAAGCCTCTGGGAAACTCAAAAATCTTAGTCCTCCAAAACTCGACTACAAGGTATCAACACTATACCTCAATCACCCGGGCAGAGGAACAGCATACCCAGAAATACACATGTCTGAAGACGGGCACTACTTTCTCGCCGTAGAAACAGAATATCCATGGAGGATACATGTATACTCCACCTACCGTCCAGTTTTGCGAGAAGATATCAAGTCATGGCAGAGGTTTCCACGCCACGGCAGACACCGGAGATGTACAGAAGACTCTAACTCGTGGGAAATAAATTTACCGGGGTTTCATGAGTGGGATACAACACCAACGTATCTACTTACGCTCCCAGAGACAGGAAGTGTTATGTCGGCATCTTTTGGGCCAGCTATGTATGGTGGGATTAAGTACGACAAGAAGGCCCAATCATATACGAAGGGACTTGATTTGCTAGTACTATTTGAGGGTTCCTGGGCGAAGCTTTATAAGATCCGAGAAAATATTAGGCCAATAGTAAGTAACGAAGAAATGTCCCAGAAATCCTTCGGGAAATGGTTATTCGAATGGACAACATCTTGGGGCTCCCAAGAAATGCGTCAAAAATGGAGGATTTGGGACTCGATGAAGTTCTTTGATGAACACTCATTTCAGGGGCCAATGATAGCGAAGCTTGGGGACTCAGGGCGGGTGATTTTTGCGACTACGAGTCATTTAGAGGTGTGGGAAAATGTCTGCAGATCTAAATCACAAGAACTGCTACTTGGGGAAAGAAATATGAGTCGAAAGCGAGGAGATGATGTGGGGACTATGTGGGATAAGGGGGCGGTAACAAAGAGTATTTATCGTATCCCTGTTATGTCAGGAAGAGTTGCGGGGGTATTCACTGGAGCCATATGGCATACTGGACTTGGAGAAGATGTGGATTATATTATTTGCTCAAACGCACCGGCTTCTCCGGCCGAGAAATTGAGCGGGGAGCAGGCCAAGCCAATGGTTGAAAGTGTCCCGTATAGCATGAGTGGCGTAACTCTTCTGAGTCTTCTCAGCCCTGAACAGAAAAATAGATTAACAACTAGCGCCATAACTCCAACTCAGTCCTTTGGGTTCGATTACACAAATCTCGTCAGGTGTCAAGGTTATAACGGTTCTCAGCTATTCATAGGTTTAACACCAAACAACACACTTTCCCAGGTCCAACTACTACCCACCCCACTCAACCCAGAATACAAACCCTACAGTTTAATTACGAGATCAGTAATACCTCTCCCATCCACCTCTTCATTCTTCAAACCCACGAATATCGCTGCAGTATGTAGACCTGGGCGCTCAATTCACCCCATTATCATAGCAGCGACAGACTCGGGGGAAATCTACATCTCCATCCCTCCACCCTGTAACATCTCCTTACAGGGATTCTGCTCAAGTCCTTCAACGTGCCCAAGTTCATCAACAGAGTTTCAAAAGTTTGCGCAAGTTCCCTTAGAAACGGGAGGGCGGATAACGGATCTGAAGATCTCGTTTCGGGGGCCTGTGTGGGATTTTCCACGGCGGGATAAACTACATTCAAACGAGTTAAAACCTATTCAAAACAATGGATCATTAGTGGTAGTTGTGGTGACGGATAGAGGGAGGGTTGAAATGTGTTATTTCGATTTAAGTAAGAAGGGACTGGGGAAGGCGAGGGTAGGTAAGAAGTGGGATTTATGCGGTGAAATAGTGAAAATTAGGGAATGATTTCTTAAGCTGGGTGACGAGTTATACACAGATACCATGAATTTATGAGAAATGTAGGCACGACACTCTTTTTATGTGGATATCAGATATTTCCACCTTTGGAGCTGGGAGCGGTATGTGAGTATGGGAAATTTGGACTTTTCTTAAAACTCAATAGCACCTTAAAAATGAAGAATTATTTTGTTATTACTCTGAAATTATTTTTTTAGCTCTATTGAGTCTCTAGGTGATTATACTACGGAAAACGCCTTATGAATTCCAGTCGAGTGATAGTAGGTGAATATAAACGTAATACGAGTTTTCCATTCTGTAAATAGTTCCGACTGATAAGAATAGAAACTGTTTAAGGCTTTTTAAGTTAAAGATAGGATTTATGCCGTGGATATCTAACTCCGCCCGATTTGTTTGTCGTAATCGTACTTCTTTGCTTTTCTGCTAGGGGGTTAGGATTGGTGTGAGGATTTTAGTACAGACCTGGTCAGGTGATGAAACATTAGTGCTGTGGTACTAAAGGCTGTGGAGTGTTCGTTATGACGTAGTGACGGTAGTGCTGGTTGGCTGATCTCCGATGCCAGATATACATACATGTAGTTACATGTAGGGTAACATAGTGCTGCATAAAAAGGGTATAAAGAGCCTTATTCAAATAACACTTATAAGCTTGTGGGGGCCAAAATATAATTTGTTTTTTTGGGGAGGGGGGTTATGAATTTTAAAAGTGATAACAGCCAATAGACATGTAAATGTGTTGAAAGATAAAATATTCGTAACTCTCCGACCTCTAGTTCCAGCCTTAGATCAATAAGTTTCCCCTGGCATCTGGCTTTAATGCCAGTACATATGAAAGATGACTATTGGTAAAACTCTTGTCCTCCATTTCTCGCTGCAATATCTCATAAAAAAAATAGAGACAATATATAAAGAAACAAAGAGCGATACAGGTCCTAGAATGGCAGTACCTATGAAATTTATAGTTCCCTTCATACCATAATAAACAAGATAAACCCCTAGGAACCTCCTTCACTACTCCTATATGAACCTAACTAAAAATCTCCCCTCTGGAGTCCTCGCTCATGGGATTTTTTGATTTCGTAGCTTCTAGGTCTGTTTTATATGGTCGCACCGTGATCCAGTAGAACTTTCTTTACCCCTTCAGTGGCATAGAAAAGGGGAGTTCGCCCTAATTTATTCCTCGCGTTGATGGGGAATCCTTTTTCGAGGAGGAACCGGATACAATCTGCATCCATACAAGCCGATGCAATATGGAGTGGAGTCGCCTGGAATTCACAAGACCTAAAATCGTGTGCGGCCCTTTCTAGCATATATCGAACTGTTTCAACTGATTCTTTTGGTCTAATTAGGGTATTTATCCCATTGCTCCAGCACTTAGTCGCAAGCTCGATTGGAGTAACTGCTGGAGTGACTGATATGACCTTAGGAAACCTAGGATTAATACTAAGATATTTGGCAAATTCACGCCCCTCGTTAACATTAGCTCCTCGGTGAACCAAAAGCCTTGCCACTTTGTAATTTCCTGCCATTATTGCAACATGGAGTGCAGTGAGTTCGTTATCTGTTCTCCCCCTCACCGTTCCAGTTACGTCTGCTCCCATTTTTAACAATGAGCGTACTACCCCAACATCGTCACCCTTACACCTTACTAGCCGGCATAGCGGAGTTTCTTGGAGGATAGAATGATAGCTGTACGGGGTATTGACATCTATACCCTGTAGCAGTGCCAAAAATGTTTCTTTGAACTGGGCCTTGTTAAGGCGTGCGCCATACATAGCTTCGCAGAGAGGTTTGTCTTTATCCCTGACAATACTGGAAAACCTATCTGCACCCCTCTCCAATAGAAGTCTAACAATATCCGGGCGGTGCATTCTAGCTGCATAACAAAGTGGTGTCTTGATCCTTCCGTGTCGGTGGTCTATGCTATGCGCATCGACGTTTACCCCGTGCTCTAAGAGAAGTAATAGAAGCGATTTATTTCCCATTTTTACTGCGAAATGAAGTGGTGTTTCTGTCATAGCTATATGTGTACGTACTCCACTTTTGTTGAGGCAGGAATGATAAATGGGGATGTTTGCGACGCCTTGCTCTAATAAACGCTTCCTGACCGCCGTAGCATCAGACATCTCGGATAATTGGTAGAGCCATGTTTCAATAAAGGGATTCGGTAGTTTCTGATTTCTCGCCCTGCCCCCACTCGATTTGCCCTTTGGCAGTTTCCCCGCTTCAGGGCCCCTTTCCAGCAAGATTTGGAGCATCGTCTCGTTCCTAAAAACCACCGCCCTAAAAAGGGCGTCGAGGAAGCACCTATATTCGCTCTTCGCGGCGATCTTATACAGAAGCGGTCCTATGAGGTCATAGAAATGACGGTCTACCCGGATGAGGGAGCGGAGGTCAGATTCGTCAAGATAATCGATGGTGAGAAAGTAGAGCTCGTTGGGTAAGTTTAGCAAGGACATCTTAGCTATTGTTTTTTATGGCTATCTAAAGTTGTATTAGCTCAAGTTAATACTTGAAACAAAGCCTCAGCAGGGTTTACTTACCGAGTGGGAAGTTGGATATGAAAGTAATTATATGTTGTCCCCTGGTCATGATGGTTGTGTTGTTCCTTGAGCCCCACATAGATAATAGGCGCCAAGTGTTTATAGAGGGTTAGGTTTATTCCACATATTCTCACTCAGCCTGTCCTCATTGTAGACTTTTATGAATAGAGAGGAAGACAGGTAGATTGCTTGCTTGCTTAGAGGCTCTCGCTCCCATATATACGAGCTCCCTAGAGGTAAGCCTCCTACATCATAGACCCAAAACCTGCTTTTACCCGTGTCTCACCTATCCGATACTCCAACATAGACTGTTGAAGTAGTCATCTAGAAAGGAATGATCCAAGAAACTATCACTTTGAGTGCCCTTTGCCTTACCAAGCGATGTGGTCCCCACCGAGTCCTGTCGGTCATCACACAATACCTCTCTTTGAAGGACCTTTATAGTTCTTGGTGTACCACAAGAAATGACCCCCGTTACTATAAAGAGCTCCAAGAATTGGTTAGACGCAGCTATATATCGGTATGAGCTTATGGGAGCTGGCTCTCAAAAAATACCAGCGGTAGGCCGATTGGCCTATCGGTAAGGTCTTCAGACAGTTGATGATGACCTGGAGGGAAGTAGTTCACTAGCTTGTAGGTGAATGAACTCTTTTGCTGTTGCTATGGGGGTGGGGGGCTCTAGGAATTTGTTGGACACGGCTGTACTCTAAGAGGCTCGCTCTAGAAGGTCATATTTGCCTTAATAGCTACGAAAGCTTTCCCCTTGTTAGTTTTAGGGGCATATCTATTTATCCACGTCTATATATAAGGGGATGAAGATTCAGTATAATGAGAAACCTATATTACAGTATTACCAATTATAGCATAAAATGCCCTAGTACAAAAAGTTTATATACCATACATAGCCGTCCTTCGCCCAGTAAAAGAATCATAAAATAAAAGGGGAAAGCTCCAAAGCAATAAACACCATACTAATAGTACCCTACAACAAAAGGTTTCACCTAGCATCTTAGGATGACCTACCTTTCCGGTCACGAGCCGGAGATCTGAACGCCCAACCTTTGTGTTGGTGGAGGCGATCAATAAGTCCTGGGTCCAAGTCTAGTCTATACTGTATAGACAAGGAGCCCGATACTTTTGCCAGGAAAAATCGAACCTTTGAGCCAGTAGTACATAACTTCCTTTTTGAAGCTAGATTTTATTGGGTCTAGTTGAGAGTAGAATTAGCCTAGCAACACGTTAAAGTTCAATACGTGTAGATCCAAAATTCCATTGAGAGGAGATATCATAATATTACTATGGTGGAGCGTGCTAACTACATATCTTAATACCCTGATAGCTATATAATTTAACATTATAGCTATCACCCAGTCTTATAGACCCCTCGTAAAATACACACCCCCAGAGAATAAAGTACAGTATGATACACCCAATATCCTATCCCTACAAGAAATACTCTATAATGCATATCCCACAATACCAGATATTTACTCGCTAAGTTGAGATGAAATCACCCTCTCTGTCCACCCCTTTTCTCCTCAAATTCCTCCGACTCATCTGAGTTAGCTTCTGCAGACCCTAGTTCATCCTGCCCATTCTCTGCTCTGGGTCCAGGAGCAGACTTCAGCTCTTCATCTAACAGTCCCAATGCCTCCATCAGAAACCTCGGGCTGTGATCACCCTTCTTATCTTCCACTACTCCTTCCACTTCTGTTGCCTCAGAGCCTAAACCCTCGTCAACAGCTTTTTCCTGTGATTCGCCCTCGGTAGCGAAATACGGTTCGATTTTACACCCAATCCTTGCAAACCTCACCGCCTCATTTGCCCAACTCAACCTCTCCATCTCGCTCCCATCTGAATCTATCACCATACTTTTAACAGCGGTATGGTGTTTCCTCCTCATTCTGATATCTACTGACTCTGGTTCGAGTTCTGGGTTATCCACACTATTGTCCTCCAGGACTACACTCACAATTTTCCCTGTCCCTCTGCGGTCCTTCCCCAAAGACCTTGGATCCTTTAGTTCATCCTCTATAGATGCATAGGGCCACGAGGCTACCCGGCCAGCATACGTAATATACTCACGAGTCCTTGAAAGCCGGTGGAGAATGTACAAATGTTTGATTCCTGGTAGGTGCAAACCACGACAGAAGAAGAAGCTGGTGACCCAAACAGTAGTTTCACTCATATCACCGCCCTTTGCCTCGCTGTCTATTTGCTTGCGGACGGAAGGAGAGAGCAGCATATCTGTGCGACCGATTGGAAGTTTACCACTTTCGCGATCATCATTCCATTTCAGTGCAATAAGTGCTCTAGATTTAATTCCAGCTTCGTTTAGTTTGTCTCGCAAGTCTGAAAGATCAGCTTCAGGGCTGATAGCAACGACCACATTTGTTGGGTAGTTGTCATGCTCCAAGAGCTTTTTAATAATGGATACAACGGTTTTTTCGGGGTAAGTGGTGACGGTGCCAGGTTCTGGCTGGGTATCCCATTCTTCCATAGAATCTTGAGCCTTTTCCAGCTCGCTGATCTCCTCTGTGAACTTTAATTTATCGGTATGGTCGATTTTCGGTAGTGGTGCGTCACGCAGAGTGCCAGTGCGGAGATCATACGCAACGACGTGATGATGAAGGTGGTCGGGGACGAATTGGATGATTTTATTATGACTCATTTGGGGGTCCTCGATTGATAAGAGAGAGTTACTGCGGGCTTTTCTCTTCCACTCTTCCCCAGGATGAGGGCCATTGAATACCTGGGGAGCAGTCTGTACATCACTAGTATCGAGCCATTCGCGGTGCCACAAGAAGAGAAAACGTTTTATCTGTGCGGCGGAGAGAGTTGCTGTGGGGAATACGAGTTGGGGTTGTACCGGAGTAACACGATTCTTCACGGCTTCGGCCAGCCGACATTTAATGATGTAGTCAAGGAGAATTTGGACGGGAACTTGCTTGTTTCTCCAAGACTCTGGGTGCTTAGGCTTCTTCATTTTAGAGAAGAACTGCAGTTGGGTGATCGCTGCATCTATTTCCTCGAGAACTATCACCTTTAGACATGTAATGTCTATTAGGTTTCTTACAGATTCCTCTTTATCTGCGAGAATGTCGAGAATGATTGTTGAGGGTGCAATGATAATATGCGGGTTTGGATGCCTTTGTAGCTTGACCAACTGCTCCAGTTCCGTTTCGTTTGACTTCCGGTACAACAATTGTACGAACGAATCGGGGTTCGACTGAAGAGCCTTGGAGTCACTATTCTCCAACATGTTGATGATGATATTATAGTACTGTACAGCCAGATCCACGTTGGGAACTAACACCAGTGCGCTCGTTGTCGGCACCGACTCCTCCTTCCCACGTGAATCCTTTACCACCCGGAGTGCCCGTTCCAACCCTAAAAGCCAGGCCGCAATCGCAAAAGACTTCCCGGTCCCAGGAAGGCCGCGTGCTGCGACGGAATATCCATAAGTGAGCGCAGTCAGCATCTTCCTTTGCACTGTTGTCGGCCGCTCGGCGTTTGGATAGGCTCGTAGTAGCGTTTCAGCCACGATAGGACGAAGTCCTGCATTCTCCCAAGGCTTAGACTTATTATTGCTAAACCTAGTGTGCTTGAGATCCGGCTCATCTTCATAACTTAAGACATCATCTTGGGATCTCGGCACCGCAGAACAGGCAAAGGTTCGTAACTGGGGGGATAGAGATGTTAGACCCCTGAAAACAGGACTTCGAACGATTGGGCGTGATTTTTGTAGAATATTATGAGAGAGGCGGGACCGGCATTGAGAGCAGATATAGGCTGAGCGAGAGATGGAGGATAGCATCTGACAAACCCAGAGTTGGCAGGCGGAGGGGGGGCTAAATTAGGATATAAATTGAAGATTCAAATCTAATTCTAATTGAACCGGGAGGTATCAATTGGTGATAATTGCAACTGTTGTGAGCTTTGTCTGGTTGATATGAGAAAATTTTGGCCAAATTTGATAGTGGGGCATTCCGCCACTACAGGCAGGGTAAGAGAAGTATAGTTACCCGGCTCCACATGTCCAGTCTAAACTTACAAATCCCACAACAGTAGAAAAAATAAAATACCCCCAGAGGTCAAACAGTACCAAGTAACTTGGACTACATATAGTAAGAGGCGCCCCCCCTCTTGAAAGAAAATCTAAGTTAGTCTAGTTAGTCATTAAGTTACAAGAGATTTACGCCCGAAAACCCCCCTAAGAATAAGAAACCTAAGAATAAATGTATTTATTATATACACCTCTTGGCTAGTTGATGGTAATCTTTATGGTCATATATGGAGACAAATATCATTGACCCTATTATCGACAACCCATAAATAAGGAGGTAGATGGGCTTATGAACAGCCAGTTGCGAAAGAAAGCACACCTAGGTCTAGAAATACTCAAAAATGGCGAGTATACAGTTTTTCAAGTCATTTAAGGTATTCTCCAATACCATAGCCGGAAGGCTGCATGTATTTATGAATTAAAACAAAAAAAAAAAAAAAGGTATTCTCCAGGTTCATATACTATCACTCGGCTCGGTTAAGCGACACGAATACTTCCCAAAGATACATGTAACACTGCATATCCTCATAAGAGCAACCTCCTCACCAAAAAAGCTATTACGTCAAGAAAAATAAAATCATATATCATAAAAAAAATCATAAAAGGAAAATCTATAATAGAATATAATGACCCTATTGGCTGGAGAAATAAGATATCATAGAAATATAACGAAAAGTTGATAAAAAAAAAAAGTAAATTATTAGCGCTTCAAGACATACTCTAACAAGAAAATTCTAAGTAGGTGCACTTCCCACAGAAACGCCTCCATCTTCAGTCTCTGCCTCAGTTTCCATTCCTGTCCCAAAGGCATCGCGATACTCCATTTCCACCACCTCTTCGATTATCGCATCTGACACTACTCCCCTCCAAATCTCCTCCTTATCCTCATTCCCAGAAATCCCATTCTTCATACTTCCATTTGTTCTCTTCATGCTCGCCTCCCCGAGGTTAATCGGAATAAACTTGCTCGGAAGCTTGACACGATGGAACTTCTCTCTAAGGGTCTCGACAACATATTTCCAGTCTAGATGGCTTGTAAGACTTTTCCTTGGTGCACAGCCTATACAGTGTTTGGAGTCAAGGCTCATATAGAGTGGATCGTTGCTATGGCAGCCAGGGGAGATGGAAACACGAATGCTGTAGCTAGATACATTCGGATCCTCCGGGTTCTCGCCAGGCTCGGTCTTAGTTTCCGATTCATAAAGCTCAAAGCAGATTTGCGTAAGATAGTCCAGTTCTGGGATTTTATTCCTTGCCATCTTTGTAGGAAGGCCACCTTCAATAATGCAATTAAGAAGGGTATAGATATGGGATTCTAAAATTCATTAATTCATTAATTCATTAATTCATTAATTCACTAATCCCTAATACCACAAAATGGAGATTACTTTACCTTTAGTGAAATAAATAAACGACTTCGCATTCTCTGCAGCCTGCACATTTTCCAGATCCTTCACAATCTGTTTCAACAGCGGCAGACTTGTTAGTAGACCTATCTCTAGTTTCTCTTCATCGCCAATACCGTATTCCTGCGGCGACACGAAATCAAACAATGCCTTAGCAAGCCTATATAGCTCTCTCAACTTCGACAACCTTGTGTCGCTCTTTGCTTTTCCTTCTTCTCTCGTACTAGCATAGTTTCTCCCTGCCTCTTCTTCAGGTGTGATAGCTGGTCTTAGCCCTGTACTGAGCAAACTCCTCCGTCTCAATCCTCCAAGTCTCTCCCTCTTATTTGTGGTTGATGAGGGCATGGCTTTCGGTGGTTGCTCATCAGTACTTAGCGTGAGTGAGCTCTTCCGTCCATCATCTTCATCGATAATCGCATACTCGTTGCTCTCAGCCTCAAGCATAGCATCACTCGGCATAAAGATTGCCTCGAGAAATTGGCGATTATGAAGTGCATCATACTTCATGGTATCGTATAACTCTGAGATCTTACTAGGATCGACCTTCTCCGGGTCACAGAACTCGGCAAACAGTTTCTCCCAGCGCTCTTTGAAGAGTTCAGGGTCCTCGCCACAGCACCAGCGGGATTGGATGTTCGCTGATGCCGCCAAAGTATTGCTTGCAGTAGCAACCAGAGATACAGTGGATGACGTTGAAGCAGCGGACCCAAAGAGACGGGCATAGTTCTGAACCATGACACGGCGGTGAAATTTCATGAGTGTCACCACCTGTTGAAGAACAACTGCTGGTTCGGGCATATTCTCCTTGGGCCAGGTAAATTGTGGGGGTGGTTTAGATCCCTCACGAAGGAGAGACTTTAACTCCTTCTTGACCTACAACAAAACTGTCATTAGAGTCAAGAAGATAAAAAGTGGGATACAAGTAACACTATACCCTATCCATATCGTCCTTTGCTGCATTTGAGTCATCCAGCAGATCTTTCCTCACTACCACGAAATCATCTGGAACCTTCTGATCCAAAAAGCTTGCTGTCCAAATCTGGGCTATACAAAACGTCAGCACTTACTCATCTCCAAATTACCTCTACCCTCTTAAAGAGCTTACCACTAGTAGAAACCCTTCTCTCCGAGCTCGTAAATACGCTAACATCGTCCAAGGCCTCCCTATTCATCAACAACAAATCCTTTCTATAGCTCTCGCCCAAGTCTTGGCTCTGATACCTCGCACTATGCGTCGGTTCACCTCCCCATTTAATAATCAATTGGAGTTTCTCCACCGTCGGTCTCGGCTTCTCGGGGTCACCGGAACTCGTGCTCGACACTCTCGTAAGATTATCAGTCTCACTCCCCTCTGGCGAGGTCCCCATGTTATTCCTCTCCTCATCCTCTCGAACTGCCTTCCCTTTACCTTTATCCTCCTTCAAGAACAATGGCTTAATCTGCACCTTTGTTCCCGCAAACCCAACCTTTCTGTCCAATGCGTTCTTGAGGATAGCCAGCTTATCCATATCCTCTGTCCGACCCTCTATAGCAATTCTAGTAGCTTCGATGACATCTTGAAGTCCACCCTCGATGAGCATGACTTCTTCGATGTGGCCTTTAAGGAGATCCACGAATGGCTTAGAGTGGAAGGTGAATTTAAACTTCTGTTTTGGTGTCCGGTCTGCATGCCTTAATACAGCCACCATCCCCTTCAACTTCCAACTGTGCTGTGGAGCTATGGGCAGCGCCTTCTCGCGGTCCTCTTCAGTCATGCTCTCGAGAGCCGTAACCGTCTGGGTAGACGCGGCGGCGGCGACAGCTGGGGTTGGTACCTGCCCTGGGGTAGGGTTGGTCGTTGATGCGGAGGTAAGAGGTTGTTGTTGATGGTGATTTGAAAGCCTTGATGCAGATGGTGAACGGGATAGTAGACTCTGAAGAGTAGACCGACGATTCATATCACTCCTTTTCCCACCGCTTCCACGACGATTCGGGCTCCTCTCACTTGCTGTCGAAACAGCCGTTGCCATAGCTCCAGACTCCTTTAAACTTTCTTTGAGTGCCTTATCTGAAG
Source organism: Verpa bohemica (assembly GCA_033030345.1). NCBI lineage: Eukaryota > Fungi > Ascomycota > Pezizomycetes > Pezizales > Morchellaceae > Verpa > Verpa bohemica. The sequence goes on from JAUFSE010000003.1 coordinate 811,446, forward strand.
CCGCTTTGATGAACAGCTCGCGAAGGATAGTTGCGCAGTTGTAGTAGTAGTCGTTATTATCCTTCACAAAACTCCACCCATTAACATCGATCACATAGCTCTTACCATGTACCCTTAATAGATCAAATCCGCACACAGCTTGCCCAAACGTCTCACAGATTCTGGTTGCCATGCCTGCCTCTTCCTTTGATAGCTTCGTAACAAAACGAATTTCTTTACCATGCGTATTCCTCCTTACCATTCCATCCACAACAGGGCTTTTCCTCGTTTCCGCATGACAATACTCTGGACCCACAGTATACGCCTTGACATCTTCGCTATTATCAACATCCATAAATTGCTCATAGATAAAGCTCCCCTTCATCCTTGGCTCGTTCATGTTTGGGTCGTACTCGCTACTCTTATTGCCGATCTTCCTAAATAGCTTGCGTCCTCCCTTCCCTTCTGCAAAGTAGATATGAATGTTGTGATCCTCCCCATTCACCGGTTTCTCTACATACGGCTTCTTCAGTGTCTTCCCATCTACAATAAGTGTCTCTCCATCTTCAGACAACTCCACTTTCTGCGGCATCTTCCATTCACCCTGTGGAGGGACCTTGATGCTCGTTTTAAGTTCCATATAGTATGCTAAATCACTCGTAAGGTACGGTCCACCGTCTCTAGAAACCTCCAACCGTTTTGGAGTCGGGACCTTTATGGAGTCGAGGATCCGGAGCACCAGACGCCGATCCCATAGGATCTTTTGCATGCGCAAGTCATTGACACAGTAGGGGCGCCGAAGAGTTACGTACGAGATGGCCTTGTCGAGAGGGAATCCTGATGAGAAGAATGATACCAAGAAATCACTATTTAGTTAGAAAAAAAAAGCCGTTAGTTAAATGTTGCCCTTATATGTTGCGGGTGTAACCCGAGAACCCAGGGGTCAAATAATTAAACAGCCCAATTAAGACGTGAATATGATAGGGAGAAGGGCAAGTAAAAAGCAAACAAAATATTACAAAACGTAATGAGATCCGAGAAAGGAAACGTAAGCTGAAGATCACCAGGGGAAACAACAAAAACTGAAAAATCGAAGAATCACGAAACATCATGTCGCTCGCTCAATTTCAATATTTGTATTTCTTTTTTCACACAAATTCATAGCTCACGTATCTAAAACACTACATATAGGCTCCCGCCGGATGTTTAAGGGAAAGCAGCAAGCGAGGAAATAGCCGAGAAGTAATAGGAAACAAGGGAGAGAAATAGGAAGAGGCGTAAGGAAAGTTCTCACATACCAGGTAGGCCAGTTTTCGACGGCTTTAGTGATACTTCAATGTTAGCATCGTATGCTACCAAGTCCAACAAGCGCAATAAAGCCCCAGGCTTATCGCAATGAGTATCCCCAGAATTAGGAAAGTAGATAATCCATCCTGGTGCATGTGAGGCAGCCCGAACGCGATCTCCACATACCTCCACCGAGGGCGACATTGGTTATGTACGATAGGGAATGGAAAGGCCCCCCTAAAGGAGAACCATGCACAATTGGGCGGGGGAGAACTGACCTTCGTCAAGAATAACCTTATCCCCAAAGATTACAGTCTCGAATTCCCCATTCTCAATGAGTTTGTTCAGGATCGTTCTACACGGCTTACTCCTCGCCTTCGCATCCAATGCGCAAACACCAATTCTTCCAAACACCTTCTTCTTCTCTGGAGACACTTCAGCAACATTAGTAGTGCTACTACTCATTGATGACCTTTTCGTATTAATCCCCCCGTTTGTCGGCGATGTACTCAACAGTTTCTGCTGTTGCGATATCTGCGAAGTTTGGGCGACGGGCACGACTCCTTCGGGACGAGACATAGTAGACCTTGATCTAGATCGATGGTGTTGCGGTTGTTGTGGAGGTTGTTGTTGTTGAGCATCCTTTACAGCAGAAGCAAGTTGAGATTGGATCTGCAGACCCATGCCGTCACTAGTGGATGTCTGGTTTGTCTCCGGATGAGACCTCACGTGAACAGGAGAGGTGGCGGTGGTGGCAATAGACAAGCCAGCTGTGGAATCTCTGCGTTTTCGAGTGAACACAACCTCGCCGTTTGGCAGAGTTTCTGAGACATTTGAATTCGTCAAGCATAGTGTGCTCGGGGAGCTAATAAGCGGCAAATTCAAGACGGACGATGATTGTGATATTACGGGAGTACTCGTGTCACTTCCGGGGCCAATACTGAACATGCCGGGGTTGTCCGAGGGACTAAATGACGACCTCTTATTCCCAATGCCAGATTGGCCTGCGAATGAGCCGGGACTGAAAGAGGATAAAGACGAAGCCATAGATTTCTGCACTGCGGCCCCAGCAGCCTGAGTGGATATTGTAGCAGAGGCGGTGGAAAGATCAGTAGTTGGCACTGAGGAGCCCAGGGGGATAGAACGGGAAGCAGGAGACGGCCGTAAGAAGCTGCTCGAGAAGGTACCACTTGATGATGATAGGGGAAAATAGGAAGAATTCAAGAAGGCTGAAGTCGAAGAAGACAAGAGGCCATCTTCTCCCCTATTGTTTTTCCGGGAGGTAGTCGGAGTGGGGATAGGAGGAGTAGGCATTGCCATTGTGGGTATATTGTGGGAATTCATTGTTCTAGTCCGGATCTCTATTAATTTTTTTTTCTCTTTTCTATTTCCTGTAATTCTTTTCCTGTAATTCTTTTTCTTTTTCTTTCTTGATTTTCCGATCTCTTTCTCACTGCTCCTCTCTCTAGTTTGAGTTTGCTGTCAGGGCCGGTGAGCCACGAAGCTGCTCAACGAGGTAAAATGTTGGTGGGACTAAAGTACAACCCCTCCCATCGATCGCAGACTGTCAGCTACAAAAAAACAGTAAAGTACAAGGCACACCCATCATGAGTGCGGTAAGATCGGGATAACAAATGGATCAGGTAAATAATAATAGTAATATGCTAAGAAAAGGCACGGTCTGTCTGCAGGAACTTACGTCGTAAAGTTCGCCTTCCGTTCCCTAAATCTCGTAAAAGGAAGTCTTGGTTCTCTTGGTACTGGTCTTGGGCGACGTGCTCTAGAGAGTTTTTTTCCCTGTTTCGTGCGAAAGCGGCAACAGGCAAACGGAAAGCCCTCCCGGTCTGGACGAAGTTGTTTAAAATAATGAAATGAGGCAGAAAAAAAACACAGTATGAAGCAGTCACAGTGACAGAGTTGTCTGAAATCCTCTTTTTCATGAGCTGAGCGGAGCTCCAGCAATTTGGTAGGTCGTTGCGCTGGCAGGCAACTTTCCTGTTGGTTGAGGCTCCTAGATCGCTAATCCTTGCCGGGGGGCAGTTATGCGTTGTTTTGCACGAAACCGGATCGATGGGTCCCATCTGATAAGATTAGAGTTATTTACCTCTTCCGTCATTGTGCAGGTGTCCTGTCACGAGACAGGCTACTGCTTTTGTATGAGTACATAAAACAAATTTAAAAAATGTTTGTATCATCAAGATCTAGACGATGCGCCGGATGAACCCTAGTTAGCTGCAGTAGGTGGTCCATCTTAAAAAGATGCAATCGATCGGTATTTTCCCGGCTTTATGGGTATAGTGGGAATTAAACGTATCCCCTAAATTCTCAACAGAGAAGAGATGAGGCACTTGGGGGAGACCAGCTTCTAAGATAATAATTTATACTACACTAGGGGATCACCCTCTTAAAGTGCAGAAGTACCATAGTACATAGTAACAGAACAAGTCTAACCTACATGTAGCTAGAAAATTACAAATGATTTCCTATTACCGCTTAAAATATTATATCTAACACTCCCCAGAAGTTTGTATATTTGTAGTTTAATTTGCACATGCGCGGAAGTTGATTTTTTTGTTTTGAGTATACTACATGTAGTCGCTGTTGCTGAATATACAGGCTAATATCGCCGGGGAGACTAGGTTTGATCAGAGCTTTTCCTAATAAGCTTTAGCGGTCTCTAGAAGGCTAATGTGTCTTAGCCTCATACATAAATTCTACCAGAGCAGGATTTCGTCCTTCAATACCATTTCTCCGGCGGTATTCGGGTTCAGGCTAGCATAGGAAATGACCTCTGAATTGTGAAATACACTTTCCCCTTGAGTTCTTTCTTTCTAGATTTATCGTCTAAAGAAACCCTTATTAGATCCTACGTACGTATACGTACTAAAATATTGAATACTTTCGCATAAAACTCTCTAAACACGAGAGCATTTATTTATTTATATAGACTGTAAATAGCGATTCTTGTATAGTATAGATTCATTTATCATATCGAGTGATATCTTGTGACTTAAAGGCGCCTTAAGTATCCAATTTGAATGCAATTACCACCTAATATGGGGTTAGATGTCTTACAGACCAAGAATATTTCTAAAGGGAATTTTTTGTCTAACTCATATTATTGGCCGAGAGACAGAGGCTAACTTAGCTTTCTTGTGCTTAGAAATAGACTTTCAACCCCTAGTGCTTATAAGTCAGCTTACTAGATACTTTGAAAGATATACTTCTCGGAAAGGTAGGCCGAACTCGTTCTTCGTTATCCTAGGAATACTTAAGATCAGCTATTTTTTTCTTTAGAATCTTTAGAATTACGTTAAGCTACATTATATATACCACAGCCTAAACTACATAACCAGTAATGGAAAGAGTAAACCCTTAATATCACCCTGCTCTCTAAGTAGTATGTTGTAACTAGAACTAAGCTGACCTAGTTATAAAATAAATACTTCCGTAACCAATAGCTGGTTTCTAGGGAGATCTTATAAACGGATGATGACTCGTTATATATGATATCTGCTGGTGCTGCGAAATTGTCATAGGATGTCTATGGATGAGTGATATGCTATGAAGAAATAGGGAAGTTTACCCTCTAGTGCCGTTTTACCTCTACTCATAGTACTATTATGGGCATAGCTATGCGGTATCGTTGTATGTACGTACATGTAGTTATGTGGCGGTGCCTATTATTTGGAGGTCTATGATAGCTTTATAAGTATAAAGAACGGAATCGAGTATTTTTTTAATGAATGAAACTTTCTATATCTGCCAGGTAGTTAAGATTTTGGGTAATTTAATCTAGGAGTTTTGCGTAGTAAATGAATAGACTCAACAATTGAAGTTGAGTTGTACGTTTTGGTTATAGGTCACGTTCTAATAGCTTATCAGATAAGATTAGATCTCATCAGACCAAATCTTATCTGATTAGATCCGCCCGATAAGTTCACTCCTGCTGACTACACATGTCACTGCTGTGGCTTTTTCGCGCCTCGCGTTCCAATTCATCAACACCATCATCAGAGCCCCAGCCTTCTTCCCCAGGGACATCACTCTTCACCAACGTTCGCTCATTCCACCTATAAACCATCTCCACCATCAATCGGAGCTGCATTAACAGCCTCCTCATACAATGGACCGCGACCGTTCCCGTTCCCAATCTATCTCTCGTGGCCGCTCTCGCACACGCTCCGTCTCACCACCACGCGGCGGTCGTTCTTACTCCCCCCGTTCCCGCACGCGCTCGGTTTCCCGGTCTCGCAGTCGGACCCGCTCACCCAGTCCGAGGTCTAGGTCCCAGACTAGGAGTGTTAGAAGCAGGACTAGGAGTGCAAGTAGGAGGAGCTACACAAAGAGTCCTAGTCCAGGATTTCAGAGCTCTAAGGTGAGTTTGTTTGATGTGATGGAATTGGTTTGGGAGGGATAATTGAGTAGTGGTGGAACAAAAGATGGGATTGCTAATGGGTGAGGCATATATAGATTGTGATCGAGAAACTGACAAAGAATGTCACCGAAGCACACATCTCAGAGATCTTTTCGGCATACGGATCTATTAAAGTAGTTGACATGCCTCTAAACCGCCAATGTAAGCTCCTATCACTCTTTTCCATTCCATCGTCCTCCTTGACTACCACTGACCCTACCTCAAGTCAACACAAACCGTGGTCTCTGCTACCTTCTTTACCACTCCCCTTCATCCGCCCATGCCGCAATAGCGCACATGCACGAAGGCCAGCTCGACGGTGCTACTATAAACGTCTCTATTGTTCTTCCCCGTCGTGCCGCCTCCTCAATTCCAACCGCCGGCCCGCCTGCCCGTCGTGCCGCGGGTATCGCTCGTTACCGCTCTCCCCCTCCACCTCGTCGCAGTGGTGGTGGTCCCCCGGCTGCCTCTGCTGCACCTCGTGCCTTCCCACGTGGCGACTCCTACCGTGGTGCTGCTGCAGGTGATTCGTACAGGCCTAGAACTAGATCTCCGACATATTCCAGCAGGTCCAGGAGTAGGAGTCCCTCTAGGAGCCGCTCTAGAAGTCCATATAGGAGACGTGGTGATGGCGGGAGGACAAGGAGTCGTGGAAGAGGTGGTGGTGGTGGTGGAGGCGGTGGAGGCAGAGATTATAGTCCTCCGCCTAGATCAGGTGGTCGGTATACCGGCGGAGGTGGTGGTGGGGCAGCGAGAAGGAGAAGGAGCCCTAGCTATAGCTCTTATAGTAGTAGGAGTGATAGCCGGAGTAGGAGCCCGAGAAGACGGAGGAGCAGGAGTCGAAGCCCAAGAGTTAGGGGTGGGGGTGGAAGGAGACGTTGATCAAATGCAGTGGGGACGGTGGGTTGGTTGTGCGGATTATAACACTCTTTCTAGAAAACGGTAAAGGATTTATTTGGGGCGTGATAGTAAGAAAAATAAAATTGGAGGGAGATAATGATTCTGCGTTAACCCGAGTGGAACAAACGTGCTTATTTATTTTTTTTCGGTTTGCTTTGCTATTACTTAGCTTTAGCCGGCACTTTTAGTGTTTCTTGTATAACTATGAATAAAAGTATGGTTTCTTTTTTTTTGAGAATTAAGTGTGATAGTGACGTAGGTAGTAACCGTTATCATTGATGCCCTAAGACCTACGATAGAAATACATGTAGATAAACTAAGCTGAAGTACTCTATTTAGGTACATAACTATAGGTGATCTTTGTTACGGGAGATGTGGATCAATCGGTACGTATCAGTAGATCATAGAAATTAACGAGTGATATATACATGTAGTTAGTGTAGAATATATAGATAACTGGGTGGGTTGTGGATTTATGGCATTCCAATTCTAATACCTCCTAGAGCTGAATGATTCCACGTGGATGGGTTTTCCAAATACTTTTATACTCTTTGGTATCGGCACTCCTGTGTCACCAACCGTATCACCAGATTCCCATCATATAACCCTGGGTAAGGAATTAATCTTGGATAACTACATGTATGTATACAAAAATATAGTATACGAGTATCTAGCAGTACTATAAATACTCTAAAGAATTCAGGTTTAATACCGCGGATCCCACTCATGTAGTCCGGGTAACAGCCTCTTCCCTCCTGCAGACGCTGTCTCTGGTTACATCATAGCCCATGTCGTCGTATCACCAGTTTCACCAGTGCCAGCTAAGGAAAATCCGGGAATTGGCCTTAGCGTAGATAAATCAGCCCTCATCCCGCTTCTTCCATCTATTCCCTCTACTCCTTCACTCTAGATAACCTCTTTCTACCCTTTCTTCTGCAGGAGATAAAATTAAAAGAAAGGAAATAAAACATACAAACAGCAATTATGGCGGACACAGACGGGGTCCAGCTCTCAGATGCGGTTGCTGCGGTCGCAGATAACCTGGGTGTTGAATACGTTATTTCGTTCGGTTTTGGTGATTCAGGTATGTGATTTCTCTACAATTAAAGTTCCTGTTGCGACACGAGGCTGATTTTGTGTTGTTGAATAGACAAAGAGACAGCAGAGTCTCAATTCCGGGAGCTCATCGGAGCTCTCGACAGTGTAGGCCTCCGCACAGAGGTGCGAGATGGTGCGAATGGTAACGCCCTGGTGTTTGTGAGGGTTCGGTCTGAGCAGAAGTTGGTCGGGGAGGTTTATAGGTCTCGGTCAGTAGAGCTATCTATGCTATGGTACATAATACCGAGGTGTTAACAAACGGGTGAAATAGAGTGAAGGATTGGCTCCACGGTGTTAGGGCTGCTGCACCCGATAAGGAGACGCAAAGGTCATTGGATAGCGAGCCTTTGACGGAGGCCGAGAGACTGCGGATCGTTTGGCAGCTCATTACATTGCCTGAAAGTGAAGGGGGTGCAGGAATCACTCCGAAGCAGGGACAGTGGTCACTCGTAGAGAGTGTGTTCCCGCTTCATGATCATGAATTTAATAAGGCGAGTCTTTAGATTTTTATTCTGATTCTCCTGCTGTGGATTGAAGCTAATTTCGTGGTTTTAGGCATGGATGAAGCGCTGGTCAACGACTTGGACTGTTGGCCCCGAGGAATTGGGGAAGCTCCGTGACCGCTTCGGCGAAAAAGTAGCGTTCTACTTCGCCTTCCTTCAGTCTTACCTCTCCTTCCTCGTTATCGCCGCTGCTATCGGTGCAAGTTCATTTTTCCTTTTACCCGCCTATTCACTCACCTTCGCAATCACCAACTGCCTATGGAGTGTGATCTTCGTTGAGTACTGGAAGCGTCAAGAAATTGATCTTGCAGTCCGTTGGGGCGTTCGTAATGTTTCATCTCTCCAAAACCGCCGCGCCCAGTTCAAACATGAGAAGGAAGTGGAAGACCCCGTGACTGGAGAGGTTGTAAAATTCTTCCCAGCATGGCGCAGACTTGCCCGTCAGTCCCTCCAGATCCCGTTCGCGCTCGGTGCAAGTGCTCTACTATCCGCACTCTACGCATGCGTTTTTGCAATCGAGATATTCCTCTCGGAGGTCTATAATGGTCCTTTTAAATCCGTTCTCGTCTTCCTCCCCACCGTTCTTCTCTCCGTCTTCGTCCCAGTGCTCACCTCGGTCCTCACTGGTATCGCAACAAAGCTCACCGAGTTTGAAAACTACGAGAACGAGAGCGGATATGACGCAGCAATGACGCAGAAGACCTTTGTCTTCAACTTCATCTGCTCTTACGTCCCATTGTTCCTCACGGCGTTCATTTACGTACCTTTCGGAAACTACATAGTCCCTCACCTCGATGTGTTGAACATTACCACTCCTGCCATCACCACCGATGACATGCCGATGAAGCCCCTCGAGGTATTCCAAATAAACCCAGACCGCCTTAAGAAACAAGTCATCTACTTCACCGTCACAGCTCAGATCGTAAATCTCGCACTCGAGACCATTGTTCCGTTTGCTAAGCGTAAAGTATTCCGCAAAGTCAAGAAATTCCAGAATGCCCGCAACGGTGTCGCCCACGCTCAAGATAACGAAGATGAAGCTGCATTCTTGAAACGCGTCCGAAACGAGACAGAACTAGATCATTATGACGTCCACTCAGATCTTAGGGAGATGTGTATGCAATTCGGCTACCTCACACTCTTCTCCCCCGTCTGGCCCCTGGCAAGCGTATCGTTCCTTATTAACAACTGGATCGAGCTCCGCTCCGACGCCGTAAAAATCTGTGTAGAGATGAAACGTCCCGTCCCCCATCGTGCGGACTCTATCGGGCCATGGCTCAGCAACCTTGGGTTTCTTTCTTGGATGGGATCTATCTCCTCTGCAGTGTTGATTTACCTCTTCTCCGACTCTGAATCATCGGGTGGTGCTCCGCACTCACTTACACTTTATGGTGTCCTTGCAGCTATAATCTTTAGTGAGCATATTTACTTTGCAACGTCATACGCTGTACGTTTGGCTATGGGGAAACTTGAGTCGCCGGGCTTATTGCAAGAGAGACGGGAGAGGTTTTTGGTTCGCCGCAGGTTCTTGCAAGAGAGCTTAGGCGTTGATGAAGAGACTGAATTTAGTAAGCTAGATGAGAAGGCGACGTTTAAGAGGAGTGAGGAGCAGGGACATGAGGGAAAGTTTTGGGCTCAGCAGAAGGGGCCAAGAGGGAGTTTGGAAGCTGGTAGGGAGATTATTAGGAACGCTTTTGAGAAGAAGGACCAGTAGGTTGAGAGGGGGTTGTGGGTTTGTTTTTGTGGTGAGGAGTATACAGGAGTGCATGTAATCTATTGCAACATGGTTTCGTCTGAGTTCCAGTACCGAAAATTGCTTTTTCCTATGTCAGGTAGTAACGGTTGGCGTGATAAGAAATGGAATATGAAAGGACTGTTTTGGATCAGAATTTACAAGTGATTGATATAAGTTCCTTGGAATTCGTAACTGTCTGCAGATTCATCTAAAGTGAGCTGAGTTCTTTCTGTAGACTGGTTGAGCGACCTGGGCTTAATCATAACCTGTAGATATGATCCTAATATATGAGCAAATGTCTTGTACATAAGACTAAAGAGCTATGTAGAACAGCGTCTATAGCTATGCTAGACACTTCCACGCCCTCTCCTCACCACGGCCACATATATCTACTCCAAGCTGAGACCCCTCCCCAAACCATATAAATACACACCACAAGCTAATCCGTGAATATCTTTAGTTTTTCGCATATTACATTCATTATTCTTACCGCCCTCGGAAGCTTTCACTAGTCTAGAACACCAACAGCACCTTATCGTTCTTATCAATATCTTTATTCCCTCTCTAAGGCTCCCCATATTAATAGCTATACCCCCCTCTCTAAGCTTTAGTTCACTATATCCGGTATTAAAACAAAGTATTGAGACATACCGCATTTAAACCAGCTAGCTGGATGGTTTTAGTACCTAAAGCTCTACTATTGAAAAGGGAATATCTAGAAGGTAGTAAAGTAGGGTAGGTGGTTAGTCTTTTGTGGGGTTCTATTGGACTAGGTTTGATCTATCCACTTTTTTCTTTCTTTTTTTTTCTGGGGGGCGGTTGATGGTTTGTAGAGTAATAGACTTAATAGATTGTATTAGGGATTAATTATACTCTGTTTGGAGATATGGGAATGATGCTTTGACTTTAGTTTACAGATAATGTCTCTGGAGTATGACACTAAGGTAGGGTTAAAATGGGATGGTCTCCAAGAGGGAGTCATGTGTCAAGGGATTGAACCAAAAGGGGATATTAACCCGTGAGATCCTTATCAGCACTGTAGAGGCAAAACAATACTATCTATAGGAATATAAATGTCACGATGATTGTAATCTATCAGCAAGAATGAAGGTGTTACTCAGAGTTAGTATGATTCTTTCACTCGTAGTGCAAAACTAGATGAGGATTTCTTGCTAATATCCATATCTAGCCAGCAAACTTTTACGCCAATTAATTACTTGGTACAACTTTATTCTATCACTCGGAGTTATTTCTCTCACGCCAAGACACCTTATCAGTAGGCTAACTATAGACATTACTAAAGATGGGGGGGGGGGGGATGGATCGATAATAAATGTCTCCCCAATAGCCACGTAGGGGACTATGCTATATTTTCCCAACCTACGTAATGCCGGTTTCATCCAACTCTAGGAATAGCTACGGGATCTAGTTGCCAATTCGTTACGGCGCGTAAAAAGAGCTTTTATAGGCTAGAAATATCTTGTGGAATGCATGGAATGGCTTCCTCTCACTTGTTTTGGTGGATAGGGCATCCTCGACATGTGTGATGTCGCCAAAAACCTCGATTTTAACATTTCTTACTGGAAATGATACCGACTTCAGGTCATAGTCGGTCACTCGTAGCGCGTACTGAGACAGGATGTGGCGTGGTTTCCGGGCTTGAAATATCTTGCTCTCTGGGAGCTGCAGGTACTGGCTAGGATTCTTTTTCTATGGGTTCTAGCAGGTTTATGCTACTGTCACATGTCCCAGTCGATTGGAGCTGTTATAACCTGAAGGGTGGGTCTAGGCTCTTCCTGTTAGTACCTGTGGTTGGAGGGTTTGGGAGGGGAAATTGGTGGGGTTCGTAGGGGCTGCTACCTAGAGGTTGCATATCTAAACTGGGGGTGGACGATGATTCGTGGATACTGGTTCATCTAAGTGGGTGCTCAAGTACGTGGCTAACATTTGGTGAGAGGTTGAATTTACCAAAGAAAAAAAATAGAGGGAAGAAACAAGTGCATTTTTTTTTTCATATTGCAGGTGTTTATTAGTGAAGAGGATGAAGAGGAGTTTTTTTTTCCTTAAAGAATATGAGAAGAGCTCTTAAGGGCGAACTTTTGGCTGGCCGGCCAAACTTTGCAGATCTGGTGCAGCTGTCTCACAACAACAAGGCTTTGCATAATTCCCTACCACTTCTGTTTAAGCACATACGCACCCCGCCTCTGTGCCTCGATTTCTTGTGCAACGTTTTGAAAAGTGGCTGCTGCCTAGAAAGCTTTATTAACCTGTTTGTTTAGAATCTCTGTGTTTTTGCGCTTTTCTACATACGTGCCGGCTTGTTGAGCTCCACAGGACTGTTGTTGCACTTACTTTTCAAACACCAAGAAACCACCACCACAATGCCAACCCATAAGCAAATCCGCTGCACTATCCACACAAGAACAGGTCCATTGAAAGAATACGCAGACCCAACATCACCCTCCTCTCCCACTACAAAAACTGTCTACGTTCAATCCCGACACGCGTCCCAGTTTTGGATCGAATGCGAAGCGCTCCAAGGATACGAGTATGAACTCGGTAACCGTGTAACATTCCGTATAGCAGTAGATGGGGAAGATCTACAAAGCTGTTGGGTCAGTAAGGATATGCCCATGAGCCTACAATCGGGCGTTTACACCTCTAATGAGGCTGGGGAGAGGTATCTTCAAAAATTCGAGTTCGCGAAGGTACGGCTAGGTATGTAGGTCTAGGACTTTTTTTAGGGGACATGGAAGGTTGATTGATGCTTTTAGTTGAAGATCAGAATGTCGATGAGAGGGAGAAGATGGGTGAGATTTCGATCTGGGTTCTTCGTTCGGAAAGGATTCGAGAGCCAAAGAGTACCAGGGGTGCTAGGCAAATTGTGCAGGCTCCATCTGTCGGGAGGTTGAAGGAGGAGCTGTGGAAGAAAAGGAAGTTGACACATGTAATGAAGTATATTAGTACTCTTCTCAATGGCATGTGGGATTATTCTAATAGGATTGCTAGATTGGGAGACAAAGAAGCATTTGGTGACAGTGAGGTTATCGAGAATATGGAATTCATTGATACAAAAGAATATCCATATGCACATTTCCGGATACTCTATAGGTCTAGGGGTGAGTTTCAAGCCTTTTCTTGTATCTCCCTAGGTTCATGTATTGATTTTTGATCTAGGGGCTCTTCAACAACTTGGATTGATTCCACGCATGCAACTGGCATCACCTCCTGCTTCGCCATTAGATCGTGTTGGAGGAGCTGGTCAGATACCATTAGAAGCAGCGCAAAAGATAGCAAAACTTCGGGCAAGTATTCCTTTATGCGTTGACACCTTTTTCTCCATTTTGGGGCTACTTATTGAGAAGCCATCTATTTCTAACGCATATGGTGGGATTTTACAGGCTGAGTTGGGATCTTTGGAGAAAAGGTATAAAATCAAGCGTGAGCTCGACGACGACGATGATGAGGAAAAATATAATCCACCATTAAAACTGATGAGAATCTCAAAATGGACTGGAACCTCGAAAGGAAAAGATAAAACTGATCCGATCGATTTAACAACTGACGACTAGAGAGTCTAGGTCGTATTAAATAACATTTTTGGACTTTAAATTGGGTATATTTTCTACCACCCCCCCTACATTGTAATTATAATGGATTGGATTCACGAGAAAGTGTCATAAGCTATATGTATTGTATGCAACCATAAAGCACCTTAGAGACTACTCTAGAGTGTTGTTTATTAGTAACTAATACCTACTACCACCTTGTTAGATACTAAACTCTAGTGATGTGACACCCTCCAAGTCAAAATGTTGCTAGTACTTTATAACCTGATTGGTCGGTTGAGATTCTACGCACAAGCCCATAGACTCACTACTAAGTCCCATTCGAGGCTTAACGCCACCGGCCAGTGATTAAGATCTCCATAGGGTTATTAACTCTTAAACATGACCACAAGTACTTTGTATATCTCTAACCCCTCAAGACCCCATACTTCCAAATCACATCTTCTCACCTCCTTGGCATATACCGATGACCATTGATTTTATTAGTGGCAACCTCTGAAACACTTGTTTCTAGCTAGGTATTACTATAAGATTCCCATAATACAACCATTAAACTCAATGGTGTCATAGTCAGCAGTAGAGACACTATAACCAATACAGTTCCCTGTCACAGAAGACATCAAACATGGTTTTAGTCAGACATGACTAATTATACTAACTACTATTATATTAAAAAAAGCTATTATAGAAGAGTATGACCACTGATAGCATGATATGATACCAACGCATTACCTACCACAATTCCTAGTTTTGCAAACTAATGTCGGGGCTTGGTTTTTTGATCTCCGTTTATGACTAGATTGCTATTTCTGGATATGACTTCATATGTCCCAATAAAGACTCCCGGAACTTGTTTATTGTGTGCGTTTTTGAACTGGCCAAAGCGTAAGTATAACTTTTTGAATGAATTGGGGGAGGGGGGGGGGACGAAAGTGAAACCTGGGGCTTATGTTTTCAGGTGAAGGATCGAGCACTGATAGCTGTAGTAGAACTCTACAAACTCTTGTTTTTCTTTTACTAGATGCTGTATTAAGGAACCCGTGGTGAGTATTCTCTTAAGCCAAGTATGGGCCAAAGCTTGATCATCTACATTTTAGTTTGTTGGGTTTTTACATACATGTACGCTCGGGCCCATTGTTTTGGTAAGGATGATAATAACTGTGTTAAGTATAACGTGCTAGGTTTAGTATCATAAAAAACAAGGAACATATGAAGTGGAGATCATATGTTTTCTCTCTTTTTTTAAATAAAAAATTACTATTAGAAGTGGATATATGAGTGGATACGTCGTCAGGTTAGAAAGCATTCATACCTTACTACTTCTCGGAACGACATTACATATATCCGCAATTGTCGCCTCACTCTAATAAAGTTTCAGTCGTGAAACTGTATCCCTACCCTGAAGATCCACTTTATAAACCTCTCCCCGAACCCTCTACTACGAACCTACACCCAGTCACTCAAGATGCCAACCCATAGAGACATACGCTGCACCATAAACACCAAGAACGGAGAATTGCAGGAATATAAATTTGATACTGATTATAAATGCAATCCAACACTGCCGGAAACCGTTTATATGGAGCCTAGACATGGGTTGTCTTTTTGGGTTCTTCTCGAGGTACTGCCCAGTTATAACTTTGCAAGTTATGATACTCTGTACTTTCAAATTTCTATTGACGGGGAAAATCTGGCGGGGGGCTCGGCGATCTGCAAATTTGATAAAGACCGTACAGTTAAATTTACCGGTGTTTCCTGTATTGACGGACCTGTATCATTCATTCGGCCGTACCAATTCTTGAGAATTGTGTCAGGTGATATTGTCTTTTTTTCTCTTTCTTTTTTCTTGGGTAAAATTCCCCTCATATTGAATACTCACTAATGATAATGGCCGGGCACTCTACTAGTTATAGGTAGTGGCCCAAATGCCGATGCAAACAATGAGTTGTTCGAAAACCTTGGAAGGATCTCTATCTCTGGGTATCGATGTAATCGCAAACCGGAACCAGAGTGTATACTTAATCGACTAATAACCCAGAACCTGAATCCCGAGAAACATCCTGGAACAATAAAATTGAGGTCCCCCGAGGGGAGAGACTGTACCCACACAACAAAGTATGTTTCTATATAATTCCCGAGGTTGAGAATTTCTGATGGCAGAAAACTAACGCTCAAATTAATTAGGCTCGGTCCTAAAGAGCCGGTGGCTTCGTCCCAGGGTAGATTCTACGACTATCAAAATTTTGGTCGGACCCCATACGTACAATTTCAATTCATATATAGGAATAAGCGTAATAATGGCTTTTGTGTTTCCTTTTCCTACTCTTACTATATTATCGCTCACTGTGTTGCATCACAGGGGTTCTGCAAGATCTTGGGTTGATACCTCGCACCTCACCTCCCATAGTTATCACCTCATTACATATAGAGGAAAATTTAAAACCTCAGGTAGCTTCTTCGGGGGATATGAGTACTATAAAAGTTCAGGTTTGTATATTCCCCGTTTGTTCTCTAAAGCACTAGCATAGCAATCATTCATCTATTTCGAGTGTTTAACACGCCAGCTCGGAATGACTGATGATGGGCTTAGAGTTATGACTGCTAATATAATTCTTTTATAGAGTGACTCCCAGACCCCCCAGTTGGATATCCCCAGCAAGAAACATAAGCTCAAACGCAGAGCAGAGGGAGAGGGATCTAATCAGCAACCAAAAAAAGTTGAAGTCAAAAAGGGGAAGAGTGGAAGTAAATGAAAAGATGAAGTTTGGGCTATATATCGGTTCAACAAGCGACTAGAAGTTTGGTATTCTCACATGGTGTTTATTCATTACGATTTGTTTGATTTTAAATTTTCCATATAGCTTAGTCTTATCAACAAATACACATATTCATAGATTACATGTAATTCCTAGAACTTGTGCACTTCCCATTACTATAGCCTTACATGTAACTGTCCCCTCGGACAACTTCATCTAACCAATCCCCTATTACGATGACACCTACCCATCAACGAACGGTCTCGACGTCATATTCTCTAGAGAGAGCCAAGAGTTCTTCCCATTGGTAAAACTTAATATTAATCAACCCTTCTCTAGCCTAGCCCCGTGCCCAGACCCATATCTCAGCTTCCTCCACAACCAACCAATCAGAAAGTGATCAACACCAACAAAGTTGCCACAGAAGGGGGAGGCAAAAAGTTTGTCTGTTTAGCAGAAGTTCAGCTGATCGGCAGGCCCCTTTCCGTAGCAGTTTGAGACACTGTCAGATAATGTGTTTTACTGATTCATCTAACAAAGTGGTGCTTCCCCTTACTAGATCTAGAACAGGTATGTTAATCGATACTAGTCCGGATATGGAGTTACCATATTTTAGGCTATATTCTACTGATACTATGGCCATGTTTTCACTCAATCTATGTGTAAAGGGAATGAGCTTATCATTTATCATATGCTCTAGACTTTTAGGCTATCGGGAGGTCTTTTGTTTGTTTGGGGAAACGATAGTCTACAGAGTAAGTACCTCTATCAATTAGCCAGCTAAACCTTGCTAAAGTCTTATATGCCTCAATTATCGTTATCCCTTTGTCTTCTGCACTATTAACCCTGATTCTGGTTCACCTAGAACGTCTCTAGGTAGATCTCTTTCACGAAATAAGATATTTTAGATACCAAGTCTACTACTTCACATTCTACGGCTTCGCGGTCTGTACATCCGTCTTCGCTGCAACATCCTCCTTCAGCGGCCTCGCACCAAAAATCGTAGTCCCAACTCTGCAACACACTCAGTCAGTCATCCCATAAAACTTCTTTATACAAAACATACCTAACATTGGTAGCGCCCAACTTAATGGCCTGTTCGTAATCCTCGCTCATACCCATACTCAATTCTAGCTCACTCGGATCACAACCAAGACCCGTTGCAACCTCGTCACGGGTCTTTGTAAGGAGAATAAAATCCTCGTTAGGGACTTCAGACTCCTTGGAACGTGCAATATCGCCGATTGTCATGAAGCCTTGAAGTGTGAGATTTGGACATGATGACTTGATGTGTTTTGCTAATGGTAGGGCTTCGGAGGGCTCGCAGCCGGATTTTGATTCCTCGCCTAGTTATCTCTTTAGCTTATTTTTATCAATGCCAAGGAGAGATATTGGGTTTTACCAGAAGTGTTGACTTGTACAAAAACCCTCAGTTTCTCATATTCAGGATTCTTCTTAAGTAGGGCAGCCCGGCCCTTTTCAAGAGCATCTGCCTTTTTGGCTACATCAATTGATTCGACGGCCCAGAGATTCGGGATATTTTCGGCTAGTTGCTTGCATTTATTGGTCTGAAGGGTGCCAATGAAGTGCCATTTGATGTCTTTGGGGAGGATTGGTGCCTTCTCGAAGAGCTCTGTGGGGTGTTAGCCGAGGTGCTTTGTAGGGTTTCATGTATTTACTGGACTTGTTAAGATTGGAGTTGACGCAAAGGCCCGTGGGGTAATAGTGCTACACGGAAGAAATCCCAAGAGGTAATAAATACGAGCAAAACCTCACTCTAGATGGAAAAAAAAGTAAATTCTCGACCAAAACAACCGGAATTCATACGTACCTTGGGAGTAGTTCTCCCCGTAATGAGTGTGCTTTGTGGCATTGTAGATGGCCAAGATATCAGATGCAGGCTTTTTCTTCGATACAGCGACTAGACGAACCTGTAAAGACCGTGACACCCATCAGTAACGAAAACCTTTGCCCTGGTTGTTTAAAAAAAGAGCTCTTGGATACATACAGGACGGCTTGAAGAGGCCACGGCATTGATACGGCTCACAACACCAGCAATATTCTCGACGAGGTTTTGAGCACGAGCTGCCATTTCTGCTTCGGATACTTCGGCTGTGGAGGAAGTAGACATGCTGATATGCAAAGCCAACGATCGCAATTTCGGCTATAGACTCGTTTATCTCGTAGCCAAGGTCATTAATGAGAGAGATCACCTTGCGTTTGGACGCTTACTCTAAACTGAGTCAACCACTAAAGGTGATCGTCGTGAGGTGTGACGTTATCTGGTCACGGTGTACTAACTAGATGGGCCCTGGTCTCCTAGCTACGTAGGTACGGGTTTTCTTGGCCCCTTGTGTTGCTTACGCAAAAAAGAGTTGTCGGTTCCACCACAAAATTCGCAACGTTGAAGGGGCTCAGAAAGGCGTTTTTGTTCCATCATTAATCCCCTGAATGTTTCACACCGGCGGGACCTGCAGCCACAATCACACCTGTCCCAGAAAT
This sequence comes from Verpa bohemica, assembly GCA_033030345.1. Lineage (NCBI taxonomy): Eukaryota > Fungi > Ascomycota > Pezizomycetes > Pezizales > Morchellaceae > Verpa > Verpa bohemica. The sequence goes on from JAUFSE010000003.1 coordinate 830,192, forward strand.
TCTTCCGTGAGGACAACTTCCACAGGTTCCATAACCAGAGATTCCTGTTTCCACCGTCAGCCAATAACAGCCAGTACCCGAGACTCCGGGGCGAACTCTTTTACCGCCGTCCCGAGCCCTGTGGTCCTTGGTCGTATGACGGCATAGCTACAGCTACATCCCCAAAATTTGTCACTTACCAGGCCAAAGAGCCAAAAAACCCCCAATAGACGAAACAGGAGTGTACATATCATCTAGATCTCGGGGACCCATGAGAAAGGACTTGGTTATATATAGTGTATGTAATTATAAGCACGAGTCCTTAGAGCCCAAATAGAAGTTCTCTCAAAATATATCTACTACTAACTACATATGTAGACGACATCAGTAGGATCCTTGAAAGGAGATGCCTCCCCCACACTATCTCGATGCAATTTGCGCGTCCAGGAATCAAGTCCGAGATGACTTCCTTCTGCGATTCAATGGCTGAAAGATTGATTAAATGGGGCATGGTTCATGTTGCTCTTTGCCATTCTCTGTTTAGGAATGTTTTGGCGCGATCGGATCATCCCTAAGCATTACAGGCTTCTAGAGAAGTTTTATTCTGGGCAGGCACGCTTAGGCCGCTCCAACTACCAGTTATACTTATCCAGCTTTCAGTCCTCTGAATAGTTTCTTTCTTTCTCTTGTTCCATCCCTTTTCAAACTTTCAGTTTTTCTCTGCGTGTGATCATTTAGTAGACAGACGTCTTTGTCTTTGCACTCTTTTGCAACTATCTCGTGCCTCACTTCTAAAGTTTGCGCACTTCCAACCCTCTTTGCGATTTTCAATTGTTCCCTTTTATATCACTCGATTTGTATTCATTACATCCGAATATTTACGGGCTTATACGCTACCTACAATAGTCTAGGCAGTGCCTGTATTTCGAAACCAACAAGCCTAACAACGGTTTAAACTTTACATTGCACACCACCTTTCAGAATCCCGTACCCCATTAACGGGACACACTTAAAGTATATTTGAAATGCCAAAATCACCTACATCCCCAAGAAACAGTGGGTTCATCCCTTTGGGCGCAATGGACCAGCAGGCTGGTCTTACTCCAAACATCCGCAACAATGATCATATCGTTGATATTCCCCTAACCCCCATTAAAACAAACACAAGTACAACCGGTGCTCGGAAAGAAGGGCAGGCAATAAACAGGCCTGACTTTGGACGAAATAACACCCAAGAGACTCACGACGGGATATTCCATAAGCATATGGGACGTCGAAGAAACAGAAACTTGCAGACTGGTGGAGACGCTAGTTTGGTTGACGACGAGGGTGCCTTGACTACTATGGGGAGGTTGTACGAGAAAGTTTTGAACTTCTCAATCGTCACTCGTTATTTACTCTACATTATCCCGTTATCTTTATGTTTTATCACTGTTATCCTTATTGGGTTATATATCGCACCAGATGCTCGTATCGGAGGTGACGATAAGCGCAAGGGAGTTCGGATTGTTTGGTTCTTTGTCTGGGTATGTCATCTTCTGCATAATTAGTGGGGTATTGAATATCTTCTAATAGTTATCTAATAGTTGAATATCGTCTGGTGCTCTCTCTGGGTTTCTAAACTTGTTGCCAAAGCGCTACCTGTCATATTTCAAACCCTCATTGGTGTCGTCAGTAGTGGAGTAAAGAAGTATGCACTAGTTATCAAGGCTTTGGAAGTTCCAATTTCTCTAGTTGGTTGGGCTATTGCATCCCTCTGTTCATTTCTTCCTGTAAGCTTCATCATATGTGAAAATATGGACCTAGATGACTAACTTAGTGATAGTTGATGACTCGAAACCCCGATCAGCTCAAATTAGGCGATACTAGTATCAGAGAATGGCAGAGGCGTTTGAACCTTGTCCTGATTGCTTGCTTAGTTTCCTCGCTTGTTTACCTTGGTGAAAAGCTCATCATCCAAATCGTTTCTGTCGATTACCACCGTAAGCAGTTTGCGCATCGTATTAAAACCAACAAAGAGAACGTCAAATTCCTTAGTCAACTGTATGAAGCCTCACGAGCCCTCTTTCCTACTTACACCGAGTTCGCCGAGGAGGACTATATAATTAACCAGTCTCTTGCTTCTACCCTGATTGTTCCTCAGAAGAGTGGATCTGCCACTCCTATGCGTGCAATCCTTGGAAACATCAACGTTGTGCAAGATAAGGTCACTAGCGCATTTGGAAATATTGCGCAGGAGGTTACAGGCAACAAGAACGTTTTTAACCCTAACTCGGCTTACTCGGTTGTCATCAATGCGTTGCAGAAGAAGAATTCTTCAGAAGCATTGGCAAGGCGTATCTGGATGTCTTTCGTTTCTGAAGGGAACACTGCTTTGGAGAAGGAAGATCTGTTGGAGGTTATGGGGGCGGAGCACGAACAGGCTGCGTTGGAATGCTTTTCATCTCTGGACACTGATAATAACGGGGATGTCAGTTTGGACGAAATGTTGATGCATGTTGTGCAGATTCATAATGAACGCAAGGACGTTGCAAAGAGTATGCAGGACGTGGTAAGTATCTTTCTAAAACACGAATCTTAAAGTAGCATACTAATAACAAACCTTAGGATAATGCCATTCGTGCTCTTGATAGCGTATTGAGCTTCATCGTTTTTGTCATTGTCATCCTTGTCTTTGTTGTCTCTCAGCAATCGAGTGTTGGAACAACTCTGGCTGGCGCTGGAACAGTCTTGATCTCCCTATCTTTCGTCTTTGCCATTACTGCCCAAGAAATTCTTGGCTCTTGCATCTTTTTATTTGTCAAGCATCCATTCGACGTTGGTGACCGTGTCGATATCGAGGACAAACGCTACATCGTTGAACATATCTCCCTCCTTTATACCATCTTCAAGTGCATCGACAACCAGAAAGTCACCCAAGTACCCAACAATGTCCTAAACATGAAATGGGTCGAAAACATCTCCCGTTCTAAGCACATGACCGAGTTTGTCAAGCTTGGTGTGAACTATGATACAACACTTGAAGATATCCAGACGCTCAAAGAGGAACTCATGATTTTCGTCAAAGAGAACAACCGCGACTTCCAGCAGGACCTAGATGTTGAGGTTATTGGTATTAACGATCTAGACAGACTTATCATTAGACTGGAGATCAAACACAAGAGCAACTGGGCAAATGAACAGCTGACACTCCAACGCCGGAACAAGTTCTTCTGCGCTCTCGTCTTGATCCTGAAAAGGATCCCGATCTACGGTGCTGGAAAGGGTGACCCTTCGATCGGTGAAGAAGGCAAGCCTATGTATACCGTTGCTATCAACGATGATCTAGCCCAAATCAACATGAAGAAAGCAACTGAGAACAAAGCCAAGAAACGCTGGGACGCGCCCAAGGATGAAGACAATGATCTTTCAAGACCAATAGAGAAAGGCAAAGAGGCAGGGGTTTTCAGCACCACAAGCTCGGCTGCGACAACTATTAAGGAAAATGAGATCCACAATGGTGCCAGCTATCAGCAATACGTCAGCTCACCATTTGAAACATCGAGACCCAACTTTGATGACCGCAGAGGCATGGGGAGAAGCAGCGCGGAGAGCAGACGTGAAGACGTAGAAGAGGTTCGAAATCTGCTAAAGAGAGAATCGACTAGGGGGCGAAGAAAACGAGTCCCCGAAATCAACACCCAAGGTTACTCCCAGTACCAGCCACAACAGCCCTCACAACCGTTGAACCCGAATAATCCATATCAACAGGGTGGTCCCGCTGCCCCACCATACGGTAGATAGTCCATTAGAGGGGACTATAAGTGTCTTTGGGTCTTTTTTAGAGTAAAATCATAACCTTTGATGATATATGCGGGCTGGACCGGCGGCGTTTATTTTTTATTATTTTTACTTTTATTGTAATAGGCATTTTTTCTTGTACACAAATTTATACCAAAAAAAAACATAATTCTAAAATAACTAGTAGTTTGCCTGAAGTTTAGTAGTATACCTTCTGGTGGAGTGACCATAGACTGTTTTCTGCTTGTTTCACAGACCATCACTCGGTATAGACCACCCACTCTGTGAAGTAATATGGTAGAGAAAAGGCTTAGATTGATAGGCTAGAGGGCTAGCAAGCAAGCAATCAAGAAGAGCCCTAGCCCAGTATCTCTGGCTAGATAGAGGTCCGTGAGAGATCACATGGTGTACCACGTGATAGCCGTGTAGGAGCATATCCACCAACACTCTGACAGGTGTTCTAGCAGGCGAATCAAGAAAAATCATCAATTGAATACAGCAAATACTCACCTCTTTCTTTATAGGAGCTTTGGAGGATTCATGGCTACTTTAACAATTAATAGCTTAATATTCCCCACCTCACCTATGGGTTAGGGTTCACACGGCTCTACCGGCAAACCCCGCGTTTTTTTTATCACCATCTTTTGGGTCATAGTATCAATTGCCTTTGTTTCCCTCTATTAGTCTTCACAAAATGCCTACTACAGTAATCCTCGGTGGCGGCATCATAGGCCTTAGTACAGCCTACCACGCCTCCCTCGCCTCACCCACGTCCAAGATCCACATTATCGAGTCCTCACCCACCCTATTCTCTAGTGCATCCGGTAAAGCCGCCGGCTTCCTCGCACGGGACTGGTTCGACTCTTCAGTCACAGAGCTAGGAGAACTCTCCTTCACTCTCCACCAACAACTCGCGCAAGAAAATAACGGTGATGTGAAATGGGGGTATAGCGGTAGTACTGGAGTATCTATTTCTGAAGCGGGAGGTGGGGCGAGAGGTCAGGATTGGTTATTTGAGGGGACGAGTAGAGCTAGTGTAGCTTCTAGCCACGTGATAAGCGATACGAATGCGTTGCCGTTGTGGATAAAGCTTTCCGGTGATAAGATGGTCGAGGTGATTTCGGAACCGGATACTAGTGCACAGGTTAATCCGCTGCAGTTGTGTCAGTTTTTATTGGGGGAGTGTTTAGCCAGAGGAGTGGTATTGCATTATCCGGCAAAAGCTACACAAGTTAGAGTTGAGAACGGGGTGGTGGTTGGTGTGCAGGTGGAGGAGAAGGAGGTGGTGGAGTTTGTTGAGTGTGATAGGGTACTTATTGCGTGTGGGGTTTGGACCCCTACTGTCTTTGATGAGTTGTTCCCGAGGGCAACGATTAAGCTTCCGGTTAGTTCCCTCGCTGGGTATTCGCTTATACTCCGTTCTCCGCGGTGGATTTCCGAGGATGCGAGTTCTGGGAGGGGGTGTCATGCTGTGTTTACCGTTGATCCTGATGGATGGTCTCCGGAAATATTCAGTAGGCGAGATGGGGAGATATATATTGCTGGTCTTAATTTTGGGACTATTCCGATCCCTAAATCTGCGGATGAGACCGTATTTGAGGAGAAGGATATTGAACCTATGATTAAAACTGCTAAAAGGTTACTTGGAGAGGACATAGAGGTTGTGAGGTCGGGGCTTTGTTTCAGGCCTGTTACGGTCTCTAGGAAGCCAATTGTTGCGAAAGTTCCATCTGGAAATATTGGCTTGGAGGGTACTGAGGGGGGGGTTTATGTTGCTACTGGACATGGGCCTTGGGGGATCGCATTGTCGTTGGGGACTGGGAAGGTTATGGCGGAAATGATGAATGGTGATAAGACTTCTGCTAATGTTGAGGGTCTTGGGATTTGAATCTATATAGGTTTTAGTAGTAAATGTTATTCATTCACCTCAATTGCTTGGTTTAGTATTCTCAAGGATCTCTCCGTTCTAGTAGTGGTCTGTATTAAGGACAAAAACCTATTTCTGAAAACGAGTGACCAAAGTGAATAACAGCAAGTGATAATCCATGATCCATGCACCACTGCGGGGTCCACCATAAGAGCCACTGACGTACATCCAGGCACACACAAAAAATAGCACCCACATCCACAACTTCACACCTCAATCCATCCCAACACAAATGTCTACAAAACCTGTAATCATACTCACCGGTGCATCCCGAGGTCAGCCAGTCTTCTTCAGCCTACTCCCATCTCCCCCATTCTAACTCTAAATAAATAAAAAATAGGTCTCGGTCTCGCAATAGCCCACTACCTCCTCCGTTCCGCCCGAGTCCTTCTAGTCGCACGCACCCCCGAACCTCTCCAAAAGCTCAAATCTGAATTCCCAGATCAAGTCGAATTCATCGCGGGTGATCTTGGGGACTTTTCGGTTTCAAAAGCTGTGGTTCAGAAGGCTATAGAGGTTTTTGGAAGGATTGATGCAGTGGTCGTTAACCATGGGGTGTTAGATCCAGTCGCAAGGGTTGCGGATGCAGATGTGGAGGCATGGAGAAAGTCCTTTGATATTGGATTTTTTGGAGTGGTTGTTTTGGTGGGGTTCTTTTTTTCTTTTATATTTTTTTTTTTTTTTGGGGGGGGGATAATGGGACTAATTGATGGGGATGGTATAGATTAAAGAGTCAGTGGAGGAGTTGAGGAAGTCTAAGGGTCGTGTGGTGTTTGTGTCATCTGGTGCTGCGGTGGTTGGGTATGAGGCCTGGGGTGCATATGGGGCTACGAAGGCTGCTATGAACCATTTATCGACGACCCTGGCGGCAGAGGAGAAGGATATTACGAGCATTTCTATCAGGCCCGGGGTGATAGGTTGGTGGTTTCTACATACTGGTGGGATATTATGATACTAACAAGGGCATGTGTAGATACGCAGATGCAGCAGGATATCCGTGAGAAACATGTAGATGCTATGGGAGTTTCTCATAGCAGGTTTATGCAATTTAAGGAGACTGGGAAACTGCTGAAGCCGGAGCAGCCTGGTAATGTTATTGCGAGACTGGCTCTCAGTGGAGGAAATGAGTTATCGGGCCAGTTTTTAAAGTATGTATCTTTGAACTCTCGCTAGGATACCTCAAGAATACTAACTGGGCGATAGTTGGAACGCGGACCAATTGGCTGCTTTCCAGGATTAAAGCGCACATAGAAAAAAGCACAGTAGATTCAGATTGTATATTGATTGGTAGACAGTATATATTCCCTGTTTGTACGAATTGTTAGTATACCCAAAGGACTATATAGTACCAAGATCTTGGAGATCTTAAGCCTAGAAACTATTTAAACATTGCAAAAAATCAGTCACAGATTCAAAATCACAACTGAAATATCATGCAAGAAAATGGGACATGGAGCTCAAAAATCAGTCGAAAGATGAAAAGTCGAAAGTGTTTCATTCATAGGCGCCAAAGCCCCTCCGAATTAGCATGGAGTTTTGTTCATCACTTTGAGCTCCATATCCTTGCCGTACAGGCGAAAACGAGAACAAAGAGAAAGAAAAACTACATACCATCTAGATAACTTTTCTGGTGTTGTAGATTTTGATTATTTCGTATTCTGCAGACAGAATCTGTTAGCAATTTCAACAAGTGCAAATAGATGGAGAAAAATATGTATTTTTGACATGTTTGATTCAGGTAATCGAACCATTGTTACAGCACGGTGTAGCTCAGGAGATTTAATAGTACATTTAAACTAGCTCATCATTCAAACGAGGAGGGACGAGACAAAATGTACTTGGAAACTAGAGAAATAATACCTTTTTTAAAAATTTATATCCACTAAATCCGGCCCGGTGGAGGCTCAACTAGAGAATTCCCTATTCTTCACAACAATCAGCGCCAATTCAAAGACCGTGAGAAATCCCATAAGTCGAAGAGAGAGTATGAAAAAAAGAATTAAAAGAAAAAAAAACAATGGTAAATAAAGATCAGATCTGGTCCGTTTGGCTAGGACAGTGTACGTCACCATGAATAGGAGGAGTTAATTCCCAATAAGATAGGGGCGACACGAATAGTTCATCATTTCGGCGAATACATTAAAAGAAAGCAAGAAAGAAAAAAAAGGGAGGGGAAGTCTTACAGTATACAACAAACACCTACACCCCATCGTGTAGGTCTCCCCCTCTTCGTCTATCACTGTTGTTGTTTCCACCTAGATGAAGAAGAGGTTTATGGAAGAGAAAGAAAATTTCCTGTTGGTTTTAAACCCACCAACTGCCAAGGGACCATCCGCAACGCTAACCCAACCAACAATCCAATTGTCGGCCAAAAAAACCCCCACCACATTGCGGCTCTCTCTACCATCATTCCAAAAATAAAAACAAAAATAAATGCCGACATTCACATCGAAGAAATACCTCCCTTCCTCAGCTGCTAATTCTGTCGGCGCAAGATACCGTCCGTCAACTCTATCAATCACAGACCTAGATACAAAAAAAAAAACTAACTTTAAACTCAACTACAGGTTCTGGGCTAGGTCGACATCCGTTCCTATTCTTCGGTCTCCCATTCATTGCGACAATCCTCGCTGGTTCGTTTTTTCTCACTCCGGCGACGGCGCTACGGTATGAGAACCATGACCGGAAGGTGAAGCGTGTGACGCAGGAGGAGGCAATGGGACTCGGGAAGGATCGGAGGAAGGTTGATTTGAATGAGGAGTATTATGTTTGTCCCTCGAGTTACTATTACTACTACTTATCATCCCTGCATGAGGGAGCTGACGGTATGGGGTGTAGCGGCTATCGATGAAGGATACAGATAATTGGGAGCAGAAGCGGGTTAGCCGTCTCAAGGGAGAATCAGATGGCGTGTTGTGAAGAAATGCTCATTGGTTTACAACCGGCGTTTTGGGATCTCACTGTGCATAGGTAAGAAGCACCATGTATTATATGGGCACAAGTCACATTTATGGGTTTGGACGGAAATACTTTTTTGAGATACAAAGTGTTTATCAATCTCCTCCAAATTCATCTAAAACCGCAAGCAAGCACGAATGTATAGAGCATACCTGATATGACGAAACACAAAGCAACAAAGACGGCACATAGAAGAAGAAAATTCCCGAAGCGCGCATGTAAGTATATAACTCGCAAAAAAGGTAAAGAACAGAGGGCAATAGGTAGAATAAAACATAACACCGTTTACGCATGCCCTGCATCAACATGAAAAGATGATGGTATTTGTAGAAAGTAGGGAAATATCTATACAGCTGCACACTGTATGCAAATACAAATAGTGAAAAAAAAAAGGGGGGGGGGGGGAATTAGTTAACACGGCAAAGTGCAAATACTAAGATAAAGGAAAAATAGACAGATCCAACAAGCTATCACCCCCATATTTTAATAAGGATTCGCTCCGTAGTAAGCCTTATTTCCAACTCCCAAAACCATTAATTCAGAATGCGGCGCATAAGAACTGAAGTAGAAGCCCATCATGACAGTAAGATAGCTCAAAATCAGAATAGAACCCTACAGACTCACATTAGTAAATTGCTAGCACCCTGGGGTATTTGCTAAACTCACCTTGAAATAATTACTCTTCCCTTCACCGTACATATATGATAAGAGGAATACACAGAGGATAACAGTAACGAGATCCCACTGTGGAAAGATCAAACTGAAAGTATGGTCAAAGAGTTCCTTTGGATCAAGAGATATAGCAAAGAAGGCGCTGAAAGCGACCAAAGCCGGGATCTGTAGAAGGCACACTTGTAAAGCGTACGCGGAACCAATCTCCATACTAAGCGCGATATTTCCATTCATGGCAAACGAAATAGCGTTCTGCAGTACAAAAATATATTAGCAATCTATTATAGGTTAATCTCAGTCTAGGGAATATCAGGGCGTACCAAGAACTCAGTCGTATTTGGCACAAGCGCAAAGAGCGTAATTCCCAAGAACTTTTCATCAATTTCAAAATTCTCCAACACAACATCGACGGTGTCCACCAAAATCTCGGCAATAATAGCGTACAATACGGTTGCCCCAAGTAGAATGATAGAACTCTTTGCTTTACTCCAATTAGGGGCATCATGGCCACCTACAGCATCGTGTGGTGCTAAGGGAACACCCTCCTCTACAGTAGGCATAGATGCTAATTGTGGTCTAGGTGCTGAGATACTCTTTCTCCCACTACCACTAACTCCATGGCGTTGAACGTCCTGAACAGCGGCAGTTGCTGCCACAGCTGCCACCTCCGCTACTCCACGGAAGACTTGCGCATTTTCCTCATGGGATAATCCTGGAATATTAACTGATGCTTGTGGTTGCTGCCTATCGCCCACAGAACCATAGCCTGGAGCTGAAAGAAGATCATCACTGATAGACCGAGGCGGGACCACGTGCAGAGTTTGCTGGCCTGAGCCTCCAGCGTCATTTCTTAAGCCCACATTATTCTGTGTTTGCCCAAGGATACGCTTATATAGCAACGAGTCCCTCACAACAGAGTTTCCTTCATTACCACGTGATGACGCACGAACAGCCTCCCCTGCCATAGAGCCGGGGTGTGTTTGGGCTTGAACTGCAGGGGCTGCTTGCCAAATTACAGCGGCATGAGTCCTCAAGGTAAACCATAATCCGATGATGTACGAAATAAATAAAAACACTGCGCAAATGTATGTGTATGGCTGGACAACATCCTTATAGAAATCATTATTCGTAGTTGGCGGCGTCTGAGTAAAAGAGCATCGACGGCATTCCGCTTTGTCTATATGCGGTGAACATGCACGGCAACTGAGTTCGTACTGTTTTTGGGGAGTCAATACAGTTATGGGGAAGGAGAAAAAGAAGTACCTACTGTTCCGTATATTTGATAGAAAAGTGTGGGGGCAAATGCGCCAATGACTGCGAAAAGCAGCATAGTAGAAGTGACACCGGCAGATTTTGCGTTGAAGCGTTGGGTCTTCCTTTTAATTGCGCCCGAGCACATACTCAATCCGGGCATGAAAACAACACCAACCAAGATGCTGCCTACAACACTGCCCTCCACCAATCTACCTTTTCCTTCACTCAATGCAACACAATATAGGTAAACTTCAACCACGGTCGAGAAAAATGCGTTGATGGTCGCACCCATTCCCATACTTGATTGAGCGGAAATAGAAGCCACGGCTTGTCCAATAAAGTAAGCTAGAGGGATAACTGAGAACAAGGATAGCGTGAATACTGTTGCAGAAGAAGTCAAGGAGTTATCGATTCCCAAAGTTCCACGCAGGACGTAGTGGTCGACAATGACGAATATCACAAGGGTCATTAAATTAATAAAGAATATGTTAGTCCCGTCTACAGTGTACTTGTAATATTTCCAACCAACTGCGCGGTAGGTACACAGCAATATTGATGTTGAAGGTGTCCCAGGTCTTCTGCTATAGGTATGATCTGAGTGGAATGAAAGCGCTAAAGGATGGCGCCGTAGATGATCAAACAAGAGGGAGGTGACTTTAGCCATTGGGATAGTAAATACCAATAGCCAGCAGATACCCGAAACTAAGATCAATAATGGTGCTGCTGGATGTTAGTTTCCGGTTTCTTGTTTTCTTGTAATTAATGATGGAGAACATACCAATGATGAAATAGAACCAGACGAAGAACAAAACTCTGCCAACATTCCACTCACCACGACCAAATAGTCGTCTTTTCTTCCCTCTGTCTGTTGGCGCCCCACTCAAGAGTCCTGTTCTTTCGCCTGTTCCTAACATAGAATCTACGCTTACTGAATCAAGACTCTCCCTCCTTCTTCCAACCAGAGTCCTAGATGTGTGGGGTCCAAAGAACGTCCTCCCTTCCTCGATGTCGCCCGCCTGCCATTGTTCATACTCACTGATACTCCTCCCTTCGCCCTCGTCTTCCTCCGCATAGGCATCATCTTGCTTAAGCTCTACAAACCGCCCAAATGGATATAATAGGTATTTAGCTAACCCAAAGAGAACCCATCCATACTCCCTGGCGCTCAAAGTGAAAAAGAAAAGGTAGCAAGTCACAGCAGCAAAGCAGACTACCAGGGAAAGCCACCATCCAAATAGTGCGACCCACAAGATGTTTACCAGAAACAAGGCACCTCCAACACGTCCCCCGGGAGCCGAATGAATATCACCTTCTGCCGTACGCTGTACCGATCGGTTCTTCTTGTAAAGTGCGGGCTTCCAGATCCTAATACCAAAAGGATGAGTGACGTTGATAGCTTCTTGACGATCCTATTAAATGTTAACACTCTCCCCCAAAGAAAAAGTAAAGAATCCTATTCAGATAGCTTACTTTCAAAGTAAAAGACTCCACGCTACCAGCATCGCTAGGCTCGTAATCATCAGCCTTTACGGTGCCTTCCTCCTCCCCATCTTCACCTTGTTCCACCTCATCTTCACCACTTTGTTCCTCGATTGGATTTGTGATTTCTCCAACCTCATCACTCTCGTCATCTGCGCTATCGACGTTGGAGAGTATCGTTGGTTGTGTATTCCTTCGTCTCAAAAGTTGCGAATGTCGTCTCATTGCTGTATAACCCGAGCTTGCGTGCCCACGTTGCTTTTGCTCCAAATCAACTTCTACCTCGTTGGTTTCATCGTCCACGCTAAACTCTTGCCTATTGGTACGCAATGACATCAGCTTCGCCTTTACCCCTTTCTTGGTGTAGGGAGAAGAGGTGCTTGGAGAAGAATCCCACCCTTTATGAGGTTGGAAGGCAGTCGAGGATCTCCGAGTGGCAGAGGGCCTTCGCGGCTTTTTATCTGATGACGAAATACGGCCTCGAAGTGAGGAGGCAGCAGATGATGTTCTTGATAATCTACCCGTGCCACCGGTGGTTAGATGTTCCGGATTTTGGGTCAGGTGTTCTGAAGGGTTCGATAGAGCGGAAGTGAAGGAGTCAAGAGAGCCTGTATACACACACACACACCACACACACCGGGGAGAGATTAGTATTAAGTATCTTTTTTATTTTTCCAAAAATAAAAACAAAAGAATTAAAATGGCTAGCGGGAGAAGGGGAAAAGGGAAGTGAATTAGAAAAAAGAAAAAAGAAAAAAGAAGAGTGTGGAGAGTTATGCATACTGGGAACCTCTTGAGCCCCATCGCCAGCGTCGCTGATGCGCCGTACAGTTCCAGCAGATTGGGCGCTCTCGGAGTACGGGCCCACAGACTCGTAGGCGGACATCTGAGATGCTTGTCGCTGGGTATTAGGCACTGTTCTAGGTTTCGAAGAGGAAGCAGCAGCAGCAGTAGCTTCTTGATTTGTGAGGCCGCCTGAAGGAGGATTTTTCTGACTACTCATAGTGGTAGAGCTGACGAGAGAGCTTCTTCTCTTCTCTTCCTTTCTCCTCTTCTCCCTAAAGATATGGAGATAGAGAGGCTAGGGCTTCTAGAGTAGGTTGGTGTTTTGATTGCAGACCCGTAGTTATCGGACGGGCAGGCAGGCAGGGCAGGGCAGCAAGAGACACACAGGACAGGGATGACGCGATGCGACTAAACAGGAAAAAACAAATAAATTCCCCCGGGAGCGACGCAATTTCAAGCAGTCGACATTTATTCCGGTTGGGCACAACAGGCTGAGGTTGACTCAACACCAAGGGGGGGGGGAGCAGCAGAAAGTGTGGTGAGAGTGGGGACAGCAAGTAATCTAGATACAGACCAAAGAAGAGTTGAGAGAAGTGAAGGAGAGAAGAAAAAAAGGCCCACAAAAGAAAAGAAAAAATTAAACCGTGAGAGACAGAGGAGAAAAAAAGAAATTATACACATAAAAAAAAGGAATAGAAAAGAGTAGAAAAGAAACCCTCTCCCCGCAGCGAATGGTCGACAAGACACGAGGTGAATCAAGAGAGTTTCCTTGGTTCCCCATAGTGTACATACATCAGTACATACTATACTCTATCTAGACCAGAAGAGACGTTTATTACAGTGTAACTGCATCCTGTACGTGAGGCGTTCCAGCAATGGAATCTCAGCCCGCCGCGTGATGCAGATCCGCGGTTGGTGGGACGCAACTAACGCAACTTCCGCAGCCGATGAACAACCCCCCCTCCTCTCTCTCTCTTTGTCAAACATTCGACATCACAAACATCCCATGTGAGCTCCTCCAAATATCCTCTTGAACTTCGATATTACATCTCTCTTTCTTTTTTGTGACATCCATGGACAGACAGCACGAGGTCAAGTAAGCCGGATAAGCGGCCGGATCACGCTGCCAAACCCAGGCGACAGGTCAGAATATTAGATATGAAGTGTACTTTAACTCAAGGAACACAGAAAGAATATGGTCACATTGCAGGAAAAGAGTTACGGCAGACTTTGTTTCAACCATGTTGATGAAATTTTTTAAGGATCGGACCCCGCAAGGATAAAAATAACAGACATACATCCCTCCTCCCCCATATTCCGTTGTACCCCATACCGTACAAAGGAGTAACGATGATCTCCATCTAGCAGAAGGAAAAGAAAGAAAGAAAAAAGAGCAAAGACACGACTGCCGTATCGGGGGAACGAGGATGATGATGAAATGATCTTGTAAGAGTTGGGTGTCTTTCGGCAGTTTACTTTAGATATCTGAAGCACCGAGTGCGAGTACATGAACGAGGGTTTACCCGGCTGTCTACACCAAAAAGTTCATGTTAAGAATCTAAAGTGGACTTGACTGGCTGAGAAGCGAAATCTCTACTGCCAAGACTTCAAATATCAACCTCCGCTCCCCTTACATGTCGCCTGATTTCCTTTCCCACTCCAGGGAAGCTCTTGCATAATATAGATTTAATGTAATACAGATTTCACTACATAAATACCCAGTTCTATCAGTAGAGACAAACCATAGCACGAACGAAAAGGTATAGAACACTATACATCTAGGTCTAGCAGGGATCCTTACGCTACAAGAACTTACTATCCCCCAGTCCCAATAGTTAGTCTCGTCACCAGATCTAACTTGTTAGACCCAATAGTAGAAGTTAACAAGCCAAAACCGGCTAGAAAGGACTAACCCTGCTATACCCTTCACAGCCCATCACTCGGGCAGATAAGTAACCACACACACCCTTCCCGGCGGCACATATGTTACATCTCTCCACATCTCATCTCGTACGAGCGGTTGCTCGCATCACGGTATAAAACGTGTGATGCTCGCGAGCCGGCCATAGTGACGTGCATGTGGGGGGTAGGGGGCTAGGCGCGGCTTTATCTGGTGTTACTTATAAGAACCTCTAGGGATATAAGACCTAAGTAATAACATGAACAATGAGCTAGATTAGATCCTGAGTAAATGATGTACCCCCACAACTACCGCTAGAGGGACTAATAGTCATTATAACTTGTGGGAGGAGATTATATAAGGAACTAGGAATACACCCGGATTGTGTATCATCGGGATTAACTATATGATGATATTACGGCAGTTGTAGGGAGGAGAGAGGGGGGTTATACAGTAGGCAGTGAAACAGGGATGGAAGGGTTATAATGTTAAAACGGGAGCTTGGTTTTTGTCGGTATTATAAGTTGTACAATAACTAGTTTGTATCTTTTGCCTATGGGTGGTTCAAGATGTTGTGTATCATATATGTACACGGGGAGTGTGGTTTTGTTAGTAAAATATACATAATACTCTATCACTCTGAATAATCATAGTGTATCACTCGATGATCTTGATACCTTGTAATTCATTATTACATAAAGCATCAAAAATTTAAACCATCAAGACCTATCCTCTAATGATAGAAATATATTAACGCCATGACCCCGAAGAACAAGGACGACTCCACACCTGCGACTCCACACCGTGTCGAAACCCTTCATCTAGAGTAGCCCCAAACCCTACAATATCCACCTCTTGAGAAATCTCTGTTGTTTTCTACACACGAGTTAACCACTCCCCTATCCTTTTTTCTTTTTTCTTTTTTTTAAAAAAGAGAGACTAACCTCGACTCTAAACCCACCATGAGCCGCCACTTCTCTCGTGAGTTCACTACTACTATCATAGAAACCCGGACGTGCATGTCTTCGTGAATGGTTTGATTTTGGCGCTCCGTTTTTCCTATTACGGTGGGCGAAGCTGTAAAGTATTGGGGCATTTGCAACTAGACATGCAACGAAGCATTCGATTGATATCCACTATAACCGGTGGGGGGGGAGGGGGGTTTATTAGTGGGGGAGTTTAGAAGTTGTTATTATAGTGTTGGGATTACCATGGTTCTGATTTCTTGGTTGCCGGGCTTTTGTCGAAGGATTGGTATACGGATGGTTGTAATCACGACTACGAAGAGTCCGACGAAGAATAGAGTGGCTAGTTCGATTTTTCTGTGTATGGGTGAGTAAAGATATATCTAGTAAGTGAGGAGGAGGAGGGGGGGGAGGCACTGCTTGGTTCGGAGTTTGGATACGTATATTAGAGGTAGAGGGATTATTATGAGTATAATGTCTGTGAGGAGATTACATATTCCTATGGTAGATATGTAAGTACAACATAAGGTGCATGTATGGTGGATACTTACCCATTGTTAAGAGTTGGATGGGAGCTCCAATACAATGGGATTCTGGGTAAGGGATTACCTCCCCTATTGCAGCCTTAGATTAGTAAAGATATCAAGTATGTACATGTAGATTTCCATAGAAAAGCTTACAATATCTATCAAGATCAACAAAAATTAGCAGAATTCATCAAATAGAGTAATAGTTAACCAACTAACTTCCTCAAAGGTCTACATTCCAAGAATGTCGTAAAGATCACCAAAACAAACGTCAACCCCACAAAGCACCGACAAATATTAACAACCTTCGGATACGGGCTTCTATTCGCAGAAAGTTTCATATAAAACCCAAGTATACAAACCTTCAAAGTCCACAAACTAACACACAACACGTAAATCAATTAGCACTTTCATCTCTCCCTCTCTCGAAACAAAAAAAAAAAAAAAAAACTACTCAGCCAGAGAACCCACAAACAAACAGATGCAACTCTACAAACCAAAACCAACTTACTCCCAATAATCCTTCTTTCTATTTCCCACTGTTCCAAACCACCACTGTACGGAATCTTATTTGTTCCATAATCAAGAATAACATGCTCTACCGCCAGTCGTAATAGCAGCGGGATAGCGGCTGCTCCCATCCATTTATCGTCCGCTTGGAGTTTCTCGCCTAGTCTGTACCGACATATGAGGCGGGTGGCGATAATTGTGAATGCGAGGATCGTGCAGATATATGTTATTATGAGGGTTTTGGAGTTCAAGGCCATGGCTTTGAGTGGGGGTATTAAATAAAGGCTATATATGTGAGTGTGGGATAGTTATATAGACACTGGTGGGAATAAATTTTGGGAATCAAATGTTGGATCGATCATGCTTAGGTTATATAGAAGCCTCTTCGGGACCCGGGCTTTCAATCTTCAGTATGTATTTGCTTAAGCTTGGGTGGGATTAGTGTTGATATCCATTATTTGGAATTGCGGCACATCGGCCGGATGGAATTGGTAAGGAGTGTTACTATACTACTACTAGGGAGATACAGGTGTCTCTCTCTCTCTCGAGGAATAATATTTATAAGGGTTAAAATGCCCTAAATCTGGCTAGGGGACCCTTAGGAATACATGTATTATTTAAAATCTTTCATATATGCAATTACATGTCTCTTAGAGATTGCACAAAAACACAATCGGGAAAACTACATGTAACATGCAACATGGTATTCAAGACTAGAAGAATCTGATGCAAAAGTTCTTTCCTCTAGTGCATTCCCTCATCCCCACCTTACTAACAAAGGTCGCGTCGATCTTTACATATCTGTGGAAAAGGCTTGGTTTGACGCCACTAGCCTCTGGGCCGTCAGAGCTATCACATCATATCCATTACGTGCTACATGAGAAAATAAAATAGTATTATATACGTCCCTACAGTATGCAGTGATGATTACAATCTTGCTCAAGCTCAAAAGAATTCCCCCCCCCCCCTCATCAGCTCATCTACTATTCCCAAAATCAGTTGGCGGTGACGCCAACGACAATCTATCCTCCATAACTTTCAACAGAATCGGCGGAGCCTTCTCATCCGTTGCTCTGATTGTAATACGGTACATCTACAAAATCACGCCCATTAATTAGTCCTCATTCCTAAAGAATACGTAGAGAGTCCCATACCTTAGTTTCCAAGTTCGGTTCCAGCCTCAATAAACATCCAAACTTCCCTCCTGCCGTATGCAAAACGCTTGCCCCAACAACATTCTTACTGTTCGGATCAACCCCATCCATAACCCCCCACTTGAACCCTTCGACAACCTTCTTTGTCCTCGCAACATCAATCACATTACCCTTAACACTAATACCAAAAACCTTCTGGGCCTCCCTCGGCGCACCCCCAATCTGCTTCCACCGCTTGAAAAAGTCCTCGCCAGATAATGCAGCCGGCTCCATAAACTTGCTTGGGACTACTGGGAGTTTCAAAGTGAGCGCTTGGAGAGCACCGGCAAGGTATGAGATGCGAATAGTGGGGGCTTCGGTAAAGAGTGTGGTAGCTTCAAGCATGATTGTTTGCTGTGTTTGGCCTTCGGGTTGGACGACCGTGTCAGGGATATTCTGGCACTTGACAGAGAGCTCCCCAGGAGCGTTGTTGTTGACGGTAGTGGTGAATGAGCCGATAGCGACTGGGGATTTGTTGGTGTAGTAGAGAATGATGCATCCCATATGACCCCTATACTCACTCCGTAATCCAACTTGGACCTGGACATCTTCGTACAGCACGCCCTCAGAGCGGATAACGAGGCGGTTATACCCAATGCTCCAGTCGGGGCTCAAGTGTGTAGGGGATGCAAGATTTAACGTCTCCTTCTTCGCCGTTGCCGTCCCACCTGCACCATCACCATTCAGGTCCAACCCAGCTAGTTCTTGAGTTGGTGTGAGTGCAGGAATACTATCCAGCCCTGTACTTCGCGCAGTTGTAGGTGTACCATTCCCGCCGTTTGTGAATGAGCGTTTCAGACCGGTATTAAGCGTGAGCTGAAACTCCTTATCCGTGTTTGCGTCCTTTCCACCAATGACCCACGTCCGCTTATCGCTTGTCCCTGCGTGTTTCTGGTGGAGCCGTGATAGTAGCGCTGAGGTACGTTCGGGGAAGGGTGGCATCTCATCACATACTGTCCGCAGGAGATCATCGGTTGAGAGCGACGCAAGCGCAAGATACTCACATGCACGCTGCTGTAACTCTGGGTCGAGTGTGTGGGAGTAGACATGAAAGACCTGTAGCAACTGCGGTTTGATCTCTGGGAACAAGTTCACGAACTTAATATAAGAGCTCAAGAGTATCGCTCGAGTGGCAGATGAACACCCATTAAACTTGGACTGCAGTGCCATGAACTGCTCAATCGGACTACACCCAGGGTTGTCGGCAATGAGATGCCCAAATTCCCCTAGTAAATATCCTCCAATCTTCACCAACGTCTCGTGGCACTGCATCCCCTGGACATGCTGCAATATATTCTGTGCTGCATAAACCTGTAGCTCCTCGTTGTTTGTGACAATCTGAATAACCCGCTGCCATACCTCATCGCTCACGTGATCTCCAGCCATACTAATGAGTCGTAGTGAGATGTCAACGTACCATTGAAACTCAGTCGCATACTTCTCTGTCAGAATAGCAATTTTCAGCACCATCTCCTCCCTAATTGCAAAGTCCGCGCTTTGGAGATACTTTAGTAGCTCCGACACAATCTGCTGAGCATTTGTAGTATCGCACATGCTATACAATAAATCGAGGGCTTTTCTTCGTACAGAGATATCGCGGTCTCGAAGGGAGGCGATGATAGTAGCTTGGTGCTTCTTGATAGGCTCTAGTGTTTCCGAGCGTGCTGCAAGATGGGTCATTGCCTCGAGGCCAAGGTAGCGCACGTTGGTTTCCTTGGAGACGATGAAACGACCGAGACGAACGGCGATTTGTGTCATTAGGCCAGTTTCGGAGTCGAGATGGATAGCCAAGTTGATGGCTTCGAAAAGAACAGCATTTTGTGCATTGTTTTGCTGGACGTTTTTAGGTGCGTCAGATGCCGAGTCGAGAACCCTCTGTAGGGACTCCCGGATCATGTTTTGCACATTTACGTCCTCTGCCAAGACATTAGAAATATCTGCATTGTGACCCGCACACTGGGATACATACCGGAAGGTGGGTAGTATTGCAGTAGGCGCAGAAGCTTAACCTGGATCCATGGACAGGGAACTTTATAATAGATGTAGTCAGGTGTATACTCATTATCCACAACCACTCTCTTCAACCTGTGCGCTGCTTTGATGTAGCTGCCCTTGAAGGCATCCGGGTTGTCTTGTACAAGTGCCATAACGAGCGAAGTCACCGAAAGCGCAACACCAAGGTCGGGGTCGTCCATTAGGGATATTATTCTCTCAGCCCACTCGTTCTGGATGATTCCCGGGTATTTCCGGTATAACCGGAGGAGTGTCAATGCTGCCTTCTTCTTGACAAAAGATTTCGAAGCCGGCGAAATTAGTAGTCTGTGGACGTCTGGACTGAGAGCTTCACCCATCTCTCGCCCTCCAACATTCGCAATTGCGTGTAATGCTAGGCAATTATTCAACTCATTGTGGTCTAGTAGATCCTTCTTGATTGAGTTCACAACTAGATGCAGAAAGTCGTGCTTTTCGTTGAGGAACAGGGTGACGGCTAGGTACCCAATCTGTTTCTCCGAGTATTTTGTCGCGGAGACAAGGTTGACTGCTTCCAGGTGGCCGAAATCGACGTTCCATCCAAGGATGTAGATATAGAGAAGCTGTAAACGGAAATTTTAGCAAGAAAGAATATTGAGGGGGTGAATTGTACCCATCCATACCTTACAGACATACTTCTTTTTATGATACCCGTTCAAATTGCCATCTTTTGCAAAAATGTTAGTCTTCGTAAAGTAATCCCGATGTAGCTAATCAAATCAATTGCAAATATGCCTGCCTTTGAACTTTTGTCTTGAATAGGATCAGCACACGAATTTGCGAGAGGGGGTGGGGAGGGGGTTGGTAGCGCGTGGGGGGACCGACCGTATATTTGCAAGCTCCTTATTGATCCTTTTCTCCTCCAATTCTCTTGCTCGAGCATTCCTAAGATCCGCAATAAACTGGACCAATCCTATGCGCCCAATTCCCTTAGCATTGCTCCTCCAGGCCTCTATTTCGGTTTAGCTGAGGTGAGAAACCTACCACGCATGGACGACATCTTGGGTGCTGTATTCTCGGATGACCGAACCCGAGCTCAAAATGGAGATCTACGGGCACTCTAGATAAAGCCTTCTAGGATCTCTAGAATGCTATAGCTTAAGAGAGTCGGAATTAGCTCTAGATTGGCGATTGATGATGAGTCGGGGGGAGGGGGGAGGAAAGGGAGGAAAGGGAGGAAAGTCATGCGCATACGAGGATCAGGCTAGTCCGGTATTTAGAGAGCTCAAAAGGCTATCTATGGTGTTCCTTCTTTCCCGGCTCCCTAATTTACTAGTCTGTTTCCGTTTACTATTGTATCTCCCTCTATTTCTCTCTGCGTCGATGGTGGTGGTGAGGTGAGGTTGGCCGAACGCTCAATTTGACGGTGGAGAGTACCGGTTGTTCAACACCCATAACCCGACGGAAAGGAGTGAGGTGTCGGAGGGTAACCGCGTGAGGGATCCCTGCGGTCCAGGGCAGATTAATAAGATGGACGAGTACTAAGAGCAATTGAAGGGATATATCATATATCTCCTAGGAGAAACCCAACGGTCGCGCATAGTTACATGCACATGGTGGGAATCCCCACAACTTAATACAGAGAAGTGCATTTTAGGATTCTCATGCCCCCTCAACTAGGTACTGCATACATGTAGACATCCTACCCCAGTCTCTGTAACACGACGCCCACATTCCCCTGCTGTTTGTGAAAGGCTTGTTTCATTAATTGTCCGTGTTAAGAAATGCACAGGGAACATTCTTTTTCTCTTTATAAATAACTACATAGAAGGAAGGAAAAAAAGAAAAGAAAAACACCAAGACAAATCCCCAAGTTTATAAAGTAACTCATTTCTTCGTAGTGAAATCAATCTCTCCATCCCTTAAACCTGCAGTCGGATTCTTCTCACAAGTGCCTACAAACAAAAAAAACAAAAAACATTGTTAGTACCTACAACTTAAATAATTAAAAAGAAAGGGTGAGAAGAAACTTACAAGCATCTGCCTTCCTCAAACCACATTCACATGCAGCACCAGAGATATTATTCTCCTCAGTTGACCGTTCGCAGGTACATTCTTTTGCAGGTCGCATTCCTATCCCAATTAACACCCATTACAAAAAAAAGAGAGAGATAAAACTCACTACACGAACACCTTGCTCCAGAAAGGCTATTCTCTGTCACTGCCTTATCACAAGTGCAAGCCAATGCCTCCTTCTCGCCACAAGAACATTTTGCCTGTGCAGCACAAGTACATTCCCCGGCACTCTTTTTGCAGCAAGTTGTTGGGTGGACCATTTTTTTGAAAAAGGGTTGCTTTGTAGGGAAGTGGTAGTTAGGATATCGGGTGTGGAGTAGTAATTGATAATTGTTTTTTTGTTTGTTTTTTTTACTCAAAACCCATAGAGCTATCTCTGGTTTATATACCAGGCCTGAAGCTTCCCCCGCTGACACTTGCTTGGAAACACAGTGGTTGTGATTGGTGCGTTGCGTTACCGCTATAGCCGGGTTGGTCACTGGCGTAGTAAGCAGTAGGAAATGATCAGAGAGTGGGTTATTGTAAAACCAGGTCTAGAACTACATATAACAAATCAGTGAATGCAGCACTTTTCTCTACATTTATTATCAAAAAACACCTTATTCCCTTACCAAGAAAAACTTTTACTATCTACAAGCAATATATACACTTCTTTACCGTCACCTCTGCCTCTTTCCAGCCGGCTCTCCCTCCCCTTCCGTCTCCTCTACCTCCACACTCCTCTTAGTCCCTAACTCTGCCACGACCTCCTTCTTCCCCTTTGCCATTGGCCCCCAGTGAGCTGTCGGGTTAATCTGATACCTCACCACACCACTCTTCTTATCCTCATCTACTCCCAACTTCTCATCAAACACCACCAGCAACTCCTTCAACCTCTTCTCCTCTCCCATCAACTCCTCCTCCTCACCCCTACCCAATCTCAAAATCTTATACCCAGCTTGCTTCTCCCCAACCGCACCAACCTTCACCGGTTTTTTCTCAACCCACCTCCTCATAACCTCCCACACCACACCCCACGGTGCATCAGTCTTGATACTCGTCGGCTTACAGTGGCTCCTAGAAACCTCATACCCTAATCCCTTTAGTGCGCCCCTAAATGCTGCCAGAGGTGGTGACTCGCAACGGAGGGTTTTCGCAAGTCGTGTAGTGGCGAAGAAGAATGGAGAGTTAGAGAGAGCTGGCGTGGACTCCTGGAGAGCGGTTTGTAACATCCCGGTTATGCGGGGGATGGTACCGTAGACGGGAGAGGTGGGCGGTGGGAGGGAATTTATAAGTTCTGTAATGAAAGGAGCTGAATGGAGGGGGCCTGCGTACATTGGGCCAGCGAGCTAGAAATTTATTAGAGAAAAATTGATATAATTCATAAAGAGAGCTTACATGCATGGGGAATCCACATTCCTGGCAGTTTGAGCCAGTTGTAGGAGCTCGAGATAAGCCGAATTTGAAAAATGTGCCATCACCTTTCTTATTCCGTTCCTCTTTACACCTCCCCAATTTCTGCAGCACCCAGCTCCCACAGCCCTCGTCGCAATTATATACCACCATACTCTCACTCGCCAGTCTCTTGACCCGCTCTGGACTCCTCCGAATACGCACAAACACCCTTGCATAGAAGTCGATACTCAGGGAGAGAAGTGGCTCCATCCAGGATCCGTATTTCGCTGCACACATAGCAATGCTGTTTAAGATTAACCTAATACCTGCCTCATGGCACCATTCACCTTTTACTGGGACACCACCGTATAGTGCGAAGCATTTCTCGGGGTATCCGGTAGATGCCCAAACGCCAGCGTCAGTGCATGTTACTGCTAGTAGACCTCCATCGCTGATGGCCTGGACGGCAGCGTCGAGAAAGGGGGATGCGGTGCCGAAGGGGTCTAAATCGATGACTTCGTATTTCCCAACTACAGGTTGAAGGTGTGGGGGTGCTGAGGGAGTGTTGAGGCGGGAGTACATGTGGTGTGTTGCGTTGGAGAGGGTGACGTTAATTTTCTGCATTGCTTGGGGTGGAGAAATTGGAGTGGGGTGTGGTGGGGGGGCAATGCTGTTGTGGGCTATGTTTTTGTGGATTGATGCGACGGCGGAGGGGTCGAGGTCATTGGCAGTTATGCAGGTTGCAGAGGGGATTTCAAGGGCATAGCGGAGGGCGCGGAGGCCAGTTGCGGAGAGAGCGTCGAGGATTGTGAATTTGAGGGGTGTAGGGGCGCGGGGGAGGGTTTCTAAGGGGGTAGTTGTGGGCGGGGGTGCTGCGGTATCGGGTGCTTGTATGATATCCATAGGGTCTGCCTCGGGAGGTTCTTTGTTTGAATTTTCCTGTAGTGGAGGGGGACTCCGAGGTTCTCTAAGAGCTTGGATCTGATCCTCCTCTATACAGACATCTAAATGGTCCTCTGTAGTAGCTTTCTCGATGTCTTTTTCTTCCCCCTTTTCTTTTCCTTTCGCCTTATTTTTCATCTTCTCTTCCTTCTTCACCCGTTTCTCCTCCAAAAACATGTCTCCAAATGCCTTGATAGTGAGAACACTGAGGTCCCGATTAAATTGTTGGATCGGGTTATAAAACACTTCCCCCTGGACCTCAATCTCGTTTCCAGCTTTGTCTTTCTTTGTCGCCGTTTTTGGGAATAGCACAGTGGCTAGACCCTCAATAACTGCCGTGTAGATCTTCCCATCTTCATTTGTGATATCTCTCGAGTTCTGTGGGACTGGCTTCTCCGGGACAGTGCTGTAGCGGTCACGTTTACCCATTGAGTCTGTATGGCAGAGACGGAAGCAGAGGTATACGTAGCGGGGCGCCCGCGGCAGTGGGAGGGATAGTAACAGCTTGTTTTCTTGTGGTGTGAGCCCTGGGGGTGTGTGTGATGGTGGGGTTATGGAGGGGGTGTTGTGGTGTTGAGGCTCTGTGTCATAGCAAAGATTTGGTGTGCTACTTAGGCGTCAACCATGTCTTAGTAGTATCAACCCCCGCCATTACTACTATTACTACTACTACAAACTCCCACCCATATCTGTGTATTCACCCTTCACTCCTAGTAATTTATTCTGATTCTGGTTTATAAATTACTACTTGCCAGATCTACCATGAACGGTGCTCTTCCAGATCCCACAGCATGGCGTACCCAGCTCTCCCTCATGGAGCAAGCCCTCTCTACCCTCCCCCCGCCTTCCCCCTCTGAGGAATACGGCAAAGACCTCCCCCTAGCCGACGATGACCTCTCCACCGGGGACTCAGAAGACCTCTTTGATAGTGATAATGATAGTGACAACGACTTCTATACCAGTGACGAAGAACCTCCCATAGGTCCCACCTGGCTACCCTACAAATGTGCATCCTACTGTTCCCGCCACACATCCTACGGTCTCCGTGCCGACGAACTCGAAAATAACCTTATGACAATACTGTCTGGTGGAAGTGGCGGTAAGTATTCACCCCACCCTGCCTTAGGTCAATGATCGATATACATACTTATCACACCTATAGATGATGCCTTGCAATCCTCTCTAGCAGATATGTTAGGGTACGATGACTTTGAATTCATCATGGAGCTAATATCACACCGTTCTGAAATTGTTGCTGCAGCCCGTCCAGCTGAAGGGGGTGGGGAGGATTCCTTGTTTAGATTGATGACGAAGGAGCAGCGTGAGGAAGCACTGAGACTGGCGGACTTAGAACATAAGTCTCGTCCACTAGGGCCGAAGTTGACTGATCCGACGGTGAATTATCCGCATGTGTATCGGGCACATGGCGCGGGGAATACGTTGAATGCGTTTGGAAAGAAGTATAGTCTACCGCTTGGAAGTCGGCGTAGTGAAGAGAAGAACTTTGAGGAGATCTTTATACCGGCTGCAAAGGTAGGAGTTGTGAAAGTGGGTGAGAAGTTGGTTGCAATTGAGGAGATGGATAGACTATGTCAGAATACATTCAAGGGCTATAAGCAGCTCAACAGAATGCAGAGTTTGCTATTTCCAGTAGCTTACAAGACGAATGAGAACATGCTTGTCTGCGCACCTACAGGTGCTGTAAGTTTTAACTTTACTTCTATATTAGGGAAGCCCATAATTCTAATTACTTTCTACAGGGTAAAACAAACGCAGCACTACTAACAATCCTCCACACAATTGGCTCCAACTGCGTCCCATCCCCTCGCGACGAGCCAAACGCAGAGCATTACTACCCTCTCAAAGATGAGTTCAAAATTGTCTATGTAGCGCCTATGAAAGCACTCGCGGCGGAGATTGTCGAAAAGTTCAGCTCACACTTATCCTGGCTTGGTATTGAGGTCCGCGAACTCACGGGAGACATGCAGCTCACAAAAGCCGAGATAATGAAAACACAGATCATTGTCACTACCCCAGAGAAATGGGACGTCGTGACACGGAAGTCAACGGGGGATACAGAACTCGTGCAAAAAGTGAGACTACTAATTATCGACGAAGTACACATGCTACATGATGACCGTGGTGCTGTCATTGAGAGTTTAGTAGCGCGTACTCAGCGCCAGGTGGAAACAACCCAGAGCATGATCCGTATCGTCGGTTTATCCGCCACCTTACCAAATTTCGTCGATGTTGCAAACTTTCTGAAAGTTAATCTCATGGCTGGATTATTCTACTTTGATGCCTCATTCCGTCCTGTGCCACTTGAGCAATACTTCATCGGCGTCAAAGGGAAACCCGGAACTCGTATCTCCAACGAAAACATCGACAGAACCGCGTGGGAGAAAGTCAAAGATATGCTGAAAAAAGACCACCAGGTTATGGTGTTTGTCCATAGCAGGAAAGACACAGTCAAGACGGCGAGAATATTTTACCAGATGGCAGTAGATGACGGGTGTACTGACCTCCTAGACAACACCGGACATGACCGCTACGATCAGGCCATTAGGGAGATGGAGCGTTCAAAAGGAAAGGAGCTACGGGAGCTTTTTAAAAACGGCTTTGGGGTCCACCATGCTGGCATGTTAAGGTCCGACCGAAAACTCATGGAACGTATGTTTGGTGATGGCCTCCTCAAGGTTCTCTGCTGTACTGCTACTCTTGCTTGGGGTGTCAATCTCCCAGCAGCAGCAGTTGTGATAAAGGGGACCCAAATCTACAACTCTGCCAAAGGTGCATTTATGGATCTTGGAATCCTAGACGTATTGCAGATCTTTGGACGAGCAGGACGACCACAGTTCCAGCAGGTTGGTATAGGGTTTATCTGTACCACACACGATAAACTAGCACATTACCTCGCCGCCGTGACGCAGCAACATCCGATTGAGTCGCGGTTGGCAGAGAAGATGGTAGATAATCTGAATGCCGAGATTGCACTAGGAACCGTAACAACGGTCCATGAGGCTGTACAGTGGCTCGGAGACTCCTACTTGTTTGTGAGGTGGAAGAAGAACCCCCTACATTATGGGATCGGGTGGGATGAGCTTGCGGAGGATCCGTCGTTGAATGCGAAAAGGCGGCAACATATCATTAAAGCTGCAAGAAGACTCCAGCAGACACAGATGATCATCTTTGATGAGCGAACGGAGTCCCTAACCCCGAAAGACGTAGGGAGGATCGCAAGTAACTTTTATATCCTAAATAGCTCCATTGAGACATTCAATAAGTTTATGAAACCCCTCGCGTCGGAGGCTGATGTGTTTAATATGATATCGAAGTCTGCAGAGTTTGATAACATACAGTTCCGGGAAAACGAATTCGGGGAACTTAAGAGGCTGAGAGATACGAGTTGTCCGTGCCAAGTACAGGCCGAGAAGAAAGAGAAGAATAAAGATCACCCAGAAAAGGATATCCCATTTACAGCTAATGAAAAAACGAATATCCTTCTGCAATCATTTATATCGAGAGCGAATTTCGACGATTTTGGGCTAGTGTCGGATTCGTCATATGTTGCGCAGAACTCGGCTAGGATTTGTAGGGCGGTTTTTAAAATCGCATTAAACAGACGATGGGGGAATCTTTGCCAAGTTCTTTTATCGCTTTGCAAATCGATCGAGAAGAGGTTTGTCGAGTGATATTCTGTGACTAGCTATGCTTTACTGACAATAACCAGGATGTGGTCATACCAGAACCCACTTGCACAGTTCGATCTACCACGGCCAATTATTGAGAAACTAGAAGCAAGGGAGGCCACAATTGGCGGCATGCGGGATATGGAGCCTGCGGAGATAGGCCAGTTGGTGCATAACCAGGGCTACGGACCAAGGATCGCGAATCTACTATATAATTTCCCAACTATCGACATAGAGACCGAGATTGCACCACTTAATAGAGACGTGCTGAGGATTAAGCTCTTTATTACACCGAACTTTAGGTGGAATGATAAGTACCATGGCATGTCTGAGCCGTACTGGATCTGGGTTGAGAATTCAGAGACGGCAGAGATTTACCATTCAGAGTATTTTATCCTGACAAAGAGGAAGCTTAATGATGATCATGAGCTTAATTTTACAATCCCGTTGTCAGATCCTTTACCATCGCAGATCTATATCAGAGCTATATCAGATAGATGGCTAGGGGCAGAGACAGTGGAGCCAATTTCATTTCAGCATTTGATCAGACCGGATACAGAGGCAGTTTATACACCATTGCTAAATCTCCAGCCACTACCAATCACCGCTTTAAAGAATGATACACTACAAAGGATCTACGGCTCAAGGTTCCAGTACTTCAACCCAATGCAGACACAGATCTTCCATTGTCTCTACCACACAAATTCTAACGTACTTCTGGGCTCTCCAACCGGTAGCGGAAAGACAATTGCTTGCGAACTAGCTATGTGGTGGGCATTCCGGGAGAAGCCCGGCTCAAAGGTCGTCTATATCGCTCCTATGAAGGCACTTGTCCGTGAACGTGTCAAGGACTGGTCAGCGAGGTTAACAGGGCCAATGGGGTTGAAATTGGTGGAGTTGACGGGTGACAATACGCCAGATACAAGGACGATTCGGGATGCAGATATCATCATTACTACCCCTGAAAAATGGGATGGTATTTCTAGGAGTTGGCAGACGAGGAGTTATGTTCGAAAGGTTTCGCTAGTGATTATTGACGAGATTCATTTACTAGGAGGTGATAGAGGTCCAATTTTAGAGATTATCGTTTCTAGGATGAATTATATTGCAAGTCAAACAGATAATTCTGTGAGATTGATGGGAATGTCGACTGCGTGTGCGAATGCGTCGGATTTGGGGAATTGGTTGGGTGTTAAGGATGGGTTATTCAATTTTAGGCATTCAGTAAGTTGGCCTACGACTCAGGGTTAAATAATCTAATGATTTCCTTCTAGGTCCGTCCGGTTCCGCTAGAAATCTATATCGATGGTTTTGCAGAGCAACAAGGATTTTGCCCATTAATGCAGTCTATGAATAGGCCCGCATACCTCGCTATCAAGACCCATTCACCAAAGAAGCCGGTTATCATATTCGTCGCTTCACGCAGGCAGACAAGACTTACCGCGAAAGACCTCATTGCATTCTGCGGTATCGAAGATAATCCGCGGCAGTTCTTGGGGGTCGGGGAGGATGAGCTACAGGCACTATTGACGAGAGTGAAGGATGGGAGCTTGAAAGAGGCCTTACAGTTCGGTATTGGCCTGCATCATGCTGGTCTAGTTGAGGCGGATAGGCAAATAGTAGAAGAGCTATTTACTTTCAATAAGATTCAAATATTGGTGGCTACCAGTACCCTTGCTTGGGGTGTCAATCTTCCTGCACACTTGGTCGTTGTTAAGGGGACGCAGTATTTCGATGCAAAGTCTGAGGGATATGTGGATATGGACTTGACGGATGTGTTGCAGATGCTTGGCAGAGCCGGACGTCCACAGTTTGATTCTTGTGAGTAGCTACGAATATTCACCAAGGTTTATCTAATAGTGTTTCCAAATAGCTGGTATTGCTCGTATCTTTACGCAGGATGCAAAAAAGTCATTCTATAAGTACTTCCTCCACACCGGCTTCCCCGTCGAGTCTTCACTCCATAAAGTCGTCGACGACCATCTTGGCGCCGAGATCTCCGCGGGTACAATCACTGCGAAGCAGGATGCCCTGGATTATCTTACTTGGACATTCTTTTTCCGCAGGCTCCACAAGAACCCAACTTACTATGGGCTGGATATTTCGATAGAGGATCAAGATTCATTAACGGCCCAGGAATTGGCGAACGACTTCCTTGTAGACATAGTTGAAAATTCTGTTACTCAGTTGGTTAAGTCTGGCTGCGTGCAGAGTTATTCTAATGGCGATGTAGAGAGTACAGCGTTAGGGAAGATTGCGAGTTACTATTACTTAGTGAGTTTTCTTATTTGTGAGAAGGGCAGAGTTAACGGTCAGCGAACAGTCACATAAAACCATTCGTAGCCTGATTAAGAATGCAAAGCCTAATGCTACGCTAGAGAACTGTTTAATATGGATGTGTTCTGCTACCGAGTATGACGGTAAGTTCAAAAAACGTATCGAGGTATGGGTGGGGTATGCTAAAAAATTATAGAACTTCCTGTGCGTCATAACGAAGACCTTATCAATATCGAGCTTTCAAAAGTCCTCCCATTCCAAGCGGAATCTTTTGGAATGCCTATGTGGGATCCTCATGTCAAGGCTTTCTTATTAATTCAAGCATTCATGTCAAGGATTGAACTTCCCATAACAGATTACGTGACTGATCAAAATTCTGTAAGTGGCCTACACCCTCCCCCCCTCAAGTTTATGCTGATTACAAAAATAGGTTCTGGACCAAAGTATCCGTATTTTGCAAGCATCAATCGACGTGCTAGCAGAACTGGGATACTTATCGAGCTGCATGATGATGATGACATTGATGCAGTGCATCAAACAAGCTCGCTGGCCAGAAGACGGCCCGTTATCAATGCTACCAGGCGTTGACGTGGAACTAGAGAAAGAGCGCATCGCAAAAGAAAAAAACAGCTCACCGCCGCGGAACCTTGTAGAACTCTCGACTGCATCAGATGGTGAAATGAATCACTTAATGAACCTAGTTGGAGTACCGGATAACTCACGCGCTGCCGTAAGAACATTATCTCCCTATAAAATTATCACTATACTAACATGGTATAGTTTGTTCGTACCGTTACAGCCTTACCACAGATTGAGGTCAAGGTCACAAAAGCAACTGCCGAAATAGTCGAGGCCTCCATCTCTCGCAAGAACCCCTCAATTAATCGCGATTTCCGCATTCAGGCACCAAAATTCCCTAAACCACAGACAGAAGGGTACTTTATCCTCCTTGGAGACGTTTATAAAGATGAAATCTACGCCTTAAAGCGGGTTGGCTTCTCCGCAAAGGGCGGGGGCGGGGGTGGTAGTAGTGGTGGGGGAGGTGGGGGTAGAGACAACCGTAGACCGACGCAAAGGTTTACGCTAAACCTTCCACCACCAGGATTAGAAGATGTGGATGTAAGCCTTATTGTAATATCGGATGGGTATATTGGTTGGGAGAGCAGGTTGGGAGTCAGATTACAGACAACCCAGGCTATACCGGGGACGTGGGTGGAGAAGGATCATCCTCTTTTGCAAGGTCCAGTGGAGTAATATAAGGGATACCTATGATAGAAAATCTGCAGGGGAAGACCTTGTATAAAGAATTTATTCGTTCCACATAGAATAAAACTTTCCATTTAACTATGTACCATAAAAGTACAGTCAAGGAAATATTTAGATACAGTCCTGCCGTTCTAAAGAACCAGCTGGCGGTTGGAGAAGAAAAGGTGGGGGGGGGAATACTACCAGAGAACACACCAACTCCCGCTAAAAGAAAAAAGACCCGCTACCCGGCGAAATCATGAATGAGTACAATATAAAGTAAATATATATATATAAGGCTACAAGCCAAAGAGAAGAGAATGATGAAGAAAAGAAAGCGGGGGGCTATAGTAGCCATGATTTTCGTTGAGACCAGGGAAAAGAAAGTACAAAAAGAAAGTTAGAACTCCCACATCACACCATAATATTTTTTAGTCATTATTGGGCTAGCCCAAGTTTTATTTTCTCGCCCTCCTCCTTTTTTTGTTCTTGCTGGTGTATAGGTATAATCGGAAGTTTCGGGTTAACCATAGCCTTCCGGATTGGGGCACGGCTGACAAGGCGCTGTGATTTTGGAACTATGGGAATGAGAAGCTGACGTTGGGAAACGGAGATTTGTCGCGCGATACTGATTTGTGCGGCTGTTTGTATCTGGTCTATCGATATATAACAGACGAGTGTCAGTTGACGCCAGATTTAGTCGGGAGGTGAGTGATAATTTGTGATGTGTATCGAATAAATTAATAAAAACTAAAGTCTAAACAAACCTTCAGTCATCGGCCCACCTGAAGACTTTGTCACCATCTCCCACTGTGGTTCACCAGCATCTTCCTTCGTCATCCATTCATCATCTCCCTCATCAAAGCTTCCTCTTGGCGTGTCTATTGAGCTTTCCTCTGAAATCTTTGAGATCTTGCTCAATGACCTACTGTGGGCTAGTGATCCCGGCGTAGGTCCAGTCTTTGGAGCGTCTGCCTCCTGAATAGAATGTTCGTGAACCATATATATTGCTCGTGGTGATGCTGCTTCTGCTGCTGTTGTTCTTGAGCGGGCAAGGCCACTCGGACTAGGTGTGCGACTAGTAGCTGTGGTACTAGGAAGCGAAGAAACCTCAAGCATGGAAGCTGGGGAGCGGCAAACTTGGCCGGTTGTTGCGTTGCGTTTGAGAGGGGTTAAATAGAGTTGCGAAGGTTCTTGTTTCTAAATAATGTTTCACGTTAGTCCTAAATTTCTAGCCTAAACACTCTTGTAGAGAAATAATTTTCTCACCTGAGCACCAGCCTGCTTGCTTCCGGCATCCCGTGATTTCCGACGAGCAAAAATAGTGGACTTTTCACTTGGGTGTAGTAAAGTCCCGAACATCACGCTATAGCGCTCCATTTCAACTTCCGGTATATCGACATTCAAACAAGGAGCTGGAGAAACACCCTTTTTTGCCGGTTTTTTCTTAGGCGCTAGATGAGGCGACAATTTATCTCTAGTAACTAATTCCAATTTCTTAGTCGGTTCTAGATCTTGCTGCCTCTGAGGAGCTCTCCTACTGCCGAAAAGGCTTTTCCCAAACATCTTCCTCCAGCCAGTCTTAGGGATATCTTCTTGAGTATAAGTTTGCTCCTTTCCCCCCCTCACCCCCTCACCCTCTTGTGCACGCTCTTTGCGGAGGGTTTTTCTAGCACCACTTGCTACTGGCCCCTTAACTTGCACTTCGAAAGGTTTATTTGGAAGCTTCGAAGTTGATGATGATCCTGCACCATTCGAATACATGTTATGTGGAGGAAATATAGAAATCTCCGACCTTGAGCTCTTCTGCTGCTGTATAATCTCCGTCGGGCTCCCGATGGCCATTCCAATCGCATAACCTCCATCACTTTCCGCTCCTACATCAGGTTCCATCCCATAGTTTGACATCTTCGAAGAACTTCGAGTAGGATAGTCTGGCAATGGCGGTACTGGTGAAGCCGAGTCCGCTCTATAAAGCACTGATTGGCGATTATGTGGGTCCGCTGTCTTTGGAAGACTATCTGCTACGTGCGCAACCCGTAATGTCGTGTGGAAGCTAGAAACACTCTTGCGCCGGGCAAGCTTCAAGAGCTTAGTACTAGTCGGTTCATTGGGCGGTGTCACAACTCTTGCTGCTGCTGCTGCTGCCACTGCCGCAGGTGCCTGTATTTCTTGCGCAAAATTGAAATCTAGCTGGTCGCGGGTGACCTTCGCTCTAGCATCGCGGGTCGATTTTGAACGTCGCAGTAGTCCCGACATGGTGAATCGATATTCCTAAAATGAGTGCACGGGTGGGCGATTCACAGATATATATGCAGGAGGCCACACTCGATATGTTTGGACGAAAGTAAACTGTGGGGGATGGGTGGGGTATTTAGTTGCTGCTTATGTTGTACGGCGAAGGACTTAAATCAAGGGAATCCCGGATCCCAGATGTCGTATCGTAAAAAAAAACGGATGAACCTCGTAAAAAAACTAGGAATTTTTTGGTTTTAATTGAACAGCCAGCCAGTGATCATGGGAGTAATAAAATTATTAAAAGCGGGGTGGAAAAGTGAGAAAAATAAATTAAAGGAGAGTGGATAAACTGGAAATATGCGCAAAAACCAAGAGTTGCTTCAAAGGAGTGACTGGAAGTGAATGGAAGAGAATCGGAATGATCTGCGGGAAATCCACGCGGGTTAGTAACTAATACATGTAAGAACGTTGAAGGGATCTCATAAGAAGCAGCCGAAACGCTTCTGGACAGCTTCTTATATAAATGAGACCGCTGGGTGTGTGCATGTGCCCTGGGTACTGGGCACTATGTAATCCCCCACTAGGAATCCGGGAGTAATGGATAGCCGGAGCACATAAATTGAGTAGAAAATACCTAAGGAGGAGTAGCAGAAAACTAAACAGACTTAAACAGCAAGTACACACTGAGTAGTGCCTTTCTGAAGCACCCGTATACGAAAAAACTGCGGTTAGGGGCAACATATTCCGTGGTGGAAAACGCAAAAATCATTGTTTTTGCAGAACCAGGGATCCATGTCTCCTGAAGTCCTGGTTTCATCTTAGGACGCATCTCAATGCTAGGTGCGTTTTTGAGACGATAGGGGAGAAGTCCTTTTCTCTAAGAATCTCGGAAGCGGGAAATAAGATATATTTTTATGTTTACATGGTTGATTGATAGATGAAGTTGAATTCCACGGGATAAGAGAATGAAGTCATCGCAGTCAAAGGCAAGTAAACCAAGGTAGGCTTCAACATTGCACACCATACTCAATGTGTGTGTGGCCTGAGAACTGCCCTCCCAGAAAACCCCAAATGGACCAGGGCCTTAGAAGTCTGATGGAGGGTAACTCGGGGTGACACAGGACGTAACCGCGGCGTAGTTTCGGCTGACCCCGTCCGGAGGGCTGACAGCCAATGTCACCATTATCCAAAGGAACTCGGAGAGGATCATCATCATGGGACAATGCAGGATTTCCCGGAAATTGGCCGGTTGTGCATCTGTAGTTCTGGGGGGATGAGTTGGATATCCGATGAGTTGGGCGGGATTGTGAATACAGTACATTGTCTTGTCGCGCGGTTCCCCTCATGTTAGTGTTGTCAACAGCGTCAAGCTCTCTGCGGGCGTTGATAGCAGCATTAGAGGCAACGTAGCAGTGGTTGGCCTTTGTGTTCGAACCCCCTTTTTGCTGCAGAGTTTTCAAATTCCCAACACTGGTGAGAAACTAAAAGCTAGTATCTGTGTGCAGGTTTTCGTTGTCGTTGGTCATCCCGTAAGAGTATATCTAGGCAATTCCCAGACTGGGTGGAGTCGTGAAAAAGTTATCCCTAGGGAGCCCCACCAGCCCAATCTCTTGCCGGCTCAAATTCCCCTCAATCTCGCCTTACCGCTCACTCCCCACTAACAAATCACAGACCACCCCTCCGTAACCGCTTCCCCCTTGTCATCTCTTTCCCTCCTCTCCCCCATCTCTTTTCCATTACCCAGCTTCACAGCATCTACTACTCGATTACCCGTCACTCCGATTTAAGATTTCCGTACTAATATCCACCAAAAACTACACATAATATACAGTATGAGTTGGCAAGGTAGGATGGATTTACCCCAAATCCCATACGACAGGGGAAAAGCTTCCTTGCTAACATCTGAGGTGAAACCCCGCAGCCTATGTTGATACGAGGTAAACCCCCCACCGCCGCCACTAGCTACACGAGTATCAAGTGGAAGTCGAAGAGAATATGGAGGGTACGCATACAGATGAATAGGAGCAAAGCCACTAATACGGAACCTATTATCTTAGTCTGCTCGCTACCGGAAAGATTGACCAAGCAGCCATTTTCAGCGCTGCTGGTGACTCTGTGTGGGCTGCATCTCCCAACTTCAAGGTTAGTCCCTATAGTAACAGCACTTACTTTCATGCTCTTTTTAGAATAAGGGCACTAGGTAGAAACTAAGTATTGATACTGGATACCTGTGCTCTCGGAGGGAGGGAAGAAGGGAAAAGACAATGCAGAAGCTAATAATCTCTCCAGGTTGAGCCTGCAGAAGTCAAATCCTTGATTGGTGGTTTTGGGGACTCTGGTCCTCTCTACGCAAGTGGGCTCCACATTAGCAATATCAAGTACATCTGTATCAAGGCCGACGACAGAAGTATCTACGGAAAGAAGGTATGTCCAGTACCCTCCCCCCTAGACCCTTAAGATAAAGTCCACTAATTCAAATACTATTTCACCTACAGGGCAAAGAAGGCGTCGTCTGTGTCAAGACAAAACAGGCGATCTTAGTCGCTCACTACCCGGAAACCGTCCAACCTGGAGAAGCAGCCAAGACAGTCGAGCAGCTCGCCGACTATTTGATTGGTGTTGGATACTAGTAAATCAGAGCGTTTAGGTCTTTTTGTGTTTTGTCAGTTTTTTCCGCATGGATCCATAGAAGAAGTTACATAGTTGATATTGGAGGGAGGGGGGCGCCCTTGAAATTTAAAATTCAAACATCTCTCCCGGAATCTATAAGAAATATTTCCACCTTTTCACCAGTATCTCACTTTGAAGATGTTACCTGTTCCTTGTCACATATCTCTGATCAAACCTCGCGTGCTTGCTTGGGATCCTGCAAGAATGACAGATGACAGCGGAATAAAGGGGGAGTTAAGGCTAGGATCATCACTACATCCGAAGTTTTTCACGGAGATTTTTATCCTAGGGTACTAAACATTAAATTGCTTTCCTTCATTACACATATAAAATGCTAGCCATAAATATCTCTAGTCGTCAAATTAATCCAGTTAATTATAGCTTTCCTCCTGCCGTCTATAATAGGTAAATCATGCATATTCTCCGCTTGCTTGTAATAGTACATCATCTAGTCATTAACGCCGCCAAAGCAATCCCTACACAGGCAGCTGCTGGGTTGCACCTATAGATTTATTAGCTTAAAGATCCTACATATTGGGATCGATGGCCTACCGGTGATTCTCCGTAATGGACTTTCGAGATAAGGGCCAATCTATCCGCAAACGAGTTAGTACCATTACCAATTCCAGAATATATATCCACAACCCTATACCCCCCCCCCAAAAAAAAAAGCCAGGACTTTCCAGGACTAAAACTTACTACAGGCACAGCCCCAATAAACCCCACAATAACCCCGAAAAAGTCCCCAAACAAACACAATATACCATATAATTCAATCACGAAACCAATAAGTGGATAGCGTGCAAGGATCAGACCGACACCAAGGAGGAAGCATGCTGTCCCTTTGAACTTTTCTTTCCGTGCAAAGAAGGAGAGTGTCTTTTGATACCCGAGCGTGAGGGCTATGCCGATTACAAACAGGATCTAGATAGTGTTAGGCTGGTATTGGTGTGGGGGAGAGGGGGGGGTGTGCTGACGTTTCCCATTGCAAGCATAGCACGGTCAAAGAACATCATTATACCAAAGATGAAGAAGAAGACGCCTGTGTACCATTGTTAGGATTGGTTATAGTGGGGCTTTTCTTCCCCGTTCCCAGGTCGTACCTCCTGCGCAGAACCCTACACCGAACTCTGGGAGGTTGTTAGTACGGCTATTTGACATGTACCAGCTAGAGGGTAATTGCTTTGCTTACTCTGTGTATCTGATAACCACATGGCTACGAGGGTGGGTGAGATATTCAGTCAATAGAGAAAGTAACCCAATAAGTTAATTAAAGTTTTAGGTTGAGTGAGAGCCGAATAAGACAAGGCAAGGCAAGGCAAGACAAAAGCGTTGAAGGAAGAAAGGAAGGAAGAATCGAAGTCAAAGGAGGGTTTATTTTAAAAAAGGGGGGTGGGGGTAAGGAAATGAATAACGGCTGCTAGCTAACGCAAGGTAAACTTTTCCTGTATGGATGATTCCCCTTTACGACGTACATGTACTTAACTAGCATCGTGTTGATTACCATGTGATGATCCACGCATGCCCTAGGTAGATTACAGCACGTTGTTGCACACGCACACACAGGAGGCCCGGTGGGGAAACCGAAACTTAAACGGAAACGCCACCAGTCGCTCTCCGCGCCGAACTTCCCTAGGTTCTCGGAAGGGAGTAAGCGAAGGAGTCTGGTGTAACAGCCCCAGGAACCAAATCGAGAACCGTCGGGGTTTATCCTTCGTTTGCTCTCTTTGACAGCTGTTGGGATTGTCCCTTAGATAACGGCCCTCATTGGGTGTGTGCGGGTCCCTCGCCTTTACCGTCACGTCTTGCCTTGTTGGGTTGCGCCGGGTAACGCTAATTAAGAAGCCGAAAAGTCGCGTCGTCCCATGTATCTGGTGGGCTGGAATTGCACTTTGAGATATTACTGTTTGACATCACCGCTTGATATCACAATTTCTTCCGGTTTTGTTATTCTCATTAATCACTTGGATAGCTACTATTTGATATGAGTCTTCTACGGGAGGGATATACAGATGTCAACAGGGCCTTTCTACAGGCCTTCATGTCAAGGCGGGTCCTAAAAGTGAATGACATCAAGCCAATACTAGCTGCAATTCTATCTGCAGATGGTACAAGACTTCCCTCCATAAACAATAATTTTCGCTCTAACAAGATGAATAAACAGGTGGTGAACATGAAGTTGCGATAGAAGACATCAGCGATCGTATTATAGCTTCTTACATTTCTACCGCAAACACTGAAATCAACAACTACGACCTCGAAATTCGCAGCACCCTCGATCAGAAGGACCGGTGCCGAATCTATGCCCTCGTAGTTCCCAGCAGGCCTCTCCTTCTCTCTACAAATCTCTAACCGGTGCACCCAGATCAACACAGCTTCCGACGAGCTTGTCCAAATCGCAACCACTCACACCCCAGACGAAATCGCTTTCTTCAAGCGTGTTCTTGATGAAATGTTTGATGTCAATAATACTCCTGCTGCTGAGATAATGGCAGTAACCTCCTTTCAAGCCCTCAGACTAAACAAGAACCCAAACATTTCGCAAACACAAGCGACGCAAGCAGAAGGGACACAAACGGCAGGGGCAGGGTTATCAAAGGGCCAAGCCCAGGAATGTCTAGATGCTTTTGTGAAGGAGGGATGGTTGGAGCAGTCGGAGTACATACATCCCCCAAGCATATAGCAAGTTAGTCATTCTAACCTACGGATAGTGCGGGATGGTTCTCCCTGACTCCACGGGCACTAATGGAACTTGCGTCGTATCTAACGCAAACCTATAATACCCCTGCCGAGGATGACGATGATGATGAAGAGGGAACTCATAGTGGTGCTATAGTCGAGCGGATTAAGCAATGTTTTGGGTGTAAGGAAATCATCACTGTCGTAAGCACCACCTACCCCCGGATTCCTATTATATCATTGCTAATACATGATCCTTAGGGCTACCGCTGCCAAACTAGCACTTGTAATTTCCGCCTCCATGAGTCCTGCGCAACACAATATTTCCGTGCCCAACGCAACGGCAAAGAGTGCCCGACCTGCGGTGCCCCATGGACGGGTAAGGACTTAGTTGGCGAGAAGGCAGGTGCGAGGAGGCGTATATCACAGGGCCCACCGGTCAGCAATAGGAGGCAAAGTGGGCAGAATGGGGGAGTAGGGCGGAGACAGAATGGGACAGTTACGCAGATTCGACCGGCTGTTTCCCAGGAGGATGCGGCAGAAGAAATGGAGGAGGACAGTGATGAGGATGCAGAGGGTGAGAGTGATTAGCTTGACAATGGTTAACGAATATCCGTTTTGGGGTTATTTTTTCAGGATTGGTGTTAGCGGTTCTTTGGTTTGGTTTTAACAATAACAATTTCTATATTTGCTTTTCTGCTTATCTTATCTTAGTACAGCGTAGCCACTTTGAGCTCTAGGAATACACAGGCTCTAATTCTTTAGGAAAATCAAAACTTTGGGTAGGATTAGAAGTCTAGATAGTGCCATAGGTAGAAGACTGCATATATCTAATGAAATGAAGTGGGGAGGCATTAGAAACCCAAGCAATACAGAGAGTGATATCTTATGAAGCCCTAGAAAGGTAAGATAGGCGGTACTCTACATGTAGTTATTATCTAGTTTCATTATTGAACACTTTTTTCCACAGGCATCACATTTAGTGACCTTTTCTAATAGCTTCATATTGCCCTGCAAAGGCTCTTTCGAACCCGGAGAATCTCTGTAGGACTGCAGGACACCATAAAGCAAGGGACAAAGAAAAAAAAAAAAAAAAAAACCTACATGCACTCTGTCTCGAGCTTCCCAAAACTAAGGTTATCTTCTTTCTCTGTTCCACCTTCCCTAGTCGGGATTGGGGAGCCCCCTTATCAATAATAACCCGATGCACGATCCTGATCTACCGGTAGCTGTTTGAGAGGTGTGGTTATGTGTTAGTGTTGCCATGTCACAGGAGGGTGTCTCAGGCCCGTGATGACAACTATGCCACTTCACGACAACAGGGTCCGGCAGATCTGGGCAACCAGGTCCTGGGGAACGACGGTAGGCTACCCGGCGGTTGAAGCTAAGGACGGAAATAGTTGTTAGTCCAAGGGTCCATAGGTAAGGGTTGTGTGGTAGGTATGCATATGCTATTAGCTCGGTATTTCCCCCCCGTTTAAGTAGTCTCCTTGGACCAATTGACTCGCTGGCGGTTTGTTGTCATTGTTTTCCTCCCCGAAAGCTTAAGCTATCCACTGACCAGGAAAAGAACACCGACAAGGGACTTGCAGGCTAGCCTAATTCATAGCCTAATAGTTTCGTCGAAAGACCTCACTAGTTATGTCGAGACTTGAGAAGAGGTAACTGTGCCAGTGTGGCTTTCTATCGATTAGCGATTTTAATCGTCATCGGCTATCACTCGTTACCGTGTTTTCCATTAGGCGGGTTGGGAATCCGGAGCCGACGTTAGTGAGGATTGACGTATGTAGAGAGTTTTGGTGAG
Organism: Verpa bohemica; assembly: GCA_033030345.1. Lineage (NCBI taxonomy): Eukaryota > Fungi > Ascomycota > Pezizomycetes > Pezizales > Morchellaceae > Verpa > Verpa bohemica. The sequence continues at coordinate 871,087 of JAUFSE010000003.1, forward strand.
TTTAGTTTAGGTGAAGGGTGTTAAATCGATGGTGAGTTGAATTTTGTTTTTAGAGCGTATAGAATATTCGGTGAGATTGATACATCTAGTACTGGGAGGTAAATCCTGTGTTTTGTTGTAAATTATAGTAAAATTACCCGACTCTATGGGAAATTGGGCGAAAATTCTAATATCGAAAGTTGGGGTCTTTAGTAACGTTACCGCGCTTAAAAGATCGACTGTAAATTAAAAGTGGTGTCTCTCCTAGTGCAGGCGATTGTGATACTTTAATAGTTGACGCAGAGACATTACCATAAGCCGAGCCGGCCCGGCCTATTCATTAAAGGCCGAGGAATATTGCCTTAGAGCCCAGTGTTATTAAACAGTAACGACCTCTGAATGATTACTGAAGCTAGGAGCCACCTAACCTGAACCGTTCCCATCACCATCATTACATGTACCTACATGTACTTAGAGCTGCCGGAGGAGCCGAGTGTTGTGCGAGGCCTCCGTTTTTAACCGGAAACGCAAAGTCTTTGATCGGTTTATTCATCCGCACTCAGGAAGCATGAAAGAAAGGAAAAATCGGGTGATTCCATCTGGAACGATATCGGAATATCGATAGCCCGAGCACATGGAGGGGCGAAGATCAAAGAGTTTTTCCGTCACCCCGGGAACCTCGCGGTGTTTAAAGCATCTCGGCCACCTCGTCTGGGCGAGGGGTTAAAAAAGAAAAGAAAAATTCTCTACGAAGCCACGATATCGTTGATGGATGCCTCAATTCCAAATTTATGTTATTTCCGATACCTGCGTTGAATGTTTCATGTTTCATGTAACACCTTCCCAAGCAGAGTCACAAACACGAAAATCGTCGTACTACATAGCACTAAATCGGCACCCAGAGATCTAGCCGAATAGAGCAATGCACTTACGACCTACATATCGTGCCTCCCTGACCGCCCTATCCCTTCGAGTAGAAGGGTTCGAGGAGTACATAAGCTCCTATCCCGGAAAATCCTGAGGCAACGTACGCTAGTTTAAATAAATAAAAATGAGTGAAAAATAAAAAAAACGTCCTATGTTGAGACTACTAGTTGGGGCCGCAAATTGATATTGTTACACTGGAGGGCCTGAAGGGAAAAAACAATAGCTAAAAGATTGAAGCTACACGGTAAACAGTTGGAGAATATTCTTATTTTTTATATTGCCAGTATGTATTTATTTCCGATGCGCAGCAGCTTCTTTTTTCGCGCATCCCGCGATGTTAAGATTTCTTCGATCTTGTGCGATGAACTGCACATATTGTCTCTGGTTATTGGGCCCCGGGTGTTTGGCCGGTGGGGTACTTTTGCGTACTTGAGCCAATAGTAATTTTGTGGTAGAAACTATTTTCAAGCTCCTCGAGTAGAGCTGCATAACGGGAAAAAGGGAGGGGTGAACACATCAGAACCCTATCTATATTTGTTTCCCCTTTCCCTTCCAAGTTCCCGGGAGAAATAGATGTATAGAGATGCTTTGAAGCGTGTATGTACATTGGGCCTCACAGCTATCAAGAACTGGATTGTGGATCTTGAGTATTGGTGGTCGTTCTCTGGCTAAAATGGCGTCCTCGGCAGTAAATTTGTGGTGGAGATTACGACACCGCTGATATCCGTCGGTTCGATTGGCATATTTGGGTCATGCAAGGAATTTCATTGGCGACGCGGCTCTTTGGATGTGCTTTGCATGGTGGTAGCAATCCAAGGGTTCAAGGTGTGTGTGTGGACAAGATGATCTCATCGATCATCTACCTACTACTTCGATTGTTCTCCCCTGGAAAAAAAAAGTCTTCTACAGCAGGTTGGTTTCTAAGATCAGTCGATTTTGTTTGGTGGATAGGATTTGAGTAAATATGGGGGGCGCAATTAGAATTTGCCCTAGTTCTCAAGTTGTGGAGTATAGAAGGATAAACGGTGAAGGGGTGAACCCTTGGGATAGCCCTGATTTGTTCGCACAATTTCTCCAAGAGAGTCTGTTCTACCTGGAATCTTCAGGTGCGATAACTCAGTCCTAGTGAGCTGTGGATATATGGTCGATTAGCCGAGATAAAAGAATGGCAAACTTTGTTTTAGTGGCTTAGAATATGAAATCATGAGTGTTGATGTCAAACCTGCTTGGGAACATTGAAGTTTTTGAGGTTTAGGACTGGAATCCGCACCCCTTAAGAGACACCAAGTATATTATTGGCCGTTTGGTGAGCTCCACATCCCTGCAGGGAGCCGACATACACATCATCGACATAAGACCACGACAAATGAGTCACCTTACATATCCTTCTTTATTGACAGGTGATGCTTGATGGATACTTGCTGTGTGTACAGAGACAAGAGTTCAGCTTGAAGTGATTTTTAAGTAGCAAGATATCTGTAAACGCAATAACCTACAAACAATTGGACCAGGGGCATCCAGCGACTAGGGAGTGTAAATTGTTGCGGGGGGAGGACACCTAAATTTTCCTAGGGAGGGGTGGTGCGTAGAGAGTAGTGGTAGGCCTAAGTATCGTATATAGCTACATGTAGATAGCACTAGTCTGGTGAGGCTAGTAGGTAACCAGAACGGGCAAAACTGCAGAAGGAAGCCTGAAAGTCCAGATAAGATCCGATAACTGGCAGTCACGGACCTCATAGTGCACGCAGGGTTGCAGCTCACAAAAGCCTCCCTTCTGGTTGGCCCTCAGGCTGCTGTCTCGTTGCGACATGGTGTTTTGTGCGCGAAGAAAAAAGAATGCAGTCATTTGCACATGTCTTGGGCACATAAAGGACTGCTGGGTGGTGTACTGGTAGGTACTGCCTGTAGTGGTGGGTTGCGCAGTTGCTCTCCCGAATGGAGGCTGGAGTCTGGCAGCTTCAAAAAATATTTTTTTCCCACTGAAAGCTAACACCCACACAGGTGAGAGAGAAAGCCAGCCAGACCAGCCAGACCCCTGCCCTACCCTCTCCCACCCTGGCCTAACTTTTCTTCCTTCAATCAACCTTGGGCCCTCCTTCCCCTTCTTATTCTTTTTTCTTTTCCCCTCCTCCTTCCCCCCTCCTCATCCTCAACTCCACTCAATCAACAATCAATTTTCTCTCATCACTGCGGACCCTCCGAATTTACAGAGGGTGATCGCGTTTCTACATAGCTGAAAGAGCGCGCGACTAGATATTTCATCAGTCCGAGAAGTTTCGTTACTTTTTTCCCCGTTGCCAGCTTGCCTGGCTGTCCTGGCAACAGCAGTCGTCTACGACTCTCTTGAGCTCGCCACCAGAAATCAAGAATCTGAATTCTTCCCCCCTCCCCATTCTACGTAGAAAGAAAGAAAAATATAATTTCAAGTCAGGTTTGTTCAATTTTTCTTTAAGAGGGACTGTTCTTTCTATCTTTCTTTTTTTTATTTATAGAGCTTCCTTTATCATCCTTGCATCATTACTTCTTTCGCACAAACTTTCCACATCAGAAAGTAAACCATCAGCTAACCACATTCTTCTGCTAAAGGTGAACGAGACCTACTTTGAAGCAAAAAATTAATCTTTTCTACTGGATAGAAACAACAATCATTCACCAATATCAACATCAAAACACACTCTTCTCTCCTTAAACCCACCTCAAGTGCGACTCCCCGAACAAATCTTATCAAACAAAAAATCACCAAAATTTCGAATGACAAGCATCACATCAAACGTTACTTCCATCCCTCAAGCTTCTCCATCGACCAACTCGAGCGCCCCATCGAATTCAACCCACGCACGGACGCCCTCAGTTAGTGGTCAGACATCATCTTCTGCAGCTGTGCAGGGTAGCGCCCCCGCCCAGCGAGTAGTAGTGTCGTACGCCCACGCTGCCTCTACCGCTGCCACGAAGAAGCCTTCTACTCCTGTCATTGCTGCGAGTCCCTCCCCTCACATACCCGTCGGAATTCCAGCGCAAAATGCACGGTCTAGTTCAACAGCTTCTCAGGCGGTGAATGGCAAAATGCCTCCTGCTGTAGCTAATAGCGGCCCTTCTCCTGCTAACGGGAATAATACTCCCTTTCCCGGAGGACATCATAGCCGAAAGTCATCTCTCGCATCTGGAGCCGGGGGAATAATGCCCAACGGCGCTCCAAGGGCTGCACCGCCTATCATGTTCGGTGCCATAAATGAGGCCGGAACTGGACCTGCTTTATCGGGTTCTGCCGCCGCAGCAAGTAATGCATCTTTGACTGCACCAGTGGCATCCAACCAGAGAGTGAGTTCACCACAATCTTCACCATCTCCTATAGTCCAGCCTATGGCTAGTGGGGGTGCACCGCCACAAACATCTGGAACTGGTAATCGTGGTCTTCAGTTCGGTGATGCAGTCCATCATCATGTAAGTTTGAATCCTCATGTGATATCAAATATGGCAAATTTTCTAATACACTGTTTAGCAGCAAACTAGTAGGCCCATGTCTATGCCTCCACCGGCAGGACCAGGAGGGATGAACATGCACACTAGTCACCAGAGACGTGAATCTACTCAGTCTGCCCACACTGACACCGGCCCTTCTCATATGCATCATAATCGTGGTGGAATGCAAAATACTGGCCGAGGAGGAGGAAACAGGTCTTATGGGAATCACCACCAATTTAACCAAAATCAATATAACCCTAATTATGGGGGGAGAGGTGGGTATGTGGGTAATCCCCAGTCCCGTGGCCAGCCTCCAAATATCCATAACCAGCAACAATACCAAGGACCGGGCCCCATTCAAGGTTATCCCAATTCGCCCCGTATGATCAACAGAAGTCCAGCGATGGCACACGTCTCACCGGCACTTGCTCCTGTCCAGCCAGTTGGGACCCAGCAGCTATACCCACCTCCGCATTACATGGCCCCCCCCCACCCTCAGCAAGTATGCTTATCTTATTCATTTTCCTTTTGATTTGATCACCTTTTGACTCTTGCCACTATGGAAACTATTGGATTCTTGTACATTTTCTAACCTTTTCTGCAGTATGGAGGATTACAAGCATCGATGCACTATGACCCTCAACAGCACATTCAACACCAGCAAATGTACTACTACAACCAGCCTCATTTGGCGGCTAACTATGGCTATCCAATACCGCAAACAAGCCCTCGAGTGGGTTACGCCCAGCCTGCGAACAGTGGATATGGCTATATGCCTCAGTCAATGTCACGTTCAGGGAGCACCAATATGGCTCATATGGAGGTTCCAAGGCCTAATTCTAGCATGGGGCAACAGCTACCTACACCAACTCTCACTCCCCAGCCAATCTCCGTACCTCCTGCTAATTCCGTACCCCCTGCTCTTGCCACTCCTGGTAGCTCATTCGCTCGTGTGAAGAGTAAAGCGATTCAGATCGTGAATCCTACTGACGGCTCTGTCATAAAACCAGCGCCATCTCCTGTGGTTGTCACTAGTGCACCGGTTATTGTTTCTTCACCAAGTCCTGCTCCTGGTCGCACTGTGACTCGTGACCCACAACATGCAAAGACGGCTAGCAAGAGTGCCAATAGCAAATCAGACCAAGAAATTCGGGAAGAGGCGAAAGCAAGTATCCAGAAGATGATTGAAGAGAATAAACTAAAAGATGAGGAAGAGAAAAAGCGGAAAGAAGCAGAGGCACTTGAGCAAGAACGCATTGAGGCCGAGAAGAAGAAGGAGACTGAGGAACGTCTCCGTCGCGAGAAGGAAGAAGAAGAGCGGAAACTTAAAGAAGAGGCAGAAGAGGCAGAGCGAGTTAGGAAGGAAGAAGAGAAGGAGAAAGCTCGTAAAGAGGCAGAGGAAGAGGCAAAGAGGAAGCAGGAGGAGGAAGAAGCGAGGATTAAGAAGGAAGCAGAAGAGGCCGAGGCAGCCGCCCGTGTAGCCAGGGAAAAGGCTGAAGAAGAGGCTAGAATTGCCAAAGAAAAGGAAGAAGAGCTACGCCTTCAAGCCGAAAAGGCTCAAAAGCTCAAAGAAGAGGAGGCTAAGGCTGCTAAGGCTAAGGCCGACGCTGAGGCCGAGGAAAGAGCATTAGCAGAAGCAGCGCAGAAGGCAGCTTCACTTGCGCCCAAAGCAGCTCCAGACAGTGAAACAATGCCACCTCCAGCTGCCAAGAGCGCCGAGAAGCGTGGGAAACCTACTCCTCTGAATCTTCAGATAAAGACAAATGAGCCTGCTCCTCCTTCTGCAGCTCTCACGGCCTTGAAATCAGCTCGTTTTATTGAAAACATCAATAGCGTCAACTATCCTGCCAATATTCACTCACCGAACCCTGCTCTTAACCCTGCCGCCAGTGGCAAGTTCAAGTATGAGAAGGACTTTTTGTTGCAGTTCCAGGGTGTGTTTACCGAAAAGCCTTCTGTTGACTGGGACAAGACAATGCGTGAAACTGTTGGTGAGTCCGAATCTGCTCGACCCCAGACTGCTCGAACCCCCTCTGGTCTCGGTCCCCGCAGCACTTCAAGATCCGGTGCTTCTGTCCCACCACCTATGGGTGCTTTCGGATCCTTTAAGCCATCAGGAATTCCCGCAAATATGTTGACTTCTGCACAACGGTTCGAGCAATCAAGGCCAAATTCTCTCCCTGTGGTGAATCCCTTGGCTGCAATGGCGGGTAGCTTCTCTGGATCTCGGTCTGGGGGGGTTAATATTATGCGAACAAACTCAAGCAGCTCGCTAGCTAGCTCTGGTGTTCCCCAGAGTCCCAGATCCGGGAACCGCTCCTCACGTGGAAGCCGGAAGGGTGGAGGGGCTCCTATGGAAAAGACTGAATCTAGGCAAGGAGACAAGAACAACCAACCAACCATCTCTATTACCGATGTCAAGCCTTTACCAGTTTCCGAGAATAGATGGAAGCCTATCAGTATCGGGGCTCCCAAGGAACTTCAGGCTGCCCCAACTCCGTCAGAGGAGGTTAAGTTATCACCTGAACTTGTCCAACGTAAAGTTAAGGCGGCGTTGAACAAGATGACACCAGAGAAGTTCGACAAGATCGCCGGCCAGATTCTCGAAATAACAAGCCAATCGAAATTCGAGACTGATGGGCGCACTCTCCGACAGGTTATCCAGCTTACTTTCGAGAAAGCTACTGATGAAGCTGCTTGGTCCTCGATGTACGCCAAATTTTGCAAGCGTATGCTAGAGTCTATGGATCCTAATATCAAGGACGAGAATATTCGTGATAAGAACGGCCTGATTGTTACCGGTGGTAATCTGTTTAGGAAATATCTTCTTAATAGATGTCAGGAAGAGTTCGAGCGTGGATGGAAAGTTAACTTGCCACCAAAACCTGAAGGCGTCTCTGATGAGGCCGTGATGTTGTCTGATGAATACTATATTGCTGCAGCTGCAAAGCGTCGTGGTCTTGGTCTCGTTCAGTTCATTGGAGAACTCTTCAAGTTGGGCATGCTTACGGAGCGTATCATGAATGAGTGTGTCCGTAAGCTTCTTGACTTTGAAGGCCTCCCAGAAGATGAGACTGTCGAGAGTTTATGCAAGCTTCTTAAAACAATCGGGTTTCAATTAGATGCATCTGAGAAGATTGGGGGTATGATGGATAAGTACTTCGCTCGTATTAGCCGCTTGGCTGAAGATAAGGAACTCAACAGCCGTATGAGGTTCATGCTGATGGTATATTTAATTTATTAATTCAATTATAAAACTATGGACTAACATTTCCCTAGGATATCATCGATCTTCGTCGCAAGAAGTGGGAGACAAAAGAAGCCGACAAAGGGCCCAAGACTATCCAGGAGGTTAGGGAAGATGCGCTTAAAGCCCAACAAGAAAAGGAAGCTGTATCGCGCGCCAACAACCAACGTAGACCTAATAATGGTGGTGGCCCTGGGCGCGGCGGCGACGGCCGATCTTACTCTGGCTATGGTAACCCAATACATCCTCCGGGATGGGACCAGAGCAAGGGTGGAACACTCAATGCTGAAGATCTCAGGAGGTTGAGTGCAAAGTCAAGACAAGCTAGTTCTGGATCTCAGAGCTTTGGTCCTAATAACATGTTGGGACCTCGTAGTTCTAGCAGTGGTGGTAGTAGGAGAGGAGGTTTTGGGTTAGGCCCAAATAGAGGTCCTGACGACTCTAATGCATCCTCACGAACAGCTACTCCACCCGCAAAGGCCTCTACATCTCATGCGAACCCATTTAGGTAAGTAAATTCTCAGTCGACTCTTGAAAAGGGGTTTAGCTAATACTTTTCTAGTGCACTCCAAGAAGGTACTTCTGCACACCATGAATCTAGCGAGCAGAACGATACGACATCCCCTCCAGCCTCATCCCCCCCAATAGCTGCCTTAGGGTTTGGACGGGCCCGCTCGCCACTCCCCATTGGGGAATCAAAATAAATAATATTTCTAAAAACGGGTGTGCGGGCGCAGGCTATAGATCGTTTAGATTGGCGTCTATCTAATGGGCTTGCTTTCTGGTATTTTCTTTGTAAATTGTGCTGGTTTCGCTTCTTTTCCTTTTTGGATTTTACAAAAATGTTATTTTTTTCGTAGTGTTTCTACGATTTCATGTCAGGGGGTAATTTCTTCTTGTGGGGAACTCGTGTGGTACTTTGGGAACGAAGAAATGGTTTTTTACTGATAGAGGAGGGGGAGATGAAAAAAGTGAGAGATGAGGGTTTAACTTCTACGCAACCATTTTAGGGGGTTTGGGGTAGGGCGGTCTGGTTGTTGGGAGTCATTGATGATACAAAAAGTTTGTTTTTCTTTACGGTTCGGAATAGTTTAATGGGTTGCCTCTTATGTCTTTTCCTACTAACACTAATTCTTGGGGGGATCGGTTCTTTTTTTCTACTAAAATATTATTCTGGCTTCACTCAGTCGTTTTTTCCCCTTTGGTGTTGGTCTTTTAAGCTTTGTGTGGATGATCCTATTCTTGTTCATATTTATTATTGACTAAGTGAACTATATCTTTATGTGTTCTCATGACTATTCTCCCTTATTGTATGACGATTTTCTCAGAGTAGTAGTAGTAGTAGTAGTATTTAAAAATATACAGCCTATTCGGCTATGGTACTCTTTAGCAAAATGAAAGTAGAACACAAAAGCAAAACACAAACTCATTAAACAAAGTAAAACAACATAACAAAACAACTATGATTGATCCACATTTCCTGACCCACTCCAGCTCCCCCGTCCTGGTTGTCCTCTCTGATAGCCCCCCTGCTCCTCTGGATGATCTTCCGCTGTCTGACAAATTCTCTCTAAATAACTACTTTCGGGAACTATTCTTTGTCTTTAAGATAGAGTAGCATCATGAGTGTATGTGAGAGGCCCAGATCTTTTTTTAAGTAGCCGCTGACTGCCTTTTGAGGTCTTGATTTTCTTAGGTATCAATAGACCTAAAATGTTTGGATCATATAAAATCACTCGTCGATAAAGTTTTTGTTCTATCCTATTACGTGCCAAGAGATTTTGGATATAACCTCTTAAAACGGATTTTAAATTTTTAGTGGCTGATGGATAATGGCCTGTGGGGGAAGTTCGGGTGCCTTAATTAGCTACCTTTTACTCTATATCACGGGCGCGGTAAATGGAGGTCACCGAAATTTAATTCTCAGAACCCTATCATGATTCTTGAGCAGTTGATCTACAAGAATAGAATACACTAGGAATATTTTTACCGAGTATCCCTCTTTACTAAGGACAAGTGTAATACTAACCTCTACTTTATTTAACTATGCCTAACGACTGTAAGTTTTTCACATTGATCCTATCTCATGCTTGGTAACCACACTAAACCGTGTCATACTAAGTTATAAGCACCAATATTTGGTGAAAACCAGAAGGACAGAACAAAGACAAAAAGGTCAAAGAGTACAAAAGTTCACCTGTAGACTTGACATACTTATCAGATTAGAACAAGTACTTTGTGTTTCTCCTAGTTTCTCAACAAAGTTTGTCCTCCGCGTAGTAATATTACTCAAGTGAATTTCTTCAAAAGCATTCATTGAGCCCATCATCATCTCCTCTAGGGTCAAGTACAAGGGATTTCTTAAAGGCCCTAGAAATGTTGGCTTGAATATTATTCCCAGTATCAATACCAAGTCCTCTGACTTCGTTTGGACGATAACTCTCGTTTCTATCCGGGGGCGAGTGAATTCTTTCTGGAGAAGAATTGATAGAACTAGATCGAGGGCCAATAGGTAACGGCTTACTCAAGTCTTCAAACATCCTGATAAGCTTTACAGGTAGAGGACGGGGTGGAGATACAAATGCCGGCGACGAACTAGCTGGGAGCCTAGGGGCTCTAGCTATACGACGGCCAAAAAGACGACCAGAGGTCTCTACGAGTGGGTTGCTATCCTTATTATTATCCCCTAAAGCATCAGTTTTTTCTCCTAGTGCCGATAGTAGCAATAATGGTGATGGAGTCCTTGGTTTAGTACCCTCAATATCCATAAGATAGTTACAGTTTATATTTTCGTCTTCAGAAGTTGGGGAGTCACGAAGAAGATGTTCCCTCTCAGATGACTGGGATATAGGAGAAGGCTTTGAGAAGCAATAGTTAGTTAGATGAGATAGTAGAAAAGGGATGGTTGATATACCCAGCGTATAGTTATTTTCGGGTCTGGCGATAATATAGCATTCCCATCATCTCTCCCCTCTTCGTTTACTGGCTTCATAACCTCTACACCTTTTTCTGCCCATTTACCCATAGAGATTTTCCATTTCTCCTCTTCATCACACCTCGATCCTGGGGATTTTGAGTCATAGATATTATAAGCCTCGTCGAATCCTTCCCAGTATTTAGAGTACTCATCTTCAGAGTCAGATTGGCCTCCCCGTTTTTCTGGCGAAATTTCAAGGTTACCGAAGTTGTAATGCTCCTTTAACGTAATCGGTGAGGCTCGAAGAGACTGCAAGTCATTGGGTATAGGTGTCATGCTTCGTCGATTAACCTCTTCTATAACTTGATCATTGAGGTTAACCCTTGAAGTACGGTGTACTAGTCCCCATCTTTGTAGCTTATTAAGGCGTGGCCTTTCAAGTGGCTCAAGGCGTGGTGTATCCATCCAATGTGGATTAACATCTACAATTGGTTTAAAATTTTCTATCTTTGGTTGATTCTCATCATCATCTTCGTGTTTTCCTAGTGATCCTTTCAATTTCATTTCGGTAATCAAATCCTTATATTTGCTGCTCCACCCGGTCGTCAGAGAAGCTTTATTATTATAGTCAATTGGCGGAAAACTGCCCGTTTTTTTATAGACAGAACTATCCGATGTTAAAGATGAATCAAGGTCAACAGGTGTTTGATCCCAGCAGTTTGTAGTAAATAGTTTTCTTTCGAGCTTTTGGGAAATATTTGAAATATAATCTCTGGATTGATTGATATTTTGGGCATTTTCTGCACCTCCCGCATTCTTTTGAGTAAATTCATCTATACCCAATATATGAGTACTTCCTGCATCATCCGTGATAAAAACCCTCTCCACAGACTCAGTATTTTCTAAAAATTTCGCCTTTTGTAGTCTTGTTCCTAAAGAACCCCCTCTAGTTATGGGATACTCTGTACTAGATACAGGAGAAGGCCAACGTTTAGGAGACGGAACGTGTTCAGAGTATTCTAGCTCGCAAGGGGAAAGCTCTAGTGGGCTTGGGGTATCACTTTTGGTCGTTTGTTTTCCGGCGGACCAATGAGGAGAAATATTTCTCTTGGAGAAATCGAAGGGTTTCTGTTCAGGTGTCCCTAGAAATCCTTTAATGGAGAGTGTACTTGCTGTTGAGTGATAGTTTGGGGATAGTGTGCGAATAATATTAGATTGTAAGTTAAAATTCCTAGAAATCCCAATAGACAATATGGGGTAGCTCCCATCTCGATGTGCAATGTTTGTAATGGTCTTAGGGGCAGCGGCATTGATTCCAGCAGAAGATATATGGCAATTTTTCCTATGACTGCTACGATTCGAACTTATCTCTTCAGGCTCACTGAAATCAGAGATGAAGCTTTGTCGGCGAGGATAGATAATTTTTGTTCTAAGAGACGTATAATAGTAATTATCCTCGCTGTCCATAGTATTAATATTCTGAGCAGTTGAGTGTAGGGAATACTGACTGGTCAATGGGAATAAGGGCTGTCTCCTGCTTTAGACCAACAAAGGCGGCAAAGTCTTTAGTTATAGATAGCAAGACCATTGGAAAAGAGAAGAAATCTAGTTCTTCCCGAGCAGCATCGTAGATCAACCAAGCAATGCATACTGGAGCCATGAGGACTCTTCATAGAAGTTCAGAAAACGGAATCCTTTTTGATGAGATAAGAAGGAAAAGCGTACCCAGATACCAGCAAGAACGCAAAACAAGACAAAAACAAGACTGGAAAAAGGATTAAAAATCCAGTCAAACCCATGGGTTCTGCATGCAGCTGGGTCTCTAACACGTTGTTCATACTGAGTGAAATTTTTGCAATAGTGATTGATAGAAGAGAACGAGTCGATACGAGTATAGAAAGGATCTGGGAGTAGGGGTCTGGGAGTAGGGTCTGGGAGTAGGTTACCTATAGTGATGTTGTTAGCAGGCTCCAACTCCTCTACTGCTTCACATACAATCACTCTATCTGTAGAGCCGGGTAACTGGGACAAATGGCCTTAAAGTTAAGGGCTGAGCCTGTGGCGGCTCTGTCCCTCTTCAGTTGCTAGCCGACGCTTGCGGAATTTGTTAAACTCACTATCCCCCCAACAACAACATCACATCTCCCTAAGCTTAACGCGCACTTACTAAACATCTTCGATATCGCAAATATCTCCCCTTCCTATAACTGATACACTGCCTTCAAATATGTCCGACGCGAAATCCGTCTCCTTAGACGATATGATCGCTGAAAGTAAGTTCTGCACGCGTCTCCGCAACTGGCAGCTGCTTACACTCACCCCTGTAGGTCGTCGAGCAAAAGCTTCTGAAGTCGCCAGCGCGACTATGGGGAAGCTTCGCAATCAAGGCACAAACGTACCGACAGGACCCGCGAAATTAAACGGACGAGGGAGTATTGGAAAGGTACGCCCATCAACAACCAGAAACCCCGTCATCGTCTTCCTTCATCTCCTGCCTACCATCTACCCAACTCTCCATCCTAGCCATGAATGAGGGGAAAGGGAGGGAGGAGGGGGAGGGGGAGGAGGAGCAGCGCTGCTTAATTCTTCTTATCGTCCTCGGAATCTGAAACCTAACGGCAAGCTTTTATTCATAGCGCACTGCCTCCGGTAGTGGCATCGGAAACTCAGCTCCACCCACAGGTCCTAACGGGAAATGGGTCCACGATCTTCACCACCAAAATAACCCATCCCGCGTGTCAAAGCTCCCCACAACCCTCTCTCCTGCCATCGCCCGCTCCTTACAGAATAACCGCCTTTTTGCTGCCCTGCACGGGACACCCACCGGTCCGTCTGCAGACTTGATTCCTAGCGGCCCAAGAAATGCCCGTAGCACCAACATCCGTGGCCAAGCCTCTGGATTCTCAATCAAGGGCTCCGCGGGGCCATTTGTAGTCCAAGCATCGAATTTCGCGCCAGGGACGACAGCTGAAGACATTAAAATGGCCATGTTGCCACTTGGGAAGATTCTCAGCTGTATCATACTAGCAGCGAACCCCACAGTTATTTGCGAAATTGTTTTTGAGAAGAAAGAAGCTGCAGATCAATGTATACAGCAATATAATAATCAACTCGCTGATGGTAGGTTATTCTAATATATTTACAACTAACCTAAACCCCTCTAGTGAAATTATGCTTACTGACACGAAAAGAAGGCCGCCTTCTACATCTTACACTCAAGCCTGGGCCACCAGTAAGCAGACTCATGCATCATGGAACCACTCCAAGACCGTCCCCGAGAATGGCCGACCCGAACGCTCAGCGTGAGGAAGCAGATCGCCAACGTAGACTCACAAACATCAGCTTCCAAGACGGGAGTTATGGCGTCAGGCCACCACCACTATACTCTGATGCCCTTGTCCAGAGGGGACGGGGGTTTAATGGTGGCCGATAAACGATATACAAAAAAAACCCCATCCACTTTATATTCTACTATGAGGTTGTTGGGGGAGAGGGGGGGGCTGGGAATTGGTGGAAAAAAAAATCCTGTTCGGTTCGATTGGTCCCTGCTCCTGTTGGAGGGGTTATTGACGTGTCTCTTATCTCTTATCTATCCGCTTATAGATGTATGAGTCCGTGCTCTCCTCCTTTGCTTGAGTTAGGGTTTTTCTTACCCTTTTTCGACTTTTGTATAATAGTTATTATTCCCTATTATCTATCTCCTAACCTCCGTACCAACCTCACATCATTGATCTATTGTCAGGGTTTTATTATTTCTTTATTCCCCTCTTTTCATAATTGCATGTTTTTTTCTTTTTTCTTTTCTTGTTTGTGGTTACTATCTTTTTATGTTTCTAGCTATAATCGTTATGATACTTATGGGACGAGAATGGGAATACTCTGGAATTATATCTACTTTCCACAACCATTGTGCACCATACACAACTGCTCATTCAAGGATTTTTTGGTCCCCCGTTACATCCCCCTTAATTATATCCATCTCCTTCCCCGTCATCCTCCGTACATTCTCTACTGCGGCCTGTAGCTCCTCCACAAATGTCCACACATCCAAAAACGTATTATAAAGCGGGCACGGCGCCACCCTGATAACATCCGGCTTCCTTTCATCTACAACCACACCCTTATCTAGCAACGCTTCAAAAACAGGCATCATAAGACCCTCCTTGAATAATAGTGACAACTGTGCACCCCTCGCATTGGGATCAAAAGGAGTTAATATACTAAACGGCTTTGGTTCACCCGGAAATTGCGTATTTAGGAGGTGCTCAAGATATGTTGTGAGTAGTACGGACTTTGTACGTATAGCGGGCATAGTCGCGGCACTGAAGATGGTAAGTGAGGAGAGTAGCGAGGTTAAGTCAAGTATGGAGGGGTTCGAAAGTTGGTATCCTGCTGCGCCAGGAATCGCATGGAATACTAGCAGTGTTAATTATATCCGCCAGTATCATATGTGGTGATTACAGGGAATACCATTATTCATATTAAACCTAGAGACCCTATCGTGACCCCACCAACCCGCTAATCTATGGCGGTCTGGCGATGAGTGTTTCTCGTGAACAAATATCCCGGCAATACCACCGGGGCCGCTGCAGAGGTATTTGTAAGAGCACCACGCTGCCTGTTCTCGTTAGCAAGGAAGCTCTTGTAGTTCGAGAGTGTTATACATACAAAGTCGACGCCCCACTCATGGAGGTCTAACATGATGTTACCTACGCCATGGGCAAAGTCCCAACCTACGATTATCCCTTTGCTTTGCGCATATTGTGTGATAGCTTTAATATCAAACGCCTGACCAGTGTAGTATTGTACACCTGATAGGAAGAGGACGGAGGTTGTGGATGCGTTTTCGTCTATGACTTTAAAGATCTGCTGGGTTGTTAATACCGATCTTTCGCCTTCTGGGAAGATGGTCACGAGGGTATCTTTTGGGTTGAGACCGTGCCATTGAATTTGCGATTCGACAGCGTACTAATTTGTTAGCATCTTACTATTTGAACATAGTTGTGGATTGGCGCTATACATGATCACTCGGAAACGCCTTCCCCTCAATTATAATCCGATACCTATCTTTGCCACTCCTGTCTGGTTTATAGAAGCTCGCTAGTAGATTGTGAATATTGTTCGTTAATGTTCCCATCACAGCCACCTCGCTCTGAAGTGCGCCGACAACATTGGCCATGTGTCTAGTCACCTCCTCGTCGGCGCTGACCCAGGGTCTCGAGAGTGGGTGATTGAAGTGGCCTTGAACACCGCGAGTCGCCCATATTGTTAATTCGTCGTTGATGAGGCCTCGAGTGCGTTTAGGTTGAAGACCAAGAGAGTTGCCGCAGAGGTAGATACATGGGTCTGAAGGATCTTTAGAGAGGTGTTAGTATTATTCTTTTTTTGTAAGGGAGGTCCTGGAGTACCGTTTTGCTGAGAGGGGGGCTTAGATTCTGGGTGTGGGTCTTTGAGGTCCGCTTTTGAAGGAATTAGGAACTCGTTTCTAAAGCGTGAAAGAGGGTCTTTTGAGTCCATATAGAGGGCATATTCCCTAGTGCTTGATTTGGACTCTTCGAATGTGATTCCTTTGCCGTGGATGAAGCTTTCAAGCTGGGCTGCATCCATCTTGGAGGATGTCAATTGAAGGGATTCCAGAGTTGCAAAAAAATCTAATTGGGCGTTTTCTAAAGGATATTCCTCTCTCTATTCAGAATAAGAGTAAGAACTTATGTTGAGAAGAAGTACTGACATCTACAAACCCCGCGTGTCACAGCGTGGGGTGACAACGTTGAGCCCCACTATCTTAAGATTCGGCTATACGCGGACAAATTACTTGAATTTTAAATCAGCATACCATTCTGTAGAAGAGGCTCTGCGAAACCTCACCACCTGCTCCCACATATCCCGACTCATTCTCTGGACCACCACAATGTCTCATCGCTGTTTACGTATACTCCGTTTAAACCCCGCCGTCGTACCGCGGCGATATCTATCCTCGCCACTTTCCCACAACGCTACTATCACAAACCACCTGCGCTTCTCAACCACCGCTTTTAGAAGCGCTGACGTCCTATTGAACCCCCGGAAAGACGAGGACGGCAATGACATGACCATAGACCTAACTCCTCGCGCGACAAAGGTACAGCTGCCTTATCACGTGAACTAGGGGACAAGAATCTGACATTCTCTCAGCGTCTAAAGGAGATTCAAACAAAAGACCAAAACCCGAATCTCGCACTCCGTATCACTGTTGAATCTGGTGGGTGCCATGGGTTCCAGTATCTGATGTCGCTATCAGACAAGTTCGATTCTGAGGAAGACACGTTCGTACCCTTTACTTGTGGTATAACTGTTAGGTGCTAATAGTATCTAGTGTATTTGTTGAGGACGGTGCTAAAGTTGTGATGGATGAGCCGTCATTGGAACTACTGAAGGGTAGTAAGATCGATTATACGATGGAGTTGATAGGGAGTCAGTTTAAGATTGTGGACAACCCGAAAGCAACGAGCTCGTGTGGGTGCGGGACTAGTTTCGATATCAAGATGTGAGGGCTGAGTAATAGGCTGGATGAGTATAGGTTGTTATTAGGATTGTGCTTATAGGTATTTTGCCTCTTCTCTTTCCGTGTACTAGATTCTATGGTATGTAGCGCTTCATTCTTGTATTTATATGGCGTTTTTCATTTAAGAATTTATCTCAATATTACCTACATGTAATTATGTAAAACAAATCTGTATAACACTTATCCCCCAAGCTTTTTAGAGTCTCGCCCAGGTACTTTATCCTCTTGGCTATGAATATCCCGTCAAAAATATCATTTCTGGCTGCAGTGATGTCTGATGATCCAAGCGCCAAGACTCAATAGTGGAGGCTCAATACTCTATCAAAGTTTTTTTCTTATCGCACATAACCCCACTTCCCCCCACAAAACTTATAGAGAGCCCTTCAAAACCTACCAATAAATAAAATAAAGCAAAAAAACACAATGACTGATCAGCCTATACACGCCCTGATCATTGACGCAGGTCCCCTAATCTCTAGTACCTCGACTACTTCCCTCCTCTCGCGGGCCCAAAAAGTCTACACTACACCCTCAGTAGTCGCCGAAATCCGAGATGCCGCGACAAGATCGCGACTTGAGACGACATGGCTTCCTTTCCTTCAGCAGCGCACGCCGCGTGCCGAGAGCGTTAGGATTGTGTCTGAATTTGCAAAGAAAACGGGGGATTATACAGTTTTGAGTGTTACGGATTTGCAACTACTGGCATTGACATATGAACTAGAGGTAGAGGAGAATAAAGGGGATTGGAGGATTAGGAGGATACCTGGTCAGAAGGGGGTTAATGGACCGATACCGAAGAAGGAGAGGAGTGTGAAAGAGGAAGTAAAAGAAGAGAAGAAAAAGGAGCAGGCAGAGAAGAGGGAAGAGGAAAGAGCGAAGATAGAGAAGAATGAATCAAAAGGGGTGACAAATGAAAAGCCAAAGGGTGAAAGGAAGAAAGTAGCCAAGAGAGAGAATGAGAAGGGGGGGAATAAAGAGAGGATAAAGAGAGAGAGTAAAGTGAGTGTAGGAGGAGAGAAAAATAAAGAGGAGGCGGCCGTAGAGAAGACGGAGGCTGTGGAGAAGGGAGAAGAGGAGGGGGGGGTGGATATGGAGAAGGCGAAGGTGGAAGGAGCTAATATGGAGAAGAAAAAGGGTGTGAGAGAGGGGTTACGGTCACAGGGAGAAAGGAAAGTGAAGGGAGAGATGAAAGAGAGAGTAAAGGAGGAGAGGAAAGATGGAGTAGATGAGAAGAGGAAGAAACTACCGAGGAGGAGGGGAAGGAAGAGTACTGTTAAAAAAGAGACTGAGGAGGTGAAGACTGGTGATGAGATGAAGGAAGATGTTAAAGAAGAGGGTAAAGAGGTTAAGGAAGAACTCAAGGAGGTCAAGGAAGTCAAAAAGGAACTCGAAGAAGTTAAAGAGGAAGTTGGGAAAGTGTCTAAAGAAGTCATTGAGCAACCTAAAGAACTTGAGGAACAGCTCAAAGAGCCCAACGGGAATTTCAAGGAAGAGGTTCAAGGAGAGATCGAGAAAGATGCCGCAAAGGAAGAAGTCCAAGAAGTCACTAAAGAATTCCCCGACGTCGATCCCTGCGGAGAAAAAACCACATCACCGGAGAACATTATACCAATAACCCAAGAGATCATCCCCGAAGAACCCAAAGCATATGAGGAACCCTCAGAATCCTCCACTGACGACTCAGACAACGAGGGCTGGATCACCACAGAGAACATCCACTCCCACAAATCCAAAGATGCACACACCCCTAGTAGCTCTACAACCAAAAAGCTCTGGCCCATGGCTGCCGCTCTCGCCACAACAGATTTTGCAATGCAGAACGTCCTCCTTCAGATGAACCTCCACCTCGTCTCTCCAAATGACTTACAAAGGGTCCATAGGGTGAGGACTTGGGTTCTCCGTTGTCACGCTTGCTTCAAGATATGCCGTGATATGAACAAGCAGTTTTGCCCATCGTGTGGTGGTGCTACCTTGATGAGGGCGAGTTGCTCAACGGATAGTCAGGGCGTGTTTCAAGTCCATCTAAAGAGTAATATGCAGTGGAATAATCGTGGTAGTGTGTATTCAATTCCAAAGACCCAACATGGCTCCGCATCCGGGAAGGGAGTAAAGAAGAATTTGATATTGAGGGAGGACCAGATGGAGTATCAGAGGGAGGTTAGGCAGAAGGAGAGGCAGAAGGAGAGGGATTTATTGGACCCAGATTACTTACCTGGGATCTTGACGGGCGAGAGGAGGGATATGATTGGGGCAAGGCCGAGGATCGGGTATGGGAGGGTGAATCCAAATGAGGGAAAGGCCGGGAGGTCGAGGCGATGAATTCTTTTTTTAAGTTACGAATATTTCCCTTTATTAAATATATGTAGGTATCTTAGGTTTTAGTTTTCTCGGCAGAATAAAAGTTTGTCTTTCCTGTAAAATTAGATCCCACATAGTACACAGAACCACCTGCTTATACACTTCTACACCTCAAACTCCTACGCACCAAAAAAATCCATTATGACTTAACCCCTAGCCCTACCGACGCTGCTAGGTCCACAATCCTCTTCGCTCTTAACGTCGGATCCTTTAACTCCTTGAAATCTAACCCACAATCTACAAGCATTGTAGAGTGCAACCTTGTAATCTCCATACAATCCTCAAACACCTTATTTCCCTCTCCAATCGCCTCAAGCTGGCGGTCAAAAAGCTCCATATAATCTTCGACCCTATCTTTTGCCCACTTTACAAGTGCGCTAGCAAGGCGGTATTCAAAGCAGCTGTTATAGATTTCAACTGTATTCTTAATGAGCGTGAACTGCACTAACGCAACCTGTGAGATATATAGTGGGACATCCCCTTCAAAACGAACTTGCCTATTTTTGATCAAAACATATGAGCTTGATTACTTGTCACTTGTGGTAAATGAGTGCATACCTAGTCCGTTTCTGGATCACAGCTGATTTGGCTTCGAGGAACGCCTCGCGCGCACGGTCCTCGAAATCTAAGCGGATAAGCCACTGTACATTCGCCTTCACTGAGCTCTTCTTGGCTGGGTTCTCAATTAGATCTGTAGTTATTATCCCTGCGAGGCGAGAGGCACGTTCGTCGAGTTTAAAGTTGATAAGTTCTGCAACGAGGGCGTTGTTTTTTGAGAGTGTTTGTGCAAGCTGACGCAGTTTCTCAACGCTTGTGACGGCTTCCTCAAATTGACGGTGGGCGATCTTTTCATCAAGTTCATCCATTTGCGTTTCAACCCATCTCAAGTTCCTGGTTTGACCTTCAACTGTGAACAGTGCGCTGGTGGATCCGTGAGCGCTGAGAGAGTTTAGGAGGTCTCCTTTCTCGAGCAGCTTTGGGTCCCGCCCGGCAAGAAAAGTCATGCTGTCTCTTCTACGTAGATTATCTTCGCTCTCGGCTCTGAGAGCCTTTCGCAGCTCATCAGCCGATTTCTTGAATTGCCTGAGAAGCTCGACCTTCTTTGCACCATCCTCGTTTTGGTATACAAAAGACTCCTTCCCGACCCTCAAATTCACTGCATTGAGGACTTGCCCCTTCTTTGAGTCACTTGGCGAGAGGTCCACCATTTCTATTTCTCCTAGTGGCCAGCATCGCTCTGCGACGTTCTTGATCTGCGGAGAGGAGCTATTCCCGTTTTCTGTTCTCTTCTTTTTCACTGTGGCGATTAAAAGATGGTCATTTAGTAGCACCATATGTACGATCCTCCTTGGCTTCCAAGTCGCTGCATTCAACTCGATCCAGTGCCGAGACTCTAAGATAATATGCCTCCCTGGCACCGATGGTAAGAATTTCTGTGCCCCCTCAACCTGTTTCCAGAGTGCTTGAAGATGGCTCATATGAAGCGCTGTCAGATCTGCCACACTGCTTCTGTTTGCAGCTTTCCTAGATTTAATATCACTACTTGACATAGAGTTTTCCGAGTCGGTTTTGAGGGAACTTGTGGTGTTGTGGAGGTCGGTTAGGAGACTGCGGAGAGCCCGCATTTCGGTCTTAAGTTTGTCGATTTCTTTGGAGATTAAGATGAACTGGGTACGGTTTACAAAAACGTTTTTTTGGAGGTCAGAGGAAGTGCGGTTACGTATTTCCTTGAGACGGCGCTGATAATCCTTAATCTCTTCGTCTGAGGCATTGGCTAGGACAGTAGTAACAACTAGTTCCCGCATCAATTAGTACTTCAAATCCCGATGAGTCTATGTTAATTGAACGCATACATTGGTCTGGGTTGAATGCCGGGTCCCGAAACATATTTAGATCTAGGTCTACGTCGTTCCGTACTGTAGATTTGACAGGTAGTTTAGCACCAGCCCCAGCATTGATTGAAGGCATAGCTGGAATTGTGGGCATAGGTGGCACCCTTCCAACACCCTCTGCAGGAACTGGGAAACGTGTAGACATTCGCCTTTTGACTAAGTCGGCAACCTGAGAGTGCCCAGGTTAGCTTTATGGTAGCAATTGATAGTTCAAGGTCTTCAAAAATTCACCTTCTCTTTATCTCTCGATCGAACCTGCAGCAGGGCAGTGTTTGTGGAATCAAGTTTCGCTCCAGGCATCGGGGGCATAGGAACCTGTCTATAACCCACGTGAATAGTAACTCGAAGAACGTACTAGGGAGCTATAGTTACCTTGGAGGCCCAATGATAGGTTTAGTAGACTTCCCATCTCTCCCACGTTTCTTACGGAGCGAAAGCCCCTTGGATCTTTCCTTCTCCATAGTGGTTTGTGGCTCTGGTGTTTGGGGTTGGGGTTGGGGTTGGGAGAGCTGTGCTTGGTTGGATAGGGACTCAGGTGGAGGTCGTGGTAGCTATGACAGGGTAACTAAGCGGGAGCTCAACACCAACCACAGCTGTTAAGTGATATACTGATAGGTATCGCTCAAATCCCCACCAATATGGAACCTCTACCCACTGCCCCCACAGTGGGCCCATATATACTGCAGGAGTTAGTCGAAGATCTGCCGCTAAACACCCCCGAAAACGACCATGTTAATATCACCTGTTTAGAAACCTGGGAGCAGAACCTTTATATAGGCACCTCCGCTCATGAAATTCTACATTTCGTCTCTATACCACCCACCCCAGCTCCAGTCTCTTCAACTGAACATCCAAAGCCAGTTTATATCCTTGCTTCTCGTCTAAAACCTCCCTCGACTAGATCAGAACCCGCTATATATATCAAGCAAATACTTGTCCTCCCAACTGTTTCAAGGGCATTAGTACTTTCCTCTTCAGGTTATTTATCTTTCTACACTCTTCCAGAGTTTTCGCCAGTATCTGGCTCAAAATCAAAAGAGGTCTCCTTCATCGGGGCTTTAGATTTAGACGAGGAGGAGTATGAAAGGCGGGAAGGCTCAGTCACAGATGGTGAGAAGGGGAAACAAGTTATAGTATTGTCAAAAAAGTTTATACGGATAATCCTGGTAGGAAACTTTGTGCAGCAGATTAAACCTATAGAGCTCCCAACAGCTGCTATAACAGCTGTACGGAGGAGCGTAGTAGCTTGTATAGCAAATGCAGAGAACTACGCATTGATAGATACCGAATACGTTCGCCAGATTCCATTGTTTCCAATATCTACAAGCTCTGGAGATGACTCCCCTCCACCGCCTCCACCACCTCCACCACCACTCTCACCTGGTTTAACATCGGCTATGGAACGGTCTGTATCCAGTTCTTCCGCACCTATGTCGAGAACGCCTTCAGGGTCACATCCCCCCCGCACATCATCCCTCACAGGGGGTAGGGAGAGAAGGAATAGCTCTGCCACAATGACCCGAGAATCGAGTAACGGCCCCCATATTAGATCTAGTAGTACTAGTAACATCGGCCGTGGGCGACCAGGTTCACGAGCTAGTAGCACTCGGGGGGGGAAAACACCATCCAGACTATCTGTTCCAGATGCTTCAACACCGAGGCCAACCTCACCTGCTTCACCGAATTTGCCTCAGTCTGGTTCCCCTACTACTAGTATTCCAGGACCCTCAGGTGGCAGTAGGAGAGCCTCAAATAGTTCATCCACTATGCCAAGTCCCAAGATTGCCCCATCAAGATCGAAAACTTCAACCCCAGTACCTGCTACTCCATATAAGCCACTACTACCGCATATCACTTCTCCGAATTCCTCCGAATTCCTTCTCACTACAGGGACAAAATGGGAAGACCCTGGAGTCGGGTTGTTTGTAAATATTGAAGGTGATGTTACAAGGGGTACAATCAGCTTTGAAAGGTACCCAGAAGATGTGTTAGTACAAGGAGATTGGGTTGTTGCCATAATTCCAGGTCGGGGAATAGAGGTTCAACGGTGGAATCTAGAAGATGGGAGTGATGAGGAAGAGGATGATAGGAAGGGGTTACTAGAAATGAGCTTTGGTGGACCGAAAGTGGGTATCAAGGAGGTGATCACCCTTGATGGGAGTGTAGTGGGGGGTGTTGTAGCAAGACTGAGATTGGAGCGAGTACCGTTGAAGCCTGAAGTTGAGGATGATAGTGGGGAGCTAGAAAGAAGGGAGCTGGAGGAGAAGGTCATTGCGGAGCGAGTCTCTACCGTTGATACTAGAGTTGTTGTTTTCAAAGGGAAGAGAATATGGACGTTGGTGCAAAGTCCATTGGCTCTAAGATTGGATTCAAGGCTACCGATGGTTATAGCGGAAAGGCTTGATGAGACCCCAAAATCAAGAGTTCTAAACATCCTAAAGATCCTTCATAAGGTTGATGCAATCGAACCGAGCACCGAGAGAGAATTTCATGAAGTTGCTTATATACGGCAGAAAGGAGGACTACTTTTACTTGGAGAGTTCTTACGACTTGAGACTTTTGAAGGCACCGAAATCGAGCAGCAAGAAGTCATCATCGCTGAAGAAGCTTTGATTACAAGTGCTGTAGACCCGAGACTTGTTTTAGCACTTTTTGGGGGCAATTTCATAGATGATATTGTAGTGAGCAAGGGTGGAATCTGGATATATGGAGGTGTTAAACAGGTCTTCAATGCAATTTCTAGTGCGCGGCGCTCAGGAGCGTTCAGGAGGGATACTTTATTATTTCTAAAACGTTATCTAGCTGTCTGGAAAAGGAAGAAGGGGTTTGGAAGTATAGCGGATGAGAAAGAGATATTTGCGACAGTCGACATTTCTCTGATTCGAGTAATACTGATGCTCGACTCTCCGGAGTATCTCCCTCAGATGGGCACTACTTTAGTTCCCGAGGGAAACGTTAGGGCAGAACTTTATACGTTGGTTGATAAAGACGTAGAAGATTTCGAGGGGACAGCAAAACTCTTAAATGACTTCGGAAGACTTTACGTCCTCAGCATACTTCTTCAAAGCAGAAAACTATTCCGAGAGGTCCTGGGAACATGGAAAAGATTACTGGAAGAGGGCGACACTGCAGGAGAATTTGGAGATGGAGAAGAAAGAGTAAAGAAATATCTCCTTGGGTTAAAAGACCGGGCACTGGTTGAAGAATTCGGAAAGTGGTTGGCAGCCCGAAATCCACGCTTAGGCGTACAGGTTTTCTCAGACGAGAAAGCAAAGGTGAAATTTGAGCCTACAAAAGTTCTAGAAATCCTAAAGGAGTATTCGCCTACAGCTGTTAGAAACTATGTTGAGCATCTCGTTGAAAAAGGAAATGCTGATTATACGGGCGATCTAATATTCTTG
The DNA here is from genome assembly GCA_033030345.1 of Verpa bohemica. NCBI lineage: Eukaryota > Fungi > Ascomycota > Pezizomycetes > Pezizales > Morchellaceae > Verpa > Verpa bohemica. Next base: position 895,814 of record JAUFSE010000003.1, read on the forward strand.
TATCTCGATGACCTAACAAACGTTCTCGAAACCTCACCTTCCGCGTCCGAGAGACTCCGGGACTCTTATGAGTCTTACAGAGCCCTCACTTCACCGAAGCCCACATACCGCGAGTTCATCATTGATAACTCACCTCCATCATTTGAAACTGACGGGCAAAGTGACTGGTGGAGGAGCCGGTTGCGTTTCCTAGAACTGCTAGGAGGTCCTGGAAACTACGACATTCCTAAGGCTCTTGCACGCTTAAGCAAATTCCGAGACGTCCTTGTTCCAGAGATGGTTATCCTTTATGGAAAGGAAGCCCGCCACGAAGACGCTATTCGGCTACTCACACATGGGCTGAAAGACTTTGACACAGCTATCAACTATTGTCTCTTTGGTGGTCTTAGCATCTTCCAAACACGTAGGGTTATTACAGATCGTGAGGAGCAAAAAACATTATTTGCGGTGCTTCTTGGAGAGTTTCTAAAACTAGAAGACTACAGTGAGCAGCTAGAGCAAACAAGACTACTACTAGAAAAATTTGGCGGATGGTTAGATCTGGTGCATGTTTTAGAGGTTATACCTGAAAATTGGAGTGTCGAGATGTTATCAGGGTTCTTGTTAAGTGCATTGAGGCAGATGGTGAGGGATAAGGCGGAGGTGAGCGTGTTGAGAGGGTTAAGAACGGGTGAAAATCTAAAGATTGAGGGGATGTTTGTAGATAAGTGTGATAGTATTGGCCCTACGATCGAAAAATGATATTTAGGGAGAGTCTAGGTGCTTTGCAGGAATGGGCAGTTTTTTATTTTATTTCATCATTCTCAGGGTATCTTCTACGGTCGTTGATGGTGGCTACATAATCTAGACATGATCTACATACCTATATGGATAGAGGACGGGGAAATACTATTAAAGAGATCCTTCTTCTTTTCTAAATGAAAACTACAACATAGCGCGAAAGATTTATACGAGCTTAATTTAAGTTATGTACATGCAAGATCACTCGTAGATCCCCTCCCCTGTTTTTACCACGTGATTTTATTTAAGCACGGAGTCTATCTTGGCATCCACCCAAGATTTCAATCATCTCTTACACCAAACACCCAAACACTAGAGTATCCCCCACCATGAGTTTCATCGCACGAAGAACTCTTAGGCGCCGCCTCAGCTCAATCAATCAAGTCAATTTTCTTCAGTCTCGCACTCCTACTACCTTTCTGCTCCCACGATTTGTTACCAGCGATGCTACTACCAGCGATGCTACTACCAACGGTGCTACCAGTAGTGGTCCAGCCGCAAACAGCAAACTTGAGAAGATCCTAGTCACCGGTCTCAAAGACTCTCCTAGTCTAAATTTAGATGAAGGGGAGAGTTCTGGGGGCACAATTGATTGGACAAGATCTTTTCATGGGTTATCGACGGAGCCATTCAGTAAAGAGACTGCAGATATATTGCTTGCTCCATTAACCCCAGATGATGTGGAGGTTAAGCCTGGTATTTGATTTCCCAGTTTTCAAAATATGAATAGTGAGGATAGCTGATTAAGGGCCATGACCCATGGTAGATGGAATCATCTACCTCCCCGAAATCAAGTACCGTAGAATTCTCAACAAGGCCTTTGGTCCTGGTGCTTGGGGTTTAGCACCGCGTGGAGAGACTATTGTTACCGAAAAGGCTATTACTAGAGAATATGCGCTTGTCTGTCATGGGCGGTGTGTTTCCTCTCCCTCCATTATTCATAGCTTAATGGTTAATTTGTGTCATAGGCTTGTGTCTATTGCCCGTGGTGAACAGGATTACTTCGATGCTAGTGGGATCCCAACAGCGACTGAAGGATGCAGGTCCAATGCACTCATGCGATGCTGCAAAGACCTCGGTATTGCGAGTGAGCTCTGGGATCCTCGTTGGATTAAGTCGTTCAAGAAAAAGTACTGCGACGAGAAATTTGGAGAACATGTGCTTACAAAAAAGAAGAAAAAGCTCTGGGTAAGAAAGGGAGAACAATTGGAGTACCCGTACAAAGCCACATCCTTTTAGAAATGGGCCGTTTGTCCTCTTGTATTTCTGTAAAATAGCACTATTGTGGGAAAGTGGCTAGATAGATGTACACTCAAAAATTCCCCTCCTTGATATTTCATAAAAATCATTAGTTTTTTACCCAAAAACCCTATCATAATTATATCTTTGGCCCTATAGCATAATGAAAACCAGGTTGGGAAATATCAGCCCTAATTTTATAATTTTCCTCCGCTTCTTCCAAGATTTCTAGGTCAATCTCCCCAATCACCATCTGCTCATGACACCCCTCAGCCTTAACTATAGGCCCCATAAACGGCATAGCGATTTGGGATTGTCCAGCAAATCCACTGCCTTCGCGACCACCAGTATTAGAGAAGATAATAGCAGCAGTGTTTTCGTAGGCTCTAGAAACTATTGATGAATCGAGGAAAATAGCCTCTGAATTTGGATTCCGACGGAGACCAGCTTCATTAAGATCTTTGAGTGTCCCTAAAAAAAATCAGTACAAGAACGCATTACACGAGTGATGGTTTATGAAGGGAGAATCCAGAAAGGTTTTTACAGAATGCTGGGATTATGATGATCTTTGCGCCTTGTGTGATAAGCGCTCTGAATGCTTCGGGAACTATATTTATATGTAAGTTCCTAGAATAGTTTCTTTCATATCTAGCAATGGAATGTTTACAAGCAAGGTCCCAGCATATTAAAAGCCCAACCTTCCCTAGCGGGGTCTCTATGACAGAGTGGGGATTATGCCCTCCGGCTTCGAGGTGGTCTCTTTCCGGGTGCCTTAGTTCTCTTAGCTATTGTGATCAAGGAGAATATTCTATAATTGAAACTCATGGATGGGAAGGCCGAGATATTCACCATAAATTCTTCTTTATATAAGAACCTAACACCTCGCCTTCATTTGAAATGAAATAGGCAATATTGTAAAGCATTTCCTTGCCATCTTCTTCATCAGGAGAAATATGCTTCTCCACAAAGGTCCCGGGAACAATGTTTATATTATAATCCTTTGCTAAGTCCTATCACCCGAGTTTCAGTGATGAGAAGAGACTATGGAAGGGTTTGTCTCACACAGAACTTCTTCAAATACGTCCTGTCATCAATTGCATCTGCAAAGCGTGGATCATTCGGCAACCAGCTTGTCAGACAGTATTCTGGAAGTACAGCAAGCTTAGCCCCATCTGTTGCAGCCTGCTGGATAAAAGCTTTGGCACGTTGGAAATTCGCCTCCATCTGCATGGGTTTGGGGTGCAGCTGAATCACGGCGCATTTAAACTTTCCGGCGGCCATTTCTAGAGGATTGTTGGCCTGATAAACTGGCTTAAGGGTATCTAGATGTCTATATTAGAATCCCGGGAATTCTCGTAGATGTCTATTGCCTTCTAGATCTATGATGCAATCGATGGGGTTGTCGAGTATACCAAGGGCATGCCCTAATTGCCCCACACCTGCTTGGCGAGGGGCTCAACACCACGCAGATCTAGCAATAGCAAAAAAAAATAATCGATACAGGACCTCAGATTTCCCCTCCATTACGATCCCCCATCCCTTCTTACTCGCCCAAAATGCTATCGGGCCAAAGAACCAACGGCGCTAATCCGCATAACTACGATGATGATGATATAGATGACGAAGTTCTTGCCTCAACCCTCGTTGACGCCCTCCAGGACGATGGCGAGTACGATGATATGGAGCCGAGAACAGGCAGCCTCCAGCTCTCTGGAGATGATATTCAACAGAGGCTAGCATCTGCTGCTCAGCCTTTAGAGTTCCAGGCAACATTACCGGCCCGGTTTGCGAGCTACGATAATTACTGCAGTCTTTTCCATTTTATTCTGAATTCGGATGGGCCAGTGGACCTCGAGTTACCAACTGTAAGTTAACCTTAAGATCCTTTTACTGCGCTTTATAAAATTTAAGTGGGAACCTTTAAAATTAAAATTATTTTATTGGAACGGGGGTTTAGGGGGTTGAAGGGCTAATAATACGGTTGGAGAATTAGTACTACTGGGCTTGGGATGTTATCGACGAATTCATCTACCAATTCAATAGCTTCTGTATCCACCGCAACAACGTCGCAAGGAAGGGACAGAACGAGGAGGAAAAACAGTTACTACGAGATAATCCACAGACGTGGGGTTGTTACAGCGTTCTCAATGTTCTCTATTCACTGATCCAACGTTCTCAGATGAACGAGCAGCTTGCTGCTATCAAGAGGGGGGACGATCCAAATGAGGTTGCTGGTGAGTATGGCTCTCGCCCTCTCTATAGGATGTTGGGATACTTTAGTATCATCGGACTTCTCCGTGTGCACTGTCTCCTTGGAGATTTCACACTTGCATTAAAGACCTTGGACGACATCGAGTTGAATAAGAAGGCCGTTTTTGCTCGAGTGATGGCTGCTCATTTCACCACGTAGGCCTTTGAGTTCCAAAATGTTTTCCATAGTCTTAGTAGCTAACAAGCAGAAACAGATACTACTATGTTGGCTTCAGCTACATGATGATGCGCCGCTATGCTGATGCCATCAAGGCATTTTCTCACATTCTTGTCTATGTTTCCCGGACAAAGAATTTCCAAAAGAATGCTCAATTTGACTCTGTTAGTTCTTTGCAAAATTCATCTAGACATTCCACTACAGTTACTAATAAGTTCGATATATAGATCACAAAGAAGAACGACCAGATGTACGCCCTAATTGCTATCTGCGTTGCTCTTTGCCCTACCCGTCTCGATGACACTATCCACGCTACTCTCCGTGAAAAATACAGCGATCAGTTCCAGCGCATGCAACGTGGCGGTCCTGACACTCTTCCGATCTTCGAGCAACTCTTCAACTCCGCTTGCCCTAAATTTATATCTCCGATTCCCCCAGATTTTGATAAGCCGGAAAATAATATCGACCCTGCACAGCATCACCTTCAGGTGTTTATGTCTGACGTTAAGAATGCTATGCTCGGACCTACCCTAAAGAGTTTCCTTAAGCTCTATACCACCCAAGACTTGCACAAACTTGCAGGTCTCATTGACCTCGACCCGGAAACCCTTAGGACACAGCTACTTGTCTACAAACAACGAAGTAGGCAGACTAGGTGGAGCGAAGGTGGGCTTTTGGAGGGTGATATCGTTAATACTTCAGATTTGGATTTTGCTCTTGAAGGGGTAAGTTTTTCCTTCTAATATATATTTTTAGATTTAGTTATATACGGAGGCTAACATAATTCTACTACTAGGATTTAATCCACATCTCTGAAGCAAAAACTGGAAGGAAACTCGTTGACTGGTATCTAAGGAACCTCGCTAGGACTTACTAGGGTTGAACACTAGTGTAAGAGAGAAACTTGGGAAAATTAGATATTCGTGCGAAGCTAAATGTATTGACATACTTCACATGTTTAAAAAGTTGCTAATACATATATGGGGGGTAAGTATGATTGGGAGTAACTCAAAAACGGAATAGCTGGTTGGCAGGGCGGCGGTGTCTGGCTTCATCTTTTTCTTTTTTTTTCTTTTGGTGTGGGAGACATTGGCGCATAATGTCAGTGGGGGGACAAATTCAGGGATAAAGAGCATCAGGCGCATTTTTCACAATGCTTATGGGATCTCATTTCTCTTGGTTTTGTTATTTTTCATTGATTCTTGTAAATTCGATAGGCGAAAATAAAAGGCCGTTATTTCTTCTAGGTCGGAATTTCTTTCGCTGTGAGGTACTAAACTTTTATTGAAATACATATTATCACTCGGCTTCTACTTGAATTAGACAGAAATTCTTAAATAGGCTAAAGCCACCCCGGCAGAATGTGAAGACTATGGCGTAATATAGGGATATATAGAGTTAAGCTGTAGAATCCCTAGACTCTCCTGGAGATTTAGTAGATACTTGGATAATAATATACTACCAAAGTTCCCTTTGTTCTAAAAATATAGGGCTTTACCCATGGGTCTTACTAAGTCCAAGAAGAAATATCAGCGCGGCATCTCGATATTTCTAGATTTTATTCAACAAAAATAATAACGAGGAGGTAGAGTCCCCAGTCCCTTTGCAGTAATATTAAAGGTACATATATGCTACATGTAGTGTATATATGTACTTTGTGGTCGAAGCAACTATGTACATGTGGATATGCCTTTTTATAATACATGTAATAATAATGTAAAAGGCATACCCAGTATTCCGCTTCGACTATAAAATTAAGTAGTACTCGAGTACTTATGACTATGAAATAGACCTTACGACTATAAAATATAGAACTTATGTAAATTCACACAGCGGAGGAAGCATTCTAAGTAGATAATCTACTCACTTATGTGGTCTTTATATGTAGAAATCTTCAAGGGCGAGCGAGCGATAGCCTATGAGTGAATTTACAGATAATTATTCCGGAGATAAGCTAGAAACGTAGGGGAATAGAACGAGGGGCTATTTTTTTAATAAGTACATGTAATACTACATAAGCTGGTCTGCTATATACTATACAGCCACGTCTAAAAAATTCCCGGAGCCCCCCCCCCCACCCCCCAATAGCAACAGCAAAAGGGTTCATTCACCTACATAGCTAGTGAACTACTTCTCTTCAGGGAGTCGAACCACAGGCCCTATAGTTCGACTCTGAATCCAAAGCCATCATCGGTTGTATGATGTCCTTACCGCTCGGCCAATTGACCCAGCACGGGTATTTGTTGAGAGCTAGCTCTCATAAGCTCATACCGATGTATAGCTAATTCCTAGAGCCCTCTATAACAACGAGGGTCGTTTCCTGTGATACACAAACAACCATAAAGGTCCTACAAAGGGCACCCCAAATTGACAGTTTTTTTGAACCTTTTTATACATTTATTTTCCTCATAATCCCTTTATTCTTCAAATTTATTCTCACATTAATACCAAAATTTGTGGTGTTAAGTTTTGTCACAAGGGTTTGCTGTTGCTATGGGGCTTCGGGAATTTGTTGGACACAATGCCACCCTCTTCTCACCACAGCGGTCCAGAGAATTCTAGTAACCAAGATTGAGTACATAGTTGGCGCAGAGGCAAAGCTACAGGTAGTGTGGGGCTTAGCCTCACCATCCGAGAATACAGAGAGAGTTCTCTCAGCCGCAATATACACTTTTACAGACTCTCCCAGAATGGGTCTGTCACTCATCACCTCTGTTCATATTGCCCGATTGAAGATGCGTTGCCTAACTAGGCAAGAACCGTTAAATGCACGACGACCCCCATTAGTTAGATGTATCCTTGATAGCCTCTGGTACTTATAGGCCCTTTAGAATGTTAATTTTGAAACTATCTTTGGATACGAAAATCGTGCTATCTAATATATATGTAGTTGGACCATTGCCGTAATGGGCCACTTTAACGCTGGCCAGAGAGAAATGGAATCAGTGATGAAAGATCTTAGAACTAAGATGGAAGAGGGGTTTGATAATGTAGATGTGAGGTTCGACAGGCTAGAGGTCAAGATGGATAAGAAATCTGACAGGATGAACCGTTTGTTGTACCCGGGGCTGCTAAGGCATCCCTTCCACTGTAACCCTAAAAGAGAGGGGGGTGAGAAACGGCGGCGCCCCAACAGAAAACCATTAGATACATGTATGTATCGTATGTAAATGTTCAAGAATATAAAAAGCATCAACCAAGTCCTATCGGAAAATAGTGACTACATATCAGAACTGGAGCAAGAAAAATATATGTATGTGCATGTAGGTAACAAGGGTACTCGGAAGGGATAAACAGCAGAGTAGGTGGACTACATGTACTTCATTCTTAAGCCATCGATACTACCTAGAGTATTTTCTGTAGGGGCGGTTGAATACGTGTGGCTTGCGTCTAAAGTTCACTTTTTTCCCTTGAGTAAGTAGCCCTAGTTAAGGATTTACAGTTTCTCGTCACAGCACCTCTCTCATTGGTCTATAAACCTATAGGTAAGTACCCTAGCCTCTGATCTATACGAGCTTCATACCCAAACAATCCTTCCCAATTGGTCCAAGGTTTTTTTTTACGGGTGATGACAGTTTATGTCTCAGTTAGATTATAATTGTGATTCGCTTGATATATGTCTCAGTCTCATGCACTGACGCCCATTTACTTGGGAGATTTGTGATATATCAGTTTTATTCCAGATGCAAGGCTACCACCGCCGCCACTTCCAGAGGATCAGAATGATAACATTACTCGCGGGAAAACAAAGCAGTCCTCTCACCAATCTTCAATGAACGTGGCATAGGTATATATATGTGTACATAAACAATGATGAGTCCGGTAGATTTCTAGAGTAAATGTACTAGGGAGTACTTGCCGATTATTGATCCCAGTTCCCATATTGTAGTTACTTGCTGGACTTAAGTCTACTACTACTACATTCATGGATCAGGTAATTTATTCAAACAGACAACACAAGATGATAGGCTAATAAGATACAGCTCGATTACTCGGATCTCGAAGTGGCTCCCGCATCTCAAAAAGAAGCCGTAGAAGCACCTCAAAAAGAAGCCGTAGCACCTCAAAAACGTGATATCAATCCAGATACACAAGGAGCAAATGTTAACACCATTTGGGGCCTACGAAGACGAACTTTCTGGCTCATAGCTCTCGCCGTTGTAGCAATTTTGATTGCCGCCGGTGTTGGAGGGGGTATAGCTGCGCAGAATGCAAAAAAGAATAAATCATCCTCTGTGAACGAAGCTGCTTTATCTCCTACAACAACAACAGAAGCAGAGACGTTACCAACATTGTTCTCCGATTCACCGCAATCCACGATTAATAATACTGGACTCGCAATTGCATCATGGCGTTCTAGCACCAATAACACTATGCTCAACGCTCGACTTTTTTACCAAGGCAACTCGGGCGAGATACGAGAACGGAGTTGGACTTCGGAAACTGGCTGGTCAAACAATTCTACTCAAATCCTAGACATAATAGCCAGGAGTAACACTCCATTCTCACAAGTCAGTATAGCTACAAAAGTTGGGTCTCGCGAAATCCAACTATTCTACCTCAACCAGAACAACACCGTCTGCGACGTAATCTATACCATCGAGAGTAAATGGACAAAAGGGAAACTCGAATCTCAAAATATCACTGTTGGCGCGGATAGTAAGCTGGCCGCTATGCCATGGAAGGGTGGTTCTGAGGTCCAGTTGTACTATCAAGACTCTGACGACGCTGTACATGAAGTCAAGTGGAGTGGAGACTCCTGGAGTCGGTCAGACATCCCAGGGTTTCTGACAACAGCTAAGGGCTCCGGTATGGCGCTCTTGTATTCTGTTGAGGGTAAAGACGAGCAGGTTCGCATGTACGTGCAGACACCTGACCGTGCTATTGTTTCGAAAGATTTTATTAGAGGAGAGTGGTACCCTCCGTACAAAATCCACACCTCGACAGCTGCTCTTTTAGGGACTAGTATTTCAGCCACAATAGTGAACCTTGGGTTGGAGTACCAAGGGCTCGTGATGGTACGAGTATACTTTTTAGGAGAGGATGGTATCGTGAAGGTACTTACTTGGGACGATGGTTGGAGCTTTGACCCGAAGAATCTGGTAGAGGGTGCAGGTAGAAGTGCTATAGCAGCTACAGATTGGGACAAGAGAAATGGCAGAGTCTATTTTGAAATGAAAGAAGGAGGCTTGGGTGAAATTGTTACGGAGGATGGGTTTAATTGGAACACTAGTAGTTTTGGGACTTGATGCATTATTATATATACATGATCAGCTGCACTTCTATAAATCTTTCTTTACCTTTATGTTACGCCCTAACAGTAGACATCCTGCTAGTACCCAACGTTAAGAAATCATCCTATGCCGCCATTTGTTAACTTGCCTCACTCTTCTTATATACTACATGTACCCTGAGTTTATTATCTTGTTCTTTTGTTTTTGTATTTGTTTAATCACTAATCAAACTATTGCCTAGAGGTACATGTAGTCTAATGTTCATACCCCCCAATATTTTCCTGTCATGACCTCAGTTTGTATTCAGTCAGTTTTGAGGAACATAATTCTCCAAGAGATTTCCCCCCTTCTATGCAGAAATAAAATAAGCCTCGATTAGACCGTTTCCTAAACTCCTAAGAGCCTCTAAAATCTCTCGGGGTAGTCTTAGGGGAACTCTTCCTAGGCTTCACTGGGATAACCTTAGCCTATTTAAGGAGTCTCTAATAGTATATGTGGTTTGTGGTTTTATTGGACATAGTAGATGATATCCTATAACAACAATGCATTGAGCTATAGTGTAATTTAGCAGGGGTACATATACTTTACTAATAAATTATATATAGTGTAGTAAACATTAAACATGGACTGGTCATGTAGGGTTATACGTACGTACATGTATGCAAGGTCTAGCCCCTAGTCTACATGTACCTCGTACTACCATAAAAGACTTATACATCATAAAACGATGGCGGTCACATCAAAACTCTAGCAAAACCAGAGGCTAAGAAAACACTGAGGTTGTAATCGTGATAAACAGAGGGCAAATAGAGATCCCGAGTGACATTCAATGAATATCGAGTAGAAAAAATCAGGATAATACAGCTTTTCCATTAACACATATCATTATTAATTATCACTACGTATACTGGCATATATATCTAAAATGTCTACTTGATTTTCCCTATTCAAAAAACCCTAAACCTCACTCAAGCCCAATCAAACCAACAAAGAATAGTAGCAGAATAGGATCGCCTCGCCTGTTTACATACTCTTCTTTCCCTGAAGTCAACTACTCTGAGTCTATTGGCAACCTATCCCTTAACCACTCCATAACCCCCTCCGTCCCCTTCTCCAACACTTGCCACCTTGGCACCCTAAACAGGTTTCCGTTAACCCTTAACTCCCTCAAGGACATTACGGTTCCAAGCTTTGGTGGTAGGTGCCCAATGGAGTTACTGCTTAGATCTAATACTCTCATCCCATCTACAGCATCAACTGGGATCTCCTCGACTCGGTTATCCCTCGCGTATAGCGTTACCAAGTGAGGAAATGTTGGTCTGATACCTGCGATCGAGACAAGTCGATTCGCTGATACATCTAACGTTTCGAGTTTAGGGGCGTCAAGATTGTCAAGGAGTGGCTGGAGAGATGTGATCCCGTTCGCTTGTAGAATAAGTGTTGTGAGTGACCCAAGGGAGATCTTGGTGGGAAGGTATGAGTCGCCAGAGAGCTTGTTGTGGCTAATATTGAGGGTTGACAACGATGCACAGAATGTCTCTATACTAATGGGGATGGTAGTGAGCCTGTTATGGAGGAGTACAACGCTGCTGGGGCTTCCGGCGATAGATTCTAAAAGATCCGCAGGAACATCTTCGTAGTTTTTAGAAGACATATCCAAGATACCGCCCCTGCCAACCTCCAACGCTTTTTTCTTATATATCGTATCTTCTTCTCCGTCGATACCATCCTCAACATCCTGAATGTCTAATGTATTGCCAACGTTGATGTCGTCTACCTCAGCAATAACAATCTCAGGCGGTGTTAGACGTGCCTTGAGGGTCCGCTTCAGATCCACAATGCCCATATTTAGAAGATTTCTTTCTCGTAATGGATTTCCATCAAATTTGAGAATTTCTAGCCCCTCCATCACACCAAGGTGGGGATCCAAACTCTTAACATTATTTGCAGAAAAATCGAGGGTCCTCAGCCTGTGAAGATTCACTAATCCCTCAGGCAACACCTCTAAACGGTTGGAATCTACGGTGAAAACCAAGAGTTCGTTCCAATCTTCCACAGAAGGGAACGAAGACATCTCGTTGTTCGTTGCGAACAACTGCTGCAGAGTAGGCAGGAGAATGGCACTTTCGCTGAATGCCGAGATGTGATTGTTCCTGATATCTAGCAAATGAAGAGAATCGAGACGTTCGATACCCGAGGGGAATAAAGTGCCTCTCAACTTGTTGCTGGATGCAGTCAACTCCTGTAATTGGCAGCCGCTGAGAGCCTGGAATGGAATCTCCCTTAAGTGATTTGAGCTCACATTGAGAAAGTGTAGCCTAGAGATTTCTCCAAGGGATGAAGGTAGAGAATCGAGCTTGTTCTCCTGGAGTTCTAGAATCTCCAGGTTCGTGAGCTTAGAGACCGATGAAGGTAGCTCCCCTTCAAGTCCATTCTTTGCAAGTTTCAAATCTACTAGTGATGAAATCTGGAAGATAATTTCCAGGGCATCGTGATCGAGTTTATTGTTGGTCTTTAGGGTGTTAGCCAAGGGTACTGGTGGGGTTCTAGATGACTTTCATCCTAGAATATGGGGGGGGGAGAATTCAGTCACCTACCAGATTAAGGACTGTCAGCTCAGTTAACTCTCCAAAGTTCCTCGGTAACGTAGCCAAGAGATTATTATGCATCTAATTTTCACATGTCAGCTAACTCGAAACTTTTATCATTGCCTTTATATGAAACACTGAGCCTAAGAAAGATGTGCTGACAACTGAGGGGAGGGGAGGGGTTAATATACATCAATACTAGTTAATCCCCCAAACTGCTCCACAATTTGGTCACCAATCTCCTCGATCTCATTATCTGCGCCAACAAAACGGACTAGATCTACACTCTCATACCATTTTGGTCCATCGGCACTATCAGCATCTAAATCTTCTACAGATGTATCATACATTTTGTAGACATCATCAGGTATCTCCTTCAACTGAAGATTAGAGATATTGAGACGACCCTCTACTCGAGCAGTCTTTATCCGCTGTTTCATGACCTTCTTTGAACCACCTTCACCAAGTATAGCTTGGTTGAAAGGATCGTCAGTAGAAAAGTTGAAGCCATCTAAATCGTTACTAGCAGATCCAGTAGCAGAATTTCCAGAGGTTGATTGAGCAATTGACTCAGCACGTGCACGATGCGCAGCGCGAGCTTTAGCTATAGTGTCACGAAGAGACTGTGAGGCGGCTTTATTTGCGGCTGCCTTCCGAGACATTGGTGAATCTGGGGTCTCTGCACGAGTTGGTTCGGGAGTTTTATTACGCGGTTTTGCTGCTGGGCGGGAAGATTTAGGAGCTTGCTGACGTGGTCCAGGCTGCGCTGAACGGGGCGGCAATTTAGACACTGATGGAGATATTGGATGTGGCATACTTGAAGAGATACTCCGACGCATTGGGGTTGGTGTTGAAGAGGCTGGGCTAGGGCTCGGAAGATGAGATGCCGAAGTCTTACGGGTCAGATGCGAATTTGATGCTCTCTTGTTCAGTGTAATTGATGAATTTGACGGTTTTCTAGTAAGCGACGGTGCCACTGTAGATGGGCCGGAACCTGAAGGCCTCCGAGGAGGTGTCGAGACCTGAGTTTGGAGTTGAGTAGCCGAGACTTTTCTTGTCAATGTGGAAGCTGAAGGTTTTTTTGTCAATGAAGGAACTGATGCTCTCTTTGCTAGAGAGGTGGCGGTATGAGATGTGTGATCCCTGGCGTTACTTTCCATTCCTCGAGGGCTCCTTATACCAGAGGTAGATGGAGATGGAGATTCGAGGGGTGAAGAAACTATTTGGTTTGTCAGTTATGTATTACTTTTGAGATAGTAGCAATAGTAGAGCCCAGGAATTGAATACTTACGTCCATTACCATTATAGCTAGGGCCACCAATTCTAAGGGGCCTTTTAGCTGTAGGGAATCTCGGGGAAGCAGATTTGGGCCCAGGAGAGATCAGGGACTCTTTTGACAGAGTCGGTCTCAAAGAGCCCTGTGGGGATGGTACGGTTATCGGGGCAGGTGTAGAGAGCTTCTTGGGCACTGGAAGCCTTGAAGATACTCTCCTCTTGAGTTGGAGAGGGCCAGATGGAGGAGGAGGAGGATGATTGTGGGAGATTTGAGCAACAGGAGAAGGAGGAGGGGACTGTTCTCGTGATTCTCCCTGAACGCTCGAGGGAGCACTACTACCAATAGTACTACTATCAATAGTATTATCGACGTTAGTATCACTAGAGGTAGAGTCGGCCATGATGAGAACTTTTGGCGTTTCAGTAATGTAGTAATAGTTATATGTAACTCAATTGAAGCTGGAGTTGGGAGCTCTTCTCAGGAGAAGAGACATGAGACCAAAGTTTAAGGGCCGCAGTATGCAGGGACTAGTAGTGAACCCTAAACCACTGCTTGGCAGCGATAATTGGGATGGGAGAGGACAGACAGGGGAATGGGAGAGCAGACAGGGGAATGAGGGAACCAGCAGGGACAGGGGGTGGCAGTTGCTGTGGCAGCGGGGAACAAGGCAGAAGCGAGGCCCAGGCGCTGTTTTCTCTGCGACCAATGCGGCGGCTCCAGCTCCTGCAGACAGAAACCGTTGTTGCGGGAGAGTGGCTGGACCACACAGTACTATGGAGGTGTGTGCTGCTGTGCTTCTATGTACTGCGGTAGAGCTGTTGCGGGGAATACAATTATATTGTCTTCTATACCTCCCTGTCACCCACCAGCCTCCCCTCTACCCTTAAGGTCCCTCATGATCTCATATCTCAGGTTGCCTAATCATTAAACCTCCAGCTTCGCAAAATCACCCCTCTCCTGTCATTCACAATCCACAACAGAATTATCCGTCCGTGATCATTGTCATAGCATATACCACGGCGGCGATTAAAGCCGCCGTCCTTTAGCAATGCCACCTTCACAAGAGGACCCTCAGCAGTCTGTAGTCTTTCGCACTCCTACTCCCGTCTCCTCTCCGTCCTTATCGCAGATGACTCCCTCTGCCAACCCCCGCAGAGACCGGCCTACTATACACCTCATCCCACCACCATCTTTTACCTCCACAGGCACACATTCTTTTGCTCCTTCGTCTTCCACCTCCGTCTCCTCTATGCCTACGCCGATAGACCCTTCTTCTGCTATATCACTATCCACACAACCACACAGCCCTTCTACAGATGGTTGGGACGATCTGTCGCCCTCTATAATTGACTCATATGACCTAACAACTCTACGATCAAAGCTCCAGCTTGCAAACCAACTCATTAAAACTCTCTCTTCTTCCCTTTTAGCAATGCGCACAAATGCAGCGCACTACCTCCTCCAACACAAGATTCTTGAAATGGAAACTACCGAAGCCGCTGCGCGACACCAGGTTGAATCGGAGATCACGCGCCGGGAGGTTGAAGTCCTACGGCTAGATCAGAGCTCATTCAGTACTACTCAGCAGCTCGCCCTCGCGGAGGAGAACGAGACCTATAAACGCCGGTTGCGAAAGGCGAAACGATCTATCAGGGAATATCGTGAGGAGCTCGGTGATATCAAGGATGAGAATGAGAGACTAAAAAAAAGGATCCGCGATAACCGCCAGCACCAATTGGATGCATCACGTTCGCCTGACGACGGCCGTCATGGGGCTAGCGGTGGTGGTGGGGGCGGGGGCGAGAGTGTAGTTGCGGGGGCGGGGGCGGGGGCGGGGGCGGGGGCGGGGGCGGGCCATAACTCCTCTACTACCGTAGAGAGACATGGCTCGGTGAGCAGGCGAGAAAATGGTGTAGGTACAGAAAGGGATACAAATGAAGACGATGGGCTAGCGGCTTTGCGGTTCCTAGCGTCACAAGTCTTGTCTCAGGAAATGGACGAGGACGACCATGACAATACACGAAGAGCAACAACACCAAAACCAAAACTAAGGAAACCTATTGCTTCAGGTCCCGCAAACCACACAACTCGCAGGACCTTAATGAGTCCTGTTGCTTTCACTTCTTCCTCTTCCTCTCGCATTCAAAAACGCCGCCGCTCCCGCGACTCTACAATTTCCGCGTCTGACATTGAAGATATTGCGTCAGACATTAATGAAAGTGGGAAAAGACGGCGAATAGGAACTGCAGCTAGCATTTTGCACAGCGTCACTCGGCAACGACGATGTACGCACAGTCCTCACCCAACTCCAACAGTGCCGCTGATCAACGAACATAGAAATAACAGAAGGCATCATACGCAAGGAGCCGATACGCCACCATTGAAAACGCTACCGCCAGGGACACCTGTGAGCCCACCTGGGAGGGGAGGTAAGGTTAGAGATGTAGGCCCAGAGCAGCGTTTAGGGTTAGGAATAGGACTAGGTTTGGGGTTAGAGGGGATCAGAAGCCCGCCATGATTTCAAGAAGAGGAAGAGGAAGAAAAAATAATTTAGGGTGGAACCATGGTAAAGGGGTGTTGGGAAATATTTTTATGAATTTCCTTGATGTAATATACTTGTGCAAGAGAACAGCGGGCTTGTTTTGTCATTTCTTTTAAGCCTAAATTTGGTATAAGCTGGTTGGAGTTGATGGATTGGGATGGAATTTGCTGGGTTGGGGTTAGGTCTTAGCAATTGGGCCTATAATCTACGATGTACGTACACCTAGATTGGGATTATTAAAATTCTTCACTCACTTACGGTCATTAATTATGTAGATTGGATAGGCTAGTTCAGCTTGAATCCGATGGTCTTTGGTGATCTTTACCGAGGTTGATACAGCTTTCCACTAACATCATTTGATAAACTTAACGCCTCAAGAATGGCTCTTTTATCAGGGGTGCATGCACGACTGGTTACACAGAACCTGCGGCACAGGGCTACTAGAAAAGCCTCTTGATCCCCGCATTATTTATTTGGACGATTACCCCTAAACTCAGGCAGTGATGGAGTCTTGAGCTCCACAGCAGGTATGATTGGGTTCATCTAGCTCACTGGCAAGGTGACTTCATTAACCTACAACTATGTTGGTGGCGTAGAGGTGCACCCAAAAAATCGCAAGAATCTCTCAGATGAGCTCAAGTCCCTCGACAGAGTTCTCGCTGTATTAAAGGATCATGCTGAGTCGGATCCGTTGTCAATAATCCAATAAAGACTCGCTAGCAATGATGAATCACTCTAGGACTGTGAGCAAGTACTAAAAAGACTTCAAGCGAAGCTACTTTAAGAGAGGAAGGGTTAATGATTAAAGAGACTGACATTCACAAGAGGCCTTCGGCTCTCGATATACGCTATACTCATTTTTGCATTATGCTACGATAAATTCTTATCAGCAGAAGAAAGATTCCGGAAGGGTGATGTTTCTAGGTTTAACCCGCCCAAAAAACCTGCCCCTCATTACAAATAGTAGCTACATGTACTATAAGAAATTCTACAATGGCTCAGTTATTTTTAGAGGGCACAAAACACGAGGATCCAGCTGCTTAGGTGTAATTTTCTATCCCATAGGACCCTTATAATTACTTAAACTTAGATTCATGTAGTATACGGTTTTAGTCTCTTACGATATTACTAAACTACATACATTTCTCACCCTTCTTCTAAACTACATGTACATGTATCCTATATTCTGGTTGCAGGTCGACCATAAAGCCTTTAAAAAATGGGAGTCCTTTGCATCCTATGTCTTTTATGCAACGTAAAACCTATAACCTTCTGTCCTAAATTAAATCCAGAGCACCCTTTCAAAGCATGGACTTATATACATATATTATTGAAGCTAGACACTCTGAAAGAATTTTTATTGAAAAACAAGGAAAGTAATAGTGCTAATTTCCAAAACCGACTATAGCTAGATTTTGGGGTTTTATATTATCACCCCCCGGCAAAGAGCAAAATACCCTCGACTAATTTTATTGGATAGACGGGCAAAATCACCTATGATATAACCATAGCATTCTTAAGATACGTGTAAGATATTGAAACCCCAAGTAAAGCACACGGAAACTATACCAAGACGTGTAAGGCAGTTTATGCTCTAGATAAACTAAGACATAGGAATGCTGTAAAGACCGAGATTTCCCCCGCATTAGATCGGACTAGCTTGTTGTGGCAACGATGGAGATGACATGTGAATCATGAGGGTTACATGTGCATACTCTGCGAGCATCTCTCGCGCCCGGGGTTCTCCGCTCACAAATGGAATTCCTATATCCCATAACTGTCCATTTCTTACCATCATCGACTCATTTTGTTTAAAAAAAAGAAAGCCTTGTCTCTGTTTACACTATGAGGACAGCCGCCCTTCTCGGTCGGCGGTTGCCTACGTTCGCTCTTCGACCAGGGGCCGTTTGGCCATCTATACGTCATAGCTGCGTTCGCCAGACTTCAAAGTCACTTTTCAGCAATATCTCCACTCTACCCTCGTCATCCTATAAACACAGCAAATGGTCTCGAATCCGCAGCAATCACGCGCTGTATATTGGTTCCGCCGCGCTTGCGATAGTCGCCCCTATTGGACTCTCGTCGACTGGAGAGGAGAAGACAGAGGAGCATGGTCTCCCAGAGAAAACGGTCGAGCAACTCATGCTCGAGGAGTCGGACTTAGAAAAAGAAGAATTACGGATAGCCTCGAAAGACCGGTCACCTCTCTTTCGTGCCGCCCAGAATATCAAAGTCCTTATAATTAACTGGCTAATAGAGCCGATCGCTACCGGCTTTCGATTTGTCACACTGGTGACTATTTTCGTACCAGTTATTCTCGCGGTTCCTATGATGTACCTGGGTAAAAGAATACCAGAGAAAAGCAATGAGCGTACAGGGTCAATTTACTGGTATGCTTTCCTCATAAAATCGATGGAGCAAGCTGGCCCAACGTTTATAAAGGTGAAATCCCAGCCCCTTATCCAACACTTATACGCGTCGCTAGTCAAACGACGCTTCAGCTGCTAATGAGAGCAGCTAGGACAATGGGCCGCGTCTCGAACAGATATTTTCCCACTAGAAATGTGCGAAATGATGTCAAAATTACATTCCAATGCTCGTCCCCACTCAATCCATGACACGAAAAGAATCATATGTCAGGCTTTTGGTGGCAGATCTTTTCAAGATATATTCGAGGAGTTTGATGAGACACCTCTAGGAATTGGGGCTATAGCTCAAGTTTACAGAGCAAAGTTAAAGCCAGACTTTATTCCGGAATTAGATAAAGAGGAAGCAAAGAGTAGATGCCACAAAACAATTGACATTCTTACTAGGTCTCTGCCACCACACGAGGTCCCATCTTCCTATGTGGCTATTAAGGTGCTTCATCCACGAGTGGAAAAGGTCGTTCTCCGAGATTTAAGGATTATGGCCTTCTTTGCAGCATTGTTACACGCCATCCCTACGCTCGAGTGGCTATCCTTCCCAGATGAAGTTGGGCAATTTAGTGTAATGATGCGGCTACAAATGGATTTGCGAATTGAAGCCGCTAATCTCTCAAGATTTCGTTCCAATTTCAAAGATAGAGCTACTATCACATTTCCAATGCCGTATACTCATTACACTACGCGGGAGGTACTAATAGAAGAGTTTGCCCATGGAATACCTCTTCGCGCATTTTTGGAGTGTGGAGCTGGAGTCTTTGAGAGAGACATTGCCGATATGGGACTAGATGGTTTTTTGGTTCGTGTCTTTGGGATAATTTGGAGTACTAAAGCATAATGGCTGATAATCAGCGTTTTTCCAGCACATGTTGATTATGGATAATTTTATTCATGCCGATCTTCACCCAGGAAACATCATGGTTCGCTTTCACAAGCCAGAACCTCCTAGCCTTATCTCTAGGTTCTCTATGCTCGTTCCCACTTCAGAGAGCGATAAGAATATAGACAATCATAAAGAAGTTACAAAGGTCGTTTTGTCCCGACTAAGCCCCCATCGTCGGAACCCAGAAGCGTGGACAGAGGAACTGAGTCGTCTAGATGCTGAAGGCTACAGACCTCAACTCATCTTTATCGACACTGGTCTCGTTACCGAACTTAACTCCAAAAACCGTCATAACTTCCTCGATCTTTTCCGTGCTGTCGCTGAATTTGATGGATACCGCGCGGGTCATCTCATGATTAAACGAAGCAGGTCCCCTCCTGCCGTCATCGATGGCGAGATCTTTGCACTGAAAATGCAACACCTCGTCCTTGCAGTCAAATCTCGCACACTAGCCCTGGGGAATATCAAAATCGGCGATATCCTGACTGATGTACTCCACATGGTTCGTGTACACCATGTCCGTATGGAGGGCGACTTCATCAACGTCATATTATCAATCCTATTGCTCGAAGGTATCGGACGGAGTCTAGATCCGAATATGGACTTATTGAAAAGGTACGCCGCCTCTGATGCGTTTCTAGAGTTTTTGGCTGAACTATGGACCACAGTTCTCTACCCATGCTGAGGGCGATTGGGGCCGGAAGTGGTGCGGGTATGTTGGGAAGTAAGGAGAAAGGTAGTAGAGACGCAGGGTTAAGCTTTTTGAAAGTCTGGTTAGGACTTGAGATGAGGCAGTTCTTGACAAGTTCGATGGAGGATGTGGAGAACTTAGTGAAGTATGACTTATTGAGCCCGAATGTATAGCTTAAATGGTAGATATTAGAGGGGGGGTTAGTATTATTGGCGTTTGTTTATTTCCTTTTATTTCTTCGTATTTTTTTCCCTAATTCTCCCCTCATTCTAAACTTGTTAAAGTAATTCTTTGTTTTTCCTAGACACGGCGGAAGCCTTATACAGTGGTTGGTAAGGTAGCTTACCGGATAAAGAGAGACGGTATAGGACAAGGGACAACATAGAACCAACCATTCTAAAGTGGTATTAGATTGATAAAATGGCATTAATTTACCTTATTAATTCACTATCTCCGTCCAGGGATTATATCTCCGGATCAACTGAAACCAACCTAGAAAAGTTTTAATCTTCCTAGAACAGCTTAGAACAATTTACCAAAGTCCAAGCTTTGTGTTGAGCCTCAAGAGTTCCCTTTAGGTGTTAGTGGCGGAGATATATAACCCCTAGACGGAGGTCGTGAATCTCCCGGATTACTACATGGTGATGTACGGTACTCAATTATACAATATATCAATATTTATGTACATAATTGTTTCTCTAAACTACATGCACATATCAAGATATAAAGAGTACAATGTCTAACAGTCGCTATGATACTAGGGCCATATATGGCATGTATCACAAATCCTTTGTCCAGAGTCCGCATATGAGCCGAAGTCCTTTCTTAGCGGTACACGTATACAGATGACTCCTTGCTCGCTAAGAACAGTTGACCGTGACGAGCCCTAAAGTGAAGAGTCATAAAAGCAGCAGGCACGGAAGCAAGGGGTGTTCAACATGGGTTGGAATTGATTAGCCCTGATACCGTGACGAAGCTCCTTAAATGGCTAAGTCCACACTTATAAACCATTGGTAGGCACCATCCTAAAGTTCTATTACCCCTTGAGAATTATAAGCTATAGGTAATTATTATATTATTATATCTGAGGTGATATTATACTGCAGGTTCTAAACCCCTCTTTAACTGCTTACAAAGTTAATGACTACATATAGACACCCTAATATAAAATTTAAAGAAGTGAGAGCATACTTAAAATTACTTCAGCTAGGATTGACTAAAGGCATACTAGGGTTCACAGAACTAGCCCCGTGCTCTGTGCCTACATCTTGTTGTATAGTACACGAGTCATTGAGCTAAATGGCTATTGTAGGTTTGATATTGCAATTCACAATCTGGCAATCAACACGCCAGGTCCCGCTGTACGCCTCATCCCTGCGTCTTGACAAATCACGCGTAAAGTGCGGTGCCCTAAACCTGTGCTTGCCAAGCCAATTTACGCGTTGAGGAGAAAAACTCTCGGAAAACGCGCCCCTCGTTCAAGTCCCCTCCCTCTTATATCTTCCCCCCGCATCACGTCTACTCAATCCATTCTCACTTTTCATCTTCAATTTATTCCATCTACTTGAATTGACCGTCTTCTTCAATCAATTCAACAAGTTTATCAAATTCAGTGGATTGATTGCATAGCTACGTTTCAACTTTCACCCCCCCACTTGAGCCTCAACATTGAGACGTGGCTCCTGCACAGACCCCAGTAGACTAATACCCAACATCAAAGCACCGCAGATATGTATGTCTGGAAAAGAGGTACGATAACCCTTTTTTCCATATCCCAATTGTAGTATCTACGGCCAATTGAGCTTTGTAAAAATAAATAAAAATAAAAATAATTGTATAAGCTAACGTGAGCAACTACAATAGATGGCCGTAAGGAGCGTGTTCAGTTTGACAAAATCACTGCCCGTGTATCTCGCCTTTGCTATGGATTAGACAGTGAGCACGTAGATGCAGCAACAATTACACAGAAAGTTATTTCGGGAGTGTACCAAGGAGTTACTACCGTTGAATTGGACAATTTGGTTAGTACCCTCGATGATTGCCTACGTCTTTTACGATTAGGGAGACAGTGGGATATAATACAGAATTGAGCTCATAAATTATAGGCTGCTGAAACAGCTGCTTACATGACTGTCACTCATCCTGACTACGCCATTCTTGCTGCCCGTATCGCTGTGAGCAACTTGCATAAACAAACCAAGAAGCAGTTCTCTCAGGTCGTGAGTGATTTGTATCACTATGTCAATCCTGTAAGCTACCAAACCCCCCGTGTGCCATCGCTGGTAAATTGACTGTTGTGTAGAAAAATGGCCGTCCTTCACCCATGATTTCTACGCAAACATACGAAACCGTCATGCGCCATGCTTCTGAACTCAACTCTGCCATTGTTTATGACAAAGATTTTAACTACAATTACTTTGGCTTCAAAACACTAGAGCGTTCATACCTGCTGCGCATAGATGGCCAAGTTGCTGAACGTCCGCAACACATGCTAATGAGAGTAGCTGTCGGAGTTCACGGCGAAGATGTCGAGAAGGTTATTGAGACCTATAATCTTATGTCTGCTAAGCATTTTACTCATGCATCTCCTACACTCTTCAATGCTGGAACCCCTTCCCCACAATTGTCATCGTGCTTCTTAGTTGCGATGAAAGACGACTCAATTGAAGGAATATATGATACCCTGAAGATTTGTGCTATGATTTCCAAGACTGCTGGCGGTATTGGCCTGAATATTCATAATATTCGTGCCACTGGCTCTTACATTGCTGGGACGAATGGTAGCTCCAATGGAATCGTGCCCATGCTCAGAGTTTACAATAATACCGCGAGGTATGTTGATCAGGGAGGAAATAAACGACCTGGTGCTTTTGCAATTTATCTTGAGCCGTGGCATGCGGACATCTTCGAATTCATCGACTTGAGGAAGAATCACGGAAAAGAAGAGGTCAGGAACCCTTACCCGAGCATTACCTACATATCACTAATAAGGCTTATTTGGATAGATCCGCGCTAGAGATCTATTTTATGCTCTCTGGGTCCCCGACTTGTTCATGAAGCGAGTTGAAAAAAATGGTGATTGGAGTTTGTTCTGTCCTAACGAGGCACCTGGCTTGGCCGACGTCTGGGGTGACGAATTTGAAGCACTGTACAACAAATACGAAAAAACGCCTGGTCTACCTCGCCAAACAATGAAAGCCCAGAAACTCTGGTATGCTATCCTTGAGACTCAAACAGAGACCGGCAACCCCTTTATTCTCTATAAGGATGCTTGCAACCGTAAGTCGAACCAGCAGAATCTGGGAACTATAAAATCCTCCAATCTTTGCACGGAGATTGTAGAATACAGCTCTCCCGATGAGGTCGCTGTTTGTAACTTAGCCTCTCTTGCTCTACCAACCTTTGTAGATGTTCAAAGAGGTGAATACGATTTCTCGAGGTTGCACGATGTCACAAAGGTTGTTGTCAAGAACTTGAACAAAATCATCGATGTAAACTTCTACCCTGTCGAGGAGGCAAGAAGGAGTAATATGAACCACAGACCCATCGCGGTTGGTGTTCAAGGTTTGTATCCTACAATAACTGTTCTATTGGTATATTTATCTAACTTGGAGGTACTTAGGTCTTGCCGATGCTTTCCTTGCTCTCCGTATGCCATTCGAATCTCCACAAGCGAAACAACTCAACATCCAAATCTTTGAAACAATCTATCATGCCGCCGTCGAAGCATCGACCGAACTAGCCGAAATCCATGGCACATATTCAAGCTATGAAGGTTCACCGGCTTCCAAGGGCCAACTCCAGTACGATATGTGGAATGTCACGCCAACAGACCTATGGGATTGGGATGAACTGAAGGCAAAGGTTAAGAAGCATGGGCTTCGGAATTCTCTTCTTGTTGCACCTATGCCCACTGCATCTACTTCCCAGATTCTAGGATTCAATGAATGTTTCGAGCCTTATACATCCAACATCTACTCCCGTCGTGTGTTAGCTGGAGAATTTCAGATTGTTAATCCATGGTTACTGAAAGACCTTGTGGACATGGGTTTATGGAGCGACAACATGAAGAACAGGATTATTGCCAATAATGGTAGTATTCAAGGTGTTCCAAATATTCCCGATGATATCAAGGCACTCTATAAGACTGTGTGGGAGATCTCACAAAAGAAAATTCTTGAGATGGCTGCTGATCGCGGTGCTTTTATTGATCAATCACAATCCCTCAATATCCACATCCAGAATCCTACTATGGGTAAACTGACATCGATGCACTTTTACGGGTGGAAACTGGGCTTGAAGACGGGGATGTACTATCTCCGTACCCAGGCCGCTGCCGCTGCCATTGTAAGTTCCATGCTTCTTCTTATATCCTCTTCTTAATCCTGCCCTACATGATTGAAATCCTTTTTGTCCGTGTATATGAGGTGGATTAAGACCCCATTACATGTTATATCCAAAGATCCACTCTTTTTTGTCCCTTATGTATCCGTTCTTTAAACAATAATCTGGGATTTATACTAAAATTCTACCCCTCACCAGCAATTCACCGTAGACCAAGAGGCTCTAAAGGTGGAAGACACCACTGTTGCACGTGTCCTCCCAGGAAAGAAGCGTCTCCCAAACACTGGCTACTCTGCCCAGGCTGCTATCCCTCGTCCGATGATGGCTACCACCCCTGCTCCTCGTGTGGTTTCCGTTGGTGGGCCCCCACCTCCTGCTCCTCGCTCAGTCTCCATCTCTGGCAGTCCTTCTACACCTTCGGATGAGAAATCAGAACCATCTCCGGTCCTGCTAGCAACCGAGCCACTTACGGACCCAACTACTGTTGATGGGTTAGAGGAGCTAGAGAATAAAAGGAGTCAAGAGGAGGATGCGAAAAAACTTAGCGAAGAGAGAGAGGTCGATATTTATGCTGATGCTGTTTTGGCTTGTAGCATTGAGAACAAGGAGGAGTGTATGATGTGCTCTGGTTAAATTTATTTTTATTATGGTGTAGGTTAGGCTGGTTAGGGAAGGATGGGTTAATAGGTTTAGGGGAGCGGGGCAGCGTTTTTTTTTTTTACCAAGCCTTTATGAATATCTTGCTTTTATTTTGATTGGTGGCAAGTACATATAGTTTCTATAACATATGGGAAACCGATGTAATGATCGGTGAAACTGTTGAATATGTTATAATCAGAAATATTATGATAAATTTATGATTTTCTTTGTTTAGTAAGTCTATTCATCCCATTAAAGATCCAAAGCCAATTAGTTTTAGGATATCTATGATGATCAATACCTACATGTAGTGTCGACGTATTAAAGATTAGGGGAACAAAATTACATGTAGTATTCCTAGTATTCACTAAGATGTATAAACCACTACAATTGACTTAGCCATTCAAAATGTACTTGCTAAAACAGTAAACACATACAGGCCTTAACTAGGTAGCGAATGTAGTAAATAAGATATTTATTAATGAAGAGACTTATATCTTCATCAGTTAGCAGCAACTTAGAGTAGTCGATTATGTATGTACTAGGGTGTAAGGTTAAGTGATCAGAACTGCCTCCGGTTGGGTAGGCCGCTGGTAGAGGCTTGTGGTTGGCCTGGGGGTGCCACGCTGACCCACCTTGGAGTTTATATTAATCGTGTGCCCCAAGAAAATCTCCCACCTCCATAGCCCAAATTTTGACCCCCATTTCTGCAGTTTTCTTTAAAAGTTCCATACTAGAGGCTTGAAATATTAACAAAAAATATCTAGAGGAAGCTATGGGGGTTTGGAGTTTTTTCTGTTTTTTCTTTCTATTTTTCTGAAAATAAATATAAGAAAAGTTCTGATGATTTTTTCCCTCCATACAAAGCCTGTATTTCTTAAGTGTACTATTTGTTCCATATTATAGCGTACACAGTTTTTGAGCCCATTGATGTCGAGTCCCGATCACACCCTAGTACTAGCAGACTCTAAGTCAACGCTAGGAAACGGTAGTAAGCTAATTTTAGATACTTAGCTAATACTATTAGAGAGTGGCACAGCACAAAAATTTATAGGGCATCGTTCTCAACGGGATGAGATATAAAGTGAATTCATGATTTAACTACATGTACTACCCCCTAACCGAGTCATTTCCTGTCAGGTACATGTTTTGGCTTGACCATCTAAAATTGCAAGCGGGTCAAACATTCCCCGAATATGTGAGTAGAATTTCTGACCACTATAGGAAAGTTTACCGTGAGAGTCTGTAAAAAACTAAGCACGTAAAAGCATACCTACGTGTATGCATATAAGTATTCAAAGTCGGAAAAGAAATCCCGCTGACACATTTACCATTAGGTGGGTAGTACTGATCATTCTTTAACTTAGTGATCCCTATGCACTATTGCCTTACTACATGTAGTAACCACATGGAACTACATGTAATACTATATACTCCCAACCAGTTTTTTCCCTAGCTGACGCTGATGTGAAGCACCCTCAAGTGCTACGTGCACAAGTCTGCTAAAAGCTGACAGTACCTAGAGCTGGCAGCTGACGGAGCGCCCATTCTAGTGCTCTTCGATGGTAAATCTGATACGCAGAACAAGGGGAAATTTTCTAACCTTAATAAGTATCGAGGTTATGATATTGGAGAAGCGATGTGATGGTTTTGTGTTTCGGAAGTTTGTTAATTCTGGCCTATCCGAGTCACGTGATGAGCACACATTATTCAAATCAGACTACCTAATACTCAAGCTACAAGACAGATGCGTAGTTTTCCTCATCTAACTACCTAGGTAACGATGTCTATTTAACCTAGGTCCAAGAACTCGTCATCACTTATATTCCCCGTACAAACAAGAGCTCCTTGTTTATGCAGGCCCCACGCACACACAACATCTGGATATGGTCCTATCCTATCCTATCCTATATCCCAGAATACACATCCGCTTGGAAAATTCAAGGAGCTTCGGGAATCTTCGAAGCGAAGTGGTACTCAATCAATCCGAGCCAGTATTGAATCCTGTGTCAAGACCCTCGTCAGATAAATGATCAGGAGTATCCATGCGTTTCAGTCCTCTATGTTTCGCCCCCTAGTCTAACCATCCTAACCCAAATCCAACCTTTTGAAAGGATCTCCGACTTTGACGTGTGTCAAGTTTCTTTTATCGGTTCTGCTTCTTCCCCGTAATCTACATTTATGCTCCCTAGCGTTTTTTTGTGACACGCAGACGGAAGTGCACCATGTAGGATCAATATAGTTGAATGCATCCTTCTTCGTTTTCCGGGTTTTCTCCTCTTCTCTAGTTGACTTTTCATCGCTGCGTGTTCATTGAACCGCCAATGAAGACTTTGGAGGGGCACTGAATTTGCTTCTAACGGCCAGGCCGTTTACCTTCTCTACTCACCGCTAGTCGGTTCTTTCTTTCTTTCTTTCTTTCACCCTTTTATCTATTTGTTTTTACCTTCGCCAAAAATCAATAGCTGGTCTTGTTCTTTTATTACCCTTTTTTATTTCTTTCTTCATTCTTATTACGCTCTTGGACGGGATCCTTGAGTGTAAACTAAACCGTACAACTTCTATCATGGAGATAATTATAGAACCTCCAAACTATGGCCACTTGCGACTAGACAGCATTGGCAAGATTTATATCGCAGTATTTGTGCTTTGGACATCAGTGTTTGGATTTGGCCTAGTCATCTTTCTTAATCACCGACACCTTCCATTCATTCGCTTGAAGAATGCCCCCTTAGTATGTTCAGCATTGCTTATGCTACATTTACAACTGAGCTTTGACATTCTTATATACCCTTCGAATGGTGTTTTACCATGTAGTTTGGAGTTCTGGGTTATGAACATTTGCCTCCCGTAAGTCACATTTACCTCTCGTTTATTAATCTTTATTGATTGATTATGTTAGACTTGGGATCGCGCTTTTTCAGGCACAAAATATGCAGCTTTTTAGTCTATTCTGGGGTCAGAAGCATCTCGTCTGGTTACGCTCCAAGGACCCAGAGTCAGCAAACGCCCCGAAGGAGGATCATCTTTCAAAAAATATCATCCTCCGATGCTGGTATAGGTGGCGGGATATCTGCATCTTGAGGAAAACGTACATAGTTATTGCCACCGGCACTGCCCTGCAGGTACAGACCCAAAAACAAGAAATCCCTCCACCCAAGGCGTTTAGCCGTACATCTACATGGCTGTGTCATACCTGACATCGTTTGCTGACTGTATCGCGAAAAAGTTCTTGGTAGCCTTAGCTATCTTTCTCATGTCCAGACGTTTCCATCCGAGCTTTGGGCTTGTAGGGAAGCCTGCAACTCGCTTCCAATGTCGGGCTGGTTGGGAATGGTATGTGTCACCTTCAATACTTCTATAGCCGAGCCACAATGCATGCATGATTTTCGGGCCGTAACACTCGGGTATAGTACTCTTAGAGTTATTTTTAACACATATATAGGTTTAATTCGGGTATCTGGCAGGCAGTTTGGACATATGGCTACGGTCCCTTCATCCTCTTCAAGATCAGAAAGATCCAGGATACGCATAGATGGCGGATACAGACAACTTTGGCTATTCTTTTCAGGTTAGTTATCTCTGAGTGTATTTATTCAAAAGAAAAAAGAATCCCTCGCTAGGGTGGGACTTCCTTTTCTTCTCCCGTTGATATTTGGGGGGGTGGTCATTTTTAATAATCTTTTTTGTTTCCTTTATAGTCTACCTGCTTTGCCATTGTGGCTTTCTACTTGGTTCACGCCAAATTTTTATATAGTGAACTCTTATTGGCCTCCTAATCTATGGTAGGTTTTACCCTTCCCCTGCTAATTATAAATCTCATAAATTCTAACCCGAGGCTCTATAGGTTTGTGCCTGGATTGGGAGCAATGGAGTTTATAATACTCTTTTTCCCTATCATTGAAATATGGGAATTCAAGAAACGTCAGCGCAAAGCCCGTGAAGAACCTGGCCACACAAGGTTTTCCAAATACAGCATAGCCGCACTAGAGCGAGCACTACGGGACGACATCGAACGCTTGGAAGAATTCGCCGCAACTAAGGACTTTACAGGAGAAAACATAATATTTCTCAAGCGTGTTGACTGTTGGAAAGAAAAGTGGAAGCTTTCAGAAATCAAAGCCCGCAACGGAGAACTGCCACCGCCGGTCCTTCGTTCGCTCTATGATACTGCCGAGCAGATATTTAAGACGCTTGTTCATCGTGAATCTTCGGATTTTCCGTTAAACCTTGAAGAAGACGTCTATCTACCTTTAGATAAAGTTTTTGGTGGATCAAATCCAGGATCACAGAAATGTCCTTCCGTGCATAAACTTGCTGGTGGGACAAAAGCAATGATTGCGCCATTTGCAGATGATATCCTTACAAATTCGAGAAGAGTGTCTGAAAAGAGAGGTTTCCGGGAAATTCCTGGATCACGAGAGCTAGAGAGGCGTGAATATAACGATGAAAGACCACCAACCCCGCCACGAAAGGACTCAATTGTAGGTATGCCTCGTCCACCTCCACCTCCCCAAGTATGCAAGCTGCCGATAAGCTTTGGGATCGGTGTCTTTGATAAGGCCGAAGTTGCGGTGAAGCAGATGGTTTTGACGAATACTTGGATTCGGTATGTCTCCTACCACCTTGGAGCTCCCTGGACAAAGAACTAACACTTTGATAATGTAGTTATGTAGATTCATTACCCCCGTCTGAGCGCTCTATAGTAGGAGTAGGGTCAACGATTTCTCCGCCGATAAGCTGGCGATGGAGAAGGTATTTTTGGAAAAAGGATTCAGAAGGATGAATATCGGTTACATGAAGTATGATTTTACTTTTATTCTTTTTAATAGATTCCTTGATTTTTACCCCTTGTCTTTTCTATTATCACTATATACATATATCTTCTCACATAAAAACATTGTAAATTCCCCGTAAGACTACATGTAGTTAAGAAACAAGGCAAACCAAACATCGAAAAGAGTAAATAAAAATACCCAAATCGTGCCAATAATTAGATTTTAATCTATTATATTAGCAATCTCTATTAATTTATGCTTCGAATATTACCTGAGGCGCACACCGGATTAATTAGGCAATAATATTTCCTTAAGTCTCTGTTTCATAGTATATCACTCGAGACTATTGAAATTAGTCAGTCATCACGTGTTATAATACACGTAAGACATCCACGTGACGTAAGCCAAGGAATTACTCTACAAGATCCCTTGATACTGACTATGTACTTTACACATGCTCTGCTAGAATCATATAGTGGCAAATCTACCAGAAATGGCTATAACACTCCCAGATGGTCCGTAATTTACCTTTGATAAGCCTTGATGACCGTTGACCTCGAAAATAATATTAACTGATCTAGATATCTTAAACCAAATATCCATCCAGCTATGGCACGCGCGCGACTTCGACACGCTCTTCAGGTTCGCACTTTGCAGCAAGCAGTTAGCTGCATTAGCTTTAGTAAACCTATATAAGTAAGTTCATAGCACCACCCTACAGCAGAAATGGTGGCCCTAATTAATCTGGTGGGTTTATCCGGCAGAATGCAAGATCTAGCACCAGTAAAGAGGGCTAGCGAGATAGATATACAAGGGAAAGAACCGGGAGAACAAACCCGTAAATGGGCTATTCTCTGGAGATCTATTATCTTGTCTACTATGAATGGCAAGACAATTTTCCCGTACTGTAGATATATCCGGGTACTAGACCTCCAAGACCTTACTGGGCTTTTGGAGGATCTTAATGGGAGATTTATCAATTACCAGAAGTGAGGTCTTGATTCTCTAACGAAAAATTTTTTATACTAACCTTAACTTTTAACGCCTAAAGAATCTTATTTACGGGGGACCTAAAAAGGTTCAAAATTAGGAAGGATGACAAAAACCCACAGCAGATATCTAATAGACTATCTATAGATGCAATTCTTGTTGCGGTTGGTGAAGGTTTTCCCCTCATATTAAATATCTCTATGTTTGAAATGTTAATATGGACTAGAAACTACTTAAAACGCACCGTTCTTGGAAGAACTTAGTGGTCCACGTAAGTACTTCCCGTGATACTTCCCTAGTTCTCCATACTAATTTGACATAGTCACTAACTTAGAACTCAAAAAATGGATACCTCGGCTCCCAAAACTAAAGGCTTTGAGATTATACGAGGGTCAGGCTCTAGAAGATTGTCAGACAATTTTAAACCGAAACTGTCCAAATTTTAAGCATTTATATCTCTACAATTGGTAAATAAACAACTAATTTATCCCTCTAGAGTTTTCATAGTTTCTAATAATAAATAGGGAGAGCAAAGATCCCGATACTGATTACGCTACATTTCTCAATGGCCTTCGTCATAATACCCTAGAGAGTGTCGAAGTTGTTGGTAGCTTCATGAAAGATTCTCTAAGGTCTCTAGCAAACCATAGCTCATCTTTGCGTGTGCTTAAGTTACATGGCCTTGGGGAAAAATCAATTGTTGCACTTGCTGAAATGAAGAAAGCCACATTCCTCAAGTCGGTTCTATTAAAGAGCACAGTAAGTACGTCCAATGATCGACCAGAGGTTATGGCAGCTTTCGAAGAGATTACGCAATGGTTGGGCTCCTGCAAAGATCTCAAGTCTTTGGTGTTGCCTAACCTAGAACTAGCCCAAAGAATTACCACGACAGTTTTGTTGGGTCGGGATGTCAGGCTTCGACACCTCGAAATCACTTATTACGATATGACATCTAATAAGCAATTCTATAAAGCCCTCAGCGAACACTCCAGCTTGGAATCATTATTATTGAGTTGCGATGCAAGGAATTATACCCGTGATCATATCGGGACCTTAGTGCAATCGCTATGTAACCTGCAAAACCTCCGAAAACTACGTCTAATCGATATATCAAACTATTTCGTAGATAAAGATATCTGCATGGTTGCCAAAGCACTACCGTTACTCGAAGAATTCTGGGTTAGTGGGTATCATATCACGGATGCGGTTTGGGGCGACCTTGCCAAGCTTGCGAACCTAAAGCTACTTAGTTTCCAAGCTATGAGCAAATTCACATTTGAGGGGATTATGGGATTCGTAAAATCTTTGGATGATGAAAGAGGGATGCAGCTAGAAATAATGTACAGTCAGGATTCAATGGCGGATAGTGACAAGGAGGCTATCGAGAAGGAAATTGCGAGTAAGGGTGGCTCATTCGTTTTCACGATGTGGAGAGGTATTATCTGTAGACTCCTAGTATATACATCTTGGGCAAACTAGACTAATGCCGTTTATAGAGGAAGATTATAGTTCTATGAGTTCGGAAGATGAGTTTTAGTATGTTGATTGCTGCTGTAAATTCTAGGCCTTGAAGGCTGCGTATGTTAGCTTGTGTAGGTTTATATAATGCTGGTATAAACATTATAATTTTAACTGAGCTATGAGATATTACCAAAAATAATCTTCAATTTTCCGACTACATATCGTAAAAAAAGCTGCTGTAACAAAACTGCCATGTGATACCACTAGTCAGAATCCACTACCAACATGCAGCGCCAAGACCTGAGGCTCAGTAGTTCCGCAACGTCACGGCTTGATATCCTCGTGCTCAAGAGCCTCAACAACTACTCCTAACTATTCCCAGCTCTTACTATGGCATTGACCTCGGTATATGCCTATCATTTTGCACCTGAGGGCTCTTTCGGCTGCTAATCTTCATATGTAGTGGAAATCTTTCAACTTCTTTACCGTCACCCCCGTTAAAGCGCCTGATGAAGCCGATAAAACACCTTCACGGCCACTCTTTGAGGTCTGGTGCTTCCTAATATGGTCCTGACGAGTCTTCTAACATTCTATAGGGTGCAGATATAACAGCTATAGCTTCAGGATCTGATAGCATATTCATCGGCACTTCCACAGGTCATGTTCATGTCTGCAATTCCTCCTTTAAGATCATCCGCTCTTTCCACACCCAGGAACAGGATTACAATCACTCAGGGAGTATTAGACACATCAAAGAAGTAGAAGGAACGGCTCTCCTAGTGACAGTAAGCGAGGATTTAAGCAATGAGCCTGTGTTGAAGGTATGGGCGTTAGACAAACCCGAAAGGAAGACGGGGTTTCCAAGGTGCCAGACTACTGTGACCATCAATAATGGGAGAAGACAATTTCCTGTTAGTTCCTAAGTTTTTCTACACAGAATAGAGCTTCTGTGTGTTTTGCTAATTATTGTTAGATCTCCGCATTTGCCACAACACCCTCATTGTCACTTGTTGCAGTTGGATTTGCCAACGGATCAATCACCCTAGTCCGTGGGGACCTGATTCATGATCGTGGGACGAAACAAAGAACAATTTTTGAATCTGAGGAGCCAATCACCAATCTATGTTTTTCGCCCCCTATTACTTCTCCTACGACTCATCACGGATATAATCCATACAAATATCATCCTGCGGCCGACGGCGGAGACACCCTCTATGTGTCCACGATAGGGCGTGTTCTGACATTGATTACTGCTGGGAAAGGAACGGGTCAGCCTGCTAGAGTACTAGAATCCCAAGGGTGCGGTCCTGGGTGTATGACACCTGCTATTGACTTTACGTCCGGAGACAGAGGACTCTCTGGGGAAGGTAGCGACATAGTTATTGCTAGAGACGACGCTATCTACTTTTACGGTCCCAACGGCCGTGGTGCTTGCTATGCCTATGAAGGCCCCAAAGAAATGGTGAATGTATTCAAGAATTACATCTCACTCGTTTCACCACCAGCCTCGCAGCCATCAACAGCAGCTCGAACTGGAGGCGTTTCTGATGCCTTAAAACGACTTGTGGGAAGAGGCCCAGTCCCAACAGCTACAGATGACCCATTCGATGTGACAAAGTTTACACTCTTAGATACCGAATTAAAATTTGTGGCACACTCAGAACGACTAGTGTCGAGTGTTCGGAATGTGTTCTGCTCATGGGGCGACTTGTTCGTTCTGACCTTTGATGGGAAGTTATATCGATACCACGAGGTCAGTTTACAAGATAAGTTGGATATACTTTATGCCAGAAATCTATATATTCTCGCTATAAACCTTGCACAAAAGGCTGGAGTCGGAGAGCCGAAACTACGGGCAATCTATAGAAAATATGCAGATTATCTCTACGGGAAAGGCGATTGGGATGGTTCAATGCAATGGTATATCAAAGCCCTTGGTCCCTCAAATGAAGAGGGGGTAAGTACGGTTATCCGCAAATTCCTTGATACGCAACGGATACATAACTTGATCGAATACCTCGAAGAGCTTCATATGCATAAGATTGCAACATCTGACCATACTACGCTTCTCTTAAACTGTTATGCCAAACTAAAAGATATAGAAAAACTAGAGAGGTTCATTAAACAAACTTCAGGTGAGGGTTTGATGTTTGATGTAGACACAGCAATTGCAATGTGCAGGCAGGCAGGCTATTACGAACAGGCTGTGTATCTGGCACAAAAGCAGGGAGATCATGAAGTTGTCGTAGGTGTTATGGTGGAGAACCTAAATAAGGTCTCGGAAGCACTATCATATATTCAAGGATTAGATCCGGAGATGGTACATTTTTTTCTTCAAAAAAAAAAGATGTATGATCAATACTGACTGATTTACCAGGCTTATGGAAGTTTGATGAAGTACGCGCGCACGTTCCTAAAAGAGGTCCCTGAAAGAACAACAGACTTCTTTGTTGAGTACTACACTGGAAGATACTTTCCAGGAAGCAAAGCTACTTCAGAAATCCAAACACAACATGGCAAGCATGAATCAGGGCTACAGAGTTACCTCAATGCCTCTTTATTACAACAATTACCGTATATGGGAGGGGGGGGGTCTACCGCAACCAGCACACCAACCAACCCAGCAAATACGGGACCATCGCCTAAAACTGGTCCAGAGTCAGCTGCTGGTGAAGGGACGACGGTGCCACTTGTTCTACCGAAAGCTTATAACCCTCCAAAGCCACGTACGGCGTTTTCTTCGTTTGTAGAGCACCCGAAGGAGTTTACCATATTCCTAGAAAGAGTTCTTGAAAATGTAGAAACAGGAGGATTCGGGACAATGAAGGAAGGGGATAGAGTAGATATCTATACCACGCTTTTTGAGATATACTTGCAGAGAGCGAATGAGGAAGACAAGAAAGAAGAGAAGGGTAAATGGGAGGCTAAGGCAAAGAAGATTATTGAAAGTAAAGAGGTAGGACTATAACAATTCCCAAAATATCCTTTATACTCTTACTAATATTTGTGTCAAGACATTAATTGATACCTCAAATGTCCTTTTAATTTCACACCTCTCAGACTTTTGGGACGGTACTGTACTCGTCCGCGAAAAGCAAGGCCTCCGCTTTGACATATTCCGATCCTGCTGTTCGGCGGGAGACACAGCTGGAGCTGTCCGCGCGCTTAAAAAGTACGGGGCGGAAGAACCGCAATTGTATCTAGCCGCGCTATCATATTATACCAGCAGCCCCAAGGTCCTTGAAGAAGTTGGTGAAGCAGAATTACAGAGGGTACTAAAAGTCATCGATGAACAGGGTTTGATGAAACCTCTAGAAGTTGTACAGACACTAAGTACGAATGCGGTTGCGACGGTTGGCATGGTGAAGCGGTATCTAGGGGATACTATTGACCGCGAGAGGAGAGAAATTCAAAACGTAAGAAAAGCTAGTCCTCAATTTATTAAGGACTTAGATACTAATAACTACCCATAGAACCGGAGAATGATTGAGACTTACAAGGCAGAGACAGAAAAGAAGAAAGCAGAGATTGAGGACCTGGGGTCAAAACCATGTGTGTTTCAAGCACAGAGATGCCAAGCCTGTGGGCTACAATTGGACCTGCCTACTGTACATTTCTTGTGCAAACATTCATTCCATCAGAGGTTTAACGAGTCTTCTCCAAAGTTGTAACATAACTTACTAACCAACCCCAGGTGCCTTAATCAAATCGACGACAATGTAGAGTGCTTAGCATGTGCCTCATCAAACCAAACTATCCGTACACTTCGTAAAGGTAAATCAACCCCCAAAAACTTCTTGGTTAAACCTAACTTTGGATACAGCCCAGGACGAAACTGCGGATAGACACGACTACTTTAAAATGTCGCTACAGGAATCTCGAGATAAATTTGGCACTATCAGCGACTTTTTTGGGAAAGGCGTTATGGCTACGCCACCCATCCTCCCAAGCTAGTTTACAAAAACCGATTAAACGTCTTTTAAACTATGCCTAGAGTTTTAATGGGATCTCTTAATAATTTGGATGATTATGCCAGTGCATTTGTTATATTTCTTTTCTATGTGATACGAATTATATATCTTTCTCATTGTAACGTAGCTTTTCGTATTCTTCTAGTGATTTTGGTGCACCAGTCCTGCTAGCCCATCCAATAACTATTATCAATTACCTACTCTCCAAATTCAACCCTTCAAATTCAAAATGTGCATCCCCAACTCTTTTTACCTTAGATAACGAAAACGCCATAACTGTGCCCAAATTTTCAGAAGGGTTTAGATAAACCAGTCCCAGACGAAGACGATACTAGAAAAGAGAACAGTTCCCCAGAAGGCTGATCTGGCAATTGTAATTTTCTCGCCAGCCTTTTTAAGTTCTTTGTTACCGCGCTGGACGTTCTCGGTGGTTTGTATCGCATCTTGGACTAAATTATCGATGTAGGCGTTCTGAGTTGCAAGGTTCGTGGCTAGTTGAGTTTGGAGCGAAGAGATTTCAATAAGAGACTTTTCGGCGGTTCTATATTTGTGTCAATATTCTGTTATAGGGCCATACACTTCCAAAATATAGAATCTATACATACCTAACTTGATCCAATGCATCTTCATAATGCTTCATCAGTTCACCGTTCTCCTTCTCAAAAAGTTGTAGCTGTTCCGTCGTAAGTTGCCCCTCAATGCTCTTTTTTTCTTCCTCTTCCATTAATGCTATACTTCTCCCACCACCTTCCCTCCCCATACTCGAAATTGGCGCAAAATTTGATACAAACTGTGTTGGTGCTTTATTGAGCATACTCTTCCCCTTCTCAACCTGCCTCTGCAGCCTAATCTCTTGCTGCCCTCGCTGCATCTCACTCGCTTTCTCCAATCTCGTCTTTAAAAACCATAGTACTCCTTCTCTATGCTGCTTAAGTGTTGACAGTTTTCCTTCCTCAAACTCCCGCTCAGCACTCTCATCACGAAACAGTCCCCGAAACCCAGCCGTAAAGCGACGACGCAAGAGTGCATCTGCAGTTTGAGCACGAACTTTTTCTGTGGATTCAAGACGAGAAATGACGTCCAGAAGCTCACGGATTACACCTTTTGTCTCTGCATCGATTGCATCACGCTGAGTTTCCGTTAGTGCTCCAGCGGCGGAGTTAGAGATGGATGATGTAGAGAGAGTGCGTGGGATATGCGGGCGAGCGGAGGCTGTAGCAGTGGAGAGGTAGGATTGCCGGATAGACAGAAGGTAGGTTGTAAGTGAGGAGATGTGCGACTCCTGGTTCCCAGTCGGTCAGCGAAGAGATAGAGGCAAGATTGCTAGGCAAATTACGATTCGGAAAGCTTCCTTAAGGAATTCATCTGTTGGTGGGAGGGATTTTCGAGATGAAGAGATAAGGGCTACTGCAGGATGCTTTGAGAGGAAGTCATTGAAGATGGGGGTTATATCAGTCATCGTTACTGAAGTATTAGGGCAATAGTGGAGAATGGATGATGAAGAGGTAAAGTTGGCTACGTTGCATAAACTTGCGTCAACCACCTTATGAGGCTCTACTTGAAGCTTGGCTAGCGTCCTTAGCACACCCTAAGCTTCAACGTCGCTTTATCAATAACAAATGAGATTACGTGCCCCACACAATTAGGCTCAAAAAATCCCCTGCCTTCTAGAGTATTACCCAAATTTGCTATCGCCCGGGGCTAGTCCGTATCGTTGCACAAAGGATACTGAGATCCAACAGCAAGCTATCATGTCTAACAAGGGCTGGACCGTTCCCCCACTATACGAAACCTAATACAAGCTTCTTAGGTCTTGGGGATTTACCAATTACCTGTGCATGTCTTATCTAGCTAGCATAGCCGGGAGCCGAAGTACATCAAGAACGCCTCTAAATGAAGCTTAAACGATATAGCCTATAATTATTATATCTTATCTCAAACAGCCAAAACATAGCGCTTCCCGATAGAAAAGATAATTTAGGAAGAACTACATGTACGCATAAAGTTTTAATATTTAAGAGTCTGTCAATATAAAACGCACCTATTATCTTATTCCCCCGAAACCTACACAAGAGTTTTTGTAAACAACAAGATTTGGAGGCAGTGCTAAGTACTACAAATAAAATTCAAGGGCTTTGTAATTGTGGGCAAGTGGCGGCCTTCCTCTCGTGGTGGCAAAAACTGACTTCTAAATCCTTTTTTTCTCAGCTCCAGTAACTATGATCGATGTGATGTCACTGATATGACCGATCCACAAATTTTCCGCAGTTTTCTTCCCTGCATTTTCTCGCAGACCATAGTTCTAAAGTTTCCTAGATTCTAGAGTCTAGGCGCCTTGGCAAAAGGCCAAAGGCCAACGCGCTGTGCTGCTGCGCCAGTGCAAAAACGGAAAAAAAACAAGGTTACTCAGCAAACTATAGTGCTTGGCGCAGAGATTTTCAACAAAGTCCTCACCGCGCTTCCTTTTCTTCTCGCTCACAACATCCCCCTTTCTCTTTCTTCCATCAAACCCTCCATCTCTACTCCCTCGCTTTCATCGAACGTCCACGCGTCGTCCGAGCAGTTATCTTCTTCACTCTACGAGTGTCCTATCATTCTCATTTTACAGAAGAACCCAACAAAAACAAACCCGCTTATCGCCTTCTCGTGATCAGTTAGGTTTTTTTTACAAAGCCCAAACAAACTTTAGACGCTTAGACACAGCACAACATGTCATACGACGCTTATCGCGGTAGTGCAGGCGGAGGAGGTGGTGGCGGAGGTGGATACGGAGGTGGACATGGTGGATCGAATGGGTATAATAATAATCCTTACTCCTCTTACTCTAATGGGTGAGTTCTGCCCTTGACGCAGGCCTCTGTTATGAAGTTTCTTCTCAAGTTTCTTTGGAGGCCGTTTGCTATTGGCTTCAAGAAATAAACCCTGAGTATTTTTACAGACACTTATGAGCATTATACTAATACTAAATGTAGTGGAAGTGGTGGATATGGCGGATCTCGTGGTGGCGGGTATAGTGGTGGAGGGGGCGGTGGTGGAGGATACTCTGGTGGTGGA
The DNA here is from genome assembly GCA_033030345.1 of Verpa bohemica. Taxonomy (NCBI): domain Eukaryota; kingdom Fungi; phylum Ascomycota; class Pezizomycetes; order Pezizales; family Morchellaceae; genus Verpa; species Verpa bohemica. The sequence goes on from JAUFSE010000003.1 coordinate 935,135, forward strand.
GGTGGATATGGCGGTGGAGGAGGCGGTGGGGACCGTATGAGCAACCTTGGAGCTGGGCTGAAAACTCAGTCATGGGGTAAGTACTATTACCACGTTAGGTGTAACTATTAGGACTGACATCGTTGTTATAGACCCTTCTACAATGCCCAAGTTCGAGAAGTCTTTTTATAAGGAAGACCCCGCCGTTGCTGCCCGCACTCCTGCAGAGATTGAGGCATTTAGGGCTGAGAAGCAGATGCGTGTTCAGGGACGCGATGTTCCAAAACCTGTTATTACCTTTGACGAGGCTGGATTCCCTAGTACGTATTTCTTAACCTATGCATATCAAAATCATGAATATCTCTAATAGTTTGTTTCAGGCTATGTCATGAATGAGGTCAAAGCTCAAGGCTTCTCAGCACCTACCGCTATCCAGTCACAGGGTTGGCCTATGGCTCTTTCTGGACGCGATGTCGTTGGTATCGCCGAAACCGGTTCCGGTAAAACTTTGACTTACTGTCTCCCTGCTATTGTTCACATAAACGCCCAGCCCCTCCTTGCTCCTGGCGATGGTCCTATTGTTCTTGTCTTAGCTCCTACTCGTGAGTTAGCTGTTCAAATTCAACAGGAGGTCGCCAAGTTTGGAAAATCGTCCCGTATTCGCAATACCTGTGTATACGGTGGTGTTCCTAAAGGTCCCCAGGTCCGAGATCTTTCTCGCGGTGTTGAGGTTTTGATCGCTACTCCTGGTCGTTTGATTGATATGCTGGAGACTGGTAAGACCAACCTTCGTCGTGTTACCTATTTGGTACTTGACGAGGCCGACCGTATGCTTGATATGGGTTTCGAGCCCCAGATCCGCAAAATTCTGAGTCAGATTCGACCTGATCGACAAACTTGCATGTGGTCCGCTACTTGGCCTAAAGAAGTCCGTCAACTTGCATCAGACTTCCAGAATGATTTTATTCAAGTCAATATCGGTTCTCTCGAGCTGTCTGCCAATCATAATATTCAGCAGATTGTAGAGATCATGAATGATTATGATAAGCGTGATAGGTAAGAGTTATTTCCAGACTCAAATAACCGGATTAGTACTAATTAATTAAAATTTACAGGCTTATCAAACACCTCGAGAAAGTTATGGATGATAAGAATAGTAAATGTCTTATTTTCACTGGTACTAAGCGTACAGCCGACGATATAACTAGGGTCAGTTTTATGTCGGTCTTTTTTATTGGTTATATAATATTTTTACTAACGGAAACAGTTTCTTCGGCAAGATGGATGGCCTTGTTTGGCTATTCACGGTGATAAACAACAAAATGAACGTGATTGGGTTTTGAACGAATTCAAGACTGGAAAGAGCCCTATTATGGTTGCTACCGACGTGGCCAGTCGTGGCATTGGTATGATCATTGCATATATCCTCCCCCTTCTTTCTGCCTCCCCTCTTGCGTGCTTGCGAACAGATGCTCTTCTCAACGCTTCGCCGGACCTACTCGTATATCTTGCCTATTATTCTGGTGTCTGTTGGTTCTCACCTATGAGAACTTTGATCTCGGGGTGCAGCAATATTGGAATCTCATGAATGTCTTCATTACCTTTCATTGGAATTGAGTGAAGGTGATGTTGTCTGGGCTATTCGTTGCTGCGCTGCACTTCCCGAGGTTTAGACAGCACGCCACAGGAGCTTGCAATGATGCAATGAACAAGATACCGAAGGCCGTGATAGTGAGTGAGACGCAGAATGGCGCGTCACGCAAACAAAACAGGGTTCTGGTAAAGTGTTAAAATGTGTGTTGGATGCTAACTTTTTTCCCGAAGATGTTCGTAACATCACGCACGTTATTAACTTTGAGTAAGTTCACCTCAGATTCATGTTTCTGATGATCGCTAACATCTATATTTTAGTTACCCAAATAACTCAGAAGATTATGTCCATCGTATTGGGCGAACTGGTCGTGGAGGGTAAGCAGATCCTCTAAATTTAAATAGCGAAAAATATACTAACCTTCAAATAGCGCCAAGGGAACTGCTATCACTTTCTTTACTACAAATGATGCCAAGCAAGCTAGAGATCTTCTTACTGTTCTAAGAGAAGCCAAGCAGCAGATTCCCCCAGAGCTTGCTGATATGTCCCGCTCCGGTGGTTTCGGCGGCGGCGGGCGCTATGGCGCTTCTAGGGGCCGTGGCGGTCCCCGCGGCGGCGGCGGCGGCGGTGGTGGTGGTAGAAATGATGGTAAGCTTTGCCGCTAAATAGCCCTACGCCACTAGTCCAGTTGTTAACATTTATGATGCAGGGACCACTTCATCTAACAGTGCGCCTTTGGGTCGCAGCCGCTTCTAATACTTATCTTTCAACATAGTAATTTTCGGCAGGCTTAGATTTCTTCGCTTGGGGGTCTTTTTTTTCATAGATTGGTTTGCTCACATAAAAGGGGTTTCGTTTCAGTTACTCACTTGCTTTCGATATTCACTCTTTAACACAGCTCACCATTGATTTCTAGTCTTGGCCAAGAGTTCATCTGGTATTTTAACCATGCTGGACAGGGTCAAGAACGGCTTCAATGGTACAGAATTTGTGAGGGAGAACAATGGAAATTCAAGCTGCTTTCTTATTGCGTTCCATAGTAATAAATTTAGACACATGTCTCTGAATGATTTGGCTCATGTGCAACATATGTAGGCTGAGGATAGACAGGGGAACCAGTTGTATATTGTTCCGTGACGTCTTCTGTGAAATTACCGTTACGAACTTCCAGATGCAGGGCGAGTAGCAAGGTATTAGAGCCGATACGATTGATTGTGTCTCGGTAATCGAGGGCCGAAATTGGATTGTCTTATTCAGTATTCGGCACTCACCGAACTAGGGTCTACTTTACCTGAGGCACCTCTTCGATATCCCCGTCCCAAGAGTATCCCTTTGTTTCAGAATGCGGAGCGGAAAAACCTGAGCCTGAGTCTTGAATGCTGACAACAAGGTTGGTCTGGTCTCTCTAAGCCAGGTGAGGGGGAGCGGTCGACTTTATTCGGGAATGCGGTTTGATTGTGGGAATCCCGAGGCAAAGGCTGCGAGGCAGGAACGATGAGGTCACTTTTGTGCGTAACCACGTCGAATATGATACATGTAGTTTCTAGAGGCGCAGGACGCGTAGAACGCCGACATCGCACACATCGCACACATCGCACCCACTCCATATCAGACGACGAGACGAACACCCCCTCCGGCATGAGTGTCACATTATCGTATTACATCTATTTTTATTTACTTATTCTTACTCTTATTTCACCTTATTAATTCCAACTTCCAATTTTTTGTCCATTTCAGTTTATTTTCATTTCACCAATCTGCAGATTGATAGTCAGGGGAACATTGGAGGGGGGAAAGGTGATGCAACAAATATCAAATTATACCAGGAAGCTGATCAATTGGTATCTTGACGCGGAGATGTAGGTTGTGGGTCATGCCTATACTTACCTAATATCTCGATCCTGTCTGGATGAGGCGCACTCTGCATCTCACGAGGATGAAGAATTCTTGGTTTTTGGGAGTGAAGCATGGAGGAGCACTCAATACAATGAGGAGCATCAGCAGCATCAGCAGGAGCAACAGAGAACTCCTACTGCCAAGAGACGTGAAGCAATCGATCGAACATGTTGCATTTGTCCAATGGTTAATCGTGCTGGCGGGGTAGGTAGCCCGGGACCTATCTTCCGGTCAAGAAATCATTAAAAACTTTATTTTGCCGGTATGCCGGTAAAGTACTTGCGGATTAGCTCAAAGCGGCAAGCCGTCAACCCCCCAAAATTTGGAAAACTTCCGCCGTCCTTGAGGTTCGGCAAGACCCTTACGTATATATATATAGGTAGGGTTTAAAGTGGTTCAAAGTTGTGAGAGCCACGAGGGTTTGGTGGTGTTGGTTGAGACCTTAACTCAGAGGTGCTAAATTGACGCGATAGAAAGTCTAGATTAGGATGCTGCCTAGTCTAAATCACCATACACGTGCACAAACACACAGACACAGGACGCACACCTCACTCATCATACAGTAATTGCGCCCCGTGCGGATGCTTGTATCTCGTCCTCCCCCATGACACTACGGCGTCATACTCGGCCCAGATAATCGGCAATCAGACCGGCATGTCCGGGCTCTACTTTCTTTGGGTGTTTTCCCTGAATAGGGTCACACTCTTCCGACCCGCGTGGATGGCTGGATGGATAATTTCAGCACACACAGACAGAGGTGTGGCTTGACTCTTTTTTTATTTTCTTTTTCCTTCCCTTTTTTCTTTTCTTTTTCGTCCCCACTTTCATGGTATGATACCTCCTCTAACCGCCCACCAGAACAGGTCTGGTTAGCAGAGAACAACCAATGGATCGATTTTGGCTTCCTGCGAATCGGGCCATCGCCGCGTAACGCAATCAAAACCCAGCATTTCCCAGCCACCTCTTCTCACACACTCCCATTCACACTCGCTCACACTCACTCACACACCACACCACACATCACACATCACACATCACACATCCCATCCTCGTAGCTGCCCCCCCTTCTACCCCCCCCCCCGCTTCTTGGTCGAAACGAACAATGCCATCCTCCAGGGACAACGACTACTGCAAACCCTCCCCAATCGTAAATTTGTCCCCGCCCAGGAAATGGGATACTAGATGCAAGCAAGCAGGTAACGCCTTGTGGAATGTTCAATGGAATGTTTCGACTCAAAGGTGCCATCGTCCAAAGCCACGGCTCTGGGACGTTTGTTCGCGTTTCCACAGATATTTGGTCACACCCTCCTTTTGACCGCACCGGGTACTGCTTCTATTAAGGGTACCGCACTTTTTTTTTTGTTTCCTGCATGTAGCTGTCTTTCAAGGAATTTTCCTCTTTTTTTTTTCTTCTTCTAAAGTATTTTCGCCCTTCTTTTTATGTACATTTATCCTGTTCGCCCGTTCAGGGCTCCATGATTTCTCTTCAACAGTGGGGTTTCGCACCCACTCCTGCGCGCGCCACACTCGTGTTCACGTGAGTTGTACCCATTCGCCCGCCACTGCCTGCCTGCTCTGCCCTGTGGGCGGGGTTTCGCCTTTTCCACGGAGGGGAAGTTCCCATTTGAAATCCGGATATTATTAATTCCGTATCATTTCTTTGTATACTATACAGAACCCTCCGACAAACGATTTGTCTCGAAAAAAAGTTATGTCGCCAATCGAATCACTCAGTGTGATTACCTCATATGATGTGTGTAGTAAGAGAACCGGAGAAGGAATGGAAGAGTTGCTGTTCCGGGGATATTGAATAAATCTCCGAAGTCATTTTCTCGTTTTGGCACTCTGATCCCTTAAGATCTGTGTAAATACTTGTCCTTGCAGCGTATCCCCTGCGTGTGGTGGGTAGCCTAGCCACCTTCCTTCCAGGAGTCAGTCGCGAACAACAAGCGATAGAGGCGGTGATGAGGCAGGAAAGCGTAACCAGCACACTGGTTCTCGGTTCCACGGCACCAGACCCCTCGCCCTCTAAAGTCTTCTGTTACATTTTTCCAGAGAGAGCAAAATCCCAGTGTTAACCCTGCCTATCTTGGATGTGCATCGTCACAGATTTTCCTCTCTTCTCCATTCTGTCCCGATTTTAGATTTTTCCTTTCTTTCCCTAAATAAATTTTATTTTTTATTCGTGTAATTTTTTTATCTTACTTCTAAAGTATTCTCCGCCGTGCCCAGTGTGCCCAGTTTGCCATCGTCGTCATCTCACAAATTTTTTTTTTGAGGGTTAACGGCACACACACACGACACACTCACATCACATCAAAGCGTGCACCCTTGCGTATCAAATTGACCTCATCCAGTGGACTGAGGAGCACGCCGCATCTGCTCCCCTCACTGCGGACACATAGAAAGTAATGGGGGTTGAGCAACGATGAGCGAGTAGGTATTTGTATATCGTTCGCGATTAAATCAATTGGATCTAGTTCAACTTATGTAATTATTATGGTTTTTTTTATCTTCTATGGAGCCTTGCACTTTTTCTGCCTCATCTTTTGAATGGGCTTTTCTTTTCCCTTTTTGCTTTTTTTTTGCTCTTTGTTCCACGTTCGAAATGGACAAAAGAATGTGTGTAGGCCGTTGCTTCTAGTGGCACATCATCAGTAAATGTGGAAATCGCCGGGGCCAATGGGAGACGGCATCCCACCCCTCCAAGTGTCTCCCACCCAGCGCTCGCAAAGCAACGCCGGCTGCATTAGCCCAACCATCCCCGTTTAGCACCCTGGCACACACCACACTACGCCTGATATTGCTTGGTGAAATTCATCCCATAACCCGCTCTTTACGCAGTTCTTGAACTTCTTCCTTCCTTGAGAAAGAACACTGGCAGCCTTTGCTGGAGACTTCGTAGAGACGACGAGGGGCTTCTCTCTCTCTTCACCTCTCTCTCTCTTCATCTCCTCTCCCTGACCCCCCTCCCTCTCCTTCTCTCTTCTTCCTCCTTCTCTCCCTCCTTCTCTCCCCGTCTCTTCCGCCCGCCGTTTACCACCGGGCTATTATCCCCACAACTGACTGGACTCCACTTAGTTGAATTCCGTCACCACTACCGCTAGACCACCGAGTCACTAGAGCCCAAGGCTGTGCGTGTCGTAGTGTGCGTGTGTGTGTGTCGGAAAGAGAGTTAGAGGACTGACGGCCAAATAATAGCCCTGGGTAGCGTTGCCTTTTTTTTTTAAAGTTCGACGACGCGAAACAAAAATATCCAACGATCACCTTACCTTCTTTTCCCCAATCCAAAGCCCCCCCCCCCCCAAACCCAATCCAATCCATCCCATCCCACATCCCACTTACACATACCATTCTCAATCTCGACACCCCGGGTCTTCTTGCTTCCTTCTCCCCTAAGATCTCACTCTCGTCTAAGTGCCTGCGTGTGTGTGTGTGTGTGTGTGTGTGTCTGTGTGGAACTACTACTACATTACATTACATTACTACTACTACTTCTGGCTTTCCTATCCTCTCTCTCTCTATATCCCTTCACTTTGCCCTTTGCCCTCTGTTGCACCACCCTGATCAAACCTGTCCGTAACTCTCTTTCTTTCGCCCCAAAAAACTGTCACCCAACCACTACTTACATATACACCTGCTACCTACCTAGTCACTTGAAATCACACTCACTCACACTCACAATCAAATAGTACTCCTACCGTTGCACCGACCGCTGTTGCACCAATCAACCAACCCTACCTAGACGTCAGTCGACTAGATCAATTGTAAGAAATCGATCTTAGGTTTTGGAGATCATCCCGCATTCATCCTTCCACCCAAGGACACTTCACCCAGAATAGCATGTCCCTTGCCTTCTCTGCTGCCCCGGTTAACCATCATAACGGCTCTCACGCTCACTCTCAGCATTACGGCTACAATCACTCTATGGACAGAGGGCCATCCGATTATCAACAATCTGGTTTGCCATCATCTGCGTCATATTCATCTTATAGTAGCCAACAGCAAGCAGAGCCTCAATCTGCAGATCAACCTACATCAAGTTATCAGACACCTTCTCAGGAAGTGAGGTCTACTTCTTCTACATATTCATCATCTGCTACCCCGTCATCTGAATACGGAGGTACTGTTAGTTCTTCTTCGAGAACCCCCACATTTCCTCCTGACTATAACTTGGGTGCACACCGGTATTCGGAAACCTCACGTTATCACCCATCAAGTTCTACTGCCGGAGGTATGTGTATATCATTGTTTCCCTGTTTTTTTCCTTTTTTCCCTCCCCAGTCAGTACTATAAAGCGGTTACCTAACCCATGCAAAGACCCTAGCATTCCTGCTCCCAGTACACAGTACGCACCACCGCCAAACCAGCAATACGCACACTACCCACCCCACAACCCTCATCAAATGTCGGAAACCTACTCTAATGGTGGCCATCCCAATTGGCGCCCTGAATGGGGTCCACCTCAACCATCGTACCATATCAATGGTCAATATACTACGCATGGATCGCCTACTACAAGTGTAACATCATTGTCCCCAGGTGGTACACCAGTCAATCGCAATGTAAAACAGCCGAATCGTAAGCGCATTTCCGACCAGACAGCACAACATCCGTTGTCACAGGTATATTCATTCGTACCAATCCCTGGGGCGCAGCAGCACAAGCGGCCTCGTAGGCGATATGAAGAAATTGAACGAATGTACAAATGTGGGTGGAATGGTTGTGAAAAGGCATACGGGACATTGAATCATTTAAATGCGCATGTCACAATGCAAAGCCATGGTGTTAAACGTACCCCAGAAGGTATTTACTTTTTTCCCCTTGAGTTTACTTTTTTTTTTTTTTTCCTCTCGCGTACTCCCTCGCGCTTTTGCCCTGATTTTGTGGAGGTCGATTGATTCACCCCAGTTGTTTTTTTTTGTGCGACTTACACCTGCGGAGACGCCCTTTAACGCGTTCTATTTAAAACCCTTAGCAATTATTAACGTTGTCACGTGAACAGAATTCAAGGAAATTCGCAAAGAGTGGAAAGCGCGTAAGAAGGAAGAAGAGGCCCAACGAAAAGCCCAAGAGGAAGTGGAACGCCAACGGAATGCTGAGAGTGGTTCGGGGGCAGAGGTTGCCCAGGTTACCCCTGGAACAGCTGCAGCGGCATCAAGTGCGCAGTACAGCACTGGAATGGCTCCTCGTCAACTCCCTCCAATCGCCTATCAACAGTCTCCTGTGGCCAGCGTTCATTACCCCGCAGCGCCAACAGCGACTATGGACCCAATGCAGCAATACCAACAGCCTGCAATCTATGGGGCTTACCAGCAAACGTCTTATCCACAAGGCCCACAGCAAATCTTCCCAGGCCAAACTCGCCAGGCGCCGATTCCTCCTGCAAATGATGAACCGGATGCGGATGCTGACGCGGACCCGGATGTTGCTTCGGCTCAGCAATCTTACAACCAGTAAATTACATCAATCGGGATTGTTTACTATGAAGCAGCAATTCCCGTATTTATAAATATTATGCTTTTCGATAAAATAAAAATTCACGACATGATGTGCGACGACTGTTTCCTATTGAGGGTCACGGTTTTCTTTTTTTGTTAATCTTGCCAGACTTGGGATATTGATGGGTGCGACAGTTTGGGAAATAAGCACATTCGGGTATATGAATCACTTTTTTTCCCCCACGTATTTGTCAACAGACAATACTTGCTTTTTTTTCCCTGCCTCGACCTCTTCTTTGCTTGCTCTTGGCAAGAACAATCAACCTACCACAAATTGTCTACTGTTATTAGCTCTCGTACTTTTCGATGTTTATCTTTTTTTCTTTCTCGAATTCATATGTACCGTTTTTTCGCCCGAAAAAGAAAATATTTCCTGTGGGTGGAGAATATAGATCTCAACCTATTGTTGCTGTTGTTTCCTTTCTTCTTTTTGTTTAGGGGGCAGGGGGTTCTTTTTCTCTTTAGATTGGGGGTCCGGTTACATTTTTTTCCTTTCATCGTTTTTTTTTTTGTTCCCAGTCATCTTTACTTTAGGTAAATAATGACTGAGAAGAGAATTAGGAGAAGAAACAACGCGAAAGAGGGGGACTTGTATCAAAAACCCAGTCTCTATATTGTTTCATTTTTAATCCTTCTCTGCACATGTTTTTTTTTTTTTTTTTTACAGGGTGGCTAACTACTGTTTTTAACTTTTCACATTCCTGGTTGGAAAGTCCCCGATTTTTTTCTTTCTTTCTCTTGGGGGCTGTTTGTTGATAATTACTTCCTGTGAGATTTGTAAAATAATGAGCATGTACCGGTAAATAAAGAACAACCGACCATTTTGCTTGCCCTGTGTGAGCTGTCGTTATGTACATTTTGACGAATCCATTTTCGCGGGTGTTCTAACCTAGCGCGTCTATGGTGCTTTTTTTCTTTTTTGTTTTTTCTTCTAGCCACGACATTCTGTGCAGTTACGTCTTTTGTTATCGCTTGCGGTGGACGCGAGAAAGCTTCTTTTACGCCATCCATTTTGCCTTGTCCGTCCGAAAACCTGGTTTGCGGTATCGTCTATCTAACGCCTCGCGCTAGAATCTTGCTCGCTCGCGAATTTAGCACATGCTTTTTTTGGTGGGTCCCTATACTCTCTATGCTCTTTCTAATTATTTGTTTTTTTGGTACTTGCATTTGGTGTTTCTAGTGCGCTTCCATATCAGGTTCCATAAGGTGGGGGCTTTTGCTACGATCGCTGCGCGGCGGCGTTGCTGGTTTAAAAAAAAAAGCTACTAGCTTGTTTGTTATATTTCTTTTCTTTTTTCTTTTTCCAAAAAAAAGTACTACTTCCGTTTATTAATCAACAAAATAACATAGTAGGTCTGTGAGGAATATTACCGATCCCCCAGTATGTAGAGTATATATATAAACGCAATACGGGAAGAGGGTTACCGAGATTAGACGCACTGATATCAATGTGCTGCAAACGAACGTCAAGGCTCAGCTGGAGTTGCCCGTGAATCATAGATCCTTTTTTTTCCTTTTTTTTTCCTTCTCCTTACCCCTCTCACTATTATATATGATTCTCTAGATTCAGGTTCGATTGCCTAGTTTGGATATCATGTAGCTGCATAATAGTTATAATTTTTGTTGTCGTTATTGTTGACCCCCACATACAGCTTGGTTTTATTTTCTTTTCTTTCCTCCCCTCCTACTTTCGTATATGTAATCATGTCCCGATTCTCCGGCGGCGACGGCGGGGGCGGGGGAGTTGCGGTCATTGTGCAGTATGTACCGGTAAATTGCATTTGTACCCCCATAAACGTGCACCCCTCCCGTTGCAACCTATCAGTTTGTGCATCTTCACCTGCGCATGCATGTGCCAAGAACGACTACAGGGTTTCTCTCAACTCATGCATCGCCCATAACCGAAGGACAGGAATAAACAAATAAATAAAACAGAAGAGGGGGGGAGAGAAAAAAAGTAATTAGGGCAACCTCGGTAAGGAGCGAAATTTGGGAAGACAGGCCCCCCGTTTGTAGAGTAACATTGGTGTAGACGGACATGGGTACGTCTTTTTTTACTCGGGCGGTACCGGCTAGTAGAATTAAAGGGTTTAACTGGAAACCCAACAGATCATACGGACTGTGTTCGGCAAATTTTTGATTCGAAGGTGCGAGCCGCAAGGTATACAAAGCAGCACTATAATCCCAACTGAAGCTTATCACAAACCTAACCCAAGGTCTTCCAAGTAAATTCTTGGCCACCGCATCTAGACCACTATGACGATAGGTATTGATCCCTGATGTCGCTAAATAGACGGTATATAAGATGTTTTTTTTCGTATTTTTCGTATTTTTCGTATTAATACCAAATCCAAATCGATAAATGATCCACAGCTCTACCATTTAGATTAAGCTAGAGCTGTTTTAAACCGTTTTTGCTGCCTAGGTCTACTAAGACTTGGGAACCTGGCTGCAGCGGCCCGCCCCAGGTTTTTTTTTTGCCCCCCATCCTGATTGATCTACAAAATACCCCATTTAGAAAAGGGAGAAAGAAGAGGGGGGGGTAAAGCTTACGATATGGGCTGACAGGAAGATCTAGCCGGAGTTTGATACATGAAAGTTAGAGAACACAAAACCGCAACAGCTCAGTTCTTGCATGCTGTTCATATGATTTCCACAACCCTTGGCAAAGGTTTTGGATGAATCCTAGTCATTGTTGGAGCAGCTACCTACCGACAAAGGTATCTATCCCTACACCTTGGGCACAAGTTAACTCCCAGCTCCTATACCAACCCCCCACACGATCTCCTTTTACCATTTTTAGCAGGTATTCTTAAGGGAGTTCAGGAGCTGGGAGATTAGCACCCGGGAGTTTTAAGTTATACTGCTTAGCCGTGTAGAGGCCCAAACATACAAGACCCAAGGATGCAGAATCTGATCATATTATTGCTTGCTATAGCAGGACTATGATGCACTAGCACCAGAAGCACGCAGGTTGTGTGACCTACCATCTTTATTCGAATTTATAATATTTTAGGAGTTATATTTAGTATAAAGGAATTGTGTTCTATAAAAAGAGTCTATATCGACCCATGGGTAAATAGGAATATAAAACACCGAGTGATACCATATGACCTGTGCCGTAACCGCCTGGGTAGCCTAAGCTATGATAGTATTAGATGAGCGTATTAATTAGAGGTCCCAGAAGTCTAACTTCGGCCAATAGACCAAAAAAAGTCGCCGGTAGTAATTTAACACAAATATTAGAGTGGTACATCAATAGTATAGTCTATTCTTCGGCGGCAATAGCGTTATAGCTTTTGTGTAGTAGAATCGCGCATTGCTATACCATACTAAGAGAGGCGTAGAATGAAGGAAAATGCGATTAGGGCAAGCCCGGGGAGGACCGAAACCTGAAGAGGAGGAATTAAGCCCATGTTCGATTGTACAACTCTACCAGTGCATATTGGCACATAATATTTATCGCATGTATGGCACGGTCTTATGCAAGTATACACAAGGAGCTTTCATCCTAATTACTTCTAGACTGTCTTTTATGCCCGCTAGTATCGGATCGGAAGTCCGATTGCGCCTATTTAGAGATTTTGGGAAGTAGACCCTCCCCTAGTCTGTGTATCCGTCTGATGGTTGTTTATGATATACGGAGATCTTTCCAAATCTCCTCCACAGCTGTTCATGCGTAAGCACTAGCGTAAGGTTACCAATGTCTCTGAGATGCAGAATCCTGTTTCCTGGTACACATAGCTACTATTCGCGACTTGCAACAGAACCCCGGAATTGATACTCAGCTGTATGTACCTACTCTACATTAAGAGCCTCAGCCTTACTGCAGCGGCGCAGCAAATGATTCCATGTTTTTTTTTTGCGCCATTTCCCCGCCTCCTGTCTGCGCCTCCTAGCTCAACGTGGGGCTTACTCTTATCAACGTACCTCTATATAAAAGGATCATATAGACGGATATACTTCCGAGTAAGGAAGTAACTGCTTAGCTCACGAAACCTTATAACGTCACCATGCTTCCCATTGTAAACAGATTTAAGTGAGTGGATTTTATGTTGTCCGCGAGACGCGTGTATACCGTACGTAACATAATCCACAATCTATGCGATACGGTTCGGAAACATCAACATCGAAACGGAAAAAGAAAGTGGAGCCGGGAAAGGTATTGATTTCTCGAAATGGACTGCTGAAGGATCGTAAAGAAAGGAGCCGAGACGAGACATTGGTGATTGAACAGGGACAGGTACAGGGGGGGAACCCCTCTTCTCCCCTTACCGACATTAAGACAAAGTGGTGTGTGTGTGGTGGTAGCTGTGGGAGGTTGCCCAGGTTGGTAGGGGGGGGTGTGATTCTAGGATTTTCTAGAGCTCAGCAGCAGGAGTGGAGGAAAGGAAATCCTTGCCGCCCCCTTCACCCGATATCTAGCCTCTAGCTTCGGAGCCTGTTCCCAGCTGACGATCATTAACTGCCATGTGTTCATTCACCTGGTTGATACCCAAGAAAATCCAAGACACAGAAAGGGGTGATAGCACGCGGAGGGGCATGATATGAGACGACGTGACATTGTTGAGTGAGTGATGATTCATGATACGTACCTAGGTCTAGAAGCATGTGTTTGGAATGTCATGAAATCCCGCCCCCCTCCACCCCTGGAAACCGAGATGAACCGAGGATATTCCTTCACGGACGAAGGCGTTTCCGGTTGTACACCTCTTTGTAACTCGAGGCATGCCCTCTCTCTGTGCCCTGTACGACCTGGCCTGCATCAATTTTCTTCAACAATTTTCTCCACCACCCAATAACACACCTCTAGATGCCGCCATATGCGGGATGAAAAAGCCCCATGTCTTCAAATTCTCAATGTGGACGTAAATCACGAGCGGGAACTCTATATTGTGGCCGAAGCCAAATGGATGTACTGTACAGTACATGTAGTATGTAGTATGTACCCCCCAGAAAGTAGCATGCGGGGTGGAAAATAAAATAAAATAAACCCATGTCTCAAAGATACAGGACTTACGTAGTGGTAACAAGAAATTGAGGCTCCCCAAAAGTCTCATTCATTAAAATACCCTGGTGAGCGCACAATCCTCTGAATCACTGTGCACATGTAGATAATAACCATGCCAATAAATTGATTTTCACCGCGTAAAGATAGCGGTCACGAGGATACTATACCGTTGGGGTAGCATCCCGTTTATCCTACGACCTGCATGAGCATTCAGTACGTAACAAAAAAACTCGATGTTTGAGCGCGTATTTATCGGAGCAAAAGATATCACCGCACATCCCGTCGCGGTAACTCGGCAACCGCCATTTGAAGGGGTGAAGAATCGAGAGGCGGGTTCTTTCACACATCACATCATCAATCAGCAAAAACGGCACAGACGGATCCACGGATCTTAAACATCCCGCGAAAAATATCCCTTTTCCATTTTTCCTTGTATGCATGCCCCAAGGAGTGTATGCCTAAGTACATGATTTAAACTTTTTTTAATTCCCAAAGATGTTCTCCCCTAAAGGTTCGCAGATAGAAAGGAAAGAAGAAAAAAAAAAAGGGAACTCGTAACTGTACTAAAAAGAACTTTGCTAAAATAAAAACACCTATAACAAACTACGTTCTCATCGCTCCCCCGTGGAAGCCAGACTGTTGGTTAAATTGAACGTTCTTGTTACCTCGGCCCCTACCCTGTCCGCCTCCTCTACCGCCTCTGCCGCCCTCATGGTCCCCGCGTCTGCCGCCCCTACCACCCCTACCGCCGCCCCTTCCACCTTGACCACCCTCAGGGAACCCACCTTGGCCCTGGGTCTTCTGCTCCAAGACCCGCTCATTCATCTCCATTAAGCCGCTAGCTTTGTCGCTTAGGGTCAAAGCTAGTGTCTGGAGACGTGAGAGCTCGACGCCCTTCCTGAAGATGATGGCATTGTTGACTTGGTCTAATGCAGCAGCGATCTCCTCATGGGCGATCATCTTGCTGACTAAAGCCGAAACCTTACGCTCGGAAAGGTCGAACATTTCTACTAGTCGGGAAATTGATAGGGTATCGTAGAATGGCGCATAGGTGAATAGATATGTCCGCAAACCCTCTTCTTGAATTTTCTCGGAGAGCATATCCTTGATTTTCTGTGGCTCCGGTAGAAGGTCCCAGATCTTAATGGCATGGATGAGTTCACTGGACCGTTTCCACTCTCCAGCAGCGAGTGCCTTGGCAGATTGCATAACGTGGTCACGGGTGTTTTCCGCAGGGCCTGTGAAGATTTGTCTCTCATGGTACTCAAGCATACGGCGGAAAGTTTTGCTGATTACCCTCTTCTTTAAATCAGGAGAAGATCCGGTGGCTGCTAAAGCCGGGATTTCGAGTAACATTGAGCAAGTAAGATAGGCACATTCTAAAAGTTCCAGGTTGATGTGCTGGTGGAACGGAAGTTGCCTCTGTCGTTCAAGACGTTCCTGTTCGGGGCTGACCTGTGAATATCTCTGGATCTGAACACCCTGGGCTAACATCTCCTTCAATCTACCAGTACCACAAATCTCCTGTAGGCAGGTCTGGGCCTCATAGATCAAACCAGCACGGAAAGCACAAAGTCCAACCTGTACAAGGGTCCTGTTGTAGAGAATCTGGGTGCTAACATCAGCGACGTGGATGTTCTCTTGAAGATGCGACATGAGCATCAAATCGCGAGCCTTGTAGAATTTATTGTGGAGGGCATAGTGGTAGATGTGACAAAGCATGGCACGGGTGCGGAGGACGGTAGCATCATGCTTGTAAAGGTATGTGCAAAGAGTATACAGGAGATCGCTGGCAACTGTTGAGGCATTCTTCGCCGAAATCGCAGAGTCAAGGCCTGTAGGGATTGCCTTCCAGGCGTTTTCCTCGACAGTGACAATAACTTGTTCAGGCTATGCATCGTTAGCTCTTGGCACGCAAAAATGATGTATATAATATCATTACCTTGAAGTACAAATGCTCCAATCTGCGCATGATAACACGATTGATTGCCTCATCAGTAGGAATATTCTGGTTTCTATGTAACCTTTCTAGGTAGAGCTGATTACGGAGAATAGTAGTGTAGAGAGCACCTTCGTCACTAAGCCTATCGATATACTCGGTGGTATGGGGATCAATGTGTTGCAAAGAACGAGTGAGTTCGTCATCGAGTCTGTCAACGAAGGAAACAACACTTCCAGGGATCTTGAGGACCTCGCCAGCAGCTGGCACAGGCTGCTTTTCATCGTCGTCCCATTCCTCGGCATTCTCAACTACCACATAATCTGGGTTTGCCTCAAGGACTTCTAGCAGGGTGTTGAACTCTCTCTCAGCACTACCAGCGAATTAGTTGCAAACTCAAAAACAATAGCAAATATGCATTTGAACACTTACGATTTCCATTGTTCGGCAGACATATAAGAAAGGGCACCGTAGGTAAGATCAAAGCGGGTAGAAATGAGAGCTAAAAGAACCTTGATCTTTTGGTATGGTGTTTGGGCAACCTCATACAACCTCTCCATAACCTTGATCTGCTCGCCTTTATCTGTGTTCTTTTTCCCCCTAGCTTCGATAATGCCTCTCAGATGCTTAAAAATACTTTCCGGGGTGTAAGTTAAAGCTTTCCCACTTCTTCCAACAGTTGCAAACCCCTCGTCGTCACCTTCGCCAGCTTCATCCCCGTCCTCAGACACCCTTATAGCTCTGGTGGTTGCCTGGGGTTCTGCCTCCTTCTTATCCTCCCTCATAAAATTTTCTGGGTCCTTCTTGTAATCCTCAATCTCTTTCTCGTAGCTGCGGTTATTACGCTTGAGACGTTGTTTAATGATGTTAAGGGCACGAGCATTGGCAGCATTCATCTTCTTGGCAGCAGCCTTGTCCTTAAGAGTCTCATTCATGAAATCCTCCAAGTCTGCAACAATTTTGATGTAAACCTTTGGGGTAAGGGATTCTGTAGGCTTTGAGACAACTTTGTTGAGTTTATCGAATTCTATATACCACGAAATTAGTTAGTCTCTCTTATCACGATAGTTGCCCCACCAAGCTACCCCGCCCCCGCGCTCATTAAAGCATTCGAGAGATTTCGGTACGAACCCGCAGAAATGAGAACCCAGTCATTAATCTTTTGCCCATTCTCAATAAGCTTAATAGAGGTCTCAATCTCCTCCATCCTTTTGTCCCTCTGACTCCTGACAACTCTCCGGTCATCGTCTACATCGCTTTCATCATCGCTTCCACCTCCCCCTACCAAGAATCGCGTACCACCAGCATCATCGCCAGAGGCTTCCTCATCAATACTTGGGTCTTCAGAACCTGATTCTGAAGAGCTTCCCTCCTCTACCTCTGACTCCTCTTGTTCAGAGTAGAGTTCTTCATCGGAACTGCTGGTGTCGCTATCGCTAAGACCACCATGGAAAAATCGAGACATGATTGCTAGTCGAGATGTAGAGACCGCTGGGGCTGTTTAGGGCAGCTATTTAATCTGATGGGCTCAATGCCGGCGCTCGTTAGTCGTTCGATAAAGTGGGGTGTGATGGTTGTGATTCACAATGCCTAACAAAAAAAAAAACATGTGTGTGGCCAGGGCTATCTCCACTCCTAACCCTAAGGGCCTCAGGTCACGAGCGGGTCACAGTAGTTTAAGAAACTACATGTATGTAGATAATATTAACGTGTTTTATGTTACCGCCTAACAGCTCAAGGCCGTGTAACCGCTCACTGAGATATTTTTCGCTCTTAGAGCTTATATAAAATAATTAAGGCATAGGATATATACAGGAGGTAACTATAGAGCCTCTATAGACTATAAATACATACATATATTCAGCCAGAGACTATAGTATGAAAAGAGGGGATAGATTGGGTACACTATTTTACCAAATACAGTAGAAATCCTGTAGTAATATTATAGGATACAAGAGTAGTACAGTATTCTTGTCTAAATTCTGGTTTAATACGGTATTTCCCTTAAAATGCTGCAGTAATACTATAGTGGTTTCACCCTGTTTTTTCGTACTGTATATACTCTGCTGAATACTGAAAAGTGCTTGTTTTGGGGAGAATTTACTAGTTAGGAATAGTTGAAGGATTTTTTAAAACTAGAAAGGTCATTAAAAGACAACTAGAAGTATAATGTTATTTTGGGGTCCATCCAATCATCTTATCCTGATACTACTTTGTATGGAGCTAGGAGTGTCTTAGATGAGCTGTTAGAGGTCATGGGCTATTAAATGGTAAAACATGTTATAATTGGCTTTTTTGAATTAGTGGATTATATATTTACTTAGTAGGGAGTCATGGTAAATATGATAAGATAAGTTCATGTTTGGTGTGGGCACTTGCTTGTTGGTCTAGATTCTCACGGGGGAATCTTGAAGACTTGTATGTATGCTATTCTGTTAAGCTATTGGGGACTTTACGAATACATGTGTAAGTTTGGGTATATATCCACGTGTACATGTAGTTATGAAGGGGAGTTCTTTGTTCTAGGGGACTTTTGAGACCCTGCAAAGAGCGGCTTCCTTTATTAGGAGACTAGTTCGGTAAATTACATAAAGTACCTTTTAAGATATATCAACTTTTCTTACTGGCAGGCGATTTTCTATGGATCGAAGTACTTTGCTTTTCCTCCTGGGGATAAACGTGCGTGCTCGCCCAAAGAGGACAAGAAACGGGCTATAGGAATATGGTTGATAATCCGTTCTTCGTGTAACTACAAGTCTATACTAGACCTAAACTCATGGTACATCACTCGCATGCCTATTACCCTAATACCAGAGGGCTCCTAGACTAGAAAAAAAGCCTGGCCCCTGAAAGAATCATGGGTGCCAGGGATTCAGGGAAGTCTTTCCTATTTAATCATCGAACGTAATGGGAAAAAAGAAGAAAGTTGTGATAATGAATTAAGGTGACAAAAGAGAAAGGACATCAACTGCTAGTCCTTATAAGAATCGTTTCCAACATCTCCCGTGTCCACAATTCATTGCCCTAGAACATGTATTCACCCACCCACCCTTCTTGGCAAAGTAAAAAACAAAACAAGAAAGCACAGCATCTTCTATGCGTAGTGCTTTGTACCCCAGACCATCTCAGATCAATTGGACAATTTTATCTCGGTGCACTCGGTGCACTGGTGTTGTTAAGGTAGACAAGAGATCACCTTACCCCCCACTCATAAGATCATACACGTTCATAACCAAGCGAAAGGGAGAAAGAAAGAAAAAAATATGCTCGTGTTCATGCAAACAAATTTCACAAGACCCGCCCCGCCCACTGTAAGAAAATTAGACCCCCGCCTCAAGCATAATTCCTGCTCTACCCCCAGTGCTGGTTGAAAAGCCCATCCTCCAGTGTCCGATCCTCTAACGTCCTCACAACATTCTGGCTTCGGTACTGAGTTCCGCCCCGACTTTGTCTTCGGCCTCGTCCCTGCCCAGGCTGGTCTTCTGGGATTCCACCAGGTGGCGGAGGGAAATAAGCTGGGCTAGGCTGGAGACGGATCGGCTGGGTGGGGTCCATCATCGATGCAGCTCGCTGAATCTGTGGGGGGACGCCATCAACCATGGTAGCTGAGCGTTGTCTGGCGGATCTTTGGCTGTTTTGCGCGTATAATTGTTGTTGTTGGGTGGGGTTGTATTGGTTTGATGATGAAATCTGCGCAGGTTGTTGTGCATGTTGCTGCATTAAGTTAAGTTGATTCCCATACTGATTCCCACCGGAGGTGTACGCTGGAGGTGCTGTCTGCTGCTGCTGAGGCTGCTGAGGCTGCTGCTGGGGTTGCGTAACATACATGTTGTTGTACACGGCAGCAGCAGCAGCAGAAGCAGGCGCAGCAGGTTGTGAGTGACTAGATGCTTGGTAATTTGCTAACGGAACACCTGTCGAATAGCCGGTTTGGGCTTGTGCGGCATGCGCTGCTTGTTGAGCCTGTTGTTGAGCTTGCTGCTGAGCTTGCTGCTGCTTTTGCCTAGCTGCTTGTTCTGCTCTTTGCTGTGCTTCTACTGAGGACATAGGGGATTTTTGTGGCTGTGGTGTTTTGAGGTTCATTGGGGGGATGAAGGGACCAGTATATTTCTGTTGTGTAATGAAGGGATGCATTTTTGCTTGCTGTGGGGACCATCTCTCCATAGGATTAATATTGAGAAGACCACGAACGAAATCAATGAACGCTATTCGGTTATTCATTTCTGTAATAGACACATTAGTATACCCTAATTAAGAATTGGGTGTTTTATTAATAACAAACCCCTTTCCTGCTCAATCGGCTTCATGCTTTTCCTAGGCATTGAATATTGTCTGATAATTTCAGGTAAAGTAGTAGCTTGGAAGTATTTTTTACTTGGCTGCTCCTTTGTTCCATGCTCTCTCGAATATTTCTCCATGCTCTTGAGTTGATAAGTCTTTCTTCCGAACTCATCATGAACCTTCTCGAAAAATTCACCTGCCTGCTTTCCCATTTCAATCATCCACACTGGAGGCATACCAAGCATCTCAACGATTCTAGAGACCTGGTTGTATTCAGAGCTGCCTGGAAATAATGGGAGCCCCAAAAAGAGCTCTACCACAATACACCCGAGAGACCACATGTCGATAGAAGATGAGTATCTAAAAAAATTTATGAGCTATTCTCAGGCTAAATATAAGAGGGCTACTTACGGCAAACCTAGAAGCACCTCAGGAGATCGGTAGAACCGAGATTGGATATAGGTGTATACAGTTTGCCGTTCATCACACGCAGAGCCAAAGTCGATAACTTTGATTATCGGGCTTTCCAAACTAGTCATCCACAGCAATTAGATTCTACTATTTCATAGAGTACAAATCACTTACTTCTTTAGCAGAATGTTCTCAGGCTTCAGATCGCAATGGATAAGTCTCGCTTTGTTTAAAAGACATAGCGCATTCAACAATTGTTGCGCAAAAACTCTTACAAGTGTCGTGCTTAATCCTCGGAACTGATTCTGTTTGATAAGTTCATAAAGATTGACACTGAGAAGCTCAAAGACAAGGCAAAGATGCTGTCTATGAATAAAAGTGTCCTTTAACCGTAGAATATGATGGTCATCATTTTTGTCTAATTTGCTGTTGAGCTAAGGTTCGTACCAAATTATTAGCAAGTCAGCTATCCAAGGCAATCCTAGTAACACGCTAGTGGCTCTTACCAAATCCAGGACAGAGACCTCCATCATACTCTGGTTAAAGTATGCCGTCCTATTCTTCACCACCTTCACGGCCACAACTTCCTGTGTCTTTAGGTTTTGGCATTTTACTACTTGCCCGAAAGTTCCCTGCCCTAGAACATCCAAGATCAAGTACCGATTCCTATTACGCAGATTGCCGTCAAAAACCATGATAATCCAAAAAGATGGAAGTAGGCTATCTCAAATTCAAATAGACGTACTTTGTTTCTTCTGATCCAAGGATATCATTCACATATAGAATATAATCACTGTCCTCGTTATCGTAGCCATCATTCTTTACGCCCTTACTTGGCTTGGTTAAAACTCGCCGGGGGTTCCGTGATGACTCGTATTTGAAGTTAGGATTGCATATCCGGTACGTCGCAGGCAGGTAGCTTGTCAGGGCTTGCAAGGGCTATTTTACCTCAGATGTTAGAATAGTTTAAAGAAGCTTATCATATGAGATGTTAAAAACATACGCCGATAAAACCACCTTCAGGGTTTGCTCGCCTGAAAGCAGGTTGGGCATTCGTCTGCGGATTTAAGTCATTGAGGCTAGTTACTCGTGAGAACCTTGGTGGTGGGTCTCTAGGGGGCGACTGATGACGAGATAGTTGGTCGTGTGTGGAGCCGTGAGGTGCTGTAGTTGCAGACTGGGGGTAATAGCCCCCCCGTCCACTGCTTGGGTCGGAACCTACAATTTGATGTTAACATAATAAACTTAGCCAAGGGCTATTGATGGACGCAAAGACCTGAAGCAGACTGCTGCTGTTGTAATGGGTGTTGATAGTTTTGCATTGATGGTGGTGCACTCGTTCGTGGGGATGCAGTAGTATTTTGAGAATAATAAGATCCCGAAGTATTAGAATAATTCGGCCGTGAAGGAGATTG
This sequence comes from Verpa bohemica, assembly GCA_033030345.1. Taxonomy (NCBI): domain Eukaryota; kingdom Fungi; phylum Ascomycota; class Pezizomycetes; order Pezizales; family Morchellaceae; genus Verpa; species Verpa bohemica. The sequence goes on from JAUFSE010000003.1 coordinate 957,159, forward strand.
TCGGGACTGATAGGTTGGCATCTGAGGGTAGCTTGACTGTTGTGTAGCAGGAGCAGTGTATGGAGTCTGTGAGCTCGAACTAGTGTTCATTGGAGAGTACCTTTGAGAGGCAGAAGATTCTTCCGAGCCTAGATAAGGCTGGCGGGAGCTTTGAGCCTGCTGATACTTTGTCCGGTTATATAGGTCTGCATCCTGCATCTGCACGTCCATACTATAGTCCGAGTTATTTTCTAGACGAGTGGTTGGTGAAGTTACTGCTGACAAGTTTCCCGATGATGTTCCATGATAAGCCTGATATGGCTGCTGGGTTGACGCCGCGGACGCCGTCATAGTTGTTAGTTGTGGCGGTTGCTGAGGATTAGGATCTCGGGAGTGCTGCCCAGCGGAGCTACCCTGTGGGAGTACATTGGCTGGATATCGCTGCTGACGATTCGCAGAGGAGTCCCCGGAAAAGGCTGTCCAGGATTCCATGATGCTGGAATCACTAGTGAAATCACTCTATTGGGGAGAAAGGGACAGTATAGCGGGACTGCTCGGAGGTCTCTTTGGCGCTGACTGGACCGAATGCGCTTAAGGTGTTGATACCGAAACAGCGACGAAACCAGCCAAACCTCGAGACTAGCTACACTTCACTCTGAACGAAGTTCACAGATAAACAAGCTGGTGAAGACGAAGCCCGGGCCTCCAAATTGGCCCACTGTAGTGACGATGCCAGGAATGGGGGTTGAGGGCAGTTTTTCTTCCCCAACAAGCGGTAGATTGGAGGGGTGATGTTGCTTGGGGTCGATTGACCGTTGGGCTGAGGTACGTTGGCTAGTCGTTGTTGGCGGGGAAGCAAGTGCAAACGCGGCGGTCGCAACGTGCAGGGAGTCTTCACTAAAAGAGGGGATAGAGCTTCAAGAAGGAAAAAAATTATGTATGAACGTCACAAAACGAAAGAGAGAGCGGGAGATAGGAAAGCGAGGGATAAAAAACTACGAAGAAAAAACATAAATGACCAACCCAACAAGTAAGTATGACTATGGTTTATTGGCAGGCACTAGACACATTTACGAGGGAATGCCGCAACAGGTTGGAAGAATTACGCCCACCAATGCGTCCAAGAGAAAGCTGCGCTCATAGGATCAATGCTTGCGAATTGGAATAATTGGAGGGCCGGCGGTGGTTCAAATCAGGGCATTTGTATGGTATTATTGCCTGTGGGTAAGCGCTGTTGGGTTCCTTTGGTCGCTACGATAGCGGTTGGAGAACCTTGAAAGCGGTCAATTAGGGTTGCTTCCCCTACATTTATACTCCATTCGGCCATTTGCTTATTAGGGTCTCTGTAGGACATTAAATGTAGCTAAAGTAAAAGCATTTATAGTTAAATGGTCTACTATGGTGAATTTTCTGTAGATCGATATTTTTGAAGCATTTTATTAACCCTTTGGGTATTTGGATTTTAGGCTCTCAATCAGTTATAATAGTAATTTCTTATATATCACGTGATTCTAGTCTCGTGACTAGCTCCCCATCGCTTTACTGCTGAACAGTGCCTATATTTCAGTATACGAGCCTTTTTAGGCTTCTCCTCGAACCATTGATATAAAAAAGAACAGCTAAAGGCCTAATGTATAGTTGTACCTCACCATGTAAAACGCTAAGAGTTTAGGAGGATTTCGTTTCTTGTAGCAAATTTTTAGGAGATGTACTTTATAGTAATAATTTTGGTACAGAAAAATCAGAGTGGACCTAGGGAAGTCCCTTGTGGTGAGGTACGACTGTATACTTTATCTCTATGGTGAGCTTTGGCGATTGGACTATGACCCTAAGATACATTAAAATGAGATGCCTCATAAGATGTGTCACATTTTTTTATGCAGCATTGGAGTTATCCGGCCAAGTTTACAACAGTTGACGCATCAGGTACAGTACCTGAAATAGGTTGTTATCTCCAATGCTTTTGAAAGTAGCGGTGACATCTGTTTCCGGGACAATTTCCATAGTATTAAGAGTTTCGGAGAAAGAAAAAACACATACACAGAGATGTACTGAGCTATGTGCTAAATAGTATGGATCTTAGACTTGAGCAAGGCAAACCATTCTATTCAAGTAACGTCGCATGGTTTATTGCCAAGACCTTATTGACTCAACACTCACGTGATTCTCCGCGTCCCCCAGGCTCGACACGTCTTCTAACCAACGTCGCCCCACAAAGTTTTCTTCCTATTCACAGACAGTTTCCCCTAGAATCCTCTATAGAAAATCCAGCTATGAATATTCCACCAAGAATTCCAGATGACCTGCGGAAGCCAAAAGACTTTCTTACCTCTTCCACTAGACCTCCTATCCCAGTGCCTCGCCCAGGTTCATCAGGTTCAAGCTCATCTTCTTTGTCTAAAACATCTACCGGGGATTCAATAGTAGAGATGTATCAAGATATCAGCAACATGATATCCCAGGACCTAGGTGATATTGAGAACTTAGAAGCTTCGGGACTTGTCGCTCAGGCCGTAGATCAAGAAATTTTGGAGAAAGAAATTGCCGCTAAGGTATTTTTGCGAAATTTATTTAAAACTGTAAAAGTCCCAAGCTAATATTTCTTGGTAGGCAGAAATGGTGATTATTGGTAGAGAAGATGAGCTCGAGAAGAAACGGCTAGAAAAGTCGAATAGCGAAAGAGAGTATATAAACCAATTGAGATATCCTCAATAACTACATGTACTTAAACTAAAATAATTATAGGAAACTTGTTTATTCACTTGGAAGAATCCAAGAAAAACTTAATCACACTCGAACTAAGATTAGCGAGAAACCGGAACTTCGTGTGCAGGTTCAAGAACTCCAGGAGAAGATAGATGGACTCAATCAAGATATAAAAGATATAAAAGCTCGTACTCATGCTCGCCATAACAAAGCAATAGAAATTCTGGTTGCTCCGGTTTTGGCAGCCGCGGAAAGATTACCTACTGAGACTGAAAGGGAGTTTCTTATTCGTATGTTGCCTTAGGCTGTGCAAGCATCTCGATAAAGATTTCTAACTAGTGCTATTGATTAGGTACCGGGAAAATCACACCATTTGCACAAGTCCCTGGTGCAGAGAGATCTAATCTAAACTTTAAGAAACATTCAGATGACTCCATCTCTGAGCCATCAATAACGACAGGTGAAAAAATGACCCATCAGAACCTGAGAAGGCCTGGATTTCAACAGGATATGTCTTCTGAAGAAGTAGAGAGTTCGGAAGAGGAAGGCGAGATAATCACACCGAATAAGCGTCGTTGTCTCACAAAAGGTCCTGAACTTGAGACTACAGATGCAGAATCTGAAGAGTCGGGATCTACTTCACAAAGCTCCTCAAAAAAACGTCATCGACCCAAAGCGATACCATATAGTGAGGATGAGGACTACTCTCCAGGGCCCTCTAAGAAAGCAAAAAAGGCTCAAAGGAAAAAAAAATTTACTAAGGAAGATGCTGATTTCACAGTTACTGAAGCGGAGAGCGAAGATGAAATAGAAGATGACTATTTTGGGGGGGGGAATGTCGTAGAAGCGGAGTCTAAGAAGAGAAAGAGAAAAGCAATAAAATCAGTAGTGACCGATGATTTGCGGAAACTAGATGATGGAGATGAAGGGTCTTACCAGGCGAGACTAAAGAGATGGACAAATTTACGGCGTAAGGCTAGAAATCGGAAAAGGATCCCAAGTGAGGATCCCCAAAAAGATTCTGATTCTGATTCAGAACCTGAAGAATGTTACATGCCCCACCCATCAGAGGCAGATACAGTCTTTAGCGGCGGTTTCAAGATTCCCGGAGATATTTTCCCTTCCCTCTTTGACTACCAAAAGGTTGGTGTGCAATGGCTCTGGGAGCTTCATGCCCAAGATGCTGGTGGAATCATCGGAGATGAAATGGGACTTGGAAAAACCATTCAAATAATCTCCTTTATCGCAGGTCTTCACCATAGTAATATGCTGAAAAAACCGGTTATTGTAGTTGCCCCAGCTACCGTTTTGAAGCAATGGGCAAACGAATTCCATCTTTGGTGGCCACCACTGAGGGTTTCGATATTGCACAGTAGTGGTAGTGGAATGTTAAGTATCAAGCAAGAAGAGGATTATGATGATCTTTTGGAGAGAGGGAAAGCCTTCTCTGGGTCTAAATCCCAAGCTGGAGCAAAAAAGATTGTAAAAAAGGTCTTTGAGAAAGGTTTGCTTCCATCTACTCTTCTAAAATCTTGTCACTAACTTTTTCATAGGGCATGTTCTTATTACAACTTATGCCGGCCTTAAAACATATGGTGATTTACTTCTGAGCGAGGAGTGGGAATATGTGATTCTCGATGAAGGTCACAAGATTCGTAACCCAAATGCTGAGATCTCTCTTTCGTGTAAAAAGATTAAGGTTAATACTTCATTCCATCCTATATTTATTGCTTGCTCAAGTTTTAGTTAGACTCGCCACCGAATAATCCTCTCTGGAACACCCCTACAAAATAATCTAACAGAGCTTTGGAGTCTCTTTGATTTCGTTTTCCCTGGTCGCCTTGGGACATTGCCTATTTTCCAGAATCAGTTCGCGATCCCGATCAAAATGGGGGGTTATGCCAATGCCTCCAATATGCAGGTCCAGACGGCTTACAAATGCGCGGTTGTTTTGCGTGAACTAATTAGTCCTTATCTCCTTCGTCGACTCAAGGTTGATGTCGCTGCAGACCTGCCAAAGAAGAGTGAGCAGGTTTTATTTTGCAAATTGACAAAAGTCCAAAAGGAGGAGTATGAAAATTTTTTGAAGAGCAAGGAGTGTAGTCAGATTCTAGATGGAAAGTTAAATAGTTTGTTTGGAATCGATGTGCTGAGGAAGATATGCAATCACCCCGATCTCGTAAATCGGGATGTACTTATGCATGTAAGTTCAAATGTTTATTACTCCGTTCTACCATGTTCCCTATCCTAACATAGTATAAAGAAGAAAGGTTATAATTATGGAAAGGGTATCAATTCTGGGAAAATGCAAATCACAAAATCACTATTACAGCTCTGGAAGAAGCAAGGTCACCGGACGCTTCTCTTTGCCCAAACTCGTCAAATGCTCGATATCTTAGAGCGCTTCGTCAAGAGCTCCCACGAGGAAGGGGAATTTAAGTACCGACGTATGGATGGCAATACTGCAATACAACGCCGACAAGAACTTGTCGATGAGTTTAACGGGGATTTGAGTATCGATGTTTTCTTACTGACTACAAAGGTTGGCGGTCTGGGGGTGAATCTCACTGGCGCAGATAGAGTTATTATCTTTGATCCTGATTGGTAGGTTTGGTTGCAAGGTAAAATAGACTGGCGTACCCTTTACTAATGTAAGATTATTATGCAGGAACCCTTCGACAGACATGCAAGCTCGAGAGAGGGCCTGGAGGTTGGGGCAGAAAAAGTCTGTTACTATTTACAGACTATTAACTGCAGGAACGATCGAAGAGAAAATATACCATAGGCAGGTCTTTAAACAGCATCTGGCATTAAAAGTTCTTAATGATCCAAACCAAAGGCGGTTCTTTAAAGTCAGTTCATTGTTCATAGTTTTCCCTTCTTCGGAGTTTGAGTGCTAATTGCCGAAATAGATGGATGATATGCATGACTTATTTAAATTGGGTGACTCGAATTTTCCTGGCACTGAAACCGGGAATATGTTCCAGGGTGCTGAGAGGGTATACGATGGTATACCCTCAGAGGTGGTAGAAGCGAATGAAAACGATGATAACCCTACAGAGCTACGGAAGATTGCTGGAGTAGCTGGGCTAGAGAGTTTGTATGTATTCCATTATTAGTTTCGACTCTCAATTACTAACACCAAGCTTTAGTTTTGACGATGGGAGTGAAAAAACTTCAGACAAAGAAAAATCAGATGAAATGCGGTTTATGGAGGGTATTTTTGGTGGCTCTGGTGTCCTTAGTGCTCTCGAGCATGATACTGTCATGAATGCCTCCCACACACACATAACTTTTGCAGAAAAAGAAGCCACGAAGGTTGCTGAAGCCGCTGCGAAGGCTCTTCGTGAATCTATCAAAGCAACCCAAGCTGCGTCTATTGGGACTGTTACTTGGACCGGAAAATTCGGTAGTGCCGGGAAGGAGGAAAATCAGGAGGCACCCATCATACATACAGCGGCAGGCCTACTTGCAACATTACGGAGAAGAAATAATAACGTTGGTAGTGGCGCTAGCAGTATTAACTCAAGGGCTGGGAGTAGAAGCACGAGTGAGAGAGCTGTTGTTAGGCCCTTGTCACCACAACAGCAGTTAAAGGGGGGTGGGTTGATTGTGAGGTTAAGAGAGTATATGAAAGGAAAAGGTGGGAATGCAACTTCGGGGGAAATATCAGAGTTTGCAAAGGGGGTGATCCAACCTGGGGATAAGCAGTGTATGGATGAATTCAGGTATATGCTGAGGGAGATTGCGGCGTTGAAAAAGGAGGAGAGAGTCTGGACTCTGAAGAAAGACTATCTATGATAGTATTGAGAGAGTCTTATGGTGTATCGTGATGTTCTTTAGCCTTAGCTTAGGTATTATACATGTAGTTTTTTCTTTCTTAGGGGTTTCGAGAATTATTTAGTACATGGTTTTATGAAATGTTTATCTTTAGAGATTTCTTCTTTTTACCGGGTTTTTAGAACTACATTTAGTTTAGACGGTTTGTATTACATGTACCTTCTCATAATAGTAATAAGTTTAAATGGATATGTATGTAGTCTTATAAATCATTGATGACATAAGTATACATGTAACTTTGTAAGTTGAATTCGCGAATTACAAGAATAATTTAGCCGGCCTGAAAAGCTGATTTGAAAAACACAAACCCTTTTGAAGAACCCTAAAGCTCGTATAGGGCTAGTATTAAAGATCTTTTATTAGTTCTGTTCGCGAAAATATTCATTAATGTTAAGTCATGGGTTCGCCTTAGTTGGGGCTTTAACGTGATCTTTGAGGGGTGTTGTTCCTGTTTTGCTTTTTCTCCATTTAGTGCGGATCACGGATTGTTTAAAAATAGCCAAAGGAGCGGCAGCCCCTGGCAGAGAAAAAAACTGGCTCAAAGCGATCACTAAATGCGTCCTCCCGCCCAGCGTCCGAGAACAAGGGAAGCTCTTTCCTGTACAGGCATCTCCCTCTCCCTCTCATTCGTTTGCTGGCACCGGTTCTTCCCCCCCTCTCTTTTCGTCTGCCTGCCTACATATGTTCTTTTGCCAGCCCTTCCTTTCCTTCCTCTCTGATTGATCAATTTTTTCTGTTTGTATTCACTCGTTTTGTTGTTTTGATACCAGTAGAGGTGAAGGGGCTTTACTGTATTCTGTCTGCTACTGCCTGTCCACTAGAACTTGCATCCCGGCTTCTCCATTCTTGGTACGCAGGGGACCTGACTGACGGACGGCTACTTTCACTTTTACCCATCACCTACTTGACAGTCACCTTTCTTCTCTCTACCTCTTTACCCTCGCTTTTCTCTCTGCTCATCACTCGTTAATTTCCCCCTTGATACTTATTCCTGGGTGAGGCGTCTCGATACATCAATACAACACAACCAGAACTTTACTCTGTGCCTTCAACATGCGGAATTTTCAATTAATCTTTGGCCTCGCTTTCTCACTTGCAGCCTTTTCGGCGTCGGCACACCCAGATGCATTTGACCCTGCCCCCGCGTTGGTGCCACGGCAAACAACCGCATGTGTGTGCTCTTGAACCCTTTTTTGTTTTGTTTTGTTGTGGTTGTAGTTGTAGTGGTGCTATTTGTGTTTTTGTTTTTGTGACAACACTATATACTAATTTGTTTGTAGCAGCAGCTCCTAAAACTACCGAAGCCGCGACAACAGCAACCACGAAAGCAGCAACAAAGACCAGCGAAACTTCAGGTGCCCCCACTGGCGGCGAAGGAGAAGTAGTCCAAGGTGACGTCGATGAAACTCCCTCAGAATCCGAATCCGAAGCCTCTTCAACAAAAGAGGAAGATCCAGTAACAACAACCGACAAGAATGGCTCGACCATCACTATAGCCCCCTCAACAACGTCTAAGGCAAAGTCGACGACTACTAAATCGAAGAAGATTTCTGCAGATGCTCCGGCTGGTGGTGTGGCGATAAAAACACCTGGTGTTTACGATGGATATCAGATTTACAAGATCGGCGAACCAATTACATTCGGATGGAATTATACTAGTCTTCAGGTCACTCCAACGGCATTGAACATACAGGCATATTGTACCGACGGTGCACAGTACTTCCCAATCGCAATGAACGTGAGTGCGGGTACGACAGAGGTTGTTTGGGATACTGAGGCGTACCAGAGTACGGCCTTGTCAAAGCTCCCTGTGTGAGTACTCTCGCTTGAAAATTGTGTTTTCATATGTGTGGGCTAATAGCTAGGGGAATATAGGGCAACATATACTCTCTTCATCTATGACAACTCACGTGCACCTACTAGTGTTGCGTCTCCGGGATACTTGGCACCATTCTCTGGACTTACCTTCGGAATGTACACTCCTAGGCCTGCTGTTCCTCTTGCCAGTATGTCACCCTTTATATATATCTTTGGGGATTGACATCATCTTTTGTGAATTTATATTGATATGACTGGTGTTAGGCTTCGAATGCCCTACCTGCGATCCTAGCTCTGCTAGTTCTATCGATATCAAGGCGCTCCGATTTATCCTCGGAATGGGACTGGTCACTGCTCTGAGTTTCATGTGGTTTGTTGCGGGTGTGTTGTAAGACACATGTGCATATGAATTATGGAATGGATTAGTAAAAGTGACACCGAAGAAGTAATTTTACCCACAGATAGCTTGTTGAATTGCTGTCTCTTCATGCATGGGTCTTAGGAGTCGTATGGTGGTTTTCTTTCTTTTTCTTTCGGGTCTTTCTCTTTATTTTCTCACATCAGCATTGCATCGACATTAAGCACCAATCAAATATCCTTTTCCCTATACCCTTTTTTATGCTCCCAATGTAATTGGGGTTATTATTTTATTGACATTAGGTTGTTCCACCATGTGGAGTAGTGAATGTTTGTGAAGTGGAGTAAATGGCTTAGTTAAGTGGCGTGAGTGATGAGGGGAAGACTATCTGAAAATGTGTGCAAGTCGGGAGACGGGAGGTATGTTCATTGGGTTGCTTTTTTTACTCATAGTATTGCTGTAATGTTGGGTTTTCGTATATCAGGACGATGAGGGGAATTTTTTATTTTATCATAACTTGACCGTTTGGTATGTCTTATCTTTTAGTTTAGGAGCGTTTGGTGTCAGTAAATAGATTTTTTTATCCCCTTTCGTTTCGCTTCCAAATGTATCACATGTATCATTGGCCATGTGAAAGCCTCACGGGATAGTCTACCTATTTATCTGGAATGGTGGCATAATGTGGCTTCTGGGGCGGTTCTGAGAAAGCAGAGCCACATTAACATGGCGTTCAACAAATCCCGTAGTTCTATAACTGGTAAAGGGGCCGTTATAATAATGTCCTAACCTATATAGAAGTAATGAGGGTATATGGGTGTACTAAATATCTCGAAGATAACTTATACTTATTGACAGTGTCTAGAGTCGATATGAGCCTCATAATTGCTTCTGCAAAACCAGTAGGTCCTCTTTATATAGGGAGGTAAATAATAGTAGCACAGTTATCCCTTATCTGCTTTTCTTATAATTCCTCTATCATCAGAACTCTGATCCTTGATCTCACTAGGCTAGATATTGGTAATCTCGTTGTTAGGCCTAATACCTGCTGTATGTAATATTTCACATACAGTTGGACAAAGACCTGTTGGTATTAGTCCACAATCCAATTTGACAATGTACGAATGGTTAGATATTGTCTTGAAACTGGGGTTCGGAGGGAGGGTCGGGAGGGAAAGGGTATGGGAGCTAGCTAGGAGCACTAGCCGCTTTAGATTCCCGGGTTAGGCTACCTCTATCGACTACCCTTTGAAAACTTGAGTTTATATTGGGATAGATGTAGTCTAGAGGTTTGCCTCTCCCTATAGTAATTTTTACGTAGGATATCTATTTCAGTGGGTCTCGTTAGTCGATTCTAGTGCTTATCCCTTAAATCTATATATACAATGGCAGAAATGGGGTTCTTTTCACTACCGCATCGGCAGGAAATATGGATTTAAGTTAGTACTGCCAAGTTGATCAAAAAGTTCTGTACCACAGCCGACTTAATGTAGCATTCTCCAAAATACCACATCAATGCCACACCAAAAACACCCAGCTTTCCCGTACTATAGTTCTAAGCTGTATTAGCCTAGTATGAATTTATTCTAGGCTCAGACGAAAGATACATGCGTCATTAAATACAATTCTCAAGCTCTACTTAATGCAATTGCTGTTAACTGAAGTTTTTAGAGTTCCCTACCACTGTTACCTTAATGAATTTATCACTGAAACATGAAGGTTACGTGTAATGTATATAACTTCTGGTGATTGGTACTTGGTTACATGTATTCTAAGGAAATTTATATTTCTATAGAAATCATCTACACTCACAGAAACATGGTTATCACTTATAAAGTATTTCTCACTAGGCACATACATGTGTTAATGATTAGCGTTATCAGATTCATAATCTTATCTAAATGGCTATCGTCTTGGCAGGGGACGTGTTCTTTCAAACGCGTGAAGTGAAAACCAAAAAAAGGAAACGTGAACTGCAATCACCCCCATAACAGAGCTCATCCCAAGCACAACACAAGCGCAACACAGCACTTATAACTCCCCCTTGGATTCTGTTGATTGTGCACGTATAAATTCTTTGATAAATCTTTATAAATCCTGCGGGGGAAGAATTGAATTCAAACTCGGATATCCGCTCCACAACCCCCCTAACGCGTTTCGTATAGCAGAGCAGCGTATACAACTATGGAGCGTTCTCGTCGTACTGGTACAAAGCGTACCCCTCATGAGAAATTCGCCGAACTACGGAGACTCAGAAATTCTGGTGAGACACGCCTCTCTACATACAAAGTCGAGGAGGAAGAAGACCTCTACGAAGAGGTTGACGAGGATGAGTATAAGAAGGTTGTCCGTGACAGGCTAGCACAGGATGATTTCGTTGTCGACGATAATGGGGAAGGATATGCAGATAATGGAATGGACGACTGGGGGGATGAGGCTAGAAGGGACAGGGAGAGGAGCTACAGTGATGAGGGTGAAGAGGACATAGGGAAGAAAGGAAAAGGGAAGAGTGCGAAGAGGAAGCGGGAGGATGAGGCGAAGAGAAAGATGGAGCTGGACCGAGATATTACCAAGTATTTTAGCTCTGCAAATATTGTGCCGACTATTAAGCCGAAGAAGGTAGCATTGGAACCCACTCTTCCCCCAACTATGTCCAAGCTTTACTAACGGGTGTATGTGGTACAGCCAGTAGCCACAGAGGAGGATAAAGACTTCATGGACTCCCTGCTTGGAGAATTTGATAATGGGCTCTCTTCTACCGTCCCGTTATCCAAACGCACCCACGCGGAACCCCCAGTCCGTAAAGCTCGGCGTCTCTCCCCCGCTCTGAAAGACAAGAAGCCTTCCAGGTCCGGTAACGATAATACAAAACCGTCAATTCCGAGTTCCCCTCCTGTAATGGGTACATTCGGTGACGATGACGACGAGTATGGTGCCTCAATCGGCGATGACGATATTCTTATGTCTGATGCTCCGGCTCAGCCTTCCTCTCACTTAGTGGGCACAAACCAGGGAGGTATGGTATTTAAGAAAGAAGAAGACTCGGATGACGATGATCTTGCAGTTGCGGAGATTAAGGGTGTTAAGGGTGTTAAATCCGAAGCAATCAATATCTCTGCCTCGAGGCCGTCACTCATGGCAATTCCGGAGCATAAACCTGCGCCTAGCACCCCACGTAAAGCAGTCGTTATTGATTCAGCTGCATGGACAAACTTGGCAGGAAGTTTAAATGTTATGAGTTCGCCACAAGTGGAGAATTTTACTTATGGAAAATTGGGGGCGGAGGATGTCGTGGAAGAGGATGGGAGTCTGAAGATGTACTGGTTGGATTATACGGAAACTGGTGATGGATCTCTATGTCTTTTTGGGAAAGTTATGGATAAAAAGTCCAACAGATACGTCAGTGCGTTCCTGAAGATCGAGGAGGTTCGAAGGAAGCTATACTTTTTGCCGAGAGAGACTACACGCGGAAAAGGGGAGGAAGTTACAATGTCTGATGTTCAGAGTGAGGTCGAGACGATAATGTTCAGGAACAACATCAAAGAATTCAGAAGTAAAGCAGAATCCCGCAAATACGCATTCGAGCTTGCCGGCGTCCCTAGGGAAGGAGACTACCTCGAGGTGGTATACCCATATAAGAAGCCTGCTTTGCCCCAAGGAATTACCGGTGAAACCTTCTCGCACGTCTTCGGGACCAATACCGCACTGTTTGAACAGTTTGTCCTCGATAGAAACATTATGGGGCCCTGTTGGCTTAAGATTGAGGGCGGAGACTTCGGGGCTGTACAGAATGCGTCGTGGTGTAAGCTGGAGGTCGAGGCTAAAAAAGTCATGCAGATCACGGTACTAGGAGATGATTCTGAAGAGCCGCCACCACTCACACTCATGAGTATAGCGTTACGAACACATATGAATATCAAAGAGAACAAACAAGAGATCATTACCATTTCTTGTAGAATCTACGAGAACGTGAATCTCACAGACGCTGCGTCCCCGGAGACGCTACCATGTCAAACTTTCTCAGTGGTTAGGCCTGTTGATCAGATTTTTCCTCCAGGGTTCGAAAAAGCTGTCGAGCGACATAGGGGGACGATTAGGCAGGAGAAGTCAGAGAATATGTTGTTGTCTACGTTCTTGGCTAAACTTCAACAAGCTGATCCTGATGTCTTAATCGGGCATCAGCTCGAGAGTGTGGATTATAGCATTCTTTTGCATCGTATGAAGGAACGAAAGACGCCAAACTGGCATAGGATTGGAAGGATGAAGAGGAGCACCTGGCCACAGTATGGGGGGAGTATGGCGGGGAGCTTCTTTGCTGAAAGACATCTAGTTTCAGGGAGGTTGATGTGCGATCTTGCGAACGATCTTGGAAAGTCTCTCATGTTAAAATGTCAATCTTGGAGCCTTACAGAGATCTGTGAACTTATACTATCAGAAAAAAGGCAAGAACTAGACAATGAAGAGGCCTTGAAGACATGGGCGTCGAATGGAAAGGGACTTCTAGATTATGTACTCCATTGTGAGGCGGATACATACTTCATTGCTGCAGTTGCGCTTAAGATCCAGATGTTACCACTTACGAAACAACTTACAAACCTCGCTGGTAACTCATGGGCCCGTACACTTAGTGGAACCCGTGCAGAACGAAATGAATACATTCTCCTCCACGAATTCCACCGCAACAAATTCGTCTGCCCAGATAAAATATTTGGTAAAGGCAACAAAACTGCTAAAGCTGGCGACGATATAGGAGAAGGAGGCGACGATAAAGGAGAGGGAGGTCCTGAGAAAAAAAAGGATAAGTACAAGGGTGGTCTTGTGTTCGAGCCTGAAAAGGGATTATATGATAAATTTATCCTCGTCATGGACTTCAACTCATTGTATCCCAGTATCATTCAGGAATATAACATTTGCTTCACCACAGTTGAGAGGAGTGAAAATGATGAGGATCAGGTTCCGGAAGTTCCCGAAGAACAAGCATTGGGTATTTTACCGAAGTTGATTAGTACATTGGTACAGAGGCGGCGACAAGTTAAGAATTTGATGAAGGATAAGGGGGCTACGGCGATACAGAAGTCTCAGGTCTGTTTCCATGGTGCTGGTGGTGAGGGATGTGGACTAACAAAGGAATAGTGGGATATTAAACAACAAGCACTAAAGTTGACAGCTAATTCTATGTATGGTTGTTTGGGTTATACCCGCTCCCGTTTTTACGCACGGCCTCTTGCCATGCTCACGACCTTTAAAGGTCGTGAGATTCTACGTGCTACGAAGGAACTAGCCGAGTCGATGTCATTACGAGTTATTTATGGTGATACCGATTCCGTCATGATCAACACCAACGTGGATAATTATAGCGATGCGATTAAGATCGGAAACGAGTTCAAGAAGAAGGTCAATGAGCGGTATAGGTTGTTAGAGATTGATATTGATAATACATTTCAAAGACTATTGCTACATGCAAAGAAAAAGTATGCGGCTATTAATTATGTAGAGATTAATGGGAAGTTAGAGACAAAGATGGAGGTGAAAGGGTTAGATATGAGGAGGAGGGAATACTGTCAGTTATCGAAGGAGGCGTCTTCGTGAGTTTTATCTATTTGATTTGTGAATCGGTTTTTAGTGTGCTAATCGTGAGGGGTAGGCATATCTTGAACGAAATCTTCTCAGGAGATGAAACTGAGGTTGTGGTAGAGAGGATACACGACTATCTCCGTGATTTTTCGGCGAAGATTAGGGCAGATAAGTTCCCGATTATGAAATATGTCATCTACACAAAGCTCGGAAAGAACCCAGAACATTACCCCCATGGAGGGACAATGCCACAAGTTCAAGTTGCCCTACGAAAGAAGGGCCGGGGAGAGTTAGTGAAGGCCGGAGATGTTATTTCGTATTTAATCACAGGGGAAGGAGAAGGGACAGATAAGAATCCTGCGGAAAGAGCATATTCAATTCAGGATGTACAAAAGGAGGACTCCGGATTAAAGCCAGACCCCGAATGGTATTTAGTTAAGCAGATTTTCCCGCCAATTGAACGTCTGTGTGGGCCGATTGATGGGACAGATGCCATGAGGTTGGCTGAGTGTCTAGGACTTGATACGAAGAAATATCAGATTACCAATTCAGCAGGGAAGGAGGAACGTGAAATTCACCCACTGGAGTCTACGATTCCGGATGAGGAAAGATTCAAGGATGCAGCGAAGCTCAGTCTTCGATGCCGTGCTTGCAAGGAGACATTCGAATTTGAGGGAATTCTTTCCTCAGAAGGACTAGTATCCCCTGACGGAATTACTTGTGCGAATATATCATGCCAGAAGATTGTCGCAGTCTCAAGTGTGGTTGCGCAGCTGGAATACCAGATTCGATCACTAACGTCAAAATACTATGACGCATGGCTGGTATGCGATGATAAATCATGTGGGAATAGAACACGACAGATGAACGTGTACGGAAAGAGGTGTCTAGGACCAAAGGGGCACGCAAATGGGTGTAGGGGGGTTATGAGTTATGAGTATACAGATAAAATGCTTTATAACCAATTGCTATATTTTGCGAGTGTATTTGATGTGGAAAAGGCAAAGGAAAAGGCAGGAGATAGAAAAAGTTTGTGTCCTGTGTTACCCTCCAATATGGACGAAAGCTAACCGTGAAATAGTGACTATCGATGTATTGGCGGAGAAGAATAGAATAAGGTTTGGGGTTGTTTCGGAGTCTGTGCAGAGATATCTAGAGAAGTGTGGGAGGCAGTGGGTTTCAATGGAAAGTATTTTCAGTTTTGTGTAGGCTGGTTGGCTTAATATCGGGTTGTATAATTATTTGTTTGTGAAGTATGAGGGAACTTGTTAGAGATTCTAGTATGAGGCAGTTATCACAGTGATAGAGTATATACAAGGTACAGGCAGAGTAAAGGCTTGTATTGGAGTAGGCATATGAGGAGCACAGGACGAGTGCCAGGCCGTGAACGAAGTCGTTGCCAGACAGGCCCTGAGCCCTGCCTTGGGGAATGATAATAGAATAGTCGCCAAGCCCCTCTCCCCTCGATAGGGACTAGGGCGGGGAACTTTCGAAGCCGTGTCAGAGGAAAAAAAAATTAGATGGGGCTTTGGATAAAACACCACGATAAACACAGAACATTGCCACAGGTCAACCATTCAACTCTCGCTTCTTTGTTGCCGTGCCAATACGGATATCCAATTTAAAGAACTATCAATTGCTTTTGTGCATTGCGAAACCCTGTTCTTTAAGAAGGCGGCCCAAGTGGGATCTTATTCTATCGCGACATGAGGCGTCTGTCGGTAGGTCACTGCCCCCTTTGCCCCGGATTTCCTGTTCCTGGAATCCCTTCCACGTACACTTCAACCGCTTCTCCTTTCTTCTCCTATTTTCTCACCCTCTGTACTGCAACCTCACCCACACTCGTGCACTTCATTCGTCGTCTTCAGCCTTTTAGGAATTCATACACTATTTAATATACCTTTATATACCCTCTGGTCTACTATTCATATAAGTGGCGTTTGTTATCTGACCTTCCATTTTCCAACGCAACGTATTACAGAACTTTAATTTGCGGTACATCATGCAAAACCAACAAAATGCTTCGAGGTTCGCCACCCAGACTCCCGTTAGTTCCTGGCGCGCAAGCTCAAGGCCCGGTGTTGTTCCTGCTCCAGCCCGACCCGCAAGCAACTTTTACGCTCCACCGGGTGAGGAAGCATGGACACAGTACGATGGGCTTGGCCCAGTGGGCAACGGCAGAGACCTTAAC
Source organism: Verpa bohemica (assembly GCA_033030345.1). Lineage (NCBI taxonomy): Eukaryota > Fungi > Ascomycota > Pezizomycetes > Pezizales > Morchellaceae > Verpa > Verpa bohemica. Next base: position 973,622 of record JAUFSE010000003.1, read on the forward strand.
AGAAGCTGGAGGGGTCCTAGCTCAACGGGTGGGAACAGTAACAACAATAGAGACAGATCTGCCCAGAACACACTGTTCCAGCCACAAGGACCGAAGACTGGTGGTCACTATCCTAGAGGTCCAGCTCAACGAAATAATAGGGGAGGGTTTAAACCTCAAGGACGAGAGCGATCACCTCCAAGAGGAGGAGGAGGAGGAAGGGGAGGAGAAAGACAAATGGACCGGCCACAGGCGAAATCTGGTCCTGTGAAGTCTAGTCCTGCAAGGTCGAGAGGGCAGCATGGGGAGCTCATCGATGAGGTTTACATGGAGAAAAATTTTGAAGCTCCAAAAGAGGAGGATTATAAGAAGGCACCAAAGTCACTATTCTCAAACCCGAAGGCATTTCTATGGGATTTCAGGGGATTATCGGCAAAATCTGCATTTCTCTCACAAAAGGGTGGGCTTTATAGGTGTACGGTTATCGTTACACTTCCGAACCACCAGAAGATTGAAGCTGTTGGGGATTCTTTTAATAAAGTTCGTTTTACCTCTTCTCTATATCATTGTTGAATGCTGATGTTTTTTTGTTTTTTCCCCTCAGAAAACCTCAGAGAAGCTCGCTTGCCAGCATTGTGTCCTCAAGCTCCATTCCACCGGACTACTCAAAGATATTATTTACCAAGGTGCTCACGAAGCTGCCTTTGACCAAGAGCTGCTGAACGACGAGTCGGACGCTAAGATGGATATCTACGATTACTGTGCACGTTTCGATACTGTTCCTATGTTCATCTTCAGAGAAGCCCAACGGCCAGGAAGTCGGAAACCACTGATTGAATGCACCGTGGAAATGCCGGAACAGGGTATACAGGCCTCAGCCCGCGCTACCGATAAGAGGACATCTGAAATTTTGGCATGTGTCGAGTTCAAGAGGCAGGCTGAGGAATACCACGCTAAGCACGGTGAATCGACAATCGTTGTCAAGGATTTGTTGGCCCTTAGCACTCGGAATGCGAAGAAATTCTTCGAGTTCTACAAGATGCATAACCGAAACGCGTCATATGACTGGGTTTCAAAACAGGCCCAAGGTGGAAACAAAAGGCTGAGGGCAGGTTATTTTATAGGGCAAATGAATCTCGATGGTAATCCATTGGGAGAGCCGGTAGAGATGCATAGTAAGAAATCAGCAGAGGCCGCGGCTTACCTAACAGGTGCTGTTGGATTAAAGAAAATGGAACCGGGGTTATTTCCAAGATTCTTAGAGGCTCTTAGACTTGGAAATGGAGAACTTTTGAAACCAGTTGCTCCTACGTGGGTACATACAGAGAATGATTCCGTCATGGCTATGACAGACACCTTGTTAAACGTGAGGCGGGTAGGGCTTCCTCCAAGCGAGGAAGAAGAGGATATGATTGAGGCTCAGCAAGAGAGGAATAGGAGGATGCACCCATGGAGACGTTTAGATAAGGCGTTCGTGTCTGTTAAGAACATCAAGTTGCAGGAGGCTTACCAGGAGTATATGACTGATCCTAAACTGACTATCTTAAGAAAGAAGCGCGAAGAACTGCCAATGAATCAGTATCAAGCTAAGGTTTTAGATATTGTCGAGAACCACCCTGTCAGTATTATTGTTGGTGCTACTGGTTCCGGAAAGACTAGTAAGTCTTAACCACTATTCATCCCCAAATTTCGTTATTAACCCAGCATAGCCCAGGTACCTCAGATTCTACTGGAGAAGGCAATTAAAGAAGGGAAGGGAGCCGAATGCAATATTATTTGTACCCAGCCTAGACGTATTGCCGCTACCTCCGTAGCACAGCGTGTCGCTGTTGAGCGCAACGAATCCCTTCAGAAGTCCGTTGGTTATCACGTTCGATTCGATTCCAAGTTACCCTCTGCTGGTGGAAGCATCACCTACTGTACGACCGGTATCCTACTTCAGCAACTCAGAAACTCTGCCGACGAAGCTCTAGAGGGTGTTACTCATCTCGTCATTGACGAAGTTCACGAACGTGATATCCTCATTGACTTTTTGTTAATCATCTTGAAGCGGGTGCTGAAGGATAGGAAAATTCTTGGGAAGCCAGATGTTAAGGTTGTGCTTATGAGTGCAACCATGGATACAAATCTTTTTTCGAACTATTTCCAGCAAAAGAATGAGCATGGTCAGCTTGTACCTTGCCCTGACCTTAGTGTTCCTGGACGTACTTTCCCAGTTAAGGAATTATACCTTGAAGATATTAAGGAGATTCTTCAGCAGACTCACTCGCCCCAAGAATTAGCCATGCTTAACGAGCCTGATTCGAGGGAGTTCCTTGGACTTGAGACTAATCTATCAGCCTCAAACCCAGCTTCAAGGTTTGCATCAAGAGCTCCTTCGAGGGTCCCTTCAAGGGTCCCCTCTAGAGCTGCCTCCACGCGTGAAGAGGCTCTTGAGGAAGACACCGCAGACAACTCTACTACTATTAACTGGAAGCAGGAGATCAAACTTGGTGTCGATGGTCAAGCAACTGTTTCAAACGAAAAGCAAGACGCCATAGTTCCTATCGGCCTTATTGCTACCACTGTAGCTCATATCGCAAAGACTACCGAGGAAGGTGCCATGTTGGTATTCTTGCCTGGTCTTGAGGAAATTACAGGGCTTGATGAAGCTCTTCGTGTCCGGAGGCCATTAGGTGTTGACTTTAATGACGAAAAGAAGTTCAAGCTCTGCTTACTCCATTCTTCCATCCCTAACCAGAATGAAGTCTTTGATGATGTTCCAGAGGGCTGCCGTAAGGTCATCCTTTCCACAAACATTGCCGAGACTTCTGTTACCATTCCAGATGTTAGGTACGTTATCGATAGTGGAAAGATGAGGGAAAAGCAGTACGAACAGGCCCGAAGAATCACCCAACTTGTGTGTACCTGGATCAGTAAATCGAACTCGAAGCAAAGGGCTGGAAGGGCTGGTCGTGTCCAGAACGGAAACTATTGGGCTTTGTTTTCTAGGAGTAGATTCGAGTCGATGCGTGCAACAGGGCTGCCAGAGATGTTGAGGTCTGACCTCCAGGAGATTTGTTTGGATATCAAGGCTCAGGGCTTTACGGATCCGGTTAAACAGTTTTTGTCAGAGGCTATCGAAGCCCCTACCCCCAATGTCATTGATGCTTCGCTTAACCAACTGAGGACTCTTGGTGCCCTAACCGACGATGAGCGCTTGACACCTCTTGGACGAGTATTGGCTACCATGCCTGTTGAGCCTGCCCTTGGAAAAATGATCTTGCTTGCTGTTATCTTCCGTTGTCTTGACCCGATCATCATCTTGGGTGCCTCCACAGCTGCTCGAGATCTCTTCGTAAGCCCTCCAGAAAGACGACAAGAGGCAAACCGTGCCAAGCACTCTTTCGTTCGTGGCACAGGTAGTGACCACATGGCTATGGTTAATGCATTCCGTGAATGGAGGTGGATTCGTGATCAAAATGGTCAATATGCCGCAAGCAGATTTGCCGAAGATAACTTCCTTCACAAGGGTGCTCTGAGGACCCTTGAACAGACTGCAGAACAAATCGAGGAGATCCTGGTTCAGGCAAGCATCGTTCCATTCACCAGGAAAGGCCAGCGTTACCAGTCTGAGATCGGACATTCGCGCTTAAACGACAACTCCAATTGTGTGCCGCTTATAAAAGCACTCACTTTGGCCGGTATGTACCCGAACTTGGGTATCAACACCGGTGGAAGAGGGTTCCGTACCGCAAATGAGAACTTTACCATGATTCATCCGACATCTGTACACTATGGGAACAGGTCCGACGAACAGCTACCATTCGGGACCTTGGTTACTTACTCAAATAAGGCTAGGAGTAATGATGGATCAACTCTTCTTCTCCGTACTGTTACCGAAAGCTCAGCGTTGGCTGCTATGTTGTTTGGTGGAAAACTAAGGTCATTTGGAAACACTTTGGAGATCGATTCGTGGTTACCATTTTCGGTGCCTCCCCAGACCGGGAAAGTTACGCATGAATTTAGAAGGCTCTTGGACAGGGTATGATCTCCACACTTCTGTTTGTGAAGCTATAGCTAATTATCTTCGTAGTTACTTGCCCATGCTTTCCGTAGTCTTTCCCAAAGGGGTAACGACAGGAATGGATTCTTGGCGGATGACCCTGCACGTGAGACTTTCGCGAAAGGATTAGTTGAGGTAAATCTAACCCCTTCATTCTATTGATCCTAAAGAGCTATTTCTCACATTTCATCAAAAATAGGTTCTCGACTGCGACGTTCAGAAGCGGGCTCCATCCCGCCAATGGGGATCAGGCGGGCCGTCTGATAGGGGGTTCACCCGTAGATATTAAAAAAAGGGGGGGGTTAAAGGTGAGAATGGGCGGGGGGATTCTTTCTGGTTTTGTATGCTCCTGGCGTTTTGTCTTGTGTTGGTTTCGTGTTACCATGATCATTGTTAGTTTTTGTGTATGTCAATAGAGAATCTCCTTTGCCTCTTCTGTAGTATACTTTACGATTATGGGTTTAGAAAGCGTGTCGTTATGATGCAAATACTGCATTGGAATTAAAAGAGAAGGGCATGGAGAAGCTAGGAAAAGGCTTACCTGAAAGGGTGGGAATGCAGTTGGGTAAAGGCTCTCTTGTAGATATACGATAGAAGACATCTCCATTTGATTATATGTAGGAATTTTGAGACATTTTGTACTCTATGGGTGATTGGTTATGACAAGAAACTCAACATGCTGTGCTGAGTTACGATAGTTTGATCTAGGAACACAGCAACCGTAATATCGTCCCAGAGCTTCAGCCGTAGCTATAATACATTAGTGATACCATTGATATAGATTTTAGAGCTTGGAATCTCTTGCTAAATCGAGGTAAGCGTGTTTTGTTTTGTTGAGAAATAATAGTATAAATTGTTGGTCTCAAAAATACATTACATGCGCCTAGGGCCACCCAAGGTGTACCAAGCTATCTCCTCTCCAAAAATCCACATGCTAGATGAAGAATCTAGTATGTATAAGGTGTATTGGCCTATAGTGCTCTACGAGTGATTTCTTATGATTGGTGCATTGTTTGTTAGGACTGGCTATTATTTGGCTAGAGCTCGATTCCTACACCATACATGTACATACATTATATGTAAGACTATAATACCTTGAGGCATGGCTAGAATTCAACCTATGTTTAGAGGAGGTTTTGACAAGATTAAGATATGTCTAGTTGAAAGTACTTGTATATACGCTATGTACCATAGAGAAATAATTTGGGTTTATGAAAGAACTAAATGATTTAGATTATACTGAGATAAATCTACCGGGAGATATATCCTATAGTAGTGGAATGTCTATCTCTCAGTAGTATAAATTGCTTTGGCGAGTGAGATGCCATGATGATTATCACCTCGGACAGTGGGGCCATTTAGTAGTAATACCCCACCCCCTTGTGAAGTGAATAAAGAAAATCTAATCCTGAGAATAAACGTGTACTTACATGTAGGTATGAATATGGAAACGGGGTCTATTTGAGAGATATATGTATATATAGTATAGATACTTTAAAATTATTGGAACTAATAAAGTTATAGAACTCTAGGTTGTTAAACAGCTGAAATATAACTCAGAAATGTTCCCCACTATAGATAAAGAAGCAGGATAACATGTATGTAGTACCTAGATGTAAGTCTCTAGCTCCCAGGTATCACCAGAAGACGCCCCATGAGTACATGTAAGTACGGTTAAAGGAAGAAGTAATCATTTGAATCTCCGGTTAAATTGTAGGGGCGAAGCTACTTTTCATATGCGCCCGAGTGCAATAAAGCCTTGTAGCTTAGCGAGTGATAACCGTGATCTGGCGTATGTATCCTGACTGGGCTTTTGTTTACCCGGTTTATAGGGCAAATTCCGGGCTAGGTCGGCTAGAAGAGAGATATTTCAATAAAAACACCTCTTGGCTGGATGTTTCTCTGGATTTAAACAGAAGCTGTCAACCATCTCGATAGTAGGTCATCCAGAGGTTCCATCTATTATCTGTGGCCCCTCAGTTATTTATCTATTTAACTGGGAATCATCGGTCGGTGCTGGTGATGTCTGATAAATATTACCTTACACTGATATCGTTCTGTCTCAGGACCCCTGTAGCTCCACTACTCTCCCCATCCTGTCCAACCAAAAACCTCCACCAAACAGGCCCCCCCAGCTATTCCCTTTTTGTACACGTCTCCCCTTTCCAGTGGATATTATGAAAACTCTCCCATCCGCAGACTTCTCTCCCTTTGCAACTCCACCGCCTCCACCAAATTCATTCTCACCCATCGAAACCTCAAACTCCACAATGGTCAAGCCATCAACTGCCCTCTATTATGCCTGCCACCCTAACCAGCTAAGGGCAATGATCCAATGGTAAGCCCCCTATCTGGGTTTGCATTCGTTTACATCTTCGCCCTACAGAGCCTCTTCTAACGTAATTCTGCCATATCTCTAGGAAAATCTGGCACAACCCTCTCCACGAACGAGATGAAGAGAAGGAGTCAGCATCCCTAAAGCGATGCTTTCAATTCCTCGACCTTACCTCCCGCTCCTTCAGCGCCGTTATCCAAGAACTCTGCCCCGAACTCTGCGTCTCGGTCGCCCTCTTCTACCTCATCCTGCGCGGCCTCGACACTATTGAGGATGACATGACAATAGCACTCGCCGAGAAGGAACCCCTTTTGCGATCATTCGACGAGGTTCTTGATAAAGAGGGGTGGAATTACTCAGGCAATGGCCCTAATGAGAAGGACAGACAGCTCTGCGTGGAGTTCGATGTCGTGATCAAGGAGTTCTCTCTCATCCCCGAGGCTCACCGGGTGATTATTAAGGACATCACTAAGAAGATGGGGAACGGTATGGCCGACTATGCCAACAACGCTGAACATAACGTTAATGGTGTCAATACCATTGCCGACTACGATCTCTACTGTCATTATGTTGCTGGACTTGTAGGAGAGGGACTTACCCGTCTTTTTGTCGCCTCCGAGAAGGCGAACAAGCAACTCCTTGGTCGTCCACATCTTGCAAACGCGATGGGGCTGTTCCTTCAAAAGACCAATATTATCCGTGATTACGCCGAGGATCTTGAGGATGGACGTAGGTTCTGGCCAAAGGAGATTTGGAGCAAGTATATCACAAACTACAACGAGTTCCCCAAGCCGGAGAATGAAGAGGCAGCACTCAACTGTATCTCCGAGATGTGTCTGAACGCACTCAGCCACGCCGATGAGTGCCTATTCTACCTGGCCGGGATCAAGGAACAGAGTGTATTCAACTTTGCGGCTATCCCGCAGGTCATGGCAATTGCGACGCTTGCATTGGTTTTTAGGAACAAGGATGTATACCATAAGAATGTCAAGATCCCGAAGGGAGAGGCTTGCGAATTGATGTTGGAGGTTGGAAACTTGAGGACTGTATCGGAGGTGTTTAGAAAATACTTGAAGATCATCCACAAGAAGAACACACCTAAAGACCCCAATTTTCTGAAGATTAGCGCTGCTTGTGGGAAGGTTTGTTGGATATTTCTTAAGATTTGGGGGGGGGGTTTTTTTACTAATGAGTGAGTTAGGTTGAACAATTCATCGAATCTATCTTCCCTACTCCTAAGAGCAACGATGAGGTCGCAACTCGCAGGCAACAGGATGCAACCGGCGAAACACCAGAACAGGCGGCTGCCGCGAAGAAGGAGATCTTCCTTTTAATCGCAGCTATCGTTGCAACTCTATTCGTCATCTCTGCTCTCATGGTTTGCCTCCCATCCCATTTACCCTTCATCACTTTATACTGACTTATTATAGATTGGTATTGCATGGTTGATGGGTGCACGGTTCGATATCGCCCTCAAGGAGCTTATGAATGGTAACTTCCAACCTCCTACCGAGGCCGTTGCATCAATAGTACCAGAGCATGTCGAGCTATAAATTAGGAAGGAGTTTTGTATTGTTTTTTTCTCTTTCTGATTACATTTTTTAACTTCTTTCAAATCTGGTTTGGGTTGTATCATTTGGATAATACTTTGCATGGCATTTTTTTAACAAAAAATCTTGGGGAAATGATAACGACTGTTTTTTGATGTGGAAAACGGAGCGGACAAAAGCAGGGGTTGGAAGAGTCTGGTTACGATAGCTAGGCTAAAGCATGCGGGTTAAGTTTTATGATAAATTTTAATCTTGCTTCGGCCCTTTTTGATTCCCTTGATTTTTTTGCGCTGGAGAAAGAGGATACAAGCACGGATGTCAAATTACAACCCCTGCACTTTAGTTGCTGTTGGTTGCGCCGAAGATGTGCTGAGATTGAATTATACGATTGCCTGGTGACGGGAGTTAGTTCTGGGACTGTAACTGTCGAGTGTACAGGAGCGGGGCTAGTGAAGTATTACATTGCACATGAGGGACGTTACATGTAGTATAGTGGATAAAGTATTTGATTACTGGAAATGGGGTAGTCCCTGGATTTATACAGCTCGACAAAGAAAACCGCCAACGCCACTTCCCTCATGTGAAACCTTTGTCCCTCATAAACTTAATATCCTATACAAGAACCCCAATACTATTACTATAAGTCCTGACCCCGTATATAAAAAACCAAAGGTGTAGGTTCCCTCATCTACAGTTGTAAAAACTAAAAAGGAATGTCACCAGCCATTGCCTTTGAAGACCTGGAACATAATTCTCCACAACCACCACCATGCCCCTCCATCCCGTCCTTCTCTTGGAGTATAAAAACGATACGAGATAACCGTTGGCACGGCATCGACCCTTTACCCATCACTGTCGCTCTATTCTTCCTCTCTCTTCTCCTAATCGCTCTCACTGGCGCCGAGCTCTCTCTCGGTTTCGCTATATTACCGTATATACTCCCAAAATACCGCCCCACTACTGAGATATAGCTATAGAAAGAAAAAAAAGAAAAGATAATTAACCAAAGATAATAGTTTAATAATCCTCTTGATATCAATCGCAACAACGATCCACACAGCGTTAGACTTAGTACTATATATGAATGGACATCTACCACCGATTTACACATTATGTATTACCGTGATAATGTTGATATCCTGGATTATCGGCGTAGGCCTCGGAGCCGCAGATGTGGCAAGAGGTAACGTGAGGGGTCCTCCGGGGGTAATGTATGGTCATTGTCTAAAGGGGTATGACGAGGGGAGTTATAAAAGACTTGGATGTTTTGTGCCGAGGGCGAGGTTAGTAGACGAGGTCGTTGTGATGTAAGTGTTCCCCACCCCCCCCCCCCCTCTCTCTCTCCCTAAGCTTTGGTGGCGTGGACTAAAATAAAATAAAAAATTGGTAGGATGTTTTATGTGGTTTTTGTAGCTATGTCTTCTGTAGCGTATCGTCGTCATAGGGACTATGTCTTTAGGAAAATATACGCTCAAAGGTGTATGTGTGGACATGTTAATGCTTCGTTGGCGAGACAGAGTGCTACGATGCAGTCTAGGAGGAATTCGTTGGCGGTGGTTCCGGAAGGTGGGGTGGCGACTGAAGTGTCTGCTTTACCACCGGTGCCGGAGAGGTCGGCTTCTAGATTAAGTAGGGGATCAATTTTTTGTGCTGAGAGCGAGAAGATTGTAGATGGAGGAGGTGGGGATGGGGGAACTTTGGAGGGAATGAAGTACATATAATAATACTATCAAAAGTGGATTTTTGTGTTTACTGTGAATGAACTATCACGATCATGAGAATTAAGAACTGACTGGCTGGGGGTAGTATTACCTAATGATTGAATGTCGATGGGAGGAGGAGGATAATTATAGTATACACACTATATATGAGTAGGAATTAGTACCTATAATATATCTAGTCCCCGAGACTCTAAGCTATATAATAGAATAATCCACTTTTCAGCAAACCATCATTTTACCATCACTCCTTCTCATTATTTAAAAGTACATGTAGGGTTGATAACCCCCCCTCCCCCTCTCTTGACATTTTCTTAGATAAATATTAAGTCAGAATTGCGAACCTTAGACTAAAGTTAGACGGCGCCAAGCTAATATAGTCTTATGGAGTCAATCGCATCTTTAGACGGACCTGATGGTTGGCAAAGTTGACTAGATTTAATACGTAATTGAGCGTTCTTTTTTTTTGTAAGCATGTGATTTACGTTGTGGCACTAGCATCATAGCATTGGTGACCTCTAGTGTATAGTATTTTATCACTCTAGATCAGACCCACTCTTACTCTATTGGCTCATCTGACTATCGGTTCTTTGGTCATCAAGAGAACAGAACGCTCAACAAAGTGTATAAAAAAGAGAGAGTATTCACTTCTGGTCGACTTGTAATGTCTTGGAAGCTGTATGTGAGATATCGATCTTTATTATGATTTCTTAGTGATTTGATTACTAATAGTTACTTTTGATAAGTAGCTAGAGTGCTATTGTTATTATCTAGAGGTTTAAGGTGTTGTAGGATGGTTTTGAATAGGTGATACACGGGTACAAACAAGTTTTGAGTCTATGGTGTAGGGGCTCGTATATATGGAGAGCGAGAGCGCCCAAGAGTCTATTCTCCTTCCCCTCTCGATATTAATTCACAGGGTATATTGGAATGGGCAAAGAATCCTTTAGATAAGACTGAGTAGTTTCTGCAAGTATCCAAAGAGTCCAATAATCTTGATTGGTAGAGAATATAGCCTCATGATTTCTTTCTTTTTCAGTACCAGGCAACCATAACTATTTAGCATATACAGCGACGACATGTGTTTTGTTTACTTCCTGCAACGTATCTACCAATATCTACCAATGGTCTCAAAACGAATCAATTGTGTTCTACGACTACTAAACAAGTTTCACCGGAACAACGTGGTCCCTACTAATCCAAGCATCCTTGGTTATAACTTAGGCGTCCCGTAAATTCCACACGAAACATTAGGGGGAGAAAACGAACATATGAGGTTTTAGGTTCACAAGGATACTCCCCCCCCCTGTACTCTACAGTCTCGTCTCTGGGTTAACGACAAGGGTTCTGTGGTCAATTCTCACTACTAGAATCTTCATCGGGGATGTACGTCAAAGGCTAATAAGACTTCTGAGTCCTGAGTGGTATTAATTCTACTCACCTGAGGCATGCTCATAGGTTTGCGTCTCTTTCTGTCAACGTGGACTGAAGTCCCCTGTGGCGGTGTTCTCTTATTGAATGACTGTATGAAGTGCTGTTATTATTACTATTGGCTAGGGGAGCCGTTTGATGTCTCTCTAGGTCTATTGGGTACAGCATATCTCCACGTGGTCTTAACGTCTTTTCGGCTCCGTTGTTACTATCGTCACTCATCTGGCTGCCGTTGAATACATGTGTCTTCATGGGGGCATCACTCACTCTAGAGCCACCCCCACTTAGTACTCTAAAGTACCCTCAGTAGTCTCGTTAATCCCCTGCACGTCAAGCACGGCAATTCCCGTTCGCATCCCTGTATAGATCCTCATTGAGCCGCTAACTTAAAGCGCGATGACGCAACATCCATCTTATGTCACACATAGTTCATTCTGAGCAATACGAGAAGGCGACGTAAGGCCCACAACATCTTTGAGTAAAAAGCCACGGTTGCTTAAATTTTTCATATCTATATCTATACACTTGTAAACACGTACTAAACATTGAGTCAATCTTTTGTTTGTGACCCGTAATCTACCTTAAACTTTGTCACTTCTAGTCTCTAGGTGGAAAAATCAAAAGGTGAAAATTCAAAGATTCTTTCTACTAGAACAGACCATGAAGGCATGAAGTACATGACTCTCAAGACAAAAACCCACCCTATGCGTGTACCCCCCCGTAAAGTTTCAATCCTTAGAAGTCAAACACCAAATCCATCTCAAAGGTAAAATACCATAGTACAAAAGAAATTTAAAGTAAAGATTGGTGAGTGAGAGAAACACAATCAATCCCGTAAGGTCACCCAGTACTTAAGGAAAGACCTGAACATGTATGTACGAAACAACCCGTCTCTTTTATCCAATGAGTCTAGTCCTGCGAATGCAAATATATACTTCAAGAAGGCTAGATTACTCGTCATGCTCCTTCTTCTCGGTGGGAGCCGGTACTGGTCTACCACCCCAACCAAACCAACCGCCAGACCTCGGGGTACCGATAAATGTGGGGACCTCGTTTTCAGCATCACTCATTGACACATGATCGAAATCACCAGCCATGTTCCCATAGCTCGGTGACCTTGGAACATTTGCCATGTTAGGATCGGAGGCTTTGTCGAGAACTGCCGCGACGCTGGTATTGCCTGCATCACCAGATACGCGAATAGTTTCCATTTCTTGCTCTAGTGCAGCCATGACCGTCTTTAACCTCTCTCTCTGCAACTCTATGAAGCGTGTCTTGTCTGCCTTTCCTTCTATTCCCGCAGGAATCAAGGTTGCAGAATTTGGTAGTCCATCTGTGGTCCTCTCTGGCGCCTGCTGTTGTAGGGCTGAGGAAAGGAAGTGATAGAAGTCTGTTGCCATTTGGGGAGCATATGGAGTAATTGGTGGAACATTCCATCTCGAGAACAAGTTTGTGACAAATGAAGCCGCATCTTGGGAAAGTGGCTGTGGTGTTTGCGATGCTGCACCTGCCTCCTGAGGACCGAAGAGCTGTTCCCTGGCCACGTGAAGGAGTTTCCGGATGTACTCGATTCCTGCGGCCTTAGCCTGGTCATGGGTTCGAGTAATGAAGTCCTCAATTTCTTTCTCGTGGGCCTCAAGTGTAGGATGAACGTGCTCTACGTAAAGTCTTGTGGCACCTTGAAACTGGGGAAGAACAAGCCACAGCATAAAACCAGCGCGGACCTCCTGGTAGAATGGGAGCCTATATAACGTAAGTTTTAGCTAGGAGATACTATTATAGCGTTATTAGGGACTAACCAGCACAGAAACCAGCCTGTCCAGGACTCAACCACGGTGATGCACCCAATGACGACCCAGTACATCAGCCATGGTGTAAGTTGTGATGGGTCGTTTGCTTTGAGGGCCTTGTATGACGCGAAGACGGGGAAGAGGAATGTTGCAACGGAGCTATTCAATCAAAGATCAGTTATTATTCCCATATGGTCTAAGCTGTGCGGAAGTGGAGGGAAGGGGTTTTAAGAATATGGTGTTATGGCTTACCAAAGGAGCTTTGCTAGAAGGTCAAACATAATGTACTATTCTATGTGTATAATGAGAGGTTTTAGGATGAAAATGTTCTTTGTGTTTGCTTGAATAGAGTGTGCTACTTTCGTCAAGAAAGGTAGACAACAGCTGGATGAATGTCAGGTGGAGGTTGGTTGATGGTTGACAGAGGATAGAATGATGGAAGTGGATTTTAAAGAGGGGAGGACTAGAAACGAAATATGAGTGAGGAAGAGGGGAAGCTTGCTCTCTAAAAAGAGGGGACGTGGGAAAAAGCTGAGTGGAGTAGTGAGTTGTACCTAAGCGGTCTTTGTGGTTACAGTGTGTAATGTAATGTGGTGTAGTAGTGGTGTAGGACAGGACGCGGAGGACGCGGAGTAGATGGGTAGGTACAATACGCAGGATGCTACAAGGAGGGGCAGCTAGTAGCAGAAAAAGTCTGGAAAGCCCCTCCACACCTTCAAGGACTCTTGTGCATATGCAGACTGGTGACCTTTCCTCAGAACATGCTCTAGCAGTCCAATGCTAACCCCGTGATCGCATCAGCCGGGGGTAGGGTTGCTACTACAATAGGCTTAGTGAGATCTTTAGAGCTGCCGCCTAGGCCGAGCTCTGCGGAGGCGGCTGTAAGGGGTCTGTAAGAGGGATAGCGGCTCACTTCTGTCAGATGCTGTCACTTAGCTACTGGAGCAACCCTAACCCCCTCCCCGCCCGTTACCTTGCAGATCAAGACAGGCGAACTTTTGTTCACTTGACAGCTGGGGTGACAATCATCAATACGAGTAGAGTGTCAATAGAAATCCCGACTTCCGACTTCAGCCATTCAGCTAGTCCTTGCCGAGGCTTAACCGCCCAATAATGCCCCGCTACAACGGTTGCTGGTATGAAGTGTACCTGCAGAGCATGTATGTAACTGAATAATAAACTGCCCATAACTCACCCCTCCCACCATTGACAAAGAGTATCATGGTCTTTCCACCAAAATCACAACTACAGCCACAGCTACCCTGGCCAGTTGCCAGCAAATATCACGCAACATCATGAGCATTTCTTTGCAACCACTCTCACAAACATAGGAGTTATAACCGACTATTTGTACGCTCCTGCAACAGGGTACTCCTGCGTGGGCTGTTGGTGTTGTGCTGGCACGAAATTTTTACAGTAGCTAGATAAACCTCCAATCCCCCACCGTACATCTGTCCTTTCCCCGTAAACTTCATCATACATTGCCTACACACCTACCCCACCATCATAAATAAATAAAACGCCTCTTTGGTGCAATTGTGTTTTATTATTTGGCATATAAACGAATCCTACAGGACACTTCATAAGAAACACCTCATCCACGCTGCGAGGCGGATGCAAGGAAATCTTAACTGATCCACCACACCTAAATAATACAATGTGTATCCTACTCGTCACCACTGCACACCCGGAGTATCCTCTTATACTCCTCTCTAACAGAGATGTATGTTGTCTCCACCTCTGCTTCCCACTTCCAAGATTAGAAAGATCTGCATGCGTCTACATATCACCTATCCAAGATCCGAGTTAATCACGCATATCACAGCAATGCTGATTCCAATTCCCTCTCATAGGAATTCCTACACCGTCCTACCGCACGTGCAGCTTTCTGGGAAGAGCCCAACTCACACATATTTTCTGGAAGAGACTTGGCCCGTCCCGAACGAGGTTTGTCTACGTTTCTGCATCTCCTTCGTTCCCCGCCTATTTCCACCTCTTTCATCCAGTCCACACTGTAGCTAACCGCACCACTCAAACCTAGGCACATGGCTTGGCATAACCCGTGCCGGCCGTCTTGCAGTCCTTACAAACTACCGCGAACCCACTTCCGTTGCGGCCCTCGCTGAGAAGTCCCGGGGTGCTATGGTCACTTCTTTTCTTACCTCCACCACAACCCATTCTTCAACCTCCGAGTGGCTCCACGCTCTGCACGAAACTGGTGATCTTCATGGCGTTGGCGGGTTCTCGCTCCTTTGTGGAATTCTCCGCCCTAAAGACGTTGAAACTGGGACTCTCCAGCCTCTTGCTGTTATATCTAACCGTACGCCGGCTGGAGAAGACGGAGTCGAAAGCGGCGCAACCTGGATAGCCGGCCAGAAGGGGGAGACATGGGGGCTTAGTAACTCGTTATTCGGCGAACCGTGGCCGAAAGTAAAGGAGGGAGAAGGGATGTTAGCTAAGGTTGTTGAGGCAGCAGTAAAAGAAGAGAAGAATGAAGACGAGTTGTTGAAGGAATTGTTTAACATGCTGAGTGTTGATACGCTACCGAAAGTGGAAGGGGAGTCCTACGCAACTCAGATGGAGTCGCTAAGGCATAGCATTTTTATTCGGCCGTTTTGTGCAAGTCATGAGGTGGTGGATGCACACCCGGCAGACATGATTCCGACATCTACAACTCCAGTCATTGGTGGCGTCCCAGAAGTGACTCCAGTGGCTCATGTTGAAGCTCAATGGTGGCGTGATCGGAAATATGGGACGCAGAAACAAACGATTATGCTAGTTGATAAGAAGGGGAGGGTTAAGTATATAGAGAGAACACTGTTTGATAACGAAGTGAGGCCAATGAAAGAAGAGGAAAGGGATTTTGTGACTGAATTTAATATTCAGGGCTGGAATGAGTAGGAGGTCGGTTGGAAGAATGGCTCTATATTACAATGACTTGGTATAGATAACGTTATCTAGGGTTTCATGTTTCATGCTATTTGTTTTTTTGCTCCACGTAGGTATCACTTTTGTGGTTCATTGCAGGTTGGGTTGGTTTTATTTGCTAGTAGCAGTTGGAATCATTTTTGCGTTTCAGGGGAATCTTGCATGATTTTGTAGATACATATATCAATCTCATATACCCAAGCTATAATTAATATCTCAGCAATCCTAAACCCCGCTTGACCCTAGACTCTATCAATAAAGCAGATAAAGCGTACCAGAGGTCGCTGAACTAAGTTATTTTTATAGGAGAATTATTGAGCTATCTACCTAGTAGCGATCTGTAGTGTTAATTACCGCCCACTATTTCTGCACTAAGTTCTTATCGGAGATCGTAGCAAGCATTGTCTTGTAGTGGCTTTCACTCCGACCCTAACCCACATAATCCATGTTTATCTCGCTTGTGGAACGGCAACCTAGTTCATCCGCCCCGTTCCATGCTCATGGTGTAGATATCGGTATAACCGAGAGTCGGGATTTGGGAACTTCCATTCCCAGATTCGGCTGGTGATTCTGCCCGAATGAGTGGCTATGGCCTCGGTGGTCGCGACTGTGATTGCTGCTTTTCCGGGGTTGGTCGGGACAATTATGGATAGCATCATAGCATGAAGCCTCGGCGTCTCCGTCGGAGTTGTGTTTTAGTAGTAGCGAGCGTTGGTACTTAAGGACTAGCTAAAGCCACCACTAATAGAGTACTTGTTCTACATACACAATTCGGTTACTTGATCATTGACCTTCTTCGTTTCATTCAAACCTCATACATACTTAGGATATATAAAAAATGTTTGGAGCTTCGACACCCACTTTCGTACCTGATGATCTCCCAGACCTTACTGGCCGAGTCGCCCTCGTGACTGGTGGTAATACCGGGTTGGGACGACAAAGTATTCTTGCCTTTTTGAAAAAGGGAGCTAAAGTTTACATGGCTGCAAGAACTGAATCTAAAGCTGTAATGTCTCCCTATTACTATGAAGCGGGGGGAGGGGGGGTTTTTTTTTTGAGAGAGGTTCTAGATCATTGACGTTCTTAATATATATATATAGCTCGCTTCAATCGAAGAGATAAAGACAATCGTTCCGAATGCAAAACTCGAGTTCATTCAAATGGACCTACAATCTTTCGCTTCTATTAAATCTGCTGCTGAATCTTTCATCAGTAAAGAAAAACACCTTCATATTCTCCTCAATAACGCCGGTGTTATGGCTCTTCCTTACTCGGAAACGAAAGAAGGATATGAAGTTCAGTTCGGGACAAACCATATGGGACACTTTCTTCTAACCAAGTTGTTGACTCCGATTATGATTGAAACATCCAAGACTGCAATCGAAGGTTCCGTGAGGATCGTGAATGTTTCCAGCGTCGGTCATAACATGGCCACATTTGGTGGGATAAATTTTGAGGATATGCGTCGTGAGAGGAGTAGTACGTGGATAAGATATGGACTTGTAAGTTCCCTCATGAATTTTTTCTTCTTTATATCTATAAAATAAAATAAAAGTCTAATGTAACTAATATTATAGTCTAAACTATCTAATATACTCCATGTTGTATCACTTTCTAAGCGTCTCCGCGAACACGGAATCATCTGTACTACTCTTCATCCCGGCTTCATCTCGTCATCCCTCTACGATACCGCATCAAATGCAAACATACTCACACGTCTCGGATATGGGGTATTCAGCTTGGGTTTCACCAGTGTCGAGGAAGGTGCGCTCACACAAATATACTGTGCGGCCAGCGATAAAGTTACTTTGGAGAATACAGGGGAGTATTACGTCCCTATAGCTACGAAGGGGACTGGGGTGTTTGGGCCGAGTAAGTACGCGAAGAATGAGGAGTTGGCAGAGAAACTGTGGGTGTGGAGTGAAGAGCAGTTGGCGAGTCATGGGTATTGAAAGAGAGAAGTGTGGCTATGTAGCCTTGGATTGACGGAATGGAAATCACCTGACTCATCTGTTTAGCTAGGACGCTGGGGTTATTTTTTCTTTCTTTTCTCTTTTCTCTTTTTTCTTTTTTCTAATGGCCGGTACATATATATACTTGTAACGGCACTTCATCCTTCTTCATCTCCTGATCTTCGGGAATAACTATATAGTTTCTATTACAACCTCCATCGCTAGAGAGTTCGGCGTCCCTTAATTCGGCGCTCGGTAACCCACTGATGTATGGAACTTATGATAATATTCAGAAGATGTTTTTTGTTTTATGAGAAACTCAGTTGGTGGACGCTGAAACAACTCTGCACTGTTACACACATATATAATGGGAGACGCCAATCATCAAATAAATATATCCCTGGACGCATACATAAGAACCAGACTATATAATATTCCTTCTGAAATTTCTCCCCCTTTTTTACCGCAGATATCATCATCACAGACATACGCGTACACATTCAGCTAGACAGGTATGGCAGCAGCCGTAACTCTAGGATCTGTAGCGAGCATCATCACAGTATTAGATCTAGCAACCAAAGTCACTACATTAATCTACGAATACATGGGGGGGATATCACCACCAAAAAACTTACAAGAACTCACTCAAGAGCTACAATCACTCAAGACCCTCCTCGGCATATTGAAACAGTTTGCAGACAATAACCCAGATTTAGAAGCTCTCAAGGAGCTTATGAATGCCGGAAATGGACCACTCCAGGCGTGTACGGAGGATTTGGAAAAGCTTGAATCAAAGCTGAAGACAAGAAATGGGTTCAAAGGGGCGATTGACTTCCTTAAGCGGCCATTAAGAGAGAAGGAGGCTTTGCAGTATATCGACAGAATAGAAAGACGGAAGGCCCTCCTCGCAATTATACTGGCTGTAGGACAGCTGTAAGTGGATTTTTAGACCCATTAGAACTCTAGTAAAGAGCATACTAATTTGTGTATTTAATCAAGATTCCAGTTGAGTAGTATAAAGATATGTGTCAAGTCTACGAACAATGCTATTAGTGAGATCAGGAGCGCTTTGGAGAAGCAGGAGATCATCCCGAAGAAGCAGGAGGTCATCCCAGAGAAGCAGGAGGTCATCCCAGAGAAGCAGGAGGTCATCCCAGAGAAGCAGGAGGTCATCCCAGAGAAGCAGGATGATGATGAGGAGAATATCCAAAGCAAGAAGGTGGGTATCTCGAAGAAGCAGAATACTGGTAAGAATAGGTATTTACTTTAGGTATTCTTGAATACCCTGGCTAACTATTTTTGCCTATAGCACAGGAGAACAAAGGCTTGGCCAGTTGGCCATACAACGGAAAAATCATTGAATCTAGGGAAATTTTGGATTCTACTCTTAAAGGTTTTAGGAAGGGAAGGGTAATTTTGGTAGAAGAGAGTCTAACAAGCCCTTGGTTTATGGATTGGGTTTATACTAGATATCTTTACTCAAGTTGGATGAGTACGCACATTAATTTCTATACTGCTCGTACAAGTTTTCACTTGTTTACAATCTTGTTTTTTTTATGTTGAGAGGGGTTGTATCAACTATATCTAGCTTTTCGATCCTAAATCCATATAATAGAAACTTAAACCAAATAAAACCCTCCTACTAATGGGCCATCGAAACACAAAACCTTGATAAATTGTCTTATTCATAAGTTAAATACATATGCACTAGTAGTCTCATTTATCAAAGATTTCTCAATGAGTAGTTAGTTATGCATGGCGAGAAATATAGACTCTACTTAGGAGTCAAACCCCAGAAAGTTTTTACGTATAGTTTTACGACCGCTCTAGGAAATAGTAGAACTAGCGTCATAACTAAGGACTGGCCCGGTTTTGCGTATCTGTAGTAGGGTCAGTTATTATCCACCGGGTAGATGCTTGAGTCCTCTACACACTTTAGGGATCTCAGTAATAGATACTTTCACAGTAAAAGTAAATTGATTATATTATCGGGTTCATTTCTAAATTTGGTCTGCTGGTATAATTCAAAATTTATCCTCTCTTCGCTCTATATTGTTCTTAGGGCTTATAGGGCTGTATTTTCGAGAAGAATAATTAGTAAGTGATGTATGTAATCGGGGTTGAAGAGTGTGACAAAGAGGATACTTACACTAAACCCGTGACTAAGTTCTCATTCTCAGTAGCTTTTTCTTTCAGGTTGAGTGGTGGTGACAGCTGTATCTGTGATTCTGTATTTGGTAAGGGCGGGAGGGGACGGTTTGGCGGTGGGCCAGGAGAAGGAGGAAGCTTCCGTCTAGGGCGGCTTATAGGGCCTGAGTGTCCTTTTAAAATCAGTAACAAATAGTAGATAAAGTAATCCTAAAGGTATGTAAAATCGTCGCACGAGATCTAGAAACGTACTAGTTTCTATGAGAAGATCAAAATGACCATCCTTCTCCACACTAAATGTAGAATCTTGCTTTATAGGGAAGATTAGAGTTATATCTACTAATTTAATCCAGATATTAGTGAGTAATTAGGACAAAGAGACATGCGGGGAGCAGAAGAGAAAGGAGACCAACTTCCGATCTGCTCAGAAATTTCCTCGAACTCTATCTCTATCTCTGCAAGCCAGTTATTGACATCGAAGGGATCCTGTGAAACCCGCTGGTCCTTTTTATCCATGGTAAGTAATTTGCAGTTGGTAACTGACGGCGACGGCTGTTCATAGAATGGTTTTTTGGGTGATGGTACGATAGACCGAACTGTAGAGGAAAGAAGTCTGGGCTACAAAAAAAACACAAAACTATGAGTGCAGCCCCGCCGTCAATCTTTGATTTATATTTCGAGGGAGCATCACTGTTTTTTTTCCCTTTTTCCCTTTTTCCCTTTTCTTTTCGGGGGCTTAACGAAAACAATTAACGCCCAACCTGAGAAAAGCACAACTTACCAGTACCATCAAACCGTTGTTATGACTTAC
Organism: Verpa bohemica; assembly: GCA_033030345.1. Classification (NCBI taxonomy): domain Eukaryota; kingdom Fungi; phylum Ascomycota; class Pezizomycetes; order Pezizales; family Morchellaceae; genus Verpa; species Verpa bohemica. Next base: position 994,309 of record JAUFSE010000003.1, read on the forward strand.
AGAATAAATCTATCCCCATGGAACCGGAACGAGCATGCACCATTACGGCGGGGCACTACAAGCATGGCATAACAAGAGTTGCCTTGCATGAAATTTGTGACCTTGTGCCACACATCAACTCTAAGTCCCTCAGCCCAATACATTAGATCTCAGGTACATACTCAAAAATAAGTACCTCGAATTAGGCGGCTTAGACTGGTCAACTAATTTTCCAGTATAGTTAATTGAAAGACGCCTGGCCCAAGTATTGGCTCTTAGTGCATTAGACCCTACATTGGCGCGGCGTAGAGTTATGTTTCTATAAAACCAGAATCAGCAAAAACGTAGTATAACGCAACATATAGGGGCGAAGTTGGAACGGCCAAGTTACCGGTAAGGATGTTATGTGTCTTACACATCCAAACCCCACTCTCTATGCCTGTAGGACTTACCTCAGATGTATCCCAGCGGCTTGGTGACTACAGCCAGGCATGTGGAAACACGTGTAGATCGAGGGATGTCATCTTGGAAAAAAAAAGCCTTATCGTCAGCAATCAGGAACAGCTCTATACCGTTGCCAAGCACTAGCTCTATCAACAAAGGTCAATTGGTTCTGTAGAGTTAATTACATATGGTCTCAAGCAAAGAAGGAGGTTTCAGAATATAAATCGGAAAAGAAGTGGGGAGCGAATGAGATGGGTTTCTTTGTGGTAACGGTATTACCGCTGTAATTGTGAGACTAGTGATGCGTACGTACGTACAGGGTTGGTGGTGGCCTGTCAATCTATACGCGGAAACGCATTATTTACTCGCCCCCGTGTGTATCCAGGAACGGAACATTAAAATCTTAGTTTTCGTGTCAATTAACCGGACACAAGGCTAGCCTAGCTTAGAACTACAGCGATAACTGTTTTATCTAAACAATCAGCGGGCAACATTTCGGAGGCTGACATGAAACAAGCCTATTTCTATCTTAACAATTCAGAAAGAGTTCGTACTATCTAATATAACCAGATTAAACGTGAATATAAACTCACAGAAGTCCCAAGAAAGAGTAGAAGGCGTCAGAAACTAATACTAGAGTCCGGAAATGGGTCCATGGATTTGTTTTCGAAGGCTTTCTTTAGCCCTATACTAATAAAATAAACACCATGACAGAGTTCTACGCGGGGCCCTACGGTTTGTTTTGGTCAGTTTGTAAATATATGGATTTTACTCTGCCCCGTTGGTATAATGTCCCTAGCTAATAGATGGAAAGTAATAAGGCATTTACACGTGACAGACCCCCTAGAAATTAAGTATAACTTGCTTATATCTTGATCATATTCTCAACTGCTACAGTAATCTGCTCTATATACTGGTCCGTATCGATTTTATGTACGTGACCTATTACTTTTGGTAGTAGTGGTTTTATCACTTTCCTGGAAAAGTTAGAACCCCCCCCCCCCATTTTACGGCAGACCTTCGTAGCTATTGCAAGCCAGTAGTATTTTCCATCATTCGAGAAAAGAAGTCTGTTCTTAGCTGCTACCTACTTAACTACGCCGGTTAGTGACAGTCGAGCGATCTAATATGAAGTCGGTGAAATGCAGATGCCAAAAAGAGTCGTAAAGAATACAGGAAGTATATTAAATTAAATAGATTTGGCACTCTGTACACCTAGGTGATATATAAAATAGTGCTCTAATCATAATATACATGTAAAGAATTAATTACTCGGTATCACTGTCTACAACTACCCTCCTGGCTCTAACAGGTCTGGGTGCAACATCTGACTCATCTTCATCCAGCTCAGCACCACCCATATCAATATCGCCATCACTCTTTAACGTTATTCCTCTAACACCAATCAAGGCATCACTATCATCATTACTTGACCATACGTCAACTGAAGCTGGTACAAGTGGTGTAACTTCTCTTGAGATCACGCCTTCATCATCACTTTCCTCAACCATCCGCTTCTTCTTCCTCCCCTTCTCCACGATTTTCCCACTTTCTCTTTTGTATGACTTTTTTCTCTTCTTCGTTGCTTGGGGTTCCGGAAGTTCGGTATCAACAACCAATAATGGCACAGCACTATTGTTCACCTCTAAGCTTTTCGGCCCCGCCTCCCTCTGTGCTGCTTCCCTTAAAAGAAACTCCCTTTCTTTGTCTGGATCCATCTCTTCATCGGAATCATGAACATAAAGATCGCTCTTGATTGCTGCTCTCTTCTCTTTCTCCCTTAGAAGTCTCTTTCTCCGTCTCTCCTTTGCTATTTCGTCAAGAGCGTCCTCATCAAGGCCCTCCTCATCAACATGAGTGCGTCTTTTCTTACTAGCTTTCTTATTTTTGGGTTCTAGTGGCTTCATTTGTGTGGGGCCACCGGGTTCAAACATGTATTCCTGATTATCATCTTCATCGTCGGAATCAAAAATCCTCCGTGCTTTCGCTTTTCGCTTAATAAGGTCCTCAGGAAGTTTGCCATCTTCGAAGGTGATGGGGTCGTTGGTGTATTTTTTGAGGAGGTCGAGGGATTCTTGGAGTTGATCGGAGGTGAGGGATGAAGGGATAATCCAAGGGGTATCTGGATTTTCGTCTACCTCGAGCCTTTCTAGGCCGAGGGTAGTCATGAGGAGGCGGAGCTTTGCGTCTTTAAACATTGCGCTCTTGCGTTCTTCAGAGTCGGGTTTGATTGCTGGACAAAATTAGCTTCTAGTCCCAGAGTAGCCGGGAGAGGTAACTTACTAATATATGGAGGTTTGTTTGAGTCATTTGGGATTACCTCTGCCCCTGCATCCGCTGCCGCCTCTTCTTCGAGGATTCTTCGAGCTGCATCTTCTGCTTCCCATGATTTTCGTTCACTAATGGCTTTGTTAAGTTGGTCTTTGAGCCAATCTACTCCATCGCCCTTATTGTCGTCTAGTAGTACACCAACAGCAACACCAACTTGTTCACCTCGTGACAATCCAGGAATATGCAGCTCTGCAGCCGGCCTACTAAGCGTCAGACAAGTCATCTATAAGAATCATAGGAAATGCAAACCTTGCTTGCCGCACTCTAATTTCCTTATCGTAACCATGCGTAAGATAGTGCATAGTATTATTCATTTTCGTGAACAAAAGCTCTACAAACATCTCAGGTCTGCTCTCGAGCTTCTTCACCAACTTCCTCAGATAATATTTGACAAACTGGTCCATCTCCTTTCTCGCTGGGTGGCCTTGAGGCATGCCATCAGGGTCTTGCATTATCCGGTAAAATTGTTCCACAATATCCAATCTGAACAGTAATACTTCTTCCTGCCGCTTCACAAAGATCCGGTGGAAAAATGTAATTGCTCTTTTAACCTGGCTGTAAGAAAGCTCTTTGTAATTGTCTAGGAATGCTAGGAAAGTATTGATACAGTTTTGTTGAAGGAGTTTAGCCTCGAATCGCCCAAAATCGAAGGCGCGCTCCTTCATGGTGTTTCGAGACTCTGTAGCCATATCTTCTTCGTCCCCCTCCTCCTCTTCGGGCATGTCGGCTTTATCTTGCTTCTTTTTTGTCTTTTGTCTGCGTTTAGACCTGACAAACAGTACGTCGTGCTGCTTTGAGTACTTTTCAAGCATTTTTAAGTGAACATGAACCATCTCTGTGCAGTCATCTAGCCAACCAAATGGCTGCTTTGTGTAGGAGCGTAGTATACCGATTACGAGGTCCAATGTAGTTTCTTCATAAAATAGCCTATTCTGAATGTTCTCGGCGATATCTTGGTCTTCTTCTAGTGGTGATGTTGCCATGTCTTGTACTGTTAATAGGATTTGAGTAAAGCACCGCATTCCGGCTTGGAGCTCTATCCACGATTTAAGATCAAACCAACCTGTCATTAGACGGTTCAATGTGATTAGCATTTCTTGGTTTAATACCGAGGCAACGAGTGAAAAGGAGTCATTTTCTGCATTAGTAGGCTGCTTCCCAGCCGACTTTCGGCGTACCCGTTCGGCTTTGAGGAACCAGGCGATTAGATAAAAGAATTGGCGCTGATTTGTATTCAATAGCCGCTCCGCATCACGGTCAATGGCACGGCGAATATGACCAAACAGTGGGTTGAAGCCCGCATCTAGGAAATCTTCAACAAAGGTTCGCATTTCCGACTTTGCGGGACCTTCAAGAACCACTACTATATCAAACTCCGTTTTTTTTCCGACTCCCTTGACATCACTTCCTTTTGGTTTCTTCCATTTCTTGCTCGCATCCATTTTCTGCTGCGCTGTACCCTTGCCTAGGAGCGCACCTTGACCGGAGACGAACTCCCGGCGTCCGTCACCTCTCTCCATCCATACTGTTGTTCCGAAACGGTTGTGTCTTGTGCTCGAGTTACGTGCAGATGCTCGCTTCATCTCGTCTTCTGCTTTGAGCAGGGTGGTGAGACTCTGCGATTTTTTTTGTTCCTCCTCGGTATCTGAGAGGAAGAGTTGTTCTATATCTACACTCTTCAATAGGTGGTAGATAACCTCCATGACCACCACATCCTGGGTTACAAACTCATTTCCCATCTCGCTACTCATAGCTAATAGTAGGTGTAGGACATTCTGCGCATTGTAAGCCTCGATTGTTGCGGATCTATTGATGTCTTCACCGGTATCACTCTCGTTAGGGTTAGGGTGTTCAATGATCGCAAGGTTACGGAAAAAGTAAAGGGCGAGCTTTATGATCCCTTCATCACGCTCAGTACGTTCAGAGGCTGGTATGGCAATGGATGGGAGAGCGACACGGGCTACGGAGGATAGGATCTTCTTTGAGGGGTGGCGCAGAATGGCAGTTTTGTATGAGACTTGGGCATGAATGAGGGCGGGGAGGTGGCGATGGTGGTTTTGTGTCATTTCAGATATGGTTTTGTCGAATGGCCAAGTGAGAGGAACGAGGAGCTCGACTATAGAGGGTTATTAGTACTAAATAGCTATAGGTATCTACTAAAGAGGTGAGGCATACCACATGCAAGCGCCAATCGATGCTTGCTCTTATCTTCAGTGTCTTCATCTTTCCAGCTCGCAAGAATCTCAAGTAAGTCCCCCTTTACTAGATTCGCCTCTGCCATACACCTTGCTACCTATACCAGACGGCCCATTAGCACTTGCTTTCCCATTCCGCGGTTCTCCCGGGAGTCTCACATCATATCGATTCAATTTCTCGTCGTAGAGTCGTAACCACTTCCGTAAGTCCTTTAGACAAGCCAACGCATCGTCCCCCAATTCGTATCCATAAGGTGTAGACCCTCCGAGCTGTTGCTTGCGGTTAGAATTTTGTATTCTTGTTTTATGGAGTGTGAAGAGGGGTGGTTACCGCCGAGACTAGGGAGAGAATGTGTGCTCTCTAGAGGTATGTTAGCTAATATCTTTAGGTTTAAGCTAGGGCTAGGAGACGTACAATCATGGGATCTACTGTCTCTGGGGCTCCGGTAGGGCCAGGGACATCGCTTTCGCTGTCGGTATCCATGATTGCGGATTCGGAATTGGCAGATTTATCACACTGTCGGGGGGGTTATATGGTGGTTCGGAGGTTAGAAGCTTTCTTTGAAAGCTGGTAGAATGATATGGGTATTGTGGCCCTTGAAGGTCTTTACAGGCCCTTTTAGGTATGTCGTTTAGTGGACAAGTCTGGTGAAGTTGGTAGGAATGTTAGAATCGGTCTCGGTAAAGGAGTTTCTCTAAAAAAGTTCGGTGGTAACGCGTCTGCGCGCGTCGCGTAAATTGATCTTGGCGTTGTGTCCCGTGAATAAACCTCCGGTCCTAAAGTTCACGAATGTGTATAAGCAACATTAAGAGGGTCTTGGTATAGAACCTTTCATTAGTATTAGAGTATTTCTAAATATTTAGGGATTCGAGCTTTGGGTCTAGTAGGATCATGGTTTATCACTCGACTGGATTTAGGTTAAAAACCGGTAGCAGCTGGGCTATTGCTCGTCCTAGTCCTAGAACAAAGCCTGTGAGAGTATTGGCTGGTTGTTTGTAGATTCTGGGCACTACTACTATATACTACATGTTTATTAAGATTTTGTGCCTACTCCGAGACTACATACTTTTTCTATACCTCTTTCTATTTATCTACTCCCACCCCCAATTTCTTCTAAATGAAGTCAGTCACTCAGAAGATCGGTCTCCGGTTTCAATACTTATATTTTAAGGCCCTAAAGTGCCACTAAAAACATAAATTTATCCGAGATTTTTATATACAGCCCTACCTAGGATTTATAAGACGGAAATGATCAGAAAGCTACGTTACACAAAGTGTCTTTTTTTGATTGGTTTATGCCTACTACAACTATAAAATCATATAGTATCTAGATTCATAGCAGAATGTGATAGACACGAGCGTAACTTCACATACAACTTATAGTGCATAGGTTACCAATCCAGATAGTACGAGAGTAAATATTCAGCAGTGGAGAGCAGATTTCATATTTTTACAGCCAGACCTAGATCCGTCAATCCACCGTCCACCTACCGACTCACCACCCATAAAAAAATATCAAACCCTAAAAAGTTCAATGATAAAAAACAGAACACCAAGCCACCCAATGCCTTTTCTTTTCTTTCCTCAATACAAAAAACCGTCAATCCATACACCCCCTAACCCCACCAGACAAGAAAAATTTTACACTTAATGTGGACTCCACTCAATAGTATTAAGGTCTACTCCTTCCTGTACAAGTTCCCAAAGTGGACTCAACTCCCTCAAGAATGTAACCCTCTCTTTAACCGCTTTCAGCACATAGTCAATCTCTTCCTCTGTCGTGAACCTGCCGATTCCAAATCTAATACTACTGTGCGCGCTTTCGTCGCTGGAGCCAAGTGCGCGTAGGACGTATGAGGGTTCAAGAGACGCAGAGGTACAGGCAGAGCCGGAGGAAAGGGCAATATCTTTGAGTGCCATGAGGAGCGACTCCCCTTCAACGTACGCGAAGGAGACATTGACGCATCCGGGGTAGCGAGCGTTGGGGTCACCGTTAAGGGTGGTATGTTCCATTGCAAGGAGTCCATCGGTAAGACGTTTAGACAGTGAGGATATACGTTTGTGGTCGTACTGTAAAAATTAGTATTCTGAGATTATAAAAGGGCTGGGGTTTCTTACAGAAATTTCTTCGTAGGCGATACGACAAGCTTCACCAAACCCGATAACTAAAGGTGGCGCAAGGGTTCCACTTCGGAGACCTCGTTCCTGTCCGCCTCCAGAAATCAAAGGCTCAATCCTAACCCTCGGTCGCCTCCTAACATAGCAGGCGCCGATCCCTTTAGGCCCGTATACCTTATGCCCGGAGATGGACATGAGGTCGATATTCATTTTGTTGACATCGATGGGGATTTTCCCGACAGCCTGAGCTCCATCACTGTGGAAGAAGATCTTATTTGAGCGACAAAGCGCCCCAATTTCCTCCATGGGTTGGATGACACCGATTTCGTTGTTTACCGTCATGATTGAAACTAACGCAGTATCAGGTCGGATAGCCGCCTCGAGTTCCTTCAAATCAACCAACCCGTTCGTCTGCACAGGGAGGTAGGTAACCTCGAACCCCTCACTCTCCAGATGTCTACATGAGTCAAGCACACATTTGTGCTCCGTCTGGCTCGTGATAATATGTTTCTTCTTGCTCTTGTAGAATCTTGCTACACCTTTGATACTCATGTTATTCGATTCGGTAGCTCCGGATGTGAAGATGATTTCCTTAGGATCGGCACCGATGAGACGTGCGATATTAGCACGGGCTTCCTCTGTGGCTCTCTCGGTCTCCCAACCGTAGGCATGGGTGCGAGAATGGGGATTTCCGTAGAGGCCGGTGAAGAAGGGAAGCATGGCATCGAGGACCCGAGGATCTGTCGGGGTTGTGGCTTGCATGTCGAGGTAGATGGGGCGGGTGCCTTCATCCATAATTGTTGCCTGTTTGAGAATTCCTATATGAAATTAGCATTTGGGCAAGATGTAGCAATTACAGTCTTGGAGGATAAAAACTGTACCTGCAGAGGGTGACATCATTGCATCAGCAGTCAGTCCGCCACCAATAGGCCTTTCCGAAGGCTTCAACCCTCCAGTCTTTCTGACAAAATCCTGCGTATCAATCGCCCTATTCTGAACATCGACATTGATAGCAGCATTTTTCTTCCTTGAAGATGAGACATAACACCTTGCCTGGTGCTGAAAGCCACGGGCAAGTGGGAATGACCGCATAGAGCGGGTGAGGCTGGTATTTGTGCAGCGACACAGGGAAGCAACTACCCTGGCGGGTGCGGCCATCGTAAGTGAGATAGATATATACTGGTGGGCTGTTATATGCAGGTCTTATCAGATTGTGGTTGTAAGTGGGCTGATGTTAGAGCCAGATTGATTGTCAAAGTTGTGAGGCCAAGCAGCGTTGATATTTGGTGCCGCCCCATGTCTTGGCGCCTGCTGGTGATGTTGTTGGTAAGCAGGCGGTAGGTCTATCTCCGCCCGTTAATCAGAGAAATCTCTGCAGAATTCTAGACTTGATTGGTCTGGAACAGCATAACTGTCTGAGTTGCCTCCAATCATTGGTCCAGGGCTGTAAAGTCGCTGCCCTGGGTTCTAGAAGAACCATATTAGGTACTCGTACAGTAAGCAGAGTACATGTACATGTAAATACCCCACTTCCTAAGCCTGGGAAATGCTGGTATTGCAATTCGCTACTACCAGAACACAAGTACCGGTATACACCCGAGGGAAGGCACTCTGTTAAATAAGAGATTAGGCATATCCGTTACTGCCGAAGATGTCTCTTAATCCCGCCTATATCCGGATCGTGAGATCCTGTAGATTCGTAGTTAGAATCCTTGTACTTACATGCAATTAGTGATGATGTACAAATGATTGCTGATGGTGATCAGCAAGACCTTGGTATAAATTACACCACAAATCCCGCACTTGGATCGTAAATATCGACCCAATTCGTTCGAAAAAACTTCTTCCTTAATCAAACTACTGTAAAATCATCGAAATGACTCGCGTTTTGTTAACTGGTAAGTTCTGCAAGTCAACTCCTAGGTTTCGGTGCTGACGGTTCATACCTAGGTGCCTCCGGCTTTATTGCCTGTAAGTTCTCTCCATAGCTCTAAAATGCACCCAAATAAAAATTACCTGAGGATAAAATTCTCATCACCCACACTCCCAAAAAAACTCCTACTAACCTCATCCAGCCTACATTCTCGAAACTCTCCTCAAGCGTGGCCACTCCGTCCGCTTCACTGTTCGTTCTGAGGAAAAGGCTCAAAAAATCCTCGCTGCACACCCTGAATATTCTGACAAGCTTGAATACGCTCTCGTCCCTGACATAGCCATCCCCGGTGCATTTGACGAAGCTGTTAAGTCCTCCCCGCCAATAGAAGCAATTATTCACACTGCTTCTCCGTTCCACTATAATGTTACAAACTCAGAGAAACAGCTCATGGAACCGGCTATCCAAGGAACTGTTGGGGTTCTTCAAGCGGCAAAGAATTTCGCACCAGAGGTCAAGAGAATTGTGATTACCTCATCTTTCGCATCAATTTTTGACCCAACCAAAGGGGATCAACCCTCAAAGACCTACAGCGAAGAGGATTGGAACCCTGTAACCTGGGAACTTGGTGTCAAGGAACCTATTAATGGCTACCGGGCCTCCAAAAAGTTTGCTGAAAAGGCGGCCTGGGAGTTCCTTGAGAAGGAGAAGCCAAATTTCACTATTGCTACTATCAACCCCCCGCTTGTCTTTGGCCCCCCAAAGCCGTATATCTCAAGTCTAGATAGCTTGAATACTAGCAATCAGGTTAGCAGTCTTTTTTATGGAGAATTGGGGGAGGAAGCTGACGATTTGGGTGATATAGCGTGTTTTGAGCTTTATTCGTGGGAATTGTAAGGAAGGTCTTCCACATAGTGGTGTTTACATCTGGGTCGATGTTCGGGTAAGTCAAAACCTAAAAAAAACCTTATACTAGAAATTCGCCTACTAACTATCCCCCACCCATACAGGATATAGCAAATGCCCATGTCGCTGCCTTTGAGAAGCCAGAAGCCGCCAACAAGCGTTTCTTTATCGCATCGGAAATCTACTTCTCAAACCAGATGATCGTTGATGTGATCAAGAAGAACTTCCCGCAATACATCGACCAGCTTCCTGAGAAGAGTGAGCCGAATCAAGGGCTTCCGGAAGGAGGGTGTTATAGTGTGGATAACAGAAGGAGTAAAGAGATTCTAGGATTAACGTATATGAAACTCGAAGAGAGCATTGTTGACTTAGTAAAGGGGCTTCAGGAGATGGGAGCATAGAGTTGGGTTGGATTCTTGTAAGTATTAGAATGAAATAATCTATGGGATTTTCCAAATTATTGATTCAGGAGATATTTTATAAAGTGATATCGGAAAGACACAAGGCCGTTTACAGAAATTTATCGCAAAAAATAATATTAACAAAGACTAGGAAGAAAATACACTACACGCCATACCAATCAAATTCGTCAGCAGAAACAGAACAAGACTAACAAGAGCAAAATATTTCTTTATCGAGTGATGAAGTGAGAAAGTAAAAATATGGAGAAAGAAACGCATACCATATCTGATACCCAACTAGATGCGACACACCGCTCCCCATTAAGAGTCTAAGATACAATTTTCAAGCCCCATTATTACCTTTTTACATCAGGCGTTAATTCCAGAGGCCATCCTATAAGAAAACCCTTAGACGTACCAAAGGACTCGCCTCACGGATGTGGAGTTAACTGATAGAAGGATCTTTCACTCGATTCTTGAAATTTAGTAAGGGTCACAAAATATATTGTTGTAGCTAAAAGGCTATAATGCCTAGAATATGGAAGCGTGAATGTGTCAAAATTCAATTATCCCACCGGTGGTAAAATTAGCGGATCAAATCCTGGAATACCATGTAGGTCCGGTCCACTTATCAGGAATACTATACTAGTCCACTGACAGTCTATTATGTCTTAATTGGCCTTTTTGTGGTTTACTGGTAGTCTAATTGAGGACTAGCATAGTATTCCTAGCAAGTGGACGGACCTGGGTAGTATTCCAGTATCCAGTCCAGTATTTGGGTATTAATCCAGTATCTAAACCACCAATTCTCCACTAGTGACACTTTGCCTCTTTATTAGACCACAGGTGGCCGAACTGTGGACTAGCATAGTATTCCTGACAATTAGACTGGACCTACGTGGTATTCCAGCATTTGATCCGCTAATTTTACCACCGGTGGGGTAATTGAGTTTTGACACATTTACGCTTCCATACTAGAAAGTTTACAAACAAAAGAAGTCCCATAAAGCCATTATACGCCGAGTGATTTCTTATGACTCTAAAAACAACTACATATAGCTCCTTTTAGTATATTAAATCTTTTTGTATATAAGCATAGCTAAGGTGGTTTTTATATTTTTATATTGAGGTTTATGAGAGGTTTAAGTATCTATTGTAAAAAATACCTACTACATATACATGTAGTAGCTGCCTTGATGTTTAATCACGTGAAAGATCCTACTAAATTTTATGATTTCATGCAATCTATAGACTACTAATTCTCTTTAAAGTAAAAGATTATAGAAAGAAGAATAATTTACGAAAACTCCAAAGCTCATCTATTATATTTAACATCACAAAATTACGATTAACATCAATTTAGACATCACACCTCTCTTATAATTAATCTTGGGGTGATTTTCCATCCTTATATCTCCAAAGCCTACTCAGGTCCCGAACTGTCTTCCCTCTCTGCCTTTCCACACTCTTCTTCGCCTCTCTTGCACAATGACCGTCCATACGACTCCTCGATGTCTCCATAGAATGAGATGCCTCGGCCATAACCCCCTCACCACCATGCGCGATACCCGCCCCGCGATTCGCCCTTGCATCAACCTCGGTCTTATTCAGCGCGCCCTGCACCTCTGCTTCTTCCTCACGCTGCACAGCAGTCGTCTCGTCGATTTCCACAACCTGATTCAAGAACCCACTTGAATCGTCAACGAACATACGGTCGAGGTAATGCTGGTTCATCAAGTGACCTCCATGCCCCTTGTGCTCAAAGACCTTCCCTACAAACCTGTTTGAGAGTTTATCACGCGTGAAATGCAAAACACCAAAACGGGATACGAAGTCGTGTTCGTTGGCATAATGTTCAATGTGCCGGATTAGGCGTTCTTCACGAGGAGGGTTATCAGAGACACCTAATGAAGCAGGGGAGGTGTGGGAGGCTGTTGCAATAGAGCTGCTAGAGCTGCTAGAGGAAATGCTGCCGGAAGTTGAGGTGGGGACGAAGCGGACTGGATTGTTGAAGTGGTTGGCTGCACATCTACATGACATGTATAGATCAGCATGAATGCATAGTAAACGTGCGTCACACGTGGATAAAGTAAGACACCTACCCAAAAGTATAAATCTCCAATTTATCAAATGCACCACTCGGCACATCGGCGAACAAGCTATCCAATGCAGTAGACAAAATTATACCACCTTGTGAATGCGCGATCACTACGACCTTAGTGATCTTCGGGTCCATGAGAACACCCTTGAGGTGCTGGTACATGATACGAGTATCTTCTGTGGAATAGGAAAAACACCGTTGGATGAGGCATTCCATAAGATCAAAGACAGTGCCATATGTTTGATTATGGACACCGACTACGGGACGTTTGAATATCGAGCTGAGCATGTCGATGTTGGCTGTCATGTTCGCATTAGTTAAATTTCTCAGAACACTATAAAATATTGCTATATCAAAACTAACCTTGTAACCAGTGCCTCCCTGCAGTGACACCATTTACAAATACCCAGTTCTCCTCCGGCCTCACCTCATATCCCTCTAGGTCAACGTTGCTATTAACTACCCGCTTGCCCCTCAGTGGTATACATAGCAACCAGACCAGGATATAGTACAACCCTACGAAAATCCAAAACGCTCCACCAGGCGCTGCAATACACAACGGTATTGCAACGATCAAGAATATGACCCCTAATAGTCCTAGAATCACATGTATAAACAAATCGCGCATGTTCATCCAACTAGGATAAAGCTCCGAGTAATAGTTCGTCGTTTTCACTGGCAGAAAAATGTGGGGCACCCATAGCAGGAGGCTCGCAACCAGTTTGATATCGGCCCATAGAAGCCTAAAAGGCGAGTCGCGGAAGTTTAACGGCGTGGTTGACGCGCCGCCGTCGATCTGTGAGGGGAGATAGGAGACAGGCATCGGAAACAGTTCGCGAGGTTCGTAGAGAGGGAGAACTGGGGGATGTGCCATCCTGGCCATCTTTATTCTACGCGCAACTAAGATAATAGTATGAATATGACTATTACAGGGCGTGGCACTGCCGGAATCGATACTACATGTGCGGGTAAGCCCGAAGTTAAGAATGTGAAGAAGTGAATGATGCGAGCCCTAGGCATAATATCTTGTCAGCTTAGCTAGGAAAGGCACCCAAAGGCCGCGGGTGAAGGAAGAGTACTCACTTGACCGAGGCGGGGGAGCTATTGTGTTTACACAAACAGTTTGGATTTGGTTGCCCAGCTGACGTTCTGGGGGGTTCTCAGCCCCAACCGAATCGTCCAACAGGGGTTTAACAAGGCAGTTAAGATTAGCACAGTTAGGATGACCATCCAACTGCCCCTCTTACTGCAGCAACTGATGCATCTTCGTAAGGCTCTAGAGTAAATATTGCTCTTAAAAAGTATAATGTCATCATTTATACATATTGTACAAGGCTGTTGGCTATAGTTAAGCATTCTATAGCGAAATAGAGAATACAGTTCTAGCTTGGCTTCTAACCATCGCGATACGAACAAAGGAGTTTTTAAGAAGGGATCACGAAGCAGAGGGAGGGAGGGATATGATGTTGAAGCTTTGAGGTTGGCCTCGGAAAGTCGGATATAAACCCCCTGGTTACGGGTAAGGCTTATTTTTAAGGTTTCTGTGATCGTGCAGTACATTCTTTACGTCATCAAAGGCACTCTACGTACTAGTTATGCCACATCTCCGCGGTGCTGTACGACAATTAAACGTACTATAGGTGTAGTACAAAATATTATTACCAGATACCCCCTCTTCTAGCGAGAGTACTGATATCTCTAATTTTATGTGCCTATAGATTTTAGCAATGTGCAATTACACTCCTGACTAATGTGACTTTTACACGTGATATTCTTACGAAAACCTAGCCCTTGTCGGCATATTCCGAGAGATAATTATAGAGCACTGCCACCACGAATACGTCAAGGGGTATAATCCTCTCACTTGATTGTTCAGAAGAGTGGCTTTCATATCCTAGAAATTCGTGAAAAGTCATTGGTTCCACTGAGAATACAAGCATGTATGTAAATTTAGAGCAGACAAGCATTCAGTGAGTGCGTTTAGGTTGTAAGAGAGTCCTTACCACTACTCCAAACCATCAACTTGTCCACTTGTATGTACCTTAGAGGCCCATGAAAGGTACGGGAGCTTTAAGCGAAGTATCTGACACACAGCCTTGGAAAGGGGTGTCATGTTGTCATAAACTTGCCCCTCAATGCGAAGGTTAGGGTTGCTTTAAGTGCTCGGTTGCATATAATACGTATTATCGCCTACTATAATGCTACGAGCTCATTGCTACTAGCTGTTAAGAACTGTAGTTTACGGTAACCCTGATCATCTATTACGAGCCCCTAATATACATACACACGTAGTTGAAATCCTCCTAGCAAGTACCGAAACTAACTCACTGGCCGAAGGAAATCTCCCCTGTCTTAGATGCCGTGGAAATTAAATTAGAACGGGGGATTTTCCTACACAGCCTTACAATCTCTTAAGATATCTGAAGATCACCGGATATCACTCCTCCAAAATGTTACACTTAGTCAATAGCAGGTGCTCCACCATCGGTAATTATTGTTTTAGCTCGCTGATTCACTGAGCGTTAACTGTGAGGGGGGAGGATCGTGTTTTACCAAGTGACAACTACATCCCTTTGACAGGTACATCGGAAAAGCATCCCTATCTGCATGCACTACCGTAATGTCCAGATGATATCCAACAATCCTCCAGGGCTGCATCATCACCCCATCATCATCACCAGGCTTGAGCAATTAATACTTTCTTTGCCGCTTCTCTACCTAGGAATGCGCCCCTAAGTACATGTATGCACGGTGTTTTTCTCTTGTTCCAATCAATAGCGTTAAAAACAAAAAATTAGAGGCATCAACCATACATTGTTTGATGTCAACACAGGGGCTTCCCAAGACCCCTATCTTTCTGCCCCATACTAGCACAACCTTCTAGGTCTATCTTCACCTAGATAAGTGGATGTTCCTGGGCGCTCGAGGCGTTCTCCACGGATCGAACTTACCGGAAAAGGCCACATCATATCAAAAATGAAAACGCACTCGTGAGCTGTGAAGTTATGGTCACCAACGATCTGCGTACCAAGGATCATGGGTTTGACATCCCTTGCATACCTACCAAAACATGTTGTCTCAACCACGTTCGTCTGAACTTCCTAAATACTCATCAGGTCCAAATTCTTATTTAAAGAGAGTGGGCGCGGAAGGAAAATGGGTTCCTCATCCTTATTCCGGATTACAACCTCTCTCCTATTATAATGCTTTTCCCTAACCCCTTATTGGCGGTTCTGCTGCTTACTATGCCTATATCTCAAGTCTATGCAGGTATTGCTAGAGACCTTAGAGGGGAACTTCAAAAGGTTGTAGGTTCTACTATTGTTGGTGCTAAAAAGATTATCGGAGTCAGAGATGCAAACTCTTTGATTTCAGAGGGGGTACAATTGTCAGGTACCTTCTGGAATCATTTTTGGGATCCAGATTTTCAACACTTTAGGACGCAAAGACAAAGTTCTGAGACTGTATGCAGCTTTCCACTTATTTTTGCTTGCTTTAATTGCTTTACTTACTAAATAATTATAGGTTGGAACATGGAATGGGTACACACTTTGGCCATATGTACGATCCACACATATCCTCAAGTAATGCAAAAAAGTGCTAACATGCGCCCATAGGTCATTGGCACAGAGGCCCTTCTAGAATCTGAAGCGGTCCAGCCTGGCCTATTCTCCGAGGAAATCACTTCCGCCTTGGCAGGAATGGAGAAATTCTTCTCAAACGAATATAATGCATACACTGCATGGGTCTGGGTAGCTGGAAATTCAGATATATACTACGGTTAGTCGAACCACTACTTGGATGCATTAGCATATAAACCTAGACTAAATAAAACTACAGATGATAATGCCCAAGTCGTAATCGCGCTACTACGTGCCTATGAGCTCGAAACAACCTCCAAGGCATCATACCTTTCCCAGGCCCAAAAAGTCACTGACTTTCTTGTCACCGGTTGGGACTCTGCCAATGGCGGTGGAATGAAATGGCATCTTGGCGACCCAGGGAGAAATGCTTGTACAACGTCTCTAACGGCTGTTGCGATGCTGACACTTGCCAAAATGGGGCAGAGGACCCCAGGAAAGACCCGAGCTCAGTTGATCGAATTTGCTAGAGTTGCTGTTGAGTGGATTCTTAATGAGCTGCAACTTGATTCGGGGCTGATTGAAGACGGCGTTGGTGGTGGGCCGACTTATACGTGAGTTGAATGTCTTCAAAGTGTTTGTTCCCTATATAATTATCTTTGCTGATAATTAAGATGACAGTTATAATACCGGAATTACTTTACATGCTATCTGTATGCTACAGGAGCTTAGTTCAAATTATGACGGCGCAGCTAAGGCGAAGAAACTTGCCGAAGCAGCGCTCGATAGGAATAAGTCACTCTTCGATACCTCGGTTACCAATACCGAATACAGGTACTGGTGGGATAATACCTTCTTTTTGCACCTTCTTATGGAGGGGCTCTCTGAATACATTCGTGTATTTGGTGGCTCAAACGCGAATATTGTGTCCCAGATCAAATGGGAGTTTCAGAGACACACTGATTATATGATGAGCTACCTCAAGGATGAGAGTGATGGACTGTATGTTTCACCCCGGGTCTCGAATTCTCAAAGTACATTGAAAGCTAAAGTTCCTTCTAGATATTGGCGTGGTTTGAGGCTTTACACAATCTCCCTCAATCGACTCGCGGCATATAAGACTCTCACAGGAGACACAGCACGACAGCCGTCTCTAAGTATGGAAGAGAGATGGATGGATCCTGCCAGCATGGCACTTCCAGTGGGTACTCGTGGGATGGCAAAGACTCTACTTGGGAGTGGCGGTGCAGCGAGGAGTTTCTTGATTGCGGCGAGGAACCTGTGAGTTTAGGGCTTGGGGTATTTTCTAGATAGATTTTTTATTGTTAATATCTCTTATTTTCAACAACTATACACTACATTCTTGGAAATTTACTATATTTAAAATAAAACTAACTCTTAGAGGCCTAATAGCTACTTCTTGATCCCTCCGTGCTACCTATAGATTATTTCAGCTATTGTAAATATAGCAGTACTGGACGCTTGCAGCTTTGTTATATACTCATGTCAGTGTATTGGCACAGATCAGGCTGTCACGGATCTGAGCGGTCATATTTTTACTCGATTGCTACCACCATGTTTCACTATCTTCAACCGGGCTTCTTTCGCATATCTTAAAACTCTAAAATAACACAACCTACTAAAACTACATGTATAGTAGATCACTTAAGGACCAGTCAAGATTGCCCGTCTTTCCCTATGTAACTCACTATACACACATTTATACTACATAAGAATTGGGAGCACACATAAATTTCGTGGTCCTGTATATGTATGTACATATAGTCTTCTAGATTGTTTAGAGAGCTTTCAAAGTCCATAAGCGTGAGACTAAATGAAGCTAGGCTTTAACTGGATGTTAGATAATCATAAAAAGAATTTCACTACTGATATAATTTAGAGGGAGTGTGTGACTTTTCTAGGAACTCTAATAGTAATATCAAAGTCAAACTTTACGTTACTATACAAAAATCTCCAATTCCTTAGTTTATGCTTGTTTATTTATACATAATATAACGTGGCTTATGATTTAAGCCCATACTTACGTACCTATAATTAAGTAACAGCTCTATGATTCGGCAGAGTCCTGACAAACTCATACCTATCCTACGGCTACGGCCTCGTAATGATATACACACTTCGCTTATAATAGTATTGTAATTGCCTTTGGTGGGTTTGTTAATACATGAGTTATGCTACTAATCCCTACTACTAGTGTCACGCATCAGTACATGTAGTGTTGTACATACTTGGTTTATTAATTCTATACTACATGTATGTATATGCAAATATCTTAATACTATATATATATGCCCTCCGGGGGAACGACACGACCTTCTAGCTCTAGTTATCGTCTTTAATAAATATAATCCCTCAACCTAATAAAATCCTTCCGCAGGGTAAGCCTTACTACACACAGGTGAGCATACCTTTGATGGAAAGACTAAATACTATGCCTGAAAACCCCCATCAAAATAATAAAAAGATGGTAACTACATTAAATCTCTACTAGGACCTAAATTATACCTTTGTTCCATGTATATCATACTCCATCACTCGAGCTTTAGTGAGCTAGTGTGTGAATCACGTGACCGCCAAGCACCTCGAACCAACTTCAAGGTTGAGAAACGAAAACAACAGCCGCGAGCTCCATATTTCAGCGTGATTTCTCCAATTTCTCAACGCCCTGCACTCTACGAATCCACGAATCAACCCCCTGATCCCCGCCTCGACTAAATATCATGGTCAAGGTCGACAAACAAGCTGCAGGATTCGATGAAGGACGCCCGACGGTCGCAGATCTCCATGGTGACAACCCATTCGCGCAAGCTGCGAAACAGCACTGGTTAAAGGAGAAGCCATCCAAATTCAAGCCAGATGTTTTGAAAATAGAATTCTATGATGCCTTGGAAAAGGATGGATTCCGGTTCAGGTCCATGCTGATCTTGGAGAACCTACAGTTCTTGGAGAAGTTCGTGCCCTGGTCTAGTATTGGTTGGAGAATTGGTTGTTGACGTTTTTGCGAGCAGGTTCCTGTGGCCCAATTTCACCGAGGACTCGTCTAATTTTCATATCATCTTGATCGCGTTGATGGTAAATGTGAAGCGGAGGGAAAGTCTGGGGATATGGGGTAGGAGTCTTCAGAAGCTGTGATGAATTGCTGGAATGCTAATCAGGTGAACTAGATCACATCTCCGGCTCGCCCGAAAATTTCTCCGTCCTCTTCCGCCGGATCCTATCAATGTGCATTGACTACAGTCTTCCGCTCTCTATTCGGACCCACCTATTAACGTTCATCGTCACATCATTCCAATCGCTGGATAGTGCACTTGTGCGGAAGGAATGCGCGCCGTTAGTCTCGATAGGAATATGGCACAACATCTCCACCGAGAGCCTACGGAACACACGATTCGATAAATATCCCCAGACAAAAAAGGCCTGGAGAGCTGCTGGGAAGCGGTATGAAGTATCGGATGATAGTACCAAGGCTAGATTGCGGTTCGAGAGGATGTGGCTTTTCCAAATGATACTAGATTTTTTGAATCTCATGTACAAGCCTACAGATGAAGAGGACCCAAAACGTTTGTAATACTCCACCCCGGAAACACGCTTCTTGAGCTAATTGGAAACAGAGGTCTTGAACTACTGCGAGCGTTTTATTGAGCTTCTCACAGACCTCGAATCCCAGCTCCCCACAAGGCGCTATGTCAACTTCCTAGTCAAAGACCTTCACATCCTTACCGCCATTAAACTATCACCTCTCTATGCCGATTCCGAAAACGGCCTCTTTCGCGATCTCTACATACTCCTTGCACATTATGTCAACTTTTCTATCGACGACCATTCCGGTCTTCAGCTATCTCAGGAAGAGTCACGGCAAAACCATAATTCAGATCTAGCAAAGCTCCAGAGGACAGCTTTCAAGCATTACAAAGACAAATTGACTATACTAGCTCTTGCAAACTACGGAAGTATAGGGCAGAGAGAAGAGCTTGCAACTCATATCACAGAGTTGGAAGACGAAGAAGTTATAAACTTGTGCCAGTTGCTTGGATTACGGACAGAATACCCAAAGAATGTGGTTTTACCGGTGGACCGCGTATTTTTGACAGAAGCACTTTTAGCTGTTCACGAAAGGAGAAAGACCTTCCAAGAGCAAGCCAAAGAGCTGCCGGTACTGCCAAATCAGACTACCCTTTTTGAGTCGTCTCTTCTTCGGAATGAGTACTATGATGGATCTCGACCCCTAGCAATTCCGAAGCTTAATCTACAGTACCTGACCGTAGGTGATTTCTTATGGAGGTCCTTCATTCTGTATCGGTGTGAGGCGTTCTTTGCAATTCGAAGAGATATCGAAGACTCGTTGCATAGATTGCAACCTAAAATCCAATACCCAAGCATGCAAACTCAATTTCATGGATTCTCTAAGATGGCACTTTTGATCACCAGACCATCGTACGTACGCACTACCCATATTAACTAATTCCGAGACACTAACGGTTCCAGGATCCTCGAGACTGCACCCCCCCGAGTCGGTGAGGAGAAGCCGGCTTATGTCCGCGCGGAGATCAGCCTTGATCTCACTCGCCTTTCCGATGAAGTCCGTCGTGATTGGGAGTCTCTCCGACCGGATGATGTTGTATTCCTCCTTGCAGTAAAGGGCGTAGATGAGGGTGATAAATTGATTACCAATGGCGGTTCAGAGAAGCTAAGCACTTCAGAGAAGTTCGGGATTAAGTGTTTGAGAGCTGCAGAAGTTATGCAGGTGCTTGATCAGGACGGGAGACAGTTAAGGAGCGGTGAGGGGCAGGTTAGGAGATCGGGGGGAAGGTGTAGGCTACATGTTAAACTAGACACGGAGATGTATAAGGTATGTGTTCTAATGACGCGTAATGGTGTTTCAAGTGAAATTACTAATGCATTAACACCCCAGATTGATGCGGATAATATCAAGGCTGGAAAGCCAGATGTCTATGATTCTATTAATGTACTGATCAAAAGGAAAGGCAGGGAGAATAATTTCAAGCCAGTGTTGGAATCCATCCAAGAGCTTACGCAAGCGGACGTCCCTATGCCACTTTGGCTGCAAGAGGTCTTTCTGGGATATGGGGACCCTGCTGGCGCGAATTACACAAAACTCCCCAACAGGCCGAAGACCCTAGACTTCCGTGATACATTTGTTGATTGGCAGCATCTTTTGGAGAGTTTTCCCGGAGTGGTATGTTTCCCCGGCTCTCTATACAATCTCTATCTTATTTTAATGATATTTTAGAGCATTCAACCAAAAGAAGGCACCCCAGAAGGATGTGACCCTCCATATGTTCTCTCGGACAAACCTGCCCCAGAACAATCCAGGCCGGTAGCCAAGAAGCGTAGAAGAGAAGTCATGGAGACCCTAAATGATGCTCTTGAAGTTTCAACCTACAAACTCCCGAACATGGGACCCTACCTCGTTGACAAGCCACGTACCAATCACATCAAATTCACCCCAGCACAGGTTGAGGCAATTAGATCTGGAACCAATCCAGGTCTCACTGTGGTCGTCGGACCTCCTGGAACGGGGAAAACTGATGTTGCCACACAGATTATTAGTAATCTATACCACAACTTCCCAATGCAGCGAACACTATTGATTGCACATAGTAATCAAGCTTTGAACCAGTTGTTTGAGAAGATTACTGCACTAAATATCGATGAAAGGCATTTGTTGAGGTTGGGCCATGGTGAGGAGGATTTAAAGACAGATACCAATTATAGTAAGCAAGGTAGAGTAGAGTCGTTTATGGTAAGTTTGGCAGATTCTTTGTTTCTCGGTTATCTTGCTCGAATTCTAACAGGCCTTTTAGGATAATCGTAGTCGATTGCTCGCTGAGGTAGACCGGTTAGCTGGTTGTATGGGGGCACCAGGTGCCCACGGTGATTCTTGCGAGACTGCAGGTTACTTCAGCCTCGTTTATATCCTACCAGCATGGGCGAAGTTCCAGGAAGAAATTTCCAGTGACGATATAACTTTCGAAAAGATTTATGAAGCTTTCCCTTTCCATAACTATTTCTCCAATGCACCAGAGAAAATGTTCCCTGAAGGTGCAACAGCCAGAGAAGCAGTTGAGATTGCTGAAGGCGGATATAGGCATATCGCAAAGTTATTTTCTGAAATAGAGGAGATTAGACCATTTGAGCTGTTGAGGACTGCCAGGGATAGGCAGAATTATCTGCTTACCAAGGAAGCGAGGATCGTTGCTATGACTTCGACCCATGCAGCTATGAAGGTGAGCCATTGATCTGGGTTAGGTTTTTTTGTATGCGAATGCTAACAGTACACTACAGCGCGGGGATATTGCTAAACTGGGCTTCCATTATGATAATGTGGTGATGGAGGAGGCAGCGCAGATCACCGAGGTGGAAACGTTCATCCCCCTAGCCCTCCAGGCTCCTAGAGATGGAGAGCTACCGTTGCAGCGTGTCGTACTTTGTGGTGATCATTACCAGAACTCTCCAATCGTCCAAAATATTGCATTCCGGCAGTATGCGAACCTAGAACAGAGTCTTTTCGCTAGATTGGTCAGATTAGGTGTTCCCAGTGTGAATCTCGACCAGCAGGGCCGTGCACGGCCAAGTATCGCACAGTTGTATAACTGGCGCTATCGTGATCTGGGGAACCTCCCGTTATTAGGCCAGCAGCAAGAGTATCAGACTGCCAATGCTGGGTATGTCAATTATTTTGCCCATCACTTGTATCATTGACCCTGGGTTACTAACATCCCCTAGGTTTCGCCATGAATTCCAGTTCATTAATGTCGAAGACTACAAGGGTCAAGGCGAACAAGAACCTACACCACATTTCATCCAGAATCTCGGGGAAGCAGAGTATGCAGTCGCTATGTTTCAGTATATGCGTTTATTGGGCTATCCTGCTGAGAAGATTACTATTCTTACAACATACGTGGGGCAGAGAGCACTCATCAGGGATGTTCTTAACCGTCGCTGTGCACGCAGCCCTCTGTTTGGACTTCCAGCAGCACTCACTACTGTGGATAAATACCAGGGAGAGCAAAACGATTGTAAGCCTTTTCGCCTCTGGGTACTCGGTTATCGCAAATCCTAACAAACACTTAGACGTTATTCTTTCATTGGTGCGCACAAAGCGTGTTGGCTATCTTCGTGATATCCGACGTATGACTGTTGCTCTCTCCCGCGCACGACTAGGACTCTACATCCTTGGGCGACGTGAGGTTTTCGAGTCTTGTTATGAGCTCTCGGAGGCTTTTAATAGGCTCCTCGAAGACAAGAGCGACAAACTTCAACTCGTAACAGGAGAAATGTGGCCGGCAAACCGGACGCCCGAGGACGCTGCTGAGGCGACAGAGATGGCAAGTGTGGAGCACATTGGACAGTATGTGTATGAGATGACGGCGACAAAGGTAGAGAGCCTTAAGGCTGCGAGAGGGGGGTCGCAAAATGGACAACATAGGTTATAAGTGTAACGATACAGAATGTGATGAGAGGTTGAGATATCAGTGTATATTACTACTAAAACTACAATGAAAGGATACTATATTGTAATCGATCCGAGGAGAACGAACAAGAATAGTAATATTGCCCTATTAGGACGAGTGATACCAATACACTAGGGGGTATTTTAATGATTAAAGTACACTTATAAGGTTAATATCCACGAATCACAGATTTTTACTCATGTTTCGCTAGGTAATATAATTTAGGGTAAATCAAATGAGTAGAGGGTTTATCCAAGTGTTTAAAGATGCTGAACCATCCCGAACTCTAGCGATACCTTCGAATTACCTATTATTCACTACATAACTACATGTAAACTTGTGACATGAACTTCCTCAAAAAATAAATAACTCTTGGCGCATGACACACTTATGTCTTTTCCGTTGGCCTAATATTCTTATAACCCCCACATTTAGCTCGGCGATGGCTATTTCCCCGCCGGCGATCATCAATGCTTATTAGATAAGTACTACTTTCTTACCCCGCAAACTGACCTATAAGCATATGATTACGAGGTGGCGCTATACCTATATAAAGGAGCTCTTATAGGGTGTTGTGCCAAGTACGTGCGTGCCAAGATATTTTTTTGGACCTAGAGGGCTTTGATACTTGTGGTCTAATATCTTCTTGTATATGTAGAATATATATTTTTTTTCTTGGTGTATTTATTATTGGGGTATTAATAAAATAGTATCTATCTATCTATCTATCCATCTATAAAAAATAAAATTCACTATTAAACTCCCCCCCCCTTTTTTTTTTCTCTCTTTAGCCTCTACTTCCGAATGTTTTGTCGGATTATGTGCTGACACTCTTATCGCACATTACGAAAGTCTTACTAAAATAAAAAAATCCGCCCCTATATGAAGGGGGTCTTATAGGGTAATCATGTTATACAGAATCATCTCCCTTTGTGTATATTAACTAAAACTCTTAGAGAGGTCGAATCGAACCATCGTCTCGTAAAAAAAAAAGGGGGGGGGAGGGGATTAAACACTAGAACAACACCAATCACTAATACACTAGGTCCCGGTGTTTAATCTTAAATATTGAATTCTAATCACCGGCTATATAGGAAGATACGATGTATGTACATAGCAAGATTGAGGTTATTTGTATAGTAGTTTAACTTCTATAATAAACACGGTTCTCGAACTCTCTCTCTTTATTCAGGTAGCTAGCTAGAGCTAGATAGATTTAGTTGAAATGTAATTGCTATGACTTTACTAAATATACAATCAGTTAATCCACCCGACGCCACAAAATACCTTTTTGTTTGTGTGTTTGTGTGTTTCATCGATCCCATCACTTTCTTTTTTTCTATTCTTTTTTCTAGAAGGATACATGACACCAAGCGTTTATTTTATTCCATCCCTTGTTTTTCCGTCTTATTTCCCAAATGAGATTATCTCAAAAGACCCCCCTCTCTCCCTCCCAAAAGTGAATCCAAACGCAAACCGCCGGGTCATATTCGTACTGATATCGTAAATAATATATTAAAAATAAAGGGCCATTTAGCCCGTATTCATCCAAACTTTCTGCCGAAACTCCCCTTTCACCCTCCCCCAACCCCTTCCCAAAAGTCAGTTTATGGCCCAAGAAACCCCCCTCCCCCTCGGCAGTACGGATCGGCTGACATTCGGTACCTAGAAGTGGTTCCCAACCCGCAACCTCAATAAAACACAAGGGGAGGGGAGGAGGGGAGGTGAGTTCTACCTGACCCGAAGATTCGGCGCCTTATGAAACAACAAGTTCTCTACTCACCAACGGAAGAGATCTCCGATTCAAAAATGATGTTTTCTTGCTAGCGATAAGTAAAACTACCATATCTCTCGTCGTTCACACCTCCCTCCCTCATCCCCCCCCCCCCGGTCCCTCTACCTAGCTTCCCCTCCCCCTCCCCTTAAAATCGAATTTCGCAATCATGCCTGTAACCCGAATACGCGAATACGGAGAGAGGTAAGATAGAGAGGGTAGTACCGGCCAGCCAGTAAATGATTAGATGATTTTGTAGGCTGATCTTTGAGAAAAAAGAAAAAATACAAAATACAAAATATTTACTATCCCATCAATCACACCGTATGACAATAATTCCCGTCGGGCCAACTTCTAGATTAGACAGTTTTTTAATAAAATGAAACTTTAGCTATTCCACTCTAGAACCATCACTACACATCACTCGGGAGGCTGGGATCAAGGGTACACGCACACACACACAGACACACACACACACGTAGGGATCCGTGTGAACGCAACATTACGCACGTGCACAGTAGAGTAGAGTAGAGTAGGGGTTACAATATGGTAATTCCATGTACTATATAGAAAGGAATAACCATTCTCCGATATGATGTAGGTTCCATGACCTAGAGAACTTTTAGTCACGGATTTCATTAGTAAAAAAGTAAAAAAGCAAAATAAGAACTCGGCACAGACATATTCACATGTCTGGCTTTTGAATTTGAATGACCGAACCCGTAGAGAACTAATTAGTACTAGATAGAGAGCGTGTGCGTGCGTGTGTGCTTGTACTTGTTTTGTTCTTTTCTCTTTCGGAGAATTGATAAGCTTCCCTTTCGGCCGGAGAAAATATTAGCTCACATTTAGATGGTGTATTCCGCTTTGACTATTGATACGCTCGGGCGCTGAAGTTTGGATACTTTCATGTACCCACTCACTCACTCCCCCCCCCCCCGGTATTTATTGATATTGAGAGAAAAATATATATGGACCTCTGTGGCGGACCTTGGCGGGAGTAATTGTGGGGACTGCAGATTAGGTATAAGTGTTGGTCGCTATGATAACCATCTTTCTTATAGCCTACGTGTGCTGAAGTAATATATAAATTAAATAACATGTTCCCCAGCCGGGGAATCTTAATATAAAGGGTGAAGGGAATATAGTGGAATACATATCCAAACCACCGCCACCGCCACCATCACAACCGTTAACTAGTCAACGGGACGCAAAGTGCCTTAGTGTTTCTTTTTAGGATTAAGCGAGAGACTTTTATGGGGCTACAAAAAAAAGGATAATAGAAATCACGTTGTACATAATATATACTACTACTACTACTACTACTACTACTACTACTACTACATGTTATAGTATGAGGACACCTCTAGATGCATCTTTCTCTTTCTCTTTCTCTCTCCTGCTTTCGGCTCGGTGATTGCAATTCCACTTCGGTCAATAAAGTATCCCCCCCCTCCCCAGTTTAAGATCAACGGGCCGTCAAACGGGTTGATCAGAATCTAGATCGATAATTAACATATAGAGAAGAGGGGGTCTATGCCGTACAGTAGCTTGCGTCACCGTCAAAAGTAATCTATGAGTATTCATCATCATGCCAGAATAACAAAATAGTATAGGTATGGCCCTAGAACTAGATATGTGTGTCTCAAATTTAAGGTGGGAATTTTAGATTAGAGGGGAGGGTTCGCTGTCAGTCCCAAGCGGCGATCGTGGTTGACAGCAAAGGACTTTCGCTAACAGGGGAGTGGGGGGGGGGGGTGAGAACAAAGAAAGAAAGGGAAAAAAAAGATTGAAACACTTTGAATCTCCGGTGCTGGGATTAAATAGTGCGTATTGTACATGTACTTTACAGCACTAACGGGCTTGTTGCCGAGTCCCGATATCCCGTAGATACCCCAGGGGGGGAGGATGGTTGAGGTCATCTTTGATCACTCGTTAGGGGGGGAGGAGAGGTGGGATCAGGGAATATCAGCTACATGGTAACATAGAGTACTAAAGAATCTCTCATTTCGATCCCGAATATCTGGTCTTCCGGTTCCCTCCCTCCCCCACCAGTCAATCAGTCGGTCGGTCGGTCGGTCGGCTCAACTGCAACGTGTTGGTGCCCTGTGCAGGTCTCCTGGGCGCACACAACTAGTGTTAGCATCCCGGCCGAACGTTTCCAAGCACCATTCAAATGCCCCTTTTATTAAATAAAAGTCCGGGCTACTTTGTGATTGGCTACCCTCGCTGTCATCCGGGATGGGGTAGCCTGACACCTTTTTTTATATATTTTATTTTTACGGGATCTCACTCTCTACATTTAATATTATGGAGGGGGGAGACACAAGTCTGGGGTGTAACACTGGTGGGATTACTCATAGATAGGAGGGAGAGGAGATCAAAGACATCGGGGGCTTACTTACTACGGTATCACCCACCCCCTAGTCAGTCAGTACAAATCGGGTCATTCATATTCCGACTGGAGATGGTTCGTTGGATAAAATTAGTCTTTATGGTTTTGGAGAAGAGATTCCTAGTATTGTGTCTTGGTTATACTTGCTTAATTGAGTTTTATTTATGTTACTGAAAAAAGTGTAACTACATGTACTAGTAACTCGTATGATATTCCACCGATCTGACATCACCCCCCCTTCCCAATGAGCTTAATTATGATCCAGATGTAAATGTACTAAAAGCTACCCGACGAATCATAAGTGGGTGGAGATTCAATTGGAATCTTCCACCGAGTGACATTCCGTGATGACACTATTAAAACTCTATTAACCAGCCAGCCACATGCGTCATAGAGTGGCCATTTACTTTCCCCTCTAGGTAACAAGTAAAAGAAAAGAAAAGAAAACTGTTGGGAGATTTCTAAAACAATATCTAAACACTTCCCTCCCTCCCCCTTATACCAATTGATAAAACATCAAGGAAGTATTAGAGTCAGAAGATAAAATAAAAATAAAAAAAGGGGGCAGAAGGGGAAGGGGGGGGGGGAGGGGATGGATCGGAATTGTTCAGATGAAAAGAATACGCAGCTAAGGTACTCCAACATTCCAAGCAACCATTGTCGTACCACATATGTCTCTGGGGTAAGCGCAACCGCTAAGCATGGGTATAGCTATATGGACATGGATCTACATAGACATGGGTTTTTCTAGAAGTCGGTTAACGAGCCTTTTTTCTTTTCTTTTCCTTTCTTTTTTTCTCTCTCTCTCTCTTTCTTTCGGTGAGATTTTAACCGCGGTACGGGACCACTGTATTAGGCCTTGCGATCGTGGCTTCTTCCCCAGTTCTTCTAGGCAGAAGTCTTATTACACACTAACACTAACGCTTGAGGGGGAGGGTTCTTTTTTTCTTTTTTTCTTTGTCTGAGTTTTGACCTAATAGATCTTGTCAAAATAGATTTTTTATTTTTTTCTTTGAGGAATAGTGGTTTTGGAGAGGGGAAAGTAGCAAGTACCTAGAGTACCTATGTAGCCTAGGGAACAAATACGTGGGGGAATTATGAGACATGTAATTGTTTCGCTGACGACGTCGATGGGGCTAGGGTTGATTAGACTCATGCCAAGAGCTTTATCACTTATCAGATCTTGGTAGAGAGGCTGGCCTTGACCACAACCGCCACAGCTTCCGACGACATCCTATTGCTCTCGCCCAACTACACAGCTTCCCCCTAATCTATATTACCTGCCCAACTAACTCCTGAAGCTATGTCTGGTCTCGAAAAGGCTCTATTCAACTTGAAGGTATGTACATCCTTCATTCTCACTCATCCCTCCCACTCACACGCACACCCACCCCCCCCACCGCCCCACCTCCCTGGTACCAGATCATGAGCACTGACCGTTCTTCGTCCCGAATAGTTTACAGCGAAACAGTTGAACCGACAAGCAATCAAAGCCGGAAAGGATGAAAACTCGGAGAAAGCAAAAATAAAGAAGGTGCAAAAAAAAACCCTCCCTTCCCCCCCCCCCTCCCCAATCGGCTCCCGGATACCTCGGTATCCTTTATGGGATTATACCGAAAGGCAGCTGAACTGACGGACAACCTCCCGGGCAAGGGAAACTTTTCTTGGTCAGGCCATGCAACAAGGCCATAATGATATCGCGAAAGTCTACGCACAGAATGCCGTCCGAAAACAAAACGAGCGCTTAAACCTCCTCCGTCTCGCATCTAGGATTGATGCTGTTGCAAGCAGAGTACAGACCGCGGTGACCATGCGTCAGGTTACGGGAAGTATGGCGAATGTCGTCAAGGGCATGGACAGTGCCATGAAAACCATGAACCTCGAGAAGATATCCCTGATTATGGATAAATTCGAAAACCAGTTTGAAGATCTAGAAGTCGCTACCGGGTATTATGAAAACGCGACATCTTCTGCTACGGCCATGGCTACACCCCAAGAGGATGTCGATCGGCTCATGGGACAGGTTGCGGATGAGGCTGGCTTGGAGCTTAACCAGGAATTCGCAGAGGCCACCCCCTCAAAGGCGAAGATCGGACCCACTGAGCAAGAAGAGGACGGGTATGATCGCCGTCTACCTTCCCACACATGTTTATATCGTGAACAGGTTTATTTTTATCCAGAACTGACGGGAAGGTGATACAGACTTGGCGAACGTCTAAGGGCCCTGAGGGGGTAGATTGTTTAACACAATAGTTACGCGTCTCAGTCCCTGATAGAGCTAGCTTTGACTACGAATAAGGAAAATTTTGAATTATGGGGATGTTCTGAATTGACTTTGGCGTTTCTTTCACCCCTTTCTTATTGTTTCTTTTTTTGTTTCTTTTTTTGTTTTCCTTTTTTTGTTTTCCCTTTCCTGATGCAATAAATTTTCTTGCTTTTTTTTATATGTAGTCTGTCACGAAGAGCAAAGTTTTGAGAATAGTAAATTTGGCAACCCCTAGTGAAGCTTAAAAAAAAAAGAATTTCAAGCATTACTAACACTAAACACTAGTAGTGAATCACATGCTAAGTTCACAATTACGCGAGTAGAACTTGGCAACTCTAGAGCGCCATTTCATTTCCCGCACGAAAAAGCTAGCTACTTATTCAATACATTCATTTGGATTGTAGAAAGAAAAAGTAAAAACAGTTGAAATACCCGATCTATCTACTGTTGAAGTACAGTCCCATATACCCCATTCCCCAAATATTCCGTTTCCCATTCCCCGTTCCCATAGTCCCATATGTCCTGACTGACCGACCGTTGGAGTCATGTATAGCTACTAAGAAATACAATATTTCAGTGGCCTGCCTCTCCTATGTAGCAGCGTAGGTTTAATGAAAAGTCAAAAAAAAAAGAAAAGAAGAGAGAGAAAAAGACAAAGATATATCCGAAAGACAAAAAGAAACGAACAAAACCCCCGACCTGCCCAGCCGCCGCAAAAGGTATAGATCAAACGCCTTCTCTTTCTCGAAAAGAAACGTCAGAGTCCAGTGCTCTTGACAGGAAAAAAAAAAAAGAGTATAAACAGGAAAGAAATAGGAAACACTTGGCAGAGTTATCGAAATAAAGAAAAGGAGAAAAGAGAAATAAAAAATTTATCCGTTGTCCCGACAAAGATGAAGTGAAAATAAAATTGAAAAGAGAAGGTGCGAGGAAAGACAATCTCATATGCCTCCCTTAATTTCCGGCCCTCATGCGCCTGTTTCTCGTATTGTATCGAACAACTAAAAATTACCCAGTCTTGTATCTCTAAGGCTCGCGGTTTTGTGGAAAGTTAGGGGGGTGTGATGATGAACGCTTGCGTTGATGTCCAAACTCCCTGCCCAACAAGGATATCCTGTCTGGTCGTTCTTCTTGTTCATGGTGAGGTCCACCAGGGGCTCCTGCTGAGCCTATTGACCCAGTTCCTCTAGTAAGGTATGATGAACTAAATGTCGTCGCATCTGCAGGCGCACTCATTTGGGGAATCTGGAATTCTTGCGGTGGAGCAAGAGGGGCTGTTGCAAATCCAGACATGGTTCCCGAGTGAGGCGTCAAGGGAGGTTGAGGATATTTGAAGTCAGATAAGGTTAGCGGTGGAGGGAAGCTTGGCGGTGGTCGTGCCTGGTGTCCAGATGGTGGCGCTGGTGACGGATAGGGGTGAGTGTATGGTCCTGGAATATATAATTAGATCTGAGGTCATTTAAGGGTGAGTCTAGAAGAAATGTTTATACATACCTTGTGGTGTGTGCACGTATGGGCTATGGGGGGTTTCTGGAGGAACACTTCGAGGAGGTTCGTTGAAGGGCAATCCTTGTATTGAGTATGCATTAGGACTCAATTGGTACTCCCCATGGTCTATAGTGTTCCCCGAATAGGGTGTACTAGATCTCAAAGGAGAACTAGCAGATTCTGACATTGAGCGTGGGATGTCTTGAAGCTGCAAGCGGGGCACGCTAGCACGAAACGGATCGGTAGGCCGGGAAAATGGGTTTCCACGCTGCTGTGGGCCAAGTGGAGCTGTCATGTACCCGAGATACGATGGGCGTTCACCAGTGGAAGATACAGGGGATAGTAGCTCGCCAGACGAAGTCGTTGGAGTAAATGACAGCCCGGCAAAAGCCGGTGTTGTTGGGGAAACAACAACTTCGTCTTCGCCAAGATGTCGTCGTCGGAGAGGATCGGCCCGATAACCCATGTTCGTCGTTGGGGAATACTCTGTAGGCGAGGCAATGGGTGTTCCCATCATTCGACCTGATCCATAAGTGTGTAAGGTTTGAAGAATTGGGAACTCCTCTGGTAAAGCGCGCGACTTCATCATGCGCTCTCGGTCATCGCTGCTCATTCGTTTCAGTTTGGCTCTCCTGAGACATCATTAGTCACCAACTTCGGTTGTACAAGCTTAAGACCATGGAACGGACCTATTTTGAAACCAGACTTGTACCTGACGAGGACTCAAGCCAGGGATTTCCCTAGCCAACCGTTCCCGATGAGCTGCGTCAGGATGCGCCTGTCTGGCGAACTCACTCATGAGGAAGCGAGTTTGGTTGTGTGTAAGACTTAATTTCCCCAGATTTTGCGTCAGCCGGAATTGCGCACTTATAATTCTCAAAGGGGTCAAGATCAATTCTTACCGAAATCGTTTCATCTTTCTTTTTTCCTGTCGTCGTTCGCTTAGGGACATATGATGTTCCCCTTGCGAGCCAGAAGATTGACCGGTTATATCCACAGAATGTCTATGTTCTGAATGTGAAGAAGGGTGCGAGTGTGGGCTATCAATCATAGAACCAGCCGAGGAATGAGGAGAACCTATATGGTCTTCGTGGGAAGCCGAGGTAGGCCACTCCCTGTACTCTTCAGCTTCGGATACTGGACCTGGGCTATAGTGCTCATATACTGGTGGAAGCTGGTTATGTGATGGGTGGTGATGATGGTGGTGGCTGTCTTGCTCCTGGTGTAGTACAGATGAAGTATCTCTCTCCAAGCGTTGCTCTCTCCAGGGCATATGCGCAGAGGACTGGTCGCCGCCAAATTCCGACATTTGTTCGAATATGTGGTGTTTCGAGGCTGAAGGATTCCCCCAAGCTTCTAACCCTCGATCTTCCCGGTAGTGAGGGGAGTGTAGTAATGAAGGCACTTTGACGAATCAAAAAGATGTGTCTATACAGCCAACAAAAAGTGTGACCGGGAATTTTTTTGGGGGGAGTTCTTTTATAGAGATGTTGCGATAAGAGTCAAGATAGTGTACTATTGCAGTAACAATAATAGTTGTTGGGGTGGAAAAAGTCGATATAGCCTCAAAATTTGCACACAAAAAAGCAATTCGTATTATAGCTGTTCCTGCGTTTCGCCAAATATCTGTGATCAGGCCGTAGCTCGTGCTTCGTTTCGTTAGATCCGGGAATCCGGTATGTTTATGGTGCGTGCGTGTGTGTGTGTGGAATGGCGTCGAGCCTGTTGCAAAGATTTTATTGACGTAATCAGGGAATTGCGGTCCGGAAGATAAAAAATGAAAACGAAAGAAAAGATGGGCAAAGTAGATCAATAGTAGCCCTAGGAGGACAGATGAACGAAAAAGGCTTTTGTGTGTGTGGCGCGGGCAAGATACGGTATGTATAGTGACCGTTAAGCTGGATTTAACAACTAAGGACAATACTGTTGGAAGGGCTGCCTGTAGGTGTGCAACAGAGTACCCAGGACGCAAGAAAGAGTGACGAAGGACTGAGATCGGTGTAGCAACAGGGGATCAGTGTTGGTGATCTTTTTTGGGTCAAAACTGCTGGGGTAATTCGGGCGAGTAGACCGTCCACCGGCAGAAATGAGTGACAACGGTAAGTCTATATGGAGAAATGTTTGAATGAGGGAACGACCAGCGGAAGCCAACAATAGCTTCACAGATACTGATCCAGCAGCCGTGACCCAGCACAGTGAAGTTCGAGAAAATAAAGAGAGTGATAGGGCAACAGGATGAGCGATGTTGCAGGACAGAGCCAATAAGAAAGAATGAAAGAGAGAAGAGAAGAGAAGAGAATGAAGAGTAGAGATGGATTCTCAAACAGAGAGCTGGGGGTGGAGGTAGTGGGGGGGTGGTTGTCAAGGTATAATATATGTAGGTAATAGTAGAGGGATTACTTGAATGTCAAAGCGGAGGCAGAGACAGACGACCCACAAACGGTTGTCAGGGAATCTATCTAGCGAAGGAGGGCTGGATGGAAGAATGAACGAAGGTGGACTAGCACAACCAGAGATGCGGAATAGGCGCACGGGCTGTCGACGAATTTCTGAATCTGCAGTTGACGAGGAGGGAGAAGCGTGGGCACGGGGCCTGATCGTGTAGCCTTTGCATGAATATAGATGGTCCGGGTTTGAGAACAAGGCGGGGCCCACGTAGGAGAGTGAGGGAGGGTGAAGGAGGGTGAAGGAGGAGTTGAAGGAGTAGGAGATTAAAAAAAGTGGACTGCCCCACGGTGAAGAAGCAGCAGTAGTAGCAGTGACAGTGACAGGCAACAGGCTACAAGTGACAGGGCAGATGAGTTGATACTAGGTAGAAGAGGAGCCACAACCAAGTGGGGACTGATCCAAGTTCCAGGAGAGGTGTCGGGGAGGGGGGTGGACAGCCCAAAGGAGTCGCCGTGTTATGAGACGAGTTTTGAGTGTCCGGATTAGCTACCACTACTACGGCAGAAGCAATAGATATTGCAAAAATGGGACTGGCGATGGTGGAGGAGTATATGCAGGTGAAGTTGTGGAAGCGACAACTGACCGTGAGGCTGCGGGGAACAGGTCTGGTCTATCTGCACTATTTTCTTGCTTGAAGTCTCGAGCTCTCTTTCCCTACTTTCTCCCTTCTATCGGAATATTTACCTCCCAACTCTCCCACTCTCTGCCCTTAGGTGCAGGATCATGCAGAAATAATTTTCGGCATTGAAATGGAAAAGAACAGAAGGAAAAAAAGGAAAAACGTCTTCTTGCAGAAGAAAAAAAAAGGACGAGAACCTGTCAGGGCTGACGATGCGCAGCAGTAGCAGCAGCTGACTGGCCGGCTAGAGGACGACTGGCGCTCGGTACCGTCGCATAGAGAGAAAAGCAGCAGGAGCAAGAAGCAGTAGTAACAAGTACAGGTAAAACAGCCAAACACCAAGCCAAACAGTTACTATCTATTCCCAGGACAGCCATGTGTACGGGTAAAGTGCAGGCAGCAACAACAGCAATGCACATTACAACAGCAGCAAAATAGTAGCAACAACTATAATCAAACAAAAAGCACCGAAGGGCGGGGTGAGGGTTTAGGAATAGGATTGGAAGTGGAAAAGTATACCGGGAGCTGTTTCAAGTTGAGTGTCGCGAGTGCTCGAGCGTTCCTGTTCCTGTCTGTACCGGAGTTTTTGCAACGAGGTTCCCGAAATGTCCTCTAGACTTGGAGACAATGGTAGTAGGGCCAGAGCAGGCTCCAGGCCCCAGGAGCAGCAATTCAATTGCGGATGATCCATCCATCATCACCCACCATGGACAGGGCATGCAGCCACGCTGCTGTTAGAGCTGCTGCTGCAACCTTGGCCTAGTCTGTTTTGCTTTTTCGGTTCACACACCTTATCCGCCTAGTCGCTGCGGTAGCGGTGTAGTTGTGGCACATATCCTTTAGCCCGTCCCTGGGTCTCCCCCATATCTGATCCCGCCATCGACGAATCCAGCACCCAACTGCACGCAAGCGAAATGTTCCTGTCCCTAACTAGCAGCCTAGCCAGATATATTTCTACCGAAGGAAATGTATGTGATTCCAACCCGTTATTTTTCTTGTGTCTTTTTTTTTTCTCCCACTTATTTTTCTTTATATTATTTCCTTTTTCTTCCCCGGCCGGCTCCTTTCTAGCCTTCTAGTTTATTTTATTTAGTGAGACTTGGAATTGCCAAACACAGAACGGCTCGTCCCGAAGAAATCGAGTGATGCACTCTAGAGTGTTAACCAAATCCCTAATTTGGTTAGCATGCGGCCCTGTCAGAGCTCGCACGCTTGTTGCTTTGGCCGATGAGTCGGTGATGGCACCGCGTGGCATCGGTTTGACAGGAAATTTGACGGATTGCGATATCCTAGCCTTGGTGGGGTGGGAAAAACCGTTTCTCGGCGGGAAAACTGTTGAGCCTATTTTCAATATCTTCCGTGGGGTCCGAGGATGGAAGGCGGGGAGGGATGAGATGGGGGGGGGCTGAGGAATTCTGAGCAACCTCCGAGGGCTGGACCTAGTTCACTGGAACTGGCCGACGCGTCTTTGAGAGACGAGACCGATGAGAAGTAAAATAGAGAGATAAACATCTCTCGCCTGTGGAAACCTGCGTCTCGTTTAATCAAGACAAAGGTACATACCCATGTACGGAGAATTATTCGGCGAAATTGAGATCGACGGGATATAGTGATGAACAATCCCGGGGCGAAAGACAAAACAAACGAGAGATGAAGAATTGAAAACCTATAGAGACAAAATTATTATGTATGACAGCTGCATGTCTCGTGATGGATTCGTTATAATTCCCCGACGGAACCGTTTCCCTCCTTTCCCAACTTGCGTGTGAGCCATGTGCGTGCATCAGGCACGGACCAGTCGGATCTTGGCTGGTGAGGGCCAAGAAAAAGGAAAGACAACATATCTTGTCTTCAAGCGAGTGAAGCGAAAGGGCGAAAAGAGAGAGCTACGGAAAAGGAATGTACATACAGTATGCACGAATAAAACAGGATTAGAGTACTAGGGGTAAAAATT
The DNA here is from genome assembly GCA_033030345.1 of Verpa bohemica. Classification (NCBI taxonomy): domain Eukaryota; kingdom Fungi; phylum Ascomycota; class Pezizomycetes; order Pezizales; family Morchellaceae; genus Verpa; species Verpa bohemica. The sequence goes on from JAUFSE010000003.1 coordinate 1,030,679, forward strand.
TCGGACGTTTTTGAACGACGTCCAACAAAACTGCCCTTGCAGCTTGTGTGTGCCTAGCATCGCCTTTTCTCCAAGAGTGAGTGCAACGGTCAACCTGCAGTCTTTCATAACCCGTAAGAGACACACTGCAGCAAACGGGCAGCCTGCGCGTCATCTAGCAGAGGCCAGGCTTTTTTGTCACACTCTGTTTCTTACAAGGAACCCTGTCGAAACGAGATCGTTTTTTTCTTCTTTCTTTTTCTTTTCTTGTCTTTCGATAATTCATGGAGACTGTCTGATGAGCTTCTTGTAGGTTAGACTGTAAATGTAAAGCTCGCATACATACATGTATGTACCTTATGCGAAATGGGGGGGGGGGTTTCTTTTCTTTTTCCCTCCCCAGCCCTAGTTTCACACATCGCGACAACCACCTATATCGTGCATGGACCCCAAGCTTCACATCTACGACATACGACACCTGAGACCATCTTCTAGAAGCTTTCCTCCATCGACAGTCTTGACGAAACGCTACGAGTCTGAATCACCAATCCGGAAAGTCGTTGTGCGGGACAACCCCGGGCCACCGTGCGTCTTGACGTGATTTGCGTTACCCCGCCACCACATCTTCACACACACAACATCCGCAAAAGGGTATATGTGACAGCAGATAAGTTTCGCTTCATATATTCCCTACACACAGCGATGAACATCTCGCATCACTGTTTATCAACCTTATCGCGGGTCTCGGGAGCCAAACCCAATCGATCGGGCTGCATGTAAGCAGGTTTCGATTTTGGCGGTCAAAGCGTGACAGTCACTGCAGTGATTTTCTGTAGGTATCATCTCCAAAGTATTGAAACAGCATATTTGCTATAGCCTCGGTATAATCCGATACACAGTACGCCCTTTGCAACGCCTGTACGCGCAAACAGAGGAGTCTTGTGACAAGGGGAAGCGCAAGAGGGGAAAGGGAAAAAAGAAAGAAAAAAAAAGAAATACCATAAAACTTCTAGCTCCGTTCCAGAAGACTTCGCTAAAATAAAGGTGATGCCTTCCATCAGCTTCTCGAAAGCTTTGGAACAGCGTTTTAGCGTTTAGCGTGCGCTATATATTCCTGTGCGCTATAATTGTCAAGCATAGATGACTTTCCGAAACAGTGGGTCTAGTCTGTTCGCATGGCTATCAAGATATGACCCTTACAGGTTATCAGATACAGTGATGCAAGATCGTGATATAGAGTGTATTCTGTGCGATCAAGTCGATCTGAGACGATTCTTCCGCCTCTGTAGCAAGATCCCGAGTCCCAGAAACACCGTTCATGTATTACAGACGAAATATTTCGTTTTCTTCATGATAGAACCTAGTCATGGAGGAAGTAGATTGGTTTCGTAGTTTTCAGGTAGACTCACTGTCATCTGAGCAAAACATATTCTCCCACGCTTTGCGCAACTACATATACTCACCGCTTCACTAAATGTTAGCACAAGTAAGACAATATATTGTTTTTTATAGGTGAAGGGCTAAATTGGGGTGAATCAACTTTGTATCTTTCATCAATCCCTCGCTCAAGCACTAAACTCTCCTATGAGTCATCTTTTGATTATCAGCAAGCAGTTTCAAGTCTAGACATGTAAGTATCATGCCAGGGCAAGAAACGCTCCATATCTATACCGTTGATCATATAGCCAATAAGGACTTCTTCTGGCGTATTGGGGACTACAGAATAGTTTTTCTGTGACTATCTTTCAGTCACAAGAGGTCTTCACTATATTATTACTTTTTTTCGCAACTTGTGAGCAAATACCCAAAGAGGAAATAATTTTCGCTTTTTTTATGTTCGTCGTTGTGGTTGGTTGGCACATGACGACGTTGTCATCTAGGGAAACCGGGGTACGCACAGTAACCTAAAAATCTGGTAAGAAAACCATTTCCCCGGTAAAACAAAAATATAAATCAATTAAAAAATAATATAAAAAAGGCAAGCCTACAGTAGTCTGCATTTTTTTCACAACTGTGTTATCCAGGAACCCTCGTTTTACAGGAAGCCTAGCTCCGCAGAAACATGGCCCATGGCGATCAACCCGGATATAGTAACTATATTTTTGCTTCACCGAAACATACTCGTACATGAACCTGACTTGGAAGATACACTCACCCACCCATGCACCTTCTCATGTGAAGCATATGTACGTCAACTCTGTTAGAGTAGGTAGTATAAAATACCCTCAACTTGCTGCCTTAGCGATAAGAAGCGAGCCTACGAAAAGCTTGCCAGAGTGCGCATCTGCAGCCCAGGTCAAAATAAAAGAGAGTATACATACTGGTTTGTGTCCCCGCACCCCCGCACTCACTTATAGCTGCTTCCGAAACTTGATCCAGGAAAAACCCGCAGACCTTGTGAGTATTCTAATTAAAGAAGTGAGCGGCAAACATGACAACGTAAACTAAACGCCCTCGTAAAAGGTATGGGTCCGGTAGGTGAGGCCAACCGGTCAAATGAAGTATCAAACCGGGCACCGAGATCCGATAAGGAAGCGAATAGGAGTCAAGTGACAAGTCACTGCCGTCGTCATCATCACTACCATGCAAGTCCTGTGGAGCATCAGGTTAAAAACAGAAGTGGTCCAGTCTTCATTCTTTCAACGGGGATCGAGAGGAACGGATGATGATCTGAAGCACAATTCGCTCGAACAGGCCGGATGCTCCGTCGTGGCGTGAATGTCTTCTGGTTAAAAAAAAGACTAAATGTAACCTGTGCACAGGGCATTTCCCGTCCCTTTGTCATAATATCTTTTGTTCATCTCCAGCCGTATTTATCCTCAGCTCATGGTGCTAACAACCGGAGAAAAAGTAAAGAAAAAAACGCAGTATGCCTGTCCTGTTATGTCGATGTAAGCGTTTACTATCATGTTGTGAATGAGATCCTTCCCATATCCTTCCCCGATGTATTGCAGCAGGCGGGGCAACTAGTGCTCAGCAATGGGAGCTAAGCCCAAAAGACCACTCGTCCCTGTAGATATTTTTTCCGGTATTAAAGAAGGCACAGGGCTGGATGGCAAGTAATATCTTTCACGTTTTTCTCTTCCCGAGCCGGGAAATGTTGGATATTAACAGTGATATACCGGCGCTTGCATTCTCCTGGGTCAAAAACAGGCGAGCTTGGCTTTCTCTAACTGAAATGAAGATAAAATAAAGAAGTCTCTTCAGGAAAGCCCTATGGTCTGACATGGGAAAGCGGAAAAACACCAGAGAGAGGAGAGGGGGGGGGGGGTTGTGTGCCGGTACACCCCTCCTACTCGGAAGGACCTGGTAAAAGGATGAATGTAAATGCGGAGAGCGAAGGGTATGTTATTGCGTGGAGATATGTATGGGGTGGCTAAAAGGGATGCTGGCTTCGATCACGAGGGCCCAGACTAGGTACGATCATTTCTAATCTAAAGTTATGATCCTTGCCCACCGTGCCGGTTTCATTAATGAGTGAGCGGCGAAATTGAGCTATCAGTGGGCTTGTGTGGGCGTCTGGGGTGGGGTCTGTTCCCCATAACTGAGGAGACCATGTATAATGAATTTTTCAGAGCATATGGAGGTTGGGGGGGGGAGGGATGGTTGTGTTTGCAGCTATCAATCGTTGCAATTTCAGCGCAGTTTATCGGAAGTTGCATATATTGAACTTAGAATGAGGGAACGGGGTGCATTATGTATGGACTAGGGTGATATTGCTTCATCCGCGTGTGCGTAGACGCTTGTTGGGAACAGGGATTCGGGCTCGGAGCAAAAAAAAGATGCTCAACCTGATTTTCGTCCCTTTGAGAAGAGACACAAAGATGGAAGGGACAGAGAGGGGTCAAGGCGATAAAAGACTTTCAGATGTGTATTTACACCTATAGATTTTTCATTTCGGAATGAGAAGCCGACCCAAGTTTAATCCCACGCATGGTCTATCATTTAACACTTTTGCTGCAGTCTTGAAGAAAGGTCCTGGTCGAGGGAGTTCGCGTCCACCCAGGGCCTCAACTGATAGATAACCTTCTATTTGATAAAATTACCACCCAATTCTGATCCGCGTAGTGTTATTAAGGACCTTAGGCCGTCGTGCCCTATTTGTCGAGTTGCAGAACTCTCTTTCACACCTGATCTCGACCTCACGATCCTCCAACTTGAATCGACTCACTTTTCTGTCTCAGGTCGATGCTGTGGACTTTTCACCCTCAATCGAATTTACCTTGTTAGCAACCGGTACCACTTCCTGGTTCTTACAGGGCTGTTTCTGTTGATTCACCTTGGGTCTGGCTTCTTCTTTTGTCTTTTCATCCACGTCAAAAAGCATCTCCAAATCATTTCTGTCTTCATCAAATTTATCATCAAACTTGTTGAATAGATGAAAACGATCTCGTGATGCGATACGCAGGGCTTTCCAAGTTTTTGTGAATTTTGTATTTTGGGCTTCTTCGATATCGTGTGGCAAAAGTGCATCCTTAATGTCTTCTTCGGCCTGCTTTACACCTGATCGGAAGGACTCGGGCGAAGGGATACGATGTCTACCGGGGTTAGCAAAAGTAGGCTTTATGTAAAAATAAGTATCGCAATAGAACAGCAGCTCACCTATCCTCATCGGTCAGCCCCTCCATCCCAGCAGCATCCCCAGTTCCCTGCCAAAGTTTGTTCAGGGTCGGTGTTCCCATGATATACCGAAATGGACCCTCCGGGACACATTGCTCCCCAGCCTTGCGCTTCGCATCTTCAAAATCCGCCTCGGCTAGAGGGGGCATATCAAATGACTGGCAGCTCTCTGCTTTCCATCGTACCCAATTTTGTTCTCTAGTAAGGACAGTATTTATAAGACGCATGAAGAGTCTACCAGATTGATTAGGCTGCAGGCTAGTTGATATCTGAGTGCGGGTACTGATAGCCCATTGCTCCTGTGTTACATTCCAGTTAGCTTCAGGGGGACATGCCGCAGCGGCGGCATATTGATCCACCGGCTAAAGATCAGATAGCTGTAGATCCTAGAGAAGCTTACATCTTCAGGACTCAATGTATAAGAGTATTGGACTGATCTATTAGGCGTCTTGATATCCTTCCACTTATCTTTTGCCCCAGTTGTAAGGCTCAGCAAGAAGTCAATCAAAATCATTGCCTGCACGAGCACATGCCTTCTAAACGTTAAGTCGCTAATCTATCACTCGCGTAAATCTCAGCTTCAACTTCACACAAGATGTCAACTAGAGAGAAATAAAAGAATTTTAGTTACCTCAAGCTCAAATAATTCACGGCTAGTCAAATATTTAGGGTTGAACCCTTCTCCATGTGATTCATCTTCCTCACTTTCTTCCCTCTTCCTTTTTTCCCCAGTAGACACGACACCAGCTTTCTTGTCATCAGGCCGCTTGGGTGCGTTTGTTGGACCCTCTGTTTTTCCTGAGCCACCAGTAGTCTTCACAGCCTCTTCATCTGCTATTTGGAATCTTGCCATTGTTGCCGAAAGCCCTTTTTTAAAGTTTTCTAAGGTACCTGGTACCTGTAATAATCTTTGAGGATCTGCGAAATCACGTTGTAAAGACCAAAAAATTGGGTATAATGCATTGGCGTCCAGAGCCTCTGGAGTCTCTGGAGCCCCCTTTAGCTCCTGTCCAGCAGTAAAGGAGACTACTTTGGCACCTTTTGTATCTTCCTCGCTCTTTACATCTCCTTCAATAGCGGTAGGTGATTCTTCTTTCACCTCCTCTTCCTTCTGGTCAATCTCCATCTCCTGCGCTGGGACTAACTCTTGAGGAATATCATCGTAGACGGTCACATTCTGAGTGTTGAATTCACCTCTCAAGTTTACTCCAGATTTTTCACCAATAGGAAAGCTCTTGCTTAGGAAGATCAATATTCTCCCACAAAAGATTGTGTCCTCAGTTTTCGATAATCTCCGGAGCAGTTCGTTACATAGGCGCAACAGGATGAGGCCTTTCCCTTTACTTCCTTCAATGCCTGTTGTAATCCGTTCAATCCGGGATTCGAGGTATTGGAATAAGAGCTCGCAGGATGGGATTGTTTGGGAGTCGAAGAGCTCCTCGATTAAGGCAAGAGGTAGACCGGGTTCGGAGATTTCTGTGTGACTTGTGTAAGATAAGCTGAATATAAGATATCATATTTAGGTGGCATACCAAGCTCCGCAAACACCAGGGCTAGATCTAGTAGATTACCGAACGCGATTAAAGTCTCATTACTAACGGAGGTGTCTTTCGTCTGAATTTCGTTAACAATTGCGACTGAAGAGCAGCACGCTGGGAGCACTTACAGCAAGCTCATATAATATCGTTTTACATGCTGTTTCGAGCGAGGTCTTGTACAGCTCATCGATAGGTTGAGTTGCAGTTTTTAATTCACCCAAGTGCTCAGCATCGAAATCCGGTTCGGCCAGTGGGGGCTCGAGGGAGCTCTTTTTGACCGCCGAAAGGATTTTCTTCAGGCAAGATACGAAAAGGTTGACGCCCCTCAGAGCAGGAGCATCATCGGCTAGAACAGCAGGCGACATGGTGTGACTAAACAATAAAAGCAGCGGGTAGACGTCGTGAAAGAAAAAACAAAAGGAGAAGTCGTGAGAGGATGTTTGAACAGGGTTTGCGTGTGGTTCATACTCACCAAAAAGCACGCGTTAGGTTACCCGTCGCTTCGGTTAGTGGACCGAAACGCCAAGGGTTGTTTGTTGCTCTGATAATAATGTTACCTGTTACCCTGTTGAAATCTGTTCCTTAAGAACACCCTTGCTAGTTTGTTACCCTGCTTGTAATTTATATGTGCTAGAGGAGCCGCACAACAGGCAGGCAGGCACAGATTAATTAAGTGTACATGTAGCGAAATTAAATCTGATAAACGAACTTCGGGTGGAATTCTCTCGTACTAACAAGCGGGTTTACGAACCGCTTTCCTCCTGCTCATCCATCCATCCATCCATCCATCCATCCTAACCCTTCTCGCCAAGTAAGTATCTGCAGTTCTTCACACCGCAGAAAGCAGACGGGGGTTTTTTTATCACAACCGAAACTCCCCTCAAAGGATCATGACGGTATTTATCAGAGATCACCCATTACAATTGACTAGGTTCGCTTAAATTTTGCCGATATTGGAGGAGGGGTGCGTATCGGGACATCGCTAGGATGCTAAGCTTTCTGCAAATTTCTGTAACGCGCAACGCAGCCTTATGTAAAATTAATTCTTATTTATGATCTAGGTACCTGTAGATTATATCTCTGCACAACCTTCGGCCTTTTCATGGTACTCGCGAGGTCTGGAATCTTGATAGATGGGTGGGGGGGGCTCTTTACGGCGGCTGCTAGGGGCCGGAAAGCAGGTAAAATTCGTCATCTTAGCGTTTAAACGCGGTAAATCTGGCCCTTGCAAGCAGCGTCTTCAGTAATATAACCCATTGTTAAGGGATATAGAGTTCGTGAAACGGGTTTCTTCCAATTAACGGGCCAACAGCCGTTCATTTAAGGATTCCCCACTTTTTTATATATATTGGTTACACTGATCCCCCAGGCGAGGTCCAACCTCTACAAATACCCAAGATAAAGGTAACGGATAGCGGTAAGTCTGTGACCCGTGGCCCTGACATTCTAGATTGTTCTATTGAAGTGGAAGGGGGGTAACGTAACTACAGAGCTGGAAAAATACCATCGTCATTATAATCCCAGGTCTCCGGGCCGTGGATTCCGTCTCCAGTGTTGCACGCGATTTGGGAAAAACTCTCCATGAAATCAACTCAATTGATAGCCAGAGATCGGCATACCCGTACGAAGGGATACGCGTGTTTTTGAGACAACTAATCTTGATTTCAAGTACCTCATTGAACCGATAGTGATCGAGATGAGATAGTACCAATTTGGTCTGCTATGTAGTAAGTATGTTGTATCACATCTTCGCGGCGTAATAGAAGCCGAGTAGGGGTTGTTAAGGGGGTAAAAGGACACAAAAATACTTGGCCTAATGATGGACGATGAACGTATAGCCAGAGAGGGGTGAACAGATCATAACGTATCACTCGCTTATCTAAGATTATCGCGGCATTCCTGACCCTAATATTTCTAAGGTCTAGCCCAACTTACGTTATCTAGATGAAACAGGCTTCGGGAAAGCATTGGCCTACTCATCTCCGACAAAAAGTTGGTCCGTCCAACCTTTCGGGAATTTAATAAGTATTGATTACTTAGTTACGTTGTACACACTATCAGATTTTGACCAATTGAACTTTCCTATAAATGACGTTACTGCCGAGTTCGGCGAGGGGGCCAAATAAGTGAAAGTTGCCGCACCAGGAAATGAGGCTATGATCATCCGATACGCGAGGTATATGTATAATTTCGGATTATTGATGGATAATTATCAAGTTCAGGTGCTTATCGGGGGGGATTTGAGTGACGCAGAACATTCTTACGCCAAGACGGAATATCAGGCCACTTTTCTTTCTCTCTAGAATAGGATGCTCGTTAGTAGAATCTGAGATAAGCGCCCAAGAAAGAGATAGGTTACCCGCTTTTCTGCATTTGGGAATACTGGATTGTATCCATTGTTAAATTTCGAGTGATCTCTGGTGCTTAAATACTAAGCAGTGGTTGGTTTTGTTTTTTTAAATACAATTAACTTACAGTTAATTGTAACATATAGTAATTTTTGCCTGTAGTTTTCATATGTTTAGCCAGGGGCAAGAGGGTATTTATAATAGGAGGTTTACGGATATAACGTATGATATGAATTTTTCATTATTAGTATGTACGGATACATGTATAAATGTATCTACGAGTGACCTACCATGATGATTAAGTTTTAAGGAAACGTTACCGTTTATCCGCCCTTTCTTTTTAAGGAAGGATAGATACTATTTTATTTCTCTAGGGGGATGGAGGGTAATTACATGTATTCTTGGGATAAGGTTTTTGTGTATAAGCAAGCCAAAATTAATCTAGCTGGAATATTTTTTGATGGTAAGCTTTTTGAATTCAAATACACACAACTAATTCGTACTATAAAATAATTGTGAAAGTATATTACCCTTACTAAAAGAAATTCCGATGGTGTAATAAACTAGAGCTGAACACTTATTTTTGTATATATATTCTATAAGTTCCTGAAACGAGGGTAGGGTAAATATGTTTATTGCTAATAGAATTCTATGTTTAGTTCATATCTTGTTTGACATCAAACTCCCCAATAACAGCATTGATTTCAATACTACCGAGATTTGTATCCCTGACATTCACACTACTAGAAAGCCTACTATGAGCATCTGTATTATTTGAACTCGCATCTTTCGTATCGGTATCCTTGGTAATCGCCATTTCAACACTGGTGTTCCCAACACTCGCACGACTAGCCTCTAGATTACCGGGGCGTCGACGTACACGACTGGGGGCTTTCCCCCCAGAATTTACATCCTTGATAGCTTCAGTCTTGATTTGAAGAGAACAATCTGAATAACTCGATTCTGAAGAACTATCATCTGTGTTAATTAGATTCGACTCAGCTACTTTGGGGCCTTTATGAAAGAAATGGATGCTCCCATTTTCCTCCTTGAAGAACTCAAGGGTATTTTCTAACCCCCTCTTTTCCTTTGTAATTCTTAGGACCTCTTTTAAAAATGACGAGTCTAGCATTTCAAGTACTTTCATGACACTGTATTTGTGGCTATTAGCTAATTTTGAGGCGAACGACTCAAACTTGAAAGGGTCCCTTGAGGGGAAGAAGCTCGCGATATGTGTCTTTGTAGCACTAGATGGTGTAGGGTGTATCACTGATGCATTTTGTACCATAGATCCCCATGTACCAGCCTTTTCTAGTTCAGAAATTGAATTTACTTTAATTCGACTGTTTAGAAAGTCGATTTTTTGTTGCTTAGCCATGTTGGTACCATAATATGTATGAGGAGTGCTAATATATAGAATATCACAATACTCCGACTTCTCCCATTGCTTTTTGCTATATCTCTCTGAGGTTTGAGCGTCGCCAAAGTCTTTGTCACAAAAATAATTTTTACTATACTTCTGACCACATTGAGCTAGATGACGAGCAGCCTGAAGCCCTTTTGTTTTCTTTCCGACCTTTTCAAAGATAAAAATATCTTTTTTCCACCATACAACATCTCTGAGCATCATCCCTTTTCGAAAATCGTTGTTCCAGTACCTTAGGGCTTCCCAGAAACCTATTCTCTTCCCTTGTTTATTTTTCCAGCGTCTTTTCCGGTACTCTTTTAGTGTCCCACCTGGATTAAGCAAATCAACAATTAACTGAGAATCGGTAAGGATTCTGATAGATGTAAACGTAGGGGTTCCATAGATGTGCCCTCCATCTACCAAAATATCTGCTACCGCAATTATACCCTCCATGAGTGCCGCTTCGTGCTTTGGTGAACCTTTCATTTTTGAAGGCAAGGAAATATTATACCCCGAGTAGGGCCCAAAGAAGACACCATAACCTCCAGTCTCATGGTTGCAGTTCTTATGATCTTTTGAAATGTCCAAACATGATTCTAAAGGTGTGATTTCGGAGTGGCCACAGATATAAACCATCAATTCACCTTTGCTGTTGATATTAAACCAATTTCCTCCGGATCCAAAATCCCACGGAACAAAGTCGATGGATTCTCGGCAAAGTACTGGTTGTAGGACAAACCCAGGGTAGTTATTTAGAAAGTTTTTTCCCAAGACCATTTGGATATTTATGCCCTTATGACCAGGAAAGAGTTCTTTCACAACTATCGCTTCTTGGATGTATGGGCGTTTATGTATGAAAAACCGAATATTCTGACTCCCAAGAATGAATTCTTTGTCATCTATTTGAAAATCTCCAAGAGCCAAAACCTCTGGCTGTATAGGCTCTTTTAGTTTTGATCCGAGTCCAACTGCAGAGTGCAGGGCGAATGTCATATGGGTAGACAAATCAACAACACAGCGGATTTTTTTGTATTTGTAGTTTGTATTTTTCTCCTGTTCCTCTTTGATTGTCTTGAAGCGAAGGAATTCGAGGGCTTCACTGTCTTGCTCGGGATTTGATAGTATTGGGCCAGCGAGATCTTCCGCAGGGAGACGAACATAAGGGGTCTGCAGTATGGCGAGAAAGCCATGCTCACTTGTCAGCTCACTGAAGGGTGGCCTGTTAAATATCATGCCTAATCTATTGTAGAGTATTGGCTCATCCCCCGGTTTTGTGATAGGTATTCTGCCTTTGATAGGGAGGTTAGTGTTACTTTTCGAGATTTCCATGTTCAAGGGCCCCTTTGATAGACTTGAGGAGGTTTTAGACAAAAAAATGGTGATGGGGCTCTGGCTTTAGGGTACTGGTACTTCTTCGATGTTAAGTTGAAGGTGAAGTGGAGGGTGTATGCTGCCAAGCCTAGTGGTCTTTAAATTTATAGAGAATTCGTCACATGCAATCACTCGGGCTTTAGTTTATTTTGCTAATTATAAAGGCTACGTTTCTTAAATTTAGTAACGTACGTACATAAACGGGTAGAGGTTTTGGTTTTAGAATTGGGCTACGAGAAGTATAGTTTTGTATAAATAATAATAATAATAATAAATTTCATAACGTACATGAGTATAGTTTTGTACTTGGGGGTTACGTTAGGTACTTACATATACTTACTGCACTGCTAGATACAAGACTGGTTCTATTTTACTACGAGGGTGGTATAGATAATTCCCTCATTTAGTACTGTATCTGCTACCAAAGAGAACGTAACTCAAGAAAACTATACCGCTTCTTAGGAATACCGGCCTAGTAATGAATTTATACTCTCCCCGAGTATATGTATTTATACCACTTCTAGCAAAAACTTATTAGTATAAAGAGTCCCCCTTGGTTTAATTGGTGAGATTTTGTATAACTACACAATTAAGAAGAAACCCCACTTTGAAAGATCATGCCTTTATGACCTTAGGTCACACCTTAAGTACATATACATGTAGTTATTGTATTTCGAGGCGTTCGCTTCCGCTTGCATGATGTATAAATACATGTATTTGTTGTTTGATCTACCTGTAGCACTTTTGACTCACCTGCGTAATACGCTCCACAAAACCGGCTTTAATAGTGGTATACTACATGTAGTAGAAAGAAGAGACCTCCCTACATATACGTTTGATACTAAGTAAACAAAAAAGAAACATAGAAGGATTACACACTACTATATTCGACTTGGGATTGTAGTTTGTATTCATCCACAATGTGTTCTCCCCAACAGCACTCTTATTCGGCCACAATATTTTTACGCGTAATAGATATCTGCTTACAAAACTGCCAAGAACGCCACCAACACCATCTCAGCATGCCATCTCTGAGTTATGTAGTAATCCCGTCCTGCCGGCCGCATTTTACCCGTCGGGACGGGAGTGCCCGCTAGTACTTTTGTTGTGATGTTTGGATTAATCCTGCGTGATTTTCGTTTGGAGTGTGATTGTGTTGTGCCTCGGAACTCATCGTTGCTACGACATATGCTCGCGTTTGATGTCCGTTACGTTATACATATACATAAAAGTGATGCATCGGGCCGTCCGGGTTCGGCGGGAAAGCGGCAACATAGTTTTAGTCAAAAACCTTGCCTGGCGGATATTTCAAGTACATGTATCTCTTAGGCTCTGAGTATTGCGTAAATCGCTAGCTCGGCTTCTGGGAAAAATACTTCTAGTGTGGTTCGAAAGATTTTAATTCAGTGCTCGATTGCCCTGAATTCCCCTGAATTGAGCGCTTAATGGCGTACTGTAAAGGTGTACGAGTACGTACGAAAAGGACCAATCAATCATGATTGGCTACTATCTATATCTGACCAATGAGCATGAGCTCTTGTTGCAACTGCAAATAATTTAAAAACCCTAACCCAACATCAAAAAGTACAGTACGGGAAAGCTGGGTGTTTTTGGTATAACATTGATGCGGTATTTTGGAGAATACTAGATTAAGCTGGCTGTGTTATAGAGCATTTTGACCAACTTGGCAGCACTTTCAACTTAAACCAGTATTTCCCGCCGATGCGCTAGTGAAATTAAACACCTCTTTCCGCTATTGTAAATTTCTTTGGGCTTAATTGATATTGGGTACATGTAGGTGTCTATGGGATAAATTTTCCGTAATACTAGGGTTTCTAAGGACTATATAGTGCCCAAGTGGAAGGGAGCTATGTAAAGCTATTGGGCTCTCATCACAGCCTTAATTTTTCACTAGATACTTATACATGTAACCATCATCTTTTGTCCTCAAAAATACATGAGATACTAACCCTTCTAATGTGATATTCTTGGAGCTTCATATTATCCCATGTAAAAGCGAACATTGTGCTAAGAATCTAAAAGTAATACCATTTGGGATTGATGAGAATGGGAAAATTACGGTTTTCTTCGGAAGAGCTGAAAGTGAGGGGAAGAATACTTTCAGCTAACCTTATCACTTTTTTAAGTGTCTTCGTCGCGTACTGTTATAATCTATGATCTAGCTCGTTTTTGATCTTTACTATCTTTGTAGATAAATTAATAATCACAAGTCTTATCAAATTAACGCATGCCAGTCACTCCTGTATACGTGCTTAAAATTCCGATGACCAAAAACGGTATATCGTATCCTGCCACTTTTAAAGTTGCCATTGAATTTGATTACTCCTGAAGACCCACCTTGTAGTCCGCTATACTTGTTGGAAGAAGCTGGTTTATATCGTTCGTTAATTCTGGCTAATGAGATCCTTGCTCAAATAGCGTTTTATGAAGGGATAATTGTGGGGTTGTTGGAATGACTTCACATACCTACCTTGGAGGTGTGATTATGTGCAGGGTATTTTCGTCAAAGCAATCGGTTCTGAGAAAGCTCGGATGTTAGTTTAAAGCTTTAATTTCGGGATTGTAGATCGGTAGGAAGAAGATGCTGAAATTTTGCAAGAAATCAAATAGCCTTTATTGAAAATCTGCTAGCTCTCGGTCTCGAATGATAAACAGTCTCTGCAAGCCCCCAAGCCCCCAAAGCCCGCATATCTAATTGTTTTGTTTCATAGACAGTTAGTAAGAGCATTAGGTAGAAAATCTGGAAGAAAGATCTAGGGTGACTATACCAAGGATAAATGATTGATCAGAGATGAGTCCCGGGTGTCTGGCTCTGGGAAGAGATCCACAAACATAATTAAGGGTGGATAAGGGTGGATAGCAGTATCAGGGAAGGCAGCCCCTGTTGGGTGGCCAGGCCTGTCATGATGTGCTGGATCGATATTGGTGGGGCTTGAAGTGAGAAATCTGGGGTGGGGCCATAGAATAGGGCTAGCTAGGGTAAGACTTACCTGGTTACTAGCTGGCTAAATCTCGGTTGGATACATCCCCATATTTGCACATGGTTATCTGTGTATGGCTATTTGAACTAATATAGGAAGCGTCGGGAACCAAAGGAGCCAGGGGATCAGCAACTTTGTTGGTTAGTTTTATATCTGAAAGACGTGAGTTTTCCGGTTCCCTTTCCAACCCTGAGTGGACTCTGAAGATTCTGCTATAAGTAGAATCCTGGATTTCTTCATATGTTTCTGCAAGTTATTTTAACTTACACGTAAGTTTCAAAATATGTTAGCAATACATCTATCTACTAGAATAAGACCTGAGGTACGTGGTTAAATTATTGTCGGGGGACATAAATAACCGCCCATCCACATGGCAACTAGGAGCCCTACAATAGCACTATAACTTCCCTCACTATATGAATTAACTGTACAAAGATTAAGACTTGGCTCTTTCTATGGATTAGCCTTCTGTGCTTATCAATTGTTGTTGTAGTGCTTATTTGAGGTTAGAATTGGGGTATGCCTGTCATGGGTGGGCGGTTATTTTTGTCCCCCAATAATACCTAATTAGCTACATGAAGTAATATATCATCGGGATAGTGAAGCCAATATACCTTACTCGGGTTATACAAGCATATATGATCCCATCGCTCAACTATAAGTCTTCTGTATCAAAAGCACAATCAAAAAAACATGTTATTACCCCAAACCCGTGTTAAAATGACACAATATACAAATCAATAAAAAAAACATACCAAAAGGGTAGATAAATTACCCCCACCGGTCCAGAAACGCCGAAAACCACCCTGGATAACTCTCATGAAGAAGCTACTAGCTTATGAAAGCTTCCCCTTACACCATTTACAGACAAAATACACCTTATCCCCAACAACAAAATCGTTGCTACAGTCACAACATTTTCCCGCAGACTCCTTAAAGGTTGAAAGATAGCTCTCTCTCCAGCACATCTGGCAGAGCCATGGCTCGTTACTCGTACACAGGCATTCTGGAAACTCCGTTTTGTTCTGATACCTGATATGGGAGGACAAGCGCTTCTCGATACAGTAGGAACATATCCCACGACGACGGCTTCCAAGGTGCCCAACTGGTCCTACACAATGCTGTAATATAACACAATATTAGATATTCGAGCAACGCTAAAGTAAAGAGGTTCGATACTTACATTACAAACACCATACTTGCATTTCTGGCATGATTTAATTGCCGTTATTCGGGGAAAGTATTCATGTATAGTGGTGAACTCGCATATCTCATTGCAGTTCGAACGTAAATTATCCCAGCGATGCTGATC
Source organism: Verpa bohemica (assembly GCA_033030345.1). Classification (NCBI taxonomy): domain Eukaryota; kingdom Fungi; phylum Ascomycota; class Pezizomycetes; order Pezizales; family Morchellaceae; genus Verpa; species Verpa bohemica. The sequence goes on from JAUFSE010000003.1 coordinate 1,046,257, forward strand.
GTCACCCCAATTTCCACCGCGAAGGAAAGCGAAGCAACTCTTATTGGTCAGTGCCAAAGAGATAAGTTCCCTTAAACTAAGGCCTTTGACAATAGCGATAACGATCGGATAGACGATCAAAAGATCTTGGAGTTGTGGAATGTTTTGATGTCTGATACGGACACCGGGAAACAGGTTGACGTCATGATTATTAACGAGCTTCGTCGCATGGGGAGCTGACATGATTAATCGTTTCTAGACTGATTTTGTGACGCTCGGTTCTTAGATATAAACAAATTTTGATTTATTATTGCGGTCGAGTTGGTTGAAGTCCTTGGGATCAAGATAAATAAAATATAATGGAATCGCTAGATATCTGGAAGATGCGCAAAGTTAGACTAAGATTTTATCCACTAAGCGCCCTACGGTAATTAAAAGACTACAACTATAGTATCTTATCATGTAGATCTCTACTAGGGGATCCTCATAGTATTTCACCCACCTTTATCATTTCAGGATCACCAAAGATCACTCGTCTCTCCACAGTTGAGTCTTACTAAAATATTCCACGTAGTCATTAGGTTTATTAAACAAAAACGGTAAACAAGCACCTCTCACTTTAAATAGTTTCCCCTCAACTACCAGCGAGAATCGTGGTCCATAATAAACAACCCTGAGCAAGGATCATGGCGTCCATCCCGGCCCCAGCGGTCCGAGGGATCGGGTGGGATCGGTCCGAAACAATTAATCCATGCCACAAGAAAACCCGTCAGCTAATACGCAGGATTAATTTCCGATGCCTTATAGATTTAAGGAGACAAAGAGTAAAAGATCGAGTAAGGAATATAGTAGGTTGTTTAGGTAGGGATGCGTATTGTTTATCTTAGCTTGGAACTAAAAAAAAACAGATAGACTAAATCGGGTCATGGGATATTAAAAGTACAAAAGATTCTCGCAGAATCTTAACCCGAGAGTTGCAAATTTATACGATATTTATATATATGTATAAACGCAGCAGAAGGCACGTGAAAATGGGGGGCGTGGTTTAGTGGTATAATTCCTCTTTAGCATAGAGGCGGTCCGGGGTTCGATTCCCCGCGCCTCCATTACACTCTTGCTTTTGCTTTATAAGGATCTGGGATAATATGTTCTATTCTTTATATAGGTATAGAAGAATTTTTGGCTTTCACTTATGTGAAGTTTGGTCTCGAACGCTTATAAATGCGATTCCATAAGTAAGCTTAAATAGCAGTGTATTGTATGTTTTTAAAATTTGTTCCTAGGTGTTGTTAATAATGGCATATTTAAAATACTTTGGTAATCTACAAAAATTAACTCCCAAGAAATCCCTTGTACAGTCATGGGGCCTCACTCGCTGATAAAGTTTCACAAGATGAAATTTTGACCCTAATAATACTCACTACTCACTTTTATAGCAACCACCTCAAGATCAATAAATGTAATGCTTTACCAACCATGCGACTAGACACAAAAAGCCACGTCCCGGGGTTGATCATCGTCACCGAATAATCGCATATATTCAATCTCAGCACATCTTCGGCACAAACCAACAGCAATTGAAATGCAGGGGTTGTAATTTGACATCCGTGCTTGGTAAGGAGAATGGGAGGCGGTGGAGCAAAAAAAAACCTACTTTTGAATTTTTTTGGGCTATCTAAGTGGGTAGGTAAAAAGAGAAATAGAAAGAAATGTGATTAGTCTTTAGGCCGACTTCTTGGCGAACTCGACCCTCAGGATCAAGTGGCCATACCCGACTAAACATTTTATTAGAATTTATCAAACAACAGGGGTTCTGTAGGTACTCACATCCATCCATCTTCTCGCACGCTCTTGCTGCATCACTTCTATCCATAAATGAGATAAACGCAAAGCCTTTCGCCCTCCCTGTATCCCTATCTTTCGCTAGGAACACTCTTGTGACCCTTCCAAAGCGCTCAAACATATCTCTCAGATCTTGCTCTTCCGCAAACTCAGACACATTTGTAACCCTAAGTGTAGCAAGGTCATCTCTATCCTTGAAATTACCACCCATAGTCTCTCCGGCGCCCTTCTTCCCACGTAGATGGGGAGCAACATAACTCCCCTTTGTCATACCTAAGCCACCAACATCCTCTGCTGCATTACCACCGTCCCCACCGCCGCCAGCACCGGACGCACCAACATCGTCAAGAGGTGGGAGAGTATCCTTAAATGGACAGCGGGCAGTGAAATGATCTCCCTTACAGATACGACAAGCAACCTTTTTATCCTTGAGCTGATCTCTCAAACTATCTTCCTCCTTACTCTCCTCCTTATTTGAACTTTTCCAATTTGAAGTTGGACGGAAGATAATGTTCTCCCCCACGGAAGTAGTTGATAGGTCTGGGCCTCGGGGGTGACCCTTTTCGGCGCCAAATTTTGGCCATTCCTTGCGTTCGGCAACCCGTGGGTTGACGTGCTCCTTTACGACTGTGGTGCGGATCTTACGTGTGGTTTTGATCTTCTTGCCAGCGTCGTTGAAGCGGAAGGTGATGATTGTTTTTGTACCATCTGCATTGGAGAGAACTTGTTGTGGGGGGAGGACGGTTGGGTCATCGAACTCTTCGTCATCGGCCCAGTTGGCTCTTCTGTATATTGGGGGTTAGCTTTTGTAAAGGAAGAAGGAAAGAATTTTGCACAAGGGAGCTTACGAAGGGTCAGGCATGATTATTTTATTCTATGTGAGTTGGAGTTTTTTCTAAAATTGGTCTTATATTATGTTATTTGATTCGATGTGATGCGATGTGGTGGAGCAGACGATTCTTTGGAGTGTAGTGGGGTGGCAATTATCACTGTATAGAAAAAAAGCGGAGTCACTTGTGTGGGTGTGCCAAGAGAAAATTGCCAAGACTCTAACTCTAACGTCTACTCATGCCACCGGATTAAGGGTTCGTTGCCTACTTAGGAAACTTTCAACTCCTCAATGGAAAAGTCCTAAATAGCTCTTGGCCTAGGGAATTTTACATCAGAGGATAGTGGTTTCTCATTCAAGGCTACTATTCTGAGGATCTTCCTATAGGAGAGAAAGGGTGTTAGAAAGGTACCGACAAGATGCTAAGCAATTATCAAGGATACCTTAACTAATAGAAGTGACCGTCCACTAATTCTTACCTTATTAGGCAACGTATCTTCGATCCAGCGATATTAATAAGCACGTGTAGATATACGGTGTGGTTTAATATGAGAGTTAGTACCTATAAATGAGAGTAGGAGAGGTGGCTACATATACTTCTAGACGCATTCTACATGTATCTCTTTCACCTTAATTGGCCTAGTTATCTGCGTGGATATCTGCAATAGGTTCTTAGCCTCATTTGCTGCGTTAGTAGGTACATGTAGCCTTATATAAATGTATTTATATTAAACCTCTTACCCTAATCATACTTATGTACTTCTAGATTCCATCAGATTTTCACTTTTCCAAACAGGGACAAAAGCTACTTACACGTTATCTATCCGCTCAAGTACTCTATATAATACATGTATGTTCCCTATAAATCATTCTACAAACTACATATAGTCACGACCAATGCTATAACGTTGAATTTTCCACTAATCCTTTTCAAGTGTTTGAACGCATAACAGTTTTTTTCTTCAAAGTTTAGTGCACGAGAATGAGGATTATTAGTTGAGATCTGAGACAGTAGGCTAAGACAACTTACACCTTTAGGGGCGCATGATTCGAGAACTATCCTAGAAGGCTCTAGTTCTCGAAAATGATACTGGTCGGGTATGGGATTGTCTTCTGATTTAGAATAAGAAGGGGAGGACTATAAATAGTTGAAGAAGCTGGTAGGTGATGAAGAATGACTTCTTATTCTATAATAACTTGGTTTTATATTATCTGCGGACCGGAATACTATTGGATGCTAATTAACGATATTAATTTTGTAACAGGGCAAGATATAGGCACGGTGGGATCATGGTAAAGCCCAAGTCTGATAGGTCTTATATCGCGACATGACAGAACTTAGGTTTTGTGTGGCTGTATAAGCGTATAGGTTCTTGGAAGTCTGCCGACAGCGTAGCTACTCTAGCTCTCTCCTCGAAATACTAGTAAATCCTCTTAATTTTATATATACTCTCAATAGACTACTACTTTCCTCGATTATGTAGGTGAGATTGAGTTAGTAGAAGTCTAAACACTGAGAGGCGTTTAGAGGGGCTTACTCAATATTTGGATGCTACACACATATACACTAAACCGCTTTCGGGAACCTGCCAAGCCAGCGTCACTCTTCGGCCTGGGACCTCACCTAGGATACTCTAATACGACCCCTCTGGGCTAAGCTCCATACATCACATACACAATGTCGCGATTGACAGGAGAAGTACCTTTACTCCCCCGGGCTCCCTCCTCTAGAAATTAATGCTAAAATACACATCTAGGGCGGTGGCCGTACAAGTGGTGGAATCCCACCTCCGAAAACTGAGAGCGCTGTTCAAGCAAGGAAATCATTCTACTGTACCCGCCTCACTACCCAATATTAATCTCTAACTAACAAAGTCTAGGCGAATTATGCTCAAAAGGCTACTCCCGCATGAATGAGTTCGAAGCTCACGAGAACTCTTATGACCATCAGCACAAGAAGCGTTTTCAAGAGATGAAAGCTATGCAGCGTGACCCATCCACCGCCGAGAAGCGTCGAGAACGTGAAAGAAGGCAGGACGAGAAGGCCGGGGTGATCACTATTAAGCCTCTAAAGCTTGGTGTGGATGAGAAGAAGGCTGGTGGCTTCAAGAAGGGTGGTTTCAAGAGCGCGTTTGGGGGTGAAGAAGAGAAGAAGAGTGTACCAGTAGGTACAGGTGGCGGGTTTAAGAAGGCCTTTGTGGCGCCGGAGGAACCAAAGATGACGGGAGGCGTAGGAAGGGTTGGAGAGGGAGCTATGGAAGAGAGTGAAACTGAAGATGAAGGGTATGAAAGGTATGACCCTGCCAAACCTACGGACTGAGAAGAAACTTTAGAGAAGAGACTATATTTAGCAGCAGTGGTATCACTGTTCGATTCCGTCGCTGCTTTTGTACAAATACTGCTACTCGTGTAATATGTACTATCTAGAATGCTATAAAATCACTTGCGCCTTGCAAAATGCTACAATTTCCCCCATAATTCGCAAGAGAGGTAGCAGTTGTTTAACTATCGCCCCGTTTAGCATCGCTGCCTACAATTTTCTCACAAAGAAAACATTATAGAGATGGTCATAATGTCTTCCCAGGTACCCCCTTACTGGGCCTGATCCGGCAACAGCATAAAGCCCCGAAAGCCATGTGCCGGCCACGGCCACTGCCGCTCCTGTTATACGCCGCCGCTTGTCGATCTTAAGATATTTCGCCCAGCCTATTCTCAGTAAGCTTAATTTATAACAAAATTGCCACCTGACTCACCAAAAACCACATGATACGACACCAGCCCCACCATTGCTGCATAAAACCCCGTCCCAATCCACCATCCCCACTTCCCCATACTAAACCCATGCCCCAAATACTCTAATGTAATATCACTACTCCCACCATCAATCCATAATGGCACAGCCCTCAACAGTCCTATATGTGACGCCACAAACGGTATCATTGTGAATCCTGTTAGACTCACGCCTGAGAAGTTCCTTAACCGCCATTGTGACACCGTAGGTGGAGGACTCCCACCATAGCGTTTTCGCTGTTGGTAGTGCCTGTACGCTCGTAATCCTAACCCTGAGCTAATATGTAAGAGCAAAGAGCCGGGAATGAGCACTGCTTCGACTATAGGATGTGATTGGTAGAAGTATGTTCGAGCGAGGAGGAGAGAGGAATTTCCGGTATCGAGGCCAAGGAAGAGGGGAGCGAGAGAGACTGTAGTAGCGTGAATACCGAGGAAGGTAGTAAATGCGTAGGATGAATATTTCTGAGACCGGGTTACTACCCATATGATTAGCAAAAGCGGTTTGGCACTAAAGAAGAAACTTACGCCAAAAGGCTAGGTTTCGTGGAGAAGATGCATTCTGTGAAGCTATAGAGTAGTTTGAAGCAGACAGATCTGAAGTTTTCTTCTCTATTGCTTGAAAAGGTTGCTCTGAATTGTAGTAATAGTCATCGTCTTCAATAGGTGAAGGGGCAAGTTCCTGCATTGAAATGAGCGAGATCTCATCGTCCTCTAGGACACGGGGAGATCTTCGGTACATAATGGCGTTGGGTAAAAATTGAATAACGAATAAACAGGATGAAAAGGTGGGTGGATGAGGGGAATCTTTCCTGGTATTGGTGGTTAAGAGCCTCTAATCGCTTGATTATTCAGTTGCTCCAATCAATGACGTCGCGTTAGCAACCTCGGTCCGACTCGCTCTTCTAGTAATCAACATACCCAATTCAACACCACAAAAGATCAAAGTTTCACCAATATATCCCTAGAAGCCAGTTCTATACAATTGGATTTATACAAGATATGAATTTCACACTAAGGCGAACACTGCTTACTTCTCTGCGTGGTCCTACCCAGGCCATATCCAGACGCTACGTCTCAGCATTTGGCTATACCCAGGCCAAAGCCCTTGTATACTCAAAATACGGCCAGCCTAAAGACGTCCTAAGGTATCTGGCCGCTACCTCCAGTATTTAGAAATCGACAAACTCATAAATATGTGCTGATGCTGAAACCTCCGCGAAGTCTACACTCATACTCAATCTCTCCCGCCCACAATGATGATATCACTATAAAGTTTCTGGCATCTCCCATCAACCCAGCAGATATTAACCAAGTTAGCCCCCAAATCACCATCCCTAATCCCCTATCTACAAATATTTAACACCCTCATAGGTTGAAGGTGTCTATCCCTCGAAACCCCCACTAACAACCACCCTCGGCACTCCCGAGCCTTCTGCCGTTGGTGGTAATGAAGGTGTCGTCGAAATAATCTCCGTCGGGTCCTTGGTCTCGTCTTTTCGTCCCGGTGACCGTGCAATCATGCGCAATACATCTTTCGGGACATGGCGCACACATGCCTCCGCAAAATCTTCAAACCTCCTCAAAATTCCAAAAGATAAACGTATCACGCCTATACAAGCCGCTACAATCTCTGTGAACCCGTGCACAGCCTACCGTATGCTGAAGGATTTTACAAAAATGGAGAAGGGTGATTGGTTTATCCAGAACGGCGCCAACTCAGGCGTGGGGAGGAGCGTCATTCAACTCGGAAGGCTATGGGGGTTGAAAAGTATCAATATCATCAGGGACAGGCCAGATGCACAGGCACTTAGGGATGAATTAACAGCGTTGGGTGCAGATGTGGTGGTAACCGAAGAAGAGCTCGCGAATCGAGGGTTTAAGGATAAAGTTAAGGAGTTTACCGGGGATAAAAACGTAAAACTTGGATTAAACTGTGTTGGCGGAAAAGCAACCACAGATCTCATCAGACACATTAGGTACGGCCTCTCTCTTCATTGACACCTTAATTTACTAAGAATGTTATAGTCAAGGTGGTCACCTTGTTACATATGGTGGTATGTCCCGTCAACCCATTACAGTCCCCACATCACTTTTCATATTCAAGGACATCCACCTCCACGGTTTCTGGGTCTCAGTTTGGTCCGATACACACCCCGAGGAGAAGCAGACAATGGTCGATGAGATATTTGGGTACATCACCTCTGGGCAATTTAAAGACACGCCTATGCAGGAGACAGTCTGGGGACCCGATACTAAAGTGGAAGTTCTGAAGGAAGCTATTGAACGAAGTGGGCAGGGATTTGGCGGGAAGAAACAGGTTTTTATTTTCGAGGAGTAGAGCATTTGAGGGAGTTACTGGATGTCATGTATATATATATTAAGATTTTCCGAAGACCTCATGCTCTGGGGAAATTTACTCGATACCCCCGTATTACATTTATTTTACTATTAGGAGTATGAACCAAATACAGATATTGAAGATGGAACCGAGAATAAAGGTATGTTTTCAACCTTTTGCTTGCTCACTTATTAAATGATAGGAATTGAGTTTAAGTATCAATAGTGACTAAATATTGAAAATAGTATATCTAGCCTTTTTTTGTGATCTAAGTATATGGGGATGTGGTTTAGTGGTATAATGCCTCTTTAGCATAGAGGCGGTCCGGGGTTCGATTCCCCGCGTCTCCATTACACTTTTGCCTTTTTGTACGTCACACCGGAAGCTCCTAAAACTTTACTGTAGACTGAAAGAGCCGATTAATAAATCTAGTACTAGTGGTTGGCTATGGGAGTAAAAGTACCTACACTTGAGAATTTCTTAGATTTTGGCCTTTTCTGGTATATTTTGTAAACAGCAGAAGTTTCGAAGGATATATGAAGCGCTTACTGACCTAGTTTTAGTATTTTCACATACTTATTATTTTAAAGGTAAAATCTCGATGAGGATATAACTCCACTTCTTAGCGATTTCGTTAGTACATGTAGTTAGAAAGAATTACGTCGGATGGTGGATGGATGGTTTACAGGGAAAGCCGTATAGCCTATTCCAGGGTGGTGCCGTTAGTGCGGCTCTGCATAAGGTTCCTCCTCTAACATTTCCCACTCCAACAGAAAGAAACCCACTTACAAATCCAGCAAACGAAGATATAAAAATGAGCTCAGATCAGCTATTACTATCCTTGAAATCCTGGCCAGATAAGAAACTTGAAGAGACCTCCGTCTCATCACTGATTCACCGTATAGAAACTCAGCGTGGCCATTTCCGGGACGTCAATGAAAGCCTGCTCGAGGCGGAGATAGCTGCTGGGAAAGATGAACCACAAGATGACGAACTTCATGGGGATGCTGAGAAACAAGATAATGGAGGTATCACGGAAAAGTCGGCAGTAGATCAGGATAACGTAACTGAACTGAAGAATGCGAAGGCAGAGATGGCAGCTTTTGTAGGGTATGTACACGTCCGTTTTTACTTTGAGGCTAGCACAGGTACCCAATCACTAACATATAAAACAAAACAAAACAGACATGCTCTAAATGAAGCATTACTAGGCCTCGACTATATATCTTTTCTCGTCTCTTTACATAATCCAGAAACGGGTAATTTGTCTATGTCTCCTGCTCTCAAAGAAGCTGTGCCCACAGGCAGCTTGGGTTTCGACAAGATTCAGCGCAAACCTGATCCAAAGGCGTTGAAGGACGATGAAACTGTTGCAAGAGCCTGGAAGATGGAAGGACTGAATTCGGCGGCAAATGCTCTACTAGGCGCGTCTGAGAAGCTCGGACAAGAAGTTGAGAAGGAAGGCAGATACTGGGAGCAAGTCCTAGCTATTCGTGATGAAGGCTGGGTTATAACGCGTATGCCTCGAGAACGACAAACCTTAGGTGTGAGGTATGGGTTTGCAGAGTCGGCGGCGGAATATAAGAGTAAGGGAATAGGTGCATTGAGGCGGGGTGGAGACGGAAGTGTTGTGATGGATGACGTATCTACTACTGGATCACACGGGAAGGCGATGCTTAGGGTGCGAGTAAGAGAAAACGGGGAGGTTAAGGGAGTGAGTACCCAAAGTGGAAACAAGAAATCTACATCCGTCAAAGATGTGATTGAACGAGCACGGAACTTTGTTTATGAAGATGAACTATTCTTTGAAATTATGAGAGAGGCAAGGATCATGGCAAATCAAGGGATTAGGACCAGCGAGGATGGTGTAACAATTCAATTAGGAGAGCATAGAAGTATATCGATAGATATGGTAAGTTTATTACCACAAGTGTTTTTATTATCACTTTTCGTGAAGCCTAATAACTACAGGCCCCCCTCGATGACGATGAAACGATGCTCGACGCTCATAACCCAGAAAGCGGACTAGCACAGGGAGTAGCGATGGCCTTCCGAATACTATTATCGTATAATCATAGAATGAGCCTCAAGAAACGAAGCAAGCCTCCACCTGCACTGAGCCAGAGAAAGCAGCCTGTGCCCCCACTTCTTTTGGTCAGACCCATCGCAACACACCTTATCCACCACCAACATCTTAGTCATTTGCAAGACTTGCTTACATCCTTAATTAGCATTGCAAAATCGGCGGGTCTACATGCCGAGTTCTCATTAAAACCACTAAGAAACTGCCGACAGCCTTCTATCAAAGACGTCGAGTCTGCTGTAGACGCCTTTATGGGAAAGTTAGAGAGTGAGGCTACTCTTGTGCTACCTGGTGGTTGGAAAATTGAGATTCATATGCAAACCATGTTGGGACATCCATTTTATGGGACTGGATTTACTATCAACACATCGCATGACGGAGTCTCAGCACGATTGATGGGCGAGAATAAGTTTAACTCTGTAGAGGAGATGGAGTTGTATCTTTGCTGGTGCCTAGAGCGAAGTGTCGTAAATGAAATTCGATGCGTAGGTAACAAATGGCAGCAAATAGCACAGGGAAATGAGATGAGGAGCATTGAAAAACAAACAAGGAAGATTCGGGTTGAAGTGACTAGGATGGGTTTATCAATTGTCACAGGAACAATAGGCGGTACGGACACTAGGTTCGTATGGGATGGAAGCGAGACTGGTAAAAGCTTGCAGGAATTGTTGAAAGAGCTCTAGAGTATGGAGAAAGGGAATGTTTCTTTTACATGGGACTGTAGTATGTACATTATTGTGTACCCGTTAGGAAATTTGTTGCCAATGTTCGAATGTTTACTTTCCTCCACGGAGGACACGCTCTCTCTCTAATTCGTCCTCAGCAGCAAGAAAGTACTTGGTGGTGTCAACACCGTGCTGTGTTTGTTGTTAGGCAGAATCACTCTATGGAGGAAGGTATTTGGAGGCACGCTCACCTGGTTATGGTTGACAACATTGAACCATGGCATGGCATGGAAAAATATTTGTGAGTATCTCGAATTGCGGGCGGCAACTCCCTGCATATATGGGGTCAAAACTGACTCTCCATAAAGTGGTTCCTTTCTCTTGACCTTCTGCACCATTTCTTTCATATCCATTTCAATTTCCCGTTGGTTCTCAGTCCAGCCCCAGAAACGCACTGCCAATCCGTAGGATATTAGTTTTACCTAGTTTAACAGAGTTTTCAGAGAGTTGGGATAGGCATACAGGTTGATCGAAGATAGTAGCGCAAGAAACCGGCTGTTAGACCAAGGGCACCAGCAAGACGCATGCTTTGTGCGAGTGCACCTTTGGAAAGGAAGGTAGGAGACTGTCTCTCCCATAGCCAGAGAACAGCTGGGCCGGCAGCCGCAGTACCAGCTCCTACAGCGTAATCGGAGGGACGAGCATAGCGAATTACACGCCAAAAGTGGCTATGAAGGACAGGTTAGTCAGTCATGGGATCCGAGCCTCCATTTGGGTTATAATTGAGCAGCTTACGGATCCGTGTCAATGACCTAAGCATAGTATTAGCTATGGTGAAATCCCTACCATTGGAATATTAAGAAAGGGTAACTGTACCGGGAAATCGGTGTTAAGTTGTTTTGGGGGTACAGCCATCGTGAGTGGAGAGGTTTGGATATTTATCGCATAACCTGGTGGAGTGAGTTTAGTTTCAGTTGACGTTAAAACCCCCCGCAACCTCATTTAGGATAGTGTGCCTCAAAATACGCACATAAAGTGTATCGTTTGGCTTAATTAACGATGCTGCCTCGCGACGCGTCGCTTCCCACGCGTCTTTAGGTCCACTTAACTCTAAACCCACCAGTTTTAAATATCATACAATTCTATTACCACAAATATGCCTATAATAGACCCAAACCCACCGGCAGATGTTGGCGACGATTACATGGATGATGATCTCTTTGACTATGATGCTGAAATTCCCGACATCGATGCTCTAACCAAAGTGCCTGACCCACATTCTGGTACTGGGAAAGAAGATAACTTGGGTATTGATGAAGAGGTCAAAATAAGAAAAAAGAGGGTAGTGGTTAAGTTGGATGAAGAAAGGTATACTATATATCACTTTCTATGAATAGATCCTGCTAACGAGTTTTGAAGACTCATGTCGAATCTGGGAATACCGAAATTGAGACAAGATGCTCCAAAGAAACTTAAGTTTAAGGGAAAGGGCCACGAGGTAATTTTGGCCTATTAGTCTCTTAACTGTCTTACTAAAAATATATTTAGTATCGTGATACCGCTCGGCTTCTCTCGTATTACCAATTTTGGGCGGATGACCTATACAAAAAAGCGAAATTTCGTGATACTCTTAAAATTATCGAGAAATTGGGGCACTCAAGAAGCATGAGGGATCAAAGATTGAGTTGGATTGAAGAGACTAAGCGAAAAGAGAAACTTTTACGGGATGGAGGCTCAGGGGATAATCACCCTGAGGTTGATACTAATGGTGGAGAATCTCGGAAAAATGAAAGGGTATTTGGGGATAACCAAGATGACAGTGACCTTTACAGCTTACCCCAACAGCGAGCCACTGGGACCGAAGTTCAGAGAAGTGCTACAGGAGAACTTCATACAGATTCATCGGGAGCTTTATTTCTACGAGGTACTGCAGATGATAGCGATGATGATGATTTTGGTGCTGGCCCAAATGATGACGAGCTGGATGCGATGATTGATATAGAAAGAGCTATGGTTCCTACAGTTCCCCCGACAAAGTCGCTAGTAGGGCTAGGAGACATGGATGCCACTGCCGCCGCAAATTTAGCACCTCCGGATGATTTCGAGGACGAAATGCAAGCGATGGCAGATCTTGGGCCACCTCCAGATTGGTAAATTAGTAATTAGAGTCCTATTTTTTATTTTTTATTTTTAGTATATTTGTGTATGTGTATACTTTTATTCTTCGCAGATATTCTTCTCTCGATTTTTATAGATATGAAGTTTACCCCAACCACTTATAGTAATGCTATTCTACCTGCCACTATATATATACCACTAGTATAAGATATAAATATATGTAGCCGTATATAAAAGATATCTGGTTCTAACAATAAAAGGTTTTTCTTAAGAACACATTAAGGTTAACTCTGGAGATTTCTGCCATAGAAATTAGATTAAATGCCTTATACGAAACTATTTTCGGAAATAGAATAAATAATAATAATAAATTCGGAAATAGAAAAGACCTTTGTCAAAATCAGACACTACCGACACTAATCTCCAACGAGACCCAAGGTAGTGTATACAAGCTTAGTCATAATTAAGATAGGCATTAAATCCAATATCGTTATCTCAATCCTAAAAATGAGTGTTGTAGGCCATCATACTAGGTCACTCGTGCGTATTTCCCGGTGATGCTTACATAAGTATTTAATGAATCCTGGCACGTGTGTGGCAGCCTGAACAAGCTCTATATTTCACTACCATCCATATTATAATTTAGATACGTCCCCAAGTAGCTCGAAACATCACTATTTCAGCCAAAAAGCTCATAGGATACAGTCTATCTACATATTAGAAGAGATGACATCTGCAGGTACCTTGATTGGCGCCATACAAGCCTTGTCTTGTGCAAATTTGCAAGATGATGGTTGGATTGACGGAATTCTCGACGAACGGCAACCCCGCAGAAGAGTCAAACCTGACGAAGACGAACTGCGCAAACAGCTTGAAAACGATTTTCTTGCACCTTCTCACGTATTTTCTCCAGAATGGCTAAATAAACTCCAAAAGTAAGCCACTATCTTATCTTGGTCTGATCCTTGCTCATACACTCACCAATCATAGGCGTTGGGATGATCCTCCAGACTATGTTTCACTTATGAGCCTTGCCCCGACAATGTCCCGTACTGTCATCCGATTCACTCGTGAAGGTCTCGAAGGACGTGTAACAGGTTACAAAGAGGTCACAGTTCCTGCTCATTCTATTACGGCAAAAAATTCCACGTCGCTTCTACGCAAGCCCGCATCAAAAGCAGACTTTGTGAGGGGTAAGGCTGGGTTTTTCCCATTCAGCCCTGGAGGGAGTGATATCGGGGCTGCAAATGAAAGAGCCGAGGAACTGGAACTCCAGGAAAGTTTGGTAGAAGAGAGAATTGGCAGGGATGGGCTATTGCGAGTCGCACCAGGATTGAGTAGAGGTTTGAATTTTGGAAAGGAAGGTAAAGAAGAAGAGAAGGTAGACGTGGAAGAAGAGGGTTTCAAATTTGGTGATGTTGTCCCAAAGAGGAGACATAAAGAGGAAATCGGGGATGATAGTAAGGGGAAATTTGAGAAGCCTTTGGCAGAGTTGGATAGCATTGATGATCTGTTGCCCATCGAGGTACGAGTTCTGTACCTGGGATCCAATTACATGATCCTAATTGAGATGTCAGTTTCCAATGTTAGCACCAAAAGGAAATTTGCCTTTGGCTGTTACAAGACCAAAAGCCAAAGAATGGGCACATATGGTTGACGTCAATAAAGAAATCACTAACTTCCATGAACTCGTACCGAATATGGCCAAGGAAGTATGTAACATTTCTTAGTAAGATTAATTCACAGACTAAGCCTGCATAGTGGCCATTCGAACTTGACACTTTTCAAAAGGAGGCTGTTTACCACTTGGAAAATGGTGACTCGGTCTTCGTTGCTGCACACACATCTGCGGGGAAAACAGTTGTGGCCGAGTACGCTATTGCTCTTGCGACAAAGCATATGACGAAGTAAGTACCTTTAATGGTGATTAAAATTCTGCTAATACTGAGTAATAGGGCTATATATACTTCCCCTATCAAAGCCTTGAGTAACCAGAAATTTCGCGACTTTAGGAAAGTATTTGACGATGTTGGGATCTTGACTGGAGACGTGCAGATCAATCCTGAAGCAAGCTGTTTGATCATGACTACCGAAATCTTGCGGAGTATGTTATACAGAGGTGCAGACATTATCCGTGATGTAGAGTTTGTCATATTTGACGAAGTCCATTATGTCAATGATCTTGAGGCATGCGATATCAAACTTGAACAAAGTAGTTTTCTATACTAATTTTCGTGTACAGAGAGGCGTGGTTTGGGAAGAAGTCATCATCATGCTTCCAGATCATGTAAACCTGATCTTACTCTCAGCAACTGTTCCCAATACCAAGGAATTCGCAAGTTGGGTTGGGAGGACGAAGAAGAAGGATATCTATGTCATCTCAACACCGAAGAGACCAGTACCCCTAGAACACTACCTCTGGGCAAATAAGGCGATGTATAAGATTGTTAACGCGGAAAAGAAGTTTCTCATGCAAGGATGGAAAGACGCAAATAGTGCACTCTCCAAAAAGAAGGACCCACCACCGGTTCCAACCCAAGTGGTTAACCAGCGCGGAGGTGGTAACCAGCGTGGCCTGAATCAACGTGGAGGCTCAAATCAACGTGGAGGCCCAAACCAGCGTGGAGGCCCAAACCAGCGTGGAGGCCGCGGAGGCACTCAGCAACGCGGACAAAGTAGTGGGACCGTTGCTAGAGGTGGAAGGGGGGGCCGTAATACTGCCGCACAGGATAAAAACATATGGGTCCATCTAGTACAACATCTGAAGAAAGAGGAATTATTGCCGGCTTGTATTTTCGTCTTTTCAAAAAAGAGATGCGAAGAGAACGCCGATGCTTTGAGCAATATTGATTATTGCAACCAAACCGAGAAGAGTGCTATTCATATGATTATCGAAAAGAGTATTGCAAGACTGAAGCCTGAGGATCGACAACTGCCACAGATCCGGAGGATGAGAGAGTTATTGGCTAGGGGACTTGCTGTGCATCACGGAGGACTGTTGCCAATTGTGAAGGAAATCGTGGAGATTCTATTTGCAAAAACACTAGTTAAGGTCTTATTTGCGACTGAAACGTTTGCTATGGGTCTTAACCTTCCTACTCGTACTGTAGTTTTTTCAGGGTATCGTAAACATGATGGGAAACAATTTCGTGAATTGCTTCCTGGGGAGTATATTCAAATGGCTGGTCGAGCTGGGCGTCGGGGGCTTGATCCTCAGGGTACTGTTATCATAGTTTCTCCGATGGAAGAAGCACCAGCCGTGAGTTCTTTGGTAATTGTGAAAGAAAGATCTAAACATGCTGAATTTTTATAGTATCCTACCTTAAATCACATGATTCTCGGCGACCCCACAAAACTACAAAGCCAATTTCGCTTGACATACAACATGATACTCAATCTTCTCCGTGTAGAGGCACTAAAAATAGAGGAAATGATTAAGCGAAGTTTCAGTGAGAATACGACACAAACAATGATGCCAGAGCATGAACGACAGGTTGCATTATCCGAGGAAGGCTTGAAAAAGTTGAAGAAGGAGGATTGCGAGATTTGTAGTGTGGATCTTGAGGCTTGCCACAATGCTTGTATAAGATTGAGACTCCTATCTGGAGATGTATTCATGAGATCACTGGCTACTATCCATGGCCGACGGTTGTTCGTGCCAGGGCGCTTGATCGTCATACAAGAAGATGTTTGCTCTCCTTCCTAATTCAAGTGTCTAATTATACTTACTATGGCTCTATAGACTGGCCCTAGGACTGCTGGTGTGCTTCTAAATGATGGTATACTCCAGGGCTCACGTCCTCTCCTCCAGGTTCTATGGCTCAAACCAGACACCAACAAAAAATCTCCTAGTAAGTCATGGAATCTAGTTAAGATATTAACATAGATTGCTTATATATCTAGGTGACTTGATTCCTTTCCCTGTCTGTTCATCTTTGGGTTTACCGAACATCTCCAAAGTCGAGTGGAAACTTAGAGAATACACACTCCCAGTTCTCAGCATTGAATGGGTTTCAAAGACCATAATTAAGTTTGATATCCAGGCTGCCCGCCGTGGAGACCGAACCACTGTTGCAGAGTTGCAGGCGCAGCTCTTTGATTTAGCTGAGGACTGGCAAAAACCGGAGTGGATTGAAGCGGATTGGAGCAAGATCAATGATATGACATTCATTGAGCTTCACCAATCGAAGCAACAGCAAACTGCAACCGTACTAAACTGCATGTGCCTGTCGTGCCCTAATTTTGTAACACACGTTAGTGTTTCTCATGAACTCCCTTCTAGCCGTAGATCTTGCGTTAATATTTCCTGTAGTTTGCTATGCGACATGAGGAGTTTATATTACAGGATAATATTGCCAAGTTGAAGCAACTAATCTCTGATCAGAATTTACAGCTTTTGCCTGACTATGAGCAACGTGTTTCAGTTCTGAAGGAACTAGGTTTCATTGACGACAACCAAAACGTACAACTGAAAGGCAGAGTGGCCTGTGAGGTGAGTTTAGTTCGCTGCATTAGGTTAGGTACTAGAGGGCTAATAGGCTCTCATAAGGTCAATTCGACAAGCGAGCTCGTTCTGACGGAATTAGTCCTGGAGAATGTCCTCGCAGAATATGAGCCCGAAGAGATTGTTGCTCTTCTTTCTGCTTTTGTATTCGGTGAAAAGACAGACGTTATCCCAACAATCACGCCCAAACTAGAGAAAGGCAAAGCCCAGATCATCAAGATTGCAAAAAAGATCAACTTAATTCAGACTAAATACCAAGTATTGGTAAACGCGGAGAGCGATGACTTCGAAGCGAGGCCACGTTTTGGCCTTATGGAGGTTGTGTATGAGTGGGCAAAAGGGATGTCATTCAATCAAATCACTGACCTTACAGATGTCCTCGAAGGGACAATTGTTAGAGTTATAACTAGATTGGATGAGACGTGCAGGGAGGTCAAAAACTCGGCGAGGATAATAGGTGATCCGTCGCTTTTTGCGAAGATGCAGGAATGCCAGGAGTTGATCAAGAGAGATGTTTGCCATTGTGCTTCGCTATACTTGGTTAGTATCTCCTTATGAAATTCTTCAAAAACCCAAAATTCTGACCATAGCCTAGTAAACTATCTTTGATAACTCGCAAGTTTATCTTTCAGGCATATGCTAGCCTGTGGCCTTATATTCAGATAATCGACAAAAAATCACTAGAAACTAGCCATAATTTCATGATTTGTAGGATAGTGACATGAGATCAATATTGACATGCTGTATTAGTACATATGCCATCTTGCCAAGGCCTAGCTCGCGTGGGTGTAGGTTCCCGATGCAGCACAGGGAAGATGGCCTAGCGGCTCTTAATTTTACCCCGCGAAGCCGCTAAGTATAATCTCATACAGTGAGATATCATATACCTAGTAAGAGAAAAAAAAAAGAAGATGGTTAGTGACATGGTATACTATATTAATGTGCACAAAACAATACTATATACATGTACAGCACCTAATGAAGAGGACCACGATTGGGAGAACGCATGTAAAGCGCATGGAATAGCGATATGTAGATCTCTTTACAAAGGGAACAAGCATTAGGCAGGGGCAACAAGAAACGGATATTTGAAGCGCTTGATCAAAGAACTTTTGACATTTGATTTCCTAACCCTACATTACAACATTACATGTACTCCACACTCTCCACTTGACAAGAAAGTCGTTAGTTTTTTTAGGCACACTATCGAGCCCTATTATTTATCGCTAGGGCTGCGATTACATGTATTTTCCTTTTTCACTTTTTTTTTCTTTTCTTTTTACCATTTTTCCGTCAACCCTTCCAGGTCTACATGTATGCTCATTTTTTTCTAGCGGTCCCCTTGATCTGAACGTGCCCCTCGCCCCTCCACTGCCCCTCTCTCCACATCCCCGCCGTTTCTCTGCACGCCATCATAGTCCACACTTTCGAGTGAGTGCCCATCTCCTCTGTTGATCGATTGTACACACCTCTTGGGCTTCACCTCCTCGCCCTGGCCTTCTTTCCGAATTTTTCTCTCAATAGGTCAATCTTCCCTCTCATTCCACCACCACCCACACACACCAACCGTCCCTTCTCTAAACAAAAATATGGACGTCGCGGCTCTCCGTGGATGTACACTCTCAGCGTTGGACACAAATGCAGATATTCGACGACAAGCCGAGCTGCAGCTCAAGCAGGTACCTGATCGCCTCTGAATCCCTACAATGGAGAGAAAGAGAGCCCTTCTGAACTAACGCGAAAGTCTCTAGGCAGAAGCAACACCTGGCTTTATCGGTGCTCTCTTAGATATCGTAGCAGCAGATCCTGAACCGCAGGTTCGCCTTTCTGGTACCACACCGAAACCCAATCCTCCGGATCTGCACCCCTCCCTAGTAGTGTAACTGACGGCTGCCTTGTTTCCCCCAAATAGCTGTTTTGTACCTGAAAAATAAAGTTATCAGATCTTGGGAATTTAACGAAGACTTCCCCAAGAATCCACCCATCTCTGAAGATGAGAAGGCTGCATTCCGCGAACGTCTCGTGCCTACGCTCGCTTCGGCAGCCTCGCCAATACGACAGCAGCTCATGCCACTGATCGGGAAGGTCCTTCATTACGACTTCCCCGAAAAATGGCCTGGTTATATGGACATCACTTTGCAGCTTCTCGGTTCAAATGATATTCAGTCGGTATTCGCCGGTGTACAATGCTTGCTCTCACTTTGTCGCGTGTACCGATTCAAGCAAGCCAACGACAAGAGAGAAGAGCTGGACCGTGTCACCCAAGCGACATTCCCCACACTCTTGGCTATCGGTAACAGATTGGTAGATGAGACTAATACTGATGCGGGTGAAATGCTAAAAATGATTATTAAAACCTATAAGCATGCAGTATACGTAAGTTTTTGTCCGAACCAGAAACAGTT
Organism: Verpa bohemica; assembly: GCA_033030345.1. Classification (NCBI taxonomy): domain Eukaryota; kingdom Fungi; phylum Ascomycota; class Pezizomycetes; order Pezizales; family Morchellaceae; genus Verpa; species Verpa bohemica. The sequence goes on from JAUFSE010000003.1 coordinate 1,065,810, forward strand.
AATCAGCATAGCGCTGATGGTTGGGGTGTTTAGTTCGAGTTAGCTGCTCACCTTAGAGAAGAATCCTCAATTGTACCGTGGGCGACTTTGTTTATCAAGGTTGTAGGGAAGCAAGCTCCACCAGAGTCAATGTCCGAAGATATCGAGGATCGGGAAGCTCACCCGTGGTGGAAGGCCAAGAAGTGGGCCTACTCAAATCTCAACAGGCTGTTTGTGAGGCATGTTTTTTGTATTCTCAGGTATTTTGGTAAAGCATTTTCCTAACCATTTACGCCCTCTAGATACGGAAATCCTACCAGCATTACAACAAACAACTCCGATAATTATGAGAAATTTTCTAAGCATTTTATTCAGAACTTTGCGCCGGAGATTCTAAAGGCATATCTTCAGCAGATCGATTTATGGGTCTCGAAGCAAGCATGGCTCAGTAAGATTTGCTTATCTTGCACCATTGCTTTCATGGATGAATGGTATGGCCTTCCTTTTTGAATATTTAAAAAGTGAGCTAAGTAGTTTAAAGTATCAAACCGTCTGCAACTTGGAAGCATTTGAGCCCACATGTTGAGAATTTAATTTCTCACGTTCTCTTCCCACTGCTTTGCCAAACGGACGAGGATCTTGAAACATTTGAGTCAGATCCCGGTGAATACCTGAATCGAAAGATCAACTTGTATGAAGAAATTTCAGCTCCGGATGTTGCTGCTACAAACTTCTTGAATACTCTTAGCAAGGCTCGACGGAAGCAGACCTTTACCGTTCTTAACTTTATCAACGAGGTTGTCAACAGGTAGGGATATCACTCATCTAGGAATGGGGGATGGCATTAATGATTTTGTAGGTATGAGGCAGCACCAGAAGATCAGAAGAATTATAGGGAGAAAGAAGGTGCCTTGAGAATGATTGGGACTTTGTCTGCCATTATCCTCGGAAAGGGAAGCCCTATCGCTGACCAGGTTGAGTATTTCTTTGTCCGCCATGTTTTCCCTGAATTCCGAAGCCATCATGGGTTTCTCCGAGCTCGTGCTTGTGACGTACTTGAGAAATTTTCCGATCTTGACTTTAGGGATGAGAACGCAAGTCTAGTCCAAATCCGGTTAGGTATTTATTTGATCCTAACAACTTTTATAGAATGTCGTTCTTATCTATCAAAACATCCTGCAATGCCTCAATGATGCTGAATTACCTGTAAGGGTTGAAGCAGCGTTGGCATTGCAGCCTCTAATTAGACACGAATTTATCCGGAAGTCTATGCAACAAAGTATTGCAGATATTATGCAGAAATTATTGCAACTCGCCAACGAAGTTGATGTTGACGCACTCTCTAACGTCATGGAAGAGTTTGTTGAAGTTTTCGCTTCAGAGTTGACGCCATTTGCAGTACAGCTTACCGAGCAGCTGGTAGGCCCCGTTTCCCAATATATTTTAATTTTTAGAGTTTGACGATATTTTAGAGAGATACCTATCTTAGAATTATTCAAGACGTCATTGATAAGGGTGTTAACTCCATCGATGATGATGTTGACAATTACCTAGACGATAAAAGCATCACCGCTCTTGGAGTTCTACAGACTATTGGAACCTTGATTTTGACTTTAGAGAGCTCTCCAGGAGTTTTGCTACAACTGGAGCAGGTCCTTGTTCCTGTCATCACAGTTACCTTAGAGCACAAACTTTTTGGTAGGTCCAAGGAATCTATAATTTGAGGACCACTTTGCTGAGAAACGAATAGACCTGTATAACGAAGTCTTTGAGATCATTGATAGCTGCACTTTTTCTGCCAAGGCAATCTCAGGTACAATGTGGGCGGTGTTTGAACTTATTCACAAGTCATTCAAGGACCGTGCGGAGATTTACATTGAAGAGATGCTTCCAGCGTTGGACAACTATATCTCATATGGCTCTGATATGTTAATGCAGAACCCTACATACCTAGCAGCAATGTTTGATATTATTCAAACTGTAATTACCACCCACCCCCTCAAAAGCCCCCCTTTTAGACGTTTCTAGGCTCTAACGGTAGATTTAGATCTTCACAAACGAGCGTCTAGGCGCTATGGATCGTATTTGTGGATGCAAGCTCGCAGAGGCTGTAATGCTCAACCTTCGAGGCCATGCCGACCAATACTTGCCTCAGTTTGTAGAAATTGCTATGCAGTGCCTTACAGCGCCCAATGAGATTAAGTCCTACCGTATTCACCTAATGGAAATGATCATCAACTGCATTTACTACAACCCTGGCGCCACTCTACAACTTCTTGAGAGACATAATTGGACCAATAAGTTCTTCAGTCTTTGGTTCTCAAATATTGAAAACTTTAATAGGGTGCATGACAAGAAGCTTTCAATTGTGGCAATCGTTGCATTAATCCAACTACCACCCGATCAAGTTCCACAGAGCATTCAACCAGGATGGCCGAAGTTGATGCAAGGCATTGTACAGCTATTCCAATCTTTACCTTTGGCCATGAAGAATCGCGAAGAAATTCAGAAAGAAGGCCTAACCCTTGATGATTCATATGGATCTGATAGTGACAACGAGTGGGAAGGGGAGGCAGCCTGGAATAAGGAGGGTGAGGATGGTATAAAGTTCTTAGTCGTTTAATTTCCTAAAACTTTACTAACATTTACCGGTTCAGCTGATGAGCTTGATATCCCCGATGAGAGTAGCGCATATATGGAGTTCCTGAATAGCGAGGCATCAGCTCGTGGTGTTCTATCTACCAATTGGGACGATGACGATGATGACCTTGAGGAGGAAACTCTCTTGGAGACTCCATTGGATAATGTTGATCCTTACCAGCTGTTTAGAAACGCATTGTTGGGTAAGCTATCTTACTAGTGATAAGGATATATCTCCAACTAACGGAATTTATAGAATTACAACATCAGCAACCCCAGATCTATGAAGGACTCACAAAAGGACTTAGCCCGGACGAGCAAAATGTGATCAAAGGAGTGTTCCACGAAGCGGAGTCGAAAAAGTTGGCTGCAGAGGCTATGGCTGCAGCTGTCGGCATGCCGGTCAATGGTCACCAATAAAATAAATAACGGTTTGGGTGGATTGGTTGGGATGGTCATTAATGCAGTTTTTTTCTCCTGGAGGAAATATCTATTTGGAGAATTAAGCTTTTCAACTTAGTTTCCTTCTTTTATTATATTTTTTTCTCCTACGTACCTCTCTGTTTCTTATCTTAGTTTGTTATGTATTTTGTTTAGATAGTTGTGACATTACGATTCAATCATGAAACAGTATGGTGGTAAAGTAAATGCATTTCTTTGAGGAGAAAGATATATCATAGCAGGGGTTTTCAGAAAAGTAAATATTTAAGCACTACAGTACAAAAAAACGTGGTGAAACTACTACAATAGTACTAGAGCATTAGATAAGAATGCTGTAATACTCTCGTATTTTATACTATTGCTACGGGATTTCTATTGTATTTGGGGGTAGTTTGCTAGAATTTTAGTCTCTTGGAAGCAAATGGCCCGCTTGAAGTACGAATATACTATTTCTTTAGAGAAAATACCGCTACTGACTCTTGAGAGGTAATCTAAAATAAGCTTAATCCCCCCAGGATTATAGAGAATCACTCGTGACACTGAGCGATCACAAATCGTTTTTTCGCAGATAATTCACATTATTGACACTAACCTTTTTATTCGCTCTAGGTCAATTAATTACAAAAATTACCTGTCCCCCAAAATCCAAGGCCTCTTCTCCCAAAACTCGTTTTGAATAATATCTAGGTGTTCTACCACTACTTTTGCCTTCTTTGCCCGTTTCTTTTCTTTCTCGAGTTGAGTCTTTGACTTTTCTTTCGGGCCCCCTATAGTACCCTCCGAGGGCTGTATATCTTTGACCTCAAGAACATCTTTATAGTCTCTGAAAATAGTACTACCTTTCTTGAAGTATTCCGGTTCGTTGTTGTAATTTATTTTGAAGCGTGAGAAGAGTATTTCGTTCTTGTCTTTTGAAAATGTACCCTAGGAATTGTGTTAGTAGAAAGGGCACACATATATGGAGGCTTGTAGGAAGGGCATACTTTTAGGGCATCCTCTGCTTCTTGAGTTGTCATCCCACCTTGTTGTACAAGTGCCCAAAATGTAGTGTTATAGAGGTTATTTACATGACCTATCTCGTCAGTCAAAAGACACCCAAGGAGGGAACCTGAGGGTATATACAGTCTGCCTGTCTCCAACTCATATAATCCCTCAAATTCCCCTCATTTGGATAACAAACTGCTCTTCCATCAAAACTTGGCAGTGGCGGACATAGTGGCGTCTCTGGAAAGAAATTTGGCCACAGATACACATACCAACTCGTAAATGTACTCGTAATTGTTGTGACAAGCTTTGATTCGCGCCGTTCAAATAATGTGCAGGATTTATGGAAGACGAAAGAAAATTCGTCAGAAACACCGTAGGCTATTACTATATCAGGGAGCTCTTTGACGACTTGTGTTGCAGCGGCGTTCATGAGGTCAAGTGCACGGACGTCATTTGGTTTTTTAAAACCATGACGAGTGGAGAATCTATGGAAACCGCGGCCATCAATGCGGACTACGATCCAGGTGTTGGGGAGAAGGTTGTCGGAAAGCTCAAAGAGCTTCACGTACTCGAATCTAGTTGTGTTTCTGTTAGGGATTTTGTCAGATATATTTAGAAGAAAGGGTTTTACCTTGAATTTGACATACGCAGAGATGCAGATGGAGGTGTGCTGTGGATTCTGCTGCGGGGGATCGTCGCAGGGGTTGCTTTGGTTAAATTTGGGCTCGAGAGCGGCGGTGTTTGGCGAGTTGGGTTTAGCGGTAGCCAACGACTACGCAGCAGCCTGAAGTTTTGACACCGGAACATCTATATTCCTGCCAGGTGGTTCGTGCAGGGACTATATAAGAGTCTTCCTTATCAAAATTTCCTCGGGAGCGTTCCTGGGCTGAATTTTATTTGGGCACAAAACATCTAATACCGGTGGAATTCACCCGAGGAATATATCTTGAAGGTTAAACCTGTTTAGAAAATTTATGAGAAGCTAAGAGTTCTATAGTGAGGTCCTATGAAAGTATTTTGCTTTTATACATCTACAGGGTTGTATTTTATTTACTACACAGTATATTCCCTCACGAGTGCATAATATAGCATTCCCTAATATACTCAATGACACTATATGCAGTGGAGGACGGAGAATACCGAGTGTATTCTTGCATGTGACAACAGCCGTAACTAACCGGCAGGTGATCCCCACACATTTGAACACAACTCTCCGGGCTACGCTGCAATTCCCTCGTTATATCCCAAGAATACCTTGTGTTTTTCTAAAAGATGTTTAAAAGAACTGTCTTCACTTCTGTGGCTAAACCCACAGCCCGTTTATTCTCTGTTTCTGCTACCCAGGCAGCAGCACACAATGTCAAACGACTTGGTGTTATTGGCGCTGGTCAGATGGTATTTACCTCTATCAGTATCGAGTGGCTGAGGATATTGCTAAGAAAAACCTAGGGTCTTGGAATAGCTTTGGTAGCCGCAAAGGCCGCCGAGGTTCCTGTAACAATTGTCGACAGCAGCCAAGCCTCGATAGACAAATCACTCAAATTCATGAGTAGCGTACCTACGCAAAACGAAAATTATGGACAGTAGGCTGACTGAAATACAGAGACACTGCTCGAAAAAGACATTGCAAAGCAGCGGATTACTGCTGATGCAGCTGAACAAGTCCGGTCCCGTATTACAACTTCCACTGAGCTCTCTGCGCTGTCAGGTGCTGATTTTGTGATTGAAGCCGTTCCCGTATGTCCTACTGAAATCAGTACCTACAGATTTCTATCAGTAGTCTAAATCATAGTAATATCTAGGAAATCCTCCAACTTAAACTAGATATCTTCTCTAAGCTCCCTTCCCTTACATCCCCTGATGCTATCCTCGCCACAAACACCTCTAGCATCTCCATCACCAAAATCGCCGCTGCCGCTAAGGGTGCTGAAGACCGCGTAATAAGCACCCATTTTATGAACCCCGTTCCAGTCCAAAAAGGTGTTGAAATAATCACCGGTCTTCAAACATCTAATTCAACACTAGAACGTTCACTCGCATTCGTTACAGCAATGGGCAAGATTCCATCAAAGAGCAAAGACACTCCGGGCTTCCTAGCAAATCGTATTCTGATGCCGTACATCAATGAGGCCATTATCTGCCTTGAAACTGGTGTGGGGGAGAAAGAAGATATTGATAATATCATGAAGAATGGTACTAATGTTCCTATGGGACCACTACAGTTGGCTGATTTTATTGGTTTGGATACTTGTCTGTCGATTATGAAAGTTTTGTATGAGGATACTTCCGATTCAAAGTACAGACCATCTGTGCTATTGCATAAAATGGTAGATGCTGGATGGTTGGGCAAGAAGAGCGGGAAGGGATTTTATGAGTATTAAGGACAAGTTTAAAGTTTATAGTACCTAAAATAGGCTGTAAAATATTATGAGTTACTTGTGTAGACCCTAGACCGCAAGCCTTAGAGGATGCAACAGATCGTAAATTTCATTTATCATTAATTACCCCTCAATACCTAAGCTATTTAGAGAAACTACATACTAGCCCCTTAGATCTAGGTAAATAAACATAAAAACTCTACAATCACTTCTATGGTGAATATATAGAAACTTCTAAACCTCCATTATATGGGATTGTCAAGGTTCTGAACCCGTTCTCTGAGTTTTTGATATACTCAAAAAATTCCTTATACAAAGGTTTCCCCATAATGACATTATCCGCAATGACTACAGCCCCTTCACGTATTCGTGGTTTGATAATCTTCAGTGTGGTTAGAGCAAGAGGTGTCCAGACTGAATATTTGCGAATTGTCTGTTCTTTACACCAAAGATTTTTAGAATCATGGGCGATCCTACTATCAAGCAGCAGCATATCCACCTGCTCGGGCATGCCCTCTTCTACTTTAAGAGTCTCTAACAAATCGCCTTCCCTAAGCTCTATGAATGGCTCAACCTCATCACCAGCTTCCTTCCAGTGCTCCTTCGCTTTTGCGGCCTTTGTGGGCTCCTTTTCTGTTGCAATTACCTTCCCTACGTGTGCTGGCTCTTCAGCGGACTTCCCCGTTCTGAGGATATTTTGACCAACAGCTAACGCTAGATAGATTGTCGACACTCCAAAGCTCGTTCCCGCTTTAACAATCCTGGTCGCACCAATAGCCTTTGCAAGAAGGTAGACGAACTCGTATTTTTCAGGTTTTAAGGCGACGAATTTATCTCTCATATGATCATCTGATGCTGCATTCCAGGTTTCACCGAAGATATAGTATCGCGTGAGACGTGATAGGTAAAAGAAGCTCTGGGAATAGGACCTTTCTTGGGTTTCGGACAATATGTGAAGACGTTGGAGGAGATCAAGTACTTTAGGGGAAGCAATGTCTGCGGGGGTTGGTTGAACCATTCTGGACTTCTGGCTAGAGATAGATAGCTATAGATATAATTAGTGTTATTGGCTTGAGTTTAGGATAGGTTGGGGGTTTATATTTTGGGCTAATGAGTCACTTAGTATGTTATATCCGCGGGGATACCAATTGAAGATATTGTTGTAATACAACAATCCCCATAAATACGATTACTTGCACCATACTAATGCATAGATGACTGGGAGTTAATTGAAATTCCACAGTCTAACAGAGTGTAGCTGGAGGTGCAGATAAGGATGCACACTATTGCGGGTATCCGGCACTAGTCTAAAGGAGAAACAGAAGGCGAAACTTACGTTTACTCTTCTGATTGGGGTTTTAATTTAAGAGTCATGCCAAAACTTTTCAAAACTATATTAATCCAGAGCACACATTAAGTGTTTAGGGCTTGGCAGGAATTAAACTGCCAAGATTTCTTCTTATTATTGGCTTCAACATCCTACTAAAGTGATTTGATATGAATCAAAGCTGCCATAGACGCTCTAAAAGCACCCCGGAGAGAATATATATAACCTCAGAATTATTTGTGAAATTATACTTTAGAACCTCGCATCATTTTCTAGTACTGGGGTTTGATCGTAAACCTTATTAATATCGCTGAATTAGTAACCTAGAGACATGGAACATGGAATCCGAGCATATTTCTTAGGTTATGCAACCTAAGAGAGAATAATCTAGATAAAGATGATAGTTAAAATGGCAAAAGTTCCTTTCTCCCAGCGCATGGCATACAGGATCTTCCCAGCGCAAGGCATACAGGAATTGAAAGTACATCTTTATCGTGAATCGAACGTGTGGCTCTCTCGCATTCGGTGCGGGGCTTCTTCCGTTAGGAGACCGGACCTCCCGTGATCTAGGTAAATCTTTGTCCATTTAGATAGCTGGGCCGTTCCTAGGGTGCTGTGAGAGCCCCCATACAAAAAATTATCCTCTCTCCTAGCACAAGGCATACAAGATTTTGGATTTTGTCCTACATCTACAAAGAAATCATCTACGAAAAATCAGGTATATAGCTACATAGTCATAGGATACTTAATTATTTAGATTAGGAAGGAGCCTCTATTGGGTTCAAAACTAGGATACTAGGTTCATAGACTATCTCTAAATAATATTTGATCCAAAGTGGCAGGTTTGTGGGTTATTTTCCTACCTAATATGAAATTCTTGATTAGAAGGAATTAGCCGCCTTTATAATGAAACATCGGCAGCTATAATTATCCTTAACTTTATTCATCTAAAATGAGGGTATCAATAATATCATAAAAGATCCAATGATGTATTCTAATAGATTTATAGCCCTCTCGTAAACCCTCTGCTTTCCTCAGGACGAAGACTCCTTAGATACCGGTAAGAGTTGATCCACGATATTTTTCTTGTCATTCAACGCCATTTTGATATACCTTTAGGGTTTCCGTGTTAATAAAGAACCTTTGCTATATAACTATCAGTGAATTTTTGGTAAAGGAGCAACAAACTTTGTATGGCTTCCTCGAGCAACCAATTCATTCTTCTCGTTACGGAAGATAATACTTGTAAAGGCAAGAGTTTTGCCAACTTTGTAGAATTCGTTTAATTATATTAATCATATGAGATAGGAATAAAGGTATTTATATGGGTAAAACTTACTTTTATCGCAATTTACTTCAGCACGAACAGTATTACCGACTGGGCCTCCAGATGAGAGATAGGTTACTAAAAATAAATCGTAAGGTCAGTTATTTATGCATCCATAAGAGCTTTACCCACGTACCATTGATATCTGTGCTTACTCCGGTCGAGTATAATCCTTTTGAAGCAACTGCCAGAGAACCTCCTAGGTCAACTGGTGGATTTATTAAGCATTAGCAAATACGTAGGAACTAGATTATACATGAGAAACTTGCCCATTGAAGCAATTGTACCACCATGAAGAATCCCAAGCCTGTTCTTCAAAAAATGTTAGGAAATTTCACTTGTTTTATAATTCAGAGCATAAAACACACAGTATGGTGTTGTTCGATCTGAAGCTCGAATTTCACTTTTCCGGGCTCAGCGTGAGTAAGTTTGAGCTATATAATATATGTCCGTCGAAGAGTCAATCCATGAGCTATAATAATATTTATTACTTATCCAGGATAGTTTAATATTACGTTTTCTAGTAATCTATAAATAATCTTAGTAAGGTTTTTTTTTTTTCATATTCATAAACATAAACATTACCTCGGCTCTAATCCACTAGACTCCAAGAAGGATGACCACACCTAAATTGCCCGACGCACAAGTTAGTCCGCCTTCAACATAAAGGCGAATTAGTAACTAACAGAGCGAACAAATTTAAGAGCCGGAGTTGACATTTTACAAAAGGTGGGTGTTTAATTGCTGTTCATAGAATCAATTATAGTTGGAATGGGTCAAGCTCATAATGGTTTTGCAAGGCTGCCGGGTAACCGAGGTGGAACATCCAAACGTTACCCTACTTGCCGTGACGAAAGTTTACATTTTTTAAGCCTCACTTAGAACAACCTACGTCCTCAAATATCCTCAATTCACCTTTAGCTACCATGAGCCGAGTTCACATTATCAGGCAATACATTAATGCAATTAAGGATAATGCACACTTAAATGCCTTTATTTCAGCAAAACCAGCAGAAGTACTCTTTAAGGAAGCTAATTCTGCCGATTCGCGGCAGAATAAGTGTAAGTGGTTATAGCTGTAGAAGTGGATGGCTCTGTGTATAGATGTATAATAACGATGTTTATAGCTCCTGGACCAATTTCTTCTATTAATGGTCAAGTTATTGCTATTAAGGATAATATATGCACCACTGAGCTACCAACCACGTGTGCTTCTGAGATGCTGAGAGGTTAGGGATCAATCTGGCATTGGGATAATATAAACTGAGGATTATAAATCCAGACTATGTTTCTCCGTACGAAGCAACCGTGGTTCAAAATCTAAAGGATGCTGGAGCAATTATCATAGGCAAGACCAACATGGACGAGTTTGGAATGGGGTAAGCATGAAAAGGGCCATTAGTCTCCAGCACACATTTCTGATACAGAACAGTAGATAACAAAAGAGTCAACAGATCTCATTCGATATACTCAGCTTTTGATGCCGTTTTGGGACCTGGTCCAGCTGGGGCCCTACCTCGATCTGCTGGGGGAAGCTCGGGCGGAAGTGCCACTGCAGTAGCCTCTAGAATGTGTGATGCGTATGTTCTCCCACTAAACTCACTCTTAGAGGATAAAGTACCCTAACTTAGATTCCTTAGTGCACTAGGTACAGATACCGGTGGATCTGTTCGACTCCCTGCATCTTATTGTGGAGTTGTAGGCTTTAAGCCCTCTTATGGAATGCTTTCCCGCTGGGGAGTGGTTGCATTCGCGAACTCCCTAGATACCGTAGGAATACTAGGGCGTAATGTGTCAAATGTGAGGAAGATTTTTGGTATGAAAAAGGCGAAGCCAATAATACTACCCATAAAATTAATTTTTATTGCATTTTAAGATATTGACAAATATTTTAGAAGCGATAAATAGCCATGATCCTAAAGACCCTACTAGTCTTTCCAAGCAAACTCGGGAGTATCTTCAAAAGAAACTGAAAACGAAAACTGTATCCAACGGGCTATTACGGATCGGCATCCCCCAGGTTTGTAGAAACTTTCCTAACTAGTAACATTACTAATCATAACGATCACAATAGGAGTATAATATCGAAGAACTTACACCGAGTGTTCGTGAAGCCTGGGAGAAAACAATTGAATACATGAGAAATTTAGGCCATAGTATTACCAATATCTCTTTACCTCACACAAGACACGCCCTATCAGCATACTACGTCCTCGCACCAGCTGAAGCCTCATCAAATCTAGCAAAATATGATGGCGTACGCTACGGCCACCGTGCGGAACAAGACCGCAGCGAGAATGAAGAAACACTGTTCGCACCTACGCGACAAACCGGATTTGGAGAAGAGGTCCGGCGGAGGATCTTAATGGGTGCTTACGCACTCAGCTCTGAGGCCAAGGACAACTACTTCATTCAAGCACAAAAAGTGCGGAGGCTTGTGCAGAAGGACTTTGATAACTGTTTTGCTCAGCCAAATTGGCTAACATATCGTGAGAATGAAGTGGAAACTCAAGAGGGAGGTAAAGTGGACATTATAATTGCGCCTTGCTCACTATCGACGGCACCGTTGCTGGAGGATGTAAAAAATCAGAGTTCACCATTGGATTCATATGTCAATGATGTGTTGACCGTACCTGCGAGCTTGGCGGGAATTCCAGCAATAAGTATTCCTGTCAAAGTGAAGAGCAAAGAAAACGAGGAGAGACTTCCGATTGGTATGCAGATTATGGCGCAATTTGGTGATGAGGAGATTATGTGGAAGGCCGCAAAGATTTTAGAGGAGTTATCATCTACTAAAAGCTAGATAACACAGTTAAGGCTTAGCCAAGTAGAATATAAAGGTCTAGATAAATCTATTCTATGTAGCTATTACTCATTGATATAAATATTTCTAGCCTGGCCCTTAATATTATAACAATACTCCATCACTAGCAATGATCACTCGGTATGACTCGGCTTACCAAGTTAACCCACCCTTTCACATTTCTCACTTCTATACTGCCTTTCTTAATCTGGGCAAGAAAATAAGCTAATCAATTGCCCTAGGCTCATACATTAACAAATACCCTGGCACGTACAACTAGGTCATTATTTACTCCCATTTCGGTTTTCTCAATATATAAATCAAATCCCTGGTAGATACTTCAGGAAGATACAATTCTAAACCTAATTAAATTTTCCTTTGGCTTCACCATCCAGGAGTATACAGATTTTAAGACTTGTGCATTCTATAATGACAATAAGAACAGCGTTTTAAAAAAATGCACACCATCCAATATACCTATGTAAACCCATTATATTAGACCCATCTAAGAAAAAAAAAGAAACCCGACTAGAAATTGTGGCTTACATTGCGCAAAGATTATTCGGACTAACGGCCGTCCGCAATAACTCTTGGACTTGCCCTTCAACTGACAATGGGACAGTTTCCCCCTGAAAAAGGCCTCGAAGTTTGCTTTGAATGTTCTCTAAAACAGCCTTAGGCGTGTCTGGAACTTTGGAGTTATGTTTCTTCTATAATAGCGTTAGTATTTATATTCAACTAAGCTTTTTTTTTTCGAGCAAGAGGCTAATCCCAATATTGCGGTACTTTTTTGACCATATCAACAGCTGGGTCATGAAGAAAAGTTTCTAGTACTGTCATGAGTGTATCTTCATTATTCCTTAATACCCGGATTGCCGTTTCGCAAGTTCTTCTAAAGGTACCTATAGAAAGATCGTATTAGATATATATACCAAAAAGATTCCCTAGGGTAGGTTTCTACCTTCATATCCTGTGACTCCAAGTGCATCGACCATATTGTGTGTGAGACGAAATGGCACCTTTTCTGGCTTTTCAAAGGACAGACCCTACAACAACTTAACAAAGCTAATTACTCCAAAGGTAATTAAGACTCACCTTATCGAAGAGGCAATTGAAATCAACATGAAGAGTATCCCCATTTGTTCCGTCAAAAAGAATATTCTCTCCATGTCGATCACCGAGCCTATCTTAATTAATAAATTTTCCAAGGAGATACTAGTTGATGGGTAGTTGTCAAATGCATACCCTAATACGTGTCCAACCATCGACATGACTGCCGAAGTTCTCGAATAAGCGATTCTGCTGGCAAACCAAGCAGCTGGCTCGGAAAACATCTCGACAAACCATTCATGGAAAACTGGAGGGTACCTGAGTGGGTTAGTATATATTATCTGAATTATAAATTATATGATACGTTACTTTGGAAGGATAACATCCGTAAATATATAGCTTTTTGAAGGATCGGAGCAAGCGTCATCAAGAAGGGTACGGATTTCCCCATACTAACATAATTATTAATCAAAATTCACCTATTGAAGAAATTAACCACTTACCTGGACGGGAATCCCCTTTGTTTTATAAGATTTTAAAATAATATCCCGAAGGGGTCGTACATTATTGACCCATTCAATAAGACCACATTCCTCATTCAGTGGAGTGACGAAATATGTCCGAATGTCTTCTAAAGCATTAGATGATATTTCTATATGAAGAAAGGTGTGGATTTTCCCCTACATAAACGACGTCGACTAGAATCGGCATCTTTCTTTAAAAATCGGTTGATCATATTATTAAACTCCATTAGACGAGCGTCTTTGCGCAGATCATCCTTTGGTTTGCACAAAAATGGATACATCTTCCCGTCAGACCCACGCATCTTTATCTTTCGGGGTTTTTGTAGGGATGGCATAATGTCCGCCTCATCAGTGAACCCTAAGAAAATTTTCATCAATTCCCATTAAGCCCTGTACAAAAAACAGTGCAAAAAGTAAAATTTACTCTCAACCAAAGAATTGGGTATAAATACCATAAATTGTTGGTGCAGATAGATTGAACGGCACATGGCTCTTGATGGATTCAGGCGTCGAAGGAAGTGTCACTGTAAGGACTGTCTGTAAGGGTACCACAAGCATACAAGGTGCTACAGAATGGTTAAACCCAAGATCTCTCACTAAACTAACGCTTACCGCTTTTGCAGGTAGGTCAGCGTTACAAAGATGCAGTAATTGGTCTGTAAGCTTCTGAGACTGTACTATAAGAGTCTTCAGCCCGAAATCTCCCCCATCCTTTCGCCCTTTACTTAGGCTATCCTTGACTTGGCTGATTACTCTTGCGCCGCGACTAGATCTATCTCTCGATGTTGATTTGCACACCGCTGTAAGTGACCAGAGAGCTTGCTTAGGGTGGGTTGAAACAACTTTTACAATAATGTCCTGAAGGTGCTGGTAGACTGTGTCGTTAGGATGAACGATCCGAGACATTATTTGAGGGAACGCAGTATAAAACATCCATGCCGGTAGTCTATCACTATATTTCTTTACTGAGGCGTGTAGCGCTTGTAAGTTCCTGCCCCTCTCTTTTAAGATATGATTCCGAAAATCAGGTTTGCCATGTGTTTCTTCCAATTGCTGGTTAACAGTTTCCCCTAAGTCTAACCAAAGGGTAAGAAGTCGGGGCATGGTCTGAAATATATATTTGGTTCCGAATGCAAGAGCACGAAGGTAAGACTGGCAGATTAACTTTACAGTTTCCCCGTTCAAGAAATGCTGGCTTTGATTTGTTGGTACAATTGCCTTCTCAGCTTCATAAAGCTTATTGTAATGTCGCCCTAGAAAGTAATGGCCTTGTTCCCATCTAGCAAAATATGTAGAGGCCTTAGAATATTTTGCAATGATCTCTTTTGAATGGGTTTGGCCAGCTCCATCCAGCCACCTTGCCAGCAAAAGAATAGCCTTCGCCGAAACAATACTTTGGGGATGGTTTTTCCCACTAAATGTAGTTGTGACAGAGTCAGTCATAGAAGCATCAGTACTAGTTTGTATCATATTTGAAGCAATTGCTCCTTCAAGATTTTGTATAGCCTTCCGGTGTTGACCCTCATGCCACAAGAGTTTTGCATGTTCAACAGTTGCGAGTGGGGCACCGAGCCTTGAAGCATGAAGGACAGAATTGAACGATTGGTGTATTTGGCCTGCTTTCCTTGCAAATCGAGCGCTAGAAAGCCAAGTTGAGGCAATGTTATCCTTAACCATCCCAGTACTATAATTATTAGAGGTAAGTAATGGTCGAACAAGGGGTGAAGATTTCATACTCAGAGAGCTGAAATGCAGCCCTACGAAGAGCTAGAATGTACTGTTTATGATTTGAGTATGTGCCCATGACATCAAGGCGTCTCTCTAGGTTAGCGGAGAATTCCAACCTATCAAAATCTTTCCGTTGCAGCGTCAAGCTAATCTCTTCAAGTTCTGATAGTGAATGAAGTCTGACCATTGAATCGTGACATTGCCGTAAAGAACCCGTAGATGATTCTGTCAACCCATTTATAACATCCTCTCGTGCTCTACTTATTGCTTTTGTGAAGGTGTCTGTATCATGCTTGCGCAGTGCAGACAAGGCACTACCTACTTTAACCCCATAAGACTGCACCTGCCCGTTTGACCTGGCAAGATAGTCATCCAGTACATCCCATTTGCCAGATATCCACGCAGCTTCAACCGCAAATTCCAGTACCCTGGGGTGTAAATTTTGAGAGGTGACCATCATCCCATCAGCCTGATTTAGCAACATTTCTACATATAATCAGCCAGAAGCTTGAAAGATTATGTACGGTATTAAACCCTACCATGCTGTCCAGACTCTTTCAAGCAAGTCAAGAGATTTGTCTGAATTTCTAGATCATCTGGCTTCTCGCTCAAGAGAATCTCGTACCAACTCTGAGCAGCTGTCCATCTTCCAGCCTTTCGATGTTCGAGGATCTGTTGGTCGTAATTAAGAACAGGCAATTTCGTAGAAATACCCTCAATGCCATCCGGTTCATCAATCTGTGTATAAATATGCTGTAGTTTTTCATACAAAGATGACATCTCATCTTCGGATACTTTATCTCTCTTCTGACGAATATGCTGTTCCCAATAAAAGAGAGCCCGCGCGTATGAATGACACTCGAACGACCTTATGCCCATCATGTCTGGAGGTATAACAGAAAGGACAGATTCAACACGCTTTACGGCAATATCTTTTCCGTCATCATCGTCCAGAGCAACGTGACGGTTCTGCAGTCTTGCTTGTTGAGCTTTAAGGGTTGAATTTAATTTCTTCTTGTCGCGGAGCCACCTAGTCAAATGGTCTATAAGAAGAAATACAGTCTTTGAGAAAACAGATCATTAGCTGACTTTTTCTGCACTAGCACATCAACTTGAACATACCTCGCTACATTGTTTAAGATTTTCAGAAACCATAGGGTTCTCCAAACACGCAGTAGGCCGCAATACAGCCAATATTTCGCTGGCAATGTTCTGGCGATCCTCTTCCGTTCCCCCAATGATAACATTCAATGTGACGAATGGAAGTAGAAATAGAGATATCGAAATGTCTTGACCTTTCAAAATTCGACTACAAACCGAAAAGATAGCTTCTGCGTTTTCACCCCTAGCTTTCAACAGCAAATCCATAAGTACTAACTGAAGCCAGCTACGATGAGTCTGCTTCAAAGAGAAAATTGGGTATGAACGAGCTAGAACATGAGCATTCTGTTGTAGAACATATCTTGACCCCAAAAATGGTGTCAGAGCACTCCGGGCTGTCGTGCTAAAGGATGCCCATCTTTCACCAGCTATCGTGGATTGTATAGGAATACGTGCACCACGGATACTAACCTCGCTCCCCACCCCGATAAACTTTAGTAGCTCTTGCATCCCAAATGCGAGAAACGCCTGGACTTTCGTGTCGGTAGCTGAGAGAAACGCTTTCACAACTCTCTCCTCTAAGAAGAAAACGACAAATTCGACACTCTCATCTGCCCTCTCAAAATTGTGCAAGACCATCATATCACGCTTCTCTCGAGGAGCTTCCACACGATTTGGATCCACGGCCCCTATTAAACCGAGGGACTCTGCGCAAAGCCGTTCGATCTTTAGCTGGACGTTCAGCTTAGAGGTTGAACTAGTATTTTTGAACGCAACGAGGACATCTAAAAGCGTCCTTATCAACTGAGAAACAATATCATCAGGTTGTTCATTAATAGCTGCTGTATGTATGAATCTTTGGTTTTCTCTGATGAATGTTGTCAACTCAACCAATGCCTGTTCCACAACAGCCACATTCTCGTGACGGCAGCGGCGTGCAAGAAGGTCAAAGCGCTGTTTTATATCTATTGAACCCCTCCACTCCTTGAGTTTTTCCTCGAAGCTCGAGAGCAATGGCAGTGATTCCAGTGAAGGAATTGCGCCAACGTCCCTCTCGATAATATTAGAGTATTCATTGAAGAGATGTGTAATTATTTCCTTTGCTCTTTCCTTCGCATCTTCCTGGAAATCCTCCCAGTACTGTAAAAGAACCGAAAAGGTTTGGACCAGCAATGGACTAATCACTTCTGTAGGCATTGTCATTATAATTGCACTCCAAGCATATAAAGCGCTAGTTCGTAACTGTTCAGTTTCTAATGCAGATTGCAAACAGGCGCATATCTTTATTCGGTTAGCAAAAGCGTTAGCCCAGATCAAAAAAATCAGTATTAAAACTAATAATAAACTATAAGCTACCTGTGGTAATCCACCGCTTATATACCCCCCCGCCAGCCTTACCATCTCTTCTATGGCTTTTATAATTCGAATCTTATCCACCATTGGTGTAGGAGCCTCCTTCAATGACGTCATGAATTCGGTGAATATCCCGAGAACGTTTAGCTTGAAGAACTCATCTAGAGACGTTTCCTTGCTATCGCTTGGTTTCTTCGCTTGGCTAAGCTTAGCAACTAGCTCTAGTGCTTTATGTATCTGATTAACCTTAGCTGTTTAATCCTATTAGACAAATCCATTCTTGAAAGCACAAACCGATTCCTTATCCCCACCATCAACATCCCCAGCAGCTTTTAACAATTCAGTTGCAAGAGTAATCTTCTCGGGCCTCACAAGTTCCTTTAGTGAACATGTCTTGAAATTCTCTGAAGCGTTTATCAGCAAAGCCATTGTCGTCTGTTCGATATTTTTCCCGCCTTGTGCAAGAAGCAGGGCAAGAATGAAAGACATATTCCCATGGCATACAGCCCAAGCATCAATGCCACATGCTTGAGCAATCCTCTCAACTATTTCTACTCGCTTCCATAGTATCATGTAGGGCAGGGTATATATTTGGGTGATTTTCAGGAGCTCGGACACACTTATCGCTAGTATCTCTGAAAGATATTGAGCGATTTGTGGTTTAGATTGCAGTTGCTTGACAACGCCTGTGCTTATACTACGCCAATATGGTGTAAGTAATTGCATAGGGCTTACACCATGCACCTCTGCAAGAGATTGAATCTAACTTAGTTAGTAATAAAGATACTCTAAGTCCACAAAAATCCAGTACCGTACCTCGTTATAAGCAACCCCAATTATAAACGTATTTGCGTGCCCAAGATATTCAACCAGACGAATCAATGAGAAATTTAGCTCTTCTCCTGACGATACTCTTTCAAAGGATTAGCACAGAGTATATTTGAGATATATCTATTTATTACCTCCCAATCTGACTCCAAGCTAGCACGAATGTTTCTTGATATTGTGGCTCATCGCTCATCGACTTTTCTCGTAGAGTACTGAGAACTCCAATGCGATTAGCTTTCAGAAGTCCTTCATCATGATCAAATCCTACAAAGGATGGTAACGTTCGGCTAGCAGCAGGCTTATCATTAGTTCTTCATATTCATCCCCAAATCTTTCTTCAGAGCAAACAGACCCAACACCAATTCTTATCTCTCTTCTAGAACTCTTCAATGAATGGAGGCAAAACTGCCAGAATGTCCCATGCAAGCTTAGATGCATTGAATTCTTTGTATGGTTCAACATCCGCTTTATACTCATCATGCCCCATACACGCATTTTTGAAGATCCCCGGAAATTTTCTAACCCCAGAATTACTTCCAAAGTTTTGAATAACTCGCCATTGCGGTCATCTGCGTAAGACCTAGCTGTTGATTGTAATATTGTGGCCTCGGCATCACAATAAGAGCAATTGTATGCACTACACTCATTTATTTGACCGGCTACTGAGCTCTGAGTTAGATTTCCAGCAAAACCACAAGAAAGAAGGCCGAGGTACTGGACGACGGTACACCGCCCTGTTTCGTCGAGTTTGTCAAAACCCTCTCTTGCCATCATACTCAGCCCTTTTAGACCATCTATCCCTTGATTTCCTAGTAGACGACAGACCTCTAGTACCAAAGGATGGGTCTCCACACTGGGCAAATAATCCCTATCCATAAGCCTAAGACGCTTCCTAGGACCGTTGCTATTGTCTATCTGTTCTAAAGGCTTTTGTAACTCGATAGGATAAAGCCGATCTGCTTTCTCCTGTAATCCCTTATCCCTAAAATCCCACTCCCCTACAAGAGATTGCAAAACAAATCTTGCTTTTTCCACAACTTCAGGTTCTCCCGGGGTACTAAGAATAAGGCGTAAAACCGCCACCTACGAAATATAGTCAGCTTTATCCCCCATCAAGCTTTATATTATATGGTGTTATACTTGAAGATCATGACCCAAAATTCTCCATGTTTCATCATTGTTCATGATTTTAAAAGCTAAAGGAAGAATCTGCTCATTCAGACTTTCATGAACAGCGGGCACGCTTTCTGCCACAAACATAATCCCCAGAAACGCACTTGCCAAAACATGTTCTGCGAGTTGATTCTCTTTATCTAACGGTCTGCTCAACATTTCGCCAGCACACCGTATTGTAAACAAACATAAGCTCTCACTCTTAATGCTCTCATATTGATATTTTTGTATTTGATCAACGGCATTCCCCAATGCCTCCAAGATCTTAATACGAATCCTAATAGAATCTCCGTGTAGCAATGGAAAGGAGTCCCAAATATTCATACATTGCCACAGCCTCGAAATTTTCTGTAAAAACCACATAGAGTTATCTGTGGCGGTTCTTAAGGGGGGAATATCACTACTGCAGGCGGAAAGTCTAGAAAGCACTGAGAACAGATGTATGGCTACACAAGCGGCATTTTTCGGCTCTCGAACAATAAATCTAAGAGATTGGTGCATCACCGGAGGAGAGTTTGTAGGAAGTTGTGATGGGTTGATTGTAAAATCCTCGTCCGGAAGTTCTAGTCTGAAAGATTTGGACATAGCAGCTGTGATTTTTGCATTGCTTTGGAATGAATCGATGATACCTTTGTAATAGAAATTCAAAAAGTACTCTATCAGCGATTGTTTAAAAGTATATTTCACTATCAACCAAAGGTGCCAAAAAAAAGCGTACAATTAACACAGCTCCGGCAGTACCCCATTACCGTCGTCAGATATTTCCACGCATCCGGTGTCTTTGCTGCAGCTATAAACAGAGCCTCGATGGTCTCTAACAGCTCTAATTTTAAGCTTTCCGCGGCCTTATGCCCAAAAAGTGGAAACAATCTTGGTAGTAGCCACAAGAAAAGTATTGGACGATTTGCCTCGGCAGTATGTTCAGAAGGTGGTAGACAAAATAACACCTGTGGTGATCTTTGAATGGTCAACCTCACCACAAGCAGACTATTTGTTGCCTGGAGTAACAGATCGTTGGTAGAAGTGAATGGATCCTCCTGCAGTAGGATACTGATCCCAGCTTCCATAACAACCTCTACGACTTTGTAGTTGACCCCCACATTATCTTCAAACCATGCATCTGAAGGATCCCCATCTGTCCCCATTACTTCAGCTAAGAGCTGCTGGAAGATGTCGCGATCAACAAGCCGAGCAGAGCCATCCCCACTTTTAGACAAATTCTGAACAATAACGGCGACAGAAGAGGGTGGAGGAAGTTGATCCCCATACTGAGAGACTGGAAACTGCAGCGGTGGTGGCGGCATAGAGCCAGCCGCAGTGGTTAATGCTTTCCTTCTAACAGACATTAAAACGAATCCTATTAGAACACAAAAATTTGATGATAGATGGTGAAAGGTGGTGAAAGATAACTGAGCGTGGTGATACTGGGAAGACGCGTGCGACTGGGGTGATAGAGTGATCTAAAACAATAGGGTTAGGGTTAATGAGACTTGCCGATAGCCAACCATTTTAAAGTCCATTACGAGAGAAAGCCCCCACCCCCTAAAACCTAAACACTAGCCAAATCATAAAATTATGAATCTAAAACTCTAGAATATCTACGGAAGTTCAACCAAAACGCTCCGTAGCATATAAAGCAGCTAATTTAACATACAGTCGTGTCCAACAAATTCCCGGAGCCCCCCCATATAGTAACAGCAAAAGAGTTCGCTCACCTACATAGCTAGGTGATATACTTCTCCTTAGGTAGTCGAACCACAGGCCTTATGGTTCGGCCCTATTGTGTCAAGGCTATCATCAATTGGATGACAACTTTCCCGGTAGGCTAAGGGGCCTACCGGTGGTATTTGTTGAGAGCCAGCAGCTCCTATAAGCTCATACCAACGTATAGCTGTGTCATAGAGCCCCTTTATTGTGTGATGACTGACAGGACTCGGTGGGGGCCACATTGCTTGGTGAGGCAAAGGGCACTCAAAGTGATACATTTATTTTCCTCATAACCCCTTTAGTCTTCGGATTTGTTCTCACATTAATGCCAGCGTTTGTGGTGCTGGGGTTTGTGGGTTTGCCGTTGCTATGGGGGGGCTCCGGGAATTTGTTGGACACGACTGTACATGTATCATTTAAACCATATTAAAGAAAGCTACAAGTACACATAAGGATCTAGAACATGAATAAAATATACTGAAAATTATAAATTTATGTCTCAATTATTAAGATACTCAAGAAGATCTGTCAATTTATAAAAATATCTAGATATTATACTACGAGTGACACGTCATGAACCTAGGCCCAACAAATAGAAAGAGCTATATCATACAAGCTAGTGAGACCACAAAATCAGATACGATATAAAAATAGGTACTTAAATTTCTCTCCTAGGGAAGTATTCCGGGGCTAGATTATGCTTAAAATCCCGGGATAATATCCGCGGAGCTGTCGAAACCGCGGAGCGCAATCGAGCGATTACGCTTAAGACTCCGTAGTCCCATAACCTAATACTTATAATAGACATACAAATTTTTTTATATGTGCCGCTACATGTAGCCCCAAGCACATGGTTTCTCCATCCTCGTGACCTAGTCTGGTGGCTAGGCCCTACACACAGCTTGCTGCCTATGGTGTTACACAATCTCCTTAACACTAAACGTCATATTTTACGCAACCATCGAGTATTATATACCTTACATACATGCATATACGAATACAAATTGATACTCTCACATGACTTCCTGCTTAAGTATACATCAAGAGACTGAGTGATCAAACATTGGGGAAGATTTGGTTCGAATTCTGACCTAACTACATACAGTCAAGTCTAGCGGCGAGACTAGAGGATTAAACCAATGATTACAAGTACTTACCCACTATTCCTAATCTTGGAAAATAATTAATCCTAGTAAGGAAAAAACAAGTGGCTACAACAGAATCATGCATGTTGCTTGCATGCTTATATCTATAAAATACAAATCCTCTAAATCTTGGTGCCACCGAGAAGATCTGCAAGATCTTCGACGGTGGCATCTTTTCTCTGCGGTATCATATTCTGTTCTTCGTCATCCGCATCCTTAAAGATATCCTGTTTCTTCTCGTCTTCATCCTCATCTTCCTCGTCTTCAGAATCTCCTTCTAGTTCGTCAAGTTCATCCAACTCTCCAAATCCCCTATCCTCAAATATTTCTTTTAAGGCCTCAATAGAGGTGTCGTCCTCTGAAAACTTGTTCCCATTAAGCTCCACCAGTTTCAGCTCTGGCAGCGCCACCTTGACGGCACTTTTAAGAGCCTCGACACCCTTAGCATTAATATCGTTAAACTGTAATCTCAGTGTTTGAATCCCCTTGTTCCTTCCTTGGCTCAATGCTTCAGCTAGCAATATACCTCCTCTCGCACCTAGAAAACAATCGCCAACAGCCAACTCAACTAGATTCACCCAACCCGTTACAACAGTCGCCAATGCAGCGGCGCCCTTCGTTGTGAATGTATTATCCTCCAAATCGACCGTTCCGAGCTCAGGACAATTTGACAGCCCCCCTCTCAACAACTTATCGATTCCCTCTTGCCTAATCCCATTCTGTACCATCTTCACTGTCTTAAGTGTCTTATGCGCAGCATATGCAGCAGCCCACGCATCCATAGACCCATCCTCGAGTCTATTGCGGCCGCAGACAACAGTCTCGAGCGGAGGGAATGAGGCGTTTGTTTTTTTGAGATCAGCAAGGTCCTTAATAGCATTAGCGACTATAGTACCACCAGCGGGACCAAGCCCATTGTTGTTGAGTAGGAGATGACGCAGAGGTCCCGCTTTAGAGTAAAAGTCGCGTAGAGGTTCGGCAAGACGGCCACCAAAGGCATTGTCGGAGAGATCTACAGTATGTAGGTTGGGAAGCGCAAGGAGGGGGGTAAGGAGAGCGGTGAGAGCATCAGGGATTTCTGAGATGAGACGACCCGTGAAGATGTCGTCTGCTTTGAAGATCTAGGTAAGTTAGTGAGGGATAGGGGGGTAGAGTGAGCAGAAGGGGATGTGAGATAGACCTTGAGGTTTTTGCTTGATTTAAGGATCTCACCGAGAGCTTTGCAAGCATCGATCCCAAGGGTATTGCCACCGAGTCTAATCTCTTCTACGGTGGTGTTTTCCTTGAGAGATGAAATATAGGGTTCGACATCGGCCTATAGTTTGTAGTAAAAATTATTTAGCCAATTACTCTGCTAATTTTTAAGTTGCCACCTAGCTTCAAAGAAGAAAGGATACTCACAGCCGAATCAAGCTTCAGTGGCTTGCCATCGTTAGACTTGAGAATGAAGATCTTATCGCTCATACTGATATATTCCCCGCTGAGTCTCTATCCTATAGTCTAGTAGTTAAAATAGTGAAGGTTTCGTTATATGTAGCGTTTAAACAAAAAAAGGAAAAAAGGAGTAGTGGTTTGTTTATTGACAGAGGGGTATTTTTCTAGGTGGGGTTTTTTTTCCACGTGCCATTCAACCGACCATTGCTGCCTACGCTGATTACCCGGTCGGTGCCAAGGAAAGAGGCTTAAAATCTTTAATTTCACTTCCCAGGATCCCCTAGCACTCTATCTTCTCCCCTTTATGTAAATGTATGTCGCTCATCACTGTGCTTACTTCGGGATGCTCCCGAATCTTAATCGTGGGATTAAAGTGCGGTCTAGTTTCCGGGGATTGAAGCTATTCCGAGTTTGTCTATGACATGCGGCAGTTGCCGGAGTTTGGGGACCTTTTCGCATGAAGGCGGAAACATCAGCGCGAGAAACTACAAAATTGAGTATCGACAGTCGTGTTTTTACCTCTCCAGTTGTATTAAAACTTACACAATTCGCAGTGGGATAAGTTTGGTCTTATAGTTGACTGAAGTAGAGTTTCCGAGTATACACTACGGATATCCGTTATTGAACGTTGACCCCCGATGTCCAGCCATGAGCACTGCAAATAGCATACAATAGAATCTCTAACCACGATTTAGCACGTGTCCAGTCTTGGAAGAATAAATTCAAACACCAGTCTCGGAAGGGCACGTCATCATGGACACAAACAAGTGCGTGGCAGTGAAGCAAGAACAGTCGTCACAAACGAAAATACTCCCCATTTCTACCCGTGAACCCGGAAAGAAAAGCAAAGAAACAAATTACAAAGAATTGTTGGCCTACTTCTAAAGGAACTCGAGAAAAGCTTCTGTTTGAATTTAGCGTCGGAACCCGACCCTGTATGGTTAGTCGAAAACTAATTATGTCCCTTGCAGTAATCTTCCGAGGACAGAGCCATGAATAGATCTCACGTTACTCCCGAGTTTCTCGTACGAGTAATATACTCCGTCAGTGCTATAACAGCCGTCTCCTGTGGTTATCCGTGACGGCCAATCCATGATAACCCTTCCAAAACAGAATGAGAAACATTGAGGGACCGAACCCACAAATAGGAGACCCCGATGTTTAGATACTTATGTAGAAGGTTCAATTAAATGCAGGTACCGATGCTCCAATCAGGCACATACAAGGGTGATTTTGTGTTATGTAGGGTTTTTCCGAGAACAAAACCAACTACCAAGCATGAGCCACTTGCAAGGCCAGACACCGTTAGATACGGATCGACGACGTTACGTGTTCCGTGTTTGCGCATCCGGTCGCTTGCTTGCTTGCTTGCTTCGGCAGAGCAGGGCAGGGGGCTCACGCCCAGGGCCTATCGTCAATGGGGAGGAGACGCGTGCATGCTTGTGTCACCACTATCTATTAAGAAGTGCAAGTGCAAGTAAGTGAAGTGTGCAAGGGGTATCAGATCAGATACATCATACATGTATGTAGTAAGTACATAGTGCCCAGTCAATCAGTCAGTCAGCCAGTCAATAAAAACGCAATTTTCCGCCAACGCTTGTTTCTCTTCCTATTGAGTGAAAAACTGACAATTTTGACCCCTGTTTTTTCTCTCTCGTTTTGTTTCCTGAAACGTTTTCTCATTCGTTTTTGTTGCCGTTGTTACCTTTGTTCCGTTCCTCTGCATACACTGGCATACTCTCTCTCTGCATACATACCATAACATCTACCTTAGCTCTATCTGAGACACTCAGAAGAATTCTGCTGCTTCACCCAACTCTCAGTCAGCTACCGTCTACCGAGTAACACCCCCCATCATCACACAACACCCCCCCCCTAACTATTCCCCTTAACATCATTCCCCCCCCCCCAGCCAGTCCCACCCTACCGGTCCCAAACAGAAATTCTCCAACATGGCACCCAATGGAATTCCTCACCTCCAACTCCCAGCATTAACTCCACTAGAGCCCCTCACATCAGGCACGAATTTGCCCCACGTCCCCGCCGGAGAGCTGACTCCTACCGAGAATACAGCCAAAGATCCAAAGCCTCCACCGACACCTACATCCCTCGATGCCTCCGCTACGACGCCACCACAATCTCCTGGCCGTCCTACATCTATGCGTCGTTTCCTGTCCCGTGTTTCTCTAAACTCTTCATATACACACGAGGACGACGATAAAGCTTCTATTCTCTCAGGGCCCCTATCTCCTACAACATCCGTCATGTCACGCGACAGCAAGAGAAAAGTCTCTGGAGGCAAGAAAGGTTCTTGGTGGAAAAAATCCAAGAAGGAAGACAAGACCCAGAATCTCCCAAGATTGCCGCCTGTTGCTGCTGCTGCTGCTACTGTCATTGCTGCTCAGGTCGCTGCCCCAGCTCACACTGAAAGCTCCCCTGCTAGCTCTCCTACAGAAATAACTCGTACCAAGACGGTACAATCCATTGCTCCCCCTCCGAGACTACCGGATGATCTCTTTGGAAATGGGTTTTCTAGTTTGGATAGCGATATGTTCAAAGACTTCAAGTAGAACGCTAAACTGGTGCGTTGATGGTGGTGACTTGCGGGTAGGCTAAGCGTTGGGTTACGAAACAGAGGGGAGGGGAACCTGGTTCTTGCTTTTTCTTTCTTATTTTCTTTTTCTCATACGTTATGTTCTCCTCGGCCCCTATTTTTCAACAAGATGGAGAAGAGGGTGTTACAGTCGGTAATAACTTATCACTCTTGTTAAAGTGATTTCGAGCCCAATCTCACTATTGTGGGTTAGTCGTGGGAGTAATTCAGGGTCTTGAAGAGGGGTGCTTTTATCATTTTGTTTTCTCCCTTTTCTTGAGTTTTTTTCTCTTTTTCTCTTTTTTCTCTCGCTTACGACCTCGATTCATGGTGTGCTTCCTTTGAAAGGACTTAGTAGCATTCAGGAGGAGTCATGGTAGAAAGCTATTTGCTTTTGGAATATTGTGAGGAAATCGTCGGGCACGGCGTTCTCTTGGGGATTGGGCTTGTGTTTGTGTCATTTTTCTTTATACATTCTTATCGGGTATGGTCTGGGAGGGAGGTATATTTTTCTTTTGCAAACACCTAATTGTTTGTTGCTGTCTTGATATCATGGAGGCTAAAGCTAGTAACTAATCCTCTTCCCATTTTTATTTCTTGTTTGTTTTTGTGATGACCAGCATCGTGTTTTTTATATATTTTTTGCCTGTTATTATGTGCTTTGCTCTATTATAAGTTTCATGGCTAATCTTTAACCCTATCAGCGTTTCCTTCACCCGCTTTTTTTTTTTTTTTCCTATTCATCATATACGTTTTACAGCGGTTCCATTTATCCTCTATGCTCCGCATCTCGTCTAATCTACTTAACCAATAAGACATAAGAAAATACAAGGTTACCCCTTTGTATTCTAGTGTGTAACCTTTAAACCAAACAGACCAGTAATAAAAAACAGGTTGTGATAAAGTGGAAAATAGAGGGGCTGATATGAAACGTGGAGGATGTGAGACTAAAATTGGTTGCATATACTAAAAGATGCTGATGTGATCATTTCTATCAGGGTCACATGCATGTTTCTCGGTATTACTAATTGTGGTAAATATGTACATGTATATTACCAAGAACCCTACTTAGATAGGAGAGTACAAGATAATTATAGAGTAAAGCATATTATTAAATAATACTAAAGCACTACGTAAACGTTATAGAAGGGGAGAATCGCTCCTTTTAAAATAATAAACTACATAGTATCAGGCCGATTTTTCCACCAGTCATGAGCCATGGCTCGTTCTTACCACTACTTCTATGGCTCATGGGGACTAGGTGATATTTCATGTTTCGGGTCCCATGAATGTAGTTTAGTTTATAGTTACTTCTCTTTCTCTAGGGATGTTTTATAAGCTCTATTATCATACCTTTGAAGGATTATGAAGGGGAAGATGAGTCTAAGAAATTTAGCGTAGGGGGGGGTGCGTAGTATAATGAGACGATATAGATGATTAGGAACTGAATTTAAGGAACGAAATATAGAGAACCCAAAGTTCTCTACTTGAGGCTCTTTATCGGGGATTTTCTCAATGTATGAGTCGACCGACTGAGAGCTACATATATACTTCATTTTCTAGTCTATCTAGCTAATATAGATCATATAAACTCCAATAGTCACTAAAATCTTCTAATATATTTAAAGGATGCGCCTAGTCTCCTTTGTATGATTAATATTCACCTTGTGTAAGTTTAGAAATTGTAATAATGCCTTAATAGAGGGGGGGAATATATAGACCACCCACCACCATTCCCTCCCTACTTCCTACGATGGGTCAATTGCATATCCCCTTTATAACACACCCCCCAAACACCTATGATATAGCACTTTATTATTTTCATATATCAAATCATCTTCATGTAGTTACTAAATATAGTCTTTTCCCTTTCTGATATGACTAATATGTACTTGAGTAATATGGAGGATTCAAATACTAACTACTTAGAGAAAGAATATATAGGATTATAATTTCCTAAGCCTATTTTGATTGTATTTATACGCCCAAGATTAATTCTCGCAAAACATACATGTAGGAAGCCTGCCCCTAGTTATTCGACTTAGAGATATACATGTACTTATGCCCGGTCTGAGTAATACGGCATACCCACATATCCACCACCCATGCAAAACACCAGTACCAAACCCCACTACTAAATTCATTACCGGAGCTGTACAAGGGCAACATTACATACCATCACTAAAAACAAAAAAGAGATAATGAAAGGAGGGGGATTCGAACCCCCGCGGGCTAGGCCCATGAGAAACCTCGCTTTTTAGACAAGAAAGTAGTAAATGCTTGAGTCACACACCTTAACCACTCGGTCATCCTTCCATTTATGGTTTTTGGGTTTTCAGTAGCATTCCTTAAGGTTTAGATTTCTCTTAGAACTTATCTCTATCAGTTACAGGAAAGTTTTCGAGTAATTAAACCTAATTTCTAAGCTCCGAGGTCTCTATTGTAGTAAAGCTTTTACCATGGAATCTATTGACTGTCTTGGTTTCGCGGGGGGTCATGATATAAGTCTTCCTGGCTTGGCTATTACACTAAGGTGTGTAGTGGAACAGTAGTTGCTACCTAAGAAGCAAGATTTTAAAACGTCCACTGAAACACTTATGATACTACACAAAAAAGCGATTGATAAAAAAACTACATGATGGCCTGTGCCATGCCCTTTCTAGGATATGACCACAGCTAATGAGTAAACAAAAAACAAAAACAACTCCTGGTATCCAGAAAACAATGCAACCCCCACCTATTGTCCCCAACCTAACCGCTCCCGGGTGCTAAACTAAAGAAAGCTAAAGGTCTCGTAATCATATACTAAGAAAGCTTTATCCTCACAATCATCATGAACAATCTCCGTACCAACAAGGTCTTCCGGTTCGCCAGTTTCTTCCAGCCATTCATCTCACGTAGGCGCCAGCAGCTTAGGAATCAGCCGGCATCCCATTCTCCAACAAGTCATTCAACTCATCTAAACTGCTAACTGTCTCCGCCGGACTTGCAACCCATACAGTAGTCCCAGCCATCCGTGCCTTGAAGTCATTGTGCCCGGCGCTCAGAAACTGATCTCCGATATGCAAAGTTTCACTTCCCTTAACATCCCCAAAGAACCTCTGACAACATAACACACCTAGTCTTTTATCACCTATATCGACAAACACATCGTTACCTCCATTGAATGCGCAGAACGGCAGTCTTCGCCCAACTTCGCTGAGCTCTAGTGTCTTTTGTGCGGCAAGTACAGCCTCTTCGAGTTGCTCACGCTCAAACTTGGCACCTGCAACAAGAGGGACGATGCCTACTGCACGGGGTTTGCGCAAGACGGTGGCTTTGAGTGACATAGTTGATACTGACTCTAAAAGTGCAGTCTCGGCAATGTCAAGGAGTTTTTGGATGTCTTCTTCTGTCCAGAGGCGCATTTCATCAAGCGCCCAAATATCCCGGGAGACACCGGAAAGAAGGGTATCTGAGGTCGCGTCAAACTTGAAGAGGTATGAGGATTCACCACCGAGGATGATAAGGTTTGGGCGCTGTGCGTCTGTCAGGAGTGAGGAAGTATTTATTGCATCAAGGAGACCGTAGAGACGCTCCTTGTATCGGACACTGTCGGTGTAACCGGCTGCTGTAACGATACCAATACAAAGACCTTTAGACATAAGGTGAATAATCCGTGGGATCACAGGATTCTGTGGAGAGAGGCATTGGCCATCATCATAAAGAGTTACGTCTCCGTCGAAGGTAACAAGCTTGAGAGGCCCGTTGCGGGTAGTGAGCGACATGATTTGCGCCGTATTGAGGATCAGTCGGATGTCATTGAATGAGGGGGCTACAAATCTACGTGACGAGATTGCACGCCGGGAGTCTTGAGCTACGAAGGCAGCTTCCAGGAGGAGTGGCGTGAAGAAGGTTCCAACAGAGGGTACAAGAAAGCGAAGTTTGGAACGTTCGGGGGTGCCGGCCCGTTCATGTGTAACTGGAGAATATATTAGATAGTGACAAAAGTGTAGGAGAGCTTGGGGATGGGCTACTGTGATCGTTGATGAGCTCTTCAACGTCTTTCATGATTTCACGGTAGCGACGACGGGCCTCAATTGCCATATCAGGGAGTGAGGCATCCCCAGCTACGGCAGTAGGCTGGGAGTGGAGAACGAATGGGACTGCAAGGAGGCCTTTGATGAATTCGATAAGGGCATCACGACGGTGGGCCTAGAGAACTTGAAGTTAGAACACGGGACCGGAATTATTTGATAAAGTGAAATGGCATGATCTTAAGTTGAGATACACGTATGCCAATACGAGGCAGGACATACCTTAAGGGCATATTCGACACGGTATCTAGAAGAAAGAGCAGGATATTAGAATACGAATACAGAAGCATGTAGTCCTGGGAAGGGTTCTGTTGCTTACCTGGTAGTCATTTTTAGCGCTAGCTTGTACTGGGATATAGGGTGGGGATGGTGGGGATGTTAAGTACAGAGATGGGGGAGGATGATGGAAGAGCAATTCAGGAACCAGGAATGCAATGGATTTTCTCTCTGAATAATGGCTTATAGGTAGATTCTTGCTAAGTATTCCCGATTTCTGAGCTGTAACTTCCAGAGCACCGACCAAGGGGGAAGAGGGCCCGTGTTAAATACTGTAACTACCTGACTGGTGATAGGTTACTCACTTTAGGTATTCAGCCCAATTTTACCCACTTACTGTCTAACTATGGATACATGCAGGTTGCTCGATATGTGTATCTAGTGTTATCTATGGCCTGCCAGATGGTGATAATGATGGTGGATGCAGTACGCAGATACGGGCCTATGACAGCTAGACCTTTACGATACAGGTTTGGTGTAGAGTAGCACGGCACAGGCCCGAGACATCTCTGAAGTCTTCGCCGGAGAACCAAATGGGCCCGCCCGATAACTTGGTCTGCGGGCTACGGAGAAGCGCGTTGCGTACCTGCCCGGTCACGCGACGGTTAAGCTCCACTGTACTCGCAACAGGCATATAGTACCCGGAAATGCGGGCGAGTATTTTCACCAATCGACAGGTATAATTTTCACAGAAAGGCCTCAATATCCAATTGATTTTCCTTGTCCTAGACTTGCATTTCCGGGTACCTTATGCCTGTTGCGAGTAACTCAAGAGAACAAACCGGGGAATAACCCTCTCACTTGCATTCGGGGTATTTTTTGCTTTGTCATCAAGTCAATCAATAGGGTATAACGGTATAACTACTATGTGTCCAGTTCCCCAATCTATCCAATCTCTGCCAGCACTACGACAGCATTCCTCATTTGCAGCTTGCTTGGCACCCGGCAGCTCGTCGTATTCGGACCCGCAAATGATGCTTGACCGTTTTCGGATTCGCATTCGCCCCTGATTGGCAAAGCAGGGCCAATGGCAAGCATTTTGGGGCTTGGCTTCGGATAATCCACTTTCCATTCAAATAATTTTTGGGCTTTGCCGAAATGGACAAATTTTAGTTGCTTTCAAGCCTCACCCCTTTTACCATCGAGCCCTTTTAAATTTGTTCAACGTCCACTCCCTCTGTTATCTTCGTTCTTCATCACCTACTCACTCACGATCATATCCTCTCTTCGTTCTTAAGCTTTCCTGCTTCTCTATTTATCAATTAAATACTTACTTTAATTACCTAAAACTTTCTACCTACGCGTTCAAAATGGCTGCTAGACTCGAGAATGAAGACCACAGTCGTGATGCTGCCTTCAACAAGGCAATGCACGGAAAGTCAGCAGAAAACAAGGGTGGCTTCGCTGCAATGCTTGCAAAGGACAAGGAAGCTCAGAGTGCTGCTGTTGATGAGTACTTCAAGTTTTGGGATGGGAAGGGTGCTGGAAAGGAGACTCAGGAGGACATGAAGGAACGTGTTGACAGCTATGCTACTTTAACAAGACAGTACGTTTTTCAAGATATATTCAGAATAAAGGGGTTGGAGCAACTCTAACCTGTGATCCTCAATTTTAGTTACTACAATCTTGCCACAGATCTCTACGAGAACGGCTGGGGTCAGTCTTTCCACTTCTGCCGTTTCTACAAGGGTGAACCATTCTACCAAGCCATTGCCCGTCATGAGCACTACCTTGCACACATGATGGGTCTCCGTGACGGCATGACTGTCCTCGATGTTGGTTGTGGTGTTGGTGGTCCAGCTAGGGAAATCTCAAGGTTCTCCGGCGTTAATATCGTTGGATTGAACAACAATGACTATCAAATTGATCGTGCGACAAACTATGCCAAGATGGGCGGTTTAGCTGATAAGCACAAGTTTGTCAAGGGTGACTTCATGCAGATGTCATTCGAGCCCAACACATTTGACGCTGTGTAAGTTTGTCCATTATCATCACAAATCTACGGCAATAAACTAACACATTCTCTACAATAGCTACGCAATTGAGGCCACTGTCCATGCCCCTTCCCTCGAGGGTGTCTACGGACAGATTTATAAAGTTCTTAAGCCTGGCGGTGTCTTCGGTGTTTACGAATGGCTGATGACTGAGAACTACGATGCGTCAAACCCCCGCCATCGTGAGATCTGTCATGGTATCGAAGTCGGTGATGGTATTTCTCAGATGGTTAAGATCTCTGAGGCAATCCGTGCCATCAAGGCTTGCGGTTTCGAGTTGGAGTTTCACGAAGATCTTGCACAGAGGAATGATGAGATTCCATGGTGGTACCCGCTTGGTAAAGCTCTAATTCTGCAGTAGATGAAATTCGTGGCTAATAAAACTTATAGCTGGTGATATGAAACATGTTCGTTCAATTGGCGACTTTCTTACAGTTCTCCGAATGACCAAGCTCGGCCGTGGTGCTGTACACAAGCTCATTGGAGGTCTCGAGTCTGTCGGTATCGCTCCCGCCGGTACACAGAAAACTGCTCATGCCCTTGCTCTGGCTGCGGATTCGTTGGTAGCTGGTGCTCAGGAGAATCTATTTACTCCTATGTACTTGATGGTTGCTAGGAAGCCTTTGAACGCTTAATTGTGACTCTGGGCTGGTGATTAGATATCTTCTTTGAATGGAATAGGGACAGGGTGTTTTGGAAAAAAGTAGTAGTATACTTTACTGTAATATGTTGTGATAATTTGATTGGCGAGTTTCTCTTGTATCTATTATATCTTGTATTTTTATGGTGATGTTTAAACAGGAGTGAATAGGGCTTCACTTTTGCTTTTGCCTATTATTTTTTGTTGGCACTTGTAAATTCTAATCTAATGAAGTATCCATCCTGTGCGCATTGTGTCCCCTAGAATGTAGTTGATAGCTATAATCTGCCGGTAGTTTTATCATTTCAGGAATTATCGCCTAAGACATTTTATTGTACCAG
This sequence comes from Verpa bohemica, assembly GCA_033030345.1. Taxonomy (NCBI): domain Eukaryota; kingdom Fungi; phylum Ascomycota; class Pezizomycetes; order Pezizales; family Morchellaceae; genus Verpa; species Verpa bohemica. Next base: position 1,099,655 of record JAUFSE010000003.1, read on the forward strand.
CAACAACTTTGCAGGGTAATGTTGACCTCACTGTTTGTGCAAGGTTCTACGTGCTACAACCTAACGGCTATAAGTGATCCCTATTTTGGATATGAATTCAATGATATGATTTTGTAGATTTCACCATGAGTGAACCACAACTACAGTCATTTATCCATAAACCAAATCACATGTAGACACTAAAACATTCTTGCTTTTTTTTTTAGACCTCTAGCTAGCAATATAGGCCGATATTTGTATACAGTATAGCTCTCTACCAATCCCAAAACTTAAGCAGGCGCTAAAACCTTGAGCTCTTCAGCCTTCAATAACCCTTTCTTGATCATATCCGCAGCCTGTTCCACATATGCAGTTTTGACTGCATCTGCTGCCTTATCCTTCTGTAGCCGCGCAGCAAGCACACCGAGGTCTTCGGGATCGATCTTGGCAATGATCAAGTCAACATCAGAAAGGACATCATCAATAACCTTTGGAGTAGCGTCGCCAGATACGAAGTAATTCGAGTCCTTGACGGATCCCTTAAGTATACGCCTGTTCTTCTTGACAGCAGTTTTTGCGGCCTCTTTAGCCTTCTTAGAGTCTGCTTTTGAAGCCTTAGCTGCCGCTTCCTCCTCCTCTTTACGCTTCTTCTCCTCCTCTTCCTTAATGCGCTTTTCCTCCGCGGCACGTTTCTCCTCAGCCTCACGAGCGTCACGTTTGGCGTTGCGCTGCTTTTTCTCCGCGTCTTTGAACTTCTTGATTCTAGTATCGAGGTTGAGAACGTCGTCGACGAGCTTGCGGAGACGAGCAGTGTCCTCGGTCTTTCTCTTTGCACGGGAAGCCTTGTTCTTTCGCTCGACAAATCGCTTCTGGTCACGGTTCTCGTTGTCGTCTGGGACATCCTCGTCAAGGTATTCAAACGTACGCCATGAATCGAAATTGTACCAGAAGTTGTAGAACTCCTCGACATCTTCTTTGGTTGATGACTCGTCGCCGAATTTGGGAACTGGTTGCTTCTTAGAGAAGCGAGACTCGGACTCGAAGACGACAGACCAGAGCTTATAGAAGTTACCCTTCGCCTTCTTGGAAGGTGGGTCACGATTCGCGCCCTCGTCGACGGAGTCGAATTGGCGGCGTCTGGTGGGGTCCGAGAGAACCTCCATGGCTATAAAAGTAGAGTTAGTAATTGTTAATAAGCGGATGGTGTGGGGCCATAGCATACCTTTTTGGATACATTTGAAGAAAGAGTCGTCTTCTGTAGCACCACTAGCAGCCTTCTTATCGGGATGGTGCTTGAGGACTTTTCTGCGGTGGGCCTTCTTGATTTGCTCGTCGGTAGCCTTATAACGGTACTTTGAGAGACCAAGGACTGCGTAGTGGTCTTGATTCTATATACGTAAACATGTTAGCGTTAAACCTTTAATCTATTAGGAAGAACGAAATTTATACACACCTTCCAGTCCTTAGGGTCCCGCTGAAGAAGTAGAAGGCTTTCGGGTTCTTCGATCTCGCCGGCGTCGTCGTCCTCAATGTTCTTTACATTCTGGGAGGCTTGAATGCGGTCATCCTCTGAGAAGGTACGCGAGTGACGCTTCTATTCAATTTTAAAGCATGTTAGTTATAGAAAAAAAAAGTGGTTATTCAAAGAAGATATTGGGGTCGTACTCTTCGGGCATGGGCAAGGAAGTGAGGTCCAACAGGCTCAAGTTTCCGGTTGACTGAAGGAGAGAGTGGGGCATGAACAACGAAATTTGATTCAGCAGACCATCCCTCAGGAAGAGCTGGTAGCGGTTTTAGTGACTTGACCGAGGCCATCGTTGATGTTTTTTGGTTGTGAGATGTGAAATGCGAAAATATATTGGTATTGCACAGGAATGTTGAAGGACTTCTTGTACGAGGGGTTGTTGTGTGCAAAAATAAAAAAAACCTTTTAGTTGTGGTTGGTGTTGGCGTTATCACGTGTGTGGCTATTACTGGTGTGGCTACTGGGAGGGTCATATTCAACAAAAACTTGAACAATATCTGTGGACCGGCTTCGGCGTATCAGTATTTATCTCTTGCCTTTTACCAGAGATAACCATGCGTACGAGCACTACCGGTCCCTACTTAATCTTTGGAAACCCTCAGCGAAAGCGACGCTCGTTCGAACCCTGCTCCTTTCACTATATTTTTTGTTTTGTTAATTTGCCGGATTTATCGCTTCTTGGCGCTGCCGAGGGCACTATCTACAACGGGGTGTCCCGTGATGCATGCAAGCCATCCAGGTGACCGCGTGCTACCTGGGGAAGCTCTTGATAAAGGGTCCAAGGCTGTGGTCCTCCCCTCCTGAAGAACCAACACCTTCGACACTACCATGAAGGCAATACCGTTTGTACTCCCTGCCTTAGTGCAGCTTGCAGTAGCTATACAGCCCTCTGCACTCAGTCCATTGCCCAACCAGCAGCTCCGCGACCTGAAATGGGGGCAACTAAACTTCTTGCACACAACCGATAAGTCAGTTTCACGTCCCGTTAAGCTTCTAGAAGTTCTCAAAACTAACAGTAAAGATAGCCACGGCTGGCATGGAGGCCATCTACAGGAACCGCAATACTCGGCAGATTTCGGGGACTACATTTCGTTTGTTAAGCACATGCGACGAATCGCTGATGAGAAGAATGCAGATCTTTTGGTGGTTGACACTGGCGATCGTGCTGAGGGTATTACTCCCCAGTCTTTGTTATCTTACCCAAGGCTATAGCTTATTCACTGCTTTTAGGGAACGGCTTATGGGATGCGTCAGATCCAAAGGGGAGCTACACAAGGAAGTTCTACCACGAACTTGATGTGGATGTCATTACAAACGGGAACCATGAGTTGTACAACAAAACAACAGCCCAGAATGAGTTTTTAGAGATGATCCCATACTATAATGGAAAATATGTTGCCTCAAATGTCGACATCAACGTAACCGGAGAATGGGAGCCCTTCGCGAACCGAAGCCACAAGTTGGTTACTAAAAACCTGGGATTACGGATCACATCGTTCGGCTTTCTATTTAATTTTACCGGAAACTATAATAACACCCGGGTAAAAGCTCCCAGCATAGTAATCGAAGAAGACTGGTTCTATGAAGCGATCAACGACAAGGATGTCGATCTATTTATGATTATTGGTCATATCGATGTTGAAGATCGTGAGCTCGGTCAGGTCCTCGCAGCTATTCGTAAAATCCACCCGGATATTCCAGTTCAGATATTCGGTGGTCACAGTCATCTCAGGAAATTCGTCAAGTATGATGAGAAATCAACAGCTCTTGAATCTGGACGTTATTTTGAAACTGTTGGGTTTTTGAGTATTGATGGTCTCGTGACTAAGGCTAAAAAAGCAGCATTGTCGCTGAACTTCTTCAGGAGATACATTGATGCAAACAGAGCCGGATATCAGTACCACACAGGTACTGATGACAGTACGTTTGATACTCCTGAAGGACTGAGAATGTCTACAGAAATCACCCAGTACCGTGCAGAGCTGGGTTTGGACCGCTTGATCGGCTGCGCACCGCAGGATTGGTCACTTAACAAGAATAGATATGGTACCTCAAAGAATTGGTATACTTTCCTTGAAGAAACCGTCCTTCCCAAGGTTGTCACGAACGAAAAACGCCACGATATCCCGCGCATAATATTCATCAACACTGGTTCTCAGCGCTTCGATGTCTTCAAGGGCCCATTTACATACGACACTAGCTTTCTCGTCTCCCCATTCACTAGCAAGTTTCGTTATGCCCGTAACATACCCTGGGTATATGCCTCTCAGCTCCGTGAATACTTTGAAAGCGACGCAAATCCATATTCCCACGTCCTTGGAAGTCCTGAGGGTAAAGGCCCGCGCTCATTCGCCCCTAAACCCAACTCTTTCAGGGTGAACCAGTTGAGCCAGCATATCCTTCCAAATGGGCACCCAGCTACTATTGTCCCGGGCTACACAACCCATGACGATTTTGGTGATGACGGAGACGATACAGTTCATTCTCAGATAATCTGGCACTTTTCACCAAAGGTGATCCAAGGCAATGCTTCTTTCCCTGTTGATTGGGAGGCGAGCCCACCTGATGTTGTGGATGTAGTTTTTATGGATTTTATCGGGTGGAATGTTGCGGCGGGGTTGAATGAGCTTTCAGGGAAGAACTTGTATAAGGTTACTGACTTTGAACCCTATATGAGCGAGGAAGATACTATGACGAGGTTGTTGCTGGACTATGTAGAGAAAGAGTGGGAACATGATTGTGTTTAGGGGAGTGGTTGTATTTGGGTGTGTTTTTTAGTAGTGTTTTTGTTGCGATATCTAATTGTGTATTTTGTAATAGTACTTATATAGATTATTGTTTTGATCTAGATACTTTATTAGCGTATATGTAGGACTACCGACTAAGCTTGACAGCTGCTAATATTTATAAGTCGAGACACAAATAAGAAGTGACATTGTTCATACCAGTGTACTTTTGATACCCTCTATCCCAACCTACTATTAGTAATAAAACTGCCCCCCAAGTATGCAGCTCAAAATTGTGTAGATTTCGGGTGGTGTCACCCCCATATTCTAAATAGAAAAAAAACTCTTAAGTTTCTATAACTAAACGAGTAAATAGACCCCTATAAACTACCTAGAAATACACTAGATTTCCCTGGTATCCATATATCTTTCACCATGCTACTCTCCCACCCTCCCACATCTTCACCCTATAGATAGATAGAGATCTTACCACTACAGTAAGAATTTTTAAGGATACAAACAGATCTTAACAGTACCTTAAAACTAGCCATCGCCAAACATGATATTGTAATTTCCTTAAAAGGCCAACTTTGCAAACGGGAGGTTGGGGGTAATTGTTAGAGCAAGTGGTTGAAATTACTATTTTTGATTAACTACTCCCTGGGAGAAGCTGGGTAATGGCCACCTAGTTTTCTCACAGAGCTTATAATATTATAACTAGGAACCTACAAGTATTTAATGAAAAGAATTTAGGTTTCTTGGAAGACGAGTCATATTTCATGACGCAACTTAATATATATGGTAGCCTAAAATCTTTAGAAACGAGTTAATGGATAAGCCCTTAGTGACAAATCCCCTTGATTCTGCTCTAGGTATTTTAAATACTTTATAGCACCGTATAGATATACAAAACCCTAGACTATCAATGCTTTAGGGTAGTTTTTGAACCGCCAGTTCATAGCATTCAGGACAGTGTATAAAGTCCTATACCCAGGTCAGTATTGTTTCATAGGATTCAGTTATCACATCACATACTTCACACATGGTGTTTCTACCCCTGCCTTCTCAGCAATCCTCCAAACATTCCCACAAAGTGCCTCCACCTCCATTTGATCCCCCTTACCCGCGTCATGCATCATACTCGGGATAATCGGTGGTAATCCAATTGTCAAATCCACCATCTCCTTTACCAGAGCTTCTCCATCGGTCTCTACCCCAATTGCATTCGCCGTTTTCGCAATCTCACGGATCACATTACGAACCAGCTCCAAAGCCTCTGGGGAACTCGAGATATAATCATGAGTATTTAGCCCTGTAATTGCACAAATAACATTAAAGGACCCGTTCCAACCAAGCTTGCTCCACCTCTTGACCTGAATATTATCAATAGCCTTCGTTGGAAACCCTGAGGCGCTTAGAAGAACAGCCAGGTACTGGGTTTTCTCCTTATCACTTGGATTAGGCCTATCAAAAACCCCAAGTAGTAGATCCGCAATACTTCCAACCTGCTGAACATGTCCTGGCTCTGGCTGGCTCGCGGTTATATACGCAACACCTGAAATGATCGGGTTATCCGGGAATGTATCACGATAGGGTTGCTCGATACCAACGCCGTTCTGGATTAATACGATAGGAACATCTTTTTGTATTGGGTAGAGGGAGAGAGCTAGTTTGCTTCCATCTGGGATTATTTTGGTTGTGACGATGACATAGTCGAAGTTTTCGCCTTCAATCTCGGTAGGGGAGGATATAACGCGATGAGGACGATAGATGTGATTTCCCCAGTTTACGGTGGTGAGTGTGAAACCAGAGGTGGAGACGATAGAGTAGTTCCCTCTGCAGGCTATAGTGATCTCAACGTTGGCAATGGTGGAGATTGAGAGAAGGTAGGAGTATATGGCGCCAAGAGCTATATGCTACGGGTTTTAACAGTTGAAACCTTGCAAGATGTATTTACATAGAATAGTATCAGTTGGAACTTACTGCCGCCCCCAAGCACGAAAACCTTGATAGATTTCTTATCTGTAGTTGCCATTACTGTAAGTTTGACTAGAGAATGTTGTGTTTTCCCCCCCTAGTGTTTGGCTGTGTGCTGTGATGATTGGAGATACACGCGGTAAACTCCAGTCACCCCCACCGCGGGTAACGATAGGTGAAGCGCCAAGGCTGATTTACGACAACAGTCATGCTGAGGTTACATGTGTTTATGGACATCCAAGGCCATAGGCAGTAACAAAAATAATAATACAGTGATGCGCAGCCTATATTTACTAATAAGATGTAGATTAAGCAGTTCAAAGAGGCAGAACAGAGGGAAATGATCTGGTGCACTCATCTGGTGTCGGCTGATAATAGGGCAATACCGCCAAGATTTCATTCAGCCTCACCACGTGACTGTAAAGACCCCACCATTCCTCAGCTTGTGCTGACGGCGACGGTGCACCCCTTTCAGTACCCTTCAGCTGGATCCTAGATTTCTATCCGGCATACCCTATTTGTGAGATAATTACTCGCTTGGGCTTAAGATTAGGTACTGACTCGTCTCTCATACGCACCTTTCCAGGGTCTTGTCTTTCCCCCAGCTGTCCCAGTACATCTTGATGGCGTCTACGAAGGATGTCGAGGTACGGGGCCAGAGTAAATCTATTGGGATCATTGGTATGGGAGATATGGGAAAGATGTATGCACGTGGGATTTCTGCAGCTGGTTGGAGGTCTGTATGCGTTACCTACCCTTCGATCCACACAATTCGCTGTAGGTACATTTACTAAAGTTTTGGAGAGTGTTAGAGTCAACGCATGCGACCTTCCAGAAAGGTTTGAAGCTTTGGGGGAGGAATTTGCAGGTAGATAGCCCTGTTCGTGGTAGATAGTAAAGATGGCCCCATATTGGGGACCAAAGAGTTCACTACCAACAGTTTGTAAGGGAACAAAGATTGACATTCTAGAGAGATTAAAAATATCCACATTTACGTTAATGGTCACTTTGTCGCAAGACAGAGCGACTATATCATCTACTGTGTCGAAGCAGAACTGATAGGCACTGTTGTGGCCACCTACGGACCTTGTAAGTGGCTCTAGAAACGACAAAACAGGTATAGGAAGGCTGACAACAAGGATCTTCAGCAACAAAACTCGGGGCCATAGTTGGGGGACAAACCTCTTGCAAGGCCCCTGAAATCGAAGCCTTCGAAAAGTATCTCCCTGAGGATGTTGAGATTATATCCTGCCACTCGTTACACGGCCCGAGTGTGAACCCTGCTGGCCAGCCTCTGGTTAGTATCTGCCACTCTGAATATTATTAAAACTTCTAAACAAAAGCCTGGGGAAGCTAGGTATTGATAAAGCATCGATCTTCCGATGCCAGTTTCGCACTGGTTGAACAGATTCTATCCTGCTTCCGCTCAAAATTTGTATACCTTACTGCTGAAGAACATGATCGTATCACCGCCGATACTCAGGCAGTTACACATGCGGCCTTCCTAAGGTTCCCAAACCCAACCTATCAAATGAGACTGTCTTTACTAATACAGAAATAGCATGGGGACAGCTTGGCACGCGAACAATCAGTTCCCATGGGAGGTGACGAAGTGGAGTAGTGGTATAGAAAACATCAAGATAAACGTTACGCTCCGAATCTATAGCAACAAATGGCATGTGTATGCCGGTAAGCACCACCTTTACTCAGCGCCCAATGGTGAGCACAGTAAGGAATTGACGATTACCGTAGGGCTTGCGATCCTAAACCCGGCCGCACAACATCAAATAAGGCAGTACGCAACTTCTGTCACCGAACTCTTCAAGCTCATCCTAGAAGGCAAGCGACATGAGTTTGAAACTCGGATTCGTGCAGCCGGGAAATTTGTCTTTGGAAAGCAAAAAGACGAATTGCTTCTCCGCGATGATATTCTTGATCAATTCTCACTCAGTGGTGTACCAAAGGCAGAGAGAAAGCCGAATAGCCATCTGTCTCTACTAGGCATGGTTGATTGTTGGTGGAAGTGTAATATTGTTCCCTATGATCATATGATATGTTCTACTCCTGTAGGTGGCTTCTTCTCTCACCTCCCTTACCAATCACGGTCTCATAAGACTAGATAGTGTCTACCGCTTATGCTTATATCCTTTGCCATCTTGTTTGGTAGTGATAGCTAATCTAGTGATGACACTACTAGTTATTTCGGCTGTGGTTGGGCGCGACTGAATATCTATTTCGCCAGCCAGATCTTCTGGATGACTGCATCAGATTTGCGCTTGACGATGATTCTTTCAGGTCAGACGATTTAGAGTTTACTTTTGCCGCACGGGTACGTAATCATATCAATCCTCTCAAATATCTTGAAACCCACCCAATTTCACAAAAGAAAGTTGTCCGCCATCCCTTGCCGACATAAAATGCACCGGATAGCCAGATAGCGAATTATAGACCTTTAATTAGTCTGAGGGAAAAAAATTAATTAAAAAAATAGGGTTGGAGCGACGCAGTTTCTTTCGGGGATTTTAATTCTTATCGGAAACGATTCGAGAAACCACAAGCATACTTTGCTCCCAGATTCCCGGAGGCGACAAAGTTAGGTAATGAAATGATCAAAACTATCCTCCAGAAGATGACGGTTGTGGATCAACCTAAATAATCTCTCGGGGAGCGAAAGAAAAACGGAGGGGGGGGAAGGAAATGATATTTCACACATCCTCGGGATGAAACACTCCAAGACTTATGAATTTGGATGTCTTTTAGGAGTTTGTTAATTAGCTACTGATATCTCCCTCTATCATAAAAAAGATACTACAAAATTTACAACGCCTTCATGAAGTACATAATGCGAGCTACGAAAAGCAAAAAGGAAAATTAGGAAAAACAGTAGCGAACGAATATAAAATCCATCCCCAAATTACAAGTAGTTCGTAGACGGTTTTCAACTCCATTCTTGTTTGCGGGCCGACCGCCGCGTCTGATTGGTATTATATGCTGGGGAATAATCCTTCTGCTAAACACCAGTGTAAGTCAAGCGCCCTCTTCTCCAAAGAAAAAAAGAACAAATAAAAGAAATCCTCTCTTTAGCCTCTGAATTCCTTAAACAGCCAAAGAATATAAAAGTAAAGGAGGATATCTATAATCAAGCTTCATACCAGGCTGCTGAAGATGAAATGTAGCAAACCAAGGATTAGATTTCAAGAATGACGGACCTCACGAGATCTTTCTTTTAATAGGTAAAAGATAGCATAAAGCGTCGCCATTATTGCGACGATGACTAAATATGTGATGACCCAGCCTCTAGGGGCATTAGAGAGTTCTGGGCCGAGTCCAATTCCACCGTTTACAATACCAAGGACAATGACAAGCCGTCCAAACCAGATATGTCCGTAAGACCAGACAGACCGCTTTCCTGTCTCAAGGAATTTTTTGTGGTGTAGTTGGCCGAGAACTGCTTGCAGTGGTAGAAGGCAGACAATGATGACGCCCATTACTTGGTGGTAGGTCCTCCAATGCTAATTGATATCTGATTGTCAGTCATTTACTTTTCTCTCTGCCAAGTAAAGTAGCTTGCTAGAAGGGTCTAGATATATTGGTGAAGAGGGTGCGATTTTGGGTCTTTATAGCAATTTCTTTTTTCTAATTTCCAAATAAGGGATGACGGGAAATTCCGTACCGTTCCATTGATATCGCATCGCCAAATACCCAAGCCCATTCCTATGAAGGCGAGGATAAGGTTTAAAACTTGAAGGCCACGATGGAGTGCCAATGCGTTCGAAACTCGGTTATTCAACAAGCGGATAAGTGCCGCACCGAATGGAAAGAGCAGCACAAATGTGACCGCCATTATAACACCTAAGGTAGCATACCCGCACATGAGAATATGAACGTATAAAGCAGGTAAAATAACAATTAAATAAATAAAGCGACCTAGGACATGTCCAGACATGCAACTAGAAAACAAATGAGTGACTCAACCCCAGAGGTCATTAACTACTCTTAAGAGAACGTAGGGAGGGAGGGTATCAAAGGGTACGCGAATCTGCAAGTGCAGTTTAAATTACATAAAAAAGTTGTGGAAAACAGCCGCAGCAAGGCTTAATATCATACCATGCGCAATCAATATTCTATCAGCCTTTGTCCTTGGCGGCGCAATAGAAGTACCAGTAGAAGTTGACGTTGTAGTGCCAGTAGTTGAATTTGTTGTACCAGAGCTCGCAAACGGGTTTACAGTACTTCCTCCAGTCGCCGCTACCATGTTGAGTGTGTAGAAACCGTACTGTCTGTGTTGGTGAATTTGTGCATCTTTGGCTGTGGTCGCAATTGCCTCGTTATTGCCAACTGCCCATAAGAAGCTCTCGGCAGTACTAGTGACATCCAGGGAACCGCCGCTCCACTGACGACAGTTTCCACCTGTGAAATTAATGGTTAGAGGCTGGATAAAGGGTAGACATTGTTTAAACTTACATCTAATATTAGCTGTCATGATATTATTTGAAATCCCACTACCTTCCAGTAATTCGTAGTTGACTGAAGATTCAAACTCCGGCTCGAATTCACCGCTATTAATCACCAGATTGATTAGACACTAGTACCAACTTTTAACGGTCGCAACGACAAGAACGGGGCCAATCCATACAGTCCAAGCCTCGCGGAAGCTGTGACATTTCCACTCCCGTTGGAATAAATAACGAAAATCAACGCGCCCCTCATTCCAGTTCCAATTCCAGTCCCAACCCACCCAGCAGATGACGGTCCGTTGAGTTGGAGATAAATGTCATTCCCAGAGGACGGGATGTTGACCTTTACGGAATATCCAGTGGCCACATTATTGGTCCAACTCGCTAACTGAGCGTTGCTAAAGGAGGCTGCTTGATCGTAAAGAAAAAAAACATCAGTTACTTCTGATATTTATGCAAGATTTTGAGAAACTGAAGAGTAGAAAACAAACCAAACGCTAATGTCGAGAGAGCTGCTATTGTTGATTTGAAGGAAACCATAATTTTGTTCGCTCCTTCCCGCTGCTGCCGCGCTTGTCGAGTTTTTATTATTATTTTTATTTGCTGTTTGAGTAACGATCCCGCAGATTACCCAGGAAGGGGGAGGGGCTGAATATGTAGTTTTTATGTTGGAAATAGAGATAATATATAGGGTTACTATGAACAGAAAGAGAGAGAGAGATGAAAAAAGAGAGGAAGGTCAGAAATAATGACCGAGTGCGGATACTGTCGAACTTGTAGGGGTAGCAGAGGAAGTTGGGTGCATTTCATGTATTCATAAGACACCCCGCCGAGACATTTGGTACATACATACATAGGTGTCAGTGTGTTGTAGGCACGACAATAAACCATAGTCAGCACGGGGCGGCGTGCCGCAGCGGTGGGAACTCCAGTCCCAGCCCCCACGAATGATCCTAAAAAAGCAAATCGTGGCTTTTCTGTTTCAGCTAGCACTCGAAATCGAGAGAAGCGAACGGGATGCGAGATGTGCTGTTACAGGATTGACTCGAGTCGATAGCCAGACACCTAGAGTACGTATACGATACTAAATACACATGCTGTCGGTATAAAGCACTTTTGATCAGATAACTGGAGATGGCTTAGAGTGTACCTGACCTGTGTGAGGGGGGGGTGGGTGCTCGCAAGCGCTTCCTCCTGCAAGTGTAAAAGTAGAGTAGGGGCTGAGCCTGTTGTCGCTTGTCACGGTGCGGTCCATTTTGGCTTTTGTGCTCTTAAACTGTGGTCAAAACAGGCTAGTCCTTGTGTAGATTAGCGGAGAGGTCCTAAGAAATGCTTGTTAAAGTTAGCTGGGCAATTGGCTCGCTCAACGCTCGTCCTTTGTTCCGGGATCCCATCTGCACACAGCACGCATGGCTTGTGTAACGTGAGAACTTCCGGCAAATCTTCTTTTTGCGAGCCAATCGTTAGTCCCGGGTATGTTGAGAATGTGCCCCAGGCATACGCAAGCTCCCCATAGAACTTAAGTTTCAAAAACACTGGAAATTGCTAACTGGTAATCCTGCATGGGCTAGGAGCAAGCCCCAACGAGTCAATAAACGAATGAATCCAAAATAGAGACCTCAAACGGCTACTACCGAGAACTAGGCACTACTCTACTACATGTAGTTTCACAACACTTACCTACTTACATACATATACATACGACGGTCCTGCGGTCAAGCACACTTGTATCCATACCAGCAGCATAATCCCCAATCGGTCAATAGCCTCTGGACCAGAGTACATGTGATTATAGATAAGCCAGGTCAACTCAATGATGGACCACCAGTAGATGCAAGCCATTTGGTGAAAGGACTCGTCATCAGCGGAGTAAACAGCCAACTAACCTAAATTTTTTATAGCACGCATAAGTCCTAGGCCTATAGCAATCACATGAACGATATACTTCTAGGAAGGAGTTGCCAAAAAAGGCAAAGCCTCGTAGCCTCATAATTAATAACCTCCAATTGACCCCAGTACCCTATATACTCAATTGAGAGAAATGAAATCCTACATCTATACCCTCTACAAATAATAGTAGCTAGTACCAACGAAACTTTTCATCTTTTAATTCTTCGTACTCCATCCTCACTGCTCTTATACCGTTTTTACCGGTAGTGACCTAGATGAACGGCTAAAAGTCTTAGAAACAGTTAGTTACAAACCTTTCTTTTGGAAAATTTACCGGAACGTACAGAAATCAAATACAACACGATCTTCCTTCAGTTTCGGGAGCCTTTCCTCTTCGCGGGCTTGCTTATATGCCTCTATAAAACTCGAATGGTCACGTAGCTCTATATTCTTATCACAATCTTTATAGACCATAGGCTCGATACGGCAACGCTCTAAAGAACGGAAATTGGAGTCCTTCCAGAAACTACCGCAGATACGGTAGGGCTTCCAGCAAAGGTATGAAACATTAGTGCAGTATTCGCGAATCGTAGTGCAAAGATGACACTTTGTAGGCAACATTTCATCTTGCGTGGGTTTTCCAAATGGGTCAACCCAAACATAGTAGATGAGACGAGTGATCTGGCCTGGATTTGGAATTTTCTGGATTGCATACGAAAACCCTACTAAAATATTAGCTATATATGATCATGAGACTTTCTCTATCTCACAGTACCTCCTGAGGTAACTAGTTTGCAATCGACAACCACAAGGGTCGTCAAGTTTACCAACTTCTGGCAAAAAATAGTAAGGATCCTGTCAGAAAGCTCCGGAGCTCGTTCCATCGTCAGCGCCTTTAAATATCTTAAGCCAGCCCCTCTCGGCGGGTAAAACTTGGGTGATATCTTAAGGTTGTCGAAGCTTGTTGCGCCATTCTCTTGGGAGTGGAAAATTCGAAAATTTTCCAGATTTGGATAATTATTCAGATTTTTCCAGAGATTGCTAGCCACAACTCCCTTGCTGCTATCGTCCTTTATTTGCATTTCCCTCATCATGGGGAATTTTGAAAGAACTAAGTTAAATCCTTTTATAGCACCATACATGCTCACTGACAGTACTTGAAGTTCAGGGCAACTCTCCATCATTTGAGCAAACAGTTGTGCTAATTCACTAACCTTTGGCATCTCCGATAACTCATGTTTTAGAAGACGCCTGTCATGGGCCATGTATGACGCCCCACCATGTATGTTTACCTTGATAGCGCGGACCATCTTACCCAATTCCTCGTCTTCGCTGATGGTCCGGACAAATCGTTTGAAGTTTTGGAACTTATTCAGATTGACGTATTTGCAGACAATCTGCTGGCCCAATTGACGCCAATAATGGCAGGTGCGGAGGACTGCCTCAAGACGTCTGTATCTTGTTACGGTAAAACTAGCATCAAACCTGAAGCTGCTTCCAATGTGTACATTTTTCGTTTCCATTTGATCCTCTGGCATGAGGCCATCAGCGAGATAGCTAAAAACCATCTCTAGTACATCTTGAGGCAGCCTTCTGATACCGGCACACTCATCAAGATATTTTCCGATATGGTTCCCGTCAGCTCTGACCATTACCGATTTTGGCCCGTCGAATTTCGTTACTTCGATAGGATCTTCAGGTACCAACTCTACTCTTTCAGTCTTTTCATTCAAGGCAACTCCTCCTGGGGTACGCTTTTTGCCTTTGCCCTTTGGAACTGGCTTTGTGGGTTGAGCAGCTTCTGCCTTCAAAAATGGCCTAATAGACACACCTCCACTATCATCTTGGTCTTGCGAGTTTCTAGCCATCTGAGTTTTTTGAGCACGTTTTACCGTCCCTTTGCCCTTCTTGGGTGCTTGTAGCCTTTTCGTGTCTTCAATAGCCTCGTCATCAGACCACGATTTGATGATCCCTTGGTAATCCCATTCACCAAAGCTATCAGCGCGGATGCGTTCTTGTTTAGGTTTCACCTTCTCAATACTCTCACTGCCTATTGGACAAGCATCAGGTTTATGGCACTCTTTGCAAATCCAACAATGCACAGATTCTGTCTCTGGTTTCGCAGGTCGAAAGGGCTGTATAGGTGCTTTTTCTTGTTTGGCAGACCAACAAGGTGGTATAGGCTCCCTCCCTGGTTTGGTAGGCCATGTCGTAGAATTTTTTTGTGGTGGCTTGTTTCCAAACGAAACCCCTGGTGTCCGAGGAGGAGGGGTCGCTCTTGCGGCTTGATGATATTTTACCAATTTGAAAGAATTGGAGTTGGGGGCGGGGTTGGTGACGGAGACGATGACGGAAATAGTGGCTATGGTTGGGGCTGTGGTTGGGGCTGGAGGAGTAGGAGGGGGGGTTGCCTTTGCGACTTGTTTTTCTACTAATCGATTAGGGGCGGTGGCTCGAGCACGAGGCGGAGGAGGTGGTGGTGGAGGCGGAGATGGTGGTGGAAATTGTTGAGGCGGAGATTGTGGAGGTGGTGATTGTGGAGATGGAGATGATGGAGATGATGGAGATGGAGATGATGGAGATGGAGATGGTGGAGGTAGAGATTGTGGAGGTGGAGATGGTGGAGATGGTGGCGGAGTTGGTGGTGAGGGTGGTGAGAGTTGTGATTGGGGTGGTGGTAGAGGTGAAGGTGGAGATAGAGGTGGAGATGAAGATGGTGGAGATGAAGATGGTCGAGATTCGGGGGGAGGAGGAGGAGGAGAACGGTGGTCTTTCGCGGCAGATTTTTCTTTTGTTGGTGAAACGTTGTTAAGTGACTTTTTAGAGGGTTTCTCAGGGTCAGTAAAAGGGTTTCCTTGATTGCCGTCCTTCTTAAATTATTTTTCATTAGTAAATATCTATATCATATAGTACTGAGGATCCTTACCCAGGTGTCTTCTCGTTTTTTGTTATAATATAACCTCAACGCAGACCGATCGATATTAGGTTCAGGGCTATATCTGATTGGAAGGTCTGAGAAATCCGGTTCAGGTGTATATCTGCCCGTGGTCCGAGAGCGATATGAACCTCCAGATGATTCTGAAGGTGAATAGGAAAAAATTCCATGCAGTTCCTCACAAGAATCTTGGACATTTTGTCGATATGCTTCCGGGTATTGTGAATGTCCGTTGAATTCTAGTCTTCCATTGCTGCCACTGCCATTATAAGAATTCGCTGAATATTTATTCTGGTTGGCTTGGCGATTGTCCGGTCGATATGGAGATCCTGATGAGGGTCCAGCTTTTATTGAAGTATAGCTACTTTCTAGTCTATGGTCCGGAGGCACGGTATTGGCTGGGGCCGTGTTCGCTCTATTGTCATATATAGTCGGGTAGAATTGACTATCCTGTCGCTGAACTTCTGTCCTAGCCCCATTTTGTCTAGGCGTAACCTGATGATTTATATCGTGTCTTGCTTCCCACCCAGGCGTCCGGACATGTTGATTGGGTCTGGATTGTCCTATATTATCTAGCGGACAGTGACCCCTTTCCATCAACATTTGCCTCGGCATAGTCGGAATCTGTGGTTCTGGAGGGAGTGATCTACCCTGTGGAGTACTTCCCATGCCGTTTACTAACATGGGACCTCTCATTGTATTTACCCCAGAGGAAGAATACCCTGATTGAAAGTTTTGGTTAGTTTGTAGCTTCGCACCACCCTCATTGGAACCGCCATAACTAGTTGTATTTCGTCCTATACCAGTACTACTAAATTGTGTGTTTTGGATCGAGCGGGTCGCTAATGCTTGATCTGCATGTACTTGATTGCCCATATACCCCATATTTGTTGAAGTATCATTTCTAGTAGGCGTATAAATAGCAAGATTCATGCCTCTGTTATCATTATGCTGTAGAAATCCAGTACTAGGGGTCGTGTGCTGTGTGTGGGCCCCCCCGCTATGTGAAGGCCTATTATTCCAGAGTTGATTGCCATTCATAATCGAGGGAGTCCCATGTTGCTCTCCCGGATATCCTACACCTTGCGGTATATTGACGTTTGATAAAACAGGCTTCTGATAATCTTGAGGTTCAGGTCTCGACCTAGAGTTATTATAGCCACGAGAGAACCCCCTTCCGTCAGAACCATGATGCGATCCCCTTGCACGAGTATATCCCCTCCCACGAGAAATTCCTCCCATTCGAATCTGGTCTACCATAATTTGGTGAATTAGGTTTCCTGGATCCCCACCCCTACCTCTCATACCTTGATTAAATGGTCTCTGGGTTATACTTTCTGGAGCCTTTCTGTTCCCACCTCCGAAATTATCACCCATACCTTGGGTGAACGATCCTTGGAGACTGCTAGCCGGACTATTGATTGAGCCTAGACTATTTCTATTCTGAGGAGCATACTCAGCGTAATAGGGACTGTTAATAGAAACACCTCCATCTTTTAGTCCAAAGTTAACTCTGTTTGGAGGTCCTGGGCTAAAGGCCTGATGGCTACTTCTAGGGTTACTTGGTGTATGTGAAGTAGCATTGTTATATGCAGCCTGGTTCTGGCCCATTCCCCTATTTGCGTATTCTCGGAAATCGCTATTATCATAGTATGAGTCATTTGGGGATTCATTTGGGCGATTCGTTCTGTGTTGGTAATTAGCTTTATATAGGTGATTGGTAGATGCCTGTGAATGCGAATCATGATTCGTCACTCGCCGCTGTGGCATGACGTCATTCTGGTGTAGAGGCGTGCGAGGAATCTCTTTTTTCTCTTGCTGTAATACTCCGTACCTATTTGGATTGGTGTATGTTTCGTTTGGACCATGGTTCACAAAGTCGTCTCTAGCTAGTTGATTGTGGTTCATGTTCGGTGGATCCCCTCGTCGGTCGTTACTATGATTAGTTTGACCATTTCGGAAACTACCGCCTCGA
Source organism: Verpa bohemica (assembly GCA_033030345.1). Classification (NCBI taxonomy): domain Eukaryota; kingdom Fungi; phylum Ascomycota; class Pezizomycetes; order Pezizales; family Morchellaceae; genus Verpa; species Verpa bohemica. The sequence goes on from JAUFSE010000003.1 coordinate 1,117,119, forward strand.
GTAGGATATGCGGGGATGTGGGCCACATTGGCAGTTGTATCCTTTGTAATGGTGTTTGTAATAGCGCTCCCACATAATTTCCCAGCCGTAACATTGGGGTTGATGGACTTTTCGGTTTGTGGTGGATCAATGTAGTTAGTCAACGGAACACCGCCACCACTCAATTCTGAACTCTGAACCTCTGGTGTCTTGGAAACTCCACGACCTTCATCTCTTGCTACTGAAAGGGATGCCATCGCGGCACTCCTAAGCTGTCTTGAGGCATTTTTTTGGTACATATCACCATTCTCAACCCCCGGTGGGACTGCAGTTCTCACTGGCTGCTCCATAGAAATCTGAGCCTCTTTTAACGCAGTTTGTGACAGGCTATTGCCTAACAATACGTGAAGTAACGGACAACTGTCTCCCCGAGGGCAGGAACCTAAAAGGGCTATTAGCTAGAGCCCTCAAATTCCCCCTATTATGTCTCGGAAGAAATAATGAATGGTGCTCAGTACTTTTCCTTAAGAAAAAATCCCTGCATAGCGGCGGTACTTCGTTGGCCTTAATATCATCGTGCTTCCATTGGCAGCCCTCTTGAGAACATTTTTCTATTTGATTATTAGCCTGTGAATATAGCATAAACCTATGAAGGGTATAAAAGGCTGCAAGTATTTAATGCGCTCATTCGAGCTAGTGATTATGAATACTGAGGAAAGGGTCTGAAGAGTGTGCGAGTTAGTCAAAGGGCTCTTACGAAAAATTAACTTTCTACGACATATCTTAGAGCCGTTACTCCGCTCAAACATCACCTGCTCCGTCTCTCGCTCGTCCATCGTCTCTTGCTCGGCCATCTTAGTAATTCTAGGACCCTTTTCTATAGTGATTAAATCAGCGGGATGAACAAAAGATTGCACTATAGGGAGGCAGATAGTGGCGCATGGTTATAGAGGCAAAGGCAGAGGCTATTTTAAGGCAAACTTCCCAATTGCTTTTCGATGAGAGGAGTTGATGCTTGCCTTGAGGGTATGTAGGTAGGAGAGTTAGCCGGCAGTTTGCAGGTGTGTAATCAATTGAATCGATGAGGAGGTGGCTGTGGAGGAGAAAGAGCGCCCTTGATTTGAATTGATAATTCTAGTGATGGGATGGGATGGAAATGGAAGATGGTATGATTCGCCAGAACTTTTGACGACGGTGGCGCTGATGAAGAGCACCAGGTCAATGAAGTTAGAGAGGAGGTTGAGGGGGCAATGACTAGCAAGGCAGCATCTGGCGCGCTCTCGCCTGAGGAGGATAACCGATGGTGAAACAGCAGCGGTGATGGGGTGTCTGTACTAGCTAGTAGGTATGAAGTGCGCGACAGCCAGGAACCGCGGCTGGGGGGAAAGAAATGGATAGAGGGTTATCCGAAGAGCGGGGTACAGGGTGTAAAAAAATGCAGACAGAGACAAAGTAAGCTATCGCACAGCGATTCTCAGTCGGTAGTTTGTGGGGGAATTGAATAGGATGCCTGAATCTTACACGGGCCACATAAAAACCGTCTTGTCTTAGTTCACTCAATCACTCACATAACATAACGTACATACTGTACCAGTACTTCTATTCCTATGGGATATTGCGTGCATGGCTCCCGCCCCATGTATCGCTTAATACTCCATCCCATGCAGCCAGACTGCGCTATCCCTCTATAGGAAGGCTTCTACTTCGGAGGCCTTCATATCAACCAGCCTCTCTTCAGCCTCTCTCTATTAACGTACTCTAGTGCATGTATGTAAGGGGTTTGCCCATGCCCTGGAGCTAGAGTTCTTTGATGGGTAGGCTATTTATTCCTTCAACTCCCATTGGAGATATTTCATAGCCTTCTCTACCCATAGGGAGTGGCTGCCACAACCTCGCTTATCCGAAACATTGCTCCAAATTAGTATGACACAGCTATCACCCCGAATCCACCAAAAAGCCTTCCAAACATTTCCCACGATACTGATCAGCTATCTATTACTAAGACCTAGCCGAGATACTCAGTGATGACCTAGCATCATAATACCAGTGACCTCCTAAAGCGCTACCTACTTGTCTGGTGATGTGCTTGTGAGCTCACAAAACAAGTGTGCACTATGATTCCACTTCACCTTCAAATCTCTAGTGGAGCTGGTTGTCGTTGGTTGCCTAGTTGCTACCAAAAAATTGGATATTGCAAGCGATGGATCTGGTCAAAAATCATGATGCGGGGACAGTAGAGTATGTGCCTCGCTTGTGAAGCTCTAGAGGCTCTGAGCACGAGGAAATGGAATGCTTTACTGAGTAAAGATCTACTCTGCATGCACGCACACACTAAAGTACATCGACACTTCGTAATGTCCTAGCCTTATTTTCTATGGGTGCCAAAAGCTTGGTAGATTCACGGACCCCTGCTAAACTGTACATACGTATATGTATGTACTTTAGAGCACAGAGCAGCCAGGCTGGTTCCGGCCCATTTTTCTTTTGCCCCTTCCCTCTTCCTCAGCTTAGACGTCTGTCTTTTTGACAATCTTCGTCATTCAATCTGTTTACAATCTTCCCCTCCTCCCCCTCTCCTCTAAATTAAAAATGGCTACCACAGTGACGATTGATAAGATTTACTTTGAAACACTTCTACGGAAGGCAAATGTGAGTGGACCCTAGGGTCTTGAACTTTACAACCATTCCCAGATATACTTTTGTGGTGCTAGACTCTGATATCACCCCTAAAGATTATAGAGTTTATAAATTGTAGACTGATGCGTAAGATTACAGATCCATGGGGGTGAGCCAGAACAAAACATCATTTCAGTGACGAATGAGCATTATGATAAACTGACTAATTCTGCAAAGGAGTACAGTAAGCTTCCTTCATTTCTTCTCCTGTACCTAGAAAAAACTGCTAGAACTCAATTCTAAACTTTATTTGTTACTATGATCTACCATGTTGACTGAAAGTGACTGGCAATTTGAATATACGTAGAGGCCCTCTGTACTGCTCTTACCCGAGGAGGTGTAAGTATAGAAAACTTTAAGGTCTCACCATCTTTCCCTGTTATCCTACTGGTCTCTACTAATACCATATATAGCTTCTTATCAATGCTGGAATCGAAGAAGAAGAAAGTCAGGGCTCCTTCAACCGCACCCAGAACGGCCACATAAACCTGCAGACCCCTCCCCACACTGAAGCTTCGCATTCTAGCTATAATTTACTCAGTCGTCCTCATCCACCTTCCGCTCCATCCTTTCGCACATAGCCTAGCCAATATACGAACCACTCGCAGACCCGTAATCATGGGAATAGTCATACCCATTATGAGGATATAGGAGATGGTAGTGAGGGAAGTAATGGAACAACTAAGCAGGATATTCAAGAACATAGGAGGATAGTGAACGAATACAATGACCAAACAGGCGGGAATAGAACTCTATTCTTTTCTCGCCTCCCAGAAAAGGCTACATATGCTAGCTTCCTAGAAGTTGTGAGGGGGGGGTGCAGTAGTGGACGCTTGGATGAAACCAGGCGATCGGTGTGCGTCTATTTCCTTCTTGCACCCCCAATCTGCGGAGGCTTTTTACCGATATGCAAAGAAAACGACCTATATGTTGATGGGCGTCGGGTGGGTCACCATGTTAATTTAAAATTAGCACGCTGACTAACGATAGTAGATTATTGTTGAATGGCGGGAACCTTCTCGTCAATTCGTTATTCTCCCTAATATTCTTCGTCAAATTCATTCTGGTGCAACACGTAATCTCTATCTAAAGAATATTCCTCCTACTTTAACAGAAGAGCGACTGAGAAACGATCTGGACCATATTGCAAACCTTTCAATCGAAAAAATATTTTTCGAAAAGTCTAAAAATGCAGTCCAGGTCAATTTAAACTCTGTATGTGTGGCTTGTTTTGCAAGAACGTGCCTGAAATCTAGGGCATATTATAAGGGCACTAAGATTGACTTTGGTGTCGATGATTGTGCTAAAAGCCTGTCGGACTTTAAGGCCTATAAACAAAAACAAGGGAAAACATAAGGTTGGGGGGAAAAGTATCCAATAGGTTTGACGCATTAGCAAGCGAGGAAGATGGGGAGATAGGTGGCGATTGGGTTGGTGGTGATACGGAGTGCACTGAAAGTTGGGCTGATAGCATTACGGATGGGACAGAATATACTAGTGGTTATTAGACTCTTCTCTGCTTCTTGGGATATTCTTGTGCCTGATTTCCTTATATCTTAACATTTTCTTCTTATTGCTTCTAGAAGCAACTATATGTTCTATGTTATACCTACCTTTCTCTGATCTACGTATCTATATTTTTACTTCAGTCTCGCCCTTAATATTTCTCCCAGAGCTAAGCACGATAGTGTAGAACTCTTTTCTAACTTTGTTTTTTAATTAGCGAATACCCATTGTTCCTATTCTCGTGGATATGGGCGATAGGCGTTTATATTGTTTATTCGGAGAGGTATTTTTTTAATTTCTTTACCTGATCTTTCAAATCTATATACTATTGCTTTCCTCTATTGCAATTGTGACGAGAGGATTTAAGACATCTCCCTTTCTGTGGTATATAATTTACACGAAGTGCCTTTACTAATATGATGTGAGAAAAAAACTTCTCAACTCATAGCGTTTATAGTCTAGGAATTCTAAGGTGCACTTGATGTATAAACCGATACTAGCTCAAGCACAAAGGTTACATACATATACCTGAGATTTTTTAAAGCCACGAAAGTAACACAATACTACTATCATACATGTAGTCTATTCTTGTTCCCATCTCTAGGTTTGCCTTTCTACGCTGCGTGTAGGGGCTGGGCACGAGACTACATGTAGTCTAGCTATAGAGAGCTTATCGTAAAATTAGAACTAGAGAATTTTTGTCTAATTTAAACTCAAACTATAAGTCGTTGGGAGTTAATTAGCACCTCGGTTATTTATCTCCAAGAGCTAAATACTGGCACAAATACATGTAGTATGCTTTAGGACTTGGCATAAGTTTAGAAAAGACTGAGATAGGCTGAGTCTAGCCGTAATTCTAGAACTAATAAATTTAACAAAACCCTTTATTAGCTTATACCCTTTAACTATTAGAACCAAAAATTAATACATTGTTTGAAGTACCTGGAAGTACTAGGTTAGAAATAGGAACATTCATTATCACTCGGTTTGCTTAGGACAATACTTATGTAATCTTGTCGTTTTATTAGACATGCCTACATACATGTACTTAGGCCAAAATTAAATACCGACAGGTTTTGTGCCCAATTTGTATGGCGTTGCAACGAAGTGAGGGGTAATATTTGATTTCGTCCCAATTACAGTACGATATTACTGTAGTATTCTAAGGAGAATATCATATTAAACCAGGATTTGAAGAATGCTGTAATACTCTTGTATAATTCTATACTATTGCTACAGAATCTGTACTGTATTTGGAAAAATAGTGTATCTAATCCATCCCTTCTTTTCGCACTGTAGTTTTGACAAGGTTGCAAATTACTTTTAGCTTAGAAAATCAGTTTTTATCATTGATAGTGATTTAATTCCATATACATAATTATATTTAATATATTTAATATGGGTAAATGAATGTATTAATTAATTCTTTGCTAAAGTATGATTTTATTATATGTATCGAATCTTTCCTCTTAAATCCGCCGTATTATAGGATTAGTCACAAGAAATACGAAGAGTCTTTCAGATACATGTATCCTACGCCATTTTCAACCCCTCAAACTTACATTCACAGTAATAAACTCAGAAACAAAAGATTGGGGGCATAAAAAAAACTACCCCTTCAAGTCTAATTAATAGTGGCAACACTATGGACGGTTATTTGTGGTGCGACAGCCTCTTACCGTATTCAATATTGCCGTGACCATCCTCGGCCACTTCGCTATCAATACAAAGATATAATAGAGCGCATAGAATCTCCACTAATATACATACTAAGCAAAATTAAGCCTCTTATTAAAGCCCTATTACTACACAGTCTAATTACCCAGTCTAGTAATACCATATATTGAGCTCCCAGGTGGATGCACGAAACACTACTAGTAGTCAGAATTTTCTTAGGGGTATTAACATATATATATAATTGAAGGGGGATCCCTATTGAATAAAAAATAGGCATATAAAGAGTTAACAAGTTTCCAATTCGCTAGTCCCTATGGATCATTATCTTTAGCATGGAATAGAAGATCTCAATGCGAAATCAGTAAATAGTAGCTCTAGGATAGATTGATTAGATAGAGTAGATAGCCGTTAAAGTATTCACTACATGTAGTTATAATGCAACTATTTGGCTGCATATCTATTTCGTGATATATAAAAAATACACCAAGCTCCTGTAGAGGATGGGGCGAACCTGGGTGCCCGAAATAGCTATAAATTTACTGGTTTGGGTGCACCGGCCAACATAAATTGGGGATATAGCATCGTAATAGACTAGAAATAGGGGGTTGACGTATCTCCGATAACCATGATGGGCCCATAGTTTATACTTGTCAGTGGTATTATCTCTTACCATAGGATAACCGATGTTCTAATCGGGAATCGAGATATATTCTGTCGATGTACAATCTGTAATCATCACCAATCGGCTACCACCTCACTTAAACCGTTATCAATAAAAATCGTCCCACATCAGACCATCCCTCGGCCGAGATTTTCCTTCCTTTCATCCCAGATAGTTTTCCCCGAGCAGGAGCAAACCTAGAGTACCGTATTAGTAACCAGCACCACTTAAACAATTCCTTGGTGTCAGAGATCTCGCATCTCCATTCACCCGAACCACGGCCATTAAGCCCTTAGTATCTGAGTAAGGGACTCTATGAACCAGAAAAGAGAATTCCTAATACAAGGGGTATGGGGTATGGGGTATGGGGTATGGGGTATGCGCATACCGTTTTCTCGTTCTCCCATATACCGGCACTCCTTGCAATAACACCGACGATCGTGTCCGGATCGTTTTTGGTGAACTTTCCTTCCTCCATGTACCTAGATACTACAATACTCCTTCCAATCAACTCCCACACCTCTACCGGTTTATCTAGCAGCACACTACTGGCACCGGTCAAGCCCACTGCAATCGTCCCAAGCTGGCCCCGTGGTGGTTCACTACTCCTAATACTACCGTCTTCCCAGATACTACCCGTTGAGGCTGCCCCCTGTGATATATCCCCTGTAGCTCGTACTGTGGCGTGGTATATGCCCGGTGAAAGCCCACGGACAGTAAGGTCGATGATCGTGAGCTTTGGTGAAACTTGAACCACACGTACAAGGCCACGAACGGGATCGGCAATATTTGGGGTATGTGTTTCTAGGATAGCCACAGCGGCACCTGAGCCCAAGTTAATCATACTTTATCCTTGCATAAATATCATAAAATACATGCGATGAGTATCGGTGAAGTAGCGTACTATTGGGATTTCCGCTTCCACGAAGGATTGCATCCCTTCCTGTATTCTGGATTGCTGCAACTATTGCCGAAGGTGCAGCTAGGGGAGAAAGGTTAGTATTGAAATTTCTTTCTATATAGAAATAATAGGGATCCATATAACATACCCGTTCCTTCAACCGTAATTAGTTGCTTCGTAAGATCTGCATCAACATTTAAGATACCTTTTCATAATTTACTATTAGATTGAGCCAACCACAGCATTACTATGTAGACAAAGCAGATTTAAGTAATTACCGGGAAGTTTGTGGAGTGATTCAGAAACATCCCTAATACAAGACTCGCATTCTAATGGGACTGCAAAAAGGGTCTATTAATTGAGTGTCTTTATCAGCTAACTAGACTTATCAATGAGTATATATATCAGTAGAGGAGAGGTAGAACCTTAAATGGGTGAATCATGATTGTACGGGTATAGAGAAAGGTCTTTGTCACCGGGTAAACATAAAGTACAGTTACAGTTTAATGATGAGTGAAGAGAGGGGGAAACGAATAAACTTTATTAATGAGGGGCAGTAAGCAGGGAGTAGGGGGGGGGATGATTATAGTACGCCTCCGTGACGTTCATCCCTCAGGGTGGTGTTTGCTTGGTAATCCCGCTGTCTAGTCCTGTTTAGAATCGGAAGTTGTTTGACACCCAACGCAAAACTTCAACCCCCACGATTCCTGTAGCAGCACACAATAACCCTCATCACAATGTCAGCTAATATTGGTAGGGTGAGTACCACGCCCTTCTCTTCGCTAAATATTTTAGAAGATCTGCTAAAATGACTGAGCTAGACCTCTCTCGCCTACAGTCGCTCATGGCATCTTGTCGATATCGGCCATGATGAGCGGGCCTTCGGTCGTATCGCAACATCAATTGCCCAGACCCTGATGGGCAAGCATAAACCTATCTACGACCCGAGTAGTCAGTACCCCCGACATCTCCATCCATTTCCCCGGAGCAGAGATGCAATTCATTCTGACGGATATGTGGTGGATTGCAGCGGACTGCGGTGACTACGTTGTGGCTGTGGGATGTGCATATCTCAAGACTACGGGCGATAAGCGTAACCTAAAAAAATACTACTCTCACTCGACAAGGCCTGGCTCTTTAAAGGAAATCACTATGGACAGGATGATTGCAAAGTATGGTGGTGCTGAGGTATTGCGAAGGGCTGTTTCAGGGATGCTGCCAAAGAACCGACTAAGGGATATTCGGCTAGAGAGACTAAAAGGTCAGTCATCAATTCTATTCTATCCGGTATCGTTTGTTATATATGGCTATACTAGGTTTTTGCTAACAAAAATTTGGACAGCTTTTGATGGCTTTGGTCACCCATACAAAAAGAATTTGGTTAGGTTCAATGACCCTTCACATGCATCGAACTCCAAAACACCAGTTACAGATGCTATCAAGAACGAGTTATCACAGCTAGAGGCTGCAACATCATAGAGTTTATGTCAAATAATAGTTATATATATAAAACCAAGAGACTTCTCTACTGGCCTATGGAAAGACGCAGCACCCCATTAAAGACAAGAAGCAAAACAAGAATATACTCCGCGCCACGAAAGTTCCGATATATCTAGAATCATTTCCGCATCATTACGAAGGTTAAAAGGAAAACAAAAGACCACACAAGATCCCCGAGGAAATCTATACTTGTACAAATTTAAAGCTTTGAGAGAACCTTCGAGGTGTCTGGCCTCGAAACTGTGCACTTGATGAGCCCGTTGGGGTTAGACTGTGGTGCATAAACCTCCGCATCCTTTCCTGTGTTCTTCAAACCATTGAACCATTCAAGATCTACATATTACTTGTTAGCCCTTATACATACCAGACCCAGCGGTATACACTTGCGCGTGTAGCAGAAGACCCCCGGCGAATGTTACAGCATCTAGTTCCTGATGTGTTTGCTGGTTTGGGGATACTTGCTACTCGCGCAAGTATTCTAAGGACAGTGTAGACTTACTAATCTCAAAATAATGCTTATTCGGGAGCGAGTAATCGACATGATTCACCTGGGGAACTACAGCAAGAATCTGGTCCGCCATCTTGTACATAGTAGCCTGGACACTAGCGCTGTTGTCCTCTGCAAAGGTCTTTAAGGTGATGTTTCGTGCTGCATCCCATGCGGCGTCAAAATTCGGGATGAGTTTCTTAACATCGTCCATCGTTTTAAATAAACTCCATTCCCAAGTAGCGTCTACTTCAGTGCTCAATATCCGATCCCAAGTTTCGCCCAGAGTTGTGTACTCGTTTCGTACAAACCCATGGAACGCAGAGCCAGTACTCTTCAGCACTAATAGTCCTTGGATTCCAGACCTAATGGTAATGCCAACTCCCCTCTTGCAAGTGACCTCGACATTCCTAGTTTCCGCACCATCACGAAGAAAGGAGTGTGGATGCGGCTTCCCATCAATGTTCATACGTGTCCATCGGTGGGTGATAACCTTGACATGGGCGGCATGAATGTGCGGGTATTTTGCTGGGAAATGCGAGGCCACGATGGAACCAAAGAGTTCTGGTGGCGTGACTGGGTTTTGTTTGGCAAGGACTGGATCTCTAAGTTAGCGTGCTGGAGCATGTCCTAAAGAAACATCTACTCACCAAAAACAGTGTTCTTCATGGTATCGGTTGCAACCACAACACTATTATCTGCTTTGATATAGCTATAGTGCCTGTTAGATGGTGCATTTTTCTATACAGGACTGATGAAGCTTACGATGACTGAATATCACCCTCGAGTAGAACACAAACTGTCATTTCTGTGACGGTATGAGTCTTCGTAGCTTCATCACGATGAACTTTGTAAAGGCGGATGTTGTCCTAAATGTCCCACAAGGTTAAGACACACTCCTACGCGTTTGAACTTCTATTGATCACGCGTACCTTTCCATAGCGAGCTGCAGAAACTTGGGATGCCATTGTTTAGGTTGTTGATAGAATAATTGAAGTTTTGTGAAGCTGTAAGATAAATGGGAGGAAGCTGTTTACTCTTGCTTGTCTAGGGGATGACCCAGTGTTGTGGGAAACCAGGGTGTTATATAGCTTATCGGAGCTCTCTACATATCCATTATCTTGGACACTTTAGAGGAGGGCATAAACACTAGTAGTGATCAGCGACACATGGACAACTAAAATGGTTTAGCCGTATAGAGTAACCTATTGATTTCCGTGTTTTCTAGTTACTGTTACGTCTCAACTTTTTCTCTCTCTTGTTACTTGAGGCGGACCGGTACGCTCGGCTCGGAGATGCAATGCCTTCGAAGAGGCATCGTACGGCAACCGTTCGATGTAACCAGGATTTCAGGCGGAGGTAGCCGTACGGCGATCCCCGCCATATCAGCGGACACTAAAGCCTCTTCCCCAGCTATTTTGCCGATCCCATAAGAAAACTTTTTTGCTTCTTAGCCTCCTATCTCTTTCTATCTAAGTCATCTATTTTTTTTTTGTAGGGCTGCTATCATCCTAGAGAAACTGCAAAGGGCTACTACTCTCGGATTTGAGGGTCGTACCTAGCCTCGGCCATATGCGATAGCTTATAATTTAGTAGTAGATAAACTTTATTATGAATTCATTCGCTTATAGGACCTCCGGCCTTCTACGATAGGATGGCTCAACTTGGTTGGCTCTGCAAAGCGTGAGTAGGAGAGCCCCGATGACAGGCGGAAGAGGTGGGTCTGGACAGGCTCAAACACCCTGCCACACCGGGAATGGGAATCAGCCACAGACACAGAAACTAGAAGTGACTATTAATGGAGATGTATCGGAATTGTAAAAAAGTTTGTAGCCCTTCACGATGCTTCCTTTCGAGTTTTGTAGGAAGTTGGTGATGTTCGACTGGTATGATCGGTTCCACTTTGAAGATCCCCCATAGCAGATATGCTGTCGCGGCTACTTTGAGCAGTCTTCAGCGTTGTCCTAAACCCGACGCCCCCAGCCTCAACCTCAACCTTAGCCCCACGCCATCCCCCTCCAAATCCACCCAACAATCGACCCCGCGTCACCCAAAGCTTTGACGCACTCAAGCTTTGGACGTCGTTTCATTTGTCCCGTGAACAACCCCGTTCAGTGACTACCTAGAAACTTCCTGTCTAGAAGCTCGGGCTATTACGAACGTTACTTTCTATCAACTGTCACGGAAGACCGAAACGTCATACATCTCCCCCACCATCTCCCACGTTACCCCGTATACCCATGCCCAGGCTTCAATCGGAAGCTTGACCCGACCCTGATTCGAACAGGTGCTTCATGGGAGTGCAAACCATGTCCAACGTCTTCACATCATCACCAAAGTCGGTATCTGGAACTGCATCTCCCATACCACGGCTCCGAGGTGCCAGTGGAGGTGATAGGGAAGTCTTGCTTCAACCTCGTACCAATGGCATCCGACCAAGTGCCAGTTATGGAGGTATTGTCGGTATGAGTGTTGGGGGTACGACTTTGAACGGGCCGGGAAGCTTTAGTACAAGCTTGAGGAGTTCAGCTGCCGTGTTGGCACCAAGCACTCTTGCAGGGACTAGTGATGTTCCGAGTCCAACGAGTCCATTATCTTCAGAGAGATTGGTAGAGGAGCTTACCGACCAGCTTAACAGAGCTATTAAATATAAGGAAGGGGCAGAGAATCTATTGCAGGTTTTGGATTCAAAGAAGGAGGCAAAACAGGCACGAAACCAGGCAGAGAAGGAGTACAATGCTAGGAATCAGGAGATTACGCAACTTAAAACCCAGATCGAGGCGATAACAAAGCCGAAAGACATTCCAAGGAGACCACGAGAAGGGAATAAATTTCAAGGCACGCCTATACGGCCAGACGAGGCAAATGGGCTCGCTATCTTAGGTTCATTAGAGTGGGATCCAGGGAGCGAGTCACCAACAATAACCCTCACAGAGTTACTAGGGGATTTGGAGGAAAAGGACAAAAAGCCAGAGTATTATGTGGACAAGGCAAATAGCCTGGTTATGTTATTCAAACGGCATCCAAATCTCAAGTATGAATTGTCGTGGTCTACTTTTGGGCTTAGAGTCCAATTCATGCTTCTTCATGAGGCCAAAGAGGTGGTCGCGGCTGGTTACCGTATAACTAGATACGCTATAACCGATCTCCGCTCATTAAGAAGTATCAGAAACCTGCGCACCGACTATATCACCATTGGGTAAGACATCACACAGCCAACTCTTATAATATGGAACGCTGAACACGGTTATCTAGCTCTTTGATCAAAGACTCGAGGGCCAATGTTGAACGCGAACAAGCATTGAAATTTGTACGAGCATTTATAGAAGTCCCTGGAGGAGTTAAGGAAATATCTAGAGGCATTGTGAGAGGTATTGTTGCGTGTGCAGAACAGGTTGATGATAGACTACGGGGTATATCCATGGAGACTTTAGCAGAAATTTGTGAGTCAAACCCTTAGATATTATATAGATTCGATATTAATCAATTATATAGTAATTCTCGATCCATCACTTGTTGTGGCTGCGGGAGGCGTCAGAATACTTACCCAAGTTCTTTCAGAGGGACCTTACGAACTTTCAGATACAATATCTTTAGCATTTCTGTATTTATTGGATATGCCTGCTTCGAGAAAATATATACGTCCGGGGAATGATATAGAGGTTAGTCGTATGCCTTTTTTATATTTTCTTCAAATATCTAATATTAATATCCCTGGACTCCAAGGTTGTCTTTTCAGTGTTCACGGATTGCTATTCAGTAAAAGTTCCAGTGCCAGAAGAAAGACTAAAGTCTAGCGCAAAAGTTATTAGCTGCATGCTCAAGTCATGGCCAGGTACGCAACAACAAGAACTAGTTAGGATGATATTCCTCTTTTCTAATCATAGCTATAGGCCTTCTGGCTTTAACAATGTACAATCTACGTGCACCACGATCTCTGGTTGATGCGTTGTTTATACCATCTCCTAGCGTTAGGGTATTTTATCCCCTATGGTATGGAGTTTCTTGGGGCGTGCTAATAGATTCTTAAGGATACAATCTTGGAGTTATTTTTTGATATCTTTAAAATAAAGCCTCCTTCATGGTCTTCTAGTTTTCTTGCTGGCCGTCGACTTACGAGTAAGTGCCACTAATGTTTTATAGAACCCCCCATAGTAAACCCCATATTTGCTAATTTAACTTATAGCGTATGGAAGAGTGGCAAATCTCAAATCGGAAGCTTACCCAAAGCCTATAAGATCTGAAGGTGACAGTAATCACGGAAATCTAGTTGATCACTTCACAGCTCTATTACTCGCAGTATTCTTTGAAGCTGGTCTACTAAAAGTTAGTTGCCTGAGTGTACTAGCCGGACACACCACTAATTCGGGTATTTAGGCCCTAATGGCTTTAGTTGAAGATAACAGCGACCCAGCCATAGTCAGAAAAACCACACTCCTCCTTGGAGAAGTTCTGAAACTAGCTAGCCGCCTACTTCCAAGTACTTATAGCGCGCATCAACAGCTCCTGCCAGACCTTTTCCAATCGGCAGCAAAGTTTGGTATCGATGGCCGATTCGCGGCTTCTTCGGCTGTTTACCAAATTGATAGTCTAAATAGGACGCTCCATCGCTCTTTAGCAAGTCAGACAGCTCAACGTACCTCTCTCGACGAAGAGAAAAGAGGTCAAAGACAAGTAGAACTTAAATTAAAGATAATCATGACTATCGATGAAAAGCACTTTTCACAGCTGATTGTTGAGAGTGGGGTATAGTTTCGGGTCTAATTTTACACTAGTTTGTAACTTATAACTGATCAATATCTATAGGTCTTGAATACGAAAAGCTACATAAAGTGGAACTGGGACTCCCTAAACGAGATGATACAAGGCCCATTGCTCAATCCAAAGAGGCTAGAAGAAGCTATTAAAGGGACTAAATTCATGAAAAGGTTGATGTCTTTCTACCGGCCCTTTAAATATAAATTCTCGGATGTCAAGAATACGAAACCCAACCAGCGGTATGTTAGAATAGGGTGCACCCTATTCAACACTCTTCTACAGACTGCCGAAGGTGTCAAGTATCTTAGCGAGAACAAGATACTAAGACAGATTGCTGAATGCTTGGCGCAATTGGACCGAGTGAGTTTTTGAGACCGAAAAAATTCGCAGTCTTATTAAAGTTAATAACCTACTAGATGAGCGGAATTACCTCGCCTGAACCACTTTTTTCTACCTCACGATTAGCAGACACTCTGAGTAGTGGTTATTTCGCTATGTTAGGAACACTAAGTAGTGACCCGAAGGGTCTTGGGTATGTTGTGTATTCAGTATTCATGGGTGTAACTAACTCTTTTTCCTTGCAGAATGATGGAGCGCTGGCGCATGTTCAACATGTTTTACCATATTAGCGACTTACCCGATAGACCAGACCTAATGGAACTCTTTGTCCTAAATATGGACTTCACTTTGTACAGAACCCATGAGACCATATATTCTGTTCTACTATAATATTCTAATTTGTGTGATAGGGAGGGGCACCCCCGGATAATCCTCGGGAAAGTTTTAACAGCAGGGCCAAAGGTAAGTTTTCTAGTCACGACCTTCCTAGTAAAGTTTATCTAACACCTAATAGACCGCACGGTTATTTGCTACTAATCATCTCCGAAGTCTTATATCTACTACATCCGCCGGAAAGACACCCTCGCAAACCCAGCAGAGCAACGAGACGGCAGAATGGGCAATAGGACTACTCATGACCCAGCTTTATGATCCCGACGTTGAAGTTTGCGAAACTGCTGTGAAAATTCTTGAAGAGGCGTGCAACGCGACGCATAATCTGGAGTATGTAGTTAAACGCCGACCACAGCTTGATCACTTAGGTGAAATCGGCGCTCCTCTATTGTTGAGGTTAGTAACCCCTCCCGGCGTAAAATATTTTTATTGAGTCTTATTCAGGTTTCTATCAACATCTGTGGGCTACCATTACCTAAACGAGCTTGATTACATCAACAGAGAAATGGATGATTGGTTTCATGTAGGTCGTTTTTAGGTCGATATTCCTTTTTGAAAATACACTAACGTTTAGCCAGGGACGAAATGATTCGTACGTTCTAACCGTTGAGGCGTCATTGGCAAGAGCATTTGCAGATGAGGAGCCTGTAAAAAAACGGCCAGGTGATATCAACGCAATAGATCGAGACATGATGGGCATAGTTCCCCCGCACTTTTACCGGGAATTGGCTAGAACAAGCGAAGGGTGTGTGCTTCTGAGAGAAAAGGGTCACTTTGATCAGTTTGCATGGTTCATCCAAAAGCATGGCCTAGAGGATGAGGACTTGGAAATTGTCACTAAGGTGAAAGGGTGTCTATGGGCAGTGGGGAATATTGGATCAATGCCTTTCGGTGCCCCATTTTTAGACGAAGCAAATATCGTCGAGTCAATAGTCAAGATAGCAGAGCAATCCCCAGTGCTAACTCTCAAAGGCACTGCATTCTTTGTTTTAGGCCTGATCTCCAAAACTATGCAAGGTCTAGAGATCCTTCTCGAGTATGGATGGGACGGTACAACAACTACTATGGGAGACTCACTAGGTTTTTGTGTACCATTACAGCTTGGGCGCTTGTTCTCTGTAAGTGCCCCTGTACATTACAATTCCTACATATACACGGTTTATAAGCTAAACTCTACACAGCTCCGACCCTGGATACACACGGGTGACGAGACTAACGTAGTCAACCGACCGTCACCATTATCATCTGTGATTGGCGACGATCCGCTCGATGCAAAGATACTAACAGCAATCGCGAACCTAAACAACCATATTCTAGAGGGCACCTCCACAAAGGAGTTGAACAGGTCAGATATTCATGCCACCTTAACCAACACAGGTTAAACTAACGACTATAAACCATAGGCTGAAAGCAAACCACGTGACACACTTCCAAAACTCAGATCTATACCGCCGAGTGATGACGCTATTAGAATCTTACCGGTATCGACAACATGTTCGGCGGTATATTATTGATCTCTTCGATAAGTCTGTTGTGGAACGGATAGTAAGAGAGGGACGAGCGGAGCAGGATTCTGCAGAGCTACCGCAGCCACCCGAAGACATGCGGTAGTAGTTAGATAGAGTCTTTCCTAGGATCGCTTTCTGGACATTTTCATCTATTTTTTTTCGAGCTTGTAAAATACGAGATGCTTGTACTTTTAAAGACCGCGCTTTATGTGGCTGGTTGGGTTATGGGGGAGAACGGGATCGGCAAAAGGAGGTTTTTTTTGGCGTAAAGTACATAGCTCAATTTCACCCTATCACGTTTCCTAGTCAGATCTTGATGCCAAACGGCTTTTACCCTAGCCTTCAGCAGGAAGTTACGAAAGACGGTAACATTAATACGCTAACTAAAGATAGCAAATGCTATCAAGCCACTCATCAAGCCACATGTTCGGCGAGTCAGAGTTGACACTTTGTGTGCCCATGGCAGACACCCTACCAGCATTCCTGAAATTTCTGCATCAAAAAAACAAACATGCGATGAACGATGGACGATGAATGATGGACGATGCTTTAGAACCCACTCCCGAATGACGGGTCGATTTCGGGTCACTTACATTAAAAGACGTTTTCTCGACTTGCATAGGATAGAGTAAAGAACCGAAGAACGATGTGCCTTCTAGATCAAGACCAAGCATAGATGCCCTTCTTGAGAGGTGACCGAACAAAGGAGAGGAGAGATCGACGCATACTACATTAAGCGAGCTATCGCCCAATCCCTAGGGTTGGTGGCCGAATGAATGACGCGCAGACCGTGTTCACCAAAGAGACATACCTGTTTCATGCGGGACGTACATGCATGATACATTGAACGATATGCCAGCTGTTTATAAAACCTATCATAATTCTAGTTGATCGGTGCTCAAAGGTAGGTTAAGATAGGGGTGGGGTTATTTACTAGGGGGCAAAAAACCCTCCTTCTGGGCTAGATTGCTGTCACGTGGGCTTTACCCGGCTTTTCGCCAATGGCTCACGCTAGTGGTTAATGACGACAAGTAGCTAGGCTCCTGTTTCTGAACCGATTAACCTCTCATCATTCGACAGTACTCCATTATCACCTAGTAACTCAGTCAACACTATAACGGAATTACAAGATTACGAAATCTAGAAATAATGGGATTACCCCCGGGAATCTTCAAAAGCGGTTGGATTCCCAGCCGAGTCAGAGAGTAGTCCTACTCTTAAAAAGCAATTCCGAATTTGTATAGAGATAATACGTACTCCTCTTTACCATCTTCGGTAACAATCTGTGTTATTGCGGATACTAAGTCGCTAATAAGAGTCAAAACACCTTACGGCGACGGATGCGCCGCTAGGATAAGCCCTCAAAATATTTGGGCTAGAGCTAAAATATGATGAAGAAGGTTGCCTATGCAGGGGATTTAACGGACTCATGGCTGGGCACTCTACATAACTCTCGGGTGATTATCTCACCATTATACACCAGTATTTCGGTCCTGATATCTGTCTCGCTTCTAGATGTTTTTATGCCGACTTCTAAAGCCGCATACAGAACTATTCTCGACCTGATTCCATTAGATCGCCTCGCCTGCGCCCCTAGCTCACCTACAATAAGTTTTGGGGAGTATTTTAACGCCTAAGCCCGTAAACTCTCCACCCTACTGTTACAGAGCCGAGTGTAACGGTTAGAGCATATGGTGAAGCGTATATGAACGTCAAAGTCGGTGATGTCTTGTGCACCAGCCGCACAGATGATGCAATCATCTACGGCACGTGTGAAGGGGTGTTGCGATCTGTGTGGGGAGATATAGGTGTCAACGTTTGGGTGTTGCGAAGAACCCTGTACTATGGATTACGAGAGGATCAACACAAACTACACCACCGTTCTCGTCATTTATCACAACCTCCATAGTACTAGTATACAATAACCTACCTCCGGCTTCCGGCAGAATTTCCCTAATTGACAGTTAAAAAACTCGTATTAAATATATAAAAACCAACATCCATATATATCTCAGTACAGGCTAGATCCCGCTCCTCCTCCTCCCCTCCCTAATAGTGTGTACTTAATGTAGTATTTGTGCGCTCGACAGTCAAGCCCACAAGCCTCTCCTACCGAGCACTTAGGAGTCCCACCGACAAATGATCTCCTAATCTCCCTATATATAATTAGTACTATTAGCATACTCTTGTATATAGAAGTATATTAATCTAGGTTAGTTTCTACCGGGTCAAAAGATAGCTATTAAGTAGAGTAGAGATCGAGAGTTGCCTACTAGGTTTGGGGCTTATATACTGCCTTCTCAAAGCCTTGTATCCTGCCGAAGTAGTTGTGTCATTGGAGGTCTGAATGCGAATGAATTCAGTGGCTTTAGAAAAGAACTAGTTTCCATAACAGGACAATGCAAAAACGAAACAAAGCCCACCAATCAAATCGCTTTAAATGCATAGTGCATATGCAGGTTACCTCTATATACTTATGAGATATGTGCCAGTCGTCGCCTAGATACCGATAGAGTACATACATGTGCTCCACTTTTTTAGTTTCTTACAGCTTTGGCGGTAAGATGTAGTACACTTAGAGTATTCACGAAGGCCATCTAAGTATAATGTGGCGATCTACCTACTCTATTTACCATAGGCGGGAGAGAAGGGCAGCCCATTGGAGTTGCGCGTGTTTGGTTTCCAAACGTGTCATAGGGAATGGAGGCTGTGTAGCCTGATACGATAGATAGGAAGACCTTTGGATCCCCTGTATGGTAATGCATGCCAACCAGTTACCGGAGAAGGTGAAGCGAAAAAAGGGTGGGTGTCCCAGAGTAGACCAACACGGCGTGAGTAGATGAAAGCATTGGGCAGAAGGTTATACAGATACAGTAGATATGTCTCTTTGAAGGGGGAGCATGTGCGTGTGAGAGTGATAGACTGTGGTGTGAGCGAAATGTGTGTATGTAGAGTACCATAAGCGTAGTAGTGCATGTAGGCTGGTGTGGTACCTGAGCCTGTTTTGGGGGAGGAGAATATCGATGAGTCGTGTGTGTGGTGTTGCTGGCTCCTAACGAGCTAGGTCTGGCAACAAGACTAGAAAGTCTCGATCGCAGCACAGAGTCCTGATCCGTGAAAACACATCGAACTCTCAATCCGAGATCACGCTTGCTAGGCATCACTCACTTCTTACCACCACCACTACCACCACTACCACCACTGCCACCCCCGTCCCCACAGGTAGCCAGCTGCCACTGACCAGATCAAATGCCTCTGCCCAGAAGGTGCAGCCGGCCGAGTTATCTGTATGGAGAAAGGGCAAACAGTACGTCGTTCGCAGTACTCATGAGGCTCATGAGGACAAAGGAACTACATGTAGATAACAGGGATTTTCTTGGACTCTGGGGATCCAGAGGGGATCTACTACCTCTTCCAGCAGGGAATGGAGAGGGAAGGAATATAGAAATAGGGATAATGAGGTAAGTACATGTGAAGGAAAACGAGGAATTACACTACAAACAGTTATCATTGCACCGGCCTTGCTTTACCTCCTCCTCCTCCTCCTCCTCCTTTTCTTCTTCTCCTATATCACCTATCTCCATCATATCTACTCATCTACGCTTCTATTCATCCCTCCGTTGCCATTATTGCCCTTGTTCGTGGCCTCTCTTCTTTCCATTATTGCTGGTCCAACAGCCTCTTCTCATCGGAGACTCAGTACCAGTGGTCGATCCCCAATCGAGATCGAAGAATTCAATCGGCTCACCCCCCAGTAAACCACCCCCTCGCCCTTCGGGATCATTCTTCCTTCCGCTTACGCTGCTCTCTCCCCTCTCCCTCACTCGCTCATCCCCCAATCCCGCCACTTAGATACACTAGACCAAAACATAGATTTAAATAAAATACACCCCTGGCTCCCAAAGTGACTGGATCTGCCTCACAGCGGTAGACGGCATTTCCCCCAAGAACAGTCTGTCACGTCTCGAAACTGCTAAAAGGAACACACTTCTCCCTACTTTCCCCTTCCCCTCAAACTTATAGCAAATCCGTGTTAAATCCCTTTTGAGTTACCACGAGCCACTAATTGCTCCTACTTCTATTTTGCTTTTCTGCTCATTAAGCCCCCTCCCCCTCCGAGGATTCATTCTTTTCGTCCCTCACTCTTGCTGTTACCACCACCACTATAAACGCCCTCCCCCTCTTTACATTGTTTACCTTTTCCTCATCTGGCCATTACCTTTCTCCCGTGCACTTACACCTCTTGCATGCTGGACAGCAGAGATAGCTTCCTTAATACTGAAAGGCCTAGAACAGCTACCTGTGTTAAATGCACCAGAGCTAAAACGGGGCAAAAGGCATTTGACTAGCCTAGCGATAGCATATACAAATATTCGCAATGGAGAAGGTTTTAGGCTTGGGAGAGTATTCGGAAGAGGTTGCATCTGATGGATTTCATGATGCGCGGGCGATAATACGACTTGCGCAGTGCTCAATCTGCTCGCTACCCCTTCAGCACCCCCGAACATTGCCCTGTGGGAACTCAATATGCCTCCGGTGTTTACCCCAATTCTATCCACGACAGAACATATCCTACCCACCACTACCAGGTCGACAAGAGGGATTCCAATGCCCATTTATGGAAT
The DNA here is from genome assembly GCA_033030345.1 of Verpa bohemica. Taxonomy (NCBI): domain Eukaryota; kingdom Fungi; phylum Ascomycota; class Pezizomycetes; order Pezizales; family Morchellaceae; genus Verpa; species Verpa bohemica. The sequence goes on from JAUFSE010000003.1 coordinate 1,138,129, forward strand.
GTGGGAAAGAGCATTCTGTTGCGGACACTGCGCTAGACGTGACGTTATCAAAAGTTATGGAGATTGTTGAGAAGGAGTTGGGTGGCAACCGGCCGGAAGAGATGCCTGTTGAGGTTAAGGAATTGTTGGACTTTGAGTTGTCGGATTTTGAATCGGATGGAGGTGAAAATATGGAACGGAGGTGGGAAGTGAATGGTGGGCGTTTAGTGGCTATTTATACGCTTATAAAGAAGGCAGAGCTTTTATATGATACAGACGTCACCTGCACTTCACTCTCCACGAATGGTTGCGACTCTGCTACCTATGATCGGGAAGTTTTGCAAACTTTAAAGGGAAAGATTATGTCAGAAATGGAATGTCAAGTTTGCTATGGACTTTTCCTAGATCCCATCACTACATATTGTGGGCATACGTTTTGCCGAAAATGTTTGGAGCGCGTACTCGACCATTCGCGAGATTGTCCTGCTTGCCGGCGCAGGCTGCATCTTCCTAATGTGCTTCCAGCACAATCGAGCAACAAGCGCCTAACAGATATTTTGGTCAATCTGTGTTCCGAGGCCTTAGCACATAGGGCAACAGCTGTTACCATGGAGGAAATGGCCGGTTCTAATGACGATGATTTGACGACACCACTATTTGTTTGTACTGCCTCCTATCCTGGCATGCCAACGCCTCTACATATCTTTGAACCCCGCTATCGATTGATGATTCGGCGGGTATGCGAGAACGGTACTCGAAGATTTGGCATGCTATTACCGAATCGTTCTGGCCAGCCGCAAGGGGAACTTGGCGCAGCACCCTTCATGCAGTATGGAACAATGCTCCAAATTGAGGGTGCTAATATGTACCCGGATGGCCGCAGCGATATTTGGACTGTCGGTGTTTCTCGTTTCAGAGTTAAGAGGTGGGGGATTCGAGATGATTATATCGTCTCAGATGTAGAGCGTGTAGATGACATACCGTATCTTGAGGAGGAGGCCCTAGAGGCTTTGGAGACTTCATTGCGCATACAAATGTCGTCACCAGATCTTTCACCGCCATGGACACGACTTTCAACTCAATCCCTTTTGCAGATTGGGCATAGTTTTGTCGATCAAATGCAAGCAATTTCTGCACCGTGGCTCCACGAGAACAACATTCTTGCTTTTGGTAATCGACCAGATGATGCGGCAATGTTTCCGTACTGGCTCGCAAGTGTCTTACCTGTAGCCGAAAATGAGAAATATCGTCTTCTCGTCTGCACCAGTGTGAGGGAGAGACTTAAGATGGTTGTGGGCTGGATCAAAAAGATTGAGAGCCACCGATGGTTAGTTCTACCATTATTTCCCGCCTAAACATTGTGCTAATCTCCCGATTATAGGTTTTCTCCAGCCACTTGTGCGATTGTTTAAGGCCTAATGTCACACTTTACCGAGAATTTTCTGCTGGTTATGTGCAGACCAGTTCTTGCTCTGATATTTTTTCTTATACTCTCCATCTGTTCTTTATATGGTCGGAAGTCTGCTTTTTTTTCGCTCTTTCTTTTTTCGCTTGCTTATTCTTTCGGCGCATTCTGGAGCATTCTAAGTTAAAATTCTTGTTATTTGGGGCATGGTTTGGGTTTTCCTTGGGTTCGATTTCTGGGGTTTTATTATTTTCATTCTGTGTGTTTATTTTGAGGGGCTTTTAAAAGATTTGTAACAAAATTCAAGATAAAGTTTCCTGACTTGTAATAGTTACTTCTTTTTTTTATCTTTTTTTTATTCCTTTAAATCTGGCATGGTGGTTTATCTGTTTGAAATTTTTTTTTTCCCCTCCCTACTCCTAGCTTTAGTTGGTTTGTATATATTGGGGGTCATAAAGTGGAAATGAGCGAATGATATCTCATGATTTACCCACTTTACACTTATCTGACTACTAACCGCACATATCATCGTTCTTCGAAATGGTAGGCCATTCGGCATCTGTGCTACATTAACAGCGACAGTTTTGCCCACATAAATGTGTGTATACATACTTGTAACGACCGTCTTGTAGCCTGGTTGTGATTTGGAACCCTATGGAGTCTGTGATCGTACCGTCGTCATGGTCGTCCTCGATCTGCAGTGTGCACGTGTATCTACATAATCCACCACAAGGATGCAGCTTCCACATGGCAACCCGTCAAAAACATTTTTTTTTTTTCTTTCGAGGAGAGAAAAAACTGTAGATAGCACGGTCCTTCTCTGTGTTCGCTTAATACCTCCAATTTTGGGAAGTGCGCTACTCCCCAAGTGGATTATATTGAGGCATTCTATCAATATTCACATATCTCCACGGACGCTGCATAAAAATATATATATTCAGAATTATATAATTTTTTTGTTTCACAAACCCCCCCCCCCCCCAACGAGTGAGTGGTCTCTTTTAGGACAGCGGCTATGCACTGCACTACACTTCTTCTTTTTCTTTCTCTCCATATGTTACTGTGAATCGAGAGGGGAAAGAAGAAACAAAGAAAGAAAGAAAAAAAGGACTACTATAGATTATATGACGACTTTATTTCGCATGTCCATATCCATTGGTTGGAATATGTGGGAAAGTCCAATCATGCATGCAGAAGAAAAGAAACTTGCTCTTAGGGTACATATTGAGGCATGTGATGGGGGGTATATATTGGAGTGATAACGGCCCTGCATATGAGTGGATCAAAGTACGTAAGTACGTAGCTAAATTGGGGGAAAGGGGAGGGGGGATGAATGTAGGCAAAGTCGATTCTATTGTGAGTTCTGATCTATTTCACACAACTTACTGGTTTTTGAACCCAAGTCCACTAAAGACACCTATAAATTGTTGCGATGAGGAGTGTGTGTGGCTGTGGAGGAGTGTGTGTGTGTATGTGTGTGTGTACGTGTGTGTATGTGTGTGTATATGTGTGTGTGTGTGTGTGTGTGTGTGTGTGTGTGTGTGTGTGTGTGTGTGTGTGTGTGTGTGTGGTTTTTGGTGTGTGTGTCTGTGTCTGTGTGTGTGTGTCTATATGAGAGAGTGTGTGTATAATAGAGAAGGAGAGGGAGATTTATATGTGTATGTGTATGTACATGTATGTGTACAGTATTTTAAGCTTCCCAGATTCTTCATCATAACGCTGTGTACCACTATGTACTCTACTACACGTACTCTAATTCCCGTCCACGTTTGGGAGATGTATATGTATGTACAAGTACCTTCCCATCATACCTGATCATGAATGTTTTCAGTTATGGACGTACTTTTTGATAACTCTAAATACTCGACCCAACTTCCCCCTCCCTAATATTACTATAATAAAATCTCTTTTATATCATGTGCAAAAATGATGATCTTTTTTCTTTCTTTTCTTTTCTTTTCCTTCTTTTAGTTCCAAGACTACATGTAGCAATATTTGTCTCTCTTATCGATAACGGTTTTTTTTCTAGCAAAAAGAAAATATACTGTGCGGACCCGTGCGTGCGTGTGTGTGCGCGTGCAAGCCTTTTTTCTAGGCCAAATCTCAACTGTAAGCCAAGACAAAAAAGAACCCCCCCCCCCTTCTCTCTCAAGCAACGCTCAACCCAGGGCGGCATGCTAAAACTTCACAACAAAAAAAAAGGGTTCCAGATTTGAGGTACATATATACTCACCCTTGCAGTAAAAATAAAAAAAAGGGATTCGCACATTTCTTCTTTGACGCGTGATCGCTAGCTACATATGTGGATCTGATCTGTTTTCAAAGTACCTACAGCTGTGTTGTCGTCTAGGTACCCTCTAATGCTTTTTTACTCTATGAGTTTTGACTCGGGATCCAGATCGCAGATCGTACTTATGCTCGTGATTTAACCCTTATAAACCAATAAGATCCGGAAATGGCGATAGCAAGAGATTCAGCTCCTCCTGTCCCAACTTTCTCCGTGCCGAGGTGCTTCCTGGTTAATCTGAGACGGAAAGACACCAAACCTGGTATCTTCCGTGGTGACATCTACATGTCATGACCAAGCTATCGGAATATGGTGGCTTTGTGTGATAGTTGTCAACATCTTACGATTTCGTAATCATTCCAGGATTAATGACAGCCTTATCTCCTTTGAGGCGCACCCACATCTACCTAGTAGTAAGCAAGGCAATTCACTACCAATTCTTTCTACTCGTACCTAGAGGGGATCTCTCTCTTTTTTTTTATAGCAAACGAGTGAGAAATCATGACTTGATTTATAAAGATGGCTGGGAAAAGCGGGAAGCGGTTCAATTTCCAACAATTGTTTAAGCCTCGACCAATTTCAAATCCACGAATCAATACCCTGCAATAATAGTTTCTTTAGTCCACTAAAAGACTAATTTATCAACTGATTACTACAGTTGGGCTTGAAATAGTAGAATAGTGCTGTTCTACGTACCATCTACTTGGCATACACCATATACGTGTAGAAACCAGTTTAATGTTTGTTGGAAGACTACATATTAAATTTAAGCTCTTTTTTCTAACATAAAGTCACCTCTGCAGACACATAAGACACAAAAACAAGTCACAATTATCCACCAGTAAGAATTAGTGGCTGTATGTAGTACAATACAACAGCGCACAGAGCACAGATCGAAACTCAGCACACACATATCACCACTAAAATTTTACGATAAGGAGAGGACCACATAAATAAGGCCTAATCGAGCGAGGGCTTATCTTCATAGCTCAAGAACCGGTACATACGCCTTGAAACCCTATTCTATAAGGAGTTTCTCGGACTCCTGAGACTGTTACAGAAAGAATTACAAATGTAGTTATAATTATGCATCTTCTATAGGGCACGACTGGCAAAGATAGGCTCTAAGACACAGAATAATCCAAAACTCCTGAGCTGAGAATTGCTATCAGAAAGGTTAGACGTTTACCTTTGCCAATTGTAGCTCTGAATTCCCTAGAGACCCTTATTTAGTTCGGGAAAGTTGATGCATAGTGGGTAACTAGTAGTATGAAGCCTAAACAGGCCACCTACGCCCATTAAGCCCCTAACCTTTAGTGCACAACCATGAACTATATCTGGTATATTTATGCGCAGAATTAAACTAAGACCGTTACTATATAAGTAAAACGTTCACATATAGAAGTTGTGGCTTATATACTTATCTGGAATATCTCGCTTGCTAAAACATGGCCATCTTTCAATTAAAACTAGCTGAATCCTGATCGGCCCTGTAAATTAAACCCCCGTCACAAGTTATCGCGTACCATAACCTGTCATAACCACTGAAGGGTACATGTATATACCAAAGCCTGATAACTACGGTGTTGATAGTCCCAACTAAAAAAAACATATGTTACCTAGAGATTCATTATTATTATTATTATCATATTAGCACAGCCATGTTACGAAATAACCTTGTCGTTTTATTATCATGTATACTCTCTACAAATACGGCTTTAAGGTATACCCTAGAGAAACATGCACAGATCAGGTACAGTAATAAGCTTAGACGTATATATATACGCTAGCTAGGAAAGTAATGATAGTTAAAAATGAACACATATGTACCATTTATATATATTAGGGATCAGATCTTCTATTATACAGTACTACTACAATATTTCTGCAGAATTCCAGATGAATTGCCTTATTAAACCGGAAATTAGATAAGAATACTGTAACACTCTTCTTATATTCTACGGGGTTTCTGTTATATTTGGAAAAATAGTATACCCAATTAATCCATCCTCTGTAGGCTAGCTACTTATATATAAAAATCTAGTAGTCTCTCGGAAGTTGCCATATAAGTTGTTATGCTTTACGACTACAGCGAAATTGCCCTATAAGGGATCGGGTTATAAGAATAATCGCCTTATAAAGGTACGCACTCCCTACCTTGACAAGGATTATTTGTACGCAGTGGTCACTTCCTATAAGGATATCTACCCTATAAGTATACGATCCTACTCCAATTTCGTATCCTTATAGGGCGATTCTACTGTAACTACATTTTAAAGGGCAATCATCAGAGGGGTATTATATTCCCCAATATATGTTTCCATATTACATGTAATCATGCTGTATACCTTTTTCCTATTCCTTTGAAGGAGATGAACAAAACAGTAAATTAAAGGATGCATGAGAATATACTCTAGGAATAACTAGACAGCATCAAAAATATTCCTATTTCTCTCGAAACTAACGCCTCATACTTAGAGATGATCACAATAAAAACACACCAATTGAATTTCTTAGTCTCACGCTTTTACCCAATTTCTTTATGTGTGGATCCTATTGTTTTGTTTTCCTCGGGCTTTCCACGTGCACCCCAATGAGGTTCCTTCCCTCTCCCTAAATACAGTACGAAAAAATGGGGTGAAACTACTACAGCATTGTAAGGTGAATACCGTATTAAACCAGAATCTGCACAATAAAACTGTAATACTCTTGTATTCTATACTATTTCTACAGGATTTCTACTGTATTTGGAGAAGTTTTGTATCCAATCCATTCCCTCTTTTCGCACTGTAACACCCATTAATATAGCCTAATCAAACGTAGTCCCACCCTCAAACCCCCCAAAATATAACACCTTTAATTAGTATTAACCCTCTTATCCCCTGTGACACTACAGAAAGATATTTGATAATTGGGATCATCGTAATGTAATGGTTCAAATCACCAAATATCACTCGTCGTATTATAAAAACATGGGTGCTAAAAACAGCTAGATCCTATACAATGCATGAAATATCAGTAGTTGGCAGGTAGTAATGCGTGGATGATTCTTTATGTTACTCGCTCAAAGAGGGGGCAGTTTTGGTGTATATATATCTTGCTTAACCTAGTCTCAGCTTTAGACAGAGGAATCATAGGGGCTTACACCCTCTACGTGCTAAGTACTCTTTTTTAGAGGTACATATCCTTCCCCACTCCCTTCTGAAGGGCGGCATCCGCGGACCAAAAAAATCAAATACACTAAATTGATGCACAGAAACAGGGGTTTCTGCTACTCGCTATGCTAAACCGACCGCTTTAAGGGTGGTGGCTGTTTACCTAAAACCCAAATTAAACTCTCAAACACCACAAAATGAACAAAAGTGGCTATGCAAGCCACGATTGAAAAATGCACTTTACTGTGTTGGGTGGTTTTCCTTTTTCCGAGTTTCAGATACCAATCACGTGATGGCCTTGGTGCTATTCACAGAATATCACTCGATTAACTAATCCTACGTACCTCTCCGAATAATTCACTTGCCTCAAAAGGACCCCCTGATTCTAGGTGAACATCTAATCAAAGAGGGAAAGACTTCGTATATACCACTCTCTTTAGAAAAGGGAACTCAAGCCGCAAACTAAGAAAATTTCCTCGGGGATTTCATCATCTAATAATGCCTGCTGTAAAAGCTTGCGATGGTTTGCATGAAGAATTGCAGGCACGTCCTTTCCTTTCTTGACCATCGCTGAGTTTCTATTTGCTTTCATAAGGCCTCCTTATAGATGGCGTCATTGTTTAGACGCACGTGGGTAGCAGCTATTCGGCAATGATATGCCTGGCACCCTTATAACCTTGGAAGTTGGTATCTAGAGGAGTACATGGATTGGAACGTTAAGCGTCGATAAGAGATAGGGTTAAGTTTAATCACTACATGCAGGAGAAATGCCTGACGATATTAGTTAGACCAAGTTTCTCCCCCTTCTATCCCGCCCCATAGAAGTGTGTTGGTAGGATTGGCACATATCAGTGCAGGAAACACATGCATATAAAACATAACATACCAGTGAGGAAACAGCTGAGCACTTGTAATCGGCTGTTATTGAATAGAAGTGGTGCCAGCACGATGGTTCATGAAGTAGGTGAAGAACCAGACGACTGGGTGAGAAAGAATCGGAGTTTGATAAACTAGGTATGTCGTAACAAAGTTGATCTGGGGGGAAGACACCAAACCATTCTTGAGACAGGACAGGCCTCAGTAGCCTGAAGAGGGCCTGTATTTTGGTACAAGGCTGGGGGGGGGGTATGTGTGGGGAGGGGGACTAATTTTCCGATTTACCTGGCTCATGGAACGCATAAACAATAAGATTTTCTGTGCAGAAGACCATGTGGACCCTTATTGGATGAATTTATTGAGAGAGGGTTTGTGCGGGCAAGTGAAGACGAGAATTAGGGTACTGGTATAACCTTTGTAGCAGAAGGAGGGGAGGGGTGAGAGGAAGTGCTGAAAAGGCGTTTTAGAGTGGGACAAAATTATCCCAACCGCCGATCAAGACACATTAGAGGCGCTGGATTTGTGACAGTTGGCGCTGGATATCAGTTTCATGATACCAGGTTTGGGAGCTGACAAAACGCCGTGCCACCCCAGTTTGTTTCGGGTTTTGGGTGCAACTTTATGCGCGACACAAGCGATTTGAGGCTTGAGATACTAAGCATATTCCACCACCACCCCCCCCCCCCCCAAGGTGATATATGTAAATGTCACCACTATCGATCACCACTACCACTACTACCTCCTCTACGTCTACCACACCACTACCACACCACTATATATCACCATAATCATCATTACTCTAATATTTATATTCTGCAGGCTGAGGGCTAAGCAGCCACATGTACTGTTGCAATAACTCAGCGCCATGTTCCACCTAGTTAGCGCTGCCCAGTTAATTGCCCACTGACATATAAAAAAAACTCTTGCCTGTCTGCCTAGTGCCATGGCCAGCGCGGTAAACCATCGTGGAGTATCTATTTTATTTCATTTTTTGTTGAGGGGACAACTATACTTGCCGAAGTAACCGTACTCTGGACCGCAGGGACGCGTAGGAGATGCATGGCCTTATGTAGGATTTAGCATCATTTACGAGGGTATTGAGATAGCTAGCCAAATAGACAAGCAATATCACGGTACTACGGTATCACGGTATCACGGCTTCAAAGGGGCCCGGAGAATAATTTCGTTTTCTAGGTGTGCGTAAGTATATACGCTTGTCAGTCGGCCACCCAGCTAGACAGCCAGCCAGCCAGCCAGTGGCCAGCTAGCCAATCCACCGCCCCCATAACTAGCTACATGTACATGTACTCGGTCTTACCCAGCACCTCTTTGACTTCTCTTTCCTTCTCCCTCATCGCCACTCCAGAGCTTCTGCGTCACCGTCAGAAACAGAAACAGAATCTCTCCCTAAAAAGGCTTTCTATTACTGCTTCTCCAGAGACTCCTTGTCGTAGTCCCCCTCCCCCACCACCTTCCTCGATCTCACCCGTGTTGTCCCAGGAGGTTGTTGCACTATAGCCAGCCCTGTAAGCGCCTGCTATTGCGTGGTAACTGGCCATTATACTCTATCGCCTTCAAATTGGCCCCCGTTCCCGCCGGCTGAGCTGTTGGTTTTCTTCTGTGCGTTTCCCGGACCAATTCCGTTGCCGTTCTCTTTAATCCGGGCATCCTGCGATATCTGTGTGGCCCAACCAGTTTTTTTTCTTTTCCTACTTTTGATACCCCCCCCCACCTTCACTCCCTCTTGGTTATTCACTATTAATTCTATTCCATTCCTTCACATCATCTTTCATAAGCTACCTTGCCTTGACTTGCCCTTCGTTCTTTTGATTGTTTAATTGCCATTTCGTTTTACGCCACCCTAATACCGTACTCTTGCGATCAATATTCCATATACAATAAACGTGCTCTAAATACCTCCAGAAATCTGCAACCCTGGTGGTGCTATATCTCGAATCATCTGACTCTAATATCTCAAAGCAAATTTTAATTAAATTTATCCTCGACTCGCGGGCAGGCCAGCGACTCTTTCGTTAATCTCCCCAACCACCCCTCTTGGCCCCTGGGGCCAACCGCTGCAACCCCCTTACCTCAACGTTCATCAACATCCACTGCCGAATTAACGGAAATCTACCAACATTTAAGAAAGCTTGAAGAGAACTCGATATCTTGTTGTTATCACCAAAGTCATGTCTCTCAAACAGGTAAGTTTAATCCGGTTTGGTTATTGGAGCGTTTTTAGTGAGGGGGGGCTCCCGCTAAATTTTTGGATAGGAAATCGAAAGCTGGGTAGAGGCTCTAAGCTACTACGATTCACAAAACTACGAAGATGCTTTGGGGATATTCGAACAGAACGCCGATACCTCAAAGATCTACTTTAACATTGGAATGATCCATGCAACTCTCGGCGAGCATGAAAAGGCTGTAAGTTTTTTCTTTCTCTGTTCCCCCCTCACTACCCCTTTAGACACAGTCGGCCCTTTTCTTTGGTTAGCTTTTAAGTCCGTTTTACTAACAAAGGATTTATAGGTCGAAGCCTACCAAAGGGCCACCAAACTCGATCAGTTTCTCGCCGTTGCTTATTTCCAACAGGGGGTTTCAAATTTTTTGTTAGGGGAGTTCTCGGAAGCTATGGCGAATTTTAACGAAGCACTTCTATATCTACGGGGGAATACTTTGATCGACTACGAACAGCTTGGACTCAAATTTAAGCTATTTTCCTGCGAGGTGTTGTTCAATAGGGGTTTATGTTATATATACGACCAGCAGATTGAGTTGGGTATGAAGGATTTGGAGTATGCGGCCAAAGAGAAGCAAGTGGAGGATCACAGCGTGATCGATGAGGCTATCAAGGAACAAGCTGAGGTACTAATGCCTTTTTCTCCTTTGCTACTAGGAGTCTAGATGTTGATTGTTATTTTAGGGGTACACCGTTTTTTCTGTGGGAGTTGGCGTTCTGTACCGCCCAAACGAGGCCAAAGTCAGGAACGTCAAAACAAAAGATTATTTGGGCAAAGCTCGATTGGTTGCAGCCTCAGATGCACAGAATGCATTTACTGGATTTGCTGGAACTGAGGTTAAGAAGGTGAGCCTTGGAAATGATTTTTCAAAGATAAAATAAAATAGGAAACTAATGAGAGATATAGCAAATGAGCACCGAAAACACCGCATCAGATGATCGTGCACCAACCGAGATCTCATTTGCTGCAACTAACCTTGTGAAACCGGACCTGACCTCCACTCGCCGTAAATCAGATACTGCTGCTCCTCCTGTAAAAGAAGGATCTGCTGCAAGTGTACGTGCGGAACGTCAAGTTTTCCCCCCAACCCCACCACCTGAAAATGAGTTTGCCCCATCAAAACCAGTACGGAGTAACACCGTTGCTGTGGGAGGTAGCAGCAGATCACTTTCTGTGAGGGCTCAGACCCGCGCAAAAAGTCGTGATGGGAGCCGGGATGAACGGGAAAGGGCGGAAGAGAGTGGGTATCTGCCACTACGACGACCTGGAGGTCCTGGGGTACGCGGCCCATCGGAACCTCGCCGTGCATATTCTACCCGTGCACCGGCACCGGCACCACCGGCAACTGCCCAACGGTCACGGACGGTCCGTGAGCGTGGTAGTGAACGTGGAGAACGACGTCAGTACGCAGATGAAGCCCCGGGGGATGAATATAGTGAGGATATTTATGATTCTTACGCTGATGGCCGCGAGGCACCGAGGCGCGGTGGGGGTGGGGGTGGTTCCATTAGGCGCGGCCTTACTCGCCGGGGAACCAACAGGCAGGATCGCTTTGTGGATGATGACGAATACGCTAGCGATGCTTATGAGGGATCTTCATTCGACGATGAAGAAGAGTTTGAAATGCTTGACTCTCGCAGTATCCGCAGTGGCGCCTCTCGTCGTGCTCCTGAAGTAAAAAAGGTACGACCCAGCCCCAATCCCCGGCTTCTCGATTTTCCGAGGAGATGCTAACTACTCTTGTGATCTAGATCAAAGTCAAGGCCCATGGTGAAGACACACGCATGATCATGATAAACACCAATATCGAGTTTGATGAATTTATCACTCGCCTTCAAGACAAATTCGGCTTCCGCCGCAAGACTAGGTGTAAGATTAGAGATGAGGATGGAGATGGCTTTATCAGTCTCTCGGATCAAGAAGACCTAGACATGGCGATCTCAACAAGTAAAAAGAACGCAAGACGCGAACGTTCGGAGTTCGGCAAATTGGAGGTTCGTAATTCCGATTTTTTAGTGACCTACTTTCAAGCTACGTCATATCGCGTATCTGATGCTGACTTCCTATGTGATCACAGATCTGGGTCCAAGAAGTCTAAAGGGTCTGACCTGAATCATCGGGGCTTCGGTCGCCGTTTGTTTTACGTCAGCGTCTCCTTGTTGCGCGTTCTTCTCGCTAATCCTTTCCAAGGCAAGATAAAACTTCAGCCCTATGAGAGTTACATTCCCAGTTACTATTTTTGTTTAGTCCGCTTTTCTTACCTGTGATTTCATATATTGGCCTGCTATGTTTTTTTATATTTCTTCTAGTTCAGCTTCTTGTGAAATTGGGAACAGATACTAGTTCCTGCCGATACGTATTATACCCGCTGGGGATGGTTTTTTGTAATCATTTCCCACTATATCCTATTTTTGTTTCCAAGTCGCTTTTCCTGCATTGTTCCTGGTAGTTGGTTTTTGGTTATATACTTGGTAGCTGGTGTTTGTTTTGTAATGTACCTACGGGCGAGTAGGCAAACGAAGACGTGGGAGGAAGTGGACTTGTTTTTTTTTTTTCGTTTTAACAAGCATACTCTGACGTTACCATGATAAAAAACGCTTTTAGTATTTAGAAAGTATGGGTTTCTGTGAGTACGATACCGTTAAGAAGTTTTGATAACCATTTCCTTTTTAAGAAAGAAAAGAAAGAAAAAGAAAAGTGAATTGGACGGCCCTGTGATTTCTTGTACTCATCGGTCAACTCATCGATCCTTATCAATTTTATTTCTCGCAGCTTATTAACTGGTCGGGGGTTCTGTACTGCTTTTAGGAGAGGATCCTTATAACAAGAATGAGTCATTACAAATTGGGGATCATCTGTGGTATATTGCTATCGCGAATTACATTAAGAGTACTTATCGAGAATCTTCCCGATTTATTATAGGCGGAGTTAGCAGAGTCCTGACAAATATGTTATCCCACATAGCTTACAAAAGCCGTTTCTCTTCCCGGTGAGTCTTACCTTCGTTTAACTCGGTAGTGACTAATAAAGCAGCCCTGTCCGCAGTGCGTGCGTCTGCCGTAATAAAGTCGCGAATCTTATTTCTTGAATCATATCGTACATGGGGGAAGAAACGCAGAATGACATACAAACGGTCATGTCCGCAGAACAGGGACTCAAATGTCAGCAATTCACAAACGAAAACCCCGCATATAACGGCGGGAGGCGCTGATTAATTGTTGGAGGAGGTGTGGAATTAGGACCCTTTCTTTCCCCGGGCGAATCCGTCTGCCAATTATATAACTATCCCTCCTTCAAAAGTGCCGGGGGGGGGTGTGCCCTGCGGGGAGGCTGATATCCAAGAGGTCGGGAAACACAAACCTAAGGCGTATCCACCGGCATTCCGAGCTGCCACAAAACAAATATAAGAGTTCTGACAGGGTCCTTTCAAAGGTTTTGTGTGAGTGAGAAACATCAAGATAGGAAGTTCAGGTGGGGGTGGAGGGGAAGGAAGCGGAAGAAGCTTCTTCTCTGACGCCCTTCTAGAAGCCTTCGCAAAAGAGCAAAGTAAGCGGGGACCCTTCGTTTCCGCGCTGTCGGAAAGGCGGCTTCTGGATAAAATGACGAAAGTTTACAGATACCTTGTCTGGTAATCTGCCGCCGAACCATCTGCAGGAAGAAAACGAACGATTACTCTTACCATTTACAGTAGTAATAGGCAGACATACCATATCTATCTATTCGCCAGTTCATCGGTTCTGGGGGGATGGAGCGGGCATGTCGGCTCACAACTTGATGCTTTGCATACGTTATTGAGGACGCTTTGCCTCTCCTTCCCCATGTCAAGAATTTATGCTTCTTTCCTGGCAGGTGCGGCGGTGTGGTGGCCATACATTAGGGCGTTACAGATTGTGGATGTGACAGAGCTGCCGTGACCGGAACTGGGCGACAAATCGAGTGTAGCCTTTCATACTCGGCTGCTTACTTGTACTCTATGGAGAGAGTACTTACTAGTACACGACAAAGGAAGGGTTATCGATCCTGATTCCTTGATGCGTTAGATTGGAGTTATTATTATTTTGGCGTCCCCCGCGGGATCCAAGATGCACTGTATGTGCGTATCAATTGCGATTCCGAATCGAGATCCCAAGCGACGATTCCCAAGAAGGGGGATTCGTTGCGGGGTCCTCCTGTCCGCTGTCCGCTGTCCGCTGTCCTCTATCCAACGCCCCTTCCTTTGACAGGACAGCGAAACTGGGCTTGCCTATCTGTCAATGCCAATTGATCGTGCAGAAGATAAACACCATTTTTCTCTTTTCGTAGTAACTCGAGGAGATGCACAGCAAACGAGGGAAATGTATGTGATAAATCGCTGATTTAATTACAGGCATCTCGCTTACTCACTTTCCCTCAGGCTTTCTTTGTTTACATTGCCACGGAACTCCGGCAACGGATACCTGATTTCCGCGGATCCACGGATCTACAAAACCTTAACAATAGGCTCTATTCTGTTTTTTTCTATAACTAAAACAAGCGAGTCGGTGCCCCGGCACATACTCTAGGTGAGGGCCTTCGTTTCGTAACCTTGGGTAAGGCCGACCGGTGACTCGTGCGAGAAAATGATTACGTGCTAGGTTAAGCGTCACGGCGCGCGTAACGAGCGCGTACATGACCAATCGACCGGTATCCGATTTATCCGAAAACAGGCAGCGAAGGCGAGTGGGAGTGGAGAGTCGATTTGAAATCCCCATATTTAAGGTGCGGCTTTACGATGACAAATTCAAGGCATCACGACTTTTGACACCGAATTAAAGTAGAGGTGGCTACGGAGTTAAACTGATCGGCCCTCGAACCAGAAAGAAAGTTAAGGTAGAGGCTCAAACAGGCGAAATTAATAAAGCGGGACCAAAAAAATAAAATACGGTGATGGCCGTAATCATTGATCCTTATGGATAGATTTACAGAAACGGCGTACAGGTGAGAAGATGCATGGCATGGTTAGGCGGTGTATATCGTAGCCCTGTGGTATCGTGGTGCATAGGGAAATGTTACCCTTGAAGCGGGGTTAGACGAGAAGTGCGAACCTTTGGGACCAGTGTTTCTCGTCTGGCTGTTAGACATACTCAAGGAGGGAAAGAGCTGCTATAGAAGGAGTTTAAATTATTTCCCCAGGAATTATGTGGAATGCGTCAGCCTCGCGGTGAATTTGGTGTTTGCGTTGGTCGGATAATTTTATTTTAATCGGTAAGTGTGTGAGAGTTTACATTCCGACGTGGTCTCTTTTTTATTTTATTTTATTTTACATTTACATTTACATTTTTACATATTTCCTTTTCCTTTCTCCTTGCTCTTATTCTTATTCTTGTTCTTGTCCTTTATTTTGCTTTCTTTGTACTTGCGGGGGCACATGGGAAGATTCAACATCCGTGGAGAGCAACAGGTCAGTTCGTAGTTCGTAGACGAATGGAGTAGCTTGACGAGAAGAACCTCGCTCGGGGTTCGGTCCCTGTCGGTGCCAGCGGACAGACTGAAGGTCCTCCTTCCCCCAGTCCCCTGTCGGATGCGGCGGACGAGAGCGAGAGAGAGATCTTCCCAGGAGAGAAACGGGATGCGCTTGGGGGGGGTCCGACTTACCAGTTTGTGAGAGCGTGTGTAGATGTGTGGGTGGGGGGACCCTGTTCACAAAGTCCACAATTTGGTCTCAGTTGGTCTGTGGGAGACCTTCTTGTGAGTTGCGGTAGCGCAGCCAACCACATCCGTGCCCTTCTCGCCCGAGCGCTCACAGTGATCACAGTGATCACAGCCCTCGGATACTCGTGGGGGAAGGGCGGACAGGGGGGGCAGGGTGGGCAAAAGGTGGAAATAAGGGAGCTCGGTACTTCCGTTCTCCGAATATGGACATTACAGTCATCCCGACTGCCTGGATGCGCCTTGTGATGATGCGTAGTTAACATTATCTGCGAGAACTGGGTCCCGCGCCCGTTCACCAGCAATAATTCAAAGCCCCCCCAAGTGTGTTCCGTTCCATATTAAAGACCGGTGCTTCCTCCCCACTCAGGCTTTTTTCACCCCCCCATTCAATCCCATCACCAGCATCATCATCATAATATCCAAAGTTCAAGACATTTATCTATCCACCTATCTGTCCTCCATTCCTATCTGCCTTTCTCGATCTCATACAGATTCTGGCACTTCCAACACAGCAGAGTTGCAACACACACTACACGAGTCATAGCGTCTCCACCATCCCCCCCCAATACAACCCAACCCAACCAACCGGAACCCAGGATCCGCTAAGCAAGGTATGTAAATATGCGGCTCGCTGCTGCTCCTGCTCCTGCTGCTGCTGCCTCAACTCCTGCAATTCTGCTGCATTCAAGTATTCGTGCACGGCCAACAACTGACTCACGCATAGCAGCAGCAGCCTACGAACAAAATAAATACCCTCAGCGACTACAAATATGTCGTCCTTTACCATCTATCCTACTTCGTCACAACGCGAACCTCAATCTCCCCCAACACTACAGCTCCGACAAAATTCTCAAAAGATGAGCATCACACAAACATTCTACCTGGCACACAAGGCCAGAGGCAAGCTCTCATCTGAGGCTGCCCGATCAGATCACAACCTCCGTCTTCTAGTAGGTCAGTAAATACAAAAATCACCTCCCTAGTTTTATAATAATTCCTCATTACTAACTCATTCTCTACAGGACACGCAAATCTTCTCGACACCTTGATGATCCACCTCTCAGAAGCTGAGAGGGATCAAGAGATGTGGTACAACAACATGGTCCGAGGAAACGAGGAGTCGAGGGAATCAGTGCACCAGTGGCCTGAATCAATCCCAGAGGAATCTGAGGAGTACGGTTCTTTGGCGGCGGACTATGAGTCTGATTCAGAGTCAAGCTCGGATGAGGATGAAGAGATGGAGGACCTCGATATCAGCTATGCCCTTACCCGCGAATCATCATCAGCACCATTCAAGTATTACTCAACACACGAGACTGTCATTGGCGTATCAGAGGTGGACGAGGACTTTGAGGAGGAGGATAAGGAGGATGATGATGAATGCGACGAAGACGGCATGTTCTCTCTTACACGAACAACATCACATAGGCCACCTTCTCTATGCTCAGATGAGTCGGACGACGAGGAAGAAGATTCAAATCCTCCCTCGCCTCCGCAACCTACAATGTCGCATCCGCCCATGTCACACAAAGAAAGGGCGTACTTCGAACACAATCATACACCAGGTCTAAGCGAGCAGCAGGAATCATTATTCGAAGATGATTACTTCGTACCTAGTCGATCACCAACAATGATAAGCACCTTTTAGACGCGAGGGGCGCTATTCACGATGATCACGATTCTTTCTTCTCTGTATATTGGACTTGTATATTTTTTTTTCGGTTCGGCGCGGGTTTGTTCATGAGCGGGCGTTTATTTATTTATTTCGGTTCTGTTTATACAATAATTTTCCGGTGTTATTGGGAATCCGGGAGGTTGCCTCTGTATACTTCAAGACTTTTACTTTTTTTTGTAATATTTCCTGCATATCTGTTATCATTTTGGTGGGATATATTTCTTTGAACTTTCTTTGCATTATTTCCTTGCGTGGCTGGTACATCATGGGGTTTATGAAGTCATATGGGTCCTCAAAGAGGCGAGACAGATGTCTCTATGATATGTCGAAGAGTGTATGCAGTATACGTCATAGCAGTAGCTATCCGGCTCATTAGGAGCACGGAGTAAACAATATCACACTCAAACAATTATTCTCTACCAAGAATCTTTCCAAAAGCGACTCTGCGTTGTTCACGAGTGTCTTGTGATTTCTGAATGTGGGGTAAAGTGGCAGTCATTCGGTTATCCTACAGAAAAAAAATAAAACCAACCAGTCACTTTACAAACAAAAAGCGACCGTAGAGATGTAGACACTCAATAGAGTACGGAAAAGTGCTCCGTAGAGCATAGCCATCCCCGGAAGAAGGGCGTTGTCGTGTGACAAGGAAATGATCCCAAGGTAGCCTTTATTCTCAGTTCTGTAACTTCTGTTCTGAGGTGTGCGAACTTTTTAGACCCTGTTACATGTTACACTAAGAGAGCCGCGTAAGATTGACTCTTAATTAGGTGCGCAGTACTTAGTTTTGAATGAGTTTCTTGAAGGAGGAGGAGGGTAATGATAATGATGGCAAACCGGCAGCCGGCGGGCCGTTGGTTGTGCCAACTTTTAACATTCCTCTTTTGGAGGGGGGGTTTGTTTGTTTGGCGTGCGAACAAAATTTTCTGCCTAGTAGTTAGCTAGCTGCCATGGTCCTCCTTCCCTCCCCGCACAAGTTGTAGAGGTAGGGTCTATGTAGTTTAGAGAAACATCGTCACTATCGTCTGATTTGCTTTAAAATTAACCCATCTGCAGGGCTTCTTTTTTTTTTTTTTAAATGAAAAGAAAATTTTCTTTTCAAATAGCGGGGAACAGCGAACAGCTGTAGGCCTTTTGCGAAAGTTAGTTCTAAGGCTTGTTTTTTCTTAGAGAGGGGTTTGTGTAAGCTTAAAGCCGGTTGTACGTTTCGCTTCTAGGTCCGGACTCCCCCCTTTTGCTTTGTGGGTCTCTATCGTGACAAATCAAACAAGTGAAGTCTTCACTTTTCTTTTTCTTCTTTCTTATTCTCTTTTACTTTTCGAATTGATAAATGAAATAATTTGCCATGGGGGGCAGGAGTAGTTTATTTTGCTCTGCTTTGTTTTCCCTGACGGGCAGATCCCCACTCTCTTCTCTCTCTCCACCTTTGATTTCCAACCAGCTCGGTACCGGAAATTTACTTGCGCCGGAGTTTTGCCTGGTTGGTTTTTTTTAAGGCCCTCCTTCGATATTGCATGGAGTGTACCCAGTACGCGTCGTCGGTTTTTAATCTATCCACTCATATCTGCATGAAGGAAATTGGAATCCACCTTAACAGCGCAATGGCATGGCCGTTAGTTTCAATGCTCAGGTGGGGACTGAGAAGGGAGGGGCCATCGACTGTCTTTCCCCCTACTGGCCAATCCCACTTGAGGCTCTGACATATTCAAGATCATTCGTGGATTGAAATCGTGATTTTCCCAAGCAGACACCCTGCGGGCTGCAGGGTTTGAAACAACAAAATGTTCGCAATCTTGGCAATGAGATAAGCATGTAGATTTAAGGTGATTTATCTGGCTGTTTTTAGTTGACACATGGGTAGCCCTGGGCGCACATCATTTCAACAAGATTCCCGAGAGTTAGACCACTACCTCGCATCGACTACACCTTATGCTCACACGACAGCAGTAGTAGCAGCAGTAGTAGAGGCGGAGGCGGGTGTTGTTGGTATATGCATAAATCAAAATTTTGCGCTCTCCACCTGATACCTGGAGTAATGAATACATGTATGTAATGAGTGTATCAGAACTCCACGGAAGACATACGTGGTTGATATTGGGGTGCTTGGTTTTCTTTTTGATACCAAGGTTTCAATAGCACTTCTCCCCCCCCCTTCCCCTCTCTTTTGCTTTCATGGATGTGATCGGAGACAAGGAGAAATCGGGCAGACGTCAAGTGGCACCGGGCCGGTCTCATGTCTAAGCTCACTGTCCGTCTTGATATTGCCGTGACGGCCGATTGGGTGCTTATTGCCATGACGAAATTTTCTGTGATGTTGTACGCTCTGTGTTGTGAATACATGACGCTCATCCTGTATCGCAGATCTCCAAGTCTGACTATCATCAGGCGTCTACCAACAATGAAACCTTTTTTGCGACAACTAACATAGGGGTACATACATAAAACCGGTTTCGGAGGTTGTGCTTCTTAATGCTAGTGATTCTGCATTTGCTTTATCGCATGTAAGAACTTTTTACTGACTAGGTCAGTCCTAACCTCCTAAAATTCTGCTGTGACCCTGGATAGCCGGACTTGCCTTTAGTTTTACGGGTCGGCAAGTAAGTATCTTTATTGTTTAATACATATAATGTCGGTGTCAATCCCGACTCCATCCTCGGAAATTTACTCTTTTTCTATGGCAGCTTCCGTTACCTCTCGGAAAACTCTTCACGAACTTTGCTAGCTTCCTCCGAGCTAGCTAACTACATACATGTAGTTAGCAAGCTTTGATGGAGTGGTGGGGTACTTGATAGCCAATCGGAACTCACGAGGGATCTATAGAATACCCCCGGTCTCTGAGCGTTTATACTCTAGCCCCCCGGAATTCTTGCCGATGGGATATTTGTAACGTTAAGTCACGATTTCTAAGACATGAACAAGTGCTGTTCGGGTAGGGAATTTCCTAATAGAACACGTTATTTCGATGTTTTAGACATATCGGGTAAAAACTCACTGTCTCTACATGTATTATAGCGCCTAGGATGCGCCTGGTGATTTGATAGTCGTACTAAGCCGCGAGGTGCTGTTTTGTTTGGATTAGCGCCAAGATCGACTGCTGCTGAGGCTCCTAAAAAGCTTGTTTCTCCACACACCATTTATTAATCACGTGGGTGGGTCCGATTACTACCCCTGAATTTAGGTGTGGTTCACTTGTACTCGGATAAGAGCAGAAGAAGAAATCAAAGTCATTTGCTTTGCATGATCCACCTAAGAACGGTTAGGGTTATCTGCTCGGTTCTGTCCGCAGGGAGCTGATCCCGGGACGGCTGGCTTTTTTTTTTTTTGATATGAACCCCGACCCGGATCCCACTCTCTAACTGCCGCGGTAGTTGATCTCGGGTCGGAGCCTCCCTTTTCGTGACAGGCTCGCCTTGGTGTTGTGAGTTGTCTTTTATGTGCACAACGTTCCATATTATTTACATAACGCCTCACCCCCCCCCCCCCCATACCGCAGATCCCAAGGGCTTTAGATAACGAGACCTTTTTTTGGTAATCATCAAAGGGGTACATTCTACATCTGCATCAGTTTCAAGTTTTCTCCACATTTGGGCCTAATTTGTAATAGCTACCTCTGTACAATTTTAAACTCTATATGTTCGTGTATGCTTGATACTGGATACATGTATTTCTTTGGGGGGGTGTGATCGGGGTTTGACTATCAAGGAAGAGGATGTCTTGGTCTCTTGGTAGGTATTGGCACCCTCCACGCGTCTTCTGGAGGGGGGGGGCTGGGCTTGAGTCGCTGGAATGCAGGTTATCACAGCGGGTAAGAGTGTAGGTGATAGAAGCAATCGTATTCCCGAAAGTTTCCAACCCAGCACGTACTGCACAAACATATCCGTGCTTTCGGGGGCTGTGCGGAGCCCCCGAAACGGCTATTCAAAGCACCAGCACCATACGATCTGGGCGGCCGCGTGGACTGGCTGGGGAGGGGGGCACGAACCTACTATATGTGTTTATTCCCTTCTATATAGAGATTGACAGATTGTTCTAGGTCTGGCAAACTCCGATTGGCCCATTTGTGGGTTCGGGATGGACGGGGACGGGGATAATGAACTGATATGGGATATCAGAGCCCGGCCAAGAAGAGTTCTGCTTAACAGTACCTCCCTCTCGTAAGACAGATGGAACTGTAGTGTTTTGACATCCAAAATAACCCAATACTATCTCGCCGTCCCTGTCAAAGCCCTCAGCTAAGGCTGAATGGAGATCAGGAAACGTAATCTATCCACTGACCAAGATATCGGTACAACCTAAATCCCAAGTCTCCATGCCAGGTTACTCCATACATCCACCAGTTACGCGTATGAAGGCTCGCCCTACATCGTAATTATTGTATGTACAGCCTTCAACGTGACCCCACCATTATGTCATCCACGATGCTCTCCCCCAATGCACCGCCTCGTTCCCTTCTCAGAGTCAAAGTCTTGGGCTTCTCTCCAACCAGCTGTGAGGATCTCCACAAGTACAAAACCATTGACTGCTCAGAGGGTGCCTACTCTACTCTAATAGATAGAACATTACAAGCCCGATAATCTCCTTCTTACTCTCCCCCGACTTTTCCCGTAATCACAAACGAGACCTCACCTTCGTAACCCACACCCACACTCACTCGCCCACCCCACCCCCGTACACCCTTCATTTCATTGTTCTGCGGTCCCACCTCCGTCCACATCTACGTCTAAATCCTTCCCGCTTCGATTTCGTCTTCGGTCCCAATCCCCGTCCCCGCCTCCATCCGCTTGTCTGCGTCACCTTCGGTCTTCTTTGGCCTCTAAACCCCACTTAATCACGACGTATTGAGTATCCCCACGCCGCCTACACCCATACATCCATCTAGCAAGCCATCTAGGCAGCTAGCCATATTCCATCATTCTGGGCGGTCAGAACATCAAGCCTAAGAAGGAAGGCCCTGGCTCTTTGTTTTTTGGCTGCTATTTGCTCTTGATAGCCGTTGGGACTAAGCTTCTCGGCTATCTTCCGATCGTACACCCTTTACCGGAAAGAATTTCAGTTCTTTATTCAGGGAAAACAAAGTAATAATAATAATATTATAAACGAAACAATAGAGAGAAAGTGATAATAATATTAGCTGCACGAAATTTATTTCTGACCCAGGCTTCTTTTTTTGGATGACTTCCCCTCCTCAGCAAGCAGGAGCAGGAGCAGCAGGAGCAGCAGATATTCCCGAGAAGAAGAATGGAGCTCGCCCAGCTTCTATATCTTGGGGTAATGTCCCTGAAACATCGTCCGCTGAAGGCCGTCGTCGCCGTCAGTCGTCCTTAGCCTCAAGTGTAGGCAGTGGAAGTGTGGGAAGCGCGGGAAGCTTCAGTGGTGTATTACCGAGCGCATCCGGGAGTTCTAAGGCAGCTCGCCAGAGATCGCTATCGTCACCACCTCCGCCTCCGTTCGTTTAACCCCCTCCTCACTGGATCACGTTTGCTCATACCTACATACCTACTCCCCCGCATTTCCCACCCCCCCCCCCCTTGGCATCCCTTTCATTTCCCCTCAGTCGTATATCGAATAATCACAAGCTATGGCTACAAATGACGTCGGACTAACACATATCAACCTGCCCGGGGACAATAGTACCTTTTTGAAACGAGTCTCTTTCGATACTTTCGATAACAAGGATGCCTCGGATTTTTCACTCACGCTGAAGTCCAAGCATAAAGACTATGCCTATACCCGACGATCGCGTACATTCCTCTGCGGTACAGATCAGAATGATTATTCGGAATTCGCGCTCGAGTGGCTCATTGATGAGCTTGTCGATGATGGGGACGAAATCGTCTGCTTGCGTGTCGTTGATAAGGACAGCAAAATGAGCAGCGACTCTGCGGCGCTACAGGAAAGGCTATACCGGCAAGAGGCTAAAAAGCTCTTGAACCAAATCATAGAGAAGAACGATGAGGATAAGACAATCTCTGTCATCTTGGAGTTTGCTGTCGGAAAGGTACATGAAACGATACAGAAAATGGTATGACACATTTCCTAGCTCCCATCACTGGAGTTATATTTCTTAAGCGCTAAAACGAAATATTTTACAGATTCATATCTATGAACCTGTCATTCTGATTGTAGGCACCCGTGGTAGGTCCCTTGGTGGTCTACAAGGTCTCCTCCCAGGCTCTGTTTCAAAATACTGCCTCCAACATTCGCCAGTCCCAGTCATCGTCGTGCGGCCATCATCTAAACGGGACAAGAAAAAGGCAAAACGAAAGGCCGATCCTGGTAGAAAGGTCTACCAGGAGATCTTGCAAAGTTCGGGCGAACTCGTGACGCATAACGATAAGAGTGTCTCTGTGATTTCAGGAATTACAGAGGGGATGTCGAACACGTCAATCAGTTCACTTGCCGAAACAAACAATCCAGGAGCCGATCCAGAAGTTTCTCCAAGGACCACGACATTTTCTACCTCTGATTCACCATCCCCGAAATCACTCACACCAAACCCAGAGGTTGTCTACAGCCCACCGGGTGATGCACCTACGGAGGAAGAGCAAGGGGAAAGTAAATGATTGGCGTTATTATACGATAAGGGTTTTTAGGGTGGCATTCATGGAGTTTTTTTTCTTTTCTTTTAGTTTCTCTGAAAACAGGAGGGCACGGAATAAGTGATGTTACATGGCTGGAGGCTTCCTTTTTTACTATTGTACCGTCTTGTTTTAGTATTGTTGCTTTTATAGTTTTCTCTCTCTTTCAATTGTAATCATGGGAACACTGGTTGTTACATTATGCATTGTTTCCCTTTTTATTTCAAATGGAGGTAGTTGGAGAGCGGTTTTTGAAAATGACAGAATTTGTAAAGTATCACCAAAAGGAGATTTAGAAACTCTTCAAGAACCAAGATACGCTTTCTATAACTTTATCACTGACCCATAGTTGGATCTTGTGGAGAAACTCTGCTGAGGGTTTTTCTTTTTGGCCATCGATGTGCACAGTAAGGTTGTGTGGTTTAACAAATATGGGGGATCAAAGTACAATACATAGGCAGCACCCGATGCATGAGGGTTTTCTTTTTTTCTTCTTTCATCCGTCCTGTAACTATTGGCTGTATAATGTGGGTTCATCACCTTCACTCTACAGCCCTGGGTTACATCCCAGCTTCAATAAAGACTCGTCGGAATCGACACCGGGTATTCCGCAATCTCAAGCAGTGCTAGCCCGGAACCTCCACAATTCAGCCGCCTCCTCAGTCCAGGGAAACATATCCGGCTGTTCTTAGGAGAATCAATGACACGAATCAATGATAACGAACGGCAAGTAAAAATGAAGGAGGAAAACAAAGGCAAAACAAAAAAACAAAAAACAAGCTCTAATGCATATACAACCATGATAAGCGAGGGCCGTTATAAAAATTGTAAGTTGATCCCTTCCTTTTTCATGCACGTCGTGGTGGGGTACAGGGTGAATGCTGATCCGGGTTCCTCGGGTCTGTGTTCTACAGTTCGTTTAGGTGGGGAGCCATTTGAAACGGCCCCAGGCATTGATGAACATATCATACAGTGGTATTGTAAACTGGACTTTTTAACCTACGGACGGGTCTTTGAGTGCAGTATGGGTGGGGATGGGGGGGAATGGGGGGGAATGGGGGAGACATAATCTACTTAATCTTTGTGTCCTTATTCCTTTGCTGTTACATATAGCTTGACCGAGGTTACAAAAAAACCATGTTCCCGTATAAGTGAACAAGGGAAGATACATACATCCAATAGGGTTGTGTGACCCCCCCTCCCCTTTGGAGATCTCCCGAGGAAAAAATATATATCCTAAGATTTTCTGGGGTATAGATCCTATATGGAGAGTTTTACTGATTACTTTGAGTAGTGTTAGGTCTACTGATTGAATAAGACGGGGAGGGTCAATAAATCACTAATCATCACTCGATTTACCCGGTATGAGACGTGCGGTGTATGGCCCTTGGGCGGCAATCTACTGGTACCCGTGCCATTCCTTACTTTAGCACCTCAGCGTCTAAATATCGTCAACATAAGCGCCTTGTATGATACTTTACGCCTCCCATAGGCATTCAAGGTTTTGATAGGGCATACTCGTTCGGGTTAATCCCCCCCCCCCCTAATTGCATAAATCAAGGGTACTTAACGTTTTGTATCCCAATTGCTTGCACCCGATAGATAATATGTGACCTAAACTCACTTTAACCAGCCGCCGGAGTGAATTCATGCGAAATCTCCAACTACATTTCTAGATGCAGGGCTAAAGAAAAAGAAGGGACCAACCACCAGTTTGTACCAACAAGGTCACTAATAGTGACCTTTTTGACTACCTCTAGTGCAAATGCGAGTCTAATATTTCCTCGAAAGGGTACCTGACTTGTTCTTGGGGGATGGAGCGGCTTGATTCCGGGCTGGGCTACGTGATAGTTTTGTACGTTCTGTAGTAACCCGTCACTTTCTCTTTAGTGGTGTTTCATGGGATAGTATACCCCATGGGGGAGTGGTGGGGAGTGTTATAATGGGTATGGTTTCCCGCTAAGAAAGCTTAGAAGAAATTGAGTCGAAAAGTGGGTAAATGGTTATGGGGACGTTACTTTAGTATTTAGTGCCTAAATTTTTGAGGGAGGGGTGACCTGTCATCAATTTTACTATTCGGAGGATATGGACCGAAAAGATTGCTGAGAGCATGGGAGAAAGAAAAACAAAAAAAAAGGAAATATAGGCCTTTTAGTATTAGTATAGAATACTAGTAGTTTTTTTTATAACTAATTCCTATGATTGCATAAACTACCCGACGTTTGTAAGGAATTTTTCTCCCCTAGAGACTACACATAGGAACCCTAGGCCCTTTTAGTTAATATTAAACTGGGTTACTGGAATCTCCGCGTACTCTAACAAATTGTTTCTTGCATGAGGAAATTTATTTATACTATGCAGTCTATATGTCATTAAGGGTTTTGTTTTTTTGTTTTTTTTTGCTAAAATATAAGAAACGCTTTAAACGGAACTTTGTACCTCCCCCAAATTCTTATATCCTAGCATCTCTGATATATGATCAGTAGAATATGTACTTACCTAGGATTAGGTATCGTAAAACTCAGTTGCTTACCGCTTAAATTGCCTATTGGTATTTATATCCAAACAGCTTTCTTCCTTTAGTTATAATTATCTGGTTATATATACGTTTCCAATATTTGTGTCTAATTCTAATGGGGTAAGGAGGTAGGAGCAGAGGTAAACTAAGAGATGGCTATAAATTGTTGCGAATCTGTACTTAGATATAAGGAGTCATTTGCACTCTAAAGTGGGCTAATGTAATTAAATTACCAATAGGCCAAAAGAGACTATAATTGATATGGATTAGTACATGTATGATGCAAGAAACCTAACTGTATCAATTATTTTATAGGGGGTTTTAATAAATGTGGCAGGCTTCCATGTTTATCTCTGTATATTTTTTAGTAATGGTGTATCCATGCTATCCCAATTTTATTTCCTATTTTTACACTTAACAAGTAGCTAGATTAATATAAGATATTATGTAGGGGAATTATAACCGAGTGATATTTCATGAAGGTAAATACTGGTAGTGATCGCACAATCTCCAAGTTTAATCTCTGAATATAGCATGTATTTCTGTTACCTAGGAAATCAATCTCTTTAGATCTAGTTTGGCCCACTTTAAATCTCATCACAGTACCACACAAAACAGAAATTATAGGAAATCAAAAATTTCCGAATCAAGAAGTCGCTAGCTAATACGCGCCCTAGTAAATCAGAAACCCACCCCGAATGACAAAATTCAAACTCATCCATGCCCATTGCGCTCGTCATATAATATCATCTCATCTACAGATACATTTCACCAACTGATCCAAATCACCAACAGAAAATAGCATACAACACCCAAGAGTATTACTGGAAATAAAGTAGTAAGCAAAAACATGAGAAAGAGTAAATTAGACTCTTGAACTTAAAGCTTCGAACCGAGTGGAAAGGATATCAATCTACATGCAAACCTCGTGATACGGCGTCCAAACCTTCTCCTTCTTTTTCCCTTTCTTTTTCCCTCCAGCCCCAGCTCCAGCAGTACCTTCTTCCATCTCGATGAACACAGTATCCCTGCTCCTGACAACAGGTAGCTCTACTTTACTGCCAGCAGTCATCTTGCCACACTTCTTACAAGAGGTAGAATATATGGTGGTATATGTTGCGAGCATTTCCTATAACTTTGTTAGGTAATTTAGAAAAAGAAGGATGTAGACATACCAGAAGGAGCTGAAGATTCCCGGCGTTCGGTCTCGTAGTGATGCTACGTAGGATAGAAGTATATAAATGTGGTGTCTGTTGGTCCGGCTTCTTCGCATTGGCAATAGAAGAAACAATAAATCGTCTTGTAGCCGAGGACGGGTCCGTGACATCATTCGTTGGTGAAGATGATGGGATATCGACCGTAAACAACAAGTCTGCCGGGGATGGTAATGTGATCTATAACAGGATTAAAAGGTTTAGAGACCATGTCATTAAATAATCAACTATAGGACAGGGTGTGGTCACCTTAACCACCCTCCCAGTGTCTCTCCCCTCCACCTCCACTTTTAGCACCCCATCATTACTCTCCTTAAATGCTTCTAGTACACCATCAACGTCCTCTTCCCTCGTATCCTCTATAACCTCCTCCTCTTCAACCTCCTCCTCTTCTGCTTCCTTCATTTCTGTATCTTCGTCTTTCTTAACCTCTTCGACGGGCTCATCCTCCCCACCTTCATCCGCGTAGAACATGTCGTATATAGACACAGCTTGAATTCCTTGAGGATTGGTAGCCCGCGATTGGTTGGCATGATCAAATAGGCTATTGGAGTCGACAAATAGTTTATTGAACGCGAGAACCTCCTCGGACGCGCCTTGGGCGCGGGTCGAGAGATCTTCATATAATTCTGCGGCTGTGATTGCGAGGTCAGTGGCTGTTACTTTATCGCAGTAAGATGAAAGGTCTTTGATATCATCTTTAATCTCATCTCAGGGATTAAAAAGTGTGGGGTAGCCAAGTAATGAAGAGACGGGAACGAGAGGGGGACGGCTCACGGGAAGGATGGCTTGTCGACAACGGCAACGTCAGCCGTGGGATTACAGTGCGAAGGCTAATCAACTATAAACCACGTAGTTAGTTCTAAGCCTGAGAAGAAATTTTTAGGGAAAAGGGATACGGACCTTAGAATGGAGATCATCAAGACGCTTCAGCGCGTCGACTAGTTTTTCATCTGTCCATTCCCCAGACTCTGGGCTCTGGTTCTGGTTCTGGTTCTGGTTCTGGCTCTGACTCTGGTTATTTTTCTTCTTTTGTTGCTGTTGTTGTTGCTGCTGCTGGAGTGGGGGTGGGACGGCGACGTTTACAGGTGGTTTCGACATTATTGTTGTTTTGTGACGGGGGACGCGAATATTGTGGATGCAGATCAGGTGGAAATTCCTCGAGCTGGTGACAGCTCTGAGTTAGCGGCGGGAGGGCTGGAGGGATGTTCCTGGATCCTTGGCAGTCACCCGAGGATACCAGCAGTGCTTCACGTGCTTCGTAGAGCAAGGACCCGGGGTTATTTATATGGGTACTGGGTGCTCACTACGAATACTTACTAAATACCTATTTCATATGAAACCATAGTTACCCTCTGTGTTTTATTCATCTTAAATAGTTACCGTATTTTATTTAACCCTAACCCTTCCTATCCTCAGTGGTAGGAGTACGCAAAGTAGCATGCAAAATATATATAGAGTTACCAATAATTATCGGCTGTAATTAGACTATTCTCCGGTCCAATGAGGCTTCTTCTTCTCGGCAAAAGCCGTCATACCTGACCCAAAAGCATATTAGTAACACCCTCGGTATTTATATAGAAGTCCATCTTACCAATCTTCTGATCCCTCGTTGCAAATAGAGCATGAAAAACCCTCCGTTCATACTTAATCCCTTCACTTAATCCACTCTCCATGCTCTGGTTAACTACCTCCTTTGCTGCCTTCACTGCCAGCCTTCCATAGCTCGCAATAGTCTCTGCAGTATCCAACGCTCCCTCTACACAGGCCTCTGGGGTCTCAAACATTCTCGCAGCAAGCCCCCAGCGTTCCGCCTCCTCAGCCGAGAAATTCTTTCCCGTGAGAATAATCTCCATAGCCCTAGCTTTCCCAATTGCCCAGCTGAGCCTTTGGGAGCCGCCAGCACCAGGAATGACACCGAGCTTGATCTCGGGCTGCCCAAAAGTGGCTTTGGGACCACAGTAGAGAATATCTGCCATCATTGCAAGCTCACAGCCACCACCAAGAGCATACCCGTTTACAGCGGCGATGATGGGGATGCTGAGTTGCGTTAGTTCTGACCAGGGCTTGATAAAATCGTTCCCAAAAGCACTGGCGAAATTGAGGTCTTTCATTTCTTTGATGTCGGCACCAGCAGCAAAAGCCTTTTCACTTCCGGTAATAACGATAGCACCAGCCTCCTTCGAAACCTCAAAAGCCTTAAGAGCAGCGTTGAGCTCGGTCATGAGGGGGCTAGAAAGAGCATTGAGGGCTTTGGGACGGTTGAGGGTAACTATGTTGTGCTTAGCAGGTGTTTAGCTAATGACCTTGTAGGATAAATTACTCTGACCAACTCCTGGTCTAGGGGTGGAGACTATGATGTGCTCATAGGTAGCCTCTGCTGGTGAAGTAGACATTTGACGAATACTAATGATACGAGGGATGGAGAATCGAAAGATAGAGATAGGCCTAAGGGAGCGAGCAAACATGATGGGTGTGTTTGAGGGATATGATTAGTAGTAAAAGTGGTGGATTGATTAATTTACGTATCAATTTTATCAGGTTGTGGCATTACTTTCCATGGCAGACATGTGCATAAATATACGAGTGACATCTACTGCAAGTGGCTTTCCGTGACTCGGCAGAAGCTGCGGGGAACCGCTGAAAGCCGAGGGATGGACTAAGTGAGCCTCATGTCTGGCTGGTACTGTGGGGAAATTAGTGGGACAAATTTAGTATTATTATGCTAGCACAAGAGTATTGTGTAGGTTCTTACAAACAATACCATTATCGCTACAGAATCTAGCCTCTTTGGTCAAGTATAGAGAGGCTATGCAACTTTTGTGTCTCTGAAGACGTTGCCTCCACAGACCTGTTCCACCTGAATCGCTTTTTTTAACATTCCTTAGTTACAACCGCACCCCGTCGCTCATTTTGCGTTCACGAAAGAAACATCAAACATCACCCTCAAAATAACCAGTATATCATCAATATGGACTCTCAACCCCCAGATAGCGCGTTCCCGGCTGCCTTCAGTGCACATACATCACGGATCACAAGGGTCAGTTTCCCCCTGAACTTGAGGAAGTTAATGTCTCTCCCGACGCCGATAATGCTAACGTGGCGACATCGTGAAATAGGCGTACCAAACATATCTTGACAAAGCAACCCCATTTGTTACCTACAGATGGGCTGGAACTGCTTTTCTGCTCTTGACCTTTATGGCGAGAATTTTTCTAGCCCATGGATGGTATATTGGTATTTAACCTTCCATTCTTTTATCTTATCTCGCACATTAAATCCCATAGTTCTCTTCCCTTACTCCACCTCATCGCCTATAACTTTAGGTTTCATGAGAGTATGAAGTATTATTATCATCGCCATAACTACCCCCTGCAAACCTTACTAACACATCCAATAGTCTGTTACTCCCTCGGAATCTATCTTCTAAACCTCTTCCTCGCCTTCTTAACCCCTAAGTTCGACCCCTCACTTGAACAAGACGAAGAGCTCGAATCCGGTGGACCAAGCTCCCTTCCGACAAGGCAAGATGAGGAATTTAGGCCTTTTATTCGCCGCCTTCCAGAATTCAAGTTCTGGCATTCAGCAACTAGGGCTATTGCAATCGGGTTCTTTTGTACTTGGTTTAGTGTGTTTGATATTCCGGTGTTCTGGCCTGTATTGGTCATTTACTGGTTTATCTTGTTTGCGCTCACTAGTAAGTCACGATGATTATGGTTATTTATATGTAACCGTGGGATAGCTACTAATGATGGTATAGTGAGGAGACAAATTCAGCACATGATCAAGTACCGCTACATTCCTTTTAGCCTCGGAAAAACCCGATACTCTAGGTCTTGAAAGAGATTCAGGTATTCCTAAGCAATATTGAATGGTAATTAGTATTGTTTAAGAATGAATGGGGAGGAATTAGGGGACCCTGTGCGGAGAAATTTGGCTACTGAATCAGACTTATGCGGAAAAAAAAACTATAGCCAACCTACCTCTTATTTTTGAGGGATAACAGTGGGAGATGTACCTATATATATGCTTATAATGTTTCTAGCATGGTTAGAGCTTATCTATCCTGGTTTATTTTTTTTCATGCCTTTTAAAAATTATTTTCAGGTGTTGGTATTTGCTAGGAACAAGATAGAGGGCTTTTTTTTATTGCTGTTCTCTTTGGCTTTGGCTTTTACTGGGATTGCAAGTGGAATTGGAATGGGAAATGCGACTTCTTAATAATCTTGTGGGAGTTTGCTTTGGTTATGAAGGGTCATGAATAATACTTGATATTCCGTGGAGAACGTAGAATACCGTAATGAAGTTGTAGACGGAATATGTAAAAAATACAGATTTGGGGATTCCCACATAAATCATAAGAAGATCGCCTTCATATCTACACTCGATCGATCTGCCACAGCTAAATAATAATGATAGGTCTGTAGAGGTCCATACTAATTAAGATGAGCACTGTTTAATCCAATGAGCATTCGCTCACTTATAGGCCCTCGAGTACCGTCGAATATAGATTTCATCGGGTATTCGGCTGTAGGGTTCGTCATGTTGCTCCTGGGGAGGTGTAGGTAATAGCCCAATCAAGACTGATTTATCCCCTCAAGCTCATGAACCCGGAATACGATGACTTTAATCTACTTTGCGTAAAGACTCATTATCTGAACTAAACCAAGACTCTCCGGGCAATATAAAGATACGGGGTTGAAGCTAGCTGTTGTATAATGTGTTGGAGTTGGCGGCAGGACTCCTTAAATTGGTTTAGTAAAACTATAGTTAGTATTGTAGGTATTCTATCCTTTACGATGGAGTTAATGGTAGTTTTCTGGTTGAATTCGGTCCACGTATGTATATGCATGTAAGGCGACTTCGGCAGTGGTTTCAGTGGTTATTTAATACCAGGGACTCTGTTCTCCAAAACGCATGAAGCTGTTGGTGGAATGTTGGCTGACTGCGATAATAAGCAATGACAAACGCATAATAACTAAGTGATACCGGCCCTAATACGTTCCGTTTAGGGATTAGGGATTATGGCTTTTGATCGTTCTCTCGAGTTGTAGGTGTTTTTGGATGGATCCTCTCTCCCTTGAGGGGGTTGTTTCGTCTTTATTAATCTTTAGGATCTACAAAAGACTTGTTTTTCCACTTTCCCCCGCCCCCACCGTGCTCGTGTTTCCGATAGGCGATATCGAAGCTTGATTGTGGCATGTTAGTCAGGAAAAGTGAGACTTTGGAGGGGTGTGTTTTTCAGTCTTGAGAGGAGGGGTGGCCTTTTAATAGTAGCAATATCTCCCAACTGTCAGGAACGAAGAGCTGTAAAAATAGTAGCAGGTGCATGGTAATTTATGTAGGGCGATGATCTACATAGAGCAGCATTCCATGAAAGGACTTTTGGTACGCTTCTATGTGATCTATTAGTACTGAGCCGGAATGTCGGGCCATAACGGTGAAGAATCCCTTAATTTTTATCTTATACTTCAGGGTGTAGTACATACGCTCAATAATATATTTTCTAAGATGTAAAGAGAAGCAGAGAGGAAATCACCATAGGATAGGTTAAGGTGCCCTGCAAGCTGCCTGCTAGGAGCCGATACCTTGGATGGACAGCACAGCTCTCCATCATCAACGTCACGTCACGTCACGAATCAATAATCCTTGCTCATAGGAGGCTCACTGGCTCTCAAAACCCAACAAATGGAGGGGATTGCTATATGAAAGAGTGGAAGGATATGTGAGAATAAAGGAACCATTTTTTGTGCTTAGCCCTCGTGAGCATTATTCCAGAAGAGGATGCACAGCCGGTCCCAAAGGAGGAAGAGAAGCTTCCAATCCCACCATAACCCCTCCGGCGAAGGGTCAATCAGCAATAGTACACAGCTCATTGATTGATCGAACGTTCACTTGTTCCAGGTTGGTATCTCACTACTTGATTGACTATAGTACGGCGTTAAAAGGCCACTGCCCTCGCTTCCTCTCCTGAAAATAACTACAAACGTCCGTCCGGCGAACTCGTCCGCCGCCCGCGCAGCAACCATTATTACACTGACCCCCGGCACATCCTGGTCCGCCTTGACACCTCCACGATAACATCATTCATCCTCATCTTACTTCCTTTCACCTCCTCTTATTCTTCCTTATATCCCCTCACCCCCCTTTCTCCGCTCATCACTTGCTGTTGTTGTCACCTCTTCCCGTCACCTTCACTCCGAAGAACCACACGCTAAGGCTATTTACCCCGATCTCGGTCTCACCCACTTCAAATCCCCCTCCTCTCGACATTACCTTTCCCCTCAAGTTTAGCCCCCGTCAACAACGCTAAAAATGCCACTCTGCGGCTCAAGCAAGGTTGTGAGTTTTAATCCTTTGATTTGCTCTTTTATTCATCTTGTTATGCACAATAGGCGGGGGTTTACATGTCAGGCCAGTTCCTTTGCTAACAGGTGACCTTTCTTGCGCGTATACAGACGACCCAACGGAAAATCGTTCTGTTAGGTGTGTACTTTGCCCTTTTCCTCGTGTAAAATAACGTAAAATTACTAACAAATATACAGGTGACGGTGCTTGTGGAAAGACATCATTACTGAACGTCTTTACGAGAGGGTGGGTTTCTTCTTGAAGGAAAAGGGATGGGCGCGGCTTGGAATGTGGAACTAACGATATAACCGGGTATTAGATATTTCCCGCAAGTCTACGAACCAACAGTTTTTGAGAACTATGTTCATGGTAATTTCCACAATTTCCCGGTTTTATGAAAGAATTTGCCCCTAATAAGTCACGTGTAGACATTTATGTTGACAACACGCATATCGAGCTCTCGCTCTGGGATACAGCTGGCCAGGAGGAATTCGACAGGCTGCGGTCACTCTCGTATAGCGACACCCATACTATTATGCTCTGCTTTAGCGTAGACTCCCGCGACTCTCTTGAGAACGTTGAATCAAAATGGGTCGGCGAAATTGCGGACCAATGCCAAGGTGTTAAACTAGTATTAGTCGCGCTAAAGTGTGATCTGAGGGAGGCTGGGGATGGCGATGGTCCGGAAAAGACTGTTCCGGGAGGATTTATCCAATATCCAGAGGGCCTTGCTGTTGCCGAGAGAATAAAGGCATTGCGTTATCTTGGTAAGAATTCTAGAACAAATCACCCTTTTTCTCGCGGCAAGTGGTATGCAGTACTAACGCGTGTTTATGGTTAGAATGCTCTGCAAAGATGAATAGAGGTGTCAATGAAGCTTTCACAGAAGCTGCTAGGGTAGCATTGAGTGCAAATGCAAAAGGTAGTAAAGACTCTCGGGGTTCAGGATGCGTTATACAATAAATAATACGCTAGTCGGTAAAAGAAACCCCCCTTAAAAGAAATCGGAGCTTTTTGTGGGGGGGCTGGAGGTTAAGTGGGAGTAGGCTGGTGTTGGGATCAGCGGATGAACGGAGTTTGGGACGAGTGATGAAGGCTACGTCGACTTCATTCGGTAGTTTTCTTGTTTAAGTTTTGGTTGGTTCTGGTCGGGTCTCTTCGTTTTCTCGCATACAACAAGCGCTTTTTTTCTTCGACTTCATGCTACTATTTTGGCCTTTTTTTCGTTTGGTTTGGTGAAATCCTGGTGTTTTGTTCTTTTCTAAGCATTCAATGATACTATGTACAGTATTAGTATTAGTTTATTTATTTTCTTCTTTGCCACCACTGGATGTCCTGGAGTAAATCTAATAATTGACTTATTCCATTATAATCTTTTGCTTGGGGAAATTTGTTACTAGCTATCGTTCTTGCTCTCGTAGTTGGGGGCTTTGCTTTTTACTTTCCAATTTCTACACCAACCACTACGTAGTTATCGTAAACGTTTCAACTAGTCTTCTCAGCCGTACAACGACGATTATCATTGGTTTTTTTAGCCAAGCCAGTGCGTGCTTCTTTGAGATTAACTTGTATAGTTATAATCTCTCTGCTAATAGAGGTGTGCCTAGATAGACCATGTCCTCACCAGCGCCCGAGTACTTCCTACCACTGGCCGCGCTCATGAAGCTTGTTGTTGACCTTCTGTGTTTACTCGGGAGTAAGAACCCATGACTACCTTGCATCACCCTGATCCCTTTTTTTTTATACTAGGCTTTTTTTCTGATCCTCTAGTGTTTATCATAATGCTGGTAGGGGTTTGGCTTCTCCTACAGTTTTAAGGACGGTGCCCGGAGTTTGGGGGGGGGGGGCATTCGGGGCTAAGAAGCGGCCTGGACTCTTCAGTAGGGATTCTAAGAGAGGGGATACATCTGCTTGTAGTTCTTTTCTTAAAGGAGTGGGAGGAGAGGATAGGCCATCGAGGTAAAACTTGGAGGGTTATTGGGTATTAAGTATGCTCTTAATATATAATTCTTATTAGCAATATTCTGGTAGAGTAGCGAGGTACAGGATATTGTGATAGGTTTCTATAAAATACAATGGGATTATACCAAAACCCAATATAGCATATGAAACAAAAAAACCAAGCATGGGAGGACGTTTGGGTACTCCCGGTGGGCTGGGTGGGTCTTGTCTCAACGTGCCATATTAGGAGGGGAAATATTCACGTGTCATCAAGGGGCCTTCCCGAGGAATCTCATCTCGTACGATTATTTTGAAATTGGAGGCGATGAAGGGTAGTTCAGGCCCCGAGTGACGCGTGGTGACGCCAGATGGGTGCCTGGCATGAAGGGGCCTAACTCGGCTCTCTATCATGGGAGTTTTATACAGCTGGGAGAAAGGGGGAGGAAGAGAAGAGAAGAAAAGAAAAAACTATGCCATAATCTCTCTGTAGCCTTCAGCCGTTGTAGCCCTATGTTCCAGAGCTACCACGGAACTTTTCGTGAGGCGCAGCATGCTGGTTGGTGCTGATGATGGTACCTGCATGTTGCACTTCGCACCACAGTTCTTGCATCCAATTTATGCGAGTCGGGTTTTACTTTCCCTTTCACCTCTTACCTATAGGCGCCACAGAGTTCATCTGTCGGAAATTAGAGGTAAAAAGTACAACATTGGGAGTGTAGCCTAGCTTGCGAACACCAGCTAGTAAGAGACAGGCCAATTTGTAATAATAACAAACAGCCTTTGAACGCTGGGAGCTAGTGGTAAAAACACAAGAGGCCGTGTATACCAGCCTCGCCCTATTATTTGTGGCACCTCGAGCTTGGGAAAGTGTGAAGTCAAGTTATCATCGGCAACTCATCTAGTATGTACCAAACAACTGATATAACCAAGCACTAATGCATCCATTGTTTCAACCACTATCCAACAGCCCCAGCAACCCAGCAACCCAGCCCACTCTATCTGTCACAAGGTTCTTTGGGCACAGCTTTTTCTTATTCGAGTGTTTTCAGAAATCACAATGGCAGCGTTAGGAGATCGATCTACGTATCATCTAATAGGCAGTTATACCCGATAATCAAGAAAGTTCTAGATCAACTGTACTAGGCTTATTTAGTCGTAGGCTAAGGATAGGCAGATACCTTCTAATTTAAATGGTGATAAGAAAGATTGCAGCTGTGCAATAAGTTTATGCAGTCGGTAACGTGCACAGTATAATGATTGTGAGCCTAGAGCCAGAGGATATCGGTGGATAGATGTTTTTAGTTGTGCTTCATATTTGCCAGATCTGGTAAACTTGAAGGATATTATGTAAATCAAGTACCACGTAATATTTTAGGCTGGAATACAAGAAAGCGGGGTGGTTTTCTTGTTTGTTTGTGTCTTGTGCTAGTATCCCTCCATCCATGTCCTTGGCCCCATATAAACCCCAATTATCGAGACTCATAAGCTTTATCCTGAATTTCGCCTTGGGTCATTTGACCATGCAATCTCGGAGACTCTCTTCTATAAAAAAATAGCCCTATTATTGTAGTAGATATGCTATAGGCGCTTTACTAGTTTATTTGATCCTCTATTCCTAGGAAATCCTGGCAAAGGCTTCAGTTCGTAAGCTCTCCTAGGTCGAGCACACTACGGTATGCAACAGGCTATGAAGGGGAAACCAGCTTTTCAGAATTCTGTAGTCGTCTTATCGATGGAATCATATTCCAAGTCCACTGACTTAACTAGTTCTCCTTATGAACATAGGTATTGTGTATAGTATTCCATTGATTAACCCACGAAAAGGGTTTCTTATTTACCCTTCTAGTCGAGAGAGAGCATTGCCTTCAAGATATCCCCTTCTGTCTAGAGAACATACAGCAAATATCCCAAGTGCACTGCATAGCTTCTCAGCCATAAACAAGTGTATTTAGCCAGTATCATCTGATAAATGGGTGTAGGTACCACAGCCGCTCCCTTCCGTACATTATGGAAGTGACAGAATGTGTATTGTCCTCCGGCAAACCCCAAGGTTCCGAGTCCAGCCAAGTAAGGCTACAGAGCCTCGAGAGGAGATAGAAGATGAGATGAGGGGAGAGGGGAATTGTTTTGAAGAGACTACACATGGAGTCTCGTGAATTGATGTCATTCTATGAGTCACTTTGCTGTATTAAGCGATATTCTGGAACGCCTCGGGGTTTTCCGCAATGTTTCCTCACCGGGAGAGTCTAGGCTTGTATCCGTTGTGTGACCTCATCTGGTGTGTGGTGGTTGCCTTCGGGTTCTCTACCAGGTTCTTGGAGAGTTTCAGCACCTAGACGACGGGTGTGGCGATTCTTTAAAAGAACTACGGCCCCCGCATTAATTCAGGAACGACCGGAGCTTTTACCAGATCCAGTAATTCCAAAACAAACAAAAATATATGTATATATATATATAAACTTGATCTAACGGGTATTTCTGATTTAATTATTACTCACAACTGGTTGAGAGCGGGGGGGAAAGCCCAATGGAGGATGGGGAATCACATAATTAGCAAAGCAGGATCTATTGGGTTTAGAACCGGTAATTTTCCCCCGTTATGTACATGTTCATTACCTCCTAGCTACGTAGTAGCTACATGTATATATATATAAACCTGTTAAAGACTCTCGCGCTTATAGATTTATGGTGTCTGCCTAGAGATATGAAAGTTGATAGGAATGACTACATATCTCTAGCTGCGCTGGGGTACAAGGATGAACAACAGATATGAGGGACTCGGTCAAGCGGTCGATTCTGCCTATGTATATTAAAATATCTATTGCAGAACACCCGAAGTCAGCAGCTTTGAAATGCTAAAAATTCCATCGGCAGGGAAGTACTGGGGTTATCATTATTTTGGCGAGAATTAATCCCTGCTCGGCCCTCCTAGGCCGGCCTTTGGTTTGGACACGTGAGTTTTTATAATGGGGCATTGCACTGATATCACTCGGTGAAGAGATACCAAACAACCTGGTTTCACAAAGGATCGTATCAAAAAAGATAAAATTTAGTAAAAGATAAACAATGTTTTATAGTTTAAAGAATGAATTCTGATTCTAGAGTAAAATAACAAGTTTTTTCTATAACCGAGAACTGCCCAATAGTAGTACTAGTACATGAACACCATCTCTCGAAAAAAACCCTTCCAAAAGCCCCAACTAACAAAAGAAATAAAAATGAAAGTCAATCCCAATCCCTAGATCCACAATCCTAACCCTAGTCCCTCCGAAGATAAAGAAATACGCATCAGATCGATTCCACCACCGCCAGGTCTCTTAAATATGTAGTCATAGGTGCAAGAAACCAAAGAATCCGTTGCCGATCAAAGATACCTCATCTTAAGACTGAGAGTAAGGTACTGTTTGATGTTATCGCCATTATTAGGCGTTTCACCCAAATCAAATCGGTTTGGTCGAATTGATGTGAGTCGATCAAAGTGGCATCAAGTAGTCGGACTAGTAGTCCTAGGATGCTGCCGTTGGCTCACACAGATATCCACAGAGGGCGCCGCATGTCGAAATTAAGACCTTGCGTGACGTTTACCGAATTTAGGAAGTATCGTGCGAAGATGGGCGCGAAGGTGACGACCAGTATAGGGTCTGCCGCACTCGATACAGGCTGCGTGAATCGCAGGGTTATGAGGACCGAACCCACAGTTTCTGCAGTACCAGGCCATGTTGATGAGTTGAGTAAGACGCGGTATAGAGTGGTAGAAGAGCTTTGAGAAGTGACAGAGAAGAGATAAGCTTAAGATTGTAGGAAGAATTGGAGTATCTGGAGAGTTGATGAGGAAGAGGACTATTATACTGTTGTGATAGTGCGCTGAGTAGAGATGGTATGATGTTCTGGATGGAGATGATAGAAACACGGGTAGGCTTTGCTGTATATAAAATAAACTGATACCAATGATCAAGACCTAGGCAGAACAGTTTGGTTTCCGAAAGAATCATCTATACACTGCCATGTTCGCCAGTAAAAGCTTAGAAACAAGCCTGCGCGCCCTCCCCACCTATGATCCATGGTCGAATTTCCGAGCTATTGCTCGTAAGGTTCGTAGGGCGAGCGCCCTGCGATTGCCTAGTAATGAACCCCCCCTTGAAATTTGCGAGTGACTACTAGTAGGCACAGCGGAGGTGGTAATCAGTGAGAAAAAAAATTTCCTGCTATCACCGGAAGGCCCCCAGCACCATATTTCCCTTGTGCCTTTGTGTTCGCAAGTCTGTGGGACGCTCCGAATGAGTGGGAACCGCACAAAGGCTTGTTGCGGCCTAAAAGCCCCCAGTGCGAAGTGACCGTTTGATCGCCATCATGAGTTGATGCTGTCCCAGTAGAATGGCTGTGTGTGTGTATCGAATATCCTTTATCGACTGGGAGAGTGTCACGCTTTAACATTAGTGATCAACAATCCGGATTCTTCTCTTGTCTTAGGCTCATGTCTGCTCCACAAAATCCTGCGACGAGATGCCTCGTGCAAAGCCTGTAGGTAGGGGTTTAAAAGATGGCGTCCTCGGTGCGGAGCCAGTGAGTGATTGAGCTTCCTGGTGAAACCGTGCCTGACATGACTGCATCTTGCCTAGGGTAACGCAGTTACAGTCACAGCTCAATCTTCTTCCTCTTCCTCTTCTCTTCCTCCTCCTCTTCTCCTAACTATTTTCCGTTTAATTAGAGAAAATTAGCCAATCGTGCCTAAAAAACTAAGAAGAGGTGCCTAGTCAGGGAGTGAGCGTCAGCCGCACAAACTTAGGAACTTAGGAATAGGGGGGGGGAGGAAGAGAAAATGGACGCATGCTTGGTAGCAGTCAAGGATTTAGTGATGGAACATACGCCAACTAGCGAAATCAGTTGTCTAACAACGCAGCATAATAACAATAATGTAAAATTAATGGCCGGATCAATAGCCGTGGCTGAGCCAGGTAAGCTGAAGTATAATCGCTTTCTCCCATTTTTCGCACTTTCGGCGCAAAGGCTGGAGACCAGGCGGCCGTCTTGCTAGAGCCTCAAGTTACAACACCAACAACACCAACGTCATAACAGAGGGTAGTTCCGGGCTTGTTTAGTATAGAACTTGTTCGACTTCAAGGCGGTTTTGTATTGCTCTATATCACATAAGGCAGGAAGCTGAGGGCCTTTTCTTTTAAAAACGGGTAGTCGTTGGTTCCTGGCGAAAGGGGATGGATGAATGCTGTTGCAGTCGCTCCACTGGCTAGAGTGGGTTGTTGAGCCTCTTCAACCGCTTAGAAACGGCTGGTTTCCGATCAGAGGCCTTCAGCGGTAAATACATGTAACTACATGAACTTACTGTATGGTTTCGACTCTGATTTTATCCATCGTAAATAAGATAAATTATAATGGAGAACGGAGATACATACTACTCTTTATATGAAGGAGTAGACAGTATGGTATGAGTGTATCATTTGCCACCGCTTCATGTTGCATGTAGTCACTTGCTGAAATAACGTGTCCCCCCCCTAATGTTCAGGCGACAAAATATCTAGACTCTATGTACCGCCATCTCTATGCTTGCTGAACGTCTCGAATAGTCACTTCTACTTCAGTGAATTGGTGCTGGGACCTGTGGTTTCACTTTTTACCTACCCTTTCAAGAACTAAAATCCTTTGTATACTGTATTTGCGGCTGAGATCGTGGCTTGCCTAGATAGCCGAGTCATGATCATGATCCACTCAAGATTTGGTGGAAAGCCGCTCGTCTATCTGGCCAATACCTGGAGCGATTCGGACTGCAAGATGTACTGGCTAGGGAGTTTTTGGTACTTCTGACTACAATGCATTCCTATACTTTTTCAAGGTTCCTCACGATATGTCACTCGAGCAATCCTTGCTTAAGGGTTGGTAATTGGCTAGACGCCCGGGACGCGCGATTGCGCTTCGCCCCCGGCGTCTGTCCGCTTCTTACCTTTAATTTAGCCTACCTAGACCGCCAGGCATGGTCTATCAGCTGGCTAGCATTAACCAATAATTAAGGCAATTTTGCGTGTTGACTCCGAGATACAGGCAAGATTTGCTTTGGCGGCGTCCTAATTGATAAATTGACACAAGCTACATGTATGATTAAGAGGCCGGTTTCAAGTGTATGTTTCTTGGAGAGTTAATAGGTTGGAGCTATTAGTTATTACACGGTGACCTGGTAAAGTATTTGATCTTTGAATGTCCGGGTAGCAATTCGCTTATATCATAGAGTATATTTTCTTATTGGTAGATAGAGATATATATACAACCGTGTCCAACAAATTCCCGGAGCTCCCCCCATATGCATAGGAACAACAAAAGAGTTCATTCACCTACATAGCTACATGTGGTGAACTACTTCTCTCCAGGGAGTCGAACCACGGTCCTTGTGGTTCGAATCCCTCAGCCAAGGCCATCATCAATTGTCTGATGCCCTTGCCGGTAGACCAATGGCCCACCGATGGTATTTATTGAAACCCAGCTCCCATAAGCTCATACCGATGTATAGCTGTATCTAAATAATCCCTAGAGCCCTTTATAGCAACGGGGGACATTCCCTATAACTATAAAGAGGGGTATGTGTGATGACTGACAGGACTTGGTGGGGACCACATCACTTGGTGAGGGGAGGGGCACCCAAAGTGGTAGTTTTCTTGGACTTTTTTATACATTTATGTTCCTCATAATCCCTTTGGTCTTTAAATGCATTCGGTCTCACATTAATACTAGCACTTGTTTGTGGGTTTGCCGTTGCTATGGGGGGACTCCGGGAATTTTTTGGACACGGCGGTACATGTATATATACTTGTAAGCTTTATCGCTGGTGATAAACCCAAGAACAAAAATGCTAGATCCTACATATATTGTTTCATTGACCCTAGAACTCTGTAATCGAATAGAGAAATGTGAGAGTTTGGATTACATATATCTCAGTGGTAAAGCGGTATCTCCCTATGTGGTGTTGGTAGCCTACGTATACATACATGTATATATTGATTTGGCTCAATTATAGAATTCTAGATTCAATTATATAATATAATTATATGCAAACTGAAGTCTAGAATTAATTCTTATACCTAGACCCATATCTACGTAGCTACCACCGATGGTAGATTCTGTTTTTGACTAATTCAAGGCTCCATATACCATACTCATATCTCCCAATAAAATGGCTAAAACTAGCCTCCTTATTACTCCTAGCTTCGAATTCAATACCAAGAGCTGTCTGTGATATGTACATATAATCTTTAATTTATAAAGGGGCTAGTGATGCGGTTACAAGACAATAAAGTTTACCAAGCCACCCAGCAACTTGGACTATGTAAGAAACTAAACAACTTAAGCTAATTGCAAGTATTATCAATAACTAGATAAGCCAATATACAGGCTACCCAGAAGATTCATGTGAGCGTACTTGGAGGTGGTATTAGGACTCGGTGCGTTGTATTTTGTAGAGGTTGGTTTACACCTTGACTGAGCGTCCCAGCCTATCACTGCATGTTTGTAGATAATCTAACCTATAAATCCGTAGTCTCCGTACCAGCCCTGTGATAAAAAGGCCGAGGAAAACTGAGTACAGTGGTTGTTCGAGTCAGATCTGACTGTGTACTGGTACGCCATGGTATATCTTATAAGCTAACACTACGTAGCGTATATATGGTAGTTTGTTAGGACCTTACTTGGAAATATATCCTAGTACACTTGCGGTGCAAGTCACCCACTAAGTATCCTAGTTCCCTAGCGAATATAGCAGAATGCTCATTGGGTGGCGACTCTAATAGAGTCAGAGTAGCAGAAGGGCTAAGATATACCTGCATGATAACTGTCACAGAAAGGCTACCACCCAAGACTGTGCCCAGCCTCACAGTACATTCCGTGAAATTATTAAGTGACTTAGCCGAATGGAATGATTCATAATGCACGACTAATAAAATAAAATACGTGACTACAAGGCACAACGAGTATTGTAAGGATTTGTTCAAGCATAGGATTATATACCCATTCTGGGTGATTTGTATAACGGTTGTGGCTTGGGAGCCCATGCATCCAGCCACCCATCGGGTACCCAAAGAAAAATCCCGCCACCATCCACCTCCAGCTCCAACAGTCTCCCCTCCCCAACGATGTCTACGTCAGAATTCCCCGAAATTGCCATCCCAGGGCAACCGTTAGCACCCGTGGCATTATACACTCCCGGAACGGGCGTTCACGTATTCGGTGATCAAATCTGTGCGTCAGTCGTTGGGCAGCCTTCGTTATCCACCACTGCCGCAGCAGCAAAGAAAGAGGTTGAGCCGAAACGGACACTCTCGGTTCTGCGGCCGAGTCAGTCAGGTGGTAGCGGGAAGAAGGAGGACGTGGCTTTGACGAACCTACTACCACAGGTGGGGAACAATGTATTGGCGAGGGTAACGAGGATTAATCCGAGGCAGGCGACGGTGGGGATCTTTGTGGTGGGGGATACAGTTTGTAATGACGAGTTTCAGGGAATCATCAGGTTTGTAGCCCCGGATGTTGGGCTATGCTCGAAATTTCAGGGCTGATTAGTTTTGGAGGTGATAGACAGCAGGATGTTAGGGCAACAGAGAAAGATAAGGTCAAGATTTTCTCAAGTTTTAGGCCTGGGGATATTGTGAGGGCTCAGGTTGTGAGTATTAATTTACTTTATACTGATTTATTTTACTATCGTCATGGGGCAATGAATGTTGATCATCTTTCTTTTAGATCTCCCTTGGTGATCAGTCAAACTACTATCTCTCGACAGCCAG
Organism: Verpa bohemica; assembly: GCA_033030345.1. Taxonomy (NCBI): domain Eukaryota; kingdom Fungi; phylum Ascomycota; class Pezizomycetes; order Pezizales; family Morchellaceae; genus Verpa; species Verpa bohemica. Next base: position 1,182,789 of record JAUFSE010000003.1, read on the forward strand.
CAATAGTCTAGGAGTCGTTGTTGCCCACTCTGGTAAGAGTCCCCCTGGCCGCCTCTTAAGCCTTTCGTTTACTGATAGGGCTGCAGAATCCGGTGACCCATTGCACCCTCTCAACTGGCGTCAAATGGCATCATCTCGGACTGGTGTGGTAGAGGAAAGAAAGGTGGCCAAGCCAATATGAATATTCGAATCATTCTTGGATTATTGGATTGTAAGATAATTTAGGACCTTTTCTTCTTCTTTCACCTTAGTAGAAAGATAAAGCTAGAGGGTTACGGGAGGATTTTGCAGGAGATATAACTGTCTCTGCTTGATTAGGATAATCGTAATAACGAGGATAAATGAGATACTCCGAACTCCGAGTAGAGACACTGGAGTATGATGCTACCTCATTTCTCCGTGTAATATCCATATAAACATCTCGAAATTAGGAGAAACTACCGAGTGATCAACTATGAGGCTCACAACAATATATTTCACGGAAGACTCCTGAGAAACGTTAAATTCTGGATCTCCGGAGATTTTAGGAATGAATGAACCTATGAATATGGGTCCTAGACATCCTAGACCAACATCACACGGGGATTTTCGGCCACGCACTTATTAAACAGGTAAATAACTATTAAAGTCATCTCAAAACACCCGACTAGGGGGAATAACCTAAGTTCTGGAGATTCTGGGCTTGCTCCGCGGATAGAGGGTTAGGAACGGGTGACGGCCAACGTCAATTAGAGATAAAAGTATTTAATATTAATAGCTCAACGCCACCCAAAATTCCAGCCTACTGGAAGACTGGGCTGTGTATTGTGGCTGTAATTGGCCCTGCCCATCTCCCCTCTCCTTAGCTGGCCTTTCTCCAACTTGTTGGTGGGATGAAGTGCCGATTATCACTGGATGTGGGGGAGATATTCGTCCCCCATTCCTAAACTGGCAATGATCCGTCACGAAGGAGTAGTTTCAGAAAGAATCCACTGACGGGCTCCAGGGTCCAATCCCAGCTAAAGATCGACAGGTTTTTTCTTTACCGCACAGGGCCTCCGAAGTATCAACAAACATAGGGTTGTCTTAGGTGTCGGTATAAATGTCAGAGGGGCTTCTGGTCCCCTGAGGTGTTCTCTTCTCCCCTCCTCGACCCCACCTTCAGAACACCCAAAGACCTCGAGAATCTTGATAATAAACCATGTCTATGCTCTCACTACCTAATGAGCTCCTTCTCAATATCGCCGAAAACCTCCTTGAACGTCCTAAACACATACACTCCCTCTTATTATCAAGTCGACGTTTTGCATATCTCTTAACCCCACTACTCCACACATTTGCGGTCCAAGATAAGGATGGTTTGACTGCCCTCCAATGGGCTGCCAAACATGGCTATGAACCCCTCGCAGAGCTCGTCCTACTTAAGGGTGCAAAGGTCGACGGAGTCAGTGATCTCTTTAACGAGTCGGCTCTCCACTTAGCCGTCAAGAACCACCATGTCGGTCTTATAGGCATACTACTAGCGAACGGGGCGGGATTTACAGAAGATCCAGGATCGAGGCGGGTAGCACTGAATTTAGCTGCAAGGGAAGGGCGAGATGATGTTGTACAGCTATTATTGAACAGTGGAGCGGGTGAGGATATAAAGAGTGGAGCCCTGGTTTATGGTGCGACGGCTCTTCATTGGGCGGCGAGTGAAGGGCATGGAACTGTTGTTAGGATGTTGTTGGAGAATGGGGCAGATGTAAAAGTGCAAGCGAGCTATGGAGGTGCAGCGATTGATTGGGCGAAGCAGGGAGGTCACGATGATGTGTTTAGGGTACTGCTGGGGATGGGTTCTGTTTGTAGTGTCCCGAACTGGCGGTGCGGGAAAATTTTGAAGTTTTTTTAATTCCGATACCCATTACTTTGTCTACTTCCGCTCAGCTATTTACATTTTCTTTGATAAAAACATAACAGGTGTCAATCGGGTGATTTTTATTTCATATTTACCTTTCTTTATAAATTCGGTTTCACGTATGTTTATATAAGGAAAATTTTAGTTATTCACCTGGTTACATCCGTATTATATTGGGTTCAGTGCTTCGTTCTAGTCCTGGCTAATAAGCCCCCCCTCCGATACCCCATTTGATCCTGAGCTGTGTTACCCCTCAATCCGGGATCATCATATCTTGAAACCAGTGGACATGCATTGTTAGGGTCACAATGTTAATGTTGTGTAAAGACTGAACATCTGTTTTGAAGATCCCGATCTGCAAATTGTGTGTAAAGTAGTGTTGGCATTTTAGAAGTTAAAAATTAATAATCGAGTTGATTGATGTGTCTTAAGGCGAATAATCCTAGAATACTAAGGTACGAAACTGGTAAAGGAAAGCAAAGCTATTCCAAAAGAGATTATTTTTTTGCATGCCACTTTCATAGGCTAAGCGTAGAAATATTAATTTTCCCTCATACCCCCATACCAACCTTATTATACTCCATCTCTTTTGACCTCGATCTTTTGTACTCTTCTAACATGCCCCTATAATCTTTGTTACAATATGGCTGCACGAGTTCCTTCCACCCACCCTTTCGAAGATGGTTTATGCCAAGATCTCGCAAAAGCATGCTTACATACTAGAAACATCATTAGATATCACTCGTAGTTATTTCCCTTCTTTTATGAGGGGGCTGGGAGGTAACAAACCGCAAGTTCATCATGCATAAATGTTGGTTTCCTCTCTCCAACAGATAAATAACGTCTCCGCCTCCAAACATTAGTCATAGCTATATCCGTTTCGATATCGTCAATATCCGGTAGTTGTAGGTTCCCCATCAGATATGCAGCAGCCCAAATACTCTGTGTTTCTGCAATCTGGAATGACTGCGCAGCACCAACCTGTCCGAGGAAAACGATCGAGTTATCACCCGAGGCCACCTCATGCGGGGATACTACCCCGCGGTAAAGATAGAACTGGGTCGTGCTTGGTGGCTGCCTAAAATGTCGTGGTGGTGCACTTAATCGCGGAAACATTGAAAGGATCCTCTCATCTGCAGAAGCTTCAAGGTGTTCCCATTTCTTTGCGTCAATCATTGACTGGAATGATATTGGTACTGGGAGCCCAAGAGCTGCAGAGTCCTCGGGGGTGAAGAAGGGGAAGGTTATGTCCCAGCCTGTTGACATCACGAGGAGGTCGCAGGGGAGGGATTCACCATTTTTGAGGAGGACGGAAGAGTCAACGAGTTTATCGATTGATGTGCGGTGTACCTTGGCGCAAGATATTGTGTCCCAGAATCCTGGGGTGTTAGAGACCCCAACATTGTCTGAGCTCCAGAACATCCTGTGAGATTTATATTTCAGTACTTTGTAAACCTTCATATTAATATATACTTGGGGAGATTGAGCAGTTGCCTTTGTTTAGGATCGTAGAACAAGTGCTTATCTCACCCTAAATAAATACCCATAGGGGGGCCTGGGGAACATACGGAAGTTGAGGTTTAAGTCTGCTCATGTTATCACTACGCTCGTACTTTGCAGCACGTAGCCACCGAGACTGCATGCTACTCCATACCCTGTCTGTGATCCATCTCCCAACCTTTGTTTGATGAAAGAACCGCATCCATGGGTCTCGAGGCTCAAATATACATGGACTCAGCTTAGACATTAACCTTGTAGCTAGTATCTGGTGTGCATTGTCGTAATATACAGGTGCGCTATCAGGTGCACTCATCCCTGCTGGACCAGAGCCTTTATCCCGAATCACCCAGTTCAAGTTCTTTCCAGCTGAAACAAACATGTGGACCGCATCGAATGCAGACTTTGATCCCCCGAGCACGATAACGTTCTTAACACCCTCCGACTCTACAAACGACGGTGCTAGCCGTGCCAAATCCTTGGTATGCAACATCGGCGGAGTAAACCCCTCATTATCGAAAACAGGGATATTAGGCCTCGAGGTGATACCCGTAGCAAGCATGAGCTTATCACTCGTAAGGACATCCCCTTTGTCGGTACATACAACCCACGAATTTCTTCTTGAATTGTTATTGCGAACCTTCCTGATACTGGTGACTCTGCTGTCGAAACGTATCCGGCTATTTATATCACGCCCACTGTATATGTGGGTTTTCGTGTAGGTCTCCAGATATTCGTAAACATGATGAGCTGGAACGTACCCATGGAACTGTTCTTTTGTCGGTTTCATAGGGGCATCACTAAACTCGATCATCCCAAGGGGAGACTGCGAGTACATCCCTGGGTAAATTCTTGTCTTACTCCATGCCCCTCCAAGTGCTGTATCTGTTTCGAGGATCGTTAGAGCGGCTGTAGGATTGAGTTCGAGGTACGTCTTTGCGGCGATGATTCCAAAGGGACCTATTTTATACCCGAGTCAGGCCACATTCACCCATATCTTGCTTATCCAGCATCATCCTTGTAATAAAGAAAAAAGAAAAAAGAAAAAAGGAATTCTTTTTTTCTTTTCCTTTCATGCTAAAAAGATATGAAACGAAATCGTGATTATGATAGGGAGAGGTGAGTGAGCAAGACGAAACGAACGCAAATAAAACTATGAGAAAAAACAGAAAAAAACAAAGGATAGCACACACCAGCCCCTACAATTACAACATCAACGGACGTAGCAGACATCGCAGCTGATATTATGGTACGTGGGGATATCAAATAGGTGGCCGTAGCTTGGCCAACTTAGGCAGCGAAAAAAGCGGCGCAGTTCTAAGAGGTTCAAACTGGAAAGGAAAGGGAAACCACCGCAGCACGTAGACAGATAAGCCAGAGATAAAAAAAAGTGGTGCCATATGGTCTTATATATATACAGGTACAATGAAACCCGGGTACGGCTCATGGAAGGACCAGCAAGCCGGCGCGATATATGTTTGGAAAGAAGAATCAAAAGGATAGGGGATGTTGACCAATCAAATCAACTATAGCGCAAAAATGGCGACCAGGATTTTTCCTCTGGGCCCGGGGCTTTTCTTTTTGAAAATCAGAAACACAGCAGATGCGATGCAGCCCCACAGACTCGAACTAGAAGCAAGCCCGAAAGAGTTTTTAAAGTAAAGGTAACTATTACCGCATATAAGTGAAGATAGATGATACACACCACCCGAGATTCGCGAGAGGAAAGTACAAACAAAGTGGCTAGAACCAGGGTTCTCTCTATAATATCGCTTAAATCTTATAGAGAGAAGAAGAAGAAGAAGAAGAAGAAGAAGAAGATAGATGGAAAAGAGAGTGAAAGAACACTCCCCACTCCCCCCACTCCCCCAATATTCTCGGAGTGCCCGAATATGCAGCCCCCAGGGGTTGAGAGATGGGTATTGCACGCCGAGAATGTGGTCTGATGCCTCTCACCCGCACAACTATATGTAACCCCCTACTAAATGATGAGGCTCAAGCCACGTTTTTCACGCTTACAGAATACATACATACAGAATATTCGCCAATCTATGGGCCTGTCGTTAACCATTAATTATTATGGCTCCTTCACAAGTGTGGTGGATAAAAACGGTTGTAAAGTGATATAATGATATAATACCTTGATATATGTGCCTAAACTTAATATGTTTAGGTACTACACGTACAGGTATATACTTACCTACATGTATTCCTATTCCCGACCAACCCCATATTGAGGACCAAATGTAACCTCCTACTCTTAGGTTCCTCCAATGGCTATGTAATGCACCACACCACACCACGCCACGCCACCACCACCAAACCATACCATACTCTATATTCACTCCTAGCCCTGATGGTATATAGGTGCCTCCACTAATTTACTAGGCGTCCTAGGTAAGTCTACTTAATCCCCTCTACCCCGATCAGCCGGCCACTTGCATATAAATGAACGCTTCTCCCGCCGTCATTTCGTATGGTGGGTACCGGGTGGCCCCGGAAAACTATTTCCTCGGGACTTCTCATGATATGTCACTCGCGCTTCTGGACTGGCTAGAAGAGATACTAACCGATGAAACGGATATTGGGGGTAAAGAGTAACCCCCCCCCGCCATACTTACCCTGGTTAGCTTAAAGCCACGATTCATCGAGAATCAGTATTCTCTCCGTAAGGCACTCCTCTCGTCTTATAAAAATTACAAATCCTAGAGTTACGTTATCTCACTGACCATGATTCAGTACTCGGATCAGGGGCGTGAAGGTACATCGGTAGGGCTATCCGTCCTATGGAATCACCATATGAACTCCTAGTCGGTTTTTACGTCCTGGTTAGTCGGCAGCCGGTATTTGTTCAAGTTTACTTGCAGGGATATACCATCGAACATGTGCCAAAACGCCCTGATAACTAATTATTATATAGGAGCGGGAGCGGGACTGTAGCGGAGATCTTATTAAAATCTTTAGTTAATGGTAAAAGACAAGTTACCGCGACAAAGCAGACACCCGAGCAATGAAAAGCTTTCAGCAGATTGATTTTATTTGGCCGTAGAGTGCCCTACACTTATATGAATTCTGGATTTGAAGCCCACTCTTCTACAAAGTCGTGTTATACAGGCAATCCCAATAACATACCTCGCTTGATCCAGTTAAGACCGGATACGGTCCGAGTTTCTAGGTACCAAAAGCTGCTCTGATATGATCGGTTGATAACTCCGACCTCCAACCTCTTTCCGTTGCTATTCCATCTTTGGACTTTTCATCAGGAGTCAAACTTGACCTCACGCATGGGCTGGCGCTAGTATTTCTTACCTCCTAGAGTACGGTAATTACTTCTCGGTTGTTAGTGGAGGCCCGTTCTCTTCTCAAAATTAAGACATCTGGTGTCTTCAATATGGGTTTATATACGTCACTAAAGTTCATATACACCTACTGATAATTGAAAACCCCTACTACTATATGTTTTTAAAAATAGACATGATATTCAAAAGTCGGAAGTTTTTAATCAGCCTTCAATACTTTTCACATGACTCGGCTCGGGATAAATTTCGGACAAATCTACGCGAGCCTGGGCAATGTACAGCATATCGAGTTCCAGGCTATCGGGTCGGGCTATAAATTACCGTGTGTATTTGGGCTGGGCTAGGCTTTCGTTCAGGGGTGGTTAGACATACTGAGTCAGAACCACGACATTCCAGAGGTGCATTGTGAGGAATATTGCACCCCACTCTTATAGTTTAGGAATTAATCAGAGGTTTGACTCTAGTATCAAACCAGTCCTAGCATCCGTAACGAAAAAGGGTATGAAAACAACAGTGATAGTAACAGGTATAGCTATAACTACATAGTCACTGGGGCTCTCGATCTGATCACCTGTAGAAACTTCTGATTCTGGAAGAACCCCCTGCTTGTCGGCAGGCGGGACAAATGCAGCTGTAGAGTACAAGAGTAGAAAACGATGCGCATCTCAAGAAACGACATAAAATAACCTACATGTACTGATACCGATGCAAAAGACGACAGGGTTGCATGATTAGAGTGCATATGTTTTCACCTTTTTTTTATTTTGGCAAAAGTACGATCCAGCACCATCTCAGCGCTACCCTCAGTTTGGTAGGTATGGTTTACAGAAGGTAGCACCGGATGTTTTACTCTGCAGGTATTACTGTCGTCGGTAGGATCTGGTGCTTGAGCGTTGCCGCAGTGTGCATCACATCTCATACATATTAGCCGTTAGCAATTAAGGCGGTGAGACCTGGGAATCAACAGAAATCTTATGTTTCCTTATAATTAATATTTACTACATATACTGCTAATCACCCTGGGGCGATTCAAACTAAACCGCAAGTATTTTTGGGATCTAGACTAGAAGATCGACTCTCGATGTGCCTTGTTAGGTTCTAGAAATTCTCGATCGAGTCGCTTTGAGCCTTAACCCGAGTATCGCTCTAGTACATACATTTAGAGTGCTCTCCAACTCCATCGAGATCTAACAATCAGGTTTAATATTGGCTAATAGAAAACTACATGTAGCCAACCGAAACCCTCGCCCCCTTTATCAGCACCTCTAGATCAACCAATAAAACATGTTCTAGACCCCCAAGCCTAGGCACAATCTCGATGAGCTGGTAAATATATTGTACTCCTCAACGATCAGCTTAAGATAGGATCAACAAGCATATCATATCGTACCCGGCTATAATTATTATTGTACAGTAGGAAAGAAAGGGAAAGGAAAAAAGAGCACGAGTATAAGCGGACCAAAGAAACTTATAGTGTCTTATCTACAATCAGTAAATTAACCTGCCAGCTGTACTTGTGGTATCGTCGATTTTGGAACTCCCCCCCCCCCAGCGATTTAGCCTCACGAGTAGTCACTCGTCTAACCCAGTACCTAGACTGCAGGTCTTAACCCCCTCCCCCATTTCCCTGCACCATCAAGGTGATCAGGTATACCCAGCTGAGGCGTCTTGTATCTTTGGTCCTCTTTTCGCTACTCGAGAAAAAATCTTCGATATGGAGGGCTTCGAGTTCGTCGGTGGGGTATATGCCGTTCTCTACTCTCACAAGATTTCTGTCTCCTAGTTGTATGTACGGTAGTAGTATATATACAAAGGTGGTTTTTTTCTTTCTTTCTTTCCCTTTTTCCCCAGCTATATCGATACATAGGTATTAGTCGCAAGTCCATGTTCAATATTAGGTTAAGGAAATCCCCAAAAGAGAACCTACCAAAAGAGAAATTTAAGTTCCGTGGTCAGATGAGGAATATCATAACCCAACAGTAAAACCCTGGAAACAAGTACTCGGCGAGAAGTATGACGGGTGTGATAGTAGGAACGCCAAAATGCTTGAAAGGAGGATCCACGCGTTGACAATCCTGGCTAATATTGAGTCGGCGCAATATGTTGAAACATAGCACAAGACGAGTATATTCAGGAGCATCAACTGTAACGATGCGGAGGAGGCTGAAGAAGACATTCTATTGAAGAAGAAGAAGAAGAAGAAGAAAAGCAGCTAGAGAGAGGGGGTAGTAAATTTTTGATTTTTGTATATATATATTCTTACGATATTTTACGAAAGGTGAGCCGGTAGAGGAGAGGGGTGAAGTAATTTAGATCGACTCGTTTTTTTTTCCTCCAGGGTTTCGTCTCAGCTCTCTCAGATCAGATGAATTAAACGAAGAGAAGAGAAAGTTCGTTTATTCTAGTCTTAATTATATACTCTACAGTAGCATCGATACGTACTGTGTCTTGCGTAATAGAAGGTATGCTAGCTGGTCTAGCTAGCTGTACTGATAAGAGAAGAGAAAAAAGTGCTGCCTTGCTATTAAGAACAGATCGATGGTTAAATTTCTCTGGATACACGTTTCCTTTTCCTTTGTTTTTGTGTTTATGTTTGTTTCTTGTGCAGATGCGGCTTGTTGGTTGACTGGCTGTCGTCCCCCTGGCTGGCTGATCGTGTGCATGTAGCCATCGGAGCTACACGTTGGCAAGTGGGCGCCTTGAAGGGGGGGGATGGGATGGGTTGCTATGTAGCTGGTGGGTGATGAGTAGCTAAGTAAAACACACACATCGAAAATCGCCAACTTCATCTGCGTCAACACAGCTGTTTGATGTTTTATAAATCTCTACAGTAGCTATCTATCTAGCTAGCTAGCTATAGGTAGATTAAGATCTAGCCTTTTTTGTATGAACCCCTCCCTCCCTTCCCCCCCCCTCTCTCTTCTTTCATTTTAGGCGCCCATTTTGTATCGCCATGCGCGCGGAGAGAAGGGGGGGGGGTCATGAAGAATCAAATAGCTAGCAATAAGCAATATGAATTAAACACGGTCAGTATATAATATATGTATACCACTGTGTTCTATACAATCTGTGAAGCGGCGCGAGAACACGTGACGATAGTCTAGGAGTGACACGATTCACCTAGGATAACTAGGGATTCAGTTACATGGTTAAATTATATTCATTAATCGAAAGCTAGGCCGATATCCGATGGTTTTTATATGCACATGTATGTACTATATCTCAAGCATCGCTACAATGTTATTGCGGCTCGTTTGGCCTTGGCAATAGCACTGCAGAGTTATAAATGTAATCTTCTGCTTGGTTAATTACTTTTATACTACATGTATGTACATACCTCAATAATAATCTCAGCAAACATTATCCATATTCCCCTAGTTATATATTCTCAGCCCCTGGAAAATAAAACTGCTAGCTAGCTATATATATATATATATATATACTGGTCCTGAAGGGTCGAGTCGATATTGACTTTACACCCTCGAAAAGCAGAAACGTCGCCCAGGATATATATAACCACTACTTGGATGACGTATGACGGTGATTTTAATAGGAGGAATATCCTCTATAGTAACACCGGGGGTAGTTTTCCCGAATATAAAGGGTCGTATAAAAACCCGAGAGGTAATCTTGCAGGGAGGGGTGGTAGTACGTACGTACGTACCGGGATAGTGGGGCTAAGGGCCGAGGGATGCGGAGCCCCCCCCCCCCCAGAGAAACCAGTCGAGGCACCAAGCTAGGTATCTTTCATATATATATGAAGGGGGGAATTCTTGTATGCGCCGAAAAAGAGGAGGTTCTGTTTAATCAATCTATCTAACCGGGAGACCAGGCTGCTATAGACCCTATATTTTCCTAGAGTATACGTAGGTAGGCTACGAGTAGTATGTACGTAAGCTAAAATAAACAAACTTCTCATAGTAAATAATTATAAGATTACACGTATATACATGTAGCTCTAAGCTTTCTGTGATTTGATACTGCATGTAGCTTTAAATAGCTACCGGTTATCTTAGGGATAGAGGAAAATCTACCATCATGCGGTAGTGGTGATACCTATCGTATGTGGAAACCCCCAAGCACCGGCTGTATATGTTTACTGTCTAATCATCTGACGTTCGAATCCACCGTAGTACAAAGCATCTAATTATAAAAAACAAACCTTATTTTTACCTGTATTTTTACCTCAATAGCTAATGTTGAAAGCCATACTTTAACTCTGGAAGGGCGGAGCAAAATCTTTGGGGGGGGGGGGATAATATGATCACACTACCTGCGACCCGGCGTCTTTGTGAGAACGAAAACAAAGACCAGTAGCTCTTTGCCAAGATTCTTTAGATGGTTACAGTACGAAAAGAGGGGATGGATTGGGTACACTATTTTACCAAATACAGTAGAAATCCTGTAGCAATAGTATAGGATACGAGAGTAGTATAGCATCCTTGTCTAAATTCTGGTTTAATACGGCATTCCCCTTACAATGCTGCAGCAATACTGTAGTAGTAGTTTCACCCCGTTTTTTGTACTTTATGTTAGGTATCGTAGAGACTAACGGCGAAAATATTGGCAATCAGCTAGTGTATCTAAATTTAGCTATACATCTCCATGAGACTTTGTCACTATTGACAAATTCACCAGTACTAACCCAGACCAAGATTTTAATTCCAGTATATAGCTAGAGCTAGAAATCCCAGAAAGTAAAACTACATAGCTACATAACACGCACTCATCTATACGTGCGTGTTGGGAAAAAAAAAAAAACACACATTGATCCTATAAATCAAAAACTATGACCAGCTGGTTTTTAATTTTTCTTCTATTTTTGCTTTTAGTTACGCGCGTGTGTATGCATAAAGAATTTGCCTCAACAATCAACCGGCCACAAGAAAAGAAAGGGAGGGTATAAAACAAAACAAAAAAAAACAAAAAACGATGCGGCAGTAAGATCGAACATCCAACCCTCTTATGGTTCTTTTTTTTTTTTGTGAGCGAGATAAGGCATTGGGGTGGAACGAGCTTCCAGAGATCCAGAAGCTTGGCCCATACATTAGCATGCGACGCCAGGTCGCTATTGGTAACGTCGTCATGTAGGGACAGCTGTCCACTGAAATTGAAACAAGTCCTACCGGGCACCCGTAACCCCGCGCGCGGGACCCATTATGATAGTATCCGGCACGGTCCGCAACAGATGGCGGGGGGGGGGGTGGTGTGTGTGCGTGCTGCAATGCCCAGGGTTCGAGGCATGGCTGAGTCAGTGATCAGTAGAGCTCTGAAAGGTTTGACGTGTTGAATGGGCCTTGCCTAGCCCTCTTGATCAAAAAAAATACATTTTATGCGCTTTAATCTACAGCCCTCCCCCCTCTTTCCTATCTTGGTCTTGTACTCTAGTTGTTGTTGTCAAAATTAGGGTTAAGGTAAACGCCAATGATTAAGCTCTCAAGATGCCGAGTAACGTCTCTGTAGAATTATCATAGAGTAGAAATATTAAAATGTCTATACTGTAGCTAGCTACTAAGTTGACTTGAAGACAATCAAATGATACACCTATGACTACCCAAATAAACTACCTATAGTCTACTAGCTTATTACAAAAAGTACTAATAGTGTAGGGGCAATTTCCTTCAGGACGTTATATTACATTACCTCTTTCCTCTCTTTCCTCTCTTTCCAAAAATTCCATAATCTGACTCAATATAAAGGTACAATACAGATCAGAAACCCCTATAGCTAACCAAGTCTCTTCCAGATCGAAGTAGTGCTCAATTATAGACCCTATATACGTACCTATATAGATAAAGGTTCCCCTTATCGCTGATGCGTATATGCAGAAAATCGAGAGAGAGAGAGAGAGAGAGAGAGAGAGAGAGAGAGAGAAACGCCCTTAGCATTCAGACGTTTACGGATAAAATTTATACCCGATAATATTTCCTCTCTCTGGCTACCTAGCTAGCTCTCCAGATTTCAACTGAGACTGGCCAGTGGCAACCAACTTGTTGGGTTCCGTATCGCGTCAGCGCGGGAGTCGCGGGCACTAGGTATCCCCCCTCCACACGTACCTGAGCGCTGTACTCGTTTACGTTACCTAAAGTACATGTATGTTCAGGCCCTGATATATATTAAGGAATGGCCAGGGATACCAAGCTTAAGTACATGTAGCTTATACTTCTGTGAATATGTATATACATGTACCTAATCAAATCGAATTAATTATCTTCAGCCTGTTGTGCCTGCATTTATTTGTTTGTAGGCTTCATGTACTGATTACTATATGGTGCACGGTCCTTTTAAAAGATCTGGATTCTTTATTCAATTCAGCCAATATATGTACATACCACAAATAACAAGCAGGTCTAGCTGTCTACATATGTGGTTTAACATGGTTTCTAACATGGTTTCTTTAACCCCCTTCCCCCCCCCCCCCAGCTCTTAACCTTACTAATTGTTATATTCTGGTTTTTATTTTTATTTGTTTTTACCGATGACTGAGTAAAATTACATGATTATGCTATCCAAGCTAGTAATGCGTTCCAAATACAGGACTCAGGATTTGATATATATAACTCTCGATCGTAGGTAAATCTTGATCACTTAGGGCCCTGCATATGGGTGGCGCTCGGTATGGATGATTAGTGATTAATAGGGTTCACACTTTCAAGTCATGGAATTTCTATAGTACAGGCTTTGAGCACACCCACAATCATTCTAAGATATTGCCCATTATAACTTCTAGAATCTTGACCTGCATGCTGTCTAGCATATCGGTGACAGAACAAGATAAAACATCTGATTTTGGTGCTTCCTACTCGAGACTGCCCACAGGATCCATAGAATATCATTAATGATATTGAGGTTGATCTTAGTCACCTTTCTGGGGTACCTATGCGCTTCGAACTGTGGGTACGCTGACAAAAAGTACTTACTAATGTACAATCTCTTGATCTTGAGATGGCAGGCTTCCTTTAGTTTTTGATATATATGCCCTAAAGACATAAACTGAGGGTAGCGTTAGAAATAACTAGAGGAATTCCTCTAATCATAGGGTTCCCGTTGGTAGATATTTTTGTAATCGAGATTGTACTCTCTCTTTTGTGTCTAGATTTTAGTTGTATTTTCCGAGTGACACCTTGTGATATAATAACCTGTATGCTTTGTGATGTCTTGGCTCTTGAAGATTTACATGTATGTTCTTAATAGATGTATATCGGACGAAAATTCCTATAGCAGCTCTAACAATACATGTAGTATTGCACGGGATTTATTCAAAGTTGCCTATTAGATCCAACTTAGACAGCGCTATCGATTCGTTGGCTCGGAACTTCAGAATTGCCTCACCCGAATTTCCCCGCAGGGCAGAGTAAAGCAAGGACACGGAACTATTGAGACGGCCGCCCGGAGAGCTCTCCGCAACTTGAATATTTTATTTATATGCCTCATTAATCATTGACAAACAGTCTTTGGAATTTATTATGACTCATGGGGTATTTAGGTCTACCAGTATTTCAAGGCACTGTAACAGCGGCATATCAACGCAGCAGAGTATGACTCCTGACAGATTTCAAGATTCCAAACTTCAGCTGATGAAAAATAACCTAAACGCGGAACACTTGCCGTTTAGGAGCCGCAAGCCAAGCAGCCGGGGATCAGATGCAGACGGTACCGGGGGGTTCGTAGGGCCATGTCCAACCATGGCGTTTGGAGTCGCGGTAACCGTTTCAGGCTTGTCATAGCTTGTGAGTTGTATATAATTTTTAGGTTCGTCTGTCAATACATGTGTGTGGCTCCCACATCTCGCTTCCTAAGATCCAACCTTTAGTACAGCCTCTGGTAAAAAATATTGAGGGACAAGGGTCATTTGGCAGGGGTTCTCCAACCAGTGCAATTGCTAGAACATTTGCCACAAGACTAAAAGGCCAGTAGAGGTCCTAAATATGAATCCCGCATTTCTCGGTCTTTTTTACCAGAGACTGTGGTTTCGGTGCAGGTTGTTAGGTAGGGTAGATCACGAGAACTAAATTATTCTTCATGTCGGACATTGTCTAATAACACTGTTTCAACCTCATGTACGAGAGTGGGTTTAATATTATCGTCTCTTAGAGGATCTCTTTATTTGATCTTTCGTTGGGTTAGCGGGTTGGGGAAGGGTAACTTGCCAATGTCCTTTATCCCGTGTAACACAATTGTTTCTGGTATGGTGTCAGTGAATGACGATGGCGGATGATGAATGATGGCAAAACACAAAACTTGATTGCTTTTTTCTTTGAGGGAGATATGTCAGCATGCAAGGTTCGTTCCAGAAATTCGATGAACGAGAGCGTCTATCCGTTGAGAACCCGGATGCGGCGTCGAAGGATTCTGCACTGCGCTCCTCGTCGAAAAGTTGAAATACCATCACTTATGATGCCCATTGCTAGCTTTTAGGGGAAAATGTGGTGATCACTACGATGTATTTAGCTGTTGTTGAACTGGCATGGTCTTGGCGGCATTTAATTGTTTTGGTTTGTTTGGGACCTCCTGTTCACCGACTTGGATCTTCGGTTAGTCAATGCCAAGACGAATATTGCTTTTTGCCGTAAATGCGTGGTCGCAGCGACGATCCGTTGGCCTGGACTGGGGTTTTCTGGGAAACCTTGCAAGCAGTGGCCCAGGCCTGATCTGAAATCGAAAAGGGGAAAGCCATCTTCTTTCCTCTTGGTCGCCTTATTTCAAGACACGTCTGCCAGAAGGAGATCCTTTGTTCTATTTTTAACGTCTAGGGGGTATTGAAGCTGTCCAAGGTGAGAGGACGGAGATAAAGGACTCTTTGAACAGGTTGGTTTTTAATGGTTGGTAATTTAGAGATTCACTAATTTGTTTTTGAGCACGATGGCTGCGAATCTGGGGTTTAGGGATTTAGGGGTCCACAGGTACTACCTTGACCCGAATAGCGTCATCGGTGGGCTGTTTTAGAGTATTCCCACTTCGGCACCGGCCAGCGATAGCCACGCGACATGGACCCAGCGGGCATTTCTTCAAAGCATGGCTTGCGGGCGTTTTTGCCAAGAACAATGGGAGAGGAGCCGGGTAGATAAGTACTCTATCATAGGCGGGACTAGAGGGTGAATAGGTGGTACAGGTATCGCTGAGGAAGCTGAAAACAGGGGCTTAAAGCTGTGGAGGTAAGGATCATTACCAGAAAAGAAATTCAGGGTCTTGAGGATTGTACAAAACAACATTATATAGCATAGAAGTATAGAATATCAGTCAGCAATGTGGAGTTGAACAGGAATAGCACTCTGTATGCACGCACTCTAAAAGTACTCTAATATCTGCTCTCTGTAGCGTACCATACATGTATCTTGCCTGGAACTCGGGTACCATTGGGTGTAGGGCACCGGGAGGGGGTGTTGACATGGGACTTGGGGAGGGGGAGTCCAGATGGAGAAGAAAGGGCGATGTCTCGATATGCAGGTGATGTGAATAGTTGTTCGCACTCTGAGGGAGTGGCAACTCGCTAGGGGGTAGGAGTTTGAGGGGGGGGGGGATCTTGCACCACTGCTGCCTGCATCCACGCATCCATACACACCCCTCCTCCGCCTCCTCCACGGAAATCCCCCGCTCCACACCACCACTACCACCACCACAGAAAAAATAAAATAAAATTGACGAACGAACGAAACTCCACAAAAATACAGGGCAGGGCAGGGCCAGGGATAAAGGAACAAAAAAATGATCTAGGCCTTGTCTACTGTCTTGTGCTTGTCCCTTCTCCTTCTCCTCCTCAACTTAGCTTAGCACTCCCTAAATTCTTTTCTATCTGTCCCTGTTGAGGTTTTTGAAATAGGTCCCTTTCTCGGCGGCCTCACCTCCCCTCCTTCCCCCTCCCCCCCTCCACTCTTTGAGCCCTTATCCGTTCTCCGGTACTTAGGTAGTTGGACTCTTACAAGAAGACCTCCGTTTACCTATCCTTGAGCCATCGCCATCGCCATTGTTCCTCTGCTGTCTTTCCCGATCCAGCCGAAATATTCCTTCTCCAGCTACAGAGAGGAAGGAGGAATTGGTAACGACGTCACGCAATTGATTGCCTACTCTCACAGAAAGGAAACATATCATACTGGTGACGTTGGGAACATTATAATTATTAATAAAGCAAGACCCCGTCTCGAAATATTTACACACATATCTATCTGGGTGGGAAGAGGCCAAAAGGGAATATACGGACAGTGGGAAAGAGGGAGATAATTGTTCCTGGGGATTGTTACGCCGCATACTGAATTTTCTGGAACTGGCCAGAAAACCGGATCCACCCCCCCCCCCCCCAAGAAAACGCCACTTTCAAGTTCCCGCGATCTCCCATCCGCGAACGATCTTTTTCTCCACGTCCTGTAACATTTTCCGTGATCATGAGCATTAGGCACGGCTTAAGGGTTTTCTGACACTGCACGTTTCGCCTTTCGCCGTCATCTTGCTCTTGCTTGTCTGCCCTGCCCGCCCCTCTTCGCCGCCATCTGTCGTCATATCCCCCTCTCCCCCAGGTACCGCTCCCTAAAAGGAAGGTCATCCCCTCCACATCCGTTACAATACAATCTTTCCCATAAATTCCAAGAAACTCGCCCAGCTGGATCGCAAAAAGGTTCAAACGGATATTGGGCAACCAAACATTCCGCAAATGTCTGTCACAACTTCCCGGCCGTCACCACGTTCGTCCCTCGAGTTCCCTCTCAACAACAATAGTCCGCAATCCCATATTCGTCCGCAGCACCCTGTGCCCGCACCTGGTCCAACATCGCATCCTGCGACAGTGCCTGCACCAGCATCAGTAACTCCCCCAGTACCCCCTACAAGTACCGGAGCAAAACTTACAAAAACACAGAACCACAATCCCCCAAGCTCAGGTGGCGGTGGATATTTTGGCCTGGTAATAGATTCAACCGATAACCAACAAAATGCGAAGAACAATTGGTCATCCTCCGGTTCATCAGTTCGCTCAACGGCAGCACGGTCACCTCGCCCAGTCCAGCTTGACAATGTTTCCTCATTATTTCAGAAACAATCAGAGGCTATAGCCATGAGTTTACATCTCAATCGGACAAACAGTATGCCACATGTTACTGATGCGGACTATGCTTCCAGTGAGCACTTTGACGATAGGAGTAGTTTTTCACCTTTAGCGCCTGGGTCCTATGTTCATCCTCTTAATGTTCCCGCAACCCCGGAAGTTAATGGCATCCATAAGGATCCACTAAGCACTCTAAGTACATTAAATAATACTAGTTCACCAACAAGACCAAGTATTTTTAATGGAGCCTGTGCGGGGTCTCCTGTTTCGTTTGAAAAGGGCTTGAGTGCCTTCACAAGGCCGAATGATGGTCTTTCCCGACTCTCGGCACCTTCAAGCCCCCAACCTCTTAATTTGTCACTTCCAAACCTTGCTCTACAACGAAAGAAGAGTCATGGCCGATCAGCAACATTACCGAACCCTTCGAAAGAGGGTGAACCAGTATTCGTGACAGCCTCAATGCTTTCGGATCTTTTAGATGGGAAAACATCAAGTCTGCTACTGTTAGACGTCCGATCATACAAGGCCTTCGCACAATCACGAATTACCAAAGCCGTAAACCTTTGTATTCCCACAACACTACTGAAGAGGCCATCATTCAGTGTTACCAAGCTATCTGAAACTTTTGCAAAAGATGAAGATAAGGAAAGGTTTGCGAAATGGAAAGATATGGGGTACATTGTGGTATACGACAGCGATTCCCAAAATGATAAAGATGCAGTGGCGTCTACACCTATACACACATTGAGCAAGTTTGTCAGAGAAGGCTGGAAGGGTCAAGCCTATATTTTGAAAGGTCGGTGCACTTTCTGAAGCCTAGAAGGTGCAAATAACTAATATTTTTATAGGTGGATTTAACGAATTCTCTTCGAAACATCCTGAAAAGATTGACAAGTCACAGCTCGCTGGCGCAACTTCCCCGAGAAACCTATCATTGAGTGGCAAGTTTCCCGGTGCCCAGAAAGGTGTTGGTCCATTGTATTGCCCGATGCCAACGTCTCAAAAGACTGTGGTCAACCCATTCTTCTCAAATATTCGGCAAAATATGGATCTGATCGGTGGTGTTGGTGAGATTCCAATATCATTACCACAGAACATGGGGGGAGATACTATCAATGCCTTGCCTTCCTGGCTGAAGAAGATTGCCACCGATAAGGATGCTTCAAAGGTTATTGCGGAGAAATTTTTGGACCTGGAGAAAGCAGAGCAGCGGCGGATGCAGGATGCGCTCAATGTTTCAGTAATATATGACTCTCCATTATCAACAGCTGTGAAACCACATGTTCTTGCTGGTGTGGAGAAGGGAAACAAGAACCGGTATAACAATATTTGGCCGTATGACCATGCCCGAGTAAAGCTACAGGATTATCCTGATCACGAGTGTGATTACGTCAATGCCAGTCATGTATCAGCGAAACATAGCTCGAAGAAGTATATTGCATCTCAAGCACCTTTACCTACTACTTTTAGGGTAAGACTAAGATTCCGACCTATTTGCTTTTTGAATAAAATTCTGATGAATAATAGGATTTTTGGAGCATGGTTTGGGAGCAAGATGTACGAGTTATCGTCATGTTGACTGCTGAGGAGGAGGGAGGTCAGGTTAAAAGCCACAAGTACTGGGAATCTAATAAATATGGGCCTTTGAAATTGGCGCATTTATCGGAACGTCGTGTTTCACTTGATCCTTCATATTTGAAGGCTAGTCCGAAAAGACGTTCAACGGAGAGTCATGCAAATGGGCCTCCGCCTCTTGACCCAAATATCCCTTTCGTCGTCGTCCGAAAATTTACACTTGAACATATGTCGCACCCGTTCTCGCCAATACGTGAGATTACTCAACTACAGTACTCTTCGTGGCCAGATTTTGGCGCACCAGCACACCCGGCTCATATATTAGGATTAATTGAACATACCGACGCTGTTGTTAGATCTAGTGGAACTACAGACTCTTCTTCTTCACCATCACGTAAACCCATACTTGTACACTGCAGTGCAGGTTGCGGAAGAACAGGAGCCTTCTGTACGGTTGACTCAGTGATAGGGATGTTGCAGAGCCAACGTCTGAAACAGAAGCGGCTGCTACGTGACGGGGGTGATTCCTGCTCTGATGGTGAGGGCCATGGCAGGTTGGGGAGACTAGGTCTTAGTGATACAGACGAGAAGGACGAGGAGTGGATGCAGAAGGATGATGAGGACTTGATCTGCAAGGCGGTTGGCGACTTTAGAGACCAAAGATTGTCGATGGTACAGAGTTTGAGGCAGTTTGTGTTATGTTATGAAACGGTTTTGGAATGGTCAGTGAGACAGAACCCGATCGATTCGGGAAAGAGGAAGGCATAGTTAGGTCTTTGCATTGGGCTTCTTGTTTTCGGTTTGGTGTATATGGTGGCTGTGTGGTCTTACATTCAAGATTTTGGCATGCGTTCATGAAAAAATGGGTCTTACGAACAAAAGAGGGGTATGCCTAGGGTTTTGTTTTTGTTTTTATATACATTTTTTTTCTTTTACGGCGGCGGCAAGTATGGCGGCGGTGTTTTTTTAGCTCGAGATTCTACTTATTCCCTCTTCTATTTTTGTATTAGGAATTTTTTTCGTTGACTATACCTTTCTTTATTTCTACTTTTGCTTTTTTGTTCGGGGGGACATTCATTATATATACATATACAAGGTATTTATCAATGGGCTTACAACTTTATATATTTTCTATTTACCTACCTAAATGTAGAAGGTAGGTATTAAATTTAAATTTGTTTTTGGGAGAGAATACTTGATTAGAGGGTTATTACATGTAATTACGATTGTGTAATAAAATATATTGGTGATCATAGCATAAAGTTTTATAGAAACGTTTCAATTTACCCACAAGAGGAAACATCAACTAAAGCTGATAGTACTAATTAACTATATTTATGATTAAACTAAGGGTTCGTTAATTGTGCGATCCAGCATTTTGTGAGCTGTGAGCTACATGTATTTCCCCCCTTTTAGTCCGTTCTACAATGCCATCCTTAGCATAACTACAGTGCGAAAAGAGGGGATGGATTGGGTACAGTATTTTTCCAAATCCAGTAGAAACCCAGTAGCAATAGTGTAGAATAAAAGAGTATTACAGCATTTCCCTTACAATGCTGCAGTAATACAGTAGTGATTTCACCCCGTTTTTTCGTACTGTATATGTAAAGAGGCAATATATTGAGCTCAAGAGCACTTCTAACATCAACTAGTAAGTAATATATCTTTCTGTTTGAGAAACTAGAGACTTACATAAGTCGTACCCCAAGTCGAGACATCAATAGATGCACAATATATAGTCATCTAGAGGTTTTATTACTTGCAGGCATACTGATATCTCTAGAAAAATGGTAGAGTGCCTTCATAGTGTTGGAGTATATGGTATCGAATATGTGAGACACGGTTATAAGCAAGTTTTAGATCTATGATGCAGAAGGCTTACCTCTATGGAGCTCGTATATTTGGACCTCCTAAGCAAACAATCTATTCGTCCCCTCCCTCTCTATTAATAGTACAGTAGACGATTTTTGGAGCGAGTGACATACTGTGACCATATATATAGTAAATTAAATAAAAGTTTCTCCAAGATAAACGGAAGGGCAAGAAGGTAAAGATTTTGTACCAAATCAAAATATAAACATATATCCGCGACAAGGCCCTTTATGACCATAGGCTACCCATATTGTGTTAGCCAATACACCACAACAGCTTCGACTTTGGATATTGGCCCTCTAGTTTTTAAGATAGGTTTTGAGAAGATAGATTTTCGTATGGCATCTATTTTTGTACAGTTTTTGATAAACCTAGTCTTTTTTTATTACTTTTGCTGGGAAAATGGTTGTCTGCAATTCGCACGTTTCACACTACCTGCTGCAGTGTCCTTTTCTCAAGTTCCCGAAAACGATCCAAGTTGACTTTAGCACTCTTCAGCAACATAAAAAAGGTTATTAATTCTGCCACTATTTTATTCTCAAGTAGTTTTTTTTCTCGATAAAAGTTCCCTATGAACTCGCAAACTAGGGGACTAGAGAATATGGAGACTTGAACGGTTTCAGCAGGTAATAAGCATCATGAAATCGCAAAGTGCACAAGAGAAAAAACTACTCCTAGAGGCGGGGCGATGGAACTCTTTTGTGGTCCTCGTTTTTGTGGGGTCTAGTACAGCTAGCCTAGGTCCTAGGAAATTTCTTAAGCCCATTCTAGTCTCGCCACTTGGTTTGAACCTTTAGCATTTTTTTTCCTATTTTGACTCTTCTGGTGATAATTGTACTTCCATCAGCTAAGGTTATAATGAAATGATTCTAGTCCTACTTAGTGAGAATCCCGATAAAACGTGATGACTTCGACTCGGAGAGAGAAGGGAGGGGTTATACTCTACTTGCGTTAGTAATTAGACCCATGACATATATTCTGAGATGTGCGAGCTTGTAAGTGTTTTAGGGCATGTGACTACTAAGGGAATTTTTTTCTGAGAGAATAACATCAAGGAGTCACTAGTATGAGAATCATTCTAAATAAAGGTTATTATGGAATGTCTTCTAGATATTTATTTTTGAATGCCCCTATTGGCCTTCTCTTTAGACTGAGGATCTAGATAGCCATCAAGGGTCCCGCATTTATAGAAGCATACACATGTACCAAAAAAAACTAGGCAAAACACTAGGAGACTTGGTCTGACCCACTCAGGGAATACCTCCAAAAAGTATATACTGTATATGCAGGAGGGGATCGATATGTGGGCTCACTAGAATAAAAACTTACCTGTTTTCAACACAGATGACAGTCTTGTGAATACGAGGTTTGAAGGGAGCTAGGGTTAAGACTTACATATAATCCACCCAATAATGACCGCGAATGATTGCTTCGTTCAAATTGTAAGCGGCTCGGATCGGTCGCTCCGGAAAAAAATGACCAGATAAGACTCTATAAAAGCCCCCCCTCTCTCATATCTTCCTCCCACACCTCTAAGTCTCTCTTAATCATATTAAACATAAGACAACAACCACAGTGTCCATGGAACATTGTTGTGTTCATCTCCACCACGTAATTACTCCGAATCATCGGGTATCACTCGATTACGTGTGCACATCTTAATCTTACTAGGGTCATAGATAGTTTAAAGAACGGCAAACCCCGGAAATCATTCCAATCTGTTTACCATCAACATCTAGGAGCATCCATAAACTCAAGGTTGTTCATAGAAGAATAGTTTAGTTTCTTACTACGATCGTGACTGTTCAGTCCACTCACAACCGCATATATCTAGCAGACCACGGGATCACGGACCCCTTTTATAGTTCCTAGCCTTCTTTACTTCGCCCCAGGCCTTTTATTGTCTTGCTGCACCAACAACTCACCACTATTACTACAAGATCCTCCCACTGGTACGTTTTTCACAGCCACCTTCGCTTACTCAAAATACTTTACAAAAGCTGAACCTTCTATATAGTGCTTTCTTACAAAATTCAGAGGCACTATGGGAATCAGTATTAAAAATAAAGCTTCTGTTCGCAGGAGATCGGGTCGTCCGCCCAAGAAGTCTCTTCTCTCTAAAAATCCCTCAAGTTCGCCCCCAAAGTCTTCAGCATCATCAAAACCTCATGTTACCCTTCCTGAGTCAGAGATGGATATCTGGTTTCAATCTGGGCCATTCTCTGAGCTACCCCAGGGGGCTACGCCCGCCGAGGTGTCTGCGGACCTAAAGCTTGTCCGCGCGGTTATTGATAACTTTGCAAACATCCTCCTTGTTTCTACTGTTGCTGCTGTGCCATCACATATTCTCTCGGCATCCCCCGAGCCCTCAACATGCATAGAGGGGTTTCCAGGGAAAACGGCTGCTTCAATAGAAATCTCTTCTCTTTCAGCTCCTAGGACTAGCTCGTGCTGCTACTCGAGGGCTAGAATACAGACATCGTCAGTTTCTGAGTCGAACGGCTTTTCTGAGCCACTGACTCCTGAATCTTTTTATGGAGGGGACACAAACTTGAGGGGTCCTATGTGTGATGAGGACAAGAGACTTATGGGTACTGTTGCACCGTTCGCCTGTAACAAACTAGATGCGACAGAAAACAGGTCTTGCAATCAAGGAATAGGGGACGAGGCAAGATTTGAGCTTTAGTATTTCAAAAAAGCATAGAATGCTTCGGCCTAGATTACTTTAGATGAACCTGTAGCAGAAAATATATGCGAAGGTGGAAGAGTCCAGTTTTATGCACCTTATTAGAGGGTTATGTAGAGTAGGTACTGATTTTTGACAAGAAAGCGCTACACCTAAATAGGACTTTTTGTGGGTATATATTTTGTCTTTGTGGCAAATTTCCCCTGTAATTTTTAGTGCACCTCTATATATTACGTTTAATTGCTTGTTGGTGAGTTTTTGGTAATTTTTGCAGAGTGTTGATCATTTATACCAAGTCGTGTTTTTATTGTTATACGCTTATAAATATACCCCATGTTGAGCTATACGATTCATATTGCAGTTAATTTGAGAGGTTGAATTTGATTACATGTAGTTAAAGTAATGGGATATTAATTTCGGCATTTTTCAAATTCTTGTATCTGTAAAGAAATCCATATAAGAATGAGTGTATTTATAAAGTGTTGATGCTTTTAGAATTTACTGTTCCTGCTTATAACTTTACGGGTACATACATGTATTATATTAGGTCTCCCGCGCGCCAGGGAGATCTCCCAAAATTCACCTATACATGCACTATACCCGTGCGTTAATTAAAAACTCGAAATATATGGGGCTAAAACGACTAAAAAGTGTATAGCTAGGTAGCAAAATAGCAATGAGAAAACTAGTGAGAATCCTATAAGATTACAGTTGGTACTTTAAGTAAATATTAATTAGCCATAATCATATTTTGGGGCCTATTCACTCGAAAAGGAGGGTTGACGGTGTTTGGTGTTTTATTTGCGGAAATTCCGAGTTAATATCTAACGCGTGAGTATCTATTCGGTAGTAGTATATACCTAAAAGAATCTTAGTAAAATCCGAGTGATTTCTAATGATTATGTGCTCAAGTTAATCAGAGATCCAAGCTCGGTAACTAATATACTCAAAGGTGATACTCAACCAGCTTCTACCATTTAAACCCCCATAAATAGATCTAGTGGAGGTCTAATAGGTCTTAATATTAAGCTCTCATCTTCAGAACGTAGTTACACTTAGTCCCATAATTTTAATTTTCTAACAAATAACCATATTCTTCCAAACCAACAAGTATATAAAGCATGAGATCAAAGGACACTAGAGAGTTAAACATAGTAGTCAAGTTGTCACAGATACCTCTCTATATGCTTATACTTTTAGCTATGGCTTGAATGGTAGTCAGGGGCTTAGCTAGCCGTTGTTTAGTCATAGTAGGGTATTCAGGACAGTTTATGACTAAATTTAGGTTTAGCACATTGAGCAAAAGGGATGATTAATCTCCCTCGATTCTCTTTGTACATCAAGAATTCTAGTAACTGACTACCCTATATACGTACTCCTTCCCACTCCCCTGTGCACGTACACTTTGCTGCTAGGATTTATAAATAGCTTAAGTGATGATGGATTTATTACCTATTAAAGAGCTATATATTACAAGTATAAATACTGGCATGTTTCCTATCAATAGATGAGTTACGTAATTGTAGCGTAGTCATTTCAACTTTTACGATGATAGTAGCTCTAGGTTTTACTTGTATTGTTTTACAGATACTTGGCTAGACGGCTTATAGCTGGATAGTTTAGATATATACCTAACTAGGTAGTATTTAGAGTCGATTACTATGGTTGTTATATATAGAGTTTGACAATCGATTCTCTAGCTAGCCCGAATCTATTTAATTAGCCCCCTCTGTCTGTTGAAACACGGTCTATGTTTATTATTTGGCGGATATTCTGTGTAGGGTATATATATTAAAGATGATTCCATGTTGTAGAGACACTTTGTGATTTTAGAAAAGGTTAAATTTAACGTTTAGGAAGCTGACGCTCATGATTATAGTAGGATAACACAAGGATTTTATTTTGAGAGATCTTCAGAATATTTACAATTTAAAACCAACATAAGAGAGTTGAGTGACAGCTTTCCATAGTTGACTTGCACGTACTATGATATTCGTGTTATAGCTAAAAGTACTTTCCTCTGCATGTGGTAAATAGTAAATAAATATATATGAATATTTCCTAACAGAACCTTTGAGCTAGAAGTTGCTGAGGGATCTAAGGTCGGGCCTTCGATCAGCTTGAAATAAGATGCTAAGTATAAAGTTACTTATAATGAAGCGAGTAAAGTGGGAGAATCTACACCGAGTGACACTCGATGACCGAAACATACGCAAGCGTAAACTCCACTTTAATTATAGGACTCTGAGTTTCATTAAAAGGAGTTTGTAAAAGATTTTCGATATTAGACTGTTTAGTTTCAGTAAGTAACATTGATATATCTGCCCCCAATAGCAAAAGAAAAGAAATAAAAGGCTCAAGTCCTAAGGCTGATGTTGATTACTAACATATTCTACTAGTGTAAGAGACAACTTTCACTTATAGTCTAAGAAGATATCTGGGCTGAATCCCCTAAAAACCCGAACCTATCGGAAACCGGCATAAGACGGTGGTATATTATCTATAGATTCGTGTGTAATGACAAGTGATATTACAAGCGCTATAGCCCTTCCTACAGTAGAAGATTCTCAAAATTCTACTTCTCCGCTTCCTAGTTTCAAGTTATCTATTCTCCACCTCCACCGCTAGTCATAATGAGCAGTGTTGCACCGAGCAGCACCCACCAGTACCTATTTATGCCCAGTCAGCAATTAAAACACAAAGATAGACACGTAGTTAACAGAGAGAACTCACTTCTGCAAAAATGTCTTCTCAACCTCCTGCGCAGGAATCCTGCCATCGGGAGTAAGAACTATCGGTTTGTTGAGGTGCGGTTGTGGTCCAGGAGTTGGCCTTAAGATCTTTACAATTGGTGAAGTAGACTAGGAATAGATTAGCAGCTATCATATAGAGGAAAACCTAAGAGACACGTACAGATTCATTGCTTGAATACTCAACATGCCAGACCTCCCCAGCCTCGTCCAGACGCAGTGTCACAGCTGCAGTAGAAGGATCTCTCAAAGATTTCTGTGTACACAAAACCCTTTCGTTAGAATCAATCTCCTCCTTAGATAAAAGCACGACGTATCCGATCAAACACCCCCAAAACCACTTACACCAACAGTAACACATCCAAACCAGCCCTCCTTCCCATCCCACACACCCACCCTCACAACTTCTTCATCCCCAGCCTCATTCGAATCTCCCTCGACCGCTGAAACCTTAAACTTCCCAGTCCTCGCTCGAGGGCTATATTTAACAACCCCTAGGGGCACTGGTGACGGTGCAGATAACGGCCATTTGTGCAGTGTTACAGAGTGTGTGTTTAGTTCATCACTACCCTTAGCACACAAAGCACTGGAAAGAAGCGAGAGTACTGGGAGTAATAATGAGGAGAAACGCATTTTTTGTTGTTTTGGTTGAACGGACCCGTGAAGGTTTGGTGATGCGGCTCGGTTGAGTAAGGTGTAAAGTAGAGCTCAAGAATCTAACGTACATAGGAGGCGCTTATCGCGGCTGGTAAAGTCTACGTGTCTGTTACTGTTACAGAAAATACCCGCAATCCACATAAATGTTGAGAAACCACTCAAAGCTATTTGCAATACTACACTTCTCTATACTTCTCTAAAAGCTGAAGACTACATTGTATAGCCCCCAAAGCTTAG
Source organism: Verpa bohemica (assembly GCA_033030345.1). Lineage (NCBI taxonomy): Eukaryota > Fungi > Ascomycota > Pezizomycetes > Pezizales > Morchellaceae > Verpa > Verpa bohemica. The sequence goes on from JAUFSE010000003.1 coordinate 1,210,273, forward strand.
GATATGTTACATGTATTCCTTTCCCACCATAAGAACCCGTTACATGCTCCGAACATGTAGGCAAACGTGATGCACAACCCAAAAGACAGCTCCTCCAAAAGATAGAATTCCTCACAAATTAACCAGACGGAAACTCAATATCCTCTCTATAATGATAGCATTTAAGCCATCACTTGTATTCATTCTGTTCCGCCCCGCCCCGAAGTATAACTTATACACCTCCTGAAGAAGCGGGGGTGTGTAACATGACTGCTTCTTGCCCACACCGCGCACAAATCCAGTGCAAAACTAAAAGCTGTAGAGTAACAAGACGCAAAAAAAGACACATGCCATCATCATGCAATGAAATGCAACAAACACCGTCCCTGGCTCGCCCGCCATGCCAAACCGAAAGAAATCATATCGAAAAGGTGTACAATACTCCACTCCGTTGCACTAAGCAGTATATCCCCGATACCCCGCCAAAAAAACGGATGAAAAGAGGGAAAAACATAACAACTCCCACACTTACAGAACAAAAAAGTACTAAAAAAAAATATCAAATGAAAGAAATTAATTAAACAAAACAGCTGAGTCCAAATCCAGGATACAACCTAAAAAAACACCACTGGCAAAAACTCGGAAGATGGAGTAAGTTCGACATGCTATTAAGCCAAACATGCCCCACCAACCAACTACGTCACTAGATATACGTAGCTCCGAGTTACGCCAATGGACCACAGCATATAGCTATGGAAAGGCTTAAATCAGCTCAAACTCTTCGTCAGAGTCCTCGCAGTCGACAACCTCGTACTCGTTCTTAATCAAGGTCGCTAACTCCTTGTTCTCGAACTTCTTGACAGCCTCTGTCACAGCATAACTAAGGGTATCTGTTCCAGCACGTGGCCCAGTCTGACTATCATAGGAGTAGGCGATACCAGCAATCGAGTCATTATCTGAAGAATCATCCCAACGGTCATCCACTCCAGCAGAAGGAGAGAGGGGATTGGTGCGGGCGGTGCAAATCTCATCGTCGAGGTATGCTTTACGAACTGCCCTCTTCTTGCTGAGTTCTTTGGTATTCCAAGAGCGGCATGAAGCGCAGTGGCAGACTTTCACGAGACTAGCATCACGAGTCATTTTGAACCTGCGGAATGAGTCAGAACTTATGGATCTCTAGCGCATTTTCCAATGGAGAATTAAGGAGACCTACTTATTTCGATCATTCCAGCGAGGGGTAGCTGCCGAAGTCTTCTCGTCGACCCATCCTACATATGATCGCGGTTGTCCAATGAGGTTCACATTGACATTTCTGTACTTGACACGACGCTGAAGGAACTATTAGCAAGATGAACACGGCAATCGGAGCTATTAAGTAGTATGACTCACCTCCTTGCTGCGACGCTGTTCAACAGATGCACTCCTGAGATCGCCGGTAGATTGAATAATGGAGTTGGTGAGGGCCATGATGTTAAATATGGAGCTTGGAATGGGTAAAGAAGGTATTGTAATGGGTAGATTAAAGGCTGATGAGGGTAATAGCAATCAAGCTTGAACGAATGGATTAGGCGGTGGGTGAAGTGGGTGAGGATGGGGGCTAAGATAATGGGTTACGAATAGAAGCAGGTAGTGAGGGTAGCTGTAGACAGCAGGCAGTAGGCGAAGGAAGAAGGAGAAGAGTGAAGGAGGTTTCGGGAAGAGCCAGATATATAAGGAGATGGAGGGTGGGACCCAACACGATAGCTCTTTATAGCTCAGCTTGGTGAAGGTGGGAGAGAGCAGCTGGTACTAGCTAGCGGATCCGGGGCCAGGAGCAGCACGCCTTACTTATTGTGTTATCACCAAGTTGTATCATACATACATCCAACAGCTTACATTCTATGTAAGTTCCATTTGGTGTTCCCTCTCTCTGTTGTTGGGTAATGGTTGCTCCCTTGTCCTGTTGCAGCCGGTCTCAGCAAATGACGCTTGGTTCTACAGCTCTTGGAGCTGCGCTGGGTACCGTGGCTATCCAAGTGCCACTACTTACCTCAATCTTACTATCCACTCCCCGCCCCACGAACTCTCGCTCCTATGCACATCTGTGCACGCCCCCCCTCTCCCTCAACCGAGGGACCGAAAGCTACTAAGTGGAATCCAAACTACACCAATTTCCCCAGCCACCCTCCGAAAACAAACAGGAACGGGAAAAATAGGTTAGGATTCGAAACTATGGTTATCATCCTCCTGCACTGCACTCGTTATCACGGTTCCCTTATCCCGCGCAGGCAGCAGCGGTATCGCCCGTGCTGAGCTCAGTCTCATCGAGGACACCTTCAACGGAAATACAAGGACCGAGATAGATACTGCCTTGAAATAGCCCGGATTTGTCTATCTCCATCGATATTAGGAGAGCGCCTAAGATACGGCAAGACTACCGGTTCTTCCAAAGCTTTGTAGAATTCCATAGAAATAGATTGTCATCAGGCGTTTCACGACCGATAAGAATACATAAACAAACTGTAGCCCCTTATCCTCACTCTGCCCAGGTGACGTAGAACATGCTGGGCTTTAACCGAGCCTCATTGTGGCTTGTTCAACACCTGCCGGGTACACGCGCAACATACTATCAGGAGGAATCGAGCCCGAAGTATTTACACCTCAGCATGGATTATTACAAGATACAACTACGCCGCCTTGTTTTACCCAGACCCTCCCCCGTACTTTATTCTAACCTAGTAAACAATACCAACAAAGCTATGACTCTCCTATCTCAGTTGTGGGACCCCCCATCATTCATCCCACCTCTTCACTAGAGTCACCACCGTCACCTTCTGATGGTAATCTCCTGGGAAACCAGCCAAACTCATCCTCCCCAAGGTTCACGTGAAGCTGGCCCCCTGGTCGTGTCGTCACTGTTACCCCTTCGTTGCGCAGTACTTGGGCATGACGTGCAGCCCCAGAAGGGTCATCCCTTTTTTCATTGACCGCCCCAAAAACGTCAAAAACAAAGAACGGATAAATAAGAGTAGATTCGGGCCCGGAAAAACAATAACGGGTACCTGCTATAGCAGGCGGTCGTCCCGAAAATGCAGGTATGATTTTCACAAACTCACCTCCTGGGAATTATCCCATTTGACGATATGACCCTCTGCCAGGGAACATTACCATTATGGAAGACATTACCCTGAGCGGTGCTCGGGAGGTGTTTGAGAGCTTGACCGACTTGTCTAGAGTATTACCGACGCATCAAACAAAGGAGTTTACCTGGTTAGCTATTACCTATCATGGAACCCTTCCTCCGGGTTCTGGATTCTAAGAGGGTTACCGCTGTTGCGAACCTTGGACATTGAGCTGAGCCTTGTCAGCTTTCGACCACCTGAGCTACTGAGCGCCTGAAACCCTATATAGAAACAAAGATAAACCAAAAGAAGCAGAGAATCGGCTTACGTTTGCCTATCAAATGAGCGATGTGACCATATGAAGTAACTTTACCGTGAGGGATTTCCTATCCAGCAATTTCAGATGAGCTTTTCCCGAAGCTGATTCTGATAACGGGAGATAATATGTTGTGTACCGTACCTGAACGGCCATATAAACGCCTATAATAAAGGCTTCTGCTTCATCCGATCGTGGCATTTCGGGTCTACGGAGCGGCGGCAATTTACATGCAGGAAAGGTTAAAGTAAAGAACCGGTAGAAAAGGTCTTGGTGTTAACGGGCTCTCCAGCTTGTTAGAGATTATAGCTAGGGTAAGTTTATATGGTAGAATATCTCTGCACGGCGCTACTAGTAGTTTTCTCTTGAACCCCCCGGTTTTCAGGTACTTATGGCCTGTGACGAGTACAAACAGGTATGGTTAGTCATTTCATCACGTGACCATTACCAACACCCATACATTGAGGCTCCTTTCTTAGGCAGAGCTGTTTAGCATGTACAGCTTGTTCCCTCCAACACTCCAGATATGTCACTATCCAGCTACCTCGCACAAAAGTACCTGACGAAAGATGAACCCGAAAAGAAGAAGTTAAAAAAGAGAAAGAGAAAGGACAAAGAAGGTGGCGTCATAATTGCCGACGACGATGCATTGGGCTGGGATCAAGGCAAGGACGATGATGATGATGATGATGGTCCTGTGACCAGTAAGTCCCCTAAAAACTTGAAATCCTCTGCACAAAACCCATCGAAGCAAGAGCAAAACTAATACCATACCTCACGATAGTCGGGGAGACAACCAAGGCCTTTCGAAGGACCACTAAATCCAACTGGACCTCCGTCTCAGTTGACGCCGCCGCCGCCGCTGAAGCTGCCGACACTGCCATTGCAGATGCAATAATTTCACAAGCCCCTCAGCAGCAGGACAACCCAGAGGATAGACCTACAATTGTCGGCGATGACGATGCATCAATGCAAAAAATGTCTAGTGGTGCCCACGCAGGCTTACAAACAGCGGAACAGGTAACGGCTCAGCTAGAGAAACAGCGGAAAGCGGAATTAGCACGCTTCAATGCCCAGGACCCAAGAGAAAGCGGAAAGGGTCAAGAAACAATATACCGTGATGCGTCGGGGCGAATTATCAACATTGCTATGCAACGGCAAGAAGCACGGAAGAAGATGGAAGAAGAGGAAGAGAAGAAGCGACAAATCGTTGAGTTGAATAAGGGAGAACTACAACTAGTACAGCAAGCAGAGAGGAAAAAGGATTTGGAAGATGCAAAGTATATGACTTTGGCACGATACGCGGATGATAAGGATTTGAACGAGGAGATGAAAGAGAAGGATCGATGGAATGATCCAGCAGCAGCATTCTTGACAAACAAAAAGAAAGGACTCAGTAAAACAGGGAAGCCACTATATAAGGGTGCAGCCCCTCCAAACAGATATGGTATATTGCCAGGACATAGGTGGGATGGTGTTGATAGAGGTAACGGGTTTGAAAAGAAGTGGTTCCAGGCTCAGAATGCACGTAAGAATAGAGCACAGTTAGAGCACGATTGGCAGACAGATATGTGAAGGGAATCCTTCTCTTAAAATTGTAAATACATGTAAACATCTAATTGGTGCATTGATGGTGGTAAAAATGACTAGCAGGGACATATTTATTCTTATGACTACAGTAATACCTATTGTCATTCTCGCCCCGTTTTTTTGTAGAACGTTACTAAGCCGATTGCTTGACCTCTATGTATTTCCAATGTCACACCTGCGCGTTTCCCCTCTCAGCTCTGCTCCTCCACTCAACCCTTTCATAGAATATGGTATCACAGATCTCCCTTACTCCAATTGAGTCTGTATTCCATCAATCTCGCCAGGATGACAAGCCATTCCCATGTCTCAAGGTGGTCAAGATCCGCCCTATAGTCGGTGGAGACGTCAATTATAAGCTACGGTTGTCCGATGGTATCTCCTGGGTACGCGGTTAGACCCACTGCTGGTAGTAATTATTTTTACCCTATCTAATTAAAACATACAGCTTACTTCGTGAACCCCGGGTTTAACCAGTTTATAGAAGACGGAAGTATTAAAGTGGACACAATCATCGAACTTAGAAAATATATTCAGGGTATACATAGCGGGGGAAGCCGGTATGTCTGGAATAACCACCAATTGCAGGAGGCCTAGGATCATATATTGAGGTCAATTGACCTTTGACCTTTAGCTATCTTGGAATAGTGTGGCTATATCCATATCCTCAATTGACTCCCGAGGTCGGGATCGGGATCGTTACAGCACGGCAACACCTAGATAACAATCCCGATAGTGCTATTAGCCTCTCGAGAAACACAACTATATCGAATTCGTTTTCAGTTTTCAGTCCTCAATTGACAGAAGAAATGGTCAACATGAAGAGGACGATGCTGAACGATCTGGTTAATAAACATGGGCGGAATGCTAGTATGTGCTCCCATTCAACCCTCTTATAGATGTCTAAACAGGAAACTTATGTGTTAGACTTCCTTGTTGTTGTCCTGGGGAAACGTCAACGTCATGATAGTAATTCACTCGTATGTATCTTGTTCTCTCACAAAAATCTACAAACTTATACCCGCTACTAACACATAGCCCCAATAATTAGCCAAAGCAAGACTGGTACCTCTGGGATCAAAACTCAAAAGATCGCAAGACTATCCTAAGTGTTTGGGGAGAATTATGTATAGATTTTCAGCCGATACCAGGTACTATCATCGCACTATGGAACGTTCAAATTAACACTCGTTATGAGGACAACCCAAACTCTTCTAGACTGTTGTGGCTCACGACAGGGGGGCTAGGACACCTCAATGCGTATAAGCAAAAATACCCGAGATTTATGATAGACCCGAGGCAAGTAGTAGGCTACGATGAGCTCTGGGCAGCGTGGAAGGAATACCAGCATATATCAGTAGCCCGATAATTTATCTATGAATGTTTTGGAGCCCAAGACGAATAATATTTATTATATATTCATAACCTACACATTAAACTCTTTTATTCCTCCAAATCTACATAAGTTCACCGGTAATAGACACTTGAAGTAATTTATAAGGCTTTAAGCTTAAAATCCAAGCCATAGTACCCCAATAGATTAAATACAGTAGATCCTCGATAAGAGCATAGGTTCTACAGTTCCTCTAATGAGCTTTCTGCGCTGAAGCTACCTCATTAAAGCATAAACTCGACACAAGCATACAAGATTTCGCTCCCGACCGTATGCTACTATCGAGGTTCCACTGTATCCTAAGTGTTTCTATTATGGGTGTTTAATCCTCACTAGCAACCGAATAACACTATAGTAGCCTAGTGCTATCTCCTAGGGTCTTTCCATAGGTCCATTAGGCAAAATAGAACTATGGCTTTATGTAACTGTATATATACAGAGCTGATTGTCAAAGTTCGAGTGATTTATTGTGACTCAAGTAATAATCAAACAAAATACTAGAATCACAAAAGAGCCCGCAAGTTCTTTAGCTATTTACTATCTCCGAGTATACTGTATCAGATTCTCTTTAGTGTTTCCATTTTCTATGAATTAAGAGGCGTCGTATCATTCTAGCATTGAAATATTGCCTTCCCCTTTTACAGTTACAAGATAAAAGCTACTAACAAAAAATCCTGATCACACCTCGATCTCCTACAATTTCAAGAAAGAAAGTTAACCTAACTCCATCTTTGATATTTCTAAAAGTACAAAAGATATCCAATACCCTAGTTGATACACACAGCGAATCGCTTAAGATTACCCCAGGCGTGGTCTACCATGTTACCAAAGAGGTTCACATAAGATAGATGCTCTGGAAAAGCTGAAAATTGATCTAGCTTCCAAGCCTGTGTCCTTGTCCACGATGCGTCCACTGGTTGTTGGCCGGTGTAAAAATACCTCTACCTGATGCCGCTGTCGCTCCTGCCGCACCAGGAGCGGCTGGTCTTATCGATGGGCCTGTTGCTGCCCTTGGTCTCGGTCCCGAAGCGTTATCAGCAGCGCCCTCAAAAAGCCCATGTATCCAGTTTGGAGTCACAATGAAGTTTCTTCCCCCACCAAATCTTGGGTAGATATCGGTGAGGAAGAGATATAGATGAGCTGCCACGATTCCAGTTGCTTCGACAAGAGCTGCGCCAGTACCGGCCTGAACGAACGTCATGGCGAGCATAACAAGTGGGAGGAATTTGACAGGGAATGTGGCGATGAAGAAGCTAACTTTCTTACTACTGTCCTCAAGAGCGGTCCAGTAGTAGGCAAGAGCGAGGATGAGCGCTTGACAGAATACCATACCGCCAATGAAGAGAGAATTTAGAGCCTATTTCCAGGGAATATGTTAGTCATTCAGACCTGCCCCCCCCCCCCCAAATCTAGAAATTACTTACCACTATCACAGTTCCACAAAATATTAAGAATACCAAAAAATCGCCTGGCCGCGTAAATTTAGTTCTTTCACAGCTGTGGCACACAATAGTTAGTACCCCTGATCCAGAGAAGAAGAAAGAACCAGAGAATCCTCACTCGCTAGCATATCTAAAGACTATATACTCCCACAAACTCCCGAAGTCAGATCTCGAAACTCCTTACTCTCCCCTCCACATGTGTGTAAATGCTTAAGTATGGTAGTCGCTACTTACGAAAGAATGTATCCATAATTATTCCCTACACATACCGAGTCAGCACTCCTGCCTAGAGTTAAACCTTATAGGTCACACATACCAATTTTGGGCTTGTCAAGAAAAACGAAGTCAATGGCCGCCATATCTCAGGCCTTGATAGGTTCCATACTGATGGTGAATGATACACAAATCTCGAGGGGTGTATCAGCCCTAAAGCCTGGGAGCTAAAGGAGAGGAGGAAGGCTGCACCAGCGATGGTTCTAGGATCGGATATGAGCTTTGATCCAGCTGTTGCGCATGCGACGCGACTGAAAAAGGTAAGGGGCAAGAAAGAAAGCACTTACCTGCTGACTGGTGGGGCCTGCTGGATGAAAGCTGATATGTTGTCCGACATTATATCTCTTTCTAAGTTTCTCTTCTGGGGAATTGATGGTTGAGGTAGTTCACGACCTTCATGACCTTGAAGTCTAAGGTGTCATCAACGGTGATCAGGCCGATTACTCAGCTGCTATGTACACCCAGTCACGTGACATTCTGTGATAGCAAGACGTTGAGCCAAGCCTTGACCTTATATCCTTTTTAAGTTGTAGAGTATACGGGAGGGAACATTTAATTTAGGGTAGAATTAATATATAGAATGTAGGGCAAACAGCCTATTACTGAATCCGAAAATACAGTTCCTAACTATTTCAGGCACTATGCTGCTGACCCCAGCTCAATCCTGAACGTTTACGACGATCTTTAAGAACACAGCGGAACATTCCAGGTGATTACTTACGCAAAATGGAAAGTAAGAAGTAGTGGAGATCAGGACGCATCGGGGATAGAAAAGACAGAGGATAACCGCCCAATAATAACCCCGTATCACTGCAATTTCTTCCTGTATCGCCTTACGGAAATTACACAGATGAGTTGGTAGCCATTAAACTTTAGTCAAACAATTTCACAAAGTTAAACCAGTTCATTACCTTAAAAAATACTCCAAATACGCAGATATACCCCGCGGAAATGACCAAACAAGGTTGTGAAATTAGAAAATTCATACTCAGATTACGAATCCACATAGATATCTGTTTTGGCAAGAACATTTTGACTGGTTCCCTGTTTTCTCGCCTAGTCAACCGTCCCGCCCGCCGGATAACCTTCCCTACCATTAGGAGGGTAGTACGTTTACGGTGCCTCGGCCCTAGCTATGGGGCTGCTGGAGTAAATGCTCAGTAATTACCTAACCTCTATTGTAACTTCACTCTCGATCACTCGGTGGTGCTAAACTACATGTACATGTACATGTGCATACATGGATACATTTTTATCACTCCGCTTCATCTGCATAGCTGGGTTCCCTTGACCCGGATACTAGACCACCTAGGAGAACCTAGTAGGACAATGGTATGTGTTACGATTTGTATACTTTGATAAAACAGCTCCGTTCATATCAAAAAAGGGAGGGTGCCTAATATGGCAGTGGTGCCAAGCTCCCCAGAGGCTGAAAATCCCGGAGTGGTCCACCGGTATTCCTGCGCAGCTTGTGCACTGTGCACACAAGGGAGCGCAACGGCACACGCTCTTACAAGGCTTTAGTTGAGGATTTGAAATAGAAAAAGCTGAGGGAGGAGGAGGGGTGAAAGAAGCGAAGCGTTCGGTTAGAACGCAGATGTAGCTTGCCGCACTGATAGATATCGACAACCGCGCGGTTGCTTGGTATTGTACATGTACATGTAATTATCTCGGTAATGGGTAAGTTCCACATACTTTACATACAATAGAGTCTAGTACATACATGAATGAAAGAAAATTTCCGCTGTTCCCCTCTTGCCCTCAATCAATCGGATGTCAACTCGGGCACGGGCTCATTCCCCGCTTGCGACATCTGTACTCCAGTAATTACTCTAAATTACTGTGGCAGTAAGGCGAATATTGCCGATCTGATCGAGGCCACATCTTCGGACAATTGGCTTTTAGACGAACACATGTAGGTACTTTATTCAGCGTCTATTGATCGATAGAGGGGAGTTCCGGCAAAGTGAAATTCGAGAAGTCCATACGAGCAAGGTCTTCGAGAATGTGCGACATATTTTTGGTTCCACAAGAATGGAAGCACTGGAGAAGGGGTTTTTTTTGACATGCATCTCAGTTCCTTTGTTTTTCCTCCCTAGAAGGAACCTAGGCGTGGCTTTTCTTTTTTTCACTATTCCCCCCCCTACAGCACAGACACTCTAAAAAAATGAGTTCTCTGATACACATTTGCTGGACATCGGACTTTGGCTTTTTAAACCTCGCTCATGAACACGACTACAGGAAAGTACCTACCATGTTGAGCTGCATACATGGCACTTAACACTTGGAGTGGATCAGACATGTAGAAGGCGATCGCGAGCTTGGTGCCCTTAGGCGGCGATATGGCTTCTAGGTCTCCTCGTAAAATACCGGGTGATTAGGTGGTAGGGACAGAATGAACAAGGGTGGATGGGGGGGAGAAGGTGGATGCATGGGAGGCACTCCCACTCTAGAAAAACTCCTCGTCGAGAGACCCGCTAGATCTGCATCAATAGCTCCCCTTTCCAGCATTACAGCCAACCACTGATCCCATCCCTCCCTCCATCCATCCATCATCGATCAATCCATCCCATACCTAATCCCCATCCCATCCCAACCGTCTATCCAGCACCAGCGCCTCCGCCGTTTGACCCGTTGTGACAAGAGACCTTATGGCGCCAGCTACATACACACATTGCAATATTGCTCAAAGTGTGCGTTATTAGTATGTTTTGGGCAGCGGAGAATAATAATGAATCATAATATAAGTGATAATGAGATATGAAGTTGGCAGAGTTTACTTATCTCCGTACATATATATACATTACATATCCACCTTCTGTTCTGAAACTTCTGGTCTGTGGTCTCTGGTTTTTCTCTCTCCTTCTCATCAGCCTGTGGAAGTCGTCGTCAGCAGTAGGAGCAGGAGCAGGAGCAGGAGCAAGAGTAAGAGTAGGAGCAGGAGTAGGAGCAGGAGTAGGAGCAGGAGCAGCATCGGCCTGCCGTAGTTGATTGACCGCCAGTTGAAAGGGAAGAAAGACGAGGCTCGAGCCTATCTGGTGCATTATCTCCATAATATTCCCTGTGGCACGGGTAGCGATTCTTCTTCGTCTCACCTTCGTCTCCTCTTCTCTCTTCCTGGTTCCTTTTTTTCCCTTTCTTCCTTTCGATTCCTTTTGGGAAGATATTTTATCCTTCCCTCCACCCCCCCCCCCCCCGCATGCGTACTCTAAATACTGACGGCGCGGAAGTACATTGCATTTTCTAGCTCTGTTCTCCACCAGCTGCGCGCCTCAAACAGTGTTGAACGCCCCCCCTACCTTGCCAACCCTTACTACCCCCCCCCCAAACCCTTCATCTCCCCGAGGAATATCACGGCCATCTTGCCATCGATCTGCCTAGCTGTCCTTGTTCAGTGCCTATACACCTCTTCACCGCTACTTCTCGCCTCATTCTTCATATTTTCTTTTGTCTCTCGGCCTCCTCCGTTCAATTGTCCAGCCCAGCCCAGCTGACGACGACACTCTTCTACTCCTGCCCTGCTACTGCTGCGGCTACATAGCTAGTGCTTGCTGTCATTGATTTCCATACCCGAGTAGCTCGTCCATATTTTGTACCTCAGATCCCGTTATTTTTAGTGCCCCTGCATACCCAAGGCTCCCTTCCTTGAACAACGAAAACGAGCAACGACAAAAACGAACTGTTGTTTTCAAGAAGCTCTCGCTTTCTCCTCTCTGGGTCCACTCCCCTCCGCCCATCAAAAATAATCAACTGTCGGCGATCAGAATAGAACGAAGAATACCTGAAGACGGGAAATAAAAAGAAATAAGAAATAAAAAAAAGAACGAAAATAAAAAGAAAAGAGGAGGGGAAAGAAGAAGAAAAAAAGGAAAGAAGGAAAGGAAAGAAAGAAAAAGCCGAGAAAGAAAAAAAAGTATTGGTGATAGGAACAAAAAGGCTCTCCAACTGTCGTTTACGGATCTACGCAAATACGCACCCCGCCGCCTTCCTCACTCCCTCGCTCTGATTCATCTGTCGTTACCCGCGCAGAAAACGGGACACAGAGGAATTGTTTGTGGAGCCTCGGTCATATCCGCAAGAAGGTTTTAAGATCGTCAATTGGTCTATCTAGGCCATTTCTCCCGTCATCCTGTCGACCGCAACAGCGTTGTCTAGGCCCTCCGTAATAAGGTCCGGCTTATCCACCATAGCGCGTCCCGGACTACAAACAGTGCTTGAGATTCGATCACCTAGCAGTACCCAGAGGCCTGGGTCCAGCTTCTCAGATTCCGATCTGATGGAGCAGCAGCTTCCGAGCGAGCCGAACCCGAGAACTCCTTTCTCCGGTGAGGCAGGCCAGCAGGTCCCACCACTAAATACCGCTGAACCGAAGACCGACAATACAAGTAGTCCAGAGATGGAGGGTATGACTCTTTCGAACCCAATGGATACACCCATGGGAAATACTACAAATTCTGGATCAGGGTTGGGGCTCGGAGGTGCTGGAGGAATTCAGCAGCCAAAGGTGCAGACGGCGTTTATCCACAAGCTTTACAAGTACTGTACCTTTTTTTTATATCTAGGTGTTTATTGAAGCTAGGCAAAGTTCGTAGGCTGATATCTGGGAAATAGTATGCTAGAAGACGCTAATATTCAACACTTGATTTCTTGGTCGCCATCCAACGATAGTTTTGTAGTACAACCAACGGGGGAGTTTTCGAAAGTTTTAAGGTGCGAGTTGGAATGGCAAAACTGTTAGCATGTGAAAAGTGATAACTGACTGTATGAAACATAGTCAGTATTTTAAGCACACTAACATATCGTCTTTCGTCCGCCAGCTCAACATGTATGGGTTTCATAAAGGTAGAGCTCCTTCATATATATTACTAGCGAGGGCTATTGCTGAAATTCTTAGTAAATGACGTCTTTCATACTGGTTCCCCAGACTCAACACTCTGGGAGTTTAAACATGGGAATGGCAGTTTCAAACGCGGGGATCTTGTTGGCCTACGAGACATAAAACGACGGGCATCAAGGCACGCTCTTATACACCGGGATTCGTTTTCTGGAACCAAGAGTGCTGGCCCTTCTGTACCTGGTACACCTAGCGAACAATTAGGGGATTCTGTAGAAAACCGGATGTCGTCAGTTGAGCATACGCTGAATGAGATACAATTCAGGCTTAACCGAACAGAAGAGAATAATGCTATGCTCTCTAATCGCTGTCAAACCGCGATTGAGGGGCTTACAAGATGTCATCAGGTGAGCCCCCAGGTCGGATGCTTCTTTTCATCCCTTTATTTGCATTTCTTATTTATGGATATCCTTTTCTCTTCCATAAATTTATCCCCTTATTTTTGCTTGCCGTTTGATTCATCGATTCCCTTTTCGTTCCTTCTGATTTCTTCAAGTGTGCGGCCCGCTCATACGTATATAGTGGACAATTGACCTATCGCAATTCATGACGAATTTACTCCCTGCTGATGCGCCAATCCTCCGTGAAAGTAAGACCTAGACTAGATATCCTCCCTTCTAAATGCATTGTTAGGGAACTAACATAATACTCAAGTCCAGTCCATGCAGAAGGAGATTGAACGTCATACCCAACTTTTAGAGGAACCGCAAGAGCTATTGCTTCGTGACCGCCAGCCTATTTTTTCGTCGTTAGGTATCGATAATTCTGCACCTTTATCTCCACGACAAAGGCCTATAGACGATGAATCTCGAAGATCATCTATAACCGGGCCATTGCGACCAGGTGGTTATTTTCGGACACCAGCGCCACCACATATACCGAACCCACCTAGGCGGTTTGTCCCTGGCGCTCTTGCAGGATCATCCTCTCCGAACTCCCTCCGACCGCAGCAACCACCACAGCAACCGCCACAGCAGCACCCTCTGGCTTCTTTCCAATCACCACCTAGCCATTTGTCACGCCGCCATACATCTGCGGATATCCGACTACAAGGCTGGCAAGCAAACTCTCCATTTAGTGGTCTTCCTCAGAGCGGTGGTCCCGGTCACCAGTGGCCACCTTCACCAAATAGGCATCCTCATGCTCAGCATGACAATACAAGAGAAATACTTGCGAACTATGAAATCCAACAACATAGACCACCTATTTTCTCTTCGCAAACTACGCCACCACTCAGCGAGACCGCCTCCACCAACGGTGTGCAAGACAGCCCGTGGACCTTTGGGGGTCCACCAAAGTTTGCACCACGGGAAGCGGCGCACACGGCACCCCCTACGCGACGCTCTAGTCTTGCGTCTAGCAGTGTACATGCTTTGTTGAACCCTACAGATAATTCTTCTGGTGACAATGATAGAGATAGGAGGGAAGGGATGTCGGATGGAGAACCTGAGGATAGAAACAAACGGAAAAGGATACAATGACAAGTAAAGTGGAGAAAGATGGATAAGTAGGAGTAGTTTAGGTCAAGTCGGCGGAGAGGTCTTTTTGGAAACAAATTTTGTGTTTATGGCGTTTAAGAGCTTTTTCTTGTACTATTTTGATTTTCCTAATGTCTGCAACGCCTATTGCTGGGTGAAAAGGCACGGGAAAGGGGTGGTGGTGTGAGAGATGTAAGTGTAACAGAAGGGAATTAGTTGTCTGATGTCGCACACGTATATGAATGGAGTAGGTGGTGGAAATGGCTATTTTTCTCTTCAACTGGAAATATTTTTTTTATTGTTTCCGTTTTTCTCTTTCTTTCTCTTCCTCTTTTTGGCGTTTGGAGAAGAGTAAGTTTACGTTTTGGTTCGCAACCCATGTACGTTAATATGATACCAGAAGAAACTATTGCAAGAGATGTTGGATCAGCTAATTGTAGCCTCTTGAAGTCTTGGGTATTTTTATATATATCACTATAGTGTGTAAACTAAGGAATGTAGGTACATGTAGTCTTTAGGAGGCTTATATAGGTATGGTTTACCATTCCGTATTCGGTTGTTTATATCTTAACTACCAGGCTTCTTTTTCTTTTTCTTTTTCTTTTTCTTTTTCGCCTTTTCAGCTCTGTGTACATCAAGGTATGCTCCAAACCGGGAGAGACTCTTAGAAGCTTCAGGTGTCTCTTCATGGCTTTTGCTTTCCCCGCCATCTCTTACTTTCACCTTGGTACCGGGGTCATCCTCTTCCTTTTTGGCTACGTTACTCTTTGCGGCTTCCTTCTTTTTCTCAGCAACAATCTTCCGCCGCTTTGGTTTCCCCAGGGATGATCGCCCCTCATCCTCCTCATTGCCGTCATCATTGGGGTTGAGCTGATCATTACCAGTCCATGGTCGTGGTTTCGAAGCTTCCTGGTTATTGGATGATTTCGCCCTGCCCATTATCTTCCGTTTGAGGTGCTCATTTGCAGATATTGCCTGCCTCCGGGCTTTCGGATCGGCACTAATGAGGAAATCTTTAGGGATTGGGGCGCCAAGTCCTAGTCTACACGTGGGTTTAGCCATAAGTTAATTAAATATTCCTTTTTTTATATATAGCTATGGTATCGAAAATTTTGTACCATCCTAAAAAAAATATGTTCTAAATAAAGAAAGCTTAAAAACAGGCGAGGAAAAATGAATTTACCTAGGAGGCATAGGCTTAAATAATTCTGCATCTTCCTTGGCAAGCTCGTCCTCAGTTTTCTGGGAAGCAATCTCTTCCGGTGTTGGGGGAGGGAGCCATGACGATACTAAACGGCGTGACTGGGTTACCGAAACGTTTATGGTTGCTTGAATTGCGTCCCCTGAGAGGGATGTAGGTGTTGACATTGGTGGAATGTGGGTGTCTGTAAAAGTTTAGTACTATAAAACTGATTTAGTGGTCGTCAGCCGGGTAACATCCTCGGCGGGACTGACCCCCTCCAATATTCCCCCGACACTCCCGACTCCCGAGGTGTTGGGGATCATCATTCCGTTACGGTTCACATCAGACCACAACCGCAGCTTGTAGTAATCACTTAAACCAAAAACCAATATCCTCTCTCACTATGTTTAGGCTGGCTAGAAGTAGGCCTTTTTGGGGGGCTTTGAATACTGTTAAGGTATGTTTTGTTTCTTCACCATTCAACTATTCCATCCCGATCCCGCCCGGGTGTTCTTTTGGTGCTGGGGGCCTATTATACTAATGTTGAGTAGGACTCTCAGCTCAGGAGCAATATTTTGCAATCCCAGAAGCGAAATTTATCGATTCATGAATATCTCTCGGCAAACCTGCTGAAATCCGTGAGTCGACTCTACGGGACCGGATATAATATATTGCTACCGTCGTACTGATGGGTAGCTGTTTTTTTTTTTTTGGCGGGAAATAGTATGGTATAGGAGTGCCCAAAGGCGCATATGCAAAGACTGCCGAAGAAGCGGAGGCAATTGCAAAGGAAATTGGTTCGTGGGGATCAATTCAAGCGCTGCTGAGATTTAGAATAACTGATGTTGAGGTACAGGAGGCGATGATATGGTCATCAAAGCACAGGTACTTGCGGGTGGACGCGGAAAGGGAACCTTTGACAACGGACTCAAGGGTGGCGTTCGTGTGATATATTCGTATGTCACATATTATTCCTCTAGTTTTTATGAGGACATGTACTAACTATCTCTAGACCAACAGAGGCCAAGATGTTTGCTGGACAGATGATCGGCCATAAGCTCATCACTAAGCAGACTGGTGCCGCCGGAAAGTTATGCACGGGTGTCTACATTTGTGAACGTAAATTTGCTCGTCGCGAATTTTACCTTGCAATCTTGATGGACCGTGCTACTCAAGGACCAATTATTGTCTCTTCCTCTCAAGGGGGTATGGATATCGAGGGTGTTGCTAAGGAGAACCCAGAGGCTATCATTAGCACTCCAGTTGATATCCACAAGGGTGTCACTGATGAAATGGCAGCTAAGATTGCGACTGACCTTGGATTCTCGGAGCAGTGCATTGCGGAGGCTGCGGATACCATCAAGAAACTTTACAAAGTTTTCGTTGAAAAGGATGCTACGCAGATTGAGATTAACCCCTTGAGCGAGACCAATGATCACCGAGTTATGGCCATGGACGCAAAATTGGGCTTTGATGATAATGCCGAGTTTAGGCAAGAGGAGGTTTTTGCATGGAGGGACAAGACCCAGGAGGACCCGGATGAAGTTAAGGCTGCTGAGTATGTGACATTTCTAGCCTCAAACATTTTGATCTATGGTACTGACATTTTTAACAGTCACGGCTTGAACTTCATTAAACTTGATGGTGATATTGGGTGTTTGGTTAACGGTGCTGGTCTTGCCATGGCTACTATGGACATCATCAAATTGAATGGTGGCCAGCCTGCAAACTTCCTGGACTGTGGTGGTGGAGCTACTGCACAGGCTATTGAACAGGCCTTTAAGCTCATCACAAGTGACCCTAAGGTTACCGCTATCTTTGTCAACATCTTCGGTGGTATCGTCAGGTGTGATGCTATTGCCCAAGGTTTGATCGCCACTGTCTCGAATATGAATCTTAGAATCCCGATTGTTGCTCGTCTCCAGGGAACTAACATGCAGGAGGCCCAGAAACTAGTAAGATTCTATCTTACTCTTATGATTTTTTTTGTATTATCTAGGTTCTATGATTAACTGGGGTTTGGTACTTGTAGATTAATGATTCCGGGCTTAAGATCTTTTCGTTTGAGGATCTGCAAGATGCTGCTGAGAAGGCAGTACAGTTCTCAAAGGTCGTGAAGATGGGTGAGTTCTAACAACTAGTAACGAAGTATCTGGTATCATATACTAACAGAATTTATTATATAGCTCGTGATATTGATGTTGGTGTTGAATTCACCTTGGGAATTTAAGTGTAAATGGCGAGGTTACATGCAGTTAGATATACTGGGTTCTGTGGTTAGGGAGGACTGGGTTGTTGATTCTAGTTGTTGGCATTCTTTGTACAGCTTACTGGTTTTTTTCCTTTCTCTCATTAGTTTTATGTTTTATTCCCTATTTCTATATCCGTATGCGGTGCCAAGTAAATTTACTTACTTAGGTAGGTATAGGTAGAGTTACTTAGAAAAAAGGGGGGAGGAATCGTATGTACATGCAGTGATTACATGTAGTGAAGATGAGATGAGACGTCCGCCAAGCTTTGAGCCTCACTTTTCTTCGTTGCCCCTCCATTGTCATCTACAGGACCTATACCAACTTAGGAAAAGCCTCGCCTTAATTCACCCCACTAGGAGCCTCAAGCTGTAATGTACACTACTTATGCGCGCACAAAGTCTGATGAGGGGCAACCGCCTGAACCTGGAGAGGATATCGTACTTACACAGACGAGAGAGTCATTCAAAATGCCGACAGAACTTGTAAGCCCATCTCTGCCATTTTTCTACTTGTAACAATAGTTGATAGGGTCTACTAAATTTAGGAAGAACTCGTAGGTTTTCTGGGGTCTCCGCGACCGGAGATTAGACAAATAGGTATGTAATTAGTCTGTGCTGAATATTGCTTCGTCAAAGGCTTTCTCCAAAGCAGATATTGATTGGTTGCTATTTGTAGCGCTTGAGAATCTAGTCCGATATAGCAAAGGTCCACAGTCTTCAGTATTTAGATCCGAAGGCCTGAAGCCAATAAAGAACCTCAAGCTCCTCGTTGGCGACGTTTCAGTAAGCTACTACAAGTTTTGTTTACAAGAATATACTAGAAACAGTAACAAAGTCACTAATAGAAAAACATCTTAGGCGCGAGCAAGCCATGCTTTGAAAATTCTCATCAACCTCTCAAATGACGCAGCTGTTCTTAAAGACATCGCGAACGATGACCTCTTTCTTGAGCTGTTGTTATCGAAAATCACGGATCCAGCAAACACCCATGCAGATCTAATCGCCATGCTTCTAGCCAATATGGCTAAGAGCGACTCTATTTTCCGTATTCTAGATCTCAAGCGTGCTATTCCAGGGAAGGGGGTTAGCGATAGCCCAAAGGCTGCCGATCAACTGATGGACTGCTTCGTAAAGGGTGCAGAAAAAACCTTAAATAAGGAGGCTGATTTCGATTACTTAGCATACTTCTTTGCAGACTTGAGCAGATTGCCGCAGGGAAGGAGGTATTTTGTCACAAGGCAGGAGTACGATGGGGTTATTCCGATCTCAAAACTAGTCGTATTTACGGAGCACAAGAGCACAATTAGGAGGAAAGGAGTGGCATCAACCATCAAGTAAGCTCTTGGTCTTGTAGTTTTATGTCTCCCTCTTAGAAGTGGACTGGCTGTTAATATTGTGTTACTAATAGGAACTCGTGCTTCGATATACCATCTCATCCAGCGTTCTTGGATGAGAATGAGGTAAACCTGTTACCTTATATACTACTACCATTATGTGGACCAGAAGAGTTTCCTGAAGATGTAAGTTATTTATATCTTTAAGGGGTTTAAATAAATGCTGACTTATATCTGGAATGTTAGGAAATGCTGGAAATGCCCTCTGACCTTCAAATGCTTCCTCCAGACAAGAAGCGCGATACAGATGTGTCAATCCTTGCTACACACCTAGAGACAATTTTGCTTCTTACCACTACTAGACCAGCACGAGAGTATATGAGAAAAGTCAATGTTTATACGGTAGTGAAAGAATGTCATATGGCTGTCGATGACGACGAAGTTCAGGATGCTTGCGACAGAGTTGTTCAGGTTTTAATGAGAGATGAGGCCGATGAGGGTGGATTCGTACAACCAGAAGAAGAAGAAGAAGATGATGATGATGATAAGATTGTTGAAATTTTATAAGGGGAGTTTTTGAGCAAGGTAAGATCGGTATTATATAGAGTAGAGAGTTGGGTGTTTTGTCAAGATTTCTAGTTTCACTTAGAATACAAAAAGCAAATATCAGACTTTACAGTATGACCTGTCTCTAGAGAGCTTTCCCTCTGCTAAAAACCCTCTCTCAAGTCTAACTAATTTTAATTAACTGATATATTAATATAGCATTACAAATTACCAACTTGCATGTAATATACTCCGTAGCTTAGGATAAACGGCCATGTTACCCGGCTGTTTCAGTTGTTCCTGCATGTGGCACCTTCACTTTGGCTAGGCCAGATTTCCAAGAAACAACCGGAATAACCCCGTCCAAAATCCGGTTCAACACACCGCTCAACCTACTCCTCACGATAAATTAAATCGGTCATCATCCTAAATCCCCATAGAGTTTCCCCACAATGCAGCGTTCCGGTTATCCTCCAGCATCCGGTGCATCACCTCCCCTCCATCATCCCGTTCCTCAACATCATGTACCCATTCCTGTGATGCATTCTCCTCCTCCACATACTACTACGGCGTATAGCTCACCATACGGCCCACAATCGATGCAGAATATGATGGGAAATCAACAGCCACATCAGGGAATACATCCTGCTTATGGCAATTTCTTTACTGACCCTACAGCTCAAATGGCTTTCCAGGTTGGAGGAAGAGCTACTGAAGCTGCTGGTGCTTATGTGGAGCAAAACGTAGGTTTCCCCACCTTCAACTCAGCCAATGGGAGGGCGTATATATGGGACTAAGTAGATTGCCCTCTAGCTGGGGAAATATTTGCAAGTCAGTGCTTTAAAGCATTACTTCAACGTCTCGAATAGCTATGTACTCCGGAAACTCTACATTGTCCTTTTCCCATGGAGACATAAGCCATGGTCTCGTAGTGGTTCCCAAAGAGCTGGACCGAGTGGCCAGGTCGATACCTATTTTCTCCCACCTCGAGATGACATCAATTCACCGGATATGTATATCCCAGGTACCTAGCTTTGGCCCAGGCATCATCCCTCAAATCTGACCCTAGCTTCTACAGTGATGGCGTTCGTAACCTATATCCTCCTCTCGACCCTCCTCTATGGTCTTGCCGGTCACTTCAACCCTGAACAGCTCGGCTATACCGCGTCCTTTGCGTTTACTATCGTAATCCTCGAGATAGGCATTATTAAAATTGGGTGCTACCTACTAAGCATAAATAACGATAGTCAGTTGATGGACCTCGTGGCATACTCGGGGTATAAATTTGTTGGGATTATCGTGACGCTTGCGACAACGACAACCGGGTCCAAGTGGTTGGAATATTTGGTGTTTGGTTATACGTTTAATGCAAATGCATTCTTTTTGGTATGCTTTGATTCTTTATCTATAGGGTGATGTTTCCCTTTTAACCTAAGATACAGTTACGGAGTCTGAAATATGTCCTCCTTCCTGACAACACAGCAGACAACCCACGAGGTACTATGTACGCCGTCAACCGAACCCAAAAGAACCGGCGTACACAATTCCTATTCTTGTATAGCTATATCGTTCAAGTGATTTTCATGTGGGCACTCTCCTCGGGATTTAACAGCGTAGCTCCCGGCAAAAAATAAAGACTCTCCCTGGTGGGGAATGATTGAGAGGCGGGTGAAAATATAGCAAGGAAAGACCTTTCTTTTAAATTGTGGCTTAGGAATTGGCGGAATGACACTTTACATATATTGGCGTGCGGCATTTTTTTTGGCTGTAAATACACATATCAAAAATTTCCTTTCTTTGTCTGTTTGGATACTTTTAGCAAAAATATATACAAAAATTAGGTTTTCTATTGGCATTTTCTTTCAAATTTAGTAGATTTATGCTTAAGATGAATACACTTCACAGCCTATCACTCGCGCGGTTTTTGCATCGTATGAAACAGAAAAGCACATCTTGAAACATATAAGTTTTAGGGACTCTTGAAAACAGAATACCTATTCCTTCTTATAAAATTAGCACCATCTCCCCTTCCCTAGTTAGTAGATAAAAATCTAGCCTACTATCCTTTTGTAGGGTATACACCTTAAGACCTAAATCGCTTGAAATCCCCCCAGCATGTCTCTTCCAGCAAAAAATCCTTGCATATACCCCAAGGGACTTGAGTTCAAACGCAAATCCCCAGTTTTCTACAAATCCCCCAAAAATACCTTTGAGCGCCGTGAAAATCGGCACGCCCTCCAAAAATTAAAAGAATTAAAGCCACATGATGTAAGAAACCGACAGGTAAATCGCACCTTATTCAATGTAGGAAGATGGAATGATTATATCCCATTTCTCGCTATAAATACCAAAGCATCAGGTTATAAAGTTGTTGAGTACAGTGATCAAGCATATGTAATCTATCATATGTGTGAACTGGCAGATTCGTATGGATGCGGTGAGCGCGCATATGGGTTCTCGAACTTGAAGGTATACCAACCTGGTGATAAGGAGGATATTAAAAGGAATCTTGGGGGATTTAATACGGATTATGAGAATGAGGAGGTTGACTGGGATGTCGTGCCAATACTGGCTATTACTGGATGCTCTCATTATGATGAGGAAGGGAGAAGGGAGAAAAATTACTAAAATAGCTCTCTATTAGCAGATTCTTAAGTTTAAGGACACTTGTAAGCTCGAAACTGTTCTGTCCTATGGCCGCTTTTTTTAATTTATCCTCTAGAGTATAGATTACTAAAATATATATGTACATGTAGTTTTCTTGTCTCCGCTGTCATTTATACGTACTAAGTAGCTATTTATTTGTAAAAATTTCATCCTCTCCTCTTCTACTTATTTGAGGCTGCCTTCCTATTTAATACATCTCGCAGACCCTAGATAGCACTTTCTAAGTTATATGACTTTACATCCGTATCCACCGTGAAACCCTCATACTAGGCACAATCAAAATTTCTGCATTACCCCAAAGAGCGCATTAGAGTATAAACCAGTCTATGGAAATCGACTCGGGTGTGCAAATAGTGTTTTAAGGTATGGGGGTGGTAGAGGGGCGGTAACTCTTAGTTACATGTAGGTACATGTAAAGTAGCCACCACTCGATACTACATATGTATAGTATTTACCTATGGGTTACCCGGTCATTTAGATTCCACCACAAATACCAGAAAAAATACCCCACTAATGTTTTCACAGCTATTACCCCTCCCTCCCTCAAAATACCTACCATGGCGTCGACAAAACCCCTCGAATCCTCCACTAATTCCCTCCTAACACTAATAACTCACAGTCGTAACCTCATCTCCTCAGGCGGCATCACACCTACATCTAATCCTACCACCGACAACCCACTCGACATCCTCTACGACATTGGCTCACTCACCCGCGCTCACACAACGAAACTTTCGATTGCAATCCGACCACCTAATATTATTCAAGATGCTGCGGTACGATGCATCCAGGATATTACACAATTTGTCGTATCACCCCTCCTAGTCGTAGTGGAAATGATATCGCCAAAGAAGTACGGGAACAGCCTATATGTAGCGGTAGTGAGGGCAGTTGATAATGTGCTTGCTGCACTAGAAGATTTTGCGAAAGAAATCCCAGAAATATGTAGGGCAGGGAAGAGCGCTGGGGGGAGAGATAGGCTGGCAAGTACGGGCGTTGTGTGGCAGGCTGCGGATGAGCTTATCGCATTAAGAGCGAAAGGACTTGCAGGGGTGGTGCAGGATGCTATTAAATCACATATGGACATGCTCAAGGATGCTGCTTTAGAGCTGAAAGAATGGCTAGAGAGTGTGGAGGAGTCTGAGGAAGATCATACGGAGGGAGACGAACATGATGAAGATGCATTCTGGGATGCACCAAAGAAGGGACTTGCGAAAGATGATACTGAGACGAGGGGGAAGGTTGAAACATCGCTAAAAAAAATGAAATTGGTCACTATCCTCCTAAGTGCAGTAATCAAACGGCGCTTAGCAGGCCCAGGGAAACTGATAGATGTGAAAAGATTGGATATGACTGCAGAGCTGGCGAAGGGTGTGGCGAATCTAGGGGATGATATTGGAATGGGGTATTATGAGGACGATGCAGATGAAGCTGTACGAGCCCCTCCTCTCTAGAATCCATTACAGGCTATTAATAATATGAATATTTACAGGCCAATGCGCAAACAAAATTCGAGGAGAAAGCCAGAGAATTGGCGGAGTTGGCAGTTCTTGCGGATGATGGAAGTGATGATCAGTTTAGTAAATGGTTTCGCGACTGCAAGATAGCAATATCAAGGGATGGCTGACAAAACAAGGGTATAAGAGAATTAAAAAAAATATAGATACCCAAAGGTAATGGCAAGTCATCTCCGAAGGCCAAATCACAGAAAATCACTCGCCGAAGTGTCTCTATTAACCACCGATCAAAAAAAAACTGACACTTATAAAAGTGGTAGTATATGGTCCTACAGCTATTGCTAGCTTTTCATACCACAGCTTACCGGTATGTAATAGATATTTGTGCTAGAGACTATATACAACAGGTCGGGGATATTTTGGGTTAATTCAATCGAAGATCTCGAATACAGGCCTGTTGAACAACCCTAAAGACATCTTCTCCGTTTCTCCGCAAATCGTTCATTCTATGAAACCCCTCTATACAATCCTAACTTATGCCAAGTATCTTATGCAATATGTAATTCACCAGACACCTCAATAAGAAAGAAAAAGGTCGCACACGAAAGGAATGACAAAAACAATCAACGAAAGGTCCAAACCCAAACCCCCAAAACCAAGCCATCCCAAGCCATCCCATCATTTTCACGTTAGGAAAAAAACAATGCAATAAAAAAAAGTCGAACTATATTTACAATTCCAGGTCAAGCACTAACCGAAGTCCTGTGTGAATAGTAGTAGTAGTAATAGTAGTAGTAGTAATGGGTATTTTTTCAGTCTACTAGATAAATGGAATTTGCACTTTGTTTTACCACTAATGTGGTTGTTGCTGGTTACCAGCTCCCTCCCTATTAGCCCCCTCTCTAATGTCAATGCTATTAATTGTAGCTAGACCTTCACCGCCCCTTGCAATATCTGCGCCACTAGGGGCGGGAGTCGTGTTTCCCGTAGCACCGCCCACAGATGGTGCTACCGAGGATAAATCTTCACCAACAGACGTCTGAGATGCTCGACTCCCACTCATACGTCTGTGGAATACTCTCCTTAGTCTGCTAATCCCTAGTTCAGGTGCACGACTCCTCGGCCGGCTCCTGTTTTCTTCTCGCAGTTGTCGAAGTGCAGCCATCCGTTCGTCACCCGAGGTGCCGCGTGCGATGTCGAGGTAGCGCATGAACCTACTACCGCTTTGCTCTGGCTCGGGAGGCGGGGGTGGAAGAATCTCAAGACTTTGACGCTGATCTTCAGGGCGGAGATCAATTCGACTATTTGGGATGTTGTTAGTTATACTATATTCTGTTGGGATAAAACAATTGGGAGCAGAGAGATCTACCAAAGTGGGCATGAGCCGGCGATGTTGAGAAGCCAGGGGTCTATGCAGTCCGGATGGAAGCTATGATGGCAGGGCAAGACACGCAGGTCTTGGCCCGATTCGAAGTCTTCCATGCAAACGGGACATCGTAATTGTGATGGATCTATCTCTGCAGTAGACATCACTTGGTCACTTACAATTTCACCTCTCGGTTCCTCCCCATCATTTGGTGCAGTAACAGGAGCAGCAGTTATAATAACGGCACCATCTGGGGCTTCTCGGGATGCTACTGAAGGTGCTGTAGACCTTTTACCCTCATCATTCTCACCAGATATTCGAGATGTAATCGAGCCTGTTTGCATTTCCATATCTGCCGGCTTAGCCACTTCATCATTAGCCCCCGAAGCGGGCTGGTCACCAAATCTAACAATCGGAAGAGTATCTAGAACTGCTCTAGCAAGTCCTTTTGCCCTTGATTGTCGAGGTCGCCCGAACCGAGCTGTTGCTCTAGGCCCATAGCGCTCCGGATGGCGATGTGCTCTAACAGCACCAATCATGATAATGAGAAGAAAAAGTGCAGTGATTACCCCAGTAATACTGTAAAGGATTATCAACGCCACGCTAGTTGATGGGGACGGGCCAAGAACACTACTATCTTGACTCGAGCTGAGGCTATCTGCATTTCTTTGTCCATCACTCGGCTCCTCGTCGATGGTCCGGTTGTAACTAATGGTGACCGTAAGCTCACCAGTGTTATTCATGAGGAGTTGAAATTCATTTGCTGAGTCTCGATCAAGTGTCGTGAAAATAAGACCATAAGAATTCCCTTGAGGGTCGTAATCACACCAATCGTGTTCAACAGTATAGAAAACTACGGAGTAGGGCTGGGGATCTTGGGCAATAGCTCGTAAATATGTTTCCGTGGCGTTGTTGCCGTTAGATGTATCGCAGCTGATGAACGCAAAGTCGCTGGCCTGAAACTGTATGTTGCTATCGGAATTATACATGACAAGGTCTTTAACAAAGTTCTTAACCCTCTACGAAAGGATTACCAAAAACACCATCAAGCAGTTAGTACTCATTCAACCGAAAGGGATAAAGGCTATAAACCGAGTAATTGTGTACATACCCTTATGTTAGATTCATCGCGATTAGATATTAGAGGCAGTTTGTTTATCTCAACAGAGAAAGTCCTCGAGCCAGCAGTAGTCGACATCACGAGTCCACTACGGTCTACCAAATCCCCGTTGTCCCCTGCCACAACAAGCTGCCCCATTGCTCTCCCAGGCGTAAATGCAGCTATCGCAACGACAGCAGTACAAACTATTGCTGAGAACGACCATGATGACGATGAGCCACGGTTGCGATGCGAGCGGCTAGATCTTGCAGGAGTGGCCATCTCGCAGGTCGCAAAGGATGATGAACGTTGCAGCGATAAGGTGGGGGTCCCGAGCGAGAAGGAAGTCGGTAGGGCAGGGCAGAGAGAGCCTACAATGTTTTGTATATTTTGGCTGAGGCCCGCACGATGCTTAACTGCGGATAAGTAGACAGGGGGGCGGGGGAGCGGGTGGTTATTATATTCTAGGCTGCCTACAGGTGGGGGAGGACTGTGTTTCTTGGCTGTTTATTTGATATCAGGCAAATAGCAGGTTGTTTAAAGTCCGAGTGTAAAAATAGGGAGCTCTGGTGGTATGTATTTTGTGGTATGTACGTACAAATTGTATGTACTTACAAAGTCGCTGAGCAAACAAAAGACGGGGTCGTGAACACGCATATCTATCTATCTACATATGAACAACAGAATTCAGCCTTGGACACAGCGATCGAGATAGAGCGCGCTGGCCCGAACCCCAGCTTTGGAACTTGGAACTTTGTGTGCAATAATGTGGGGGTACGTCTCTTAACCTCGGAGGAATGCGATACGGTATGAACTTCCCATGCTGTGCTGATTGGAGAGTTATACTCGGATTCACGCCAGCCAGGGGTTGAGGTGCTGGGTTGTTGGTTACCCTGGGACCCGCCATAGCCACAACAGAGACAAATAGCCTGTCACCTCCGCAATTGGTCGCCATCTTCTTCTTCACGATAGGAGGGGTTATACAATAATCTAGGAGTTTACCAAGCTTCCTTACATCCGTGCTGGGTAATGGTGAGCAGGGGTTTTTCACCAATAGGAGAGAGGCCAGTCTTGGATGCCAACTTCCAGTGTTCCGCTCGGCACTCACCGGCCAGAACGTTCTCATTTATACGGCGTAGAATCTAGGAAATACTACGTTCTATGGTGGGCGGATCGATTAATGTGTACCTTTTTTTTTTTACTCAGCTATAACAAATCAGATAGAGTTTTAATAAAAACCCTTTTGGGAGGTGAACTTTACTGGGGTCCCCCCAGGCCTCCCTCAAACTACGGCAAACCACCTCAAAAAATTGTAGACACCAATGACAGGCCAATTGTATGTAGACAGCATGATTAAAAAAGTCACCTCTAAAACTACCAAAGCCACTAAAATCTTGATTGAATTATAGGTCACATATAGGTACACTTTAAAGACAGAATCTTCCTCTCCTTCGGAGAGGTCTTTATTTACTAGGAACTCTTACACTCACCCTTCCTAGAGCAAACTTCTGCCGGACTATAAGGAACCATACTTCACTTCTAGAAAGTCAGTTTCCAATAATCTAGCCAGTAAGAGAGGTCATTTGACATCAAACAGACTCACCTTTTCGTTGTTTTCTCTTTGACCGCTATATCATATGGTTGATTGGAGGTCTACACCTTAATCTACATCTATAGCCGCTTGTTTCTATACTCTCTGTTCCGGTACTAAAAGTTATAATGGACTTTACCCATCCTTCAATTCTTTTAAAGCTGCTGTCGATTTGCTGAAGACCTTTTTTCTACAAGTTAGAACTTGCCGAATTGATTTAGTCGAATCCTTACAATCTCCACACTGAGCCTTTCTAACTCGGCGAGGACTTTAATTCCTTATGATTTTTTACTAGCTGCTCCTACGAGCTCGTCAATAGCTTTTCACTACGCATCACCATACTTCTCGCTAATTTGGCAATACAGCACAGGCAAGTCTTTAGTCTTAGAAGCCCCATCAGAAGTTCCGTTGGCTAAATAAACTTGGTGGAATTGTATGTTAAGCTTCTCAGTCTTCAAATCGACATTTTCCACCTTTGTCTCCAATATTTTCGTTCGAGTTGCCTATTTTTGACTTTCAGTCTTGGGAAAGTTGACCTCTTCATTGGCACCAATGTCACCAATCCTTTCCAAGAGATTCATACAACCCCAATGCGGGCAACTCGCTCTGACTTACTTCATTGATGGCCACCCCCAGTTACTAACAGTTCCCGCCTCTGGACCCTGGCAACGCTTAATTCTAGCCGCAAGTGCATGCATTCCCTTGAAGTCTCTAGTTTCCATGGCTACCGTGGCTTCTCGAGTAACGGTTGTTCGTCATATCCATTTGCTTCTCAACGTGAGAAATATTGACCCTGACTCCATTAACAGTAATCACTGAATGACAGAGAACAAGCACTGGTATTCATATTAACTTTCTATACCTAAAGGTTCTAGGGCAGTCTTAGCCTAAGAGTTATTACATGCGAGAAGTAATAAAACATTCAAAACTAGCATTCTAAAGGCTCTCTATATAAATGATGTTGGAAGTATGCCAAAAAGGTGTGGAGAGAAGGGCCAAGAGTACATCTACTTTTCACCAATAAAAGCCGTAAATCCAACGCAATTTCAATTAGTGACATGAGATGTCCTTTTAAGAGACAAAGTGGCGTCATCATGCCAAGCCCACATCCAATTTTACATCTACGTACTCGTGTCAGAGCTAAAGTGCCTATTGGGATAGACCAGGCTGTCACGGATCTAAGCAGTCACAGTTTTGCTTTGTTGCTACCACCGTGCTTCACTGTTTTATTGCGTCATGGGTCTGCGCAATTGTTATATTTCTCTTTTCAGTGTTACTTTAGCCCTGACACGAGTATGTATTTCTGTGTCAGCGTTTTGCCAAGTCGAAACCACAACGTTCTACTCGGGACTTATAGACCGGAATGTTCTGATATATAATCTATATTTCCTAGGATATACTACGCGCGTTCCGCGTCCCTAAAGATCACCAGTTGTATGTTGAGTATAAATATCCATGCATCTACTACCCCTTTCCCCTACAATCATCGACTGCTTCGGCAGATCTACAAGAGGCAAATGGCGACGGTACCTTTTACCAGCCATTTGAATTTAGAGTCATAACCTGAAAGTATTATATTTCTTCAGGTAAATAAAAAGACACAAATAGTTGCTGTTTATTATATCTCAGCATTCTAATCAATGGAGTTATGCATTGTGCTGATGTATCTAAGCAGTGGATGCAGCTGTAACCAACCTTCGGCTATGCTTATTTCCGTCCCGAAAATTTTGTCTCTTTCTCAAACAGCCACCACTGGATTTTGGTGGGGCGATGTGGGGCGCAGTGCTGGGGTGTGAGATCTGTGGGGAGGAAGACGCAACGTGGGGGCCCTTCGGAGTCGGAACCAAAGGTATTTCCGGGGAAGATGTAGCCCCCCCTCGGTATTTAAGAAAAGTCAACTTGCCTGTCGGAATCTGGGCCGTGAAGGAAAGAGAGCCAGCAATTAGAAAACAAATCTCGGAAAATCTGCCAGAGACTTCGCTTATGATTTATTAAATGGCATGCACATGGCACAGATAGAGTTGGGAAGTGTGTTTCAGCATCTGCTATCTCATCTATGCTGCTCGGAGCAGCCGGAGACTTCATCCGGTGCCGGCGCGTGGTATTCATTCTAGTTCTCCCGGAAAAACGGAAAAATGGAATAATACAATACCCGGCCGTGCCTGGCCATCTCCCCCAGTTTTTGTGTCCTTTCTCCACGAAAGTACTACCCCGCAAAGAAAAAGGCCAATTTAAATTCACTTTAACTTCGTGGTACAGAATTTCAGGTACCTTGCGGCTATCGGTGCGGGGAAACAGCGAAACCCCAGAAAATTAATATAGACCCTACTTTTACTTCTCGTTGGTATCGTGACCGTGACGGTGGTTCCTGGGAGAACGGTAAATACCGGTTCTTGGGCTTAAGTTCACGCCATCATCTTGAATTTCTGCAGCTGTTTATATATGCCTTGGGTTACTGGGTGACATACCGTGACCCGTAGCTAGAAGAACAGTTGGGGGTAGAAATAAACATGGACTTAGGTAGTCTTGTTCCCATCCCTAGGTTTGCATGCTTTGCTGCATAGCACCGTAGTAAGTAACACAAACAGCTTCTAGCTACAAATATATAAACAAAACTTTCTTCCTAAGAGGGTCAATAAACTGAAATAACAAGTACAGGATGCTTCTATTTTTGAGCTCAACTCCCATCTCAGGGATATAATAGACTATTACATGTAGTTGCTAATTGCTGTAGTTTTGTTGAGCTTTGAACTAGAGCTCTACTGCTCAACTCATTGCAGCAAGCCTTTCGTTTCTCTGGCTCAGTCATCGTCAATTCATCCCCCCCTCATTTTCAATTTCATCTTTATATCACTCACGGGTGCCTATTATATTATGCTCTCTGTGGGCTATCTCATAAATAATCCAGGTTCTTTTTGCATAACACTTTCCCCCCGTATGATCAAGTGTGAATGCTACGCTTTAGATAGCTAGTGTAGTATATGTGCTCTTTATTCTCCATTTTTCAAGAGCTGCTAATTTTTGTTGGGGGTGAGTGCTGGATTATGCTTCCTCTCTAAACACTAGAGGGGTGTTGTGAACTCTAGGGATATGAGCCGTTTTGTGCTCTAGATAATTCTTCTTATTGCGGAAATACTTGGCGCTTAAACGGGTTTAGCTGTTGTCAATATGATCACTCCCATGAAGGTTGTTTCCCGGGTATGAGTGCCTCTCATTGATATGATATCCCGGAAAATCATACGTACCAAGGGTATTCCACGTGCTGCCAGCAGTGAAATTCCTGCAGGGGTTACTACATGTTACAAACGGTGAAAACCTCACCGAGTATTAACGATAGCTGTTCTGGTGAGAACTGCATAGAACCATTCATCCATTATGGCCTCGATAGTTGTAAATGCGTCCATGGCACAATTACCAAGGGAAAACGCACTAATGTGAGTATTGATATCCCATTTGCATTCTACCATACTGATTTCGCAAACTCCTGCGTACTCATATTGCAGAATGAACGGGCAGGCAGGATATGGATACTTTGATATGGATGCACTTGAAAAAAAAAAAAGCTCTATACTGGGCCTTTCTAGCCGCTAGCCCCCCTTCCCTGATTGGCACCACGTACAATGGAGATGAACACTTGCCTCAGAATTTTCTCCATTTTGACTTTCTAATGATGAGGTAGTTGAAACCGCGACAACTGTTCCCAGGGGTCCCGAAACTTGCACTTAAAAGACCCTTGGGATCTCGGGAAGATCTTTTATTAGCCTAATAGATACAGATTATGGGGAATAACTTCCTAGTTTTTCTTTCGTTCTAGTGGCAACCATTAGCTGCACAATTGCAAGCTCATCTATACTGAATCTGAGAACCTTGTTACCCATCAGAATAGGTAGAGTAGAAAAGATGTTGTAGATAGCATGAATAGCATGATAGCATGATAGCTAGTAAGATTGCTAGAATAATTATAACCAGTGATGGTGAGGAAAGCTAGCACTGATAT
The DNA here is from genome assembly GCA_033030345.1 of Verpa bohemica. Taxonomy (NCBI): domain Eukaryota; kingdom Fungi; phylum Ascomycota; class Pezizomycetes; order Pezizales; family Morchellaceae; genus Verpa; species Verpa bohemica. Next base: position 1,242,227 of record JAUFSE010000003.1, read on the forward strand.
GGACACTAATATTGCGGGCATGATCGATGATCGGGCTCAGGATCGGGTTAGGTCTAATTTCCAACGCCTTCATTGGTGGACTTGTGGCAGTTTAGTTCCTCATTAGGAGTTCGAGTGATGGTAGATGATAACGCCCAGCTGGCCTAGCCAGGCAAGTGAAAAATTATCTTAGGAGGTCCGAAGTTCTGTTATTGCTATTTTTTCCCTTTCGGGGTTGTGATAATGTATTATGCACACACAGCTCAGAGGTGCAGTAGTCTAGGAGAAGCATTGGAGTATTGCGCGGTGTGGGGAGACATTAGCTTGCATTACTACAAAAATACAAATCTACATGTATGTAGTTCTTTTGATTGCTTGGAAATAGGCGTGCACGTGTGAAGCGTTTCTTGCGGTTGTGTGGAAGACCTAGGAGGTGGCTTAAATACATGTAACTACATTTATTATTGTCAATGATGCGAATGTATCTTTTTGTACAGTTAAAACGTGGAATTATAGCTGGTGAAAGTGGAAGATGAAAAAAAAAAGAGAAGGAAAATTATGGGCAAATCGAAACATTTACTCTTTTGTGATAGTCTAAATATAATTATAAAAAAATGCCTTTGAGGCTGAAGGTGAATGGAATGTTAGATCTTGTGTAAAAAAGTCTGACCAGGCAACGCGAATTGACGGATTCAGGGTAGTGCTGACGAAGACCCAGTAGCAATGGCAGAAGCGTTATGCGTGCCACATCAGAGAAAGTTGCTGTGTGCACTGTGCACTTTGCTCCATGTAGGTCTACTTTACTCTCTACTCTACTAGTAAAGTAAAGCCGTTGAGAGGAATATTCACCCAACGGCGTGATGGGGAAGGTATGTTGGCCCTGGTTCTGCCCCTGGGAGAAACCCGGGAGTTGTGTTGCGAACACTTTATTTAGCGGAGAGTCCAGCCGGCGAACGGCGCTGGCTTGTGCCGCACCGAAACTAGTATGCATAGGTGTGTGGGTGTATGTAATCCCTCCAGTCAGATTTTGAATGGGGCGGGGGACTTCCTCTGTGGGAAGAAAAACTGCCCAAAGAGCAGGAGTCCATTGAGTGGCGCTAATCCTAGCCCTATGCGGTTGAGCAGGGAGGTCAGCTCAAGACTTCACACATAAAGAGACCACGCTGTCCTCAGTGTCCCCGGCTTCTTCTCTTCTCTCCCCAACACACCAGTCTCCGCCTCCAGCTGAGTTCTCGATGAAGTGGCCTATTCACAGTGCCGCTGTTCGTTAGCCAGCGATCTTTACAAGAGAATTGTTTCCTGTGACTCTTCTCTGACTCTTCTCTGACTCGACGGTCACGTTTTCACTCCCTTTTTTAGTTTACGCTTATCTGTCCTCAACTTTTGTTTCCATTCTTCATCTTCCCGTCCTGCACCATCCTGCAGTGGGAAGGAGAGCTGTCTACTATACATTCCATAACATCATCGTCCCCTATCACAACAAAAACAACTGCACCATAATATTGCTGCTTTTACCACTGCTGCACCTCATCCTCCTATCTACCCGAGTGGATTTTCCTTATACCCCACCATGTCCAAATACGTTGATTCCTTTTCCGTTTTGGAGGGGGCTCTCGACTCCCCCACAGTAACTAAAGATGAGCCCTTGGATTTTGACGATTTCGCCAACCTCGGTATGCTGATGAGCGGCCCCATTACACCCGCTTCAACAGCTCCGAGTGATCTCTATATCGGGACTCCTTGTGGCGATTCACCTACTCCGAGCTATTCAGAAACCCCTGACCATAGTGTCTCACCAACCCCTAGCCCAGGTGACGCCCCAAAAGATGGTGAAAAGAAGCCAGTAAAGAAGCGAAAGTCGTGGGGACAAGTCCTCCCTACACCTACAACTAATTTACCTCCTCGGTATGTGCAATCACTGTCCTAATCATTTCCTCTTGGAGCATTTAGTCTAACCTTTATTCAGGAAACGAGCCAAGACTGAACCCGAAAAGGAACAGCGAAGAATTGAGCGTGTCATCCGAAACCGCCAAGCCGCACAGACCTCACGGGAACGGAAACGGCTAGAGTATGAGGCTCTCGAAAAGGCCAAGGCCGCCCTTGAGGTTGACAACAACGAACTGAAGAGTAAATTGACTGTCACCGAGAGGGAAAACATCGAACTCGCCCAACGCCTCCAGTCAATGGAGCAACAACTAAAGGTCTTCCAAGACACTATGAATGTTGCGAGACAGATAGCCCACAAAGTTAACCACGCACAATCTGGTTCCACAAATGACCTCCAATCACCTGTTAGCTCAGATGACGTTCCCTCTAGAATGGCATCTTTTGCTGATACCCTCGACCCCAATACCCTCTTCTCTAGTGAAGCGAGTACTGCATCATCCCCGGCGTTGGACCTTAACGTCGAAGCTCTCTACGAGACACAACAAACTGCTGTTTTGTTGTGTGACCTGCCGTGTCTGCAGAGAACTTCGCGTCCTTCCCCGGAAATTTTGACTATCTGGATGATGCAGTACCTACTGTTGGCAACAATGACATCGACGATCTATTCGATTCAGATGCCTTTTCTACAACTTTTCTTGAGTCTCAAACGGGGGACCAAGATTCCGGATTCACAACTGGCTCACTTTTCTCCCTTGATTCTTTGGTTGATTACGACCAAGCCGACCAAGCAGCTTTGGCGGCGACTTCTGACCTGCAACCCGGCCTGTGCGCTCCTATTGGTAGCGACGGACGAGCGAGTGCTATCGGAGTCGACTAAGCTGTTTGGTAAGTTTGGCTCAACATCGACTGAAGGTGATGGGGGGCTAGGTGTACTGGGCGGAAATCCGGCGGGTGAACTTCGGAGACTTGTGGAAAGTTTAGACTTGGACAGGCACTGTGATGGAATGGATTACGGGCCCGTGAAACGGTTCGCAGCATGGAACATCTCTAGGCGTCCTGGTAGTCCAGGGTGTGGGGATTTTGTTTGATTCTATTGGTGGTTTATTTGGGTACTAGGGTTTAGTTTAATCTTTTCCTTTTATTCCTTTCATTTTAACGTATCTTGTTTGCTCTAATGCCTTTTCTTTGTTTGGGAGTGGGTTGGATGTGGTTTCATCCAAAAAAAAAAATTATGCGGGAAAATGGGGAGGGAACTCCGGGAGTCTCCTCATTTTCTCATGAGGGTTTTTCTTTACGGTGTTAGAAGGGGCTTGTTCAGACTTTGTCTTTCGTTTTTATTACGCTGGGGTGTGATTATCTTTTTCTTTATCTTTATATTCTAGCGTCTCAATACTGCTAGAATAGTCTGGTATACAAAATTATTTGTATTGTGGTTGCTTCTTTAGCTAGTGGGTTACATAACCCCCCTCTTATCAATACCAGCTATAAAGTCTTTTGGCTTAAAACAAAAAGTCCCACTCAGGTCAGGCGTCCAGAAAATGCAGCTTAAGTTCTTACTGTTTTCTCGTTTAGGATGGGCCAGATGAGATGAGATGCTTAGATCTCGCTGCTACTTTCCCCAATTGGTGATTTCTATACTTGGTACTCTCAATTGCATAATATCACATGTAGGATACATGCATCACATCTGCGTTCAGCCCTATTAAGTCCCGTTCACTACATCTACCTTTTAGAAAGGGCTGGGATTAGTAATAACTGAAACATACATGTAATCGACATGTTTTTTCGGAGGTGTTTTTGCTACATACGTAGGATGTTTGTCTCGAAAAGCGATTTGCAAAATATCTCTTTTTATTCCATGATGTGCTGGCCAGTGTTGTGTCGGTAGATATTTGCCCGTGGGAGCATACACATTATGCACCTACCGCAGGTACATGTTTTAAAGACTGGGGTTGGATATTAGTGGCAATTGGGCCTGCAAGGGGAAAGAATAGTCACCTATTTTGAGGCTTACCTATAGAAGAAACTAAACGAGAGAATCTACCGGGCTTCTTCGCTTCTTCGCTTCTAGTGCTGTGATAGACTGTGATGGAGGCTCTGTGTTGTCGGAACTTTCACCGTGATCGCCCTAATGTTCCCCCCACACTTCTATTATCACGGATCATTACTTGTATTTTCCCCGCAGCTGTTTTTCCCATCTGAGGATATCTCTGCCACTCGCGGTTCGGTTGTTTTTCTGATACTTAGAGCAGAAAGGTATCTTCAGACCAGTACGTACATGTATGTAAAAAAATGCCCTCTCTGCGGATCCTCGGTAGTCAGGATCGATGATCTTTGAATTTATCCATTGGAGCTGCACCTCACCCCGCTCTAGCCAGCCCACCTCACGAGGTTACGCGTACATCTAATTCTATTATGTTTCACACTCAGTATGTTTACCTACATCTACCCACCTCATCGTGGTTATTGTGATATTTATCCATCACCTCCTTGTCTGCTTTTCACTGAGAAACACCTTCACAACCTCCACCTTTTCCACCATCTTTGAGAGTAGAAATTTCCTGCGGGTGGAATCTATCTATCTATTTTGTGCAAAAACTACGACTGCTCCTATGAATTCACAAAGCTATTTCCTCGGCGTTGATGTCGGAACTGGCAGTGCCCGTGTTTGTATTATCGACAGCACTGGTGAAATTAAATCCGTTGAATCGAAAGAGATTCAAACATGGAACCCAAAAACAAATTACTATGTGAGTGGATTGAATCTATTCTACCATCCATTGATAATCCTACTCTTTCGAGAGATAAAATATCGTTACTGCATCAAAAGGGCAAGCTGCTGACTAGATATCACTGCTACAGGAACAATCAACAGAAGACATCTGGTTCGCAATCTGCTACTGTACCCGTCTTGTTCTCGAGAAATCTGGCATAGATCCAGAATTGGTTAAGGGAATTGGTTTTGATGCTACCTGCTCGCTTGCAGTTATGTCTGAGGATACAAATGAGCCAATTTCTGTAGCTGGGCCAGATTTCACTGAGAAGGCAAGGAATGTCATCTGTATGTTCTAAGCGCTCTTCAAAGGCTTACCAGAGCTATAGCTAACAATTTTTGTGTTTAGTATGGATGGATCATGTAAGAGAGCAATGATCCTACTAGCAGTTTCTCCAAGCAACGGTTATAGTTTGTTGACAGTCAGAAAAATTATAGCGCCCTATCAAAGAAACAGCAAAAATCAATGCTACAAACCACAAACTACTCCGTTATGTTGGTGGCTCCATGTCGATTGAGATGGAAATCCCTAAAGTCCTCTGGTTAAAAAACAACATGCCCAAGGAAATGTTCAATAAGTGCAAGTTCTATGATTTGGCGGATGTCCTGACACATATGGCTACTGGAAAGGAAACGAGGTCTTTTTGTAGTGCTGTATGCAAGCAGGGCTTCGTACCTGTTGGTATTGATGGGAGTGTCAAGGGGTGGCAAGACGACTTCTTGAACGCCATTGGGCTACCAGAGCTTTGTGAAGACAACTTTAGGAGAATGGGTGGTGTACACGGCCAGGTATGGCACAGTTTTCTTTAATATTATGTTGTGACTAGGCATATTTGCTACTCTTAACTAAACCTATAATATCTAATACAAGAGTTTTGCACAGAATGGAACAATGCTTTCAGCAGGAGAGCTAGTCGGGGAGCTGAGTGAGAAAGCTGCGAAGGAACTTGGCCTCAAGGCAGGCACTAAAATTGGTAGCGGGGTCATTGATGCATATGCTGGTTGGATCGGAACTGTCGGTGCGAAAGTTAAGATGAGTGAGGAGCTGTTAGATCAAGACTATGCAAAAAATGATATCGAGCAATGCTTCAAGCGTCTTGCAGCAGTAGCTGGTACAAGTACATGCCATCTGGTGATGTCCAGGGATCCTGTCTTTGTTCCTGGAGTATGGTAAGTTATAGTCCTAAAACCGTTGCATCCTAAAACCAATCTCAATGATTATAATTACGAAAAGCTGACCAGATATGTATCTAGGGGACCTTACCGCGATGTTCTTCTGCCAGATTTCTGGATGGCTGAGGGTGGCCAATCCTCTACTGGGAGTCTCCTTCACAATGTTCTTACAACTCATCCGTCGTATATCAAAACTTTAGAAGCCGCGAAAACGGCTGGTACAAATATTTTTGACTACCTTAATACACATCTCGACGAAATGCGCAAAGCTCAAAATGCACCGACGGTTTCCTATATTGCCCGCCACATCTTCTTCTACGGCGACAAGCATGGCAATCGTTCCCCAATTGCTGACCCTGAAATGCGTGGTTCCATTGTTGGATTGAGTATGGACTCTAGTGTCGATGATTTAGCACTGCAGTACTTCGCCGCAATGGAATTTATTGCTCAACAAACGCGCCATATTATCGAGGCACTCAATAACAGCGGGCATGCAATTACCAGTATCTTTATGAGTGGTGGGCAGTGCAAGAACAAACTTTTAATGCACCTCATTGCAGATGCAACTGGGTACCCTGTGTCGATCCCGAGATACATTGATGCGGCAGTTGTTCTTGGTGCTGCGATGCTCGGTGCAAAAGCTGCAAGCGTAAACGACCAAGGAAATACCGAAAACTTGTGGACCATCATGGACAAGATGAGCAAACCTGGAACCATGATTGAGCCTACGACAAATGAGAAGGAGAAAAGGCTCCTAGGGGCTAAGTATAAGGTAAGTAGTTTTTTAACCTATTCTTTTCATAGGGCGATTTTTTCTAATAATTGATGTAGGTATTCCTTGAAATGGCCAAAGCACAGCAGTCATACAGGAAAAGTATCGATGAGGCTGTAGGTGATTGGGTGGTTTGAACGGGCAAGTTGAGCTACTTAAGTTCTTTAGATAGCATGATTATTTTAGAATTCCTAGTGCAGAGCTCGTTTCTTGTTTGTTTAAAAACACTATAATTTAGTCACAAAGATACCTACATATTTTTTTTAGGGAGAGCAAAATTCCCAACTTAGGCGGACATTGGTGAAAGGAGATACAGGCCTTAGCAGAATTTTGTGAGTAGATATAATGCTAGCTAGTTTAAGTATCGTATTTGAGGGGTTTTATGCTAGCTAGACACTCTATTTCGAGATACCAAATGACATAAATAAACTCCCAAAGCGTATAATATTTATCATACAGTCCTCATATTCCAGTAAAAAAAAACTTCGCTTAGAAATAAAAGAAACAATCATCTATCTATAAATAAGGTATGACTTGCCACTTAAAAAAGAATATAATCGTTAAATCATAGAAAACCACTCGTTATACCAATTACAATTTCGCCTTCTCTTTAAATGCCGGAGCGCACAATGCATCATATGCAGTACTCGAAAGTGCATCTGGAGCAGTAGAGACGATGTGTGTAAACAAGCCTCTAGTATCAACCATAGATGGGTTCAAATCCTCAACCTTGTTGGCACCAATTAAGCGCATGTTCATGATAAATTCATCCTTTAGGGAGTTTCACTATTAGTTTTTCAGTAGCTAAGAATAGGGGAAGATATAATACCCTCAATAATTGCATTGCCCTGTTAACTCCCGCCTCGCCATACGCGCTCATGGCATACAAAAATGGTCTTCCAATACCGACACCTTTAGCACCAAGACAGAGTGCTTTGATGATATCAGTCGCTCGTCGGATACCACCATCGATATAGATCTCAATTTTGTTTTCCATTCCTCTTTTTCTGAGCTCAGGCATAACTTCAGCAAGCACCTCGATTCCAGAGGGCGCAGTATCGAGTTGTCGCCCACCATGGTTAGAGAGGACTACACCAGCACACCCGTGCTCCACTGCGAGTATAACATCCTCAACACGCTGAACACCCTTGAGTACAATTGGCATCTTTGTGATAGATTGGAAATAGGCAATGTCTTTCCAGGAAAGGGAAGGATCAATGAAGGAAGAAATTGCGCGTGCTGCTCCTTGGGAACGGTCGACGTTGTCGTTGTCTTCTTTTTGTATGTTTGTGCCGACATCATCAAACTTAGAACGCATATCTGTAGGAGATAAAGATTCTCATTAGACCTTATCTAGAAGTATATGAGGGCTATAGAATTGCTTACCTTTTTCTCGCCGCCCGAGTTGGGGCGCGTCTACAGTTATGAACAACCCTTTGCAACCACGCCTTTCGGCGTGCTCTACTATCCGGCGAGTGACATCGCGATTCTTATTAACATAAAGCTGTAGCCATTGGATCTGATCTCCTTTCTTTGCATCTACAATTTCATCAAAGGAACATGATGCCAGTGTCGGGATCTGTGAGCCCAATCATGGTTAGTCTTTAGCTCTAATTTTGATTTTAACAGGTAACTGACCATCTGGATAACGTCATGTTTCGCCGATGCTCTTGTCAATACAACCTCGCCCTCTGGATTACCGAGCTTCCCTAATGCCGTTGCAGTAACGTAAAACGGAATTGAACACTTATCGCCTAACATAGTTGTGCTAGTGTCCACGTGCTCCACATCAATAAGAACTCTGGGTCGGAACCATATCTTGTGGAATGCTGAGTGGTTCTCGCGCATTGTAATCTCATCATCCGCACCAGAGGAATAATATGCCCACGCAGTGCGCTTCATGACATGTTTCGCAACAGCTTCGAAATCAAGAAGATTGTAGCACTGCTCGAGGATAGGCATATTTACGATCCGTTCCTGACGTGCAGCTTCTTCGGGATCTTCGGCTTTCGCCTCTACCTGGACGGTAGACATATCGACTGGTCCAAGATGCTTAGATATATCGAGGTACTGTTTGCCGAATATTTTTGTTTAGCTCACTCACAAGGCCAGAGTTTCCTTATTGTGTACAACTCACCTTATCAAGAGTGTCTGGGGGGTGAATAGGGTCAAATTCTTCTGTAGCATCTTTCCCGGCGTACTTCAAGATTATTTTCGAGCCACCTGGGTGTTCGGGTAGGAATTCTGTGACATCGTAGGCCTTTCCATGCACGATAACCCAGCAAGAGGCTTTGTTATCGTGTTTCGCCACATCTTGACCAGTCAATCTCGCGTGCATCTTATCGATTTTAGTGCAATTGACAAGTTGTAATTCAGATTATGGAAGGTATTCGAAAGGTGGTTTCAGCAGATGAAAATAAAGTGAAGTAAGTGAAGTGAAGGAGAAAAAAATCCAATGAAAGATCAGCCTTTTGCACGCGGGAAAGTAATCGGGATTCTAGCAGGCACTATTCGGCATCACTCGGGCTCGGCTGAATAGTTTGCGAGATGTGGGGTGCCAAGAAAGTCTATTTATCCCCTGCGGTTTCAGCCTCAAAAGCCACCACTAGAGAACTCCGAAGGTACTAAGAAACAGATTATGATGGGAGATATCGAAACAAAGCTTTTCTAGATTAGGTAAATCTATGTTCTTGTTAGAGTTACCAATTAGAGAAATAAGCTTGAAGGTACTTGGTACAATTTACATTAATGATGCCATAGTCCTTTATGTGATAAACTGATCTCCAGAGGTCAATCCACTAACAAAGCAAGGCCTTACAGTCACCCAAGAATTGGCAGAGTCATTCCCTTAAATCAAGAGCTTGGATTATTGATCTGCAGGATCCCGTGCGCCCAATTTGAGGCATCATGCCAAAGAAAGTCATGTTATCTTACTCACTTTCTATGATACCAAAACAGTACTTGGTGGATGAATACGCACGCTCTAGCGGTTTCAGGTATCGTTTCAGTGTTGTTTTTGGAAAATCTAGGTGCTCATCTGAAAGCGATGGATGGATAAACAGAGAATTTAAAGGAAGTGATGATGATGAACGTAGAGATTCGAAGTGTGGTTTTGGTAGTTGCCGCTAAGACGCTCGGCCCACCTATGTAGATTCTTAGTGTTCAGATGACTGGTTGTTGGATCGTCTCTGATGATGTCGGTAAGCATGAGTGCGGCGCAGGATGTCGTACAGGGAAACGGCAGCGGCTGGGTCGAAACACTGTGCGTCCAACCAATCACGGGTACATACCTGAGACACTTGACTAACTCTTGGGTGTATTCTCCTTCTTCCTGGGTGTATGGTATTGAATGTATGGTATATTTCCCCTGGGTGCACTGGTATATTCTCCCCTATGTGTACTGGTGTCCTTCCATATGTGTGTATTTGAGTGCATTTCTCTGCTATATTAGGTACATATATTCACACCCCTAGGTGTATTGGTATATTCTCCCCTGGGCCTATCTTCAAAGTGTCTGTCTCTCCACAGCGTAGGCCTAGTTGACTCCAGCTAAATCACCGCCGGCTCACCGCGTGGCCCGTTCCAGCTTCTACTCCAAGCGTCCCCCTAGGCCCCAGTTCCCCTCAGTGTCCCCCTCCTGCGCTGCCATCATTCTATAGCCATAGTTACCCTGCGCCATATTATACACAGGACTTAGCCTGTCTCCCCCACCAACGCCAGCAGCCTATCTATTTACCCTCTCTCCTCGCATTAAGGACCCCTAGGAACTCACCCCCTCCCAATCCGCTGCGTTTTTTTGTTTTTATCACGTTACGTTATTTCGTTACTTATCCACTCTTAGCTCAGTTACTCAAGAGAGCCTCTACTACTACTGCCTGCTGCTGCTACTACTACTGCTGCTACTCACCTATTATATGAACCTTGGTCGTTCGGACATGAGTCTCGAGGCAAAGCTAGTGGTGCTAGGTACTCAAGGTGGGTTTGGTTTCCTCGTTCGGATATCCGCGCATCCGTCCGAGCGCCTGGGGAAGGGGGCGCGCGGGCACAGGCGCAGGACTTCGAAGTTGGTCAAAGTTGATAGTCACGATAGCTAACGCCATATCAAATGCAGGTGTAGGCAAAACCTCCCTCGTTGTTAGGTACACACAATCCCAGTCGGATTGCGAGAAGAGGGAAAGAGAGAAGCCATTCGTCTCTCAAACATCCTACGCTAACGGCGGTGGTAACTAACGACTTTTGGAACAACAGATATGTCAAAAACACTTTTGATCCGGCGTCCGCGTCAACGATAGGCGCTTCATTCCTTGCCAAGAAAGTGGTTGTGGATGATTGTCTCGTGCGGCTCCAAGTAAGCTTTCCCTAGGTCATCTCATCTTATCTAATTCCTAACGACATAATGATAGCTAACCACACATTCTTTCCAATAGATATGGGTGAATCTCCACTCTTCTGTGATGGATCTCATAAAACCCCATCACTAATCTCTTCATATTTCTTTATTTAGGACACCGCCGGGCAAGAGCGATACCGATCAATCTCTAAACTCTATTACCGGTCTGCAAATTGTGGGATTCTTTGCTACGATATAACATCAGAAGCTTCATTTCTTGCGATGCACTCATGGTATGTTCTCTGCAGACCCTCCTATACCCTTTCTATCTCTCTTCGATGTTCTCTACGAGTTTTCGTTCTTTCTTTTTCTCTTTTTTTTCTCCGCCAACTTAAATAAACTCCCTTCGATGCTACTTCTAAAGGCTTCTCGAACTCAAGAAGAACGTAAACAACGAAAACATCATTATCCATATTGTCGGCACAAAGGCCGATCTCGTAAACGCTGATCCGTCAAAGCGGGAAGTGCCGTTCGAAAGATGCGTCGCTTATGCTGCTGAACACTTGGGAGACGATGAGGCTGCTTCGTGGGTAGGAATGGATACATGCCATGAAATATCAGCTAGAGACGACCAAGGTTAGTAGTATCTTTATGGTCGTGTATAATGCGTATACTAAAGTTCTTGGGAAATAGGGGTCGATGAAGTATTCCAAGTAATCGCTCGAAAACTCGTTGAACGCCGTGCTGAGATTGAGCGAGAGCGGATATACGGTGGTGGCGGTGGCGGCGGAGAGTGGGGAGTGAATGATGGAGGAGGCAGAGATCTTCGTGTCGACGCATCAGATCCAAACGAGAAGAATAAGAAGGGTGGAAAGTGCTGTTAAATACGGGCGAGCTCCCACGACTATTACGATATTCTCCTTTCACTTTTTCTCATCCCCTATCCCTCTTCGAATTTTGTGCTCCCTTGGGTAACCTCTTTGTGTTTCTATCTGTATGTTTGTGCCATGTGGTGTTGTATGGTTCCCTATCTGTTATTATTGTTTTGTCTTTTTTGATATCAGCGGAATTGGTCTTTTTTTTACAGCGGGATTATTCGGAAATTATGCTCTGCTCTAGCTACAATTATACACTTCAGTTCCGTTTTTTGCGCGTGGTTATGCCTAGAATTTTATTTACCAAAATAATCGGCCATAGAACGCTATAGTAAGGGTATCACGAGCTTAAATTGATTTGAGTGCGTAATTGGATGAGATAGGTTATATATAGTAAGGATTGTATTGTGTAAGTAAAAATTCTATATGGACATGGATTCTAAGCGAGTGATAGTTTGTGACTATAGCCAACGCTTCATAATCTTAGGGACAAGGTAGTAGGTATTCTGCATAGAATATTTTATTACATGTATACCTTACCCCTCTCGTTTTTGAGTATAGATATAATAATATATTAACTCTAGAACTATTGACTAATACTAGACGCTCTTTAAACTGTGTGGTTACATCCTAGATGACTGAGAATCTAAATTAGGAGTATTACTCATTTAGTTAGCTGACATAGCCTTAAGCCCTATATAGAGGGAACCCTACTAAGAGATATTTAGAGCGGCACATTCCAGGATATCTCCCCATATTACATGTATCCCATATTTATGATTTAGCAGTACATGTATATATAGTTACTGCATATATACATTTAGCTAAAGAAGAAAAATTATAGTAGTTATAATACATAATCTGTAAGCTATTCCAGTTAGTACAAACTTAGAATTTTAGCCCATGGGCTTATCAGTAGGGTAAATTAAACTGGAATTTTTATTGACAAATGCCTATTCCCAAGCTATTCCATATGATTTAAATCTGCCCCTAAAATACATGTAGCCCATACCTTAACTAGGGTTTATAACCCTTCTCTAGTACACTACTTCCAGCACTAAACTTTTGAATTTTTAGCTCAAAATATATATCAATAAAAAAAGGGTTCAGTAATATCAAGACGTCGATGAAATTCTTTCTTCCTAGGGCTTGTGAGTTCATACAATTAAGCTTCCCCGAACCGCCTCTTATCCACGTGCCCTCGACGAATATGAGCTACAGGTCTCAATTCCCTACGTCAAAAACGTGGGAGACGAAATTACATCTACACCTAAGAATTTTGATGAGCCGCTTGATGTGATGTTAGTGGTTTTAGAGACTACTGTTACTAATATATTAGTACTATATTGGTAATTTGTGGTGTATTTTTTATAAAACACTAATAAAACTTAAGGACTGAGTGATTGGTGATTTGTTGGCTTTAAATACATGCAGATACTTGTATTCAACTACTGAACTGGCTAATATTTCCTACTGATATCTTAAAGAGACCGCGCCTGTATTATTTATACTAGATACATCATCAATAACAATGGCCGAAAGTGACTCATATACGCTCATATGATCCCTTCTAATGACTTAAGGCTAACATTCATTATTGGAAATACTTCTTAAATATACATATGAAGTGATGCCGTCTCTAAAAGACCTAGAAACCCTAGGAACCGAGGTCATACATGTAGCTAGGAGGTAGACTATATCTAGACATATCTAGAAGTAGCTCTAGTACCCCCAGAAACACATTTAAAGTAAATACTATTATTTAGTCGTAATTAGGAAGTTTAATTAATCAGATATTCCCCTTTCCAGATCCGTCACTGGTAAAGTATACATTGACCCGGAGACCAATTTCTAGCCATGCTGCATTAGACCCCCGGGGAAATCGATCTCGCTGTCACGGCGCACAAGATCTCTCGTCTATGCACGGACATCATTATTTTAGGTTAGGAAAAATCGTAGATTTGCTGTGCCAAAAAAACGAGGGAAATAGCCCACAAGAAGATTTTCGGTTTCTTCCACCGGCAATTATCGTAAGCCATGAGAAAACGTTAATAGAAGCTGCTCTTCCAGCCATCTAGTCATCTAAATAGAGAAGGAAAAAACGAGTATACATGTTGATTGACAAAGCTGGCGAAAGAAAACCCAAACTCTAGAGAGAAAAAACACTACTAAATGATAAGAGATACATGAACACAGGCACAACCTAAGAGTACGAGAATAGTAAGAATTTCTAAGGAACAAAAGCATCCTCTTCTAAACTATATACTCTCCTAAGTGATAAAATCTTAATTCTTGTTTTGTTTTGTGGGTGCTTCAGCAGCCAATCGGTCGTGAGCATCAATATCACTTTTGGGCGAGAATTAGTGTCATCCTGGATATTGGATATGAGAGTAAAGTAAAACACATACATAGCCTCCCATGGGTAGCAGCACCAGACATTCCCAACAGTCTCAGCAGCAAGATACCGACCTTCACTGATCATATCCTCTGGAAGATTTCCCCTCTTTGGCTTGTCCTTGTTCTAATATCGCCCTCTAGATTAGCCACCCTACTATCTCTCTTGCTCCTTTCCTAATCCTAGAAAGAAAGCTAGAACTCACATGTAAGACAAAGATGTAAAAGTTTGTCTTTTCATTAGTACCCAGCTTCTTAGCCTGGGCCTCAACGTCCTTACTCAACTCTTGGACGGCATACTGTAAAGTCGTCCTAGTATCGTCGACCTCATCGACAATAAGAATATTCTTCCCAATCAAGTCTGTGTTTTTCAACGAAGAGAAGTCAAGCCACTGTGTCCTGGTGACCTTGGTGCCTGGCTCCTCTTCAGGGCCGTCTTCAGAAACTAGCTTCTCGTATAACGATAATCCGATGGCTTGGATAGGAATGTTAGGTGAGCCTGGAGTCTTGAGGAATGAGCTGCACAAAAGTTAGGTTCAAGATTCAAAACAGCAAAACTTGTTAAAGTCTAAAGGGGAACTAACCGGAGAATCCGGGCTGGAACGTATCCGCCGCCGCCGATACTAATGAGAGATTAGTTAACTTCTCACAGGATTCTTATAGGTTCATTTTAGAAGGGAAGAGGTGAAGGGACATACGCAATCATAAGGTTTGGCTTAAATTCATCAAGTATTCTTACAGCTGCCTCCTGGCAGAGTTTATGAACCTCCACAAAACCTGTTAGTCTTCGCCTTGGATTTCTATAAAAATAATCTTTTTGTAAAGCCTACCTGGTTATAGGTGATGTACTTCCTTTCAACAGCCATGATCGATTGGTGTTTGGATGAGGATCTGTGAATGATGGTGGTAATATTCTGTGGTGAACGAGAAGGCAGGAGGAAACGTGGGTATATCAGTACGAGGCTGCGGTGACTGTGTCCTATCTCTTACATGACTTAACCACGCGTGAAAGAAAAAAGTCAACACGAAAAAAGCTGCCCCGCGATCTTGGTTTCTAAGCTAAGCCGATCTGGTGCATCGGCTTGGCTTCTAACTCTAGTAGGGTATGGAGCATTGACCAAACCACGCGGAGAAACATAACGGCAAGAAGATGAGGGGCATGTTGGAGGGGCAGTCGGCGGGATCCGCCCCACCGGGAATCCCCCCGCGTCGAATCCTTGGGTAGCCTTCGGAGCTCTCCTCGTATTGTTTGCATTTGTATTGGCTATAAGAGAACCAGGGCTGCAGACTCCAACCTAAAGTAGAGCACCCATCTGATCTTCTATTCCATCCCATGATCATAGTGTGAACCCCTAGAGTATCATATTACCTATATCTAGTTGCACTATAGCGAGTGACTATGTGGGAATCCTGGCCACTGAAATTTTTAATATTATTAGACATTATCATCTTTGCGCAATTACTAGCTACATGGATGCAGTTTCTCCGGCTTATTAAGCACATTTTATTACAGATCAAAAAGTGATAGGAAGATGCTACCACGATATATATATACGGGGTTATTTCTAGGCATAATTAATCTCCTCCTTTAAAATGATGTTTTCTTGGTGCCCCTAGATACTACTATATATTTTATTTAGCAGGTTATTCAAAATAGTTACTTTTGGATAATCGATCACTCCCGCCTGTACTACATGTAAAGGTGGTTATTTTCACTAGCAAGCACTAAGCAATCTTCACACCTTTGGGTGGAAATTATAGAGGATATATTGGTGAAACACCCTAATAGAGCTTAGGCCTAGGAAATACATGTAATAATAGAAGTAATTGTCCTACATAGAATACAATTTAATTTAGGGAGGCAAATATACCAACTATTATGCTATAATCTCAAATAAGGACCTAAATAATTAGGTCTGATATTTACACCGGATGAATATAAACCTCTCATGCTCATGATAAGACATATAATTCTTATAATAAAAATTCATGCAGTCACCCAGTCATACTTCCCAAAATCCCCGAAATGCTTACCCTTATCTACATAGAACAGTTGATTTTAACGCACCCCTTAATAAATACTAGGAATACAGCATTACTCATATATTCTAGTAGAATAGCAATTAGTAAGAGGAGTTAGGTTCCAAGACAGTGTCCCTTTAGAGACTTGTCCTTAAATTTCATGTGGTAAGCTCCCCTTCTTTTTTTCTTACTTATCCCTTCAGAAACGCTATACACGATCTAATAGGATTCATGGCGGATATACTTAAAATTAAAGTACGCATAGAATACAAAACAGTTACCCCACTCCGTAAGCCTCCCAAGATATACAGAATAGGCCAAAAGAGCATCAAAAATAAAGATTAATAAACCACCGTTACCCCACTCCAAGCAAAAAAAAATTGCCATCCCAAGAATTCATGAATCATCAACCCTTCTCTTTTTATGACTTCTACTCTCCTTCACCTCCCCATGTCCTGAAATTTTCGTATCTCCCCCACCCACGGTCTCCCCTGCCATTTTCTTAGCACACCACGCACTCCCATACTCCAGATACTCTGCCCTCGTAACTTGCTTCTTCTTCATCTCCCCTTTCTTCCCCACTAGCGCTACACCCCCCTGCCATGTATATGTTACTGGATCCTTTGGCTTTATAATCCTTACGATCGCCTCTGTAGGCGCAAGAGGTCGCAGTTCACTTTCGAATCGTTCTAAGAAGCCAGGGAGGTTGGCATTACCACCGACAACTACTATGTTCGCGAGGAGAAGATTCCTATAACGTTCAGGGACGCTTTCGAGAGACTGCATAGTCGTTTCTGCGATCCCGGCTTGTTTGAGCCCTACGTCTGTTGGTGAGAAAAGTAGTTCGGGTACGGTAAAACGTTCATTTCCTAGAATCATAACCTGATCGTCGTCTCTGCCGCTTGTGGGTCCTTGTTTTTTAGGAACATGAGTTCGTCGATGACCAAGTTTACCCGAGTTGTAATCTGGCAGAACGTAGTCCACAACAATAGGATTTGCCGAATTTTTCAATAACTTACATTTCTCAAGATCGGCCGAGAAGTCAGTTGATATGTAGCAGACTGATTCCTTCACCTGGTTGACAAGATATGGTTCTTCCATCATATTGTAAGTTCGCAATGAGACCATCTCTTTAAGGTAGTTTGTTAAGAACTTCCCGCCAATGTCAATACGGCGTACACTCGAGTTCCAAAGCTGGCCATTGATTACCGGGGCCACATGAGTGTGTGAAAAGCCTGAATCAACAACAAGACATACTTCTGTGGGAGATTTGGAGGGTGGGGGGTTGGGCGTATGGAGAGCACTAATGTTATTCCATGGGATTAAAGAAGGACCTAAAAAGATTGTTTAGTGGGTCAAAGTGGAGGTAGGGAGGTGAAGGTGGAGTGGTGGGAGATAGACCTACGCAGCGGTGGTAAGCGCTAAACTCGTATTCTTCGAAGACCATTTGGTCGCAATTAGACTGTAGAGCTGATGGGGCATTGGGAGCCTCAGTGAGTAGGAGGGCTGTGTCTCTAGGGTCACACTTTTGGAGAAGTTTAGAACTGAGGTTTAGGCCAAGTTATAAGAAGCCTTAGGGGGGCTGAGTGAGGGGTTGAGTGAGGGGTGAGGGGTGAGGGAATGTACTTGTAGCGTTGACTCTGGGTCTAGGAAAGTTCTGTCCCAGATTTCCTTCTCTGCTTCCCAGTTCACCAGATAGCCCTATGATAGATGTAATCAGCCCACTGTCTTTGTCAATTAATGCGTTTGGTACTTTCAAGATCACACACACCTTCTCAACTGGTCTTCTAAATGACATAGACCCAAAGTCTCGACAGCCATCTAACTGCTGGCCAACTAACACGCGCTTGTCTCTAGCACGGGCAAGACAGTTTGGGACTTGTAGGCAGCCCCCTAGAGGGCCATCTTCGGTCGCAAATCCAGCTTTAATAGTATAGGAACCGTTATCCAAAACCAGGGTTGTAGTGGGGTTCACAGGCATGTCAGGCACAATGTCGTCGTCGTCGTTGTTGCAGAGGGTTGTCTTGTCGTCTTGGGATCATCATGGCTTACTTGCTTGAGACTGGGCTCTTGACAAACACAACGAGGCTCAACTACACATCCCTACACCCGCCAAACCCTTTCCGTCACCCCTACATAGATTCTGGTTGGGGTGATTTTCTTTGCTGGTTCAAGATGACCAGAGAAGTTTAAAAAGACCGCGAACGTCCCTTTTTTAAAAATAATACCTCCCCCGCGTTCCCCCCCTCCCCCACATACACAATAAAAGGCTGCATAAAACACTTCTCGTGAAATAGTGGAACGACGCGTTTCCCCTCGCTGCTCAAACTCATCTTATTCCATCATGTCAGATCGTGAATTCGGAGGAGGTATATTTCATCCCTTCCTTTCCCTTCCTTTCCATTAACCCACCCCTATAGCTAGCTACTCTCCATAGCTACATAAACTAACAAACATACTCTCTCTTCTTTCCCTCAAATAAATAGCGGACGACCTATCCCTCCCTAAAGCTACAGTCCAAAAGATCATCTCCGAAATACTCCCCAATGATCTCGCTTTCGCCAAAGATGC
The DNA here is from genome assembly GCA_033030345.1 of Verpa bohemica. Classification (NCBI taxonomy): domain Eukaryota; kingdom Fungi; phylum Ascomycota; class Pezizomycetes; order Pezizales; family Morchellaceae; genus Verpa; species Verpa bohemica. The sequence goes on from JAUFSE010000003.1 coordinate 1,261,003, forward strand.
ACGCGATCTCCTAATTGACTGCTGCGTCGAATTTATCACGCTTATTTCATCAGAAGCAAACGACATCGCCGAGCGCGAAGCAAAAAAGACTATCGCGGCCGAACACGTCATCCGCGCCCTTAGGGACCTCGGTTTCGAGGAATATATTGATCAAATCCAGAACGTGGCGCAGGAGCACAAGGAACATCAGAAAGTATTACCCCGGAGTGTGGCAATATGCCATCAGGAATATAAGACCGCACTCAGATGATGCTGACGGATACGAGCAACAGTCACGCGAAAAGAAACAGACGAAACTCGAGCAGTCGGGGTTGTCGCAGGAGGAGCTCCTAAGGCAACAGGAGGAACTGTTCGGGTCGGCTAGGGCAAAATTCAACCAGCAGGGCCCTGGCCAGGAGTAGATGCTATTGCCAACTACATATTCAACTACTACTACGGGTGTAATGGTGGGTGGGGTTGTACTAGAGGAGTGATGGTATATGCGATCTTTTTATAGAGATCTACTAGTAAAATGGATGTATGCGGGCTAGGAGAGGAGAGCATAAACCAACCACTTCTTCTCTATCTAGTCTTCTATTTTCTTTCCGGAGAAAGAGTAGAAGGTGGATATTTGTGTTAATAACGGGGGTTTCTGTTTTTGTCCTTTTTTTCATTTCGGAATTCAACGGCGCAGTGTTATTATGCTATCCTAGGGGTTGGCTAACTTGGCTCTTTCTGGGTTACCGGTTGCTCTTTTTTTCATATTAAATTGGGGAGATGGATGGAGTATGGAGTGGTGGTAGGGTCCTATATTTTTCCTGCTGGGAAAGGACCTTCATATCCTTAATTCCTTGTACAAAGAACGGTAAAGGTTCACTATAATCCACTCTTGGCAGGAGAATAATACAAAATTCCTCACTTGATTAACATGATTAATATGCAACTGTAGTGAAATTTTTAGGCCCTTTTAATACCTTAATCTGTCTACGAGAAATTTTTGATATATATATATACGAGTGATCACCTGTGATGCTCTGTATCCTCCACATGCTAATTCTAGCCAAAACGCAAAAATATCTAGTGAAATAAAGATGGCTACTAAACATCATCCCCCCAGCACTCCAGTACCAAAGAAATTTTGCCCAACCTCATTAAACCCCATCCTCTGCCAAATACAACCGATCCTCTCAACTAGCTTTAGAAAATCATCATCGTGGATAGCATCCACGATAAAGTCTTCGATCTGTCTGAGCTCTTCCTCTTCGTGTGCACGAGAACATTCTTCTCTTTGCTTTTTTCGTTGCCCTTGTCCTTCATCTTCTTGTTTTCTTTTTCCTCCTGTGTTAGTGTCTCCAGTATTTCCTATAGCCACAACACCGAGATCCGATTTTTGCCTGTTATTGGAGATATGTAAGGGAGGGGTGGAGGTCTCGGGTTCGAGTTTTTTGCGGTCATAAGCAAATGCCGGAAGTGAGCCTCGGTCGTTTAAATTAACGCCTTTCATATATTCCTCAGCAATCCCCGGCAAACCTGGTCGGTAGATCCCACATCGCTCTCGTTCCCTTTTTGCTAAATTCTTGTTATCTTCCTGGTGGAAGGTATTAATCTTAGGTTCAGATCTAGGAGAAGAATCGAAACTAGCTTCGAGACATGTCGAGAAATCGCTATTACACAAATTCATGCGAGGTGGTTTATTTAGTGGAGTTGGTATCGGGAGTGGTGGGAGACTACTAATAAAACCAACAACGTCTCTTTTACTACTAATAATAGACGGTGACTCGATGTGTTTTCTAGACCCGAAGCTTGGGGGTGGCCGTGGCGGGGGAATATATTCTTCTATTGGAAGTGTTGTTGCGTTGGAGAGATATGACGGCTGGTGATTATCTTGCTGACAGAGTTCTCTAGGAGTAACACTAGTTGCTACTTTGTTAGATGTAGCCATACCATGGATCAGACTAGGAGCATAGTTTTGTGAGACGCTATTTATATAAGTGGATGAGTTCCCCAAGGAAGGTGAGTCTCTAGGTAGAGTAGTAGGCGATGAAGACGAGGTAGATCCCGATAAATAGCCCGAGGAGGTTCCTGGTGGAGTACGTAACACCTGTACATTGTGGGTGAGGGGAACTAAAGGGCAAAGTTGAACTTGAGAGGATGACTCGTATCTATTATCATCTCGGGACTTTGGGGGGGCTCCAACGGGGCAGTTGGCTTTCTCAAGGAGTTCTAAGGCCGATTTATAGGCAGTGTCTGAGGGAAACTTGATTTGAAACCGACGAACCTGAGTTATACATATAGAGATAAATATGTAAGCAAAATCCCAAAACTTCTAGTAAGAATTGCCCAATTAAGATAGGTTACGGACAGTTTGATCTTCCGTTTTATAATACTTGATAGCTAGCGATGGCGAGCGTCCAAGTGCTATAAATGTTGGCGTATCAAACTGTTGCAAGCCATGGGTAGACATAATCTGTTGGGTAAGACTTCTCAAGTCCAGAATCTCCTAGTTTCATATGTCAGAATAAACTTCCTCAGCAGAGTTCCAAATAAAGCGAAATTCACAAGTGTTTCAAGGCCCCAAACAATCTTTAGCCTTGTCTGCTTATCGGTGAATTTCCCATCGTTCTGGATGTATCCGGGAACACGTTGTGTATCAATGACGAGAAACACATTGTCCCTGTGAGGGAAATGTGTCCATGGTGGTAGGGCTATACTTGAGGTCGAAGAAACGGAATAAGAGTATTTTATCAGCGGCCAACTAGATAATAAAGTAGGTGAATTAGTCGCTGATAGTGGTAACTTTTGGGAGGGCATTTTGATAGGATGAAACAAGTATCAAGTAAAAGAAGATTAAAAGTGGTGTAGGTTCAAATCTCTGTTAGGCCCCTTGTAGCCTGGGGTCATAAGACTTTTTTAGTTATGGGTTGATTAAAGGTTCTAGGTGGAATGATATATTCCTAGGTCATAGTTGAACGTAAACGATGCACATGTAGTCATGGAATATACATATATATAATAGGTGCCACTGGAATACATGTAGTATAGGCCATAAAATATACGTGTGTCCTGTTGCTATACTAGGCTAGGCTTCAATGATCATGACAAATCACTCGATGGGAGATACCTTACCACTGAAGGAATGGCAAAGATCTAGCCCGAAATCGCACGCGCATGTATATATAAATTCATGTAAGATATATGTAAGAGAGAAATAATGCGTGTTTGACTTTACTTGAGCTTACATGTATGTAGCTTCTTTCTCTATAGCTATATATGTAAGTACATATATATATCTATACCTACATGTAGCTTACCCTAGGGCCGCTCCCTATGAAAGTCACGTGGTACACCACCTTAGTATATGAGACGCGAGAAGCACTCTTGGTGGATGCATATGTGTGCGGTGAGTGGGAATGTGGGAGTGTGGAGATGGAGATGTGCAGGCACGCAGTTCTTTTTCTTAGAACGTCGATGCCGCACTCCACAGTCTCTTGGCGATGACCTCCGGACCTGGCAAGGCTGGCGGGCATGTACCTATTGTAGATATATGTACCTCCTCTGCTTTATGCAGCCGGCATGCAATGTGAAAGGCTCGGCGTTAAGCAACCTCAGCTCAACTCGGGAAAGGAGCCTCAATCAGGACGCGTTTTCTAGTCGCTTTCAAAGTCGTCACGGCTTGTTCGTGTCTCCTCCAGTGATCTCTCCAAAACCCGCTGTTCCATAGGGTCGCGTTCCTTGCAATTTCTACCCAGTCCAAGCGTACGTGTCGATCGAATAAAATCAAAAATCTAAGAAACGAGGAGGAAGCAGCAGAAAAAGAAAAGAAAGGAGAGAGAAAAAAAAGATTTAGTAAAGAAGACAGGCAAAGAGAGTGAGAGGCAGAGAAAGGGGAAATAAATGGCAGAAAGCTCAATGGCAGCGCCGACGCCCGAGCGCGAGCGCAAAGGACCGTGGGCAAACAGAGTCCTCAGTACTGACATCGAAAAGACACCTGAATACGACGATTTCATCAAAAGGCTATCGGGATACCACGAGAAGCGAGGGTTGGTTGTTCCTTGGTTGATTTCGCGCAGAAAACCTTTGGTTTGGTGTTGCTGCTAACTCTCTCGCTCGCTGCTGAATCTCACAGGACGACACTCACCATCGAGCCCGAATTGGGACGGAAGCTGCTGGATCTACGGAAACTCTACGAGAAAGTCACTGCCCTTGGGGGTTACGATAAGGTCACAGAAGAGAAGGGTAAGAAAGATAATTCTTGGTAATGGAGAGAAAGAGATAAATAGAGGGGGTTATTGAGATTAACGGTTTTCGCGCAACGAACAGGTGCCTGGAGAGATCTTGCGCTACAATACAAGCTCGCTGCCAACAATACAAACGCCGGTTATCTTCTCAAAACAATATACTATAAGAATCTCGCGTACGCCCCCTCTCCCCTCTCCAACTTGACCATTTTTGTTTTGTTTCTCTTCTATATAGCTAAACCTTTCACAGCGCCTACGAGATCTCCAATTTCTTCGGTAAAGAGCCTCCACCAAAGGAGTGGTTAGAGGAGCGATCCGCCGCCGGGGGATCGATCATGACAAGGACCGCAGAAGATTTTCAGGCACCTTCGCCAAAATCCGATTCAAAAGCTGAAAAATCGCCTACCCCACCGCCTACCGAGAAGCGAAGTATGTCATTGTCCTTTGTTTCTCTTTTCCACCACAACTTGCCTAATCTTTAATGTCGGGATTATCCCACAGGTCTACGTCAAGCACCTACACCAAGAACTTTTTACAACCCAGACACCACCCCACAGCGTCATAATCCACCTAGGGCAGCCGCAAGCTCGCAACAGCAACAGATCCAGCAGGTCCAGCAGCAGCAGCAACAGACCCATCAAGCATCACCTGGTAACCAGTGGAATGGGACCCACAATTTTCCAAATTTCTCATCCAACACGATCAATGCGCCTATAGGAATGCCTGTACCAACACCCAGAAACGCCCCTCACGAGTTTATGAACCAGAAGAGGAAAGCCGCAGAATACGCTGCTGTAACTAATATGTCTAGGTTTGGAGGTGATTATCATTAATATGTCTTCCTATGGTGATGATAATGTATGTGCTAATAATAGGATCATTTAGCTGGACACACAGGTCCTAGCAGTATGACGCGCATTGCAATGGGCTTGAAGTCCGGCTTACCAGATGAGGTTGACTTCGCCCTGACCCAATTGGTTAAAACATCCTATGAAGTCGGCGATGAACTCCGTGCCGAACACTTCCCTGGCTTAGCTGAAGCCCTGTATGATAAACTAGGGTCTATTGGGGATCTCATTCAACGACACTCCTTCAATGGCATTGAAGATATCCTAGAGGATGCTGAGTTTACGAAGCAACTCGAGAAAATCAATGAGGCGGCCTTAGTGCTACGTAACATGTCATTCCAGATAGACAACGCTAGATATTTTGCACGTCTCAAGAATGCTAGGTCCATCATAGTCTCGGGTCTGAGCCTCCCCAATCAAACCAGTTTCATGGAATTGAAGCATTATGTCCTCGATATGGTTGAGTCAATGGCTACCCATCTTGTACTTTCAACACACGACAATATGTTTGAGGCTCTACACGCCAATTTGATGTCAGATGACCGCGGATTGCTTCTGGGGTCTCTCAGGTCTATCTGTAGATTCGTTATGGGTCGTGACGAGAGTAACCGGTTAGGGGAGATTGATATGTCTGCCATCGATAGGATAAGGCATCTTCTTATGCTTGAGGATGAAGATCTAGTTTCAGCTTGCTTGGACTTCTTGTACCAGTACACTACCAACGAAGAGAATGTTGAAAAACTTATGCAGCCGCCAGATGGTATCGAACTGATCAAGCAACTCATGAGATTATTGCTTTATCAGGCTATTCCCGGAGAGCAGACTGTGTGGTTGAAGACTAGGATACCTCGCACAACCCCACCGAGGGAGATTCCGAATCTTCCGCAGGAAATCGTTAACGATCTGCTAACGTACACGGAGCCTGACAGGGCAACTAAATGGTAAGCCCCAAAACAGTTTGTGTGGCACCTGCATTGTCTCTGCCTTACCATTGCCATTTTTACATTGAGTCACTTGTACTGACTTATCTATCAGGATGAGATGCTGCTTTGAAGAAGACCCGAATTCGGACATCACCCAGATCGCACTCTGGCAAGCTTACCAGGCCCGCTTCAATGATTACGTTCTCGCTGGCCGTAATCTCCTTCCGGCCGCCGAATTCATCAAGAATGTCAGTATTGCATTCTCTGTCGCGTCCGCAATGGTCTTGACCCTCCCTACTGGTGGTCAGAAATTCATCATTAAAGGCATCAGACCACGGGAGACTCCGATGTCACTTAAGGGCCAAATTTACGTTGCTTGTAAATGGATCGATACTAACGGCACTGGCGCTAAATGTTTAGCGCAGCTCTCGACACCGCAAGATCTATGGGTTCATGTACTGAATGATCATATTGGGCCACCGACGGACCAGGGGAGAAAATTGCACTGTAACTGGGGCGGGTGCGGGAAATTTAATCACCATGAGGGGGAGGAGGATCGAAGGAAGGTTATTGGGCACGTCAGAACTCATATTCCAGATTTGAATGACCTCCGTGCTGCCCGAATCGCTGGTATGGAGGATGCCGAAGGTGGTGTCGGGGGAGATGAAGAACCAAACTCGAAGGTCATTATTAGAAGGAACCAGACTGGTATCGATGACCGTGGGGAGGCGGCAGGGATCCCGTTGACGGCAGCGCTGGTATTGAGGAATATGGCAAGAAGAGGAATGGATGATGTTAGGGAGATTTTGGGGGCGGAAAGGGGTTCGTTATTTGAGGTTATGGCGGTAAATAAGCCACTTGCTGCTTATGTTGCTGATTTATTGGTGGAAGATGGTATGGTTATAGAAGACTAGATCACGCCTAGGAAGGTTTTGTGCGAAATAGGGTCATAGTGTAGAATGGATTGGGATACCGTAGGGATTTCAAATGTTTACTGTTGTCACTGTCTAATTTAAGATTAATCGACCGTGTAAAAGAAGCACCCCCTTATTTCCTCCTTCTCATAACTTATACAGCGCAATGGCCCTATAAGGGATTGGGTTATAAGAATCATCTCCTTATAAGGGTACGCACTCTCTACCTCGACAACGATTATTTGTACGTAGTAGTCACTTCTTGTAAGAATATATGCCCTATAAGGATAACTTTACAGGTTATCAGGTATAGAGAGGTAATCGCTGCGCTACTTTGGCACTATGTTCCTACCTCTTATATCTTTCAATCCCGTGACTATTACTATCGAGTGATAGTTTGTGAGCAAAGCCACAGGCAAAAAAGCTTGCTTGTCTCGGGAATGATACCTGGAAATAGACACCTATAGTCGCAAGTTTTACCCGGATACAAGTACAGTCTGGGGATTGTGGGGTAACCCAAAGTCCATGACGGTTTCCAGGGAATCACATGCACACTGACCAACGGGTAATAAACAGTGATGACGGTCTAAAGCATGAATTCCCTGTTCTCTAGAATTCTGATAACTCCGAATCTTCCTAAAGGGGTAAGTAAGTGAATATTAGTTAGTATACTCAGCAGGTGGGTGTTTAAAAGGGACATTAAGGAGGTTTATTTGTCATATACCCACTTAGATTGAAAATATAGCTAGTTAAGTTTACTATCTACAGCTGCAACTGAGTTGTTGGGTCGGTCTCGTGCAGATAAGGTTACGGTGAGAATGGGCACGAGACCAGTGTGGCACAGTGACTCGGCCACGAATTTTGTTGTTATTGCAGGGGGGTTCTTTTTGCTTGTTGCAAGGCGTCACAGGGCGGTTGCAGAGGTACATTGTTTTTGTTGGCCTGGCCCAACGATGTGTTTCTAGAAGGAAAGTCACCCGAATACGAGAGTGCCAGATCATCGGCAAGGCAGCAAATAGTAATTCCCCCATTAAAACTTATTGGAAATATAAAACAGGATTCATTGGAGCATGTACCAAAGACACTGAGTGTTTTGGCGGGGGAGGTATATTGGTAATTAAGATAAAGTGCAGCTTTTCTTTTAATGACGGGTAAATAATGTGGAGTTGGACTTGATGTTTCTACATCACACATCCTCCCGTGCCAACGCAGACTTTGGACCCTTAAACCATTTTAAGGCGAGAGTAGTGATTGGTCTGGTCACTTGTTTATACTCACTCAATCACAATTGTCTTGAGGCCCAGCTTTGGTCTGTTGCTGGTCTGAGCTTAGTGTAGGGTAAAGGGGAGGGAATTTTGGTTCTGGTTAGCCTTATTTTACGGGTAGCTTTTTTTTCTTGCCTCTTCCCAACTTTCATTTTATTTACCTTTGTCTAAAAAACTTAAGAATGTGTAAACACTAAGGGATAACCCTCTCTGGGATTCTCTACGCTGTCAACTAAGGACTTAGACCATTTCTCGGGCCTCACGTCCCGATCCCCTTCATCTTTGTCAACCCCCCTCCCTCTCCCCAAAGCCCATCTACATATTTCTTCTTATCTATTCATTCATCAGCCAACTTCTTTAACTTCCTCGTCTTCCTACTCTAAGGTGGATTTCCCGCTGTTGTTGTTGCTGCTGTCTATCAATCAAGCAATCTCACCTACTCCATCCTACTCGCCAGTCTCTACTCTCCATTTCATCCCTCCCCGTCCTGCAGTGCATCTGGTCTGCACTCTACCCGCTGTTGCTTCGGACTAGATCGGTGTAGTTACTTTATACCCACAGCCTGTCCCATCACCAGCTCACATTTACTACATATCCCCCCCCCCTAGTCCACCATAAAACAACAATACAGATCACATATCTTCCAGCTAAAAGAGGACAATGTCGGAGCAGCAACGCCCACCATTCGACAAGAAGAGCTCTTCGACTTCATCCGTCCTCAGCGGGGGTAATGCCAATGCCAATTCTACCACGGCCGACCGAGACACGTCCTCAAACGATGAGCAGGCCCAGCCCACTCATCAACCTTCCCGACACCATCATCCCAAGAAGCATCAATTTGTCGTCGGCGGCGCGCATTCCCGGCATCACTCCCGTGTCCCGTCGTATGGGCGGAACTTAAATAAACTAGGGAAATTGGCCCCGCTCGCGACATCTCCGGGCAGTGGTAAGGCGCGTGGGGAAGAGAAGGCCAGGTCCTCGGCGAAGCGGGCGACGTTCGAGCTCGGCGGAGACAACCGCCAAAACAGCAACAGTGACAGCAGACCAAGTAGCTACAAGGAAGGAGGGTACACAAACGGGAGTGCAACGAACACGAGCAACGGTACGCCGCCGCCCACTGTTGCTGCCAGCAAGGGTACAAACGGCCTGGTCAAGTCATCAAGCACAAAATCTCTTGACCGCAAACCAAGGGACGGCACGCGCAAAGTAAAAAGAGAAGACAAGCGCGACAGATCACAATCCAAACCCCCGCCTCTCAGTACTCGTCAGCGCTCTGCAGACGACGTTCCTATCGAGATGAATAGCAAACGGCAATCCTCACCGCAGCCACAGGTTCAAACTCAATTTCAACTTCCGACCCCACCACAACCCAAAGCTCAACCTCAACCTCAGGCTCAGCACTTCCAGTCTCAACTCCCATCGCACCCCCCAACACATCTACTCCCCCATACAAAGCCAAGCGGGGCCGCACCCCCGAAGGTCAGTGTCGAATCTGTGCAAGCCGCCACCCAACCGACGATTTCAACGAAGATCCGGCGCACAACTGCCCAGCAGAATGGCGCCTATGTCACCCCTGCGCACTCCCTTCCAGACTCCCATGAGCAGCCTCTGACATCGCGTTTCATTGACTCTTCACTGGGTAACTCGAACTCGATATCTCCCTCATCAGCAGCAAAGGCATATGGCTTGTCACCATCATATCGGGAGAACCTAACAACAGAATCATCCCCACCTGATAAGTCGGTGGTTACACCAACAATCTCTTCCCCAAACCCCCTTTCAGCAACAGCAAATGTACCTTCGCGTACGCAGCAAAAGCTATGGCTTCAAAGGCAATCATCACAGCATGAACCCCCTCCAAATGCCCAGATCCCAACTAGGATGGGACCAGGATCGGAATGGTATGTGCTTCAGCCACGGGCTCAGAAGGAATTTGAGCGCGTAAATAGAGAGTACCTGAACACACGACGCTTTAAGAACCCCGCAGCAAACAGTATTGAACGGATCCAGGATAAACATGTTGAGCGGAGGATCCCGAAGCGTAGGGACGGTCAAAGTACCGAGGGTGCAGGAACATTGGGGTTGAGCCAGTCTTTGAAGGAGACAGGAGCAGCTAAATCAGTACGTAAGGAGCTGAGGATGGGTTCAAAAGATGACTCTGGTGTTAAGCAGCCTGGGAACAGAGAAAGAGAAAGAGACAAGACTGGAGAGCTACAGACTATATTGATGAAGCTATGGAGCTCAGGGGAAATGCTACCCTCTAATGAATAATGCTTCCCTATCATATTCTTCCCTATTCCATTCGCTTTTTCACACTTAATTTTCTTAGTTGCTTGGAGCATTTCTTTTTTCTTTCAGGAGCATTTATTTGTTTTGTAATTTTTTTTCTTTTTTGTTTACTACTGAAGTAGTGCACAATTACAAGCGATGTAAAGACTGCAGGGGGGGAGTTTTTTATTTTATGGCGTGTAAGACTATGTGAAGGTTTTATTTCAAAAAAAAAAAAAGTAAAATATGTTGACAGGGCTATGGCGTGTTATTTGTGGCATTTTATTGTTTATTATTTCGGGAAAGAAAGGGGAGATGAATAGGAGGGTATTTGGGGCTATAGGATCAAGAAATTCTTTTATATTTCCAATAATTTACCCTACTATTACATGCTCTGGGGTAGTTTTTCATAAGTAGAAAATTGGTTAAAATAGTGAAGTGATGTAATCGTCCAACTCTTTGAATGCAGTATCCAAATCATCGTTAACTATGATCTTATCATGGGCACCTGGTTGTTCAGCATACTCGAGCTCCTTCTCGGCTTGTGTGAGACGCTTTTGGAGTGAGTCGGCAGTCTCAGTACCGCGGCCTTCAAGACGACTTTTGAGAGCTTCGATAGAAGGAGGTTTGAGGAAGATGAATTTGGCGTTCAGGTCTGTTTTTTTAACTTGTTTTACACCCTGATTCAATTGTTACAATTGATCTTCTAGGCAGGGATTGACCGTAAGGGAGGGGCTCACCTCCATCTCAATATCGAGAATACAGATAAGTCCCAATACAGAAACATCTTTAACAGCGGCAATAGAGGTACCATAGTAGTTGCCGGAGAATTGAGCATGTTCGATGAAGGCGTTTTCGGCGATGAGGGACTCAAAATTTTCACGTTTTGTGAAATGGTACTCGACACCGTTGGTCTCGCCGGGACGGGGGTCTCGGGTTGTGTCTGCACCTGTATAAGCTTCTTTCTTTAGGTGATGGGCGGGTAGGTACCTACGTGAAACAGAGAACCCAAACGTGTTAGGATGAGCCGCAAACAGTCGTTTAAGTAGTGTTGATTTACCGGTGCCAGAGGGGCCAGAGATGACGATGGGGGCTTTTGGAACTGTATTTGTTTTTTTCGGAAATGAACTTCTTATATGAGTAGGGGGGGGGGGGTTACTTACCTGGAGCCATTTTTACGAATTGTGGGGTTAATGGAGAGGATGTAGAGTACTGGAGAGATCTGTGTACAATTTTGAAGAGCTTGTGCGGCCTTAAAATGGAGGGGCGGCTCAAGAACATATCATACAAGGCTGATGTATCAACCAAGGTGGGGGGTGGGGGAGGGGTAGAGATGAGAGATGTAGTGAGGGGGTTTAAGACATGATAGATCAGTTAGCCTCGTTCCCATCCCCATGTTTCCTACATAGCACTATATATTCCAGTAAACTTACCTCTTTGAAGGAATGTTGCTCTACTTTGGGGTTCTGCGAATGTTCTTAGTGAAAAATTTGGTACTTGGGTTTATATAGAGTAACCACACAAACCTAAGTACCTTTGGATGTGAGAAGTCTCCGAAGACTACATGTAAGTACCCTGAGGCCTAAAGTCTGTCGGACTTCTATTGCTTCAGATCCTACAGTGTAAAATAAGCTGTATCTATGGTCTGGACACGTGATTATGGATAGGTCCCTGCCAAGAGTCAAAAAAACACCCCGCAGAGCCCCGCTATAAACGTCAGTTTTCGGGGTTTGCACGTCAGGCAGTCTTTTGTTTCTTTTTTTAGATTTATTAAGAACCCTCTCTACCGAAGAAACTGAATAGATTAGAATATCAATCCCCAGGAGATTTCCAATCGTGTCTACACTACTCAGTTCCTTCCGCCAACATCTCCTTATTCGTTCTCTTTCGCCTCACTTCTACTCCAGAAGAATTTTCCCTCAGGGCCAGAATAAATTTAGACTACTTTCAACTATGGCTGCTTACGCAAAGGAACGTCGGATTGCCGAATTGGCAGTTCAGAGGGCTTGCTTGTTGACTGATAAGGTCTATCACTCGCATGTTAAAGGAACAGTTACGAAGGGTGATAAGTCACCTGTTACGAGTAAGTAGTAACTTATTCCCACAATATTATAATATTATATACTTCACATACTAATCCAATTACAGTCGCAGACTTTGGTGCCCAAGCCCTCGTTATTGGCGCTGTCCACAATGCCTTCCCCGAAGACTCTATAGTTGGTGAAGAAGACGCCGATGTTCTCCGCGCAGAATCGGACAAGCGTGAATCAGTCTGGGACCTTGTTAAATCTGCAGTGGAGGAAACCACTTCCCTCACCACAGAAATTGGACTCGTTAAGGATGCAGAAGAAATGATGGCATTCATTGACCTTGGGAACCATTCTGGCGGTTCTATTGGCAGTTCGTACTGATCTATTTAATCCGTTACCATCTCTTACCGGCTCCGCTAGTAGCTGTTTTTTAAAAAGGAAAGAAACTAATAAGAATGCAACAGGAATATGGGCACTTGACCCTATCGACGGAACAAAGGGCTTTTTGAGAGGGGATCAGTACGCTGTCTGTCTTGCACTTATTGTTGATGGTGTTGTAGAAGTCGGTGCATTAGGCTGCCCTAACCTTCCCATTGACCCCAACAACCCAGAAAGCGAGAAGGGCATTATGCTTTCCGCTGTCCGGGGTCAGGGCGCTACTATAGTGCGCCCCTCCACTCTCTAGCATACACTGTCATAGATTCATATGCTAATATCTCTCTAGAGACCCCTCTCAACACCTTCTGCGACTACTACCCCCATCACTATGCGTGCTGTCACCTCACTTGTTGAAGCCTCATTCTGCGAAGGCGTCGAGTCAGGTCACTCCTCTCATTCACAGCAAGCTGCAATAGCAACCACACTAGGTATTACCAAACCGGCGGTCAAGATGGACTCACAAGCAAAATATGCAACTATTGCTCGTGGTGCAGCAGACATCTACTTGAGGCTACCGACTAGTGCTACTTATGAGGAGAAGATCTGGGTGCGCCTAGTAACCCTAAAACCGAACTCTATTGAAATCTTTACTGACAGGATATGAAAATAGGATCACGCAGCTGGTTCCCTGATTGTCGAAGAAGCTGGAGGGATAGTCTCCGATATTCACGGTGGTAAGCTCGATTTCGGAATCGGTAGGACACTAAAAAATAATAAAGGGATTGTGGCGGCGGCAAAGAGCGTTCATGCGGATGTTATTAAAGCTGTACAGGCAGAACTTAAGAGTTCTTCATTGTAGACCTCCAGGAGTCTTAGGCGATAAAAAGTTTCATTGAAAACTAGACTAGAATTTGAAGAAGTTATATATCATATATAAATAACTTATGAAGTAGTAAAGAAAAAGCTTATATTAAATAGTAAAAAGACTTAGAGAAAGCAAGCAAAACATCTACTATATATACATGTAGTAAACCTAGCCTAATATCTTAAAATAGGCTCTCAAATATCAATCACGTATTACTACGTAATAACTGTACTGGGAGCAAACTTCAATAGCTTATGGAGTATTTTTTATATGAATTAGGATAACAATGTGAATGGTTTTGAAGTTCTGATATTATTTAGGAATTATAGAATATTTGTAGGGGATCTTTTAATTGATACTTTTATAGATCTATCTGTAAAAAAAAATCATTTCCCCAAAGCCCGCAATGATACCAATTTGTGTTTAGCTTGTGGTAACTGTAGGATAAATGATTGGGTAGAAAAAACAATAGAATAGACTGATCTATTCTCTCGTATATAGATATCTCTACGAGCTTCTGAGATAACCTCAGTATCTCAAGGCTAGTTTAGTTTCTCGGGCTAGCACTCGGACTGTACTAGTAGACTAGCAGCCGTATTGCCTATTTAGGAACAGTAATCTGGGTGATTACAACGAGTGAGATTCTGTGACCTTCGGTTACATGCCCACCCTTATAACCGTAGAACAATACATGTAACTGATTTAAAATAAATTTATTAAGGCATCTTGCTGAGTCCTGAGTCTTTCACTTACTCTAATAATCCTTGGGCGTAGAGGTTAAATCAGAGGTATTAAGCTGCAGCGGCTAATTCCGAGCGCCGATATACCTAATATCTCACTAGCTGTGATGTCATAATGACACCGACTTCAACTGTTCTCCAGGTCTCACTTAAACTACACATTCTCCTCAAAACATTAAAGTCTCCCTCAATCCTCTGGCCAATCCTTAATTCTTAATATCACTCACTGCTACTTGGGAGCTAGATCCTGACATTCACTAAACATTATGTTTAAACTATCCACTCGACTAACCCACAACCACCGCCATACCCTCCGGCATACAGCCCCCCCCACAACACGTATCTTCTCTACCACATATAAATTCTCTCAAAAGACACCTCGATCAATCTCAGAAAAAGAATCTGACAGTAAAGTTCCTGATAAAGACGATATTAATGTTACCTCGAAGGAAAGCACTCGCAGTGGGACCAATGATGAAGTTGCGCATACCGATGAAGCAGCTTATGGAAAGTCGACAAACCCGGCCGAGGAAAAGGCTACCGCAGGTGCAGAGGTGGGCCCATAGTCCTCCTTGTTATTAAGGCTAGGGTGGATATATCTAACTAGAGTTTGTCTAGGGAAAGACAGGTAAACCTGGAAATCCACTAGATTATTCACCGGCCACACCACAGGTTAGCCACCAGGGGAAAGAAGATAAAAGTCCGGATCGTGGGAAGAAAGACCCAAAGAAAACTTCGGGGGGAAGTAAGAATGCTACCTAATCTATCGATTGGATTGGTTTGCAAGGCTTCATTGTATAAATACGCAGATAGGTTTGTAGGTCTGGGCACAGGTATTGCGTAAATTTTTATGGACAGAATGAATAACCTTGATCCTGATTGTATTTAGCATAAAGATTTGTTGCACGCTAGTTTTAGCTATCATATTATCTTCACTGCTGGGAATTATCAATTCATTAACATACTCTAGTACTCTGTAGTCCATCGCTCTACAAGGGTTCAGGTTATAAGTGTGCTTGCCTTATGGGGTGTTTAATTAGTACGATTAATTATGCTATAGCTATTACTACATTAAGTATATTTTAACTTCTCATACAACCGCCACACTCACTTTGACCGATCAAGGGATCTAGAACGGGAATGTGCTGTTAGAGTTAGGGACCAATTAGTACGTAGACTGAGAATGATAGTAGGTTTAAATGTTCTCCTGATTGTATAGTTATGATGTATTTCCCTTTTTTTTGTTCCTTTATAACTTGGATACTAATCAGCGAGCTAAGCCTATTTGAGGCTGGCAGATAGCGGTCGATATACGGGGGTCATAGGCATGTAGGGTATGAGGTCGGGCCTACCCCTTCCATCTAGGTATTATCGAACTAACATTCTACTTCTCGCGCTCCCTTACTTTTACAAAGCCGGGGTCAGTCGTTCCATTTTTTCTGGTTTATTTTGATCTAGGAGAAAAAACAAGACGGTGAGCCACAAACACCCAATAGAGTGCCCCCTATGAACCTTAGGATTTGAATAATGGGTTGCTCTTTAACGTTCAAGATATCTCCCCCTAAAAGAATGGTGGAACCCACAAGTATCTATATTTTCACAACGGTTCCTGCTATGTTAGCGTGCTGGTTTGGGGGAGGGGGGAATATTCGGTGCAGGGCACGAGACTTGTAGGTTTACTCCTGCTTGGCGATATTTGTCTAGGTAAACTACCTTAAAATAAAAAAGACTTAAGAATAGGTTATTTGCAATGACTTTGTAGCAGAACTAGTTTTTCTCGGTGCAGCCTATTAGAGCAGGATGTAAATAGAAGCAAAAACACTACATATATCTAAGCTCAGAACCATCCTAGATCCTCATCCTCTGGGTCTTCTAATATCTCTTCATCCTCTTCACTTTTCTCTTTCTCTGCGGAGGACACATGATCTACACCATCACTTACAAAAAATCCTCCACCGCCTTCTTTATCATCATCAACAATAAAGCCGCCACCACCACCGCTATCACTTTTAGTTTCTTCTGCGAGGGAACAATCCCCTATGTCTTTTCTCTCAACTCTGCTCTCTGTCACAATATCATTTTCCTCTTCCGTATTCTGATCACCTTGGTAGATCCCTAACCTCTCTCTGATTCTCAATGCGATCAAGAACCGCCTCCATCTCTTAAGAGCCTCAATACTTTTCTTGAACTCGTCCGCTTCATTTTGCTCATCAAGGAATGCTTCCATAACCGCTTCTACTGCTTCCCGGTATTCCTTAGCAACAACAATACCATTCATTATTGGCGAAGCTTGTCGGTTTTTAAAATCGAAGCCGGTCTACACCGATATTTCTATTAGTATATGGGTTATACGACAAAAACTATGCCCTGATAGAGAAAACGCACCACTGCCTCAGCATAATCGATACCCAGCAACTTTGCTGCTTTCATAATCCCCTTATCTATAAATTCAAGAGTAAGTCCCCTGCATACGCTGTCACATAAGAAAATCATGAAAGAAGCTTACAGGGTAAATGAACGCCCCCTTTCGGCACCATTGAAGGAACAAATATGTCCAAATTACCGAAGCTATTCTTCGGCACCCTGCCATGAACCACAGCCGGTGGCTCATAGAGCACCGTTTGAAATTCGGCATACATCGCTGACTGTCTATCTGCCTCATCCTCGTCTTCTAGTTCACTACCCATGTCGTTATTTCTGTCTTTTAATCGGCGGCGAGCAGTGACATATTTGAGCGGCTGCTCTCCTGATTTAAGTTCACGTCCCATCCTGTACCATTGCTCGCTAGACTTGACAATCTTTACGTCCTGTCTCCTGAAGATAGTCTCTGTAACTTTCTTGTTTCCTGTACTTATTGTGACAGATCCAACCTTCTTCTCGGGATGTATCACTTCGCCCCTTTTTAAGTGCCTTTTGAGTGCGAACCTAGTTTCGGGGTCAGCAAGGTTTTTTTGACGAGTGAAGAATGTGAATAGCCCCTACAAAGGATGGTCCTTCAAGTCCTGAATGTTGTTCGGTATGGGTTCAGAGACTTCCCTATCCAGTAATTCCGCAACTTCGAGCTGGTCTCGATCCTAGTACAATATATGAATGATGGAAATTTCAAGACGTTGGCCGGGATTCATACCAGATCCCAACCCCGCTGAAAAACCTTGAGCACACGATCCCACCACTCCACCCCCCCTTTGGTGCATGAAACTCTTAGTTTTCTAGTTTTACCATTGTAGCTTTTTGAATACCGCCTTGTTACATCCATAGCCTGCCCTTCTAATCGGGGTTTAGAAGGATTAGCGATAACCCATAACTAGTTCATTTAAAAGAAATTTATACCGACCCTCTTCAAAAGCAACTACATAAGACATCACATTTTCAATATCGGACATTGGCGGCTCAAGTCTACTCGGCCTTCCAACAGTATAGGTTGCTAATGGATCTACAGCAATCCACTTCTGCGTTGCCATATTCCAAGCTTCAACCCAATATACTGGATATGGGGAATCTGTAATTATTATAGAAGGTGCCTTTTTTGCTGGTATAGGCGGTTTAATAATCGGTTCCGGAAATCTTGGCCTTCTTAGCCCACCCCCTCTTCCTCTCGTTGGTGGTATCGGTGTTGCTGGACCTGGACCACCAAATCTATTGTTTACTTGCATCACATTATCATCACCGCTAGCACTGTCTTCTTCGATAGCAGTTATTGGAATTGTTGGTACTAGTCTGACTGGAGCTGCCCTATCCTGGAAAGAGAATGTCAATGGCTGGAGAGAGCATACTAGTCTGCAGATTACCCCAGCCGAGCGGAGTAATCCACAGAAGAGTTGGGCGCCTAGATCGCGTGAACCTTTAAGGCTCACTGAAGCAGCTAGAAAGTCATTTTTCTTCATAGGAGGGTCTCTATCCTTTGGAGGATGGGAAAGTATATCCTTTATTGTCTTACTATCATGCCAGTGTGGTTTCGAAATTGCTTTGTGCGTTATATGAAATCTTTTTTGCCACACCTCCGACACCTTACTAAGTCCTTCTAGGAAGTTATATGAGCGTCTGAATTGCTGATCATTTGGGTCGGGGTTAAGTAGTGAATAAATTTCATTTGTGATGAGGGGCCTTAAGTTATCCTAGGGGTTGAACCTTAATATATTAGGGATAATTAGAGGTATTATCGAGATAAAGTACCTTTAAAGTGGAGATATTACACCATCGGCTTCTCTGGTATACGTGGGTGAGGAGGCAGAGAAGGTGCATTTTATGAACCTCGAGACGAATGCGACGGTCAACGGCTGTTATTGTGCGTCTCGCTGAACCAGGCTTCTGTTTATCTTTTATGTTGAGGATGAGCTCTAAGGTCTGGGGTTTAGATGATTCCTCATAATTTATGGTTGCTAACTATACTGTTAGCAAGAGCATATATTGAACGATTGGTCATAGAAACAGACGTTGTTTGCTAAGATCGACATCTTCCCAATATTCGTCTTCGTCTTCGTCTTCATCATCTTCACCATCTTCACTCTCATCTGTTGGTGCAACCTCGTTTTCTTGAGTTTCTAGGTGCTGCTCTTGGTCGTCGTCGTCCTCAACAAGGATGCCTTTCCCCTTATTACTACCACTTGGTAGTGCTCTTTCGCTCATTAAATCTACTGCCACCTTCTGTCTCTTAGGTAGTCTCCCTCCCCCTGAATCCGAGGTTTCTTCTGGTCGTTTCGTAGAAGGACCTATTACATCCACTAGCATATCTCGGTAAATATCTGGTACCTCATCTTGGACTGCCCCTTGTCTACCCCTTCTTCGAACCTCCCGAGATGTTGCATTTTCCTTTATTCTTTCCTTCTTGGGCTTCAGATGGCTTGCTGTTATACTCGCTCCAGCTACCATAGACGTGCGCCGAAAGTTTGCGCTAGAGTGGACGGTTGGGGAGCCAGGGTCCGCCACAACACCGGGGATCTCTGAAGGAGTTTGGGGCGTAGACTGAGATCTCGTACCCCTCCGCGTTCCCGGGGCTCCACTGCGTCGTTTTGGTGGCATTATTTAACTAAGCTGCTGTCGCTGTTCGTGAGAGAGTTTGACGCGTTTGTGGGAAGACGCGGCATAATGACACATACTGTTTACAGATGACGACATATGTGTAACCCTAACCCAACCGGTTTAGAATTCCTAGTTTAGCGCAACTAAAGAATCCTCATTATCCCAATTCATATAATATAATGTTTTTAATTTTAATATTAGTTGCTACGAGGTTTACTTGTGATGTTGGGGAGTTATGCTGCCTTATTCCAAATCGAACAAACTTTATTTTCTCAATAGTAGAGGTATATTTCTATTAATTGCTATCCCAGGAACTAGTAAGGAATATACGTACTATTTTCAGATTATGTTGGGGCTTTTCTTGACACCAGCCTCAAAAGTACTTTTAAGCCACTACATTGGCACCTAACCCTTGACACCAAACTAAGTCTGATTAATATATGAGTCAGCAATATGTACATTAGATTAGAGTACTGTAGTTTTATTCTTTCAATTTTGTTGCTCTTGTTCGGGTTTCCTCGTTACATGTAGGATTAAGTTTATTATTATGGAGTCGGGGGCACAGGGCCGTACAGAGAGCTTCAGTAATCGTTGATGTACATACTAGGGAAAGGAGTGAAGTAATCTAATTGATTAGATCTAGCGGAACGTAGCGGAGTATGAGATCAATACTTATCCTGGTGACTATGTTGCGAGTGATAGTGAGTGACGCACAAAAGCTTTACAAAAACTTCAACAGTTACGTCAACTAGGTGAGCCATCTTAACGCGAAAGAAATCACATCCCTTTAGTTTACGCCAATAATTCTTAAAATGAAGGTCTTATTTGACTCAAGCAGGCTTCTACAGCTGATTTTCATCCTAGCTCTTTTATCCATGTCCCTCTCTTTCTCTCTTCCGTTCCCGCTTACTCAAAAGGAGCCCCCTTTTACTTTGGAAACTCAGGCCTTGAACATTGTAGACGATGTTCTATCTCAAGCTCTCTTTCAGAGGTTTCCCCCTTCATCTGATCACAGTCCAGCCTACGCAGCAGCTCTTGGGATTTTTCGTGACCTCGAGTCGAAGCCATCCTGTCATAGGACTGCCGCAGCATCCTTGGTTTTTGACTGTAGTACTATTGAAAGAAAGGGAGATCAGAATGATATGCTTAAGATCACATATGCAGCTCAACTGGCCGTATGCGAGTTCGAGGCTACAGGAGTAAGATTCCCTCGGGAGTGTCAAGGTCTAAATGACGGTAAATTACAGGAAAAAAGAGTCATGAAATGCGTGAAGAAATTAGAGGAGCGTCCACAGTGGTGGACAACTCTTAGCAATAACATTCAAAGCGCTATTATAATGTGTTCTGCAGTCAAACATGAAGCTGACAAAGGTATGGCCTTTTCTTCTTCGCTAGTTATCATCTAACAGATTTTTATGCAGCTGAGATTCTAGCTCTCCATACGAATATTACAAAAACCCAACAATCTCTATTATCAGCTTTGGCTACATCGTTGAACTCTTTTTGGGAATCTATAACAACACAGAAAGAGTTCATAAGCACGTGGAAGGGAGCCTTGAATGAAGTTTTAGGAGATCTAATTGAGACTAGAGGGAAAATAATAAATGCATTAAAGGCTGCCGAAAATAATGCTATTGGCATTATCGATCATCTTTCCGACGAAATGGAGACTAGAAGAAAGGAAAGCCAGCAGACAACTAGTGAGTTGAATCAAGTAAATTAACCAAACTCAGTCTTCAAATAAAAACTTTGCTAAAGGAATCTAGTTTATTATCCAGGCAAAGAATGAATTTGGGGAGTTCGAAGAACGTTTTAGGATGGTATCAGAGATGACTGAGAGAGCAGTGATAGAATTTTCTACAGGCGCTAGTGCACAACTGAAGGCCATTCGACAGAACTCATACTTGGTTCAACAAGTAAGCATACTTCTCTCCCTAAGATACGTGGCGTCAAGGCATTTAACCGTTTTTAAATAGGTCAATACTATGTTATCCTTTGATATTGGCCCTTCACTTGATAAAGTACTTCGTACAATGAACACCCTATCTATCAGAATTGTAACTTCGCCTCTCCTATCTCAATATAAAAATAATTCTTAAATTAACCCCTGGGGTAAGGATAACTCGTCGGTAAAACTTGAAAACTTTGTGGATAATTTTGAATCCTACTCTCTAGTAAATCAAGACCTTGAAGTAAACCACTACTATGCACCTAGCTAATCCCTACCTATTCACAGCTTCTAGCCTCAATCTCAAACTCTTATATGGAGCTTGTCGAAAGTCATATAGCCCTCACAAAATCCCTCGATAGGCAGAAGGAAGTGCAACAGCAGCTTCTTATTTTACTAGAAGTGACTCATAATCGTACAAACGCGAAATTTGAAAGATTTTTCGTGATTTTGGATAGTCTTGGCCAGAGTTTAGATGACACAAGTAAGAAAATCCAGAGATTAAACATGAATGGATTAGGACAGGCAGGAATGCCTGTTGGTTCTGTGATATTTATATCTGGGGTATTATTTGGAAGGGGATGGGAAAAATTTGTTTTAATTTCTCTCAGCGTTTTAGGTTAGTGGAGGCACTTTCTTGTTGGGAAGCATTTGAAAATTGCTAATTATTAAAACTGGGGATCGAGTAACAGTTGCAATGATGCTCATTTTTATGGGGTATATTCAACTTAAGGATTCTATTGATATACTCACCCCTAAGAACCTAAAGCAATTATCCCTCGACGCCGAGCCTCTCATGGGTGAGATTCCCAATAAAATAAGTCATAAGACCTTTCTCTTAGTGCCTTGGGTTTGGGTTGGCTGTTCAATTGCGGCCATAATTATATCTGCTATCTTTTTAGTTTCTAGCCCCCGTTACCGCTCTAGAGCCTTTATGGTAGGTAGCTACGAAAAACCTTGAATAGATATTTTAAAAATAGGAGGAACTATAAGAACCACTATACACGACTGTAAATTTTAACATAGCCCTAAAAGTTAAAAGCCTAAAACGTATCATGAACTCCTAGTAGTCTTGGGAGGTTTATTAATGGGTCTAAACCACGTGTGGTAGTTTCAGAGGGCATGGCACTTCCAAGAGTCACAGAGGATGGCATCAAACTCTAACAACGGGTTTAAATGTTATTTCTTAAACCATTTAGGCCGTTTCAGCTGTTATATATCATCGGATATCACTCGAATATCATACTAATTTTGAATCCCTAAGTAGGCTATATGTTATTTTTAGTAAGGCCTCAAGTATCTCTCCGAGGTCTAGTATAGAGGCATTGAAGCTGTAAGGCACCTCCTAGATAATTACTATACTCCCAAGCATTGTACCGCCAACAAGCAGATCACAATCCCTCTTCTGTCATGTATTCGTACCTAGAGTCTATTATATCTATGATTTTCTTCAGAAAACCTAAGATTATGGGAAGAGGCATCATCCTTAAGCTAACTTGAGAAAATACAATGGCTTATAAATTGATTCCTCGCAAGAACAAAAGTGAAATGGTGTTGTTTTGGCCATTTTTACAACCCATCCTTCCCACCATCATAGTTTTCAACATCGTACTCATCAGGGTATTCATCAATAACCCTCTTGAGCTCCTTTATCTGCTCCTTCAGGTCCTCGCTCGGTTCCTCAAAAATATCAAGAAATAAGTTTTTGATAGCAGGTTTCTTTTCTTTTTCTGCACGTGCGAAAGCTTGTAATACTTCTTTACGCACATTTGTTCGTAATTCTGTTTCTTCGTCAGCGGACCACCAGGACCTAAGTTCAAGCCATTTCCGCATCCTGGTGATTGGATTATCTCGTCTTTTCCAGTCTGTATCAACCAGTCAGTAATCACAGATTTTAGACTTCTAAGAAATTATATGGTAAACCTTCAACTTCAACCTTCGCTCTGTACGCAAATGAATCGTCGCTTGTCGAGTGATGCGAAACACGGTACGACATGGCCTCAATTAAGACTGGTTTTTGCTGCGTCAAGGCAATATTCCTCGCCTCCTTCGTGACCTCCATTACCGCCATAATCTATCCCAGTCAAATGTCAATATAAAGTTCATGGTTTAGTCTAATTGATTAAAACCTACGTCATTACCATCAACTCTGATAGTATCAATTCCATAACCTACACCTCTGCTTGCAATTCCGTCTCCTTTATACTGCTCTAAAGTAGGTGTGCTGATGGCGTATCCATTGTTTCTACAGATGAAGATCACCGGGCAAGACCTTGTCGCAGCGATATTAAGTGCCGCATGGAAATCTCCTTCTGATGCTGCGCCCTCACCAAAGTAGCAGACAGCTATCCGTTTTTCGTCAGAGAGTTTAAGAGCGTATCTATTCATTACAAACCCAATTAAGCGTGGTTACTATGGCATGGGGGGCTATTAATGGGTATTCTTACGCTGCGCCTACTGAGTGTGGGATCTGAGTTGCTAGTGGGGAAGAAATTGAATGCTTGATAATTGGTTAGAAGATTAAAATTTATGAAAAAACACTTCAATACGTTCTTACCAGGTGTAGTCTTTCGCTCATGTAATGGACGGGCATATTTCGTCCTTTCCCATAGTCATGCTTATTTGCAAATAGCTGATTCATAAACTAGTAACAATGAATTTTCATTAGTATGATGTAAGAGGATAGGGATCTAACGGGATGTTTCCTAAGATCTTATCATACCTCGTCTAGAGTAAATCCCCTATACATCATTACACCCTGTTCTCTATATTGGGAGAATATGACATCGTTTTCTGCTAATGCAGCAGCTGATCCAACTGCTATACCTTCTTCACCCGCAGAAACCTTGATGATTCATTAGTCAATAGGTACTAAAGAGAAATGAATTCGCTCAAATCACAAAAAAATATCCATACCATATAGAAACTTATTCTTCCCTGCCGTTGAGACTCATACCTACAAGAAAAATAGTTCACTAGGTAAGATTTTATTGCTTGGATAATTTTCATAACGAAAGACCCACATGAGCAAGTCCATAACACTAGCTATATGTGAATTTTTATATTAGCAACTCTCCTTTGCCATAGCCCGTTATATCCACCAAGGAATACTTACTAGTGACCATATCCCTATACATCTTCAGGGCTTTCTCCTTGCTTAGGTCTGGCTCCCGACTAGTATCTACTACAACGCCATTTGTATCGATCAACCTATAAGTAGGAATTGCCGGTGTATCTTCTGATTTATGGAACTTAAGCGTGCTGGCAAACTTAGAATTGAGAGCGCCTGGAAAGTGGACACTATTTTGTGACAATTCTTAGTAATTTGTGGGTACATACAGTTCTGGGGAATTTCTTGGGTGGGTGGAAACCTGTCAGAATGGGGAGGTTGGCGCACACCTGCACTTTGCAGAGCTCGTGTTGAGGATATAAAACTGCGTCTAAAGGCTGGCCCTCGATGGTGCGTGAGGGTACGAAACGAGGGTGAATAGGAATTACGAAGACATTGCTTTAAGAGGGCTGTAGATATCATTGCAAGTAGATTTAGGCACTCCAAATGCTGAACGTTGTATTGTATAAGGTGTTGAAGGGTAGGAGGTACGAGAGTTGGGGATCAAGCAACGAAATCTGGGGTTCGGTTATTACCGGCGTGCTAGCAAACCCCGTGACACCGGTTACCACCCCGAGTCTAAGCCGCAGGGTCAATGACAGCCTAAGCAAAGACGATCAGTGTCTCACCTTCACTCAATCATTACCACCGATAGCCACTCTAATCAAGTATCTATTTATCTACACAGTACTACAGAATGCTTTTAATCGTTAAAATTATGCACATCAATAATAGATAACTAGTAATGGTTACTTTGAGCTGGAAAACCCTAAAGGACCTAAACTACTTTCAAGATCTACTCTTACCCTCATCTTCAAGCTTTAACATTTCAACCTTCTCCTGATTCTCCTCCTCTTTTTTGATAATATGACCCAGAAGCCCCTTTTTGCTCACGATCTTCGCCCTTTCGATTAATGCCTCCTCCTCCCTCAACATATCCTTTGCTCTTTGCTCTTCCCCTCGTAACCTCCATTGTTCTTTTCTAACAGTTGCCTCCCTGTCCCTTATAGCTCGCTCCTTTCTTTCTATTTCTTCCCTTCCCTTCCCCTCCTCTTCATTTATTGGAGCGTCTGGAAGAGTCGCGAGATAGTCTTTTATGATTGCATCACGTATCTTTTCAGGGGCGGTGACATAACGCACATCGACCAAAACCGACTCTGGGAGATCATCGAGCGAGGTAGAGAGACACAGCCCGGAAGTAGACTTGAGGAGCTTCTTGAGGTCATTCTCGCGAATTGATTCAGAAATCTTAATGTCTAAAAAAACTTTAATCCACGGCGCATTAAAAACTAAAGATTAAGATAACTCACGAGAAATATAATCTCTGTACATCTTCTCCTTTTCCTTGTCGATAAGTTTAGTTTCTTTCATCTCCGGAACCTTCTTAAACTTTCTCTTGAATTCTGGCCAGTAAAGTTTCGGGCTTGCATTTTCTTTCAAGAACGCCCAAAATGGTACTCTTGGATCCAATTTCTTTTGCTTTGCTTTCTCTGCCCTAAGCTCTGCTATGCGGTCCTTGCACCACACAGAGAAAATATCTTTTCTGTGTTTTGTAGTTCTTAGAAGAACGTAACGAGTATCTTCCACGATTCGGGGCATTTCGGCATCCCATGTGCTGTAAGGGTTAATTTTGTAATCGTCCAGCATTTCCTAAAAAATTAGCAGCCCAAACTTTAATACTAGATTTTGGGATTACATACCTTGAATAAGTTAATGTTGTCTTCTTCTGTCGTATCTCCACTTTCCTCCTCTTCATCCTCTTCAAGCCCATATTGTTCGGCCATAGCTTCCAATTGCCACGCAATATCGTCTTCTGTAAATTCCACTGGCCTAGAAGGCCCTGCTTCTTCGGTCTTCAACCTCTTATTTTCGTGGCCATCCTCACCCTCCCCCACCCCTTCATCATCTTCCTCCCATTCCTCCTCTTCCTCTTCCTCTTCATCCTCTTCACCTTCAATCTCTGGATTCTCTATAACTTCCTTGCCTTTAGTTTCCAAAACAACTAGGGCAGGCCTTTTTGTTCCGCGAGGCTCTAGCTCCCCCCCATCTTTGATATCCTTCTTCCCTGCCCCAGCGACATCTTTTATTTTCCTAACTCTCGGCTCTTTTGTCGTTTCATCCTCAGGTAACATAGTACTTATAGCAGTCTGTACATCTTCTGGAGCCTTCCATAGTGATACCTTTGTCTCCGGGTTATGTGCAAATACCCTACCTAGTTTTGTGGTCACTAGGACCCAGGGCGTAGCTCCAGGGATTACCCGTCTAAAACTGCGAGTCAGTATCTACTAGAATTTGAGTTTAATTTAAAGGACATGATACTACTTTGACTTCGGGCGATCCGGTTTCTCTTCCCGTTTCTTATGGCGCGAGTTCTGGTTGTTGAATCTTCCACCTCCACCTGTCCCCCCATGGCCGCGATCCTGACCATAGCCGAGCCGTTGTTGAGGTAAGAGCTGCTGATTCGGAAATTGTTGTGGAGAGAAACCTCCTCCGTATTGCCCATAAGGGGGGGCAAAACTAGGATAAGGACCTGAAGCTGTACTAGCTATGAAAGGGGCTGGAGTTGGGGTCGGCGCGACAGGACGAGTGTAAGTCGAGGTCTTTGTAGCGGCATTATAATAGTAAGAATGGCCTGTCAGTACTGTTAGACATCTGGTTGGTTTGGGATAATAATGGCTAAAGCTATAGCATCGCTAAGAATACCTACCAGTGGGAGCTTTGTGTTCGGTCCATCCAGGTGCTAACACTGGAGGTCTAGGGGGAGGAGGAACCCGATTGAAAGACCCAGGGTTCGGGGGACGATTGGGAAGATTGAAAGACGCCATAACTTATCGTACGCGAGTTGTATATAAATTTGGTGGACGAGATGCAGAAGCAGTGGTAGGACCTGGAGTTGCTGTGGAGGCTTATGTTATTTATGTGTCATTGAAGTTTTTGAGATTGGGTTGGACTGAGACATTCGCAGGTCTTGGCACAGCGCACACCTCGCCAGAAACCCTCCAACGTTTCCCCACGCGTCCCACCAAACAACGTTCATCCGCCCCTCCATCACCACCAGTTTTTCTATTTTAGCACAAAGAGGACCTATAAAATCTCCCAAGATGTCTAGACGTTATGACTCCCGAGTACGTTCTTCTGCCCGCTCTCTAGATGATTTGTGGATGATAAGTGACAACTGATTAGTATTCTCCGGTAGACAACAATCTTCTCTCCCGAAGGTCGACTTTATCAAGTTGAATATGCCCTAGAAGCCATCTCTCATGCCGGAACTGCCCTAGGAATCTTAGCGAAGGATGGAATTGTCCTTGCTGCGGAAAGGAAGGTGACGAGCAAGCTGTTGGAGCAAGATACCAGCGCTGAGAAGCTGTATATCTTGAATGAGTTAGTAGCACCCTAGTCAATATATTTCATCATCAAGAGAGATATCGGACTCTTAGAGCAATCTTAAGATACTCTAGATGAAAACTGATAAGCGGTTGAGGAACTCTAACTGACGATGGCTCATTCATTCTATTGCAGTAATATGATTTGTGCTGTCGCCGGAATGACCGCAGACGCCAACATCCTTATCAACTATGCCCGGCAGGCTGCTCAAAACTATCTCTTAACCTACAATGAAGACATTCCATGCGAACAACTTGTCAGGAGGTTATGCGATCTTAAGCAGGGCTATACACAACACGGAGGTAATAACTCGAACTAACCCCGCACCCCGCCTTACCCCACACCTATCACACCCTTCCTTTATCGACAGTATAAGTTAATGAATTATTATTTCTCAATTAGGCCTACGCCCCTTCGGTGTTTCATTTATCTATGCAGGTTACGACTCCCAACGTGAATTTCAACTCTATCAATCTAATCCTTCCGGTAATTATGGTGGCTGGAAGGCCACCTCTGTCGGTGCGAATAACGCCTCAGCTCAAAGCTTGCTGAAGCAAGATTATAAGGAGGACTGTGACTTGAAGGAAGCTTGCGGGATTGCCGTCAAAGTACTTAGTAAGACTATGGATAGTACCACTCTAAGTAGTGAAAAAAGTGAGGCTTCCATCCTTTAAAACTGGAGATGTTATCTCTTAGCCCTAGTACTGATATCTTTTGTTTTAGTCGAATTCGCGACTGTTGGTAAGACAGCTGAGGGTAAAATCTACCATCATCTATGGACTGCAGACGAAATCCACTCCCTCCTGAAAGAACAAGGCTTGGCGAAGCAGGAGGCTGAAGAATAGTTAGCAGCTAGAACAAACATAGTTCAATAGTCCCCCAATGAGTAATGAGATTCCTGGCACGTTTGAACGATAAACCTAAGTGCTACTGTATAGTTGCCTAGTGACAACCCCTGGCGTCTTAGTGAGCCTTGGAGATCCTTATACTGCCTGCTAGTTTTATAAAGCAAAAATTACTTAGTCTTACACACAGGTATACCCAATTTATCATAGGGTCAAGGATAGTTCATCCATATTTTTAAAAATCAAATATATTAAAGGCCAAGCATAAAAATTCGTATTTCCGCCACATCGCCCGTATAAATACATATAGGCTCGTTACAGAGATAACCAGAAGATATAATCAATGCAAGCAAGCAAGAAACGCAATAAATTAGAAGAAACATCCGAACATCAACAAAGACGCTATCCAAACAGATTTCCAAGAACTCTACGGAAGTGCCTAAATTTTTATAGTAAATTTAAACCGCATTCCCCAGTCTTTCAAAATAAGCCTTTAAGCTTAGAACGTGTGCCCTAGGTGGATCAGCCCTCAACACTCTTCCTTTACCCCAGCATGAACTCTGCCTTTGATTTCCCCCATTATATCGTCTTGTAAATCTCGTTGCCATATCCCTGACTCTTGGTCTTTCTTCCTCCAGATATGCCTTCTCGATCCATCCTACCCGCTCAGCATCTGCCAGAGAGGGCCTTTTGTTCCCTACCCAACCCCTCAGCCTATCCTTTACCCTCTCTCTCTCTAGCTCTCTAGCTATATCTAATAATGCCGGTGCAATTCTAACAGGCACCCACACTGCCGTACTATCTTTTGATTTGCGGTAGTAAGGTGCGGGAAGAACTCCGCGTTCGATTAGAGACGGAATTGATGGCCTGTTGGATAGTTTACGCTTCAAGCGGATGAGTGTTAATGAGCGTGCGAGAGATCGTTGGGCGACCTGCCGACGGGTCAAGTAGATGCGGCCACTCCTCTGGACGTCGTCTAAAGAGGGTCTGTGAGAAAGCGAGATATTGAGCGTTTGCTTTGCTGTCTTGAGACGTGTAAGGTGCAGGAGAGGGTCCGTGGAGAGGGCCCTGAGGTGGCGGGAAGTCTACACGACTCATGGATTAAATTAGAAATAGATTCATGACAGTCTGTCAATCAGTATCAAAAAAGTTCCTTTGCATATCTACCCTTCTTTTCTTTTCTTTATGACTTGTTCAGCGATGTAATTGAAATTTCCTGAAAAGGCAGAGAAAATCCCCCCATAATAGGTGAGGTAAAAACTCGAGTAATTAAGGACAGCAAGCGAAACAGAAAGCAAAAAAAAAAAAAAATGATAGATCATGGGTCAATTAACAACTCCTCCCCTCGATTGCTGTACATAAAACAAAAAAAGCCCATAATGATCCACCAACATAATGTTTTAGATTGTGAAATAGGATCTTAAATTAGAAGGAATGCGTGAGGGATGGTAATACTAACTTTTGATAAGACGTAGAGCTCAGGCACATCCAGGAACTTCAAGATATAGAGAATGAGCTCGTCTGGGAACGTCACTAACGCCGACAGCGGTGATACCATAGTAGAGGGCGAGGTAGAGCTAGGAGCTGGCACAAGAGTACCGAAACAAATAGTCCAAGTCGGGTCCATGGTGATGGATAAAGTATAACTTATGTGTTAGAGATGGGTAATTATCTTCTTTCAGAGAACCCAAGAGCTGTCCAGAGAGCTGTTGTCAAGGGACACGCACAGCCGACAGACACCTTTGACCCATGACACAGCCCTAGTGATTGATGACGACAGCCACTAGAGCTATAACCGTCAACCGCAATAATTTGAGACACCAAATAAGTCCAAGTCTTTAAACGTACAAAACGTACAAAGTAAATGGTGGAGGTACATGTACCTACTTACATGTACTCCAAAACAATATTTGGATTAATAACCCGCGGATATAAATATGGAAAGGAAAAAAAAAAGAGAAACAATCATACTCATCATAGTGTATCTAGAATCACACTCACACATCCACACACACTCACACATCCACACATACACACATACACATAAACACATACATCCGCAGTACACACACACACACACACACACACACACACACGCGCAGCCTTCGTTAAAAGGCACCTACACATAATTATGACTACTCAATCCGAGAATTAAGTCAGGAACTTCTCACATCAAGCATGTGCTTTTTCCTTTGTGGCTTTGACCCGAGAAGAGTTCCATCCAGAGAAAAAAATATTATCCCAGCTGGCCACGAAATCCATCATTGGCTCGCATCGCTACCCCCGGCCCGCAGGCTGACAGTATCACCTGCACAACATCAAACCAATAAAGGCATGAACCGAAAAAAAAAAATTTAACAAGAACCCAAAAAACGCACAAAATCGAAAAGGAAAAAAAAAAAACGCAGATGCAATGTATGGCGTATACATATGGGAACCGTGCTTATTTTTATTTATTTTTCCCTGTACTACCCCTTGTTATCCATTTCCTTCGGTGTTCGTTCCCTGCGCAAGCACTAAGGTAATATATCTACTCAAGGCAATAAGTACCAGACAATGCAAGGTCTTATTCTCACTAATAGTAGTTGTACTTTGTCTACTTGAGATTCTTCATTGAGGTCGTTACACCAGTCCGAGACCTGCACTGTCCAGTACTTATTGACATAAATTTCCCGCAGAAAGTGCAAGGATTGGATAGTACTCTTGCCTGTACATACGGCTGCATCTCGTGGTTCGACCTATCCTATACCATCAACCTCTCGACTTCTTCCCTAGCCCCTCCCAACTCCCCCACCCCGCTTTTCCATCTCCTGCAACTTTCATGCGTGCTCCTTACTTACCCCCCCATGTGTTCTGCTCTCGGTCCAGAGGCGAATAGTAGGTTGTCTGAAGTAATGAGTCTCTAGTGGCACCCCAGATTGTCTCATAAGCATATGGTCTCACATGAGACAATAGAGCCCAAGCAGAGAATGCTAAATATTCTTGGCATGCAGCAATGCTATTAAATGTTCCATAAGACGTTCTAGAAGGTCTCAAGTATCTCTTCAACTACATTGAACGCAGCTTGTACTCCCCCAAACCCTGAAGGCTGAGTATCTAAATGGAATCAACGGCTCCAGCAGTCTACCCTAACCTTTATTTGAAGGTGGGTACGACGATAAATACAGACGGGGGGGGGGTGACTGGGACAAAATTCAATCAACGGTTGTTTATTCTGCGTTATGTGCCAAAAATAAAGGAGAAAACTGTGTGTATCAACAAAAATTGGAGGGGCCGGAAAACAGGGCGTAAAAAAGTAACGATTGAGCAGTAACGAACAAATTGAACGCTATGGAGCTAGCGTAACAATGAGCAACAAGAGCAGGCCAGAGTCTTCTTCGTCTCTAACTTCCCTCAATGAGTCCAGCCCAACCTCTCACCCCCCCCCCTTCCTTCCTTCACTCTCCAAACTTCCTGACAAGTGCACCTAGGTAAATGCCGCGCTTAAAGTTTTCTCAAATACCGAGATGGTCACTATAATTGCTCGACTGCTGCCTTGATTTCACTGCCCCCCCTCTTCTGCTGCTGTGTGACTATATTCTTCTGGTCCATTGCTGTCTTTCGCCAGGAATACCAAAAAGATGTCTTTGGAAGCTGCTGTGCCGCTCACAAAAGAAAACATGCCGTTTAACAATATAGTCTACCTACTGAAGAAGTTACTTTGCCACTCGGTGCACTAAGGCTGACCTCAGGGACCATCAATGGGCCAAATCGGCGGCCTCCCAAGGATCATCTTCTAGAGCACGGCTGATCTGATGCAATCCACTGTAATCTACTCGAGCCGGTTTTTCCATAACATAATATGGCCACCGCCTCTCAGATCTAACTAAGAAGACGTAATTGAGCTCCCATCAATAAGAACAGCCCATGAATTGAGCCTCTTCTTTCAAGGTGATAACCATACCCTGTTTGCCACGTCAGTTTGGATAAAGTCTCGATCGTAGCGCCTGCCTCGTTTACATGGAGGGGGGCAATGAGGCAAGCAAGAAAGTGATGGGCGGAAAGAATCTATACGAGTCATTCATGCAATGCTTTCCTTATCTGAACGCTCTGGAAGAACGGAGCACAGAAGAGGTAAAGCCGCCGGGCCGTAATTCTGGGAGTGCAAGGTTCCAAGGAGGGGTGCAGGAGAATGGTAATCAGCTGAACGATGATAATCCCAAAAAAAGATGCAACTGTTTTATGGAAACCAATCCGAGTCCTCAATTGAGCATTCATGGAAAATAAAGACCGAGGCAGCTATAGTCTTGTGACTGAAGCTGCATTTTTGGGCAGCACCCAGGCCTGTGGATAGTTGAAGCATTGCTAGGAAACAAAAAAACTCGAAACAAAACATGTTTGCCTGCAGTATATGCCAAATGAATTCAAAAAGTTGAGATAAGACCCCGGCGAGCCCGGATGACGAGGCTATAGCTAAGGGGAAAGGTGTGGAGCCAAAGTACTAGAAAGAGGTGAAAGGAACCGGTGCTTGGGGGGGGGGGGGGGTAGGGTTTGAAATGTCTAGTTTTCTTGGTCCTTGTGTTGGTGTACTGATTCGGAGCAGTGGAAGGCACGATCATCTTGATAGCCGGATTTTGGCGTAAAAAGAAACAACATTCATGCGTTCAGTTTCGCCCAAATAAAATCCTAGTCCTGGAGGAGGCAAATCCCAAGATATCTCCTTTCCTCCATCCTTGCTGAGATATCTCGTGCCACTGGGTGAACAAAAATCCGTGACACCCCCGTAAATAACGACCATTCAGTAGACTCTCACTGCATTGTCTCCATAGTGCATGCACCCACGTCCCGTTCATCACATACACGTGATGAACAAGCTTGTAACCCAATCTATGAGCTTCTGAAAACAGGTGCTGAAGGGAGTTGTAAGAAAACCACAACACCATGAAGCATCTGATTTAGCAGCACGGGATGAGTGAGACAGGGTGAGGTGAGAGCCAGGAGTGCATAGTCAAAGGCCTCCGTGAGGGGTTAAACGGGGAGATAGGAGATAGTTGGTGAATTGATCGAATGGGAAGACGAGTTGTTGTTTCCGAGGGACGGAGTTAGAAGCGAAGGGGACACGCCTACTCAATGGAAACATTAGAGGAGGGTGTGGCAGCAGGGATTGATGTCCAGAATGAACGACGATCGTTGTGATTGCGTGCCTCCGTTATGCCTCGCAATTGTGTGTTGTTCGAAAGGCGGTTGAAAAGAACCATGAGCTGACTAGCGTGATCGGAAATAGTTGAACGTTCTGTAACTGTTGGTAGTATCAAGTCACGACGGAGGTGTTAGGATATTGATGTGTATCAACATCTATCAACCATAAATACCCCCCCATCATCACCCTCAATTGCTTCCACATCCTCATCATTCTCCTCGAGAAGCACAAGCAAGAGTCTAAACCCATCCTCAAACATCAATTGCATACTTTGCCGCTTCCAAGCAGCTTCCCCGCAATCTCCAAAGCAAAGCACGCTCCACCACTACCCCACCATCCTTACTTCCTCCACAAAATATCAATCGATTCTGAAACACTCAAATAAACATGTGTTTCTACGATCAACAAATCTTCTCCTGCAATGACCACAAATGGGGGCGGTTCCGAGCCCATTGCACTAAAGAGTACCGAACCGGCGAAACTTGCGGCATGAAATTGATATACGAAGCAACTCGCGTCAGTGGCAAGTGTCCGATGTGTAAGAAGTACGAAGTGACTTGGCGCAAGATCGTCCAGGCCACGGAGCGAGTGGCCCGATGGGAAGCCGAAGGAATTAACCCCGCGTCGACCGATAAGGAAAGAGTCAACATTGCCGCGTGGCAAAAGGAGTTGAAGGATATGGAGCTCATGAAGCAAACCAAGATGCGAACGATATAACCAGGTGCTGATTGGCGCTTGATAGCGGGAGATTTGTTTGAAACCTGTACCGGTGTTTATTTTTATGGTTTTCTTATTTTTGATATTCATTTCTGTTTCTGTTTTTATTTTACTGGTGTTTTCATTGCGTTTTGGTGGGAGCGAAGGAGTGCTGAAGAGAAAACACCGAGGTGACGTTGTTGTCAAGGGATCCACCCAGGGTTTGGGGTCGGGTATGGGTTGACTATTTCTGGGTACAAAACTGTTTTGTCTTTTTTCCCCGTCTTTCTGTAATTTTCGATTCTCTTGTATGCAGATGTCTGCGATATCTCAATAAACTCAAGTTTTCTCTATAACCGCGCTGCTAATGAGTCGTTGATGAGACTTTTAGACGTTTGGTGCTTTTTTTGTTTATGTTTCGTGTCCCAATTGAGGCTGATGGCGATTCCTAGAGGGGTGATCCATAAATAGAGACAAGCGACTCCTGATACAACACTATTGTCCGGCGCCTTTGAGGCTCTGCCATAGTAAATTAGCTTGACGAAAACAGTACCTAGAAACAAATCTTAAAGTAGCGCGATGAGAGCCCTGAGGATTAATCGGGGTCTTCTGCCCGTCTCGCTGGTCTTCCCGTCGCGTCTGAGAAAAGTTGATCCCTTGATTCCCATACGGATGATGAACGCTGAAGCGCCCAGATGAATTAAAGCGAGTAGCTGTTAAGAATAGGCCATTTTCTACTGTTCTTTTGAAGTATTAAAAACACACGTGCTGCCATCAGTATTCTGAGGTGACTCCAGGAGAAGATGAAGCCCTTTTTTTACGTTGCTGTCAAGTGTTGAAAGATAGGTGGCCGTCAGGTAAAGCGGGGTCTGAGGTTGAATTCGCGACCCGTGCCGAGTTAGCGCTGGCCAGTCTGTGAAATACACACAGGTGGTCATCTTCTCTCCTATCCCCCTGAGTGAAATGTTAAAAAGTTGAAGATGTATGAGATGATGGAACACCCTCTGAGCTGGAATAACAACAAGAAGTGCGAAGGCAGCTCAGAATCATGGCCGTCCTCGGTGATTATAAGACGTGGAGTTGCTGTCGTTGTTGTTGCTGACGGGCCGGCTGATGCAGGCGAAGACAAAAGAGTGGGGTAGCCAGTATGCAGTTATGACCAGCGCCGCCCAACAACGAC
This sequence comes from Verpa bohemica, assembly GCA_033030345.1. NCBI lineage: Eukaryota > Fungi > Ascomycota > Pezizomycetes > Pezizales > Morchellaceae > Verpa > Verpa bohemica. Next base: position 1,296,811 of record JAUFSE010000003.1, read on the forward strand.
ATGAATGACATAAAGATCCAGCGCCAAAAGATCTTGAAAAACAGAAAGTCTTCAACGTTTGGCTTAGGGTGCAGTCAATATAAGTATTTTCTCCCCCCCTTCACCTTGCCAACACGGCCACGAACAATTCATGCTAATAAGTACCCATACAGAAAGCAAAGAGAACGTGGCAGGTGTTTTCAAGATGCACGCATGAAACGTCCCTCCAAACAGGAACAACAACGCAGCAAACTTCATAGCCCTTCAATTACAATCTTCTCAGCTTACACGAAGTACTGCAAGTGGGGGTCCTACTGCCGGATTCTGAAAGAATTTGGCGATCTTTCCGTACAAAAATGGACCTTATCGTTCATTTTAGTATCCATCATACCTGTCAAAACGCATGCGGCCTCTTCGGGCGATCTGCCACAACCCGTTGTTGCGTTATTATTGGTTGGTTTTTCTCAACAAGGAGCTATTTTTTGTGACCATATGCCATAGTCAGGCGTATTCACACTACTAGGCATTTATAATCCCCCACACATATTGGAGGAATCTATATATGAAAATACCACTTACAGACGAAATGTTGGCCCCAGTAACTTAAAAAGACTCTCTTGTCATTAACTTAAAACTGCAAGACATGCATCTAAAACTAGCTTACCTGTTAATAGCTACATCGTTCAGATCCCGAAGTTGACCCGCAATGATTTTTTTAGCTACTTTTTGAGATATCCTATTTATTTACCTACTAGCCTAATAACAACAGATACAAGATACAGGGATAATTTCTCCTTGGATACTTAAGGTGAAGCCAAATATAAACAATTATCCGGATACTTGTGGTGTAGTTTTTGGACTACCTTGGAAATGATTCTCATCACTTCTCCAGCAAATATACCATCTGGACTAAACTAACTTTTTAGCATAGCTAATTCAATCGTATCTACATGTATCCTCCAAAACACTCCTAGGGAAAAAACGGTGAACTTCCCATCAATAAAAACTGTGTACCGGAAATCCGATCATATTGTCTCAGAGTTGCTGAGTGAAAATATATACATCCTTGAATGTGTTTCGTATGTTCTTGTGGTTTGGGTATCTATTGGCCATAAGCTTGCCAGCTCAAGGGTAAAGTTAACTAGTCCCTCGAAGCCCTGCCTTCTATATTGACGTGCACTTGCCTCCACCAGCGGTTCAAGCACCATTTTTGACCTAGAGCATATCATACTGTGTAAACGCTGTCCGTCCAGAGGGTCCACAATATATTTGTAGCTTGACAATAGGCATATTTCCGTGCTCTATTCGTTAAAGCCTCCCCATTGATCCGATTGCCGCCGACAGCGATGTATATGTCTTTTTTTGATATAGAATTTCCTCATGCGGAAATGTATTTGTAGAGCTACCCTTGTAGAAAATGCTTTAAGATTTAAGGATTTCTCTAGAGAAAAATACAAATCCTTTGTTGGGCCGAAAGAGATCCCACTCTTGGCAGTCTGTACTGTAGATTTGGTCATGCAGCTCAAGTGGTGTGTTTCCGACAAAATTCGGATGACCGTGGTTGTTAAAATACGATCTCCTAAGACACATCTCAAGATTGACCCAAATTCCCTCATCTAATAGCAGGCACCCAATATCTTATTTGGCAGCTCAGTGCATCATGACCATTCAATTCGTGCTGAAGATGAACGAGAGAGACAACGAAGCAGTCATTAGCGAGACGGCGCTTGGATGAGTTGGAGAAGCTGGTCTTACGACTTTAGGATCTAACCAGAAGGAGTCGCGCCTTCGGTTTAGGAGCTACAACTTGGCCAAGAACGCGAGTTGAAACCAGAAGGTTTTAGATGTGCATTTAGGCAGTAAAAGATAGCTACTAGAATTCTTTTGGGCTCTGTGCAGCAGCAGTCAGTTGGTCCACCAATTGGGGGGGGGGGTAGTCCTTTTTTCTCTTGTTACCTTCTGAAGTTACCTGCGAGCCACAATGCGATGAAGTTGCTGGGCCTGTGTGACATTCGTTAGGGTTAGGTGCTGGATAACATACCTGTAGTGCCACATGACCAACCCTACATGTACATGTAGCTATACTATTGGTGGTGGTGTCTAGAATCGATGCATTGTGGTTTATGGTTCCAGACCAACTACATACCTGTATTTACCTCCCCCCCCTCAAAAGTGATTCTCAGTTGCCATTTAATATTTCCCTCCAGCGAAAACTACCAAGAATCAATTCAGTATATATATATATATACTGAATTTTAGCTAGTTGAAGATCAGACTCTGGATCTCAGAGAATTCTACACCTTGATCATACAGAGAAGATTTCCTACACTGAATTCTCGCGCGGGTCGGGAGTCTTAGTACTCTTTTTCTAGGGCGCGGGGAATGACCATATCTTAACCGCATGTCATAATATAATATAATAACCACTCTTTTATTAAAAAAAAACATTATCCCTTAGGACACCTCTACAGTCGCGCCTCAATATGTCGAATTTATATGTCAGATCCTAGCTTGCGATCTCGTGTGGATTACTCAGCTAGATTAGTATGCCTTTTACTCTATCTCCTATTTCTCCCTCTTTAATTGCTTACTGATTATTGTTATCTCGAACAAAATCACTCTAGTTTCCCACTACTCCTTAAAGGTGTAATTATATTTTACAGGAAAGGCACAAGATTGTGCAAGGCTACATGTAGCTATATGGCTATACCGGAGAAGGTTGATTAAATTACCCATGCTCTGGCTATAGCTAGAGCATACATACATATATAGCGAGGCAAGACCCTATTACAGTATAGGCTTATGTAACCGAAACAAGTTGAGGACTTTACCTCGGGATAGTTAGCTATATGTAGTTTAATTTTATTACATGGATTGGTATATAGTGGTGGATTAAGCAAGAGACTCGAGCCCACGCCTGTATCGGAATTTTCATTTTATTATGTAATATACGGGATAAACGATAATCTTAAGAAAGTGTCAAATCTCTTAGCTACATGTACTTCATTTCACCTGAGTTCCAATCTCCACTTTTATACATGGAAAATCATACCTCATCGCTAAGCCTTCTTAGAGCATGCTATATGTATCTACATGTAGCCACATTTTTCCTTGTCACATAACATGTACAGCCTGGAGAATGTAGGTTTAGACAAGCTAAAAGGTGGTTTCTAGAGATCCCGAGGGTACAAATTAAGCTTGTAACCCTAGAGCAGGCATACCCTCGCGTTTCTGCAAGCCGCTGATTGACCTATAAATCTCAAACTGTAGAAATTTCAGAAAGCGGCAAATATGATCTCCGCCAAGACTTTACAGCGGGCGCGTCTTGATCATTAACCGCCTGCCTAGTTTTTTTTTTATGGGTCTAAAAATCCCAATGTCTTTCCTTACAAGGAACAAGCAAAAAAATGAATCTAACTCTTAAAAGGGGGGGCACCGATTATCCCCCCCTTTGGGACAGTGACTTCCCACAATGAAAAATACTATGTGGTACGGTAATGGGTTATATATCACGGTGCAGATGTGTAGAGCTGCACAACCCAATTATCCCGGTGAGCATCATAGCATATAATTTATACCAGTACCAGCTAGCTAGGGACGGTCAATAGTATTAAACCATTAGATCTAAAGATATAATATGATATAATGTAGTAAAATTACCTATGTCACCATAATATTGTTTTATCCCGCAAAACATCGCTACAATGCTTAACTTTGTTCACTAAATGTGACCGACTTTTAGTTTTAGTCAACTCTACTCTATAGCCTTATATAATTATACCTATGGTGAGGATCATGCCCTTCGATGTATATAGTGGTAATTCCCCAAGTCAGTAGTCCATCCAGCTATTGGCCTTCAACCCCTGGGATGAAATCTCCCCTGGTTCAGGGAGGACGGGCTACGTTACCTAGCTGTAAAGATAGGTCGAAATAAAAACCATGTAGGCTTGAAGTATGGGGAATAGACTTGGTATTAGACATGCCCAGAGGTGAGTAGCTAGAGTAGTATCTTATAGCCACCTATCCCGACCATAGCATTAGTTCCCACTCCATCCACACTCTCAAGTTTAGAGTAACGACCTCGGTAAGCCGAAGACTAGAGAGAATTGGGTTTACAGTTACAGAGGGTTCTCCTTATACGTCTGGTTTTACTGATGAATCCATTATCACCTACACACCCCGTACAAGCATATATGTGGTCATGCAGAGTTCCACAGCTCTGGGCTTCTCGATAGTTATAGTAAAATGCTATCGTATAGTTTGGGGATATAGTAAGTACAATTTAATAGAAATTCTGAGGAAGCCTCTCCAGTCAACTGAATATCTGTAAATTACTAGTACTTCCAGTCACTTCTATTATGAAAAATTATACGGGGGGAAATAATAGGTTTTTATATATCCCTATAGGGATCGATAGAGCTACTTAATTATAGCAGTCATGATGTATATATACCCTCAACCTCATGAATAGAGAGAGCCTTGTATTCAGCTGATCATTGATACCAAAACTTTAAGAGAACAATCTAGTGCTGAGGACGCCCATAATTAAGAAACCTATACCTATTTAATTCTAAGATATTCTGTTATTATATAATACAGTTCTCTTACTCTTTAGTGTTGGGTCGGGGTATAGTGGGTCTCTCGCTAGGAAATTAGAGGCCCCTAAAGAGTTGTGCTACGTACCGGCTTCACGTGTACCGAGGAGCTAGGCAACAGCTGCAGTACTACTAATGTCTCAATAATGGTGCACGAAAAGAACACGGAGAGAGTGTGTAGATTTAAAATCTTTTAAAATCTTATCATACTTGCATTTTATGGCCACGAATGAAGTCCCGGCACGTATTATTATTGTGAAGAATTTTCTCCTGCACGTTTGTGTTTTATATTAAGTAAGCTCTTTACAGTCCCTGTAGATCCTTAAAGTGAACATCTCGGTACCCCCCCCTGGGTTTCACCTTATCTGAACCGCTGGGCCTAAGCACCTCTGTTTATGTATGAGCACTTCATAAATGCTAAGCGTTGGGTTTCGGAAAGCTCTTGCTAATATTGGGAAATTAGGTATATACCGGTGCACGCCTTGACAATTAGGCCCCTGTTATACACGGTAAAGCGCATGTGGAGTAAGCATACATAACCTACATACATTAAAGTATTACCATCCCTGTCTGCGGTTGCTTCGTAGCAGGCTGGGGTTGGATGCAAGACCAACATTTCCTTTCTTCTGCTAGAGTATATAACCACATCTATTTCCGTTCCTCTTTATCCTCTCTTTACACACTGTTACCAACCCCACACACACACACTCCTTTAAACCCATCCGTACTGGTACGGCAATATCCCCCAAAATGCTCAACATCAAACTATCTATTCTCCCAGCGCTTGCTATCATCGTCGGTCAAGCATCAGCCGTAGTCAGCTTCAACTCGACGGTTAGCCAAGATTTTAAGTTCGATGGTCGTGTTCCCGCTGGTACGGTTTCCGAGAGCTGTATTGCAGCGTATTCCGCTGCCGTGGAATGCAGCAACTCACTTTTCAAATTACGAGATTCATCAGCTGGCCCTGATCTCTTCACTAAAGAAGGCCTCGGGGAGGTCTGCACCACCGAATGCATAGATTCATTGAACAGCTGGGATAAGAAAATCCAAGAGGATTGTACGGACAAAGACAAACTTTTGGCGGAGGACCCTAGTGGTTCGTTAGTGTACCTTAGTATGGTTCTGAGAAATACACACAGCATCCAAGAGAACCTTTATTGGGCTTTCTGTCTGAAAGACTCGTAAGTTTCGCAGCGCCCGTCTCCATTGGCTTATACACAAGAAATATCAGCAGGGTACTAATAAATCTATGTTGTGAATAGAAAAACGGAAACATACTGTTTAGCGGATGACAGCCTCCCTAGTTGGCCTACTGGATCAAACTCAACCGAAACAGTAACAGCCTTCTGCAAGAGCGACTGCCGTACCCAACAGTCATACCTCATGCATCTCTCGTACACCGACAGTGACCTCGCCAACGCAGAAGAAATCTGTCCAGGTCTCGATACTTCCACATTCCCTATGAATGTCAACATGCTTAAAGTTTTTGGAACTGCCGCGAGTACTTCTCCAGCTGAAGGTAACGTGGGCAATAATACAAACGGAAAAATTGAAGGAACAGATTTCGACTGGGACTTCTATGTGCAGGGCCTTGATACGATAGGTAGTAATACCACATCTCAAGGTTCAGCAGATGCTGCGGCCAATGAGAACTTTGCACTAAAAACCGAGTCCTCTACTACTTTTGCCCTTATTTCCGTTGGTTTGGCTGTTGCAGGCACGCTTCTTTTGTGATTAAAAGGGCAAATAACGCTTTATATGTGCCGTAATTTATTGGTGGGGAGAGTGGGGAGAGTGGGGAGAGTGGGGAGAGTGCGGTGTCATACTAGAATATATATTGTATAATATTGAACTATAGAGTAAAACGTTCACGAGTATAAATTTTATGTGCAAACGAGGAGAAGGGTTTGTATGGTTACTAAATGGCGTAAAGAGATATAATTGGTGAGGGTAAGCATATTGATGTACAGCACAGGGAGTATAATAGATATACATCCAATAGTAGCATCCAAGATATAACTAGGAGATTATGTGGCCCAGTAAGTATATGCAGCGTTCTAGCTATGGCACAGGTATAAATAATATTCACCTTATATAACCCACAAGTGGTAGCACGAAAGTTCTTTTGCAACTGACTGAGTATGAGAATCATCCTTGATTATATGCCCTAAGTCTCCCCAAATCTTCTATAGTAAAAACTAGTGTATGTATATAATTAGCGATATGTTCTAATCTATTGAGGGGATGTGTTACCGGGAGGATGTCCCCTCGATAGGACAGTCTAGTAGAATTTTCATTTATTGTGCTAAATATATGTATGAATACATTTAGGATATGTAGAGATAGATAACTTGACTAATTAACCTCTAGAAATACTCTCTAGCAGAGTCTATATGTATACAAAAATACTTTATTCCCGGCTCAGGAGGGTTTTTATGCACTGTGGCAAAAAAGGTCAATGGGCCGCGCACTACATGTACTACAGATTCGCATTGCAAAACTATGCCAGGGACTCGAACTGGGTACCCTGCGGCCACCAGACCGAAACGAAACAAAAAAAAAACACCAAAACCACCAATCAAATCGCTTTAAATACGCAGTGTATATTTATGCAAGTTATCTATATATACTTATTAGAGATATCCCTTATTTATATTCTTATTTACCCGTGCATAGATCATTGCTTAGACCACCGAGTCCTCGGTAGTACGGTCCTCCTATCGTACCCCGGAGATTTACCTCGGCTTTCTGTATGTACATAGTTTATTTGGAAATATTCCTCCAGCACGTTAGAAGTACACCAATTTCCCTCATACGGGTAAGGTAATAATTTATAGCTCAATTGATACCAATAAACTTTAAAAATAAGGATAGTAGCCAGAAAATATTAATCTTTATACGCTTTTATATCATCCGATTACCACTCTAACTCTTGGATCTTAATTATCCTTTATGTAGCTAGCTTATAGTGGTAATGTATGGTAATTAATTCCTTGGCCCTTTAATATCCGAGTATGTGCTCTACAGAACCCTATACTGGATTATGCACGAGATAAGTAGAGCTTCTAGACTGTGGTACGGAACGGCCAATAAACCAATGCCACCAATAACCACTGTACTATCAAAAACTACATGTAATACAGAACTAGAAAAATAACTAAAAGTATACATAAATATAAAAACCTCCATCCTTTTCAGGCATTGCTTTAATCAACCCTTTTATACATGATATCTGTTCTCATTGTATATTTGACTCCAGACTTTACATCCTCACCCGAGTGTATCAAGCGAGAATGCTGAAATATCAAAACCCTACCCCGCTTCGGCTCAACGTCTAGCCAGTTTTCCGACGACCAATCAGAGGGTAAAAATCTCGTAGAGCCTCCTACCAGGTCGCTATCTTGATGGCCTGAAGAGTTGAGATATAGATGAAGTGTCAAGTAAGAGTGCTCTTCGCCGTTCGGGGTCGCATAAGAGCCATCGCCATGTGCTATTCTAAGATTAGCCTACATGTATGCTACACAGAACATCAAGGGCACAGTTGTAATATCTACCTTTAAAGTATTGATCATTCGTATATCTCAAAAACCGAAGTCGTTCATTCAACCTAACATAGTTGCTTCATTAGATCAACGTACCTTTCTTTCTTTTTTATTAATGTAAATAGGCAAAACTTCGTACCGTGTCATTTTCCACTTGCAGTTTCTCCCATAGTATCCAGCTATATTATCCCACTTCGTACCCATTCCAATCTCCATTACATCGTCCAGGTACGGCTTTACACGATCAAAAATCCAGCCCGCCGCATCGAAATCGTCGATCATAATTCTAGTGCAATCACGGACATTTTTTACCAGGGCCTGGTGACCACCTCCAACATTTATGAGTGCCTCCTCCCACCCCTCACCAGTCAAAACAGCGTATTTTAGCAGGTCGTCACATTCTTCCGGAGTAAAGAGGTCATTGATAACTATGGCGTATAGATTCGGATTGGAATAATAGGGTGCAAGGGGTGTTTTGGCGAAGTCAATGACTTCTATGCTGGCGTTTCCTGGGGTTTCAGTTTGAGCCAAGAGCTTTTTTTTCAATGATATGGCGTCCATTGTGTGTTTTGTTGTATGGCTATTGTGGAAAGACTACCTCAGTAGGGAGTCTTTATAAGAGAAAGCCCATGTGGCTGTACCACGTGATGATTCCATTTCCGGTTATCAGCACACACACATACAAGGGAAATGTCCAAATTGACTCACCACGTACCTACCAGGATACTGGGTGGGTTAGGGCTACATATAACTAGACCAAGGAATCTAATTGTAAATCTGAAGTATAAGGCTGTGCGTCATTCCCATTCATGAGTCATTTAAAGTGATACTTTAATTAGTAAAAATTCAAGCGGTGGCTAGATGTTCCAATAAGTAAATCACCCGTATGCTTATACAGTGCCCCTTTATTGCCAGCTTAAAGCTTGGTTGACCGAGATTTCCCTAGAGCGTAAATATAAACTCTGGTAGCAGTAATTCCTCGCATCCTTATTAGTTAGGATTGTTTCTGGTCTACGTATACATGTATCGTGTATGACTCCAAATACATACATAATACCTGTCCTTCGTCTAAAGAAATAAATATATTAACACAAAAGAACACGATTTCAGTTCCACCTAGCTTCTTGCCTAACTGATTTCAAATAAAACTTTACCTCCAAATACCCTATATCTCCCATGCTACTTTATTACACAAAAATACCAGTTCAAAAAGAGAAATTAGAAAAGGAAAAAAAACTCCCAATCCATAAAAACTACTCTCACAAAAACTTGCTTGTTGCCATAAAATAAGACCAGAAAGGCGCACCTAACTACCCCAGAAAATTTGACCCTTTATATCGTATCCCAGATCCACCTAAATATCCCACAACCTTCGTGTGCACTGAAGGTAGCTAGAACTGATAAGCCAAAAAGACTAAAAAATAAATAAAAAGACCACAATTAAGCTAACCCAGAGAATAGCACGAATTTTAGATACAAGTACACCCTATTATCGAGACAGTACAAGTGGTAGATAGTGACTATAGAGTTGGTGGTTATAAAAATACGAGCGTTGAGTACAGGAACAGGTTAGTATAGGGTAAAAAGAACCTTTCATAGACCAAGACCTTTTAAAAAAAGAAAAAATGGGGGCGAAAGAGGAAAAACGCCTATCCCATCCAAATCCACCGTCCTAGCTCAACGAAATAAAGAGTGCAAACAAAGGGGAGAAAGCTTCGATGGTAGTAGTTAACTTTTTAATAAATCCTAAAATATACCCAGCTAAGCACCCCCCATCTGTCTATCAATCAACTTTGCCAGAGCCTCGGGGTCATTATGTATCTCCGGGTTCTCAATGAGAATCTTGTTGATGAGCATAAGTTGATTTGAATCCATGTCGGGGAAAATTTGGACAAGATTCCGAGTCATTTCTGCTAAAGGTACATTGCCAGGAAGCTGTCCTGGGGCTGAAGGTGATATGTGTTGAGAAGGATGGGCTGGGTTGGAAGAGTACGCTCCACTTGTGTAAGGCACATTATATTGCTGGTGTGGGGAAGCATTGGTGTTCGAATAGGCAAAGTTGTGTTGCGGTGGTGTATAGGGAATTCCTTGATGATGTAAATTTGGTGGATTTGGTGCAATTGGAGAGGCGTATGGGGGGTCTGAGGGACGGTGGCGCAATTGTGTATAAGGAGACGTAGATGCAGTGGCATGTGTCGGGGTCGCTCCAGGGAGATCAACAAGGTTACGAATTACAACAAAGATGACGATTAGAAGCTTGCCCTGGCGGCCACTTTGGGGTATACTGGAAGGTGGGTCTAACACGTTAAACCAATCTGGAAGACTATCTTGTTCGTCGACAGGAACAATATAGAGATCTTTGATACATTTGAGTAAATGTTTCCCAACGACCGCATATCTATCCCTCTCTTTAAAGTATTCGAAAAGCTTCTTAAACTCTGCTTGGGCCATACTGTCGGTAGGGGTGAGAGAAACCATGACAAGAGAACTACTTTTCGAGAATTTCTGGCCGCATAGATATTCTGTCGCACGATCATGTTTGATACGACCGTCGATTTGCAGGGCATCGGCCAATAAGTCAGACCATTTAACATTTGCAACATACTCTGGGCCACCGACAAGCGCAGCCGTAGCAGATAGACTTGCAATCCCATTCATTTCTATACGCCCCTTCCATTCCTCTTCCTCCTCATCAAGACGCGGAGAGTAATGATCGTCATACGTTATAGCACTCGCTGGGGAATAAGGTGGGGTAGCATCACCATCATCGTCTTTAAGAAGCATATCAATGTCCTTGTCAATCTTAAGATCTGCCTCACGTGCCGTAGTCGGAACTGCTGGTCTCATCGCTCTTGGAACATGGTTGGTGTCTGGGGCTTCAATGTGATCCCAAACATTCTCAATGCTGAATTGTCGCCCTTTTTCGGTGCTTTTAACATCGATAACTGGTGGCCGACTGTTCGAAACCGACGGAGATCTTAAACTTTCATCGTGATTTTCAGGCATAGTGATCGGGCTCTCCACAACTTCAACAGCAACCGAAGGTGATTTATCGGTTACCGAAACCGGTGGTTCATCTGTAGAATCAGACCTACGCGGAAAATTGCTAGGTGGAAGAAGACTATCATCACGACCGGTTGTTTCATCCTCCTCAACCTCCCCCACCAATTCCTCGCCTTTGTGTGTCCTTCGGATTCGAGGGCCTGTCTCTGTTATCAAAGTGTTGTGTTTCTCAGACTCTAGGCGGACTTTCTGCATCAATTCTTTTAATGCCTTTGAAGCCATCTCATCCGTCGTCATGTGGGCTAACCTAGAAGGTTCTAAACCTTCCTTCAACAGCTCATCACTCAATGAAAGGTTGGCGCGAAGGTTGTACGCAATAGACCTTACTTTTTTGGTGTATTCAGGAGGTAATTCCCCTCCTTTAAAAAAAAGAAGATAAACGTGGTGTTCCACCTGCAGAGCAAGTTTTTCACAAAACCGATCTATTGTTTGGCCCTCTACCAAAACTAGCTCATTTTCAGAGACGAGGGGAGTCGCGCGATCAACCAGTGGTGCCATCAAGAAACTTGCAACTTTCCGGCGACCTTCATTCCGCAGCTCATCGATAAATCCTACGAGTTCTTTTTGTGGCGTATTGTCTTCTGTTTTCTGCTTTTTAACAGGTGGCTTTGCTATAGAAGATCGTCTAAGTGACGGCTTTGCCTCCTTAGGACTAGCGTCTAGACCAATTGTTGATACACGGCGTACTCTCTTATAAGGCTCCTTGAGAGATTTGTTAGCAAAAAAAAAGGTGCAGGTAAGCTGTAAGAGCATACTTCGTCTTCGTGTTTATATTCCCCGTCAGAATCATCAGCAGGCTTTCGCTTAAATGATTTGATTGACTTTACAGAGTCCCGTCGAGTATCTCTCCTGCCTGAATCTTCCTTTGGCATTGAGGTTGGTGTCTGTTATCTAAGATTAGTCCTGAGTACAGTAAACAGCCATGTAAATTTACCTGGGGCTCTTGTTCTCCTTCAATTTCTTTTGAAATTCCATTTCCATTACTCTCAATGTCTTCCTTTGTGGGGGATAGTTCCATAGACACTGTCCTCTCGCGATCTATAGTGTCTTCTGGCTCTTTTCTTCCTGGATCCTTTCTTTCTGGCTCCTCTAACCCCTCTAACCCCTCTAGCTCTTTAGGTCCTTCAGGTTCTTCAAGTACTTCGGGTGCTTCGGGTTCTCCGGGTGCTTCGGGTTCTTCCAGCCCCTCTGGCTCTTCCAACTCTTCAGATTCTTTCAACTTCTTGGGTTCCTCAGGCTCCTCAGGCTCCTCAGGCTCCTCAGGCTCTTCGGGCTCCTCGGGCTCCTCGGGCACTTCAGGCACTTCAGGCACTTTCAGTTCGTCTCGCCTCCCTGGCTCTTCTGGAGGCTTGTCAGGTATGTCTTCCTGTGTACTTTGCGGTACGTCGATATCCATTTGATCACCTAGTTCTACGATTGGCGGAGGACTTCGTCTTCCTACAATCTTTCTCCTTCTCGAAATCGGCTTCTTTGGCACGGGAGTCTCATCCTTTAACGTAAGTGTTTCCTGGGATTCTGGGACTGGGGTGGCTTCGTTTTTTGCTGTAATGGGAGTTTGTTCCTTTTTCGAGTTCCTAGCCGGTGTTAATTCTTGTTTCTGCCCCCTAGCCGGTGTCGAATCTTTTTTTCCTCTTCTCTTTGTGGCCGGTTTCTTTTCCCAAGGTCTTTCTCCTTTATCCAGTTGTTCCAATAGGACTTGGTGGTTCTCCGGCCTGCAAACCTCACAAAAGTATTCTTTCGGAATCTTCTTTTTTGGGATCCCCATGCACTGAGTATGTTGCCATGCATCACAACCTTCACATTGAATCATCATTCTCGAGTCGTCCTCATCTTCCTCTTTCGCTCCGCAAACACACCGAATAATATCGTCGGACGAACCATTACTATTCGCATCTTCAGTAGTCTGCGATCTAGTAGGTGAGGCTCGGTCCTTCGCGAGGGTCTTCTTTTTGGACCTTGAGACTTGGCCAGAAGTAGGCGTTGGCGACGCGCTTTCGAGTCCGATATCAGAGAGGCGATTGTTGACGCCTTTCGTCGAACGAACACTACGTCGCGGCTCTGCCAGAAGTGCACCAGTTAGCCATATATATGTCTTGAATTATGCGCGGGGGAAAGCCGGGGGCGAAGGAGAGGATTATCTGATGGAGGCTTACCAGCCATGAGTATTTTTTTATTTATTTATCGATGTACAATACTAAACCGGCTTGTCTTCCTCCTTAAGGATATTTTGTCTAACGGTGGAGTTTGTTGTTGGTGATGGCCCAACGGCCGAAATTTTACACGAACCAGGCTAGCGCGGTATAAAACCCGTCGGATGTGGTGGGATGGCAGGAGTGCATACACAATTCAAGGGATACGAATCGGGGGAGGGCGAGAATGAAGTCTCTATCAGGTTTTTCTTCAGGTCGGGCGGTGAATAAGGCAATCCTCAACTCTCTTTCTCACAATCTCTCACAAAATCTTCCCTTTCTTCGACAGATTTCCAGCCTCCTTTTTTTTTTCTTGTAGCTTTATCACGAATGCTGCGAGTGTTCCGCCTGTCCTAAGACGATAGTTTCTGAACTCTTTCTCTGCTTACTCTCACAGACAATGATTTCGATGATATCTTCACTTGTAGACGGTGGTATGATAGGTAATGGTTGGGTGGGGGGGGGGCTGCAAGTGACGGGGCTGTTAAACGGAGGTGGGGGGGAGAAAGAGGAGGAGCAAAGAGACGTTGAGGCGATCAAACGAAAAGGATGATGAAAGAAACGAAAGGCTGTCTCTCGGCAGTTTCGTTAATACACTGTTATGGCGTATTTCCTCACACGATCTGAGAACAGCCCTGCGGATCCCCTAGTCTGTATAGGGGCGACTTGGCAACGCGCAGAACCACACAGGATTGCAGCCTTCTGCTTGGTTGAACACTATATGTATTTTTGCAACATGCTCCATTGACATAACCACGCATACTATTACTTCCTCAATATCCTATCCCTACATTCTCACAAGCAAATAAAAACACACTGCACATCACGATGGCCGACGTACGCAAACTCCTCCAGGCTGAACGCAGACTCCGGGAGGCAGTCAAGCCCAAACCCAATCCAGTAGCACCAGCAGCCAGTTCTCGCGCGTCTACAAAACGATCCCTTTCTGAAACCGATGAAGCAGCCACCATCAAACGGCAAAGGACTTCGGAAGCTCCTAGTGTAACGGGGCTTCCAGCCAACTTCTTTGATGAAGGAGTAGAGGAAGGAGAGGAGGGTGTAGGAGCGACCACAGATGAAACTTTAGAGACCAGCAATGGAGGCGATAACCCATACCCACAGAATGAAAATAGAGGAAACGCAGAGGTAGAGAAGGACGACGCGTCTATGGAAGGGGCTCCCGAAGCTAGTGTCAACTCATCAACGTTACCGTCAGACTTCTTTGAAGCAAAGTCTTCGATACCAAGCACAGCACGGGTAGAGGTGGATGAAGATGAATGGGCCGCTTTCCAAGCTGATGTAGTAGAGCCTGTTAGGCCTATAACAACTTCAGTCATGGTCATTGAAGCGGCACCGACAACGAACAATCCCACAGCTGCTCCTAGTGAGCAGGATGCTATTGACGATTACGCTAAGGGAGAAGAAGAAGATGCAAAGCAAAAGCTACTAGATGAATTTGAAGAGATGGAAGGGTTAGAACAGCGGGTATTACGGTTAAAGGAAAGGCGAGAGGCGTTAAAGAATAAAGTTCCCAGAGTTACAAAGATGGAAGTGGTTGAGGTTGAGCTAGATGACCAGAATGCCGAAGATGATGAAGATGATGAGGACGATGACGATTTCTTCCAGGTTAGAAGACCATAAGTTACTATTTGATTAGTGGAAAAGTCTTTCTTTCTCCCTTTCCTTCTCCCCACTGGGATGGGGTATATATGGAAACGCAAGCCCCAACTCTAGCAATACTGATTACCCTTGAGTATCTTGTATTCTTGTATTAATAAAATGTAAACTATTCTGGTTATTATTCGCTACTGGATGATGGTAATGTAGAAAGTACTTAGTTAATAAACATACGAAATATATCATCATGTAAAATTCTCTCATACTACATGTAATTAGGTTAAGTGCACAATACTACATGTATGTACTTACTACCAACATCATGGTTTCCATAGTGATGCATGCGCAATGTTATACCTTAGCTTAGTAGTGTGCTGTTTAGAAAAAAAATAATTATATGATTGAAATAAAGAAAATTAAAAATAGTGGTTTTCACCGGCAAGGCGGTACCAAATATCTCCCTATAATAAATCCTACCTTATGAAACTCCGGAAACAACTCGGTAAACCGGAGAAGCTGAGCAACCACATTGTAATTTACTTAGCGAAGAAAAATCTCGTGCTAGAGCCCAATAGAAATTATTATAGAGACTAGAGCCAGTAAGACAAATTAAACTATTAATAAAGCGCAGATCACATAGACCAGGATCAGCCATAACACCAGATGCCTCAAACTTTTATTACTGATTTCTATAAGAAAACACAAAAGCCTCATCTCGTATATAAATACTAGCTGGAGGAGATCTACATGTATGTACTTGAAAACATCTAAAAGTTGAGATACCTGGCACTAGTCTTTTACTACATGTCATACTTATATAATATATATATATAATTATATAAGTATGACATGTTTCAATACCTTAAGTATTTGACTACAATAGCACGTTCTTTGGGTCTGCTACCACATATTATATGTGATGGCTTCTAATCCCTACTAGATTTATATACATGTATTATATAGTAAAGCATTTGTGAGCCCCAACTTAAAATAAACAACAGAATGCACCCAAGATACGTAAAACGGAAAGATACGGCTAATATTGTGTTATTACACCACTAGTTGCAGATTCTCTTATGTACCGGATCGATGAAGCTGCATATGGGCGAGTGATTGTGGATGACCTTCGCAGAGCACACCGGTCTTGGCGATCTCGAACTGCAGGAACCCTCAGGCTTTAACCACAATCCATGGTGGATCAATTGTCTTGGCATCTGTACCCTGATACCTGCAGCTCACCGGGAATGGGTTATCACCCCCTCATTTCTTTCCTTGCTGACGACGGCCTTAGCCATAGCCTAACGATCTCTATCCTCACCACGTACCCTAACATCTGCAGGAGATCAAAACTTCATCTACATATCGATTTCAAAGTAACTGCTATTTACCCCGCACGGGAGACCCGAGGGGGTGAAACTTCCGGTGCTCCCTAAGATGGGTTAATGGATTTAAATGTTTATTTATATACAAACATGGGATAGGTACAAAAGCCGATGGCGATTGCTGAACGGAAAACTGCGAAAATTGGAGCGGGTATAATAGTTATTGGAGGTACTGACTGACCAGGGAAATGGTATTCGACCCGGTTTCTCCGGTGCTACAGTCAGATGCAGGTAATTATATACGTATAGCACCAGTCGATGCCAATTTTCTGCGTGTCGATTTTCCGGGACGTGTGTACCTGACTCGGATCAGGTCAAGAGATCAGAAAAGATAGTTTTTAAAATCAATGTACTAACAGTCCTTTTAAAAGGGTAAGGCCGAAATTCAATATACTCTACTTTAATACTATAAAATATTCGCCAATCCTTCCAAAACCAGTACCAGGGCTGGCCAGTTGTAAAGGCTTGAAATAAGCAGACCCATAAGCTACCGTGTCGATCACTCTTAAGTATATGTACTACATGTAACCAAAACCCCATGAGCTTATCTTATAGACCCGCGATTTGCACAAAGTGGCGTTTCGATACCAACCTGAGCCATGGATATAGGCGAATCCAAGTATGTGCAAGCATCTGCTAGGAAGTTGGCCCAGGATATTCGACGTTATCGAATAGAAATCGGGCAAGCTACCTAGATCTGACTTGGGATCTGCTTGGGTGAAGGGCAATAAATATTGTACAATACATACATGTATCTACAAACGAAGAAATGATCCACACGTGCACTATTGTACATGTATTCAAATAGGTGAGAGGTAGGAGCTATTGTTTTACTACAGCCTATAGAACGTTCTGGGCTCTCGACTCAAGAATGAATGATAGCTATCATACTTTAGTACAACTGTAATGAAATTCGTTATCGACTCTAATGAGGGCCTGACCAGTTTGTGGCCAATTGTTTCAAAATCTAAGGCCCTCTCTAACTACTGGGCCAATAACTGTCATAGATTCCAGGCTCCTGATACTTATTTACCCTCTTTAGCCTTGATCCTGCCGGTTTGTCTAGCTATGTTGCATTTATCATCCATAGTTGCACTATACGGGCCTCCGGGATTAGTCGGAAAGTACTTGATTGGGGTTTCCGATCCAGGCTTCAAACAGGCGAACGAACGCCGAAGCACAAAACGAACAAAACAAAAACATGCGTGGTTGACGGTATGGGTGCGGGACAGGATTCTAGTTACCCGTTGAAGACGAAACACAAGCGAAGTGGTTGTCGCCAGGGTTTTATGCAGGCTACACTTATCATCAGAGATCGTAGGGCAGAGACACAGCCCCTCTGATTCGACCCCTTGTGTCCCCACACTTGACTTGGAATCACTCCATCTAGGGGCGGTTCGATATTTGACTTTATTTTTAATTTTTTCCTATTTGTTCTCCACTCCTCTAGACCAAACAACCTGGATAGCGAAGCGACCGGAAAGGCTGTCTAGGGTGCAATATTGGGAGAAAGGGAAAAAAAAGGATTTCTACAATAAATCCTGCATGTGCACATATTTTCCCTGGGCAACAAGGTATTCCACCTCCAGGCCACCCCCCCGAAGCGCTCACTCTATGCCCCTCCCCGCCACCTCAAATTCCAAGACCAAGTCACCCTGAACCCATTATCCTCCCGTGATTCTTACAGTCGGTGTACCGATGATTTCTTCCAAATTCCCTGTATTCCTCTAAATCAATCAGAGATTAACCCCCAAAAAGGTTGATACCTTTCTCTCAAACACCAAATCAAATATAACTACCCCGCTCCGGAAAAAAAGTAGAAAGATACAAAAACCGAAAACCCAAACCACCTCTCTATAGTCTTTAAATTTCCCCATGTAGAAGTCCTTGTAGGAAACATAACTACGGACATCAAAAAGAGAAAAAGAAAAGAAGGAAAAAAGTACCCATACAAGCACAGTAAAATTGAACCTGCCAGGTAAAAAGTGAAAGAAAAAGAAAAAAGAATATGTAAGATAAGTAGAAAAACCCGTAAAAACAAGAATATCCAGCGATTCAAAATGACCAACATGAAGACAAGAGTTTTGCTTCCTTTTACAAAAATACCCCCCTTTCCTGAACCCCCAAAGTCGAACCATTTAAGCTTCCTCACAAGTTTAATTTACCCAAACATAGAAAATTTGTTAGCTAGTCCACGAATGATCGACCGACGGAGGAGGTCCAGTTTGTACGTTGTTTGACCATGGTGCCATCCATAGGAAATCGCTATCGTCCATAGGCGGAATACTTGACGGGAGGACACTAAGCTCGGCCGTTTTTGCAACCATCATATCCTTCGAGCTCAAAAAACTATCTGAATAACCTCCATACAATCCCAAACTCTGTGCTTCAGCTTCCATCACCCCCTCGACACCAGCACCCAAGCCCAACCCTGCATTAAAAGAACTTACTCGCGATGCCGGTCCGAGTGCCAATAGTTTTTCCACATCCAAGTCGTCGAAGCTAGTATTTGGGACCATCCCAACTTGTTGCAATCCGATGTATGATGAAGCTGCGCTCACACGGTATTCAGACTCGGCTTGATCTGAAGCGTCAGAGGATGAAGATCTAGTGACAGTTCCATTCCCATTTAAAGGGCTTGGTCCACCCACCGGACCAATGAAGTCATCAATTTCATCTCCAGATACAGATCCCCCAGCCAACCCTGAGGTTTGAAAACGAAGAAATGACCCCATATCTAGCTGCGATGGATCATAAGAGCCTGTGTCTAAAGGTGGCTCCTCAAATGCAGAATCAAATTGACCATATGTTGGAGGCCATCCCGCAGATTGTGGGGGGTATAATCCGGCAGAAAACTGATAGCCATCGGATTCTGCTGCAGATGGTAGAAGTTCTTGGCTAGGAAAGTCTTGAAGAGTGAATGGTGGATGATTGGTGTTTACGACGAGTCCGGGTTGAGCACGAGTGGATGTTGGTTTCAATGCTTGTTGTGCCAACTGAGGGGTCAACTCCAGGGGGGTAATGCTAGCAGTTGCCATCTGAAGAGCGGGATAGATTCGGAGGTCTGGTGATGATTGTTCGGATTTGACTCGCCGAGGTTTTTGCGATGCCACAGTTGAAGGTGCTGATGCGGAGGTAGTCAATTTTGTACAGCCATTGACATGTTCTCCAAAAGCATGACCAGTGTGTCCCACAGGTGGAATAGTATACGGTGATGATCCATGTATGCTTCCATGATGCTTGTGAGTTGGCCTGTGATGACCATTGGCAAAGGTTGTGAGAGAACTCTCAGACTGGGTCATCTGGAGTCGAGGTTTTCGGACCTCTGAAGGGGTGGTAGAGGTACAAAGTTCTGATGCTGAAAGCTCAGGGACTGGATCCAAATGTGGCTCTTTCTTGAGTGCGCAGGTGCAACGTCCCCCATGACAGCAGCTACAGGACGCTCCATCTTCTCATTAAAAAGTTTAGTGACAACTCTACCATAAACCACGCACGGGCAGAGTGCTCACTCTTTGCATCTCCATCCTCACTGGCAGCATGACATGCTCCTGTTGATGTGACAGGCTTCCCGCCCTTAGCTTGTTCCTTCAAAAAAGCGATTCGTTCACCGCAGTCACACTTGACATGGGCAGAGCGGGACTTGCGCATGTGACGACAATGACTGCATTGAGATACTGGACGACCTTTTTTTGCGATCGGTAGGAGTTTACGATCTATTATATCCTAAGGATTAGTTTCATCATTTTGGAATGTAACTTAGATAAATATAGGTGTTGGATGTTGAAGATAAAGGCTGAAGATGACATCGTCAAAGCATCGCCACTTTAAATAGATGGATCGGAGGTTGAGGTGGGAGGATTGGGAACTGACCCGAATGATTACACCCGCTCACCCTGTGGCCTCTAATGCAGGCCTCACAGGCCATTTTTACCCCATCTATGATCATCGTGAGTGCAAATGAAAAGCCGCTCGACGCTATAGTCGAGCGGGGGTGTGATCGAATCCCAAAATGTAACGATAACTTTGTGGAGGGTTTGAACCAGAGGCCCCAGGAGGACCACTTTTCTGGAATCGATCTCGTCGAGTCCAGTCAAGACAGAGAAAGACGGATAGATATGATATGGTCTGGATTGGTTTTTTTTTTTAAAACAAGAAAAGTATGTAGTTTGAAGAACAAAAATCTGGAAAGTACTTTCGAGGATATCTTTGCCGCCGGAGAAGTATGGTTATAGCGACTGACTGACTGACTTTGACGCCCCGCTGAACAGTACTGAAAGCAAAACACCCCAAAACGCCGCCACACAAAAAAAAACCAATTCAGCTCTGAAGGTTGATGGCCCCTCGCCTTGCACGGGCCGTATTGGCGCCGGCTTCGAAAGCGTTCACGCGGACGTCCGAGTGGAACACCAAAATCCGTAGAGTTTCTCAGTATCCAAGGGGCGGAAAGGGTGTAGGAATGGGAAGAAGAAGAAGAGAGAAAGGGAAAAAGAAGAAGAGGCCGGGAGCAGGGAGAAACGGGAGCTTTAACGGGAATCGCAAAAGGCGAAAGAGCAAGGATCGGTGAATAGTGGTGGAAGGGATGGTGGACTCAGATTGGTGGAGAGGCCGCGCTGGCAAGCCTTTCGCTGACTGGGCGCTGAGGGTGCAGAAAGAAGCAACCTGATCCAGAAGAAGAAAGGGCGTGAAGATGGCAAAAGAATAGAACAGACTGCGCGAGCCCCAACCAGCCAGCAGCGTCTGTATGTCTACGGCCGTCTCTATCCACTACCACAACCACCATCTCCTCCTCCTTCCACCTCTCCAGCTGTCCTGGCAGAACTAAAGCCAAGGCCTTCCCTATGGAGGCCCCGGCAGGAAAAGCTGCGGCACGGCAGCAGCACCACCTCCACTCCTATCCCTCCATTGCTACAGGCACCGCCTGGAGCAGCTAAGTAAAGCAAGGCAAAAACTGAAACGAAAGCAAAATGCCCCAAAAGTAGCACTATTAAGGGTCTTATGTTGACCCCCAGACAACGTGCTTCACCCCAGATAAGGCAGGAATCACAGACCCCAGCCAGACGTGGGATGGTGTCAAGAAACACACAGCCAGCACGACGCGTGGGGGAAGGGCGGAAAAGAAAAGATGTAGGAAAGACGAGACCTCTGGATCCACGTTGGCCAATCAACGAGTGGCAGCTGCTATTTTTTCCGGTTACCACCACGAAACGCACAGCAACCCAGGCGGGTCTGAGAAACCAAAAAAATGGAGCACGCAGAGGCTTCTATTCGATGTTTACGCGACGGGGACGACAGCGACAACAACAATGACAACAGGCTTGCTTGTTTTGATCTCCGGTCGTTGTCTAATAGTAAGGCTAGTTGAAGACGGATATGGTCCTGTTGGAAACCTTACCAATTTAACCCCACAACTATATGTATGTAGTAGGTAGTGACCACTACCAACCATTAGTATCAAACACAATTATCAAACACAACAATACTTCTGGTGACAAACACCCAAATATTTCTTGCGCCCAAGTACTATGTGTATTTAGTACAGTGCCGATCTCCAGCCCTACATGTGGGGATTATGGTAACCTGATTACTACGCCGGCATTCCCACGTTCGAATAGGGTGACTTAGATTTTCCATCTTCTGCACAGATATGTGTGCGTATCTGAGTAGAGTATAAATATGTACGAATGACACGCATATTTTACATTGGCCTTTAGTATACCTGGATACCGCTGCTTCACGTAATCGGTATGTAGTAAAAGTATCACGGGGGTATACGCACGAAGTATACGCCGTACGCGGTTGTGAAGGCGGTTAATAGGCAACTCTAGTGTGACAGTCACAGTTTCCCACTGAAGTTGATCCGAAGGACGAGCGTGATGATGCCCCTCACCCTTACTTTTACCTTCCTCGATCGCTGGGCCTCCGGACCCGCCGCCGGCTTCTCCCTTTGAAATTCCGGAATTGATTATTCCGAGCTAGCTGCCCATCGGGTTGGGTCGCAAATCCTGGATGATAGACAGCATTCAGGCTCTTCCTGGGTCGGGGGCTGAACCCACAAAGCCTACTAAGCATTTCCTATTCGTCCCCCTAAAAAGGAGACCTCTAGAACGAAAACGGAAAGGCTATATGTAGTTAGCAATAGAAAGAAAACATTAAGGTCAAATTTCCCCTCCCGGCTAAAATGGAAATCGGTTTAACAATTCTCTGTTCAGATGATCCGTTTCATTTGGAAACATGTGGGTGCTCTTCTGGGAACCCTCGTCGTCTCGAGTTGGCCATGGTCAGTCTCCAGCGGGGAAACGGCTTCTTGATGCTGACGGACCCCACTTTCCACGAAAGGACTGGGTGAAGCGGAAAATTCTTTTGCTGGAGCTTGGGTCATGAGGATGGCGGGTACAAGGAAGCGAGGGTATGGGGACACGAGTGACCTGTCAGATGTTCCTTGTTGGGGATAACACATATCTGGATAACGTTTATATAATGGGTCCGCTTTGTCAAAACCCCATCGGTGCTCGCCTTTCAGTGTAATAAGCGATAGGCCTTGACAAAAAAGTTACTGTTATAAAACCTTCATTCAATAGTAATGATAGTTTATCACTTTTGTCATGGCCTGGGGGGACCCAGTAGAAATACCGGAATCTTCATAGAATCCCGGAAGCCGGCATTGGATTCATCCGGCTGACTGGCAGCAAATCCGGTAGGAAATATACCCCCCAATGATTTCCCCCCTCCCCGCCTTGGCGGTTCGGTCCCAACCGACAGAGTTGGCTCGCAGTAGCTAGACACTGCTAAATTACACTTAACCAGTACCTGCTCGCATGGTGGTTAGATCAGGTGGTAGCTTGATATAGATCGTCATACATAGCGTGTGTCGGTGATTCTCTTTCCCCGCTACCGGAAGCTGCTTGTGTTTTTTTTGCGAATTGAGCCTCCACGGAAGAACCTCTCTCTAACCCGTCGGCGGCCATGGATGTAGCTAAGCGGTCTCCAACAGGCTTTTTAAGCAAGGATCAGCATTGATTGCAGAAGGAGCTAAAGCCTCCAACCCAGAGACTTTGCCTTAACTTTTAATACGTAGAAGCCAAGCTATGCTGAGCGTTTGACTGGGAAGGAGCTGTAAAAAGAGACGGTTCGATGATACAGCCGACTATTCACCGAGGTTAAGAGAGCCATATCTCACCCTTCAGAACCCATTCGGTTGACTTGTTTCCTTGTCGGTTCTTGTGTAACCCAAACAACGAGGAGTGCATATGTATGCGGATTGCATTTCATTTCCCCGTAGAGATTCTTGCGAGGGGCGTCAAGAAGCATGCGAGTTACCCCGGACTTCCTGGGGTGAGGGAGGAGTGGGTGAGGGGAACCGATCCGCCTATTTCAAAACCATCATGGAAGTATCAACTGAGGAAATAGGTTTGAGTACACCTAGTGGCTTAGTGCTATATCTATATCTTTATCTTTATTTTAAGGGCATATTCCCTAAGGGGAAGATCTTTCCCCTTTCTTTGCCCATTCCTCCAACTTTTCCTTTGAAGCCAAGGTGTCATTAAATATCGGTACTAGGAATACGGGGAAACCGGGACTCTGGTGTTGAATGACATGAGGTCCACTAAGTGCAGTGCGGTTACCTCTTTTAGTGATGCATTCTTCCATGGGCCATGTCAACTGGGACCGACTCCAACTTTTCTCCACACCAACGACAACCCGTAGTTCAAACCCCCGGATCCGACAAAGTCCCTAGCCTAACCCCACCTTCCCAGTGTTCCCACAACGACGTTCCAAGCCTTCGTCTAACTCGTCACCGTGCCCGTCATTTTCCTTTCAGCCTCCACGTATGTACCGAGATTCTCCTCACTATTTTGTTCGAACACATTTCTCATCCGATTATCGGAGAGGCTCCGTCCAGTTTGAGACAGCGCCACGGGCAGTGCAGCATCTTTCTTTTTAGATCTTTTTACTGTTTCTGGTGCCGATTATTTATGGAATAATAGTTGGTTGGGTTGGGAAGATGAGGACTGGACGTTGGGCATCTTTCCATGGTGCTGCTCATCATCACCATCTTCTCCGCTGGGGATCTCATCATAATTGCTCCTGCATAAACATCCTTTTTTTTCTCCGGTGTCAGTCAATTGCAGAGTCTGTGCGCTAGTTGCGTGTTCGGATCTTTGGCTGTTCTCTCCCTTTCTCTCCCTTTTCCTTCTTGACGAGTATTTTTTTTTTCAGGACCTGCGGCGGCTTCTCCCCAGTATTCCCCCAGAGCTGCCGTCCCCACATAATTTTCGCACCCCTCCCCCCTTCTCCCCAACTCTCGGTCCATTTGACACAAGCAACCATCGGTCTTCCCGGCTCACGGGGCCACCTTGGAACCTGCCCTCCTGCTTCTGCTGGGAGTTGGCTGCAGTAGTCCCTCCCCTCTCCCATTCTGTTCATCACAGGCCCTGCCTGTTGTGCTTGTTCTCGATTCGATTCGCGCCATTGGTACATGGCCACACTATATACGTGCTGGGTACTATTAAGCAAGTAAAGCACGCGCGCCGTTCTGCATAACGAGCAACGCGCGACAGAAAAGCCCGGGGGAATTCTGGGGTCCATTCGCCCCGAACGACGTTTTTCCCCTCTTCCGGTCTCCCCATATTTTTCCCACGTTTTTCGCTCTCCCGAAACCCAAAAAAGCCCCCCGCACGCTCTTGCATTTGCTTGTCAGATCTGTCCCCCTTCCATCCCTCCTCTCACACCCCCCCATCACAGACCTCATCCTTCTTCCTCCTCCACTTCAGTCTCCGCATTCAACCTTCTCCTGTCTCCTTTCTCCTGCTCATCCCTACTGCCATTATCTTCTGCTCTTCTCTCAGAGAAGCCAGATCTGATACGCCATACGCCACTTAGTCTGCCCATCCTTCTACCACTTCTGACCGCCTGTCTCCTCCACATAACCATTCATATATCCACCCATCCAATCCGTCTATCCGCCGGATATAAATCCTGTTCACCGCAAATCCCATAAGACAAAGCGGTACATAAGGCAACACGCGCAGCGTACATACATACATACATACATACATACATACAACCCATTACATACAGGCGTACATACAAAAGGCTTTGATTGGACTGCTCGAGGAGAAGTAGGAAAATATTATATATATAAAGACTCGACAAATTATGTTATTGTTCTGATCGGGTTCCGCGTCTCTCTTACTGTTCTGTCTGTCATGGCAATGGCGGAAGTTGCAGCCACTCCGTCACATACCTCGGCTGCCGGGGCTACGGTTCCTGCAGTTGCAGCCAGCTCTTCTCGGTCAAAAAGTCCGCTTTTGTTCGCCTCGTCGTCTTCTACTCCACGTGCGAACGTACATACGCATCAACATCCGCACTCGCAGATTAACGATCAACGTCAACAACCTGTGCAGTCACAATACAACCCTACAAACTCCCCAGGCGATGGGAGTTCTAATTCTTTCTTTTCGCACCACCAGCGACTCTCGCCGCCAGGTTCAATGCTCCTTTCTTCGTCAGAAGGAAATATACCACGAGGCCTACCACCCATTGTTTCTCCAATATCCAGCGCGAGCCAGCCAGGGCCTTCAGTAAACGACCCGCGACAACCGATTTCGCCGAGAACAGTATCAATGGGACTAAGTGATTCGGCGCAAGGGTTGGAGAGTATTTCTGGCGATACAGCACCACGAAAGAGGTCCAAGGTGTCGCGCGCTTGCGATGAATGTCGTCGTAAAAAGGTTTGAATTTCTAAAAGCCGCCTGCGTCACTACGCAGCTTTGCTAAGCGATGTGTAGATACGATGCGATGCGACTTCGGAGTCAGGGGTAGAACAATGTTCAAGTTGCAAGCGAGTAGGGTCGAAATGTTCGTTTAGTAGAGTGCCTATGAAGCGAGGACCAAGCAAAGGGTAAGATGGAACATAATTTCATAAATTCATCAATTCTTCTCTAATCAATTATATGTCCTAGCTACATCAAAGAATTGGCCGACAGATTAAACACCCTTGAGAATTCCATTTCCACGGGCGATCTACATCCGTACGGCACGGGTATGACGGGTGAAGGAGACCACTCCCCGGGGCCGTCCGACTCTACGTCTCCACCACCAAATGGGCCACCGAGCGCGTCGAAAAGCCGAAAACGGGCACTGTCTTCATCAAGCGATTTTCAATCCACAATGCACCTTCAGCCGTTGTCACAACCAAATCCAACAGGTAGATCGAACGAAAGATTGCCGTCTATCGATTCCTTTCACCCTACAAATCAGCATCAACATCAACAAAGAGCACAACTTCTGCAACACGAACCCCAGCCACAGCGGCAGTTACCTCACCCCCAACAAGCACCACCACCACCCCCTCTCCCACCACCTCTTTCTCACACACAACCTCACCAGTCACCTCACCAACTTCCTTCATCATCAGCTGAAGTGACACCATCTAGGTATAGGACCACCATATCTCCAACCAACATAGGCTATTGGAAGGGCGGGTCGGATGTTAGCGGCCGACGCCAGAGTATTAGTTTACCTTTTGATACACTAGACATGCAACGGTCAGCAGCGAGTTTAACACCAGTTGATATGAGCGGGTTTGACTGGGATGATCAAGTGATTGACCAGTAAGTGGTATCCCAGAAATTTCTGATGCGAGATGTGCGCGTCCAAAATTTACCCTAGTTCAAAAATAACAATATACAGGTACTACGAGCTAGTACATCCCACTTTCCCGTTGCTACCACACTCAAAGGATTGTCTGCATCAGCGATTAGCAAATTGTTCTATCTCTGTTCGGGAGGCTTTTTTGGAAGCACTTTATTTTACTGTGTGGACAAATCCGTCTTCAACTCTTCGGGCGAACTCACCAGTGGCAAACGCAAAGAGGGTGTGTGAATTGACGGTGGCATCTCAATTCGAAAACCCTGCTGTGAGAACCATGCCTACAAATCTTTTGTATCTGCAGACAATGATACTTATGGGCCTTGAAGCCGATAATCACGGGCCGGCAACCATGCGTGGACAACTTGGCCCGCCGAGAGCAGCATGGCTTGGCGCAGCAGTAGGGCTAGCATACAACCTCAAGTTACACAGCAGCCGAAGCCGAGAACAGATTGCGAACGGAGATTCTGACTCTGACGAAAATCTTGGTAGGCGGGCATGGGTGGTATTGGTTATTCTGGATCGTTGGCATGCAATAAGCACCTCGAATCCGCTATTTATACCGGATTCGAGTGTTGTTTTTGTGCCTGAAGACCAAAAGTTGCTTGGGTTAGCCCCATTTCATATTGCACGTAAGTCTAATAACGAACATAAAACTTGGCGACAGTTGGATTGACCGGCCGACAGGTCTCTCCTGTATATTGGGGCATATCGCAGAAGCATTTACTATCACAGGCGAATCGTCATCGGCAGCATCATTCAACCCTTTCATATCAAAAATTCTTCGTGGCGAGCTCGAGCGGTTTCGTGAAAGCGTGGATGAAGTTTGGGATTCCTTGAAGATTCTCCATTTAGCATATTATCACGTTAAACTTTTGACGCTTCGACACAATTCAGTAGAACCGCATCAACTCCTAGGACCTGCTCAGAAAATCTCGGTTATGCTGGCCAGTCCCCAAACACCCATCACACCGCTCAATCATCATTTTGCCGCTCTTTCTCTTATAACTTTCGTAGAGTTGAGCGAGATCTCAGAAATGAGGGATGAGGCTTGGAAAGGTATTCAGCAGCTAGCAGAGACCTTGGGGGGGCGTGAGGGTATTTCTACTAAGGATGAAAACTTAGGATGGGATATGACTCTCAAGGAGTTAATAAACAAGCGGAAGCAAGAACGTTTTGGTAATTCCAATCCCGGTGCACCAGAAATACCGCCTGGCCATGGTAGTCTACAACACCTAGCAGAGTTGGCCGTTGGTGAGCGAAGTCCGACTGGGACACCAACAAGCTCGATGAACAAGCAATTGGACATAGAGCGGCTGCAGAGGTATGGGTATCTGGGTTCGATACTGTTATAATATTTTACGGGATATGCCTTGAATTTGCGTTTTTGGGCGTTATGTGCGGTCAGGGGATAGGGAAAGGTTCTTTTTTTGCCCTAGGTGTACGGAACGCACAAAATTTTGGTTTTTTTATTCTTCAACCTTACTTATTCTTCCTCTAACCCCCCCTTCCCTTCCATTTTCTACTCCATTTTCTTCGCAATCGGCATGGGAGGCTTTCTACTTTTTTGACCTATCTCCTTATGTTGGGATGCCTTTGAACCAGGAAAGAACTGAGTTTATCTTAGCATCATTTTTTATTTTATATATTTCTTTCATTTCACTCCTATTTTGAGTCTTTTGGTTACTAACTATCCTTAAAACCTTTGTTCTTCTCCACGTTCATATTTTCACAGGGACATATTTATCCTATCTTCCATTTCTCCCTAGGTTTCGCTTGTAACTCCCCACCCCAATAGTGGGTAGGTTAGGCGGCCATTGTATTTTATTATTTTTTTTAACTTTGCATAGTATTATCTGATGAGACGCTAGTATGGTGGTGGTGGTGGTGGTGGTGGTGGTGGATTGAGGAGTAGGATCTATTGAATATGACTGGTATTGGGTAAGGAAGGGATAATTGGGGCAGTTCTAGCCCCTTTGGAGGCTTCGAGAAGGATGTCATTAGGGATAGATGTACTTGCTGAGCTTCTATACCCATGTGTTTTAGCGTGGACATAGAGGCGTGGTAACTATAAAGTATTTAGTGCACAGTACAACTCAAAAGTGGGAATTAGACAAGGTTTTAGTTAAAACACCTCATTTGTTCACCAATATTTAAAGATACTACTGTCAAATTGTGCTATTAGCAGCTCTTCCTAAGTAATTAGACCGTCCGAGTGAGGATACATGATTCTATCCCTGCTGATAGACTAGTGGGGAAATAGGGAAATGATCAACATGTTACCCCTTTCGCTTCATTTCTGGCGGTAGCGAGCTCGAAAGCTGTTGTCTAGCCGGGCCGACACTGCAGTTGAAGGGATGGGGGTCTCACATTTTATCTCATAAAATCCAATAAGGTACCTATCCAATGCATTAATAGCGAATCACCACCTGGCAGAAGACCCTTAGTTCCGCGCTGCTGCAAGTTCCAGATCCAACAGATTTAGATTGGTTGTGAGTGATCTTTCTTTCTTTTTTCTCTTTGCCCTTTAATCTTTTATGATTGCTCACTGGATAAGACAGCGAAAAGATGCTCACTATCTGGTGATTTCCCGTGGACCAGTCACTGCTGACTACTTTATTATATCTCTATTAGAGCGGCTAGAGACTACATGTAAGCATACATATACCTGTCATTTAGCTAGTAAGATAACTACATACATGTAGTAGCCCCCTTATGCGCACATACCTGAGCTGTTAGTGGACTTTTAGGGGAGATGAACAAAGAAGGATACCCACGGAAACTCGTCGGTTGCTAAGTGTGCCGGGGCGGAATATCCCCCGCAGCAAGGGCAGCAGCTGTGTACCGCCTGTCTTTGCCTAAATATAAATTGTTTTGTGTTTTATTTCTATTTAAATTTATACGGTTCTGTATTGCTCCTATTTGTGAGTACATTTAGTATTGTGTGATGTAGGTATGATGTATCTATTCTCTATGTGGAAGAAGGAGGTATGTAACCAGCGAAAAGGAGACTCATGCTAGGAACCCCATTTCCACCCTCCATCTTTATCTGGGGGGAGACGTCAGTTGGTGTATGTGTGTGCCTGGGGGGGGGAGAACAAGAATCAGAAGACTAGAAGAAGTATCATCATTATCAACAAGAGGAGAAGGAGAAGGAGGAGGAGGAGCAAGACCCATACATAAAGCAGCAAAAGCCTCCACCACTAGCGACCAGCCCCATCAGCCGATTGATTGATTGATTCCGCCACATCCACCAGAGAGATCACTCCCGCTGCACCTGCCATCTGCCATCTGGATATTTATTCTCTGCTGCTTCTGCTGCTGCCCAGGTATTGCTCCCTCGGTTCTTCTTCCCCTCTACGCGCCTGGGAAGAAACATTTGGGTAAATGGTCCATCTCACCTTTTCCACATCAATCATCGATACTACCAGGTTCTCTGTCTAGATACATACGTACATACTTACTGCCCAACCACTACCCATTGCCCCCTCTACATTTTATACAGTTTTCTAGCCCCCCCCCCTTCCCCTCTCCCCGCAACCCCCCCCTCCTCTTTCGATTCATCTTACCCCCCTCCCTTACATCCTCCCCCCTCCCCCACACTCTAGCACTATCTTGAAACTCCTTATACGAAGATCCCCGCCTTGAGAGTTCAAGTAGTAGCACCACAACCGCAACTACAATCACAACCACAACCACAACTACTATTACTATACTACTACTACTGCTACTACTACTACTGCTGCTACTACTACTACGGGCAAGTCAACAACTGACGCAGGCAGGATAAGCAGCAGCAGATGACCTGGGCCTGACCTTCTTGGGCACTGTCAGTTCGGACGCCCCGCGGCGGTCAGGCACTCTTTTTTTGACCTCCATATATCGACTATAATTACGCCGCTCGTCCATGAAGGTGCGTGCGTGAATGAAGAACCAGCAACCACCAACACATGCCCCAAGTGTAACTCTTACACATACACATGCCTACATTATCGAACTCTCTCCCGTTCCGAGCCCCTCAACCCTTCCACACTTCCCCTAAAATCTACACTTCTTATTCCGGCTTAGCACCCGGCTTGGTGTATGCCAACGTGATGATCCGTGCTGATGTTTTAGCTTAGACTGCATCGCGGGCACGCGACTCTAGAGGCTTCACCTCTAGCCATGGCTCACGATTATCCATTGACCCTGATCATCATGTTACGGAAGCAATAGGGGATATGTATGGTGAATACATAGATGAGGACGGACGACGACAAAGTTATATTCTTCCATCAGACGCATATCCGAATTCCTCTCGGCCCACCCAGAACAGGCACAGCTCCGTGTTTTCAACAACAGGTGCAGGAGGTTCAGGTAGAGATTGGAGTAGTGGTGGATCTCGGGGGAGCGAGCTG
Organism: Verpa bohemica; assembly: GCA_033030345.1. Lineage (NCBI taxonomy): Eukaryota > Fungi > Ascomycota > Pezizomycetes > Pezizales > Morchellaceae > Verpa > Verpa bohemica. The sequence goes on from JAUFSE010000003.1 coordinate 1,328,225, forward strand.
TTACCAGGCTCACCTGCGTTGGGTCATAGATCACCGTCCCCATCACGGTCTCCCAGTGAAACTGCAAACCAATTCTTCCCTCTCCACGACACCGACTACGAATCAGATCCGGCTGCTGTGGCTCAGGAAATAAGCAATCTCCAAGCCCTCCGTCGGATGTCCATGGACGTTACTTCTACCGCGGATCCCGACCTACCGTCGTTCAACTCGTTTGTACCATCTACACCCCCGGAAGATGGTGGCGATCCGGGAAGTGTTTTTTGGGTACCGGCCCGGCTACATCCGGAACTCGCCCCAAAGGAATTTAGTGCCTACCTGGAAGCTAAAAAAAATGAGATACGGAGACCACAACGGGATGGATCTTTATCACCAGATGGGTCAAATGTGAGTGGACCTGGTTTGAGGAGGAAGAAATCGATGCTGTCGAAGCAAATAGACCATTCGGATGGTGCAAAAGGATACCGGGATGGAACAGAGGCTCTGGAAAGGCGGCGATCGGGAAAGGAGGGACCGCCGCACCTACAACTAGAGGATTTGATGAGTGATCCAAACACTCTTATGCGGAAACTGAGCGTTGAGAGAAGAAATGGTGAAGGTAAAGTTGCCGTGGATTTTTAGATCCTAGGCGGATCATATTCTAATAGCTACTTAGGAGATATGCCGATATTACCAGCTCAACCAGCAGGAGCTGGACTTCGACGGTCAACAAGGACAACATATAGAAGGGGAAGTCTTCGAAAGGGAGATGGTTTTTCTAAAAGACAGACAAAAGCCTCGGAAACTGATACAGAAGATTATGCTGCATCATCCCCAGTAGCTGGGAGGCCCGGAGGACTTGGGCTTCAAAGGGTATCAACCGAACCTATACCTCCAATACCGTCTCATTTCTCCGGTAAAAGTCAATCGGATGGCCAACCGTCGAAGTCGACACGTTCTACCAACAGAAAGGTGGCAGCTGTGGAATCGCCCTCTAGTTCGACTGATGACCTACCTATTACTTCTAAAACAGTACAATCAAGGCCTACTACTACTGCTGAGGGCAAGCATAAATCAGCACCACCGCATAAACAAAAGAGGAGAGCTTCATCGCCAAAAGGCGCGTCTAGACCTCGGACTAGTGAACCTACACCTCCTGTGCCACGGATCATCGAGACCCCTCCACCATTAGAAGAACCACCAAAGCCGGTACACCCTGAACGTCATTCCTCGCTTGATTCTAGCCCGCAAAAAACGCCCAAGCCCTCAAAACAGTCGCGACCAACTTTAGTAAGACCGCCCAATGGTTCTACGATTGAGCTGGTGAACGAAGATGTTACTCCAGCAGTAACCCCTCCAGTAGTAGTCCCACCACCAGCGGCCCTCCCACCACCAGTAGCCCCATCACCAGTAGCCCCACCACTAACAGCGTCGCCACCGATAGCTCCAACTAGCAACGAACCCCCGAAAACTAGTCAACTTATGGCCGTGCCAGGTTCTACCGGAGGAGAAGAGGGTAAAGACAAAAAAAGGCCAGACTCTTCGGGAAGTACTGGAGAGTCTTCAGCGAGAAAATCGAGTTGGGGATGGTTGCTGGGAGATTCGGAACATAAAGCTAAGGATAAGCATGATAAGGAAAAGGAAGAGAGGAAAGAGAAAGAGGAGAGGGAGAAAAATAAAGTACGGAAGGAAAAACGCCCCAAGTCGTCAGACAAGTCGACAGAGAAGCACGATAATACTCGACTGGATCTTCTCCAAAAATCAATTGACTTGGGTAATACTGGGAAGGTGATAACTATCGATGCTGTTGGGGTTAAGACGGATGAAAAGATCGAAAAAGAAACCCGGAAGTCCCGTGGTGATGAAAAGAAGGAGAAGGAGTCGGGGGGTATTCTTTCATTTTTTGGAAGCTCACGGAAGAAATCTGGGAGTGACAACCCTTCTAAATCAAAGGGCAGCTCTTCCAGAAACCCGTCTCCAGATCCTTCCCGTGAACAACCACACCAGAATTTCTACTACACTCGGTTCCCGATACATATTGAGCGGGCTATCTACCGACTCTCTCATCTGAAGCTCGCAAACCCGCGAAGACCTCTGCATCAGCAAGTGTTATTGAGTAATTTTATGTACTCCTACCTTGCAAAAGTACAGCAGACGCAACCACACCTAGTACAACAAGCGACTGTCACGCCTAGTCGAGAGGAGCGTTATCGGGAGAAACAGTCTCAAGAGCAACAGAACCAGAATCAGCAAAGTCATCAGCAGGCAGATCCACAAGGGAATCAATATTATCAGTATGAGGAGGTAAGTTCACAAAATTTTGCCATGGATTAATGAGGTTTCTAGGAAGAGTGCATCTTAACTTTGTTGCTTAGGCCTCTTCAAAAAGTGGAACCGACTATGTGGACGACTCGCAGATGTACGAATACGATGATGGTAGTGGGAATGAGAGTAGTAATAGTAGGCCCCAATCACGAGCTTCCCGGCGTGACCGGCAAGAGAATGCCAACGGTCACTACGATAATCCTGAATCAAATCGATCTCAGCATAGTAACGGAGGAGGGCACTCATCAAAGCACTCCCACCGAGGGAACAGCAGCGGGAGTTACTCGAGCAGTCAGAACAAGGCAGGAAGTGATGATATGTGGTAATTGTGTTTAAGATTGATGAAATGTGTATGTCGGGGTGGTTTTTTGCAAACGGCTTTGCGTACGATGCCCAGGGGGGGTTCGTTTTTTCTTTTTTCTTCGGTTGGCATATCTATATTGTCTGTTCTGTATGGCATGGCATGGCGGTGATTGTAGTATGTGGCTCTCTGTACGGACGGGTAGGTTGGTAGCGGAGTTGGTTGATGGGTTGGGTTCTTTCTTTGTGTTTGAGAAAATGAAAATATCAGCTCCTATTATATGAAGCAGATCTTTTAACTTGTACTCTTTTTTAACCCCTTTTGGTATTTTCACTATCTCTTTCACTTCCCCCACCCCTTCCCCCCACTATCTTCATTGCAAATTTTTTACTGTACTATCCTTTTATCTATTGTAAACTATTGCCATCTCTGTGGTTCATTTTTTTCGGGTCTAATGATTTATAGAACTTTCAATACTTTCCTACTACAAATTCCAAATTTTATACGGGGTTTACTTTAGTTGAGGGTATAAGCCGTCTATACTACTAGTTTTGTAACTTAGGGAACAAATCACCCTTAGTGCTCTAGATAGTGTATTTTAATCACGAACTCGTATGCTTAAGGGTTACTAGACCTTACATCATGCGGTATCACTCGAATAAATGGAACCTAGTGTTGGAGTATATGGTAAGATACGAGTATAAGTAGGTTTTTTTATAGATATATGATTTAATTATATGCTTAAGTAGACATGTAGTTTTCTGGGGAATTAGCTGTATTACATGTAGCTGGTAAGGTACATTTTACCTTTCTACATGTACTCATACATGCCTAGGTATCCTTGGCGCTTATGTAACAAATGGGCCATGAGGCTCCGTTATCGTTGTCGTTGTTACACAAGTATGGCAACAGCTTTGGTTTCGTCTAGAGCAAAGTTTTTGGAGTTTGTCCTCAGATCTCCTAACCTTCAAGTATCAGCTCCGTCTCCAACTAACACTTTCAGCTATCTTGGTTTGTGAAGAGTCCTAAAAAAAATATGGCAGATACCGTTCGGATAGTGGTATGTGGGGATGAAGGTAGCCTACCCCTCATAAACAGCAATCTTAAGCCTACTCTGTACTAAATATATCACCTGGACCGATAGGCACAGGGAAGTCCTCGCTAATAACCTCTTTGGTTAAGGATATCTTTGTTACCAGCAAAATTCAACCAGTTCTCCCTGCGATTATTATTGGAGCCCCTGAAAACGTCACTACAACAATTGTTGATACCACAGGTACATTCTCTAATATCTTGATGGGAGAGGATAATTCGGGTGGAACGGGACTGGGACAATTGAGAAGCTAAATTTGTGCTCTGTGTGTTAGCGCTTCCCCAGGAGCGAAATACCCTCCGAAAAGAGATACGGCGGTCCAATGTTATATGCCTAGTGTATTCAGACCATTATGTCTGTCTGCCTCTATTGCCCTAATATGAGTTTCTTTTTTACGTGTTATATTGATATTTCTTAGAGCTATGAGCGGGTTTCATTATTCTGGTTTGTCTAGCTCTAATATACTTATTACGACAGAATAGCTTACCATACTCTACAGGCTTCCGTTTTTCCGAAGTCTAGGAGTAAATGTTAGTGATAACTCCAAGTGGCTTAATTATTGTGGCTAACGGTTCCAATAGCTTCCAGTGGTCCTCTGTGCAAACAAGAGCGATCTCTCTCCGAATGTTGACCCAGAGGAGGAGATGATGCCTATAATGCTCGAGTTCAAGGTTTTTCCTTAGAGCAAGTTTTATGTTATTGAATGCTTAGCTAATTCGACCCTAGGAAATTGATTCTTGCATTAGAGCCAGTGCAAAAGAGCAGAAAAATATCAATGAGGTTAGTTTTATAGAATTTGTATATATTCCGGACTTGACTGACCTAAGGTGCTGGTGTGTAGCTATTCTATCTTTGCCAGAAAGCCGTTACACACCCAATCGCACCTCTTTATGATACTAAGGAACAGGTACATACTCAAAACCCTCAGACTATCTACTTGAAAATAAGAAGAAGCCACTCTAACATTAAATTTAGAATCTTAAACCAGCTGCTCTTGCAGCTCTTCAACGCATTTTCTGTTAGTAATACCATTTCCTATATTTGTGAGTTCTTCATGTTAATTTTTTAGTCTTATGCGATAAAGATCAAGATGGTTTCTTGAATGATATTGAAATCCAAGAGTTTCAGGTAATAAGCAAGAATAAACCCTAGACCTACTCTATTACTAATCTTTATATTCTATAGAGAAAATGCTTCGACAAAACCCTAACTCATGAAGAATTAGAGGAGATAAAAGCTATGATTAGAAAAATTTCTCCAAGTTCGGCAACTGAGGAAGGGATATCCGAAAGAGGTTTTATACTACTTAACAAATCATTCGCAGAGAAGGGGAGACACGAGACCGTATGGACCATACTACGCACTTTTAATTATACAGATAATTTAAGTCTGAAGGATAGCTTTTTACACCCTAAGTACAACTTTCCCTGCCATAAGAAGTGTTTTTGCAAAGATTTATTAAGTACTCACTAATCTACTAATATTTCTAGGTTCGAAGTTCCTCCCAACGCATCTGCAGAATTGTCCCCCTTAGGCTACCGATTCTTTGTAGATCTATTTCTCCTTTTTGATAAAGATAATGATGGAGGTTTAAATGGCGATGAACTATCTGCTCTATTTGCACCTACCCCTGGCCTTCCGGTATCTTGGGTTGAGTCTTCATTCCCTTCTTCAACTGTGCGATCTGAAGCTGGCCATATAACTCTACAAGGGTGGCTAGCTCAATGGAGCATGACGACCTATCAAGATCCAAAAACAACATTAGCTTACCTAGCATATCTCGGATTCGAGAGCGGAGAAAAGGGAGGGACAGCTGCAGCACTGAAACTCACAAAGCCGAGGAAAAAGAGACGAAGACAGGGAAAGGTTGAGAGGAACGTGGTTCTCTGTTATGTTCTAGGTGCAAGTGGAAGCGGAAAGAGTTCAATCCTGGATGCATTTTTGAATAGAGCATTTAGCTCGACATATCACCCAACAATCAAATCACGTACTGCCGTTAATAGTGTTGAGTTGCAAGGGGGGAAACAATGCTATCTAATCGTAGGTCTCATTGTTACAAGAAAAACTGTTATGATACTGATGGGAGATATAGCTTGAAGAGCTTGGGGAATTAGAACCGGCAATCCTGGAAAATGAAGCAAAGTTAAACGCGTGTGATGTTGTCTGCTACACATATGATTCATCAGATCCCGATAGCTTTTCACATATCGTAGATTTACGGGTAGGTACAAAAAGTATACCTTTTAAATTGGGGTTCTAACCGAAGTGTAGAATCGATATCCCCAGCTAGATGAACTGCCGGCGGTTTATGCTGCCTTGAAGGCGGATCTGGATAAGACCACACAGAGAGCGGAAATACAGCCAGATATTTATACACGAGAGATAGGGATGTCGGCCCCACTGCATGTCAGCACAGCCTGGTCATCAATTTCAGAGTTATTTGTTACGGTTCGTCTTATAAGATATTATTTAAAAGTATTTATTACTGATATTATATATATATAGGTTGCGGAGGCTGCTCTGTCTCCAAATACGGCTTCCCCTAGGGCTGAACCCGAGCCGGTTGATAGAACAAACATGTATATTGCAGCAGGAGTCACAAGTAAATATATTTTGTTCCTTCCCCTTCTATTTAATATTCTGTTGGGGTATTTTCTAACAAAACTTTTATAGCTTGTACTATATTAACACTCTTCTTTATGTGGAGGAGGTCTAACCCAGGTTAGTTATTAAAGATGTTTTAGGTTCCTATATTAAATACATAACAATTTGCCCTTCAAAATACATTCTTTTTCTAGAATACATGCGGTGTCGTGTAAGATTCATTCTTTTATAGCTTGGTGGATGCCCCTAGGTCAGGCAAAGATTGTTTTCTATAGTGCCGTTGCAAAGGATATCAGAAGAAAATAAGTTAAGGTAGTCTCGCTGCCAGGTCTAACTATGTAGTTACATGCAGCTTTGGTAGTGAAGGCGGCGAGAATAGGAGGTGGTCAAGGTTGTTTAACCGCCATTCCCAAAATTAAGAATACCTGTAGTTAATAAAAATTGTTTGCCATGTACAACATGCAATATTTTTGCGGATAGGGAACCGTCTTTGTTTTAATTTGTACCTAGCTGAAAGCGAATATAGTAAAATACCCCTAAGGACCAAAAACATACATTTTCTTATAATGGGTATAGAATGCCAGGCACGTTGAATACAGCCGCAATGCACCATGCACTCCGCAACCCCACGATAATATACTTAGGTACATGTATCTTAGTGAGACCACACCATCTTCTTCCCCGTCTTGTTCTTGCTCCCCATCTCCTTCTCCCATTCCTTCTTCCTAGGCTTACCCAACCTTCATCTTCAGTTATATTCATACCTATCGATACATTGTATTTCTAGGACTACACGCAAAGTCAAGCTAAACTCGATGTTTGTATTACCACCTCCACCCCCACGATACCCAGGTACTGCTGGCGCTGGTCCATGGGGTTCAGGGATGCCTGGGGGGTCTCTTCCCGTGATTGAGACAAACAATACGATTTCTCATCCCAGAGGCCCAGAGTACCGGTTTTCTGTTGGTGAAGGTAGGTCTCGGGCAGTTTTTAGATTAGAGCAGATATTTCACCAAAAGCCAAAAGACTATATGGAGGCTTTAACGCCATTACTGACAGATTATTTTGATAGGAACATACACACTAAAGGAAGATATATTCCTCGCGACACCTCCCCCCCACCCTTCTGAAGCTCCTATCACCAACCTCAATCCCCTAAGCACTACACCACAGCCTACAGTAGCTGGTACAAAGCTCTCACTTGTATCTATCAAGTATCGCAGTTTACCATCGCATCTCTACCGTAATCCAACAGTTTCGGCTAGCAAAGAAAATCAAGAGAACGACTCAAGAACTTCTGCCGAAACTGATGACCAAAGCTCTGTTGGGAAAGCAGCTTCTGGGAGTAATGCATCACGAAATGGGGATGGTGTAATACCAGTACATGCTGAGAAGTTTGGGGGGGGAAACTCATCACTATCAGCCACTGGGAAAGATGCGCCGAAGAGGAAGAAGCCGAAGAATAACATTGCGAAAAATAACTCATCTTTCGTCTCAAGAATCATCCCCCATGAGAATCTAGCTAAAAGGCTTGCTGAGAGGAACTCGGAGGATTTGTTTGTTTTCGCAAATATTAATAGGGCATTTAACTGGCTGGATTTGGATTCTGCAAATAAGGTTCATATATTTTTACTGTTATTAAAACTCCCGAAGGTTCAAGGACTCATGATTTTTGTTTCTTGTAGCAAGAACCTTTGTCGAAAATTCTTTTCACTAAAGCGCACCCACTTTGCCATGATGTCAACTTGCTCACCAGGAGTACCAGTCATTTAGACGTAATTATCGGTTTCTCGACTGGGGATATAATTTGGTTTGATCCAATTTCAAACAAGTATGCAAGGTTGAACAAGAATGTGGATTCCCAACTATCTTATTACGTTCCTGAGAGAGGGGTTGAGACATTTGCTAACTGAATTTAACTTCCGCTGATTAGGGGATGATAAACTCGCATGCAGTTACTGACATCAAATGGCTACCGGGATCAGAGAATCTATTTCTGGCCGCACATCAAGATGGCTCTTTAATAGTTTACGATAAAGAGAAAGAAGATGCGTTATTTGTGCCTGAAGACGCGTCAGATTCGGTCGGAATAGCAGAAAATACTACGCCGACCAATGGAACCGCAACCCTCATGAAATACTTTTCAGTAAAAAAGTCAGTCAGGTCAAAAAATCAACGGTCCAACCCTGTATCATATTGGTCGGTGTCCAAGAGTGCTGTCACAGCCTTTTCGTTTTCACCGGACTGTGAACATGTCGCAGTGGTTTCAGAAGACCAATGTTTACGGGTCATCAACTTCGTAAAGGAAAAGTAGGCTCCACAACCTCCACTGATAAAATAATGATGTTTACGTGGTGTAGGTTATTGGATGTATATAGCAGTTATTACGGGGGCTTGATGTGTGTTTGTTGGTCCCCAGATGGAAAGTATGTAGTGACGGGGGGTCAAGATGACTTAGTTTCTATATGGTCCTTTGATGAGCGCCGCATCGTTGCACGTTGTGAGGGGCACCACTCATGGGTTTCTAGTGTCGCATTTGACCCCTGGCGGTGCGATGACCGTACGTACCGGTTTGGAAGTGTTGGTAATGACTGTAGGTTATTACTGTGGGATTTCAGTGTTGGAATGCTTCACAAACCAAAAGCAGTACGAGCCCTACTTTCACTATCCCCCATTACCAACCCTTACTTTATTTTATGAGAGTTTTTTAATACATTGACACAAAGTTTAAACATTGACGTATGTGGCTTTGATATAGGCGGCTGCCCACCATAGAGGAAGTATGTCTTCACACAATCATCAGTCTCCAACTGGTAGAATACAAGCGGAAAGCCTATCGGGAAGGCTAAGGTCTGATTCTAACATCGCTGCTTCTGTTCACGATGAAAACGGTGACGGAATTGCGGTACATCCTGTCCAGGAACGCGCACGGACTGCAGTTTTGCCGCCAATCATGGTAAGTCCAAGCCCTTATCCTTATCGTAACGTTTTTCCGAAGTTAGGCTCCCGCTTAGCTGAAACTCGGGTCTCCTAAGCATGGTGTCCATACTAATGGGTGGGCTCACCGTACACAGTCAAAAGTGATCGATCCGGAACATCTCACCCAAGTTATTTTCCGGGAAGACTCAATCATAACAACATGCGTAGACGGTAAGTCCTCCCTCAACCCAGCAGCTCGGCTCGATTAGAGCGACAGGGGTCCTACTCGTTTGTAAGAGATGAGTTCCTTGGAAGGCTAATTTTTTGCGCGATAAAAATTTTCCGGTGAAACGAGTAGGCCATTTGAAGACTTGGAATAGACCACACATCAAACAAGATAACAATAGCAGTGAAGTGACTCTTTCTGCTGCCGGGAGTTAGTTTTAGTATTCTATCTGTATATATTTTTTCCCTTCTCTTATTGTGTTCTCTATTCTCTATCGTGTTTCGAAAAAGATTGTCGCAATCTATCAGTATGGAGGTCTTGTGCGCCTATAGCTTTTTCTAGAAGACCGATTGCAACCAGATCGTTCCACAAAGTATCTATCGGCTAAAAATCATGGGTTAATCATAAAATCAGATGATATGGGTACAAGACTGGGTTTTGTAGGAATTGGGGGCATCGCCATCAGCTGAGTTTCAGACCATTCTCGCTGCAGAAGGGCGATCCGGCGGTCGCATCTCGACCATGGATCAACCACAACTATGTATCCAACGTCTTTGGCTAAGAGGGAGTGGCGCTTGGGGAGGAATAGCGAGAATCCGCGAGACTTAAGTGGGGGTCATCTGAATCAGTTAGACGAATAACGTTTACGCCGCTACCAATGAAAAGTCTTTGTTAATTCCCCGATTTCCACTTGCTACCTTGTGTACCTGAGATAAACACCCAAACAAGTACAGTACTCGTCGTGCTCCAAGATATATTAGGGGTTATAGACTTTTATAGGGTCGGGGCTTGGCCTCGTGGATCTTTGCGTGGGCAGACGGTCGCAGGAAAACGCTGGACGGAAGGACCCACCTAGCTCTAAGAGAATTTAGGCTGAACTTGCTATGGGAATGTGAGACTGAGATATATATCACAATTGGAGCATGCTCTACTTTACATGGTACAAGTAAGAGACCACAATGGGGCTCTTGAGAGAACAACGCATATACATAGGTAGTAAGTACATGTAGTTATATACATTGCTCTAAGGGTAGTACATACCTGCATGCATGTGGTATAAGCTCGGGGTGGATATTCCGAGACGGTGCCTGACGTGTGCCTTACAGATGCGCCCGCATGGAAGTGCTCTAAGCCCTCGAACCTTGAGAGATTCAGTAAGAAGGAGGCTTAGGGAGACAGAGAAAAAAAAACCGTATTCATGGGGGGGGGCGTTCTGTGATATACTGTACGGCAGTAGGGACGGCAGCTAACTTTGTACCTGGTTGTGCCTTGGACCTGATGTTTTCGGAAGGGTTATTTATTACACTCGTCAAGATCAGCGTTGCCGGAGCTAGGTCCCGGACGGCGGCGCGTTACTTGCTTGGTTGCCGGGGGTTTTTGTTGGTGGGGCGTCTATGAGCAAAGTCTGCGGATTTGGTAGACAACAGCATGAAAGAGACGATTGAAGACAACGAACGGGGAGATGCGATAGTATGATGCTCAGAAGGCTCGTGCGATAGCTGCAGGGGAATATGGAGGAAGACGGATAGAGAGAAGAAGAAAGAGAGAAAGCGAGAGGGGCAGGGGTTTATCAAGAGGTCCCGCACTGCTCATCCGTTTATTTTTCTTCCGTTTCGCTCACTCCGTATGCCTCGCTCGATCTTTCCATCCCATGATAACCTTCTCTCTCTGTGTACGGCAATTTATCAACGCATCCGTCCCACAAAGGCTGCTCAGCTGAATCCCCTAGTTGCTTCTCCTGCAGAATTACTGGTTGTTGCAACATCGCCTCGTTCCTTCAAAAACCCATCGAATCCGTCATCTGCTCAGGTTCTCTGAGACCTACTGACTAGTCACTCGCCTTGATTTTTTTGATTTTTACCTCCCGAGAATATTAAACATGCCTCTTTTACAGCGGAACCACAGTCATACAATTCCTTATTGCGATATCAGGTATGTTGCTATTGTCTCCACACTTTTTCACGTGCTGTTCACGGAGTTCTAACAAAAACCCCAAAAAACTTTGTAGGCTCGATGAAGATGTTATTGTTCTTCGGGGATCCCCGTCCGAATCTGCGGGTGCTATACTCAAGGGAAGACTGGCTTTCTGTCTAAGCGAACAGATACCTGTTCGTGCGATAACTCTCACGTTAGTCGGAATCAAGCGGTTACAGTACGTAGCGAGCTCTTCCTATTGAGATCACACAGAGAAAGAAGTTAATGGAGCTTCTCGCGCAAAATTTAGTTGGCAAGAAAGGATGTCCACAGTCACAGGAATTACAATGAAAACTGTGAAACACGAGGAGATTTTGTATGAGAAGAAATGGCAGTTTTTGGAATTTGACCACAAACATGCTGTGACTCTTAGACCGGACAACTATGAATACGAATTCGATGTAGCATTGCCTGGAGGTAAGCAAGCCTCTCTTCTTTGGGTCTTACACCACATCCGAGCGGTGGTGCTAACTCGGCACTTTGGTGCCACAGATCTTCCCGAGTCCATCGAAGGGCTGGAGAATGCGCACGTCTTTTATCGGCTAAAGGCTGTTATTGACAGGCCAAGGTTTTCGCAGAACATTGTTGCAAAAAAGGTATGATAATTCTAATTTGGGGACTACTCTTTTGGGCTATTGTTGACTGTGTAACCAAAGCACGTGAGGGTTGTCAGAACTCTAAATGCCGGCGCTTTGGAATTATCACAGACCATGTCCGTGGAAAACCTCTGGCCAAATAAAGTCGAGTACTCTATTAGCATCCCGAATAAGGCAGTTGTTTTTGGAAGCTCTATTCCTATCGATATTGTCCTCTTGCCACTTCTTAAAGGGTTGTCTATTGGCAAGGTCACATGCAGTTTAAAGGAATTGCACAACTTCACAATACCACATAAGGAAAACAACAAGTCAGACATGAGGTCGATTGTGACGCAAACTTTTGAAGGCGCAAACATGGTCCAGGAATCAGACGAGGATGAAGATTTTGGGAAGTGGAAACTACATGATCGTGTTGAGTTGCCAAAAAGTCTTGCGCGATGTGTGCAGGACTGCGAGGTCGAGTCGATTAAAGTAAGACATAAGTAAGTACCAGGATAATTAACTCATAGTGTCATTTTACTGATTATTATGCTAGGCTTAAATTCACGATCCAGCTACATAACCCTGATGGACATACTTCAGAGCTTCGTGCTTCGCTGCCGGTTATGCTTTTTATCTCACCAAATCTCCTTATGGCCGAGGACAACGTCATTCATAGTAATAGTTGTATGGACGACAGTGATGAAATACACGGAACATACGCACCCCCCCGTTACGATGATCATTATCTTGACCGCTTGTATGAAGGACTTCCTCACGACCATTTTGAGACACCACTTCCATCTGGGGCAAATACCCCTGCGGTACTATCTCGAAGTAATTCGCATGATAATCTTGCTGGACTATCAGGACTTGATTCTGGAAGGATATCGGGTACTGCTAGCCCGCTTCGGATTCCAGATGTTGCCTCAGGGAGGTGGTCTGCAAACAGATCCAGAGCTACGACTCCAGGCTTCTCATCACCACCTACAATAGGGGCATTTTCTGATGACGAACTTGTGGCAAGGCTTAGCGGACACCACCATAATGGTGACTATTTTTCAAGCAGACCTGGGAGATCTACAACGAGTGGGCCTAGTACTAGGTCTCACTCACCTGAAGACCACTTACGTGGTGAGGATGAAAACTTAGATGTCAATGAGCTATCAAAAGTTCCTTCTTACTCTACTGCTGTACGACAGGGCACGAAGAATCTCGTTTCTAGTTCTAATCTTCCACGATATGAAGGGGAAAGCAGAAGTAATCCTGAGAGCACTGCAAATACTCCCAGGCATAGCCCTCCAACATCATATACCATGCCTGTCATGAATACCGGGAGGGGCGGGCATGAAGGAACCAGATCAAGACTTTGGGGAAGAAGTTTTACTACAAGTGATGTACATGGCACTGATAATAGTTCTAGCCATAGTGGGGGATTTGGGGGAATCAGTGCAGGGCTTGCTGACGCCGAGAGAAGGATTAGGCTGTTGCAATTGAGAGGGCGGTGACATAATAGCGATGAATCGTTTAAAGGTTTACTATTTTTATTTTTATTTTTATTTTTGTTTTGTTATTTGGGGGTTGGCGTTGAGGTTTTATTGCCGGTTATAGATATAGATGGTTTCCTTTGTTTCCCCATGTCTTCCACATTTCCCTCATGAAATGTGTATATATGATTCGCCCCTCTACTCTATCACACCCTGTTTTTCTTCTCTGTTTTTCTTCTCTGTTTTTCTTCTACTCCTTTATATGTAAGGTGTTTTCTTTTCTCTTACCCGTTTTATTGGGCTCGGAGAATTAAGAATGTGACTGGCAACATGGGTGGAGTTTTGATGTATTTTACTTTATTTTTCAGATGGAATTTATGGTTGGGGTTATAAGTGGTAGCACGAATATATGTTAGGATACCTTAAATATGTTGTAGTAGGCAAGCCCTTGGGTCAATGGTTCCCCCCCTCCCCTCTTTTTTATATAAAAAAAAGGCTATCTGCCGGCCCTATAGTACATACACTAGGGAGGTAATCGAACTTGATGCGAACTTGATTTTGGGGGCGGGGCTATTTCTAACATGAGAATTTAGAGTTCTGGTTCCCTAAAATCCTCAGCCAGAAGAAGTTAAGAATTTTCTTCGAATGGCGATTAAAATTCGGGTAAACATTTAGCCGTTGGTATTGGAGTGGGGTGATTGGTATTGGCGGGGTACTAGCTACAGCCGTACCATACCTTCTCTTATGGTCTGATATGCGCGAGTGATCCCATGTGAAGTGCTTGTGGTCTGAGTTTTCTATGCTTAGGTATATGCCCGTATGCTAGCGGGTTGTTGCAGATTACTCGGATGTCATCAACATGAACTGAGATTGTTGATGAGCCAAGCTCTCAGAGCTGCGTGGGGGCCAAAAAAAACTAGGCTATATACAAGCTTTGTATACATGTACATACATAAGTTGCATGTAACCACCCTTAGTTTTTTAACCCATGAACTTTGTGGAGAATTTGTCTGGATATAGTATTCGGTTAGTAATTTAATGGAGGTAGTATTATAACCGGAAGGTTTCGATTATATACAATGAACTACGCCTTCGTTATAGCTCCATACGACACTATTGTACTAGAAACTACATGTAATAAAATATGGGGTTTAAAATAGAACTTGATGAATTAAACAACAGGGGGAAACTTTGGTGGAGGGGTTTTGTAATTGGGCTGGCACTGGAAATTATGCGAACCTTATAAACCAAGAATATTCTAGATTGATTATAACTTTACTTTTAAAGTTGTTCCGTTAATGTGTATTGGTGGTGTATTCTCTCCATTACTACATGTAGTTATTAGCTGGGGAGACTATAGAAAAGACCTAGTGTTTCTCGCCTAGAATAATCTAGTTAATTCTCCTAGCTTAAAAAAATGGTGAGGGATATTATAATGATTCCGATAAACTCCGATAAGTTCCGATAATATTGTACCCAGCCTTCACCAAGGGCGGAATAGAGGGTACGAACAGACATGCAGTAGTAGTATCTCGCTATAAGAAACGTTTCATAGGTCCACTCTAACTTTTCTATATTCACTACATGTAGTGTAAAGAATATTTTTGGAAAACTTGCTATTAGGAATGGAACCGACCAAGCTTTGGGGTCAAAGGGTACATTAACTTAACAGCTAATCTAATTTTAAGACCCGATACATCCGCGAGTCTGAGGTTTATTCGTTTTATGAATTATCCCAACCGGGGGGTATAAATAAGGGGTTGATAGACCGTACCCTTCATAAACAAAGAAAAAAGAAAAGAAAAACAATCCATTCTTGGTATATTGCAATACATGATCGGTACTAGAGGTTATAGAATATCTAATTATAATGAAAATGCCCATTATCAGGCTATCTTTAGTCAACTGCGAATATCTAGGCTACTCTACGCTAGCATTCTTATATTGCTCTTTTTTTTTTGATCAGGAATCACTATTAAGTAGAGCCTTAAGTAAAGATCTGCTTAGATAATTAGATCTTGTTGGTGTGCTAAGGGCTAGGAACTAGCTTTATTCAGAACATATGCCACAATATTGGTGTTAATTGTTCTGATGGGCGTCGTACTCCAGTTCTAACTGAAATCTCTCAGGGATCTAATACGTTTCGATTTGATTGAACAGCCAAAAATTTCCAAGTGTTAGACCCAGGGGTTTAATTAGATCAGAACTACATGTAATTACTACATAAATATACTTCCTCATCGGGGACACCCACTACCCTACATGTATTGTAATTTAATTTCTCACAGGGTGACGCAACACCACACATATTGGTCGTAAACATAGAACTGATATTTACACTCTACGGACGGCCGATCATTCCAGTTTAACGAAAATCACTGAATGATTGAGAACGGCGAGTTCATCAAACAAAAAGCCTCCTCGTCACTTCTAGCGTCATTGAATTGATTATCACGGTGACGTCATAATGGAAAGGCTCATTGGCTCAGGGCTGCAAGCGACGATAGGCGAGAGCGATAAAGGCATAGATTATGATGATGGCCTGCCCTGGTTTAATCTGGCATAATCTTGGCACCGGGTGTGATATATTCCCCGCGTTGGGACCCTCAAGACATGGGGTAGCTGTAATCAACGCAACAAATTCACCTATACCATCTCCACCTCCATCGAACACAACACTTATTATCTTCTCTCCCCCCAAAAAAGAAAGAACCCCCCCACTTCATACCAATCAACACATAAAATCCTAAGTACACACAATGTTGGGGTTGGGTAAAAAGGAAAAGACACCGGTTGTCCCAGCTGCGGAGGTGCCTCCTCCGCGTCAGGGCACCATCGACTCTATAGCCTCAGAAGATGCCATTCCAACAGAGAAGGGTGATATCGGCGGTTTACTTGTCCAGAGATTGCAAGCGTGGAAACACGCTGTCGCATATCTAGAAGCATATGTTTCGTCTACAGAAAGAGTGCATAAGGAGTTCGCGAAAGAGTATGAAAAGGTGTTAAAGGTAGGCATCTTTTTGAATTTTGGAGGAGAGGGGAGGGGAGGGGAGGGTATATCACTAATATCTCCTAGACTGTTTCCGAGCCATTAAAAGAGGGAAATCATTTTGGTAATTAAAACACCATAAGCTCACCCCCTCCCCAAATAAGATCTGATTGATCTAGGGCTAATCCATAATGTTTATTGTAGACCAAGAGATAGGTGGTATGGCTAGCTTCTTCGAAAATATCCGTACCAATACACAAGCTATATCTCATTCCCACATCGAAACCGAAAAGGCCCTCAAACTCGCTGTTCTACCCATTCTAGAACGTCTCCATCATGAGATCAAAGAAAGAACCAAAAATGTACGCGCCGCTGCTGAAAAGGGTGCTAAGGCTGTCCTTAGGGCACGAAACCACACACAAAGCCACATCGAGCTTCTAGGACAACATGCCTCATCCTTCGACTCTGCTGGGTCTGGGTCTCACACACAACATTCCGGGGGAATACATATCCATATTCCGGGGACCCATAGTCACAATGCAAGCGGCAAACCGAAGCCAGACAATGACCCTTATGTCCTTAGGAGAGCTATCCTATACAGACTACACAAACAGGTACTCGAAGAGAATGCCAACCGACAGGAGCTTCTCTCTATACAGAACCAGATGCAGCAGTTTGAAGCGCATATTCTACAGACCGTCCAACAGGCTATGGCAGAATTCTATAAGCATGTCGGTAACCAAGCTGATAAACAGAAAGCACTATATGGTGATATTGTTGGTATGGTTCTAGAAGTCTTGCCCTACCATAATTTATGGCTAGAAGCTAACAGCTCTCGATAGGAGCTGCTCAACGTCTCCCACTTGACTTTGAGTGGAACGGTTTCACAAAAAGATATGCAGATGTTCTGATCAACCCGAGTGCTCCAGCTCGGGCAGTGGATCAGATCCAATTCGCGAATATGGACCATAAAAGTTCCAAGGCACTTATTGAAGGTAACTTACAAAGGAAGGGGAAAATTATGAGAAGCTATAGTGGTGCCTACTATGTCATCACTCCAAGCAAATATCTGCACGAGTTTAAGGATAACGATGTGAGTGCTAAAACTAATAGGTCTAGGATAGCTTGCTTTTTCTATAAACAAAGGGCTAATGTTTCACTATAAACAGAACTATAGTAAGGAGCCGGAGCCGGAGACAAGCCTTTACTTGCCAGACTGCACCGTAGGTGCTTTGTCGAAGGAGCCTGATGGAAAATTCATAATATCTGGAAAAGAATCGGGAAGTGCATTGAAAGTAAGAGAAATAACATTAAATTAAGGAAATCTATGCTTAACACTAAAATATTGGGCAGGGCTTCACTAAACATGATTTTGCTTTCAAAGCTAACTCTCACGCTGAGGTATACGCTGTCTAGCCAAGACTAGGAACTCCAAGCCTCTCCATTAGTCACAATCAGGTTACTAACATAAATATCTAGGCCGCCAAATGGCATGAAGTCGTTTCACAGTGTGCTGGCCTGACAACCAACGAAACTCCGATTACAAGCCCTACATCACCCTCAGGCGGTAGTCAAGAAATGACGGGTATGCCGCCACCGACTTATTCTCGTACGAGTTCACAGGAAGCAGGTGTTATCAATACAACAGAACCACCAGTTGAAAACGGGCCTGAATCTGCTGCTAAAGCAGTACCAATTACCCCTGTGGCTATAAAGGGTTAATTGATGCATTGGTCATAGTTTATTTCTACTGGGAAATATACGAAATGTAGTTGTATTTGCTTAGATATATATGATGAGAATTTCTGGAAGGGGAGAGGTGGGGGGTTTTTTTAAAGAGTTAGCATGTGCAATAATATATGATACCTAATTTCAAATTATTTATTAAAGCATATTTCCCCATATTTTATAGATTTCACTTAGCAGTTACCATTGCGGGGGAGGCTCTCAGGGCAGATTACGTTAAGTGAACGTTGTAAGTCATATACGGCCGTGTCCAGCAAATCCCTAGAGCCCCCCCCCCCCTATGGGGACGGCAAAAAGAGTTCATTCACCTAGTAAACTACTTCTCCCAGGGTTCGGGCCGCAGGTCTCTGGGCCAAGTTCATAACCAGTTGTCTTTCCCTACCAGGTGTTATTGGTTGGAAGCTAACTCATATGAACTCACATGAAACGGCCACCATTGCTACATATGAGGGGCTCCAGGGGTTAGTTAGGTCACATTGGTATGATCTTATGGGATACTACACCACCTGCAAAGGGAGGTATTTTGTGATGTTGGCTGACAGGACTTACTAGTGGGGAGATCAACATCACTTTGTAAGGCAAAGGGCACCCAAACCAATAATTTTCTTGGAATTTTCTTTTATATATTTATTGTAAAGGGGACAATAGTTCTATATTTTAATTTTTATATCCCCATCTACAGTAGTTGTGGAGTAGTACTTACTTTGGCCCCTCTAGGTGGTTATTTTTGTCCCCTTACAATATGTTCCGAATAGTCCCTTTATTCCCACATCAATACTAGTATTTGTAGTAATACTAGTATTTGTAGTAATACTAAGATTTGTGGATTTGCCGTTGCTATGGGGGGGGGGGACTCCAGAAATTACTCGGACACGGCTGTATATATATAAACAGTGCCCCTGTGTCTTCTCTTTCAATCATTGGTTTTAATAATAACCCTGTTTAGAACTATATATATACATTTAGGGTTGGATAAATGGGATGGTATCACTCTATAGCGCTACACAAGTAGAGCTCAATCGAGCTTAAATCTGCTACTAGCCTAAGCAATTGTTCTTACTGTTTTTGGCGGTTGTGAACCATTTTCGGGCGTTCTAATAAATGCCTAAATATGCAGGTCACCCGGAAATAGAACAACACGAAGGTCAGGCAATCGGCCGGCGGAGACTAGCACATGTCACGGATAAAGAAATTTACATACTGGCACTTACAAGGCTGCAACTTCCCTAGATGTATATCCACATTAATCCTAAACCCTGGCATCTGTAGCGAGCCTATTATAAATAAGTTAGTTTGCTAAAATCGATAATAAGAATAGTAGCCCCTAGTTATAGGTATAATTGAGGGATTTATTTCCCCTTCTAGAGTGTGTTTTTAGAGCAGGAATTCTTTAACTTTAACCCAGCAATTTCAGTCAGATTATAATTAGCTAGGTGTAGCTGAAGAGAGATTCTCTCATTCCATCTCATTCAGATTGAGGCTTGCCTCCAAGGAGCCCGTATACAGAGGAGTATTAGGAGTACCCCTAAGCAAAAATTTACTCGTCGACCTCTCTATTACTCCAATTCTTATCTGTATATATGCGAGTGATTTTCCATGACGCACAAATATTTACAATAAATCTAAACACCAATAACACCACCAACAGCCCATTGATTCAGGAACTACTCCTTAATCATTTCCTTTAAAACAACTCTACTGAACAATATGGATATCTAATACAGCGCTCATCCCACCTTTCACTACCTCGACCGCCTCTACTAGTAACTTCTCCATTTCCTCAATATTGTGCGCAGTCCCTGCCCAAACTTGGCCACCAGCCGCCGCTTTCGCAATCCCGGCCTAGAAATATCATCGTTAGTGTTATATTCCTATTGAAGTATTCATACATGGACGAGAAAAAATGAACTTACATAATCTGGTGACGGCCTAAAAGAAATATTCAGCTCTTCATTGGTTGCACTAGCTGCATATCCGTCTGGATGAACAAGCTTTGCAGAACGTAGGGGAGCGTGCCAGCCATCATTGTTTAAGACAATTGTCAAGAAAGGAATATTATAACGCCTAGAGATCCAGTATACCGATGCCGGTACAGAGAACAGGAATGTTCCATCACCAACGATGGCAGCGACAAATTTACCGGAGTTCGATTTACCATTATCAAGACCCAACTTTGCCCCTAGTGCTGCACCGCCAAACCATCCAACTGTTTTTGAATAAGTTATTTGATTCATTTTGTTTTAGGGATGAAGTTGGGGATGGCTTACGTCCACCAGCACCAGAACCAAAGATGCTACCTGGCTCTGAGAATTTCAACTGATTTGCCACAGCTACCGTCTGGGTCACAGCTTCTAGAATTACTACAGCATCTTTCGGCATGATATCTTTTAGGCGCTTTGACATGTACGCTGCCGAGACCATTCCATCCTCTCTAGGCTTCGCCAATTCTGTTATTAAGTCCATCCGTTGCTTGTGCTCAGCCTCAAGTGTCTTCAAACGAGACGCCGTGTCAATTCCTTGAAGCTTAGAGGAGCTTGAGATGCGGGAATTAATTTGTTTCAGCGAGGTGAAAGCATCAGCTCTATATCGACCATTCGCATTAATGTAAAAGACAGGCATCTGCTGCTTCAGCGGGTCAACATCAATGTGATAGATCTTCGCTGTAGGAGATGGTTTGCATCTGTCATTCGAAGGTCAGTAAAAGTCTTCATCGATGATTGAGGATAAAATATTGGAGACCATACTGAGTTGGGATCCAAGGTACATCACAATCAATGACCAAAATCATATCCGCTGTTCGGATATGTTCATGTACACCGTACACAAGGCCTAAAGATCCTGGGTGATCTGCTGGGAAACACATATCACTCCCAAGTGTATCCATAACTCTTACACCCGGTAAACCATCGGCAAGCTTCACGAGTTCCCTTACAGCTTCCTGGTTACGCCCAGCGTACCCTGTCAATACTAGGGGCTCCTTTGCTTCGAGGAGAGCTTCGGTGATCTTTTCTACGGCGTCTTCAGACAGCGCAGAAGGCCCGACAGGATCCCAAACACCTTGATCAAGATAATATGGTTCAATATCTTCCTCTAGTACCTCTCGAGCAGCAGTAAGGTATACTGGGCCCTTTGGATCTGACATAGCGAATGAAAGTGCACGGTTAATCATTTGCTTGATATTCTTCCCTGTTTTAATCTCGGCCGTATAACGGCAGTATTGTGCGACAATTGCACGCTGGTCTGGTACATCTTGGATATAATGGATGAATTCGGTTCGACTACCACGCATTTCGCCTTCTTGGGTGAAGGGGGATAGCCCAGCAAATATTAGGACGGGGATGCGGCCACATGAAGCATTGTGTACAGCAGCACCAAGCCCTAGAATTTTGTAAGTCAGTTATTATAATATTATTAGGGTAGGAATAATCCCAGACCTTGTGTACCAACATCCACATGGACAATGACCGCTTGTGGCTTTCCAGTAACTTGAGCAAAACCATGGGCCGCTGAAAGAGCCACCATCTATTAAGGGTACAATATTAAAACCTCATGAACCCCGAGTAATATCTAAGGAAGGAACCTTACCTCATTTGGGCAGGTAATAATCTTAGGAAATTTGTCGGGGGTCTCTCTCTGGCCTTTGACCATTGCCTCCAAAATGCCTGATAAAGTAAAAATCATAAGACTTAAGTGCACTCATAAAATTTGACGGTTTCTCACTCACTGGGATGGTCGGAACCCAGATTGACGAAGCAATGAGTTACCCCAGCTTCCCAAAGAGCTTCAAAGAAAGCGAAAGAGGCAGTGTACCTAGTAATTAATTGATGAGCACGGCCATAATTACTACCACCTGAGATCAAGGCTTACATGATGATAGATAGATAGATAGATAGATAGATAATAGACAGATAAAAGTTAGAAGTGAGTTGTGATGGCAATTGAATGATGAAATGTATATTAAGTTAAAACTGGCCTAAGGTTGCGGGGAATGGAGGCTTTTAAGTGTGATGCTCATAATAGTGGAACCGCGGGGCCGCGCATAACCGAGACATGCGGACTTTACGCTAGACTACCAAGACACATGATAACGTCCATCATCCTCCATGTTGTCACCTGCTTCCCCATTCCATACAGTTACAAGCGACCCAGATAGTGTACGAAACCTCTTTTGGAAAAGATAAAAAAAGACAATAGATCTCATCCAGTTCATACACAAATGCAATAACTACCAATGAGCAAAAGAAAATCAAATACCCAGCATACAATTCAAATAATTTCCGAATAGGACCAACCTTTTTCTTACCACTTGCCCTCTTCCTTGGTGCCAATGAAGAAACCCACCAACCAACTATCCTTTAACCATGAAATATAATAAAAAGTGAGACTAGAAAACTATTATCCTCCACTAGTCACCTAAATCCCCATATAATCACTAAAAATGCTACCCCCCAGCGATCCTATCATGAATCATTACAACCCGGAATATAAACCACTTCAGCTCTGTGCCCTACTCCCTGATGGTAGGAAAAGTTCGTTCTGTCTATAATAGTCGTGAGGTGCGCCACTTGGGCCACTAGGTTGAGGAGGCGGTGGCGCAGCATGGTTAGGAGCGGGCGGTTCATGTTGTTGCGTATAATAGCTTTGTGGAGGTCTCCCACCATTTGATGAAGTGTAGGCTTGGTAAGCCGAGCCACCTGCACCTGAGGGAGATGTCGACCCTAGAACTGGGTACGCGTGAGGGCCGCTATTATTTACGGCAGTTTCCGTATATATTGACGAGTTAGGTCCAGTTGACAAAGGTCGTTGTTGAGATGCGTATCCTTGATATCCAGCATATGGGGGTTGTCCGGGGGGTCCGGGGGGTTGGGATGGAGAGGGAACCCTCTCTTGACCTGAAATTCCCATAGGTTGTGGGTATCCACCGGCCTGTGGCGGTCTACTGTCGAGAGGTGAGTCGTAGATTGATGTTGCAAGCTCCTGCGGTTGCGTTTGTCCATCGACTGAGTGTCCGCTCGAGCCGGATGGCAAGTGATTAGGCTGTGGCCGTTGAGTTGGATCTTGTTGTCGGCCTGGGATTTGTGCCCCGGGTGGGGCTTGACCAACTACATAGAAAGGTGCATTACCCCCATGTGGTGGTGCAGGCTCATGGCCTTCAGCTGGGGGATAAAAGTGGTTACTTGTCCGCCGCCCGCCAGGGTAGGGAAGTCCGGATGGCTTTTGCTGTTGTGGAGGCGGAGAAAAGGCACCATGTTGAATTGAAGGAGATACTGATGGGTTCATCTGTGGGGCGGGTGTGTAATATCTACTGGGCTCTCCACTAGCAGATGGGTAAGCATCGCCTCCATAGTTATATGGTGCTTGTCCAGGTCTGCCATAATGTGAAGCAGATTGCGACATAGAGGTCTCAAGCAGAGATTCGTAATCCCGTCGCGCTTTAATAAATTTCTCATTTAATGCCATAAAATCATCTGATCAAAATGTATTAGCAATAATTAGCTATTCGATTAGAAAGGGTGGAGAGGGGCCTACCTTTCTTCTGCGAGTACTTCCCAATAAGCTCAATCAGCTTTGGGCGAATCGCCAATGTTTGGTGATAAAGCGTCTAATCTCTAGTCAGCATAAACTAAAAAGAAAGTCTACAGCCATCCTTCCTGACATACGGTAATCTCTTCGTTTTCTTGTACATTCGATTCCACATTCGAGGTGCTCAACAGTGCCAGAAGTTTCTCCACATTCTTAATCTCAGCAAAGACCTCGGCCTCCATTTGCGCCTCCTTCATAACCTCTTCTTGGGTAGGATCTGTCAACTTCTCCACATAATTCAACGGGAAAATTCCTGTCTGGCCCCTCAAAGATCCCTTCCACCAATCCTTATATACTGACTCGAGCACGGCAATAATATCCCCTTTCCTAAAC
The DNA here is from genome assembly GCA_033030345.1 of Verpa bohemica. Lineage (NCBI taxonomy): Eukaryota > Fungi > Ascomycota > Pezizomycetes > Pezizales > Morchellaceae > Verpa > Verpa bohemica. Next base: position 1,352,356 of record JAUFSE010000003.1, read on the forward strand.
GCAAGCTCTCCATTTTCGGTCGGAACGAAGTCGAAAAGTGCGCGAACTCGGGAAACCGTCGCAGCTGTTGTGTGCGGTGCCTCCGATGGACCGGCTGGAACATGTGATTGCTGACCTGCTGGATTAGAACCCGAGGTTTTTTGTGGCGCCTTAGAGCTTGAGGCCTGGCCAGCTTGCGGTCTGTCTTTAAGAGATATTGCCAAGGCCATCTGAAGCTCTTCTTCCTCCTTCTGCCTGTCAACATCTGTGATCTCTCTTTTGTGTGGCTTAGATGGAGGCTGTAGGTTGGGGTCTATTAAAGAATGCCTGTTAGTTACTCCTAATGCAAACCCTCGAATATCTTACTCACTTTGAGATTTTAATTTATTATAAGCGCCTTCCATTATACCAAGGTCTGGTTCCTTAGAAAACATCTCTGACCATTCGGCCATCCGCTCCAGTATCTTTGCTTTCACAGCTGAGTGGGTGTTCTAGGAATAATCAGCTACCACAATTCGAGATAAAAAGATGAAAAGGTAATAAACCCTATCACTAGCAAGTCGTAGCATAGCGTCCGTAAAAGACCGTGAAGCAAGCTCCCGGTGCATCTTTGGGCCACAGTTTTGCGAAAAAGCATTTGCAAGCTAGAAATAAAACTATATTAGTCTATTACTCTTCTAGCTTAATTTGTTATTTTTGGACCTGAGAACTCACTTCGAGTGTGTAAACCTGTACATTGGCGTTCCGGTGAGCTAGCCGCTTTATCAGTGCTGCGACAGCGTTTTTAGGACTTTCCACCAGATGAACAATTAGTTTCTACTGTACCATCAAAACCGGATAATTCCGGCGGTGGACTAATAGGATAAAGCCTCACCCGTTTTCTGGAGATTCATTAATCTTTTCCCATGCGTCCATCATATACTCCCAATTTTCTGAAGTCAGATTCTCGTCCGTCGCCTTCGCTAGAAAGCACAAAGATCGTCGGTCAGCGATTAATCCTGTTTTCCCACGGGGGGCAAAAAGCATAACTCCTTCTAAGGTCTCAAGAGAACATACCGATGACATCCTCGAATACATTTTGCTGCTGTCGAAACATATTACTCAACGCAGCGTTAGGAACTCCTCCGGTAGTAGACGTATTTGCGAAGATGACGAGAACCTAGTTGTTTGGTCGATATTCTCAAGTAGGACGGTAGTTGTGAGTGTTGTTTCAGTAACTAAGGAGAGTAGAGGGGAACAGAATAGGAGCAGGTGGTGGGATTATCTAAGTTGGAAAACAGATGAAGAGGAAGAGGGCGGGAGGGGCGGGATGTCATACAAACGGTGACCAGGAAGGTTATCGACATGCGTAATGCCCAGGCGCCTCGTACAGTGTGGCTGTGGAGGCAACAGTTAGGCAAGCCGCCCACCGGCGGGGTCAAACCTGACCTACTTTACGCACGCGGCTCTCTCATCAGCAACGACGCGTATATAGGAAATTGCGTAAACCCCACAAATATTTATGTACTTTGTATTCTATGTTTCACCGCCACTTTCTTAGCTGCCTTAGGCAATGAACTGAGGAAAATCATTTTAATAAGAACCCTACTCTCCCGAAAATAGCAGACTAATCATTACTACACCAAGTCATACCCACCTTTGGATATTTCTCCAGCCACCACTTTTTTTTTCAAATAAAACTTGAACCCCACAAATGTTTCCATCCCAAAAATTTCAACAAAACCCCATTCAGATACCAAGAAAATTTAACTAAAGTAATCATGAAGGGAATATAGTAAGAGGGAAAATCTGTACCGACCGCCACTCAAGCAGAAAAGAGACAAACGTAAATCCACCTAAACAGGGCTCGTCAACGAAAGAAAAGAAATAAGTGCTACCGTGTCGACCAAATCAGAAAATACATTATCCCATCCCACGAATCTCTATAAAACCAAGCAGCTTCAAACGCATTGTGACACGCATATTGACTTTTTCCCTCTTTCCCCCCCTCCAACTTATCATTCCCAAATATGCCTTCAACTACTGCGAACCTTGGGGGGATTCTGTACATCCTCATCCCCTCTGTCGTTCTTGTGCCCTAGCCTTCCGCGCCTCTTTTACTAAAGGTGCTAAGCTCGATAGTGGGTCTGCATTTTGAAGGAATGCGTGCTATGTAATTTTCAGCATATGAAATATATCATGATACAAAACAGTTGGAATCATACCTGAAGTAGTTCACCTGCTGACAGTCTCTTATCTGGACTAACTTCCAAGGCTTTATTCAAGAAATCCTTGAGTTGCATTGATAGTTGATCTGGTTCCTTCAGTCGCGGTGTTCCATTTGTGGCAATCAAATACAAGGCACGAAGTGGCGACTCTGTCAGGTAGGGCGGCTCTCCTTCAATCATCTCTATTGCCATAATCCCCAAGCTCCAGATATCGACCTTTCTTCCATATTCTTTTCTTGTTACCACTTCAGGCGCCATCCAGTATGGCGTCCCTACCATAGTAGTTCTTTTCATCATCGCCTCGTTAATTTGCGCGCAAAATCCAAAATCAGCTACTATTGGTTAGTTTTGCCTAAGACATGTCTAATGTTTTGCGCGAACTTACTCAGTTTAATGTGACCTTCGAGTGATAATAAAATATTATCAGATTTAATATCTCTGTGGATGACACCCTTTGAATGCAAATGCTGTAGGCCTTGGAGAGTCTAAAAGCAGTTAGTTTAAAATTCCTCTAAGTTTAAACCTTTAGTAATGACAGAACTGACCTCTCTACAGACAGCTGCAATCTGACCCTCAGTCATGATATTAAAAGTAACAACATCCGTTAAGCTTCCCCCCTCCATGTATTCCATTACGACCCACAAGTCTCCCCTATGAAGGAAACTATCTATAAAGTTTACAATGTTTTTGTGCTTACTATCCTTCATAACCAGAATTTCGTTAATGATTAAATCCTTCTTGGGTTGTTGTTCCAGGTTCATTTGTTTGATAGCCACAGACCGGTTTGATCCGACCTCATAAGCTGTATACACGCCTCCAGAAGCCCCTTGTCCAATCTTGTTCAAACTGCGATAAAGCTTTGTAGGATCGGAATTTGTACAAATAGCGTTCAATCGAGTCACGATATCAATATTGCTACTAGGCTGTTTCCGATTATGACGTCGCTGTACCGGCACTGGTCCCACATTGCCTCCTTGAGTTTGATGGTGATTTTGAGAGTGGCTATGGCTAAGTTGCCGCTGATTTGTAGTTGCACGTTGAGGTTCAACGTATTCAGGATGCGGTGGTCCATGGATCTGCGATGGATGGTGTTGTTGAAAATGAGATTGTTGTAGGACAGGTGATTTCTTGGTTTTTGTCGCACCAAAAGCACCATTAGATTGATGGGCCCTGTATGGATCCGTAGCTCTAGGAGGTGATTCATCCCTAGGAACCCGGGGACTTTGATGTATTATGGGAGAGTTAGTGTTTGGTGCCGACATATAATCATATTCGTCATGCGGCTGATATGTGTCTTGCTGCAATTGCTCAACTGGCGACTGCGCATAAGTTACCTGTTGCTGCTGTGGTGCCGGTGGTGCCGGTGGTGCCGGTGGCCTTGCTTGTATATTGTAAGAGTTTACTTGGCTTATTTCCCGAGGTGGTGAAGCAGGAGGTCGAGGTGCTGGACGAGTGGGAATAATTGAGCTTGTTTCTCGTGGGAGTGCAGGCGATAGTGGTCCCACAGCGCGAGACTTCTGGCCCTGGGGAATTGGTGGGGGTGCCCGAGGGTTCTCAAAACTATGTTCATGATTCGGCGGGAATCGAGGACTTATAGGAGGGCTCATCAAGGGTGGGCTGACCATTGGAGCTTGCACAGGGGTCGGAGGCCCAAAATGCGGAGGCTGCGTCTCATTTTCGTGCTGCTGTTGGGGGATCTTCTTCCAAACTCCATCATCGCCTTTACCACCTCTAACATCACTATAGAATGCGACAATATCCATGACAGCCTGAGGATTCTGTTCCTGTTCCTTTTTTGTTATCCCACTCTCTTGCAATAGTCGCTGCCATTCTTTGGGTAATCCCTGTGTAATGAGGAAGCTGTGAGCCTGGTGTCCATATATACCAGAGGCAAAAGGGTAAAACGGGAGACTAATGGTTTGCATACGGTAAACTCCCCCGTGACAAAATTGAACCCCACGTGCGTCACATGAACTGGGTTTGTCGGGCTAGAGATTTCCACTCTTCTTGGTGACCCGAGCATGCTGTTCATAAACTTTGAAAACCCGGTCCTTGACTTCGCACTCGGTAATGGTAGTTGTTGCTTTATTACTTCATCCGAATTCCTCTTGGGACTCATTGTTCCTGAGCTGGTGTAAGCTTTGGGGGGGCTTGGTGGAGGACCCCCCTTCTCACCCATAGTAAAGCTATTCGACTGCCGTAGCTGAGGCCGCGCTGTTGTTGTAGTCATTTCCGTAATAGAGTGCACAAGTGGAGGTGGAGGCGCTCGCCGGAAAGTGTTTCGTTTGTTGGAGTCGAGGGATGAACCTCCAGATGTTGACTCTTCGGACAGCCTTTCGGATACTGGGCGCGAGTTGATCCCGAAATTATTAAACTGCTGTGTCGGTATGTCGCTTAGATGTCGAAAGCCTTCTTGTTGGAGTAGAGGTGAGGAGTTTTTTGTTTGCTCTATGGAGGAGTTTGAAGAGGAGAAAACCTGAGGATTAGGAGATGTGGGTGTGCGGTGATGTGATTTTCCATGTGTAGATCTAGGAAATACTGGTGCGGAGGGGGTCCTCTGGATCGAGCCCGAGGACCAAGACTTCGCGGAGGAACTCCCTTGTGATACAGAGTGCGGCAACGCCCCAGTTTTGACGGGAGGGTTTTTCGTGAGACGTCGACCGTGAGGTTTGTCCCCCGACGAGTGGGATGAGGCGCTTGCCGAGTGCATGGCTAGTTCGAATGACAGGACCAACGAGAGCTCAGAACGACCCCAGCGATGATATTACGGGGGGGTTTTTTTTGACTGATAGACCTAGCTAGATGCTTGTATGGAATTATGTGAGGGAAGTTGGGTTCGTAACGGAATAAATTGCGAGTGGGTAGGAAAAGAGAGGTGAGAGAGGGAGGGGGGGAGCCTTGGGCAAGCAGGGAGGGTGCGCTGGTGGAGGAAGGCCGGTATGTATGTAATAGATGGTATGTATGGGTATGGCTAGGTGAGTGTACATGTACTTAGTTGGTGATGGGATTATTTGGAGGGGGGGGTGGGATGGGAAGCAGCAGGAGCACCAGGTGAGACCGCGAGGTGATTGACTGGTGAGAATTGAGAGTAGACTATTATCTGGGACTATGGACTAGGAGTCTCACCCTTGGGATGAGTTTTGGCTGAACTGGGATCAATGCGATAGAGAAATTGGAGGATGACGGCTTCTCTTCTCGCGACAGATTTGTTTTTGAGGCACGCTGTGGCCGCGGTTTAGGAGATGAAGGATCTATGAAAGATGACTGCAAAGTTCCTTAATTCTTTCCTTATTCCCTACCTTTTGTTTCTCCATTTTATTTTAATATACTATACTTTAAAGTTTTTTTAATTTCACCCTGTTTCCTCTCACTTTGTTTACCCTTTCCCAATTTATGTTCGTTTCCTTCTTCTTCTTCTTGTTCTTGTTCTTGTTCTTGTTCTTGTTCTTCTTCTAGGGTTTCTCTCTCCTCATCCCCCTCTCATCCCCTCATCCTCTCTCCTCTAAAAATAACACTTGCTCTTTATTTTCAAGACAGCAAAGCAGGAATTTAACAGGCCTATCATTGCTGTCATCGATTGGGTGGTATAGTTACCTTACTTTAGAACCCAACTAAACTCAGGTACAGGAATTGTCGCATAGCTACAGTGAAAGGGGTCCTCAATATCAACTACCACACTCACACACCACCACCAATCCTGGATTATTCCCTCGAGTAATAACTATCGCTGCAAGACCATTGGAAAGCTAGGGCGCTGCGGGTAGAAAGACCAGAGCTGTAAGACGACCGCGGGGGGTACCGTTTTGGTGTTAAGTCGAAACAAGCGGGAAAACGGATAGCAATACCTGTGAAAACACATCTTACACGTCAAGCAGGCTGGCTACATAAGATCCGCAAAGCTATCTATAACGATTACAAATTTACCAAGTAATGGCAAATTGACCTTCTTATTATGTGCTGCATTGAGTACCTGTTCCCCGGGACAGCCCCGAGATTTCTGTAGCATTGAATGCCTACGTAGTTACGTACTACTGCTGCTGCTGTCGATAAAGTGCCGAAGCTATTAGTCCCCTTACAAACAAAGATGTACAACACTTACAACAATACCAGATGAGGGAAAACGAAGCACACGTGTATAGTTGAGAGCTGAATACTTTAAAACTCGAGACATTCTTGACCAGCAAACACGCCAAGTCTCTCATAATGTGTATAATATAGTACATACCTGTAGGGTTGCTGTTTAGGTGGGATACAAACTTAGAACAACCGAGCATTCTTTCTTTGGAATATCCCGGCTGCCTGGGATAGGGTGCAAAGTGTTCCAACTTCCAACCTTCTAGCATGCCAAAGCCCATGTACCTACATGACGCTCTACTCTACTCTACTTTAAAGCACAAGTGCCTAATATCTGGATTATCATTCTTTCATAGGCAGTGAGTGGGGATTACAATAAACACCCCCCCCCCCACATCATTATAATAAATATCACATTGGAGGGCCCCGCACCTGACTCTTCGTTTATCGGGGCGCCTCCCTCTTTATCGTTGTCAGCCTTCGCTTGACGCCGGTCTTGTGTAATGAGCTTATTCTTGCTTGTGATCCTAGGCTTGTCTAGATGGCTGGATGGATGGATGGATGGCGGTTGATGACAGAAGATGGACAGGAGGGGGGGCTATACTTTTGTTGGTCTATACAAATCAGTTGGTGGCCACACACATTGATTGTGCGTAGGAGGTTTTGTGTGTAGTTATGACAGCTCTCCCGACTAGGTTGCGTGATAGCGCGTACCAATACTTTGTCTACGGCTAATGACTGTAGTGAAAGAAATAGGACGCGCCGAACACGCGTCTTTCCTTTAAAAATCCTTCCCTGTTCAACCACCAACCGATGCCCGATGACAGCTGAAAACCCTCATCGCTCAAGTCTCCGATAAATTCTATCCTGCGGCCCGTTGTATCGGGAGTGGAGAAGGAGTTGCAAGGGCACCCCGAATCTTATCTTATCCTTGGCAGCACATAGAGCAACGTCACGTTATACTACTACATAGATACATAACTTTTAACGGTGCAGAAGCACATACAGCCTGACTCGTATTCTTTTATCTGTTTGCTGTTCTACAAATATCGAATGTGTGTTTTCCTTCTACAATAGATTCCCACACTCACACAAACGAATACGAGACTTAGTATGCCTAACTCACATCACAAGGTGTCACTCGAACGCATGGATAGATTAGCAACGAAAAGAACAGCCTCGGTTCTGGATTCCTGTTGTTTCGTAGCCTAGGTGCGTCCAGGCCAGGTGTTTGAAGTGTGTGTCTGATCCTTGCTCGTTTGTTGGGTCTTCAGGATTTTGCTGGTTCTAACACCTACAGCTTGTCATCTCCCCAGATATTGGCGCGATGAAACCAGAAAAAACGAGGTTATAAATGGCGATATCGAAAAATATTTACAGAGTGAATAAAAAATGACCACTCGTGTCCCTTTGGGCTCATTCAAGGTTAATATTGTACCTTGGGATTAGTTGTTTAGGTGTATCGAATTGCAACACAACTTCCTATAGGTGACGATTTAAATTCGAACCAGATTATAGTTAACGCTCTGTGCTTTTTACAAGACCAGCGTCTTGATAATCTAGTGGAATAGTACCGAGCACACACCAAACCCTGTGTGTTCTTACGCCACAACAGTTGCACTCAGTGCCGGGGAGTCTTGGCGGAGCGGGGCAAACTAAATATTGCGGTTAGCGAGATTTCTACTAGACAGGGATTAGCTCTAGGCCGTTCCAAAGCTTAGCATCCCCGAGAAGGAACTTTTTTGCTTGATAGTCCCCCTCTTCCAGAAAAGCCCTCAAAACCTCAAACTTGATATCACTACTAAAAAGAGCGATCGGTTTGTCTACTCTAGGCATCGCAAGGAAGTCTATAGTAAATATGTAGTGGAATATCACTTTTCTTTTATAAAAAGACTAATTTGCTCTATTGGGAAAAAGAAGAATCAGTCAACATTCCCGCCCCGGCCCAAGGTCATAAATTGCTTTAAAAGCAAAACTTAAGCAGAGGTTATCAATTAAGCCCTTGTCAGTGTACCTCTACCTATCATCAAGTCTAGCTTTAGTAGCTCTGGCCTTCAATGGCCATAAGAAAGGATCTCAGGATCCTATCAGATTTTCTGTGGTCAATTTTGCGGTTTACAGGTAATTTATTCTTTATCCCTTAGAGCTCTTTTAAGAAATTATATACTAAATAAAACTACAGAATTTCCTTTGGGCAACCTATTGTTTTGAGTGAGACATAGTCTTCTCTATTTTCTAGGAATAGGGGGAATGAGATTAACTAGTGGTTTCGCTATAAAGTTCTAGCTATTAGCTTGGGATTTGTTGGTACTGGAACCCATGATCAGAGACAAATATGTATCCTATCAATATTAGATATATATCATGTAGATATTAAGATTTTTGTTGTGAAAGGGAATCCTGACGGCCGAATCCCCTCAAATGGGTGCATACACAATACCCTTTAAAACTAAGAAGAACCACGCTCAAGAGGATCTAAATAGCAGCTCAAAAATCGAAGTAGGCAACTAGATAGGTAGACGTTGCGTCAAGCCTTGTTCTCAATAGTTTACTAGCTCTGGCCTAGCTAGGATTCATGGGTCAACCTACGGTCTAATTCTTTCGCAAAATAGTAAACCAATAAATCTACATCGCACTTAGATAGGTTGATTGGTCATAATGAATAGAAGAATTGCAGCCGCATGCCCTTTGTTTCTATGTAATAGAACTAAACTTGACCAACGTATTAAGCTACTCGGGCGAGACCTCTCAGTAAGGGTAACAATGGGAGGCAGCGGTTCTATATCCTAAGACACAGTTTATATAAGTTTTTATGCCTAATTTCCCATTATTACTAATGACTTTAAGCTTGCCATGGAGCCATGCCAGAAATGAGCACGCGTTGATGTACACGCACGCACGTGACCTAGACTTGAGTGCGTCAGGGTCTTATGTGGTGGCTTGGCATACTAGGGTCCAGCCACATCTTGCTCAACGTCAGCGCTTCCTTGTTTCCTCTCTTGTAACCCTCCAGACTCCCATCTTTTACAGCAAATATGTCCGAAGCTTACGAACGAGAAAGGTATATATTCTTTTTTTATATGATTATTTTTAATTACGATAGCAACTTTAGGCCCGCTAACGCCACTCTAACACTTACAGACAAAACAACTCCCGCCTCGACGAGCTGGCCTCTAAGGTAACTTCTTTACGAGATGTTACTATCAATATCTACGATAACGCCAGGGACCAACACATTATCGATGATTCTGTACATTCCATACTCCTTTGATTGTAGAGGCAAGCTAGTTACTAACAACATAGTCAGAATGACTTGTTTCAAAACTTCGGTACCAGCCTAAAGCAGTCTGCAGGCAGAATTACACGGATGGCATCGAGCGGAACAAAGACACAGACACTCCGAATGGCAGCTATTGCTACTGGTGCAATTGTTTTGTTGTACCTAGTATGGGGGTGGGTTTTTTGAGATGAGATCGTGGTAGGCTGGATTGGATAGGAGTTAAAGGATTACGAGTGATAGGGCGGAAGCATTAAATGGGGCCCGTACTGCAGTAAACGAGCCCTAGAGCAGTGTTACAGTAATATTGAGGGTTTTCATAAAGATTCTCGAGTAGATCTCGCCCTAAAGCTGAGATGATACCTCTATATTTGCATTTAAGGTGTTCACGAAACATGGAGTCTATCATCTTTAGTTATATTTTATATCTATTTTTTCCTTTCATATATAGTATATAAGTCTATCTTCATAATATCACAGCAAAAGTGCTGTTTTTGTGGGGTTTTGTTATTGGTGGCCATTCTCTGTCTTTTTCGTCTCCTCTGTTTGACACCACTTGTCACTCGGTTCGTGTTTATAATAGGCAACCAGATATTCTCGTTTGCTTGAAAGTGAATTTTCTTCGTAGATACTACAGCTGTTTCTATTTAGTTGTCTTTGTAATGATGATTTTATTCTGATATTTAGTTTTTCTGTTTCGGAAGATGATAGCTATGCCCCCGCTAGATCACGCCCCGCAACAAACTCCATTTCGAGAAAAAACGCTCTCCCTAACTACATAATTCACCACCAATCTATCTCTGAACCCCCCTTCCACCACCAATATCTACCCTAAAGTTAGCGCTACCTTATAAAAACATTCCCTCGTGAAATGACTTACCCTGTCCCAACCTGTAGCTCCCAATCTTATCCCAGTCGATCTTTTGCCTTGTAATTGGCAACTGCCTTCTCAGACTTTTGAAGGCCCCTTCACTTAGCGCACCAAAAGCCCTATTTAACTCCTCTTGGTATTTCTTCTCTGTCCCCGCAATTGCCCTGACAATCTCCGATGCGGATCCAGAGTTAAGAGAAATCTGCACTGGCTTTGTAGTTAAGAGACGTACATTGCCATCTTCGTAGTAGTGGACATCAACTTGGATGTTTCCGGTGAGTTCAGAGGTCGAGGGGGTGAATATGTAGTTTGAGCGCCAGCGGCCGTTCCAGTAGTTTGAAGGGCTATACTTGTTGCCGACTATGACAATGGCAACGGTAGAATCATCATCGATGGGATAGACGCCGAATGCGGGGAGGGAGGGGTAGTGTTCTTTTACGTGGGGCTCTACATCGCGGAGGAGAGATTTTCTATTTAGGGATATATTAGTCTTCCCCCCTCTTATAGTTGGTATTATTCAATGGAATATAGTAGTGGGATACATCAGATCAGCATTATGAGACTCGAGAACATAAGATTGGACATTCGAAGCTTCCTGTTATCCATAAGAAACCATTAGCAACACACCCGCCTCCAATAATTCTTGGTATTGTATACCTGTTTCGTATGGTCGAACTCAAAAGAGCTCTGGCTTCCGACATCGAAGAACCTTCCATCTGGTAACTCGTTGTACTCGCTGACGATAACCTATCTTCATTAAACACACATCCACCTCTACCAAAGAAAGCATGGTAATAGCAAATTTACCTGCTGACTTCCACCAGGTAGTTTCGTAGACACAAGTTGCTCCTTATTATATCTCTCTACCGCAGGTCCGATAGCATCGAGAACATCCTTATCGTCGCCTACGAGGGCCTTGACATCTAATCAAAATTAGCCAGTTATTTCTAGATCTCTCCTAGCATTGTGGTACGTAAGTACCTGTAATCACATCTTGAAGCTATTTCCCATGGCAAGATTAGTTTTCGGCACATCCCATAGTATGGTAGTTGGTTTGCGGATTTACCTCTCCCGGTGGAGCATCTAAGATAAAACTTGAGGTTGTTTCGACCGTCTCTGCAACTGACATTGTAGGTTTCGTAAAGGGATGATGGAGGACGGAAGTGGTGGAAGTGGTGGAGGGAGGAGGGGGGTGAAGCTTAGGGGGGGTACTTTTTTGGTGAGGGGGGTGGTAGATACTTAATTAGTCTAGAGCCCCACTATGTGTGCCTTGGCAACAACACAACGAACAGCTGCTGATCCCTTTACTTGCTTTGTATTATGTAAATAAAGCACTTTATAGAAGGGTTATATTTAAATATTGTAATAGATAATTATGTACTTAGAAATAAAATACTGTGTAGTAAACCGCCACTAATAATACGCCCACATCTTTCTAAGCTGATACAAAAGCTCAACTCCAACTATTGCGTCTCGCTCTCGATATTCAAATCACTATACCCATAACTCGAATACTGCGATAGTGGTGGTGGCATTGGGAATGTCTCCATCAACTCACTCGGAAGTAACTGGCTCCTAGTAATAGCTCTAGAATCGTCATCGTCGTTGTTCTCACCAATGTTAAATTCTTTTTCTTTCTGGTCATCATCAACCATAGTTGGGTCCGGTCCGGGTAGTGTTGGAGAAGGCGGTATATCTTCAATATTATGCTCGTTTCTCGTTTCCCTTAACTCCATAGTTGGTATTATCGTTTCCGGTAGGGATTGTGACGATTCCACTTCATCTAGATCAACGTCTTTCATATCTTTCATAACTAGATTTGATTTTCCTGGTAAAAACTGTGAAGGGCCCCAGTCATCCTCCTTGACCACAAAGTTTGGCACATTAACAATCTCCGGTGCAATCCACTGAGATATCTCTCGCTCATCCCCTCCACTAGCAGGGTTCGACTCGTTGGCAGTACCCAGCGCAATCCATTGCGAGGGCTCTCCCTCATTATTTCCTTCTGAGTCTTCCGTTGCAGCTCTCGGAACCCATTGTGAGCTCATCAGTAACTCTGGAGATTCATGTCGGTAAGTTCCTCCGTTTTTCCAAAAGCTCGAAGGAAATTGTTGAGTTCTGTACGCGTCGTATTGGGGAATCTCATCCACGTCATTCTCAGTTTCGGGATCTTCTTCACTTGTTGTGTCTTCCTCCGTTAAAGAGATCGAAACCTCCCCAGCCTTGAGTATAGATCTCGAATCTCCGCTCATGGGTAGAGCTATGTTCTCTTCATCTTTGAGTTCGGGGGTATCGTTACAGAGTTCAGGAGGCTCCTGATAGGCCATGATACGGGATGATTCCTGAGCATATCTATGGCCGTTAATATGAGTTGCGTTCTGAGATTCGAGGGCGTCATTAATATCAAGGTCTTCAAAGGGCGAGTCGCTCTTGGGGGAAAGGTCGGCATGGAAGGGTTTTTGATCTCTTATGGAACTAATTACAAATTCCTGTGATCTCGGGAATGCGAAGGTAGAGGTGGTAGTGGCCCCCTGAGTTCGTGAGAGAATCTTGGTTTTCTGGGCCTGTGCGTTTTGAGTGTACTGTGTAGGAAGTGTGGCATCTTGTGTATCTTCGAGGTCCCACCACTGACTACTATTGATGATTCTATCTTTATCACAGGCCATCCTTCCATCTAACCCCTCAATTCCTGCAGAAGTACCTTTCTTGGCTTCCTGGCCCTTTTCCTTATCGTACTTCACTTCTCGTAGTCTTTTCGGACTCGACGCAAATAATGATCGACCTATCTGCTTTGAAGTTTGGCTATAATATCCACCCACCATTTCTGCTTCTTCTACCTGTAGAGTCATCGGCGACTTGCTCAGTCTTGTTGTTGGTGAATCTTGGTTGCACAACCTGTATTCCTGTTGACTCTGATACGGCGTAAACGGTGTAGTCGGTGGGGACTTGGAATCTGGTACTTCAGCTACCCTCCGCCTCTTCGGTGTCACTGGCACTGACGGGGGTGGCATCGTAACCATAGAGCTTATAGGTATCTGTAATTCCTCGTCCGTTGGTGGTGATGATAGCGGGGATGAATATTCAACCTCCCTATCACCGAAAGCGTCATGGTCATTGAGTTCAGGGGATTGCGTATTTTGGGCAAACTGTGTCTCAGGTACCTCTACGCCTGGGGACAGATGCTTTCGGCGTTTTCGAGGCGGTGTTTTTAGAGAGTCGCCTTCTATTCCCCTATCTGTGTTTTTAGAGGTATTGCCGAAGCCGAAAGAGGCGAGATCAGCCTGTTTAAGCACGCTATTGCAGGAGTTTGATGCCTTTTGCCTGACTGATTTTAGGTTTTCATTTGGACCAATAAGACGAGCTTGTCTGAGGGATTGATGGGGGGTAGCGGCTATGGTGACTTTTAAGGTTTTTCCTTTGGTCATGGCTGATGTCGATAAGGTGGGCTTTGATAGATAGAGAGAGTGCCCATGTATGAAAGCTGGAGAAAGGGAATAAGTGGGGTATAGTTTCTTTGATAGAGCTGAATGTAAGTGGAAGAGAGAGAGAATTGGTATTGGACTAGAAGTATGTGCTGTATGGGGGAGTCACGCCCCTCTAGAAGACGCGCTTCAACCACTTTTCTTTCCTAAAGTGGAAACTAGATTAAAACAAGGACGCGCTGACTCAACTGCCACACTTTGGATTCCGAAATTCCTTTTTACTTGATGTCAATGCACGATGTGAATAGTATGAATAGATATAGCTAAATAGTGGGCCATGAAGGGCCAGCTATGGTACATGTAGTAGTAAAACCGTGCGATTCTACAAAAAACCATAGGATGTATGGGAACTCATAATGTCAGAATTAGAGGGTAGTGGCTCTAATGACGGCATTCATATAACTTTTATATACTATACTATAAAAAGTTCTACACAGATTTATAGCTTAGGAGGTCACGTCTTACATTCCCTTGAATATTTTAGGACTACAAATATTAGGTCATTATCTCGATTAAGAACGATTGCATTAGAGTTTTTTGTTTGTATTATTTCGTACGTATGTTTCTGCCTGCGATATAAGTTTAGGAACTACGCGTAGTGACATAGATAAACCAAAATGACGACGTAATTTCCTATTTAAAAAAATGTAGGTATGTACATGTATTTATCCTCAAGTCTTCCATATTACACTATCAATCTCAGTACTTCTGCTAGCTTGGTAACCTAGAAGGTTATCACCTCAAAGATCGAGGGAGAGATGGGGGGAGGATACATATGAGGGATATGAGGAGAAAGCGAAAAGACATTCAAGGTAGAATACACTCAAACACGAAAGATACGGGAAAGAAGGGTTTTCTAATCAATATAATGCCCTACAAATCCACAAGCCGAAACTAACATAAAACAACAGAACAAAAATAAATTATCTCTCTCAACCTTACCTACTAGACTCAGCAAGATCACAACTACTACATTCAATGGAATTCTCAAAATTCCATAAATTGCAGCCCTATTGCTGTTTTCTACGATCCTCCCTTTTAACATTCCCATTACTGGGAAGTAGATACCCACGCACGCCTCAAATATACAAAATGCATAAAACACGATGTACTCATTCTTTGAATATACTGTTGTGAATAGAGCACCAGCGCTAGTAGCAAATACCCATAAAAGTAACCGGGAGTCGTTTATTAAGGTTCCAGCAAGCTCACTGAAGATATAGGAACCGAGCATCATAGAAACCATGAAGTTGGCAAAAATTATACCGTACGGGAGGGTTGGGGAGTCAGGGGAGGTAGCGGCCTGGAGAAAGGGGGTCCAGAGGAATACAAAGATGTACATCGAGGCTTCTTGACAGCATGATGCAACTCCAAGGGAGAGGATACGTTTATCTAAGATCCGATTATTATTATTTTAGTAGTTGTGAGCTTTTGATACGGTGAAAGACACTCACTCACCACTGAAAACGACCGAAAGGGCATTTTGGGGGGCAGTCCCATTCCTGGAAGTGCTCTGTCTTGAACCATAATTCTCGTTCTGCCAACTCAGGTGTGTTAATTGCTAGTCGCTTAAATACTCATCTCACGAGGCCGATGAAGGAAGATAAAAAACCCACCCAAGTCATCCAAATCGCTACAAACGCAATTCCCAACAACACACATGAAGCCATAAATGGACTTACTCTTGTACCTGTCATGTTAACCAACCATTCGGATGACACGCCTGCTGTGATAGCAACAATTGAATTTGTCGCTGTTAAAACCCCGAAAAAATGACTAAGTGCACCTCTACCGTATGCTCGGGCAAGTCCACGGTCATGAAACTCTGTCACCATCCATGACTCGAAGCAGCTATACAAGATAGACGTGGATACGCCTCCCAAAAACCTCCCACCATATAGAAATGGTTTTGTTTTAAATAGGGTCGAAAGGCAGGATAAGGTGTAAGCTACACAGTAGGCGAGACACAGAAATCTCCTTCCCAGTCTGCTTGGTGAGCTGTTAGTCTGGTGTTTCTTAGATAGGTCAAATAAAGGTATATTCTAGTCATGGCTGACCTATCCGCTAAGCTGCCAACAAAGTACGCGCTTACGGCACCTGATAGGAACCCGGTCGTAAAAAATCTTGCGACAGTCTCCTCTGGAAACCCCATTTGGTCACGATATAATGCATAGATATGTGGCCCCTTTAAACATTTTCGGATAGTCAGTTTAACTATTCCCTAAGAGCCAGAGGTAACTTTAACACGGTTCATACCTGTAGCCAGTCCGCACCCATCGCAAGGGCATACACCACAAGATAAAGACGTGTGAATTTTGATGTCGCATCATTCAACGTGGCCACTCGAGCACTAGAATTCCCCACAGCTTTATTTGCACCACCACTACCGTTTAAGTACTGACGGAAGAAAAGAAAACCACACAATAATCCTAGCACTAGGAAGTTAATCGTATAGACGTCCATCGAAGTTCTGTTGTGGTGTTGTTACAAAGAAGTAAAAAGGTGAGGCACCGAGGACACTAGGGATACACCTCAGTAATTTATATCATTTAATTTATATCACAGAAGATTGAGTAAGGGCCTACATGTAATTACAATATCATAGCAATCCTTGTCTAGTTACTACATGTATATTTCGGTTGAACCCGGCAATCTTGCATTTACCAAGTCCGTGGCTGGCATCGGGTACTACAAGTCGTGTATTGAATAGAATAGTAGGCTAAGTATCTGTGGCATGTTCTTGGCGTGTATTCTAGAGCTGTACATACATTGGTCTTTACAAAATATACAAATGTAGTAATTTATCATCTAAAGATTTATTTTGTCTATAGATAAAAGCTACACTCCTTTTTAGCGTAGATCATTTATCGTATATATCGTGAACAGTAGTGGATACGGAAACCCAGATAATGGATAAGTACATGTAGCCATTTAGGATTCTAAAACGACTTTCTGTGATTGGCTTATCCTCTGTGTAGGTCTCTACAATACGCTTAAGTCATGTAACTAGGTGCATGATATAAAAAAAGCAATTATCCACCTCACGTTAGATTTTGGTAACAATGCAATTCTTCATCGTACAAGCCAGAATAAATTTGTTTGACCCACATGCAATTCACTGAATACACATGAAAAAAAAAATTTGAAAAAAGGAATAAACCACGCTTTTTTTTACATGGAGGAGTACAACAACGCCCATCATCTCTAAAATCCAAACATGATACACGTTTACAACTCATCGTGATCCTTTGGCTCTTCACCAGCACCACCAGCACCAGCATACACTATTCAAAAAAATGTTAGTTAACTATTTTCTTAAGATATCATCTCAGGGGATTAAATATAACTTACTCTTGCTTGTAATTGGATAAGCAACCTGGCTGAGCTTTTCCTTCTGCTCATCAAAGTCCTCAGTGGTAGCTGTGACAGCGTTTTCCTCAAGCCACTCGGTAGTCTCCTTAACGGCGGCGAGAAGGGTATCCTTATCGTCTTCATCGAGCTTGCCACCGAGACCTTCGTCGTCGTTGACTTGGTTCTTCAAGGAGAATGCATAGTTTTCAAGACCATTCCTGGCCTCAATTCTCTCTCTGTTGGCCTTATCTTCATCAGCGAACTTCTCGGCTTCAGCGACCATGCGGTCAATCTCTTCCTGACTTAAACGACCACGCTCATTTGTAATGGTGATACTCTCAGCCTTTCCGGTGCCCTTGTCCGAAGCGGAAACCTTGAGAATACCATTGGCATCGAGCTCGAAAGAGACTTCAATCTGGGGAACACCACGAGGAGCGGGGGGAATGCCAGTAAGCTCGAATTTGCCCAAAAGATTGTTGTCCTTGGTCATTGAACGTTCACCCTCGTAGACCTGGATCAAGACTACAGGCTGGTTATCGGCGGCAGTAGAGAAGATCTGTGACTTGCGGGTAGGGATGATAGTGTTACGGGTGATGAGCTTAGTCATGACACCACCAGTGGTTTCGATACCAAGAGTCAATGGGTTGACATCCATAAGAACGATATCATCAGTGCCCTCTTCTCCGGACAAGACACCACCCTGGACAGCGGCACCATAGGCAACAGCCTCATCAGGGTTGATACCCTTGGAAGCCTGCTTTCCACCAAAGTACTCCTCCAAGAGAGCCTGGACTTTCGGGATACGGGTAGATCCACCGACAAGTACAATGTCATCAACCTCATTCTTCTTAACTTTGGCGTCTTTAAGAACTTGTTCGACAGGCTTGAGAGTCTTCTTGAACAAATCAAGGTTAAGTTCTTCGAACTTGGCGCGGGTAAGAGTCTCGGAGAAGTCCTTGCCCTCATGGAAAGCTTCGATTTCGATACGGACGGACATCTGAGAAGAAAGCGTACGCTTGGCCTTCTCAACCTCACGCTTCAGCTTACCCATGGTCTTAAGATCCTTGGCAATCTCAACATTATGCTTCTTGTTGTAAAGTTTGGCCAAGTGCTGAATAACACGGTGGTCGAAATCTTCTCCTCCAAGATGAGTATCACCAGCAGTAGCCAAAACCTCAAAAACACCTTGATCAATAGATAAGAGAGAAACATCGAAAGTACCACCACCAAGGTCATAAACAATGATCTGGCGTTCACCACCCTGCTTATCAAGTCCATAGGCGATAGCGGCCGCAGTAGGTTCGTTAACGACACGGAGAACGTTAAGGCCAGCGATGGCACCAGCATCCTTGGTGGCCTGGCGCTGAGCATCGTTGAAGTAGGCGGGGACGGTAACGACGGCGTGGGTGACCTTCTTGGAGAGATATCCTTCGGCAATCTCCTTCATTTTTCCAAGAATCATCGCTGAGATCTCCTCAGGAGTAAAGACTCTGTCGGCACCGTTGACTTTAACCTCAACAACTGGGTTGCCGTTCTTATTGATGACATTGAATGGGAAATGCTTGATATCGGTCTGGACATCCTTATCATTGAACTTGCGTCCAATCAAACGCCTGTAGGAATTCTATTAATCTATGAAACTTATAGGTAGTTCTAATTTAAGAATAACTTACTTGACATCAAAGACAGTGTTGGTGGGGTTAGCCGCATATTGGTTCTTTGCGGCGTCACCAACCAAACGTTCATCATCTGTAAAAGCGACATATGAAGGAGTGATACGGTTTCCCTGGTCGTTAACCAAGATCTCAACACGGCCAGACTTCATTACACCAACACAACTAAGTCACAAAATATGTTAGTTTTGCATTGTGTTGAGGGTTTATTAAAATTAAGCCAAACTTACGAGTAAGTGGTTCCCAAATCGATACCAATAACAGTACCATAGTTTTCAGCTTCACTATCTGAAGCTGCCGATGCTGGTGAAAAAAATAGTAGAGGTGCGAGAAGAACGAAAAAGAGGTAGAGGACCGCGGTCCAGGCTACCGGTTTACCCTTATTACCGATCATAAGGGGCGACCGTTTATCAGAGAACGAAGGTCGTAAAATTATAAACCAGTCAAGGCTTTAATAGATCTGGTGAAATGTAAGGTTTCTGCTGTTGTATCGAATGCGTGATGGTTGGGGAAAGAAAAAGAATTGGGGTGGGAGAGAAGATGGATTCCTTTATAAAAGCTCTGGGAGAAAAAGCCACCTTTCGTAGTTGAGGACACTTTTCAAACTTACACGTTCGCTGAGCTTCCTGCCTGTGGCCGGTTTCCTAGAGGCTATGCTTAGTCACAGACGCCAAGCCTAACCTGCCCCCACTTCCCAGGATATCTCTGTGCCAAGTCAGGGGAAAGAACACGGTGGTAACTTAGGGCTAGTAGTGCAGTAAGTATGCATACCTTATGTGAACATCAACCGGAGTCACGGTGCGAGTTGTGGAACTTTCTAGTCTCCGATGACCATCTAAAAAACTCGATCTGTTTATGTTGCGCCACTTAGGTGACTGTACCGCCACACTCACGATTACCCTTGAAGTCAGATTTAGAGATACTTTTCCTCAATCCCACATAGATACCCAATATAGAGGCGTAGACGTTCAAGAAAAGCCATCTTTTATATGAGTTTCTCCTTATTCCTTATGATAAAAGTCCTGGGTTTAGTGAAATGCTTTGTAACTCTAAGTAAGTTATAGTTCTCAGTCATATATCGTCGTCTAAACGCCAAAACACGTCAAAACTACATAAGCTTCTCCGCGCCGCTACAGACCATACATTTAAGCTTCAAATTTTAAAGTTCTAGTAGGATAGATATACTAGTGAAGACTCCGTACCTAAAGTGAGAACCCTTAAATAAGACATGAGAGTAGTAATATAGGCTAGAAATATGGTGAATTTGGGTGATAAATGCCAAGACACATACAAAATCTTAGGTCTTGGCGCCGTTTTTGAGATCCGACCAACAGGAAACTCTAGAGTCTACATCATAATAAGCAGCCTTTT
This sequence comes from Verpa bohemica, assembly GCA_033030345.1. Lineage (NCBI taxonomy): Eukaryota > Fungi > Ascomycota > Pezizomycetes > Pezizales > Morchellaceae > Verpa > Verpa bohemica. The sequence continues at coordinate 1,372,641 of JAUFSE010000003.1, forward strand.
TTAATTCGTGTCCATAAAATGGTTTTCCTTATGATTAAATTTTATCATAGAGAATTACATGAAAACATCTTTAATGATGTTCTGGAAAAGGTGGTTATAATATGACTGTTTTGGAGCATTGTTGGCGGGGTTTCAGATTCGGATGATATGTACTTGGGGCGAAATCAAATATTGTCTCTCGCTCCGTTACAACGCCATACAAAACCTAACAATATTTAATTTCGCCACAAGTAGAACTGTAGATAGTAACTATCTGGATGTTATCACGATTTTTTTGTTATCGCGAAATATTTCTAAAGGATAGAAGGGGCTTGGTTCTAGTACGCATACATGTAGTTAAGAACTATCTGGTCCTACGCGTATAATGATAAATTTATCTCAGAGCATACGTGTTATTAAATGTGGCAGAAATACTATTATAGTAACTACTCTACAATCCCTGCAGCAACGGTTTGCCCACCACTTCGCAACACTACCTTGTAACCTGCCTCCAAAGGAATTGGGTTACCCATCAACTCTACCTTTATAGTTGCTAGGGATCCAGCAGTGATATGTCTTGGCTTCTTTTTCAGGACAGTACCACTTGCTTTATCTAATGTTGAAAATAGGTAAACAATTTTTCCGGGCGCGTGAAGTCGTCCTCTGTGGACATCTACCATCATGGGAGTGATGCCTTCGAATGCCAAAATTTTTATCGTGAATGAGCTTTGGGGAGTTATACGGTTTGATTGATCGCATATAACGTCTCCCTCCCTGTTCTATTTCAGTATAGAATCATGTAAATTCTCGGTATTGGACTCTTACCTTAGGTGTACCATATCAATATTGGATAAATGGATGACAACATTGTGGCCAGCAACTGCCCAATTCATGGGTTCTTCGTCTACCTCGATTGCTTTGATGGTCCCACTCTCACCACTAGGTATGGCTATTACGTTATCACCTACTTGGAGGCTTCCTGCCTCTATTCGTCCAGATATGGATACTGGATTCATGATTCCACCCCTGAAGACGTCAGAGATTGTTAGCCGCAGTGGCTTCTCGATCGCTCGTGTTAAGGGTTTCGTTTTCTCTATGGAGTAGAAGAATTAGATAGTTAGCATAACCTATTGCAAAAGGTCTAATCAAGCACAGTATCTTACCAAGTTCCTCCACTAAAGTTGGCCCCGAGTACCAGCGCATGAGACCAGCATTTGGTTTCTTTACAATGTTTCCACCTGTCAACCCACTGCAGGGTATAAAACTAATGTTCTTCGAAGCAAATCCAGCTTGTGTAAGGAATTGGGTCATCTGCTGCTCGATCTCTTTAAAACGCTCGTAAGACCACCCAACCGAATCAAGCTTGTTTACAACCACGATTATTCGTTGAACACCCATGCTCCTTACAAGTAATGTGTGTTCCTTCGTTTGCCCCTTCAAATGAAACCCGGATTCAAAGGCTCCTGTTGAAGAATCGATCACAAGCACTGCGAAGTCAGCCTGGGATGCGCCGGCAATCATATTTGGAATAAAGTCGCGATGGCCAGGAGCATCTAGAATTGTAAACCGAGCCCGTTCAGTTTCGAACTTATTTACGGCAATGTCCATTGTAACGCCTCTGTCAGGGGATTGGTGGTTAGCATTAAGTATACTTTTAAGACATAAAATTATGATACCTGCTTCGTTCTTCTTCTGTTTGGTCTAAGACCCAAGCAAGTGCGAAAGATGATCTTCCCATCTCCCCTGCTTCTTGCTTAAATTTTTCTATTGTTTTTTGGTCTACTACCCCAGTGTCTAAGAGCAATCTTCCCATTAAAGTACTCTTCCCAGCATCAACATGACCTAGAGCACATAAGCTATCTCAATACGGAAGGTTATGGATGATCTAACAAACCTATTACTACAAAGTTGGCATTCTCTTTTGCAGTAGAGTTCTTATATTCTTCAAGAACATTGATCTTTTTCAGTTGCTTCACAGGCGTATTATCGATATTGATTGCTTGTACTGCTGCTTCCACTTTCTCCATTGCCTTGGCATCTGCCATGGCTTTCGCATCATTCTTGGCTGTAGCCTTGCTATTCAAGCCTATAGGTGATATTTATATATTAGACTAGTTTAAAATACAAATTTTCAAGCCTGTAGGACAGAAAATTCACTACCTTTACTAGAACTCTGAGCTGTAATAACTACATCGTCCGGACTTGGTCCAGTAAACGCGCTCGTGGGAGCTCCTGGTAATGAGAACATACGACTGTTAGTTACCTCAATCTCATACACTGCTGTGAGTCTATCCCCAAACATGGATAATGCAAACTTCGATGGCCCAGCCCGCAAATCTAAAACGGGAACAGATTGTTCTAATTTCTGGTCAGGGATGAGCTGCTCTTTAGGCTCTCTGGTCGGTTGGTCAAGGCTTTGGCTAGGGTTATTTGGTGCAGGATTTAATATAGGGGTCAATATCGTAGAGCTTGAACTTTTGGGTAATTCTGTTGGCAAGATACCAAGGGCTGCCACTGCCGAGGTTGTCCGATCGGTGGGGGGAGGGGGGGAGGTTTGCTTTGGTGAGAGGCGTGATAATATAGATACTGCAGTGTTTTTTTCTTCGTCAGGTATTTTCTGCTGTTGCTTTTTTTGGGCTTCTGCCTTCTCTTTTCTGGCCTTTGCTAGAGCTGCAAGCTTCGAGGTCTTCCCGCTGGCTGGCCCACCTGAGCCTCCAAGGAGCCCACCACGAGGGCATAAAGGTTGAACCATGATAAATCCTCTTCGATCTTCTGGAATGTTTCCCCATGGTGCGTCCAAGAAGAAACCATGTGCACTCGCAGATTCCTTAAACGCCTTGAATTTTTCGGAATAGCCTTGACCTTGACCAGTCCTTGAGATGAGCACTGAGCATCCTGTACAATCAGTGTGGGAGTAATGCACCTAGGTGCGACATAGACGGCATTACAAGGAGGAAACTGTGTTGGAAATAGACGAAGGAAATAGGAGAAGTAAGTTGACTACCTTTTCTATTTTGGACTTTCTTCTTTTTGGATGATTTTCCGAGTTGATCTATTTAAATAATTAGTAAGTCTTGGGTGTCTGAGTATCCCCCCCAGGAAAAGGAAGAGAAAAAAGGAGACAGGGTTTTTACTAAGAATATAATTAACCGTCTTCTCGACATCAAAAAAGTAGTACCACAAAGACTCTTGGATATCTTTGTCGGTCAATCCTGGTATATCATTGCCTAGGATCTCTCGTGTCTTCCGTAGGCCCTCCCTTAACTGATCTATTTGCTCACTAGTTTTAGTTTCATGCACTCTAGGATAACAAATCTACGAGGAAGGAATAAAAGAAGACGTTGGACATACTCTTATCAGTTTCGCTCATCTCTATTTATATATATATATACGGTTAGAAGATCTCAATAAATCCAAAGACTAAGGGAGCACAAACCACTCGGGCCATCATCGTAGCCATCTCCATCATAGTCATATAGCTCTAGAATAATATTAGAAACCACAAATATAGAAGCATCAAATTCTAGGAGCATACCTTCATCTAGATCTAAATTTCTGATGTTCTTGTGTCGTGACATGACGAGGTATGGGGGGGTGCTGTCTACGAAGGGGATGGCGGGGTTGATGGTTATAGCTCACATGTAATCGCCAAGAGCCGTTGTATGCATAAGGTGGTCAGGGTAACAAAGGTTGCAGATCCTCTTATCAGATTCTCGGTATTTGCCCTTAGCGCCCCGTATGTACTCGTGACAGGACTAAAGTATTGGGACACACTGAAAAGGGAAATATAACGATTGCACAGACCCGTGACGCAATAAAATACAGCAAAGAAACACTAAAGCACGGTGGTATTATAGCAACAAAACAAAACCGTGACTGCTCAGATCCGTGACAGCCTGGTCTGTCCCAATATTTTAGCCCTGACACGAGTACTACGCCTGCTCTGGATAGTGGCAGTGGTGGCACCATCTTTCACGTAGAATTATTTGTTGTTTCCTAGGAAAGGTTTGTGCTACTGTAGCTAGGTATTCAGAGACTTCCTCTGGCAGGCGTAGTACTTAAACGAGTGGGTCACGTACCGTTATGGATATTATTGATCGCTAGGGCTATATCTAAGTAACGTGATTATTTTTGCACTTTGTATTTATAAAACAATTTTTGTTTAGACAAGCCACCATGGCCGAGTGGTTTAAGGCGGCACATTTAAGTTCTCAATAAGACTGAACTGTGCTATCGAAAGATGCGTGCGTTCGAACCGCACTGGTGGCAATATCTCTTTTTCCCTCTTTACAGATGTTTTTTTATATTAAATATATATAAAACTTTTGATCATTTCTACATCTCTACATGTTTACGAATACCCGAAATTCTAAGGTCTATGAATCTTAAAAGTATACTAGTTCTATCTAAACCCTTAGAAAGAAGAGAACTACTTACAGGGGTCACTTCCTCTTAATGTTTTGCATTGTAACGAAACTGAGGTTGAATTAAAGTTTGTGGGTTTATGTATTTATTATCTAGGCATACGCGCATATGCACGGAGTCGTCACTGTTTTATGTATATGTAGTTTAGAACTGGCTTATGACCGGGTAACATCACTTTGATCTAAACACTTGCTAAAGGAACATATTTAGCCCGCCAAAAAGAGTGCATCGCATTAGTCCAATAGTTGTAATATATATTCTTTAGTAAAGTCTTCTTGCAATAAAGTCATTTGTTAATGCATATATCAAAATATTGAGCGAATCCTTAAGCACATAACACAACTCCTATTCTCTCAAATTGACATGAATTACCCATAGCCTGAAAAGAACACATAAAAAGACACTTCATACTAGCATATCGTGGAAAGAAAGAGAAGGCAATAGAAGATATTCTACAAGTCAATCAAACTCTCTTCTACTGCTTTTGACTGTGTTTGAGCTGGGGCAGGGGTTGATGCTGAAGCTTCGCTTAAGCCATAGGGGGGGTACGTATACTGCCCACCACCAGGTGGTGCATTAGATCCTTGTTGCCATGTTACTTGCTGCGAGTGTGGTGGATATGGATATGGATATCCAGGCTCTTGTCCAGTCTTTGGGTACTGCCAGTAAGAATTGTCTAGAGGCGGCTGTGAAGGCGGTAGAGATTGATTTTGTGGTGGAGGTCCTGTATGTTGGTGGAGGGTTTGCTGTCTTGAGATCGGCGCGGAGGGGGGCTCAGAAGGTTGTTGAGTAAGAGATATGGTAGGATCATTTTGTGGTGGAGGTGGATTTGGGTTGTCATACCCATTGAATTGTTGGTATGGGGTTTGGGGAGTGGGGGTTGATTGGTATTGAGGTTGAGAAGGGGTCACTTGAGATTCAGGTTGGCCTGGAAATGATGTCTGTTTATCGAAGGTATGGGGTTGGGTGTAATAATTTTGGTAATTTGTCTGTTGAGAGGGGTAGTTATTCTGGGGCACAGAAGAATCGCTTCTACCATAGTAATTCTCAGCTGATGGTAATGTTGGGTATGCGTTGCCCCCAACCGATGGCTGTTGATAAGGGGCTGGTGATGATACGCCATGTCGACCATAAGTGTAGCTAAGTCTCTCTTCTAGCATCCTATCATAATAGCGGACAACTGTTCCAAGCTTTGCATGAAGATCGCACAGTGCCTCTGCCAATTTTTTTTAGATATATTAATTCAAATTAGGAACTAAAGAGGTTGACTTACCATACTTGCTCATAGTTTCACCGAATGTTCTTGCCAGTTTTGGCCTTAACGTCCCAATACTTTCGTATAGTTCTTGAATTTGTGGCTCTCTTAAGATTGTACCTGGTGGCTGAATCTGCAATCGGTCCACGAGTGTTGCAAACAAATTGATATTCTCGGCCTCCCCTGGGCTCAACTCATGATCTGGTCTGTGCACTGCACTAGCTTGAGAAACTGTGGATTTTGCAGCAGCGCTGGGATTTGACCATGCAGATTTAGCCTTTTGTTCCTCCATGTCTCTTAAACTTGCAGCAATTGCGGCTTTCAGTTCCTCATCTTCATCCTCTTCTGGGGCACTTCTTTGTTCAGTGGGTTGTTGGGCGGGTTTTGCGGGCTGGGGATCAATGTACAAGGCTTTAGGCGTAGACTGAGTGGCTTGCTTTTGGGCCTGTAACTGCTGCTGGGAAACGTAACCAGCGCTTGGCTTACCGGTAGCTTCCTCTAGTGACATTTTTAGGGCCATCTTAAGATCCTCATCGTCATCATCTTCGACCCTAGCGTTCCTTGGTTGCATTGGGGTAGAGTGTGCCTTAGGCTTCGAAGGTGTGTGTTTTTGGCTATAACTCCCATGGGGTTTTGGGGAGCCCACCGGTACCCGCCGTTCTGTAAGTTTTGTGTGGCAGCCATCACATACACGGACAGCTTGGGCAATTCCGATATGGGGTAGAGGTATTGACTTTGAAGAGCAGGATCCGCAGAAGGTATTTCCACAATTGCGACAGTGGTGTTTTCTGTTTGTAAAAGTAAAGGGGGTTCGACAGCGCATACAAACATCTGAATCGGTCCAATCAGGTGGCTTATAAGTGTCGTTAGCAGAAATTTAAGATTTAGTCAAAGTACCTAGGCTACATACCGCTGAAGAGTCTACAAAGGTTGATGAAACCTTGGTTGGGGGAGGGAAACGGAAGTTCTCAGTTTGTAACTGACGGTATATTTGATTTGTATAAGACAAGTGAGCTTGCCCTTCGAAAGCTGAGGCCCAGGTCTGGATAAGTTCCAGCATCCTAGACTCAACCTTTGGGTCAATCGGGTATGGAGCCTTCAGTAGAGAAACAAGATTATCCATAAATTCACGAGAGGCAATCTCAGTGAGGAAATGAGAACCACCGTTCTTGACACAAGTATCAGTAAGCTATGCGACGATAGGTGTTAGCCAATTCTAGCATAATTTCACTGTTAGATGTATCCCATTGGGAGCTCACATTCAAGGCAGCCAACTGAATATTTGGGTTTTTGTGTCCTATACGCTTCCTTAAAGAGCGCATAGCTTCCTTGGGTTGCACGGTCTTGCTACGAATTATATCAGATATCTCGAGGTTAAGCGCCATATCTTCCCTGCTCTATAGTTAGTCTTGCTATGAAAATTTTATAGTTTTAAGTGAGTGATAGGAGAAATATACAAGCTTGATCCAGTGGCTTTCTCGACCTGATCATCTAAAGAAGAGTTCGAAGCTGTAAACCACGACGCCATTATTATAGCAGTGTGTTTTGCTGCCGCTATTTATTTAATTTTATTGTTGTTATTGCCGAGGAATAGGAGGAAAGGCGGAGAAGAGGTTGAGATGCTGGTAGGTGACGATGCTAACAGGAAGTTTTGAGCTATCAAGTAGACTAAAGGCAAAATGAGTGATCTATGATGATAACAAAAGGGCAACAAGAGGTTATTACAGCTCCTATACAGCTTCTTTCTAGGACAGGAATTTGAGAGTCGAAATCTGCGGGATGGGATGAAATAGAGTGAGCAAGTGTGGAAACGAGATGGAGTGAAGCTGACGCAGATCGCAGCTTCACCGCCGACGTTGAATCAACCTGCTTGACGGTGTGACGCCGCGTCGCCCCGCCGTTACATAAGCCAGAGGCTGCCATTGTCTGCCTCAACACGTGATAGTTGATACCACTAAACCTATTGCATTAGGAGACCCCAAAGCTTGAGTCGAGGCTGCCTAGAAGTTTAATACGCAACATACATTTATACCCCCTCACGTACATAGGTGTACCGTGTGTAAATTTTATCTTGGCCAAAGACAAACAGATGCAAGTGTTTACTATTGTATTTTGCCTATCCTGGCTACTTGTACGAGCTGTCTCTGTAGAAACTCTGGGTGCTTTTAGCGATCCCTGTCAGTACCGCATAGTTCAAATAGAGGGTGGGCGTACACACTGGTAGTAAGGGTGCTGATTTACTTACTAACTGGCCATGCGTGTCAACTCATGTAGCTGTGGCACCTCCGAACTAACTCTTGTTTCCGGCTCCCCCGCCATCCCCCCCCCCCACAATACTGCCTCTCTTCGATCAACCACCACCCCCTAGTCCACTATTAAGGGGCTCTCCCTGCAATGAAAAATAGCACCTTATACCCCACGATCCGATAACGATGAGCTCTAACACATCTCCTTCACGCCCACCAACAATGCCTCAGGCAAAGTCAAAGCGGGTATATCCTCACATACACGATCTTCAGGCGCGATCAGAGGGTCTACATACTAGAGAACGCTCGGTATACTAAGCACCACTATTATATCTTCTAGGCTCAAGCTGATCGAGTCGGGTTATAGATTAAGGTATGGGTTGATGAAGCCAAGATCCATTCGCAACAAGCAGCATGGCATTATGAACGTGGAAGACTAGATTCAGCGTACAGCGACTTTCTTATGGCGTATACCATTGTCTACGATACAATCCCACGCTGCCCGGGCTATCCGGACTTCATATCTAGTGAGCGAAAACCGACTTTCCCGGAGTTTCGTAACCTTAAAGAGGTGTGTAATGGAAAGATCAATATCTCGGAACCGTGCTGACTCTGGACTCCGAAGGGCCTGAGTGCAAAATTTCAGGCCTATATGAAAGTAAAGGAAGAAATCAAGAAAGACAACGAACTCTCTGGGGTCCAGAGCACAAATGCCCAGCTCGAAGCTGAGAGAGTTGTTGAGAGGGTTAGAGCCTTTTCCCCTCCCCCTAACTCAACAAATGGGGTTCCTCTAGAAGTCTTACCAAAGAAGAAACCGGAAGTCCGAGCTAAGCCAGGGTATTTGTCTACACAGTCAGCTAACAAAGGGCGTAAGTATAACTCCCCTCGAGTTACAAGATTTTTGCTAAAGTGAAACAGATTCTCAAACAGATGTGACCGTATCCCCACGTCTTGATGGCCAAGGACATATCCCGATGAACGGGCAAGCCTCTCCCAGCGCCTTAGATCTAAAATCTCGATTTGAGAGACTAACTACAAATACTTCTCGGCCAAACTCACCGGCATTGCCCCCACAACAAGCTTCAACACTTTCTTCATCTACAATCCCTCGTGGCCCACGCGAAATGCCGGTAAAACCGCCTCCGTTGGATGTAAACATAATGCCCACATTGCCTCCCCCAACTTATTCTCCAGCCAATAGTCTCGGTGGTATGCTACCTTCTCGGGGTGTATCACCCCCTTCTGTCGATACTAGTACTGCTCCAGGTCAACAAAAGCCCAATTTTTCGAATGATACGGCAGTATCTGTGAATACATTATTCGCCTATTTGAGCAAGGAATCACAAGTCAAGGTCCTCCTATTAGATGTTCGTAGTCGGGGGGAATTTGATGAAGGGCATATCTACGCAAGATCCGTAGTCTGTATCGAACCAATAGTTCTCCGTGAAGGGTAAGAGTGTTTTGGGAAATGATATTTGAAAGGCATTTTGTTCAATTTTCTGACATCTCTTAGCATGTCCGGAGACGATCTGGATGGAAGTTTTGTTCTGGCGCCACATAAAGAACAAGAAATGTTCATTGCAAGAGATAAATACGATGTTGTGGTTTATTATGATCAGTCCACGTCTAACAATAAGTTTCTTTCTGGTTTGACACAAGATGAACACCAAATTGCCCTTCGAAGCTTACACACGGCGATTTACGATTTTGCTTATGAGAAGCAACTACAGAGACCACCAATGCTACTTCTTGGTGGCCTTGATGCTTGGATAGAGTCTTTTGGAAAATATTCTTTAAAAAATACTGATCCCACAGACATTTCGAGATCAGCACCAACGTCTCGGCCTTTAAGTCTAGTGGGAAGGCAATCGGTGTCCCTCGAAAAACCACGTAGTGGGATTGGGGTCGCACGAGATACGTCACCAAATCGTTCTGAGGTGCAGAATTGGTCATTGGCCAAGAGGCGGCAGGAGCGCGACTCTCAAAGGGGCTCTATGCCACCACCTGTGCAGAGAGCAAGTTATGGCAAAAGACTAGAACCTACCCCAGTGGACCCTATAAATATTGAAGAAGAACAGAAGTGGATGGAGAGGCTACAGAGGGAACGGGAGCCCCTCACCATTAGTGTGCCACCCGTATCTCCACACCCAGATGCCGATGTCGAATCCAAAAAGCGGCGGCGAGGTACCTCTATAGTTGCTGGGAACGATAACTTCTCAACTGGGTACGCTAAAACACTAGAAGAATTTGTAGGTCTCTATTATTCTATACCTTTAACCCATTCACTAGCAACCCCTCTAATTAGAATACTAGTTCCAACGATATCCTACACAACAGTCAATGATGTCCCCTATTCCACCAACACCCATAAGCGCTGGGCCTTTCACACCAATGACCCCACGGGGACAACACACAATCATCGACCACCCGTTTTACGGTTTTACCGATGTCCGTAACCCAGATTTCAACCCCCCGCCCACCCCTATCAGACCTCCACCAGCAGTCCCACGTAAGAGCTATAGTGGAGTATCTGAGCGTCTTTCTCCACCTGTGACCCTATCTCTCGCCCCTGAAATACCACCAGGGCCGCCCAAAATACCAGTTTTCTCAGATGGCCAAGCAGGCTCACCTTTCAGAACGATTGGAAGTGTCAACATTGGTAAAACTGGATTGAAAAATCTGGGAAACACCTGTTATATGAACTCCATACTACAGTGTATGAGTGGCACAATACCACTATCACGATACTTCCTAGATGGAAGCTACAGAAGTCACATTAATAAAGAAAACCCACTCGGATCTCGTGGAGTCTTAGCGGAAGCATTTGCAAATGTAGTAAAGAATTTGTGGAGTGGTGAATGTAAATTCATCGCACCAGTGACGATAAAGGTTAGGCCAATGCAAGTCCCTTTTTTGGTCCGGAAATTTTACTAATCCCCCTATAGGATGTGTCAGGCCGGCTGAATGAAATGTTTAAATCAAATGACCAGCAAGATGCACAAGAGTACCTTGAATTTTTACTAGATGGACTACACGAGGATCTCAACCCACACGCAAATCGAGGTAAACTCAGGCCTCTTACTAATGAGGAGGAAAGACGACGAGAAAAAATGCCCCAACAAACAGCATCGTATCTAGAGTGGCAGCGCTATCTACATTTAAATTTCTCTGTCGTTGTGAACTGGTTTCAGGGCCAGTTAAGCAGTAGATTGATGTGCTTAACCTGCGGCATCACCTCGACTACATATAGCGCTTTCATGTATCTTTCGCTCCCGATACCCTCTTCGAAGAGGGGCGGATTCACCCTTGTCGATTGTCTAGAAGAATTTGTCAAAGAAGAGATCCTCGAAAAAGATGACGCCTGGCATTGTCCAAATTGCAAAAAGGCTCGAAAAGCTACGAAGAAGCTTACAATTACTCGCCTACCGCACATGTTGATTATCCACCTGAAACGGTTCACAAATCGAGGATTATGGCGGGATAAACTCAACACAATGGTTCAATTTCCCCTAAAAGACCTGAGCCTAACAAAATATGTGCCACCTTTATTGCCTAAGGGAGCACTAGGCCCTGATGCGCCTGAACCGAGCCCAGAAGTAACACCCCCATTTATGTATGACCTTTATGGAGTGTGTAATCACTACGGAACATTAAATGGAGGTCATTACACATCTTTTGTGAGGAATAACCTCCAGAACGCTTGGAACCACTTTGATGATAGTAAGGCGAGCTTTATAGATGATTCTTTAGTCGTTGTAAGTAATTACCCTAAATTTATTAAGACACCACTAGATGATTTCTCTAACAACATTATGTAGTCTCGGAATGCATACGTCCTTTTTTGGGTTCGGTCGAATGTTATGTGAGGTTGTTCTGCGAGTATTAGTATTAGCGTTATTTTATTGTGAATAAACCGAATCTCTTTTTCGACTTTTTTTTTTTAGGGGGGGTTATCTCATTTCTAGCCTTATCTTTATTCTTTTATTTCTTTATTCACTCGATTTCCCTTTCTACTTAAACGAGAATTCTTTGTAGATATGTTTACTTGCCCAGCAGTCAAAACATTACTTACTACCCCAAAGGGAAATACCAGAGTACATAAGGTTCACTATTACTTAAAGCCTAGTCATCAAAATATAACAAAACATTGAGATCATTTTTTTTAAAAATCCTATTCATTAATCTACCCAAACTCTTACTTATTTATAGCTCCAGTACGAAAAGAGAGGATGGATTGGGTACACTATTTTTCCAAATAGAGTAGAAATCCTATAGTAATAGTATAGAACACGAGAGTACTACAGCATTCCTACCTAAATTTTGGTTTAATACGGCCCCCCTCAAATTTTGTAGTAATTTCACCCTGTTTTTCATACTGTCTTTACTAGCTTAGGGGTTCCCCTGGGAATCGATAATAGAACTCGCATTTTTCCAACCACTAAATACGTATAGGTTCAAACCTAAGTACCACTAGACTTCGACTATATTACTACTATAGTCATACATATATAAGGAGTTGATAGGACTATTCTACTATAGTCCTTGATACCTCAAATCCACCAATAAAAAATTATAACTTTCAATCCTTCTCAGAAGTTCTATTCTCAGCATATCAGATCAACATTATATGGTTATGAGGATAATGTTACCAATATTATTAGTCAAAAGCGAGGCGGAAAGTTGCCAAGGCTCGAGTGACAAGAGGTGAGTCCCCTAAACTCCTACCAGATCACAAAGAGATCAACGTAGACAATTAATGAGAGCTCAAACGGCTCCATGATCTTCTAGGGTGCTAGGTGAGGAAGAGGGCTAGAGTTTTTAACGGTTCAAGATATTTTAATATAAAATAGCCTTCCTAAGATCACCCACAGCCCTCAATCTAAACCCTATCATCAAAATATTCCTCCATAATAGTTGATAGGAAACGGTCAACTAATAAGGAAGAGCCTCAAAGCTTGGTGATGGTCCGTGCATATAAAAAGTATTAGGCCGGGTAATTTTAGAGCAAGCTTAAGAAGTTTTAATCTTCCAACAGCAAAGTGCCACAGAAAGCTAACTACGAATAATATCCACCAGGCTCATCTCATCCATACTCCGGTAATCCCGCCGCGCCTCCAGTAACCCTCTTTTTTGAATCAAAGTTATAGCTTATCATGGCGGCTGGTATGTATTTATATTGACAGTCTTTGTAGCGCTTTTAACTAACTCCTAATGCACGAATAGAGCAACGCAGGCTGCTCGAGCAGGCAAGTTCCCAACTATCGTGCTATCACACTTATTACGCGCAAAAATTGTGTAGAATACTTACAGTATATGCGTATAGTTGATGGGCACGCCCAACCAAACGAATTCATCAGTGCCTTTCACAGACCCATCTGTCTGCCGAAGTTTCCTCGTAGGAACCTGTCCCCACGACCTCTTCACAAATACGAAGGTACTTACTTACATTCCCCCTTACTACCATCCTAGTTAGCTCTAACGAGCCAAATAGCAAGACCTAGGTCCTTGTAAAAAGACGCACCTCGAAGCCCACAAGCAAGACTATGAGCGCGAAAAGAAGGGTCGCGACTTTGGTTACGAATACGACTACCAACGCGACCTTCAACGCTATATCGATGAATGCAATCGGCGTATCGACGCCGCACAACGCCGCCTTGATAAAACGCCCGATGAAATTACGAAGACGAATTCGCTACTAAAACAGATAAGCGATTTAGACAGCTCGATCTCTACGGGTTTACAAGAGGTGGAGGTCCTTGGTGAGCAAGGACAGGTGGCGAGGGCACTAGAGGAATATCATAAGGTGAAGGTTGCGAAACAAGACAAAGACAATAAAGAGAAAGAATTGAAGCAGCTTTCAGATAGTGCGGGCCCTAGCGGCCATCAGAAACTCCAGGTGTGCGATGTTTGTGGGGCGTATCTTTCTAGACTAGACAATGACCGCCGTCTAGCAGATCACTTCTACGGAAAGGTATATCATTCGCTCACGCAATCATACTTGGCATTCAATACTAACTTTACTCCTTCGAACAGATGCACCTTGGCTATGCTCAGATGCGATCTACTCTCAAGAAACTCCAGGAAGAACTTGCAGGTCGTGGCCCACCTCCAGGACATCACGGTGGGGGTGGACGGGATTTCCGCTCAGACGATAGGTCACATCACGATGGAGGAGGGTATAACAGAGATGGACCTGGGGGTTACCGTGGTGGTGGTGGTGGTGGTGGTGGTGGTGGTGGTGGGTTCAGAGGTGGGAGAGGTGGTTATAGAGGTGGTAGGGGCGGAGGTGGTGGGGATGGGTGGGGGGGGCGTGGTAATTCTGGTGGTGGTAATGCCAATAGCGGTGGCGGCGGTGGTGGTGGCGGTGGTGGTGGTGGCAGTGGTGGTGGATATGGAGGGCAAAGAGGTACTTATGGCGGTAGCCAGAGATGGTGAAGTCCCCAATCCTTCTTATATTATTGTTTTAGTCCTTTAAAAGAATGTAACAATATTTTTCCTTTCTCTTTTGGCAAGATATGGCGCATTTTCAGGGGCTAGATAGGTATTCTTTCAAAAGCTATCCAAGTATAATATCCTTTTATAAAAACTTCTGGGGCAAAATAGCCCCTCACGAGTCATGTAATAAACTTTAGCAAACGAAAAATAGATGTCCAAACCTCCAACTCCGAGCCTACAATTTCAAGCAACATACATAGCCGACAAAAGAAAATGAAGGAATCCTACTATCAAGAGGCGGACTCAACTTGCTCAGCCCATGAATCTCCCCCAACAGCAGGTGAGAGTGGAGAAAGAGTATCTTTGATGTGATCCTTAATATCCAGGCTAGCATTCTCAGGTATCTTATCCTCTACAGGTTCCCTATCCCCTGCGAGGGTTTGCCCATCCATATCTGCAGGTTGATTGTTGGTCGGTGTTTCATCCTTCACAATAGTTTCATTCTTAATATTAGGCAATACATCTTCTCCAGGAGCTTTGTCATTGGCTACTGGAGGGAGGCCTGGCCATTCTTGTGTTGTAATCAGGTTCCTAGATGACCCCCTAAAAGCTGCATTACCTCTATTGGTGGAACCGCGGGGGCCACGGGGATTACCAAAGGTGCCGCGAGGTCCACCCAAAGAACCGCGAGGTCCATCAGAAGAGCCACGAGGTCCACCAAAAGAACCGCGAGGTCCATCAGAAGAGCCGCGAGGTCCATCAGAGGAACCACGAGGGCCGATAGGAGCCCCACGTGGGTGAGAATCGATACCCCCGTGTGCACCCCTACGATACTGAGAAGATTGTTTCTTGGGGTTATAATCTTCTTCAGTTTTTGTCGAGTCCCATTCACGACTGTTGACAGCACTAAGCTTTCTTTGTCTGTTTTTCTCTCGTTCGTCACTACCATCCAGTTAGCTAGGCGCTCGAGTGAGAGCATATGAAGCGCAGGTGTTAGGCGTACTCTAATTCCTTCCTACTCCTATCTTGCTCAACCTTTTTCTTACGCTCAAAAACTCGCTTGGTCGCATCCGCTTGCTTTCGCGCCTCCTCTTGAGCCTGGAAAGAGTTCTCGTCCTCTTCCGCCTTGCGACGACGTTCAATAAGACGTTCATTGTTTAGTCTTGCACGTTCCAAGCGTTCCGAGAGTTCTTCCTCTGTGAGTTTTATCTTTTTTTTTATTTTTAGTTTCTAGAAAGGCAGGAGTAGGGCAAGATATTGATATAGGGGCCTTTTATTAAACCAGTGGTAATTTAAGGAGGATAGATACATGTAGTGATGGCGGAGGAGACCAGAAAATACCTTCTTTAAGCCACCAGAAAGGGTGCGATCCTGCTTTACCTATTCAACAAGTTTGTCTATTAGAAAGGTTTTTAAAAGGGGCACCAGATATCACACACTTGCTTTATAGCCTCTTTAGACTCTGTAGATGGACCTTCTGGTGCACCTTCAACGGCCTTGACTTCTTTTGGTGTGTTTTTCTGATCCACACTTCTCGGTTGCTTTCATAGCAGTCAGCACCCCTACCAGAGTATACCTTACTAGATATCTTGCTACATACAATGCCCCCTCTCCCTCCTCTCCCTCCTCCTCCCCCTCTACCATTGCTAGACCCTGATCCCCTTGAAGAGAAAGTTCGTGGTTCAGTAGGTGCACTCGGGGGTGGAGGTTGGGGTGCTGAGATCTCGCTTTCAAAGAGGTCATCTGCTTCACGGGTTTGTGCAAAGTCATCCATGATGAACGGGTAGATATAGGATTGATTGAGTAGTAAGAAATGATAATTGAGGGCGGTGGTGGTAGTGGTGGTGGGTTTTGTGTCCTAAGGGTAAGATGGTAATTGGTGTACTATAAAGCTGCAAATAATTTATGATACGCGCCAGGTGCCTTAAAATGGGTTGCGGGGTTATTAAGTTGCATCACCTCCGGATGATGGAGGGGCTCCTAGTCCTGTTTACCCGGCCGTACATGACGAAAGAATGCTAAGTGATGGGCTGCCTTAATGCCTTACCCGAGTGCAGATTATCTCATCAATCATCCCAAATATCATATGTACGCATCATGAACCATGAAGTAGTGCCTCTCCAGCATAAGTACATGTAATAACAAAATAACGCATAAATAACGCCTGCGCAAGCAGTTCCTCCGCCACACCTACATCATTAACCCTACTCAATTGCCCTAAAGAACAAATTATAAATTTCCGCAAACTATGTCAAATCATTCCCAATCCTCTTCACTACTCCCTTCTTCGCCATCCTCTTCCTCTTCCTCGCCACCTTTATCGTCATCCTCGCTATCGTCATCGTCATCGTCATCGTCATCGTCATCGTCATCCTCACTCTCATCTTCTTCATTCATCCCGGTCGTCTAGAAACATTTGTCAGTAATAAATAGTCAATTTAAAGATGAAGGGCAAGGTATACCTTTGCAGCTTTGGGACTGCCTGTAGTTTGGCTAGCGGCCTTTGATGGCACTCCTGAAACTAGATCATAGCTTGACTCGCTATCAGGTTGTGACGACCTATCAATAGAGTTTTTTGGTTTCAATAATTCCTCTTTAGGAATTAAAGTTTCTGTAGAGGCTGCCGATACTGCTTCAGTCTTTGCAGTCGTAATTGGAGCTGCAGTTTTGGCCATAGGGTTTGAAGTCTCTTGTGTAGGCTTGGGCTTCTCTGTATCAGAATCTTCCTCATCATCTTCATCCCAGGCGACTTCCTCCTCATCAAGAGACGTAGCGCCTAGATTTATCAGCCTTTACTCCATTTATAAAGGGCTTTGAAGAAAACGGGTAAAATTTAATATAAGTGGATAATATTATACCTTTAAGCAATTCCTTTCTCTTCTGTTCCTCCATGTCCAGTTCATTCCTCAGAAAATAATATCTCCTCCAGAAATCCACATACTGCACTGAATCCGGGACAAGCTTCTCCATTGTACTCCTAAGCTCGGGATACTTTTCTAAATCTGCTGCAATTTGCTCTGTTTTTCCGTCCGCTGAAAAGTCCTTGGACCACTCTATAAAAGCTTTATCAGTTGAGTCCGCTTTAAAAAGCTCCAAATTCCCATGTAATAAATGCAACTGAGCGTCAAGTCTAGTTGAGCTATGATTCTCTCAGTTAGAACACCGCCCCCCTTACGATAGGTAGAAGCAACCTACTAAATATGCCTCTTCCCCTCCTCACCCTTCTGCTCAAATACAACCTCTTTCTCCCCAACTACCTCCTCACTCCCTTCCGGTGGTCGAATAGTAACAGCCTCCTTCAAGAAATTCCCAATATTCGTTCCAAATCTAAGCAAATACTCATCGGCCCTCGCCTCCGCCGCCTCAATCTCTGAAATCCTTTGCGCAGCACCCTTCTTCAATTTTGACAACAAACCTTCCGCTGCAGCCTTCTCATTCTCCCCTGTGACAGCCCCATCTTTTGAAGTTTCTCCCATTTGCTGTCCCACCTGCTGTCTCAGAGGAGGCTGTGGTCCACTTTGATTAATGGAGAGTGATCGAGTCCGATTCACGATCTCCGACCTAACGACACTAAAACCCTTCGAAGCCTGTTCTGCTCTCGTAGCAGCCTCCTTCTTTCCAGTCTCGTAATAGGATTCACCCTGTCCAGAAAATCAGCACCTACTTTACTCCCAAAACGCGCGTAGAAGTGCAAACAAACCTGCTTCTTAACAGTCCCGATAAAGTTCCCAAACTTTGCGCCCCACGGTGAAGCTGAAAAGGCCTTGTAAGCTTCCTGGAACTCTTCATTTAGTGATTCCTTCGGTCTCTCAGGCTCCTTTCCCTTATCATTGCTCTGATCCGGAGCAACGATCTCCTCTTGTATGTGGTCGTATGCGAACTCCATGACTGGTGTCTAGAGTCAAGTATTTCTCCTCGATGATGTTCTCACGAGTGGGGGGTAGATTGTTATCAGCAGTGGATACCTAGGCAGTTAGCTCGAGGGGTATTTACCAATTGGTATTAGCGTGATATGCAATAGCCGTCGCTTGTTGCCTCTTTGGTAATCACAGGTCTTGGGAAAGATAAAGATAGAAAGTAGACTTTTTTTAGTTATTTATCATAGCATAATCAAATACTTTAACTAATAGTGAGTAAAAATCTGAAATTGGGTACAAAGAAAAGAAAAGAGAAATAACACCTCGAACTACTTTTTATCCCTTTTTCTGACTATTGATGTCATATCAACCACTCTCCTCTTCTTGAAGTCTATTTGCCATAAAACATACTAACAAACAGTTATTACACAAAACGACTCCATCCTACAACCATTCCCATGAAGATTTTATTTCCATACATTCCCAAACAGATCATCTTGTCCGAACCCTGTTGTCTGGACTGGCGCTCCAGATGTAGTAGCTCCACCGGTACTAAAAGCGCCCCACTCGTCATCCTCATTACTTTTCGTAGGTGCCATAGGTGATAGCGCTGCCATTCCTCCAGAAGTAGCAGGTTTACTAATAGATGTAGTTGCAGGTGAGCCCCATGCGTTGGAGGCAATACTAGCACTTCCTATCGATGTACCCCAAGCAGATTCATTATTCGAAGCCGTAGAAATCGTCGCCGCCGGTGCAGCCCATGCATTCGCATCAAATGAGAATTGAGGCGTAGTTGGTTGTTTAGGAACAGTAGGAGCAGTAGCACCCAAATTAAACACATTCGTAGGGGAGATAGTCGGTGCTACACCTGCAGCTACAGCTGTAGAGGTAAAATCAAATAAATCGTCGAGTACAGAAGAATTACTAGGTTTTGAATATAAGGGTTGTTTCGTAGAGGTTGAAGGCCCGAAAAACCCATTACTAGAAGTCGGCGACAACTGGGAACCCGCTGATGACTTCATCATCCCAGCTGTCAGATTTGCGAAGGGAGAAGGTTTAGATGTCACTGGCTGTGCAGTAGGCATGGTAGATATAGAAGGCCCATTGTTTTGCGAAGAAAAGCCAAGTCCCCCAAATACATCATTAAGATCCCCGAGACCTGAGGATATTGTGTGCTGGTGATTGGATGATTGTGAGACACCAGAGAATGAAGGATTCTGTACGTGCTGAGGTCGAGGTTGTGGTTTAGAGGCGTACAAGGAGAGAATTGACCTGTTGAGGTCAGGTCGAGACGAAGCTGTGTTTGTTACTGGGTTTGAATTTACGGAAGCTGGACGGGCTGGAGTCGGGTCCGATGAACCGAAGAAGTCAAGACCCAAAAGAGAATCAGCTGGTTTTGTAGACTTTGGTGGCGCAGGGGCACTTTTGGGGGGGGGCTGGTTTTTGTTGCCTGGAGGTGCGGTAGTGGACCTTGGAGGCTCCACCGGAGAAAGATCGTCAAAAAGGTTAATATT
Source organism: Verpa bohemica (assembly GCA_033030345.1). Taxonomy (NCBI): domain Eukaryota; kingdom Fungi; phylum Ascomycota; class Pezizomycetes; order Pezizales; family Morchellaceae; genus Verpa; species Verpa bohemica. Next base: position 1,392,352 of record JAUFSE010000003.1, read on the forward strand.
TTGCTGCTGCTGCTGCTGCTTCGGTGTTTGTTGTGGCGTTGGAGGAGAGGTTTGTCGACCCTCTAACTTCTGTTGGACGACCTTCAGTGGCTTAAAACATAAGTCAGTAGGAAAATACTAGATATAGAGGGAATGAGCTACCAGGTTGTCCTCTTCGCCGGAGTCGTCAAGAGTAGATGGATCAGGCATTCCGCCTTCCATAACCCATCTTTTAGCGTCATATTTTGTGCGTACAAAATTCTCGATTTTCCTACACGAGGTCAGACCTTCGATCAAATCAATTCCTAGAACGTTATTAAAAAGAAATTTACGTACGCTTCTGATGGCACATGCCCCGGTGCAAGATTCGCTTCCCAGTACCTAGCCCAATTATCAGCAACTATTATATGTAAAGGATATATGCAGTTCCTGTACTTATTTGCCTTAGTGTTTCCCCACTTCAGCATACTCGCCAGTTGTTCATCTGTCCAGGTGTCGAGATCCACAGACTTGACTACCAAGGAAAGTATCATCAGTAACTGCTATAATAGCTTCAAGGATAGCTTTAGGATAGCTACATACCTTTACTAATGTGTGTACCCATGCCACGATGTATACCGGAGCACCTACATAGCTTCAGTGTCAGTACCCGTATGCAATGGCAAGCTTTGCAGCGAAACTCTGCTGAGAAGGGACACTAGAACTAACCTAATACATATAAAAATCCCTAAGTTCCAACTAGCCCACCTAGGGAGTTTGTTCCTCTTGCAGTCGGCGCATACCTTGTTTCCAGGTAATTTTAGTAGTGACTTGATGACAGCCTGGTTTGCAGCGGCTTTGTCGGCAGCTCTGGCAGCAGCAGGGTTAGGGCGCCGAGACATGATTATGATAGGACGGAAAGATATTTAGGGGAGCTGGAGTAGTTGAACAATTACGAGGAAGGTTATTGATGAGAAGGTGAGATGTGGGTAAGGTGTGAAGTTTGATGATCTCTCTGAGAGAAGTTAGGTGTTAGTGTTACTAGAATGAGGTGACCCTCCTTTTCTTCCTTGTTTCATGGAGGGGGTCCTGCTGTAGAGGTGCTTAGTAACAGATCTGACTTAGTAATCCAGTCTGTATAATGTCATTCATTAGTCATTATGCGTATAATACCAGGAGCGTCGTTCGGATTCCAGCCCTTCCGTTCATGGAAGATGCCAGGGCAGCAAATCACCCTATCAATCAAATACCATTGGTGGGATTCTCATCTTGGCGGCACTTGGTTACCAAAGCTGGCTAGAAGAATACGCCCTCACCGTTCAGAAAGGGAGAACCATAATTTTTTTCATTTAAGTGGGTTCCAATTGCCGTAAGTAACGGCTAACAGCAAACAGCTGTCCTCTTACATCTCGGTAGTAATTCTGTCTCTCCCCCTTCCCTCCCTTTCTCTCTCTCCTTCTCTTCTTCATCCCACCTACTCCATTATTCACCACAACATTCCTTCGTATAATCACCAATTCGACACCCAGTTAAAAGGACTTTCAGCCACTTCAACAACATAAATTACGATGTCGGAAACAAAAACTTTTACCCTTGAGGAAGTGAAGGAGCACCAAACTAAGAAGGTACACCAAAGTCTTCTTATCCTTTGCTAATCAAGCACTTTATTGGAATTTTACGCTCCTCATTTAATGACATTTGTGGTTTGGCTTACATGTCTTTTTGCGCTTACTAGGATCTGTGGATGGTCATCCACGACAAAGTCTACTCTATCTCTGGCTTCGTCGATGAGCATCCGTACGTACTCTAGCCCTAATACTATAACTACGGAAACATAAACCTCTACGGTATAGCTAACACTATTTTTACGGAGCAGAGGAGGGGAGGAAGTTTTGATGGACGTTGCTGGACAAGATGCCACAGAGGCTTTTGAGGTAGACTTTTAACATACATTTAGTTATTTGATGTTTGAATACATACTTACCCTAGTCACTATAGGATGTTGGCCACTCGGATGAAGCACGTGAAGTCCTAGTTGGACTTTTTGTTGGAAACTTGAAGACAAGCGTATGTCGCATCTAACCTCGCTAGCATGTTGGCGCCACTAATAACGACCTTTAGCCATCCGACAAGAAGCCCCTTTCCTCGGCATTAAAACCCACGGCAGTACAATCAGGATCGACAGATGGTGGAGTGTATGTTTGATTTTTGTGTCTTACCTTTAACCTTGCCTTATTATTCTTTGCATCTCCTCTACCATTGCATTACTTGCTGTGTTCAAACTTTTCTCTAGTATAATAGCTAACGTTCACTTTTCTAGCACCCTCTACGCCTTCTTTGTCGCGGCCGCTGCCATTGCTTTCGGTGCTTACAAGTTCTATGCATAAGATAACTTGGAATAACCGTGTGAACTTTTACGACTATCAAAGTACAAAAGCGGGAAATTGTCTTTTTTCTTTCTCTATAACCATGCCTCTAGAGTTAACGCGGTCCCAAAATGGGTTCCAATATCTTCAGATCATTTTATTCGCTTGTTTTAATTTCCCGAAACTTCCTATTATACCACGTACTTATGGAGAATTTTAATAGACTTGGGTTTTTCTTCTGTAGATTTTCAGACTTACATTTCCTAATCATTAACTCTAAACTATATCCGAGAAAATACTATACGAAAGTTGAGACTCCTGATTATAAGTGACCTGGGCGGCTCTAGACCAGTACCCCAGATTAATTCCTGATTACTATTCAGTTTAAAGGCAACTTTAACATCCGGGGTCCGTTATCTTTAAGCCCTGTCAAATTCTGACCTATCTGCCGACTGTCAAACTCCCGGCATCTACATATCCAGGCAATGGTGCGTCTACCAACCAGCGCTACGCCTTGAGAACACGTTTATCTCTTTATAGTCTGTGGGAGATTGAAGTCCGGGTTACTTAATATCCTAGATTTTTAGATAGACGTCACTATAAAATTAGCTATAAGCCTTTTTTTAGGGTTAGGGTTCTCAAAAAACTAGATACAAACTCTGATATTTAGTCTTATTATTTCAAGTTCTTCTATTCCCAAACATCTACACGGTTTACAGTGATATACGCTAGGAAAAACACCATTCTCAATTGCAATTACACCCATTCAGACTCTGACACGTAAACCCCTCCAGGACCTAAGCAGCAAAGCCGCGGAATGCACGATGATAATACAGAATTTGAGGTAAAATGAAATGAAACCAACGAAAAAGACTCACAGGAATAACCAGGGGGAAGAAAAAACATAACACCGCCCAGTTCACCTTAACCAACACAAAATATTACTTACCATGCTTTTGAGTCATTGAACAAGTACAGCATAAAACACGAATATTCTTACTGCACAAACGAGGAAACCAGAAAGGAGAAGTGAGAAACAGAAAACCCCAAGGGAAAAATTATGAGGGCCTTTTTTATCCTATTGTAATCTCCGCCATGATCAAACCCCCCTCAGTCCTTCGGAGCTTAGGTTTCTAAATGTAAGACAATAAATCCGATAGTTTATGTAGAACCACTTTCTTTAAACACAAGATGTTGCTCGTAAAAACTGAGCATCTATAGATGGAATAGTCAGTGACCATATTTAAGATAATTGTGATCTGGATTATGTATATTTGCGTCATGACATACCTTCTGGGGACATTTTGTGTAGACAGTTTTGATATCGTGCTGTGTTTTCCTACCATTATTCCTACCATAGGAAATTAGCTTAATGCCTATTTTAATACTTTTGTTTAACCACAACATGGGCCATCTAAAAATTATGGCAAGGAAACTTGCCATTGGACATAACAGATTAGACCTTTGTTTGTCTTCTCAATAGTATCAATCGCGGTGATCTCGTCTTCCCAGTTGCTCTTAGTTGGAGGTTTCCACTTATCGTCCGAGGGTGTCGGGGAAGCATCATCCCCGTTCTTTGTAGAAGTGACGTTCAACGATGTCCTAGCACGCTTATTGTTTTTAGGCGCTGCTGAAGTTGAAGCTGCTGCAGTTCCAGTAGATTGTCGCCCACGTTTAGTTGCTGAAGCAGCGCGCAGCAGTGGGCGGCCACCAATCTTATCGTAGTACTCCATTAAAATTTCTCTTGCTCCCCTGAACGATGATAAATGCTGTCAGCTAGTGACTCCCGAATAACAGTAGAAACATAAACATACTCGCAATTCTCCTCTGGCTCCCAAGTCATATCACTTTTTTTCTCGTACCCCTTCCATTTGACTTGAAGGAATAATTGCTATATCACGGCCGCGAGACCGGCTATCCGTCAGTAATGATATCCCATGACTAGCCAACATAACTAGTTCCCCTCCCCTCCCCCCACAAATCACCGCAACGTACCTTGCCTTCGTATTTGTGGTCTTTGATAGCCTCTACGATAAACTCTTCCCCTTCATCATCTTCACCAAGGTCCTCTTCCTCCTCTACTTCATCTTCAATATCGTCCTCATCCACATGCACAGGCTTTCTCGAGTTCTTGGCGGGGATCACGTCGCCGTCTGAGTCGGAATCAGAAAGTACTTGAGGAGGAGGCATCCCAATTTGTGATAACTAGTTGAACTGGTAATGGATTTTTGATTGTTACTCGTCGCGAGAAAGCGTTTGTGATTGGGATGAGATGCGGGTGTTGTGTGGTGGAAGAAGAACGCGCGAGGAAGACGCGGTACGAAAACTGGGGCGTTAGTGCTCCAGCCTTGACCTGTTTAAGCCTTCTAGGAGGCATTATGCGCCACAGTAATACGCCACATCTTAGGCGCCGGTCTGTAGTACTCTAGCCAGAACAAAGAAAGTAACTTAGGATACATATAAGTGCCTAAGAGATTAAAAGTATCAAGTATGAAGGGCTGAAATATACCCCCAGCTGTGACAATTATCAGTATGTACTTTAGCCAGCAGCAACGTACAGTGCACCATTGATAATAGACCTGTTTAAGCCACGGCGCATACTTATAGAGAAAAAATATGGGGGGCAAGCTAGTTAACAGCGTACAAAGCTTCCGCTTAGATCCTAAGGTTAATAGACGATTTTTATTAATATACATAGCTACTTTAAGTGGCGTAGGAGAAAACTCTCTTCCATTTCGTCTAGCTGCTATACTAGGGCGCATGCACAAACTATTGATTACATGTATTACTAGTACGTACGTATGAAAACGGGATGAGATTGCTACAACTTAATATATATTATATTCAAACTTATAACAATAATAATAGTAGTAGCAGTAATAATAGTAATAATAGTAATACAAGGTAATTAGCCCCCTGCTCTACCCATACTACCAATAATACCAGTATTACAGTACGAAAAACCGGAGTGTAACTACTACAATAGTACTACAGCATTGTAAGGGAGATACCGTATTAAACCGGAATTTAAACAAGAATACTGTAATACTCCCGTATTCTATACTATTGCTACAACATTTCTACAGTATTTGGTAAAATAATGTACCCAACCCATCCCCTCTTTTCGTACTGTAGTTTAAGCACTCGCGATCGATATTTACTAACCAACCTAGACAAGTTACATGCAGTTTAAGTGATGCTAAATTTTGCGGGTATTTTGTCATATATAATCTTTACTATCTATATATATATATATTCGAATACATATCCTAAAATGAACTAATTAGAAGATTTGGGATAGTGATTGTTTACATGCGAGATAAGTACCTCCGAATTATATTAGCACACTTCTATGCACTAGGGGTTAATTATCCCCGTAACCTACATGCACTTTATAATTTACCGTTGATATACCGAGCCTATCTAAATATATTATAAGCCTTAGATAAGCTAACGATAAGCAAGTCTTAAATATAAAAGGTCCTTGTAACTCTAAATTTCGGATAAGGGTTCCACAAGATCTAGATAAGCTAGGCTTATTATATTGTCTGGGGTATATATATAGATATAACTACATGTAGCTATTTAACTTGAGGCTAGAGAGGTTAGTAGAGCACTACGGAAGAATAACCGTTCCGATCGATAGGTCTCTTGGTGTTAAATTTAAATTACACAAACTCCCTGGAAAATCACGGTACGAGTTAAAGAGAGGATCACCAGAACTTTTAAGTTAATTGAATTACATCTACCAAGAGTAAACTTTCATGAATAATGGTCTAGCTTAAGAGATTGGCTGTTTGGGAAATCTATACAAACTGTTAAACTTCCTGGATTAACTTTAGTCTTATTCCGTCAAGGAATAAGTGCCAGAAATTTCCCATAGCTGGACTACAGATTAACTGAGGAGCATAATATGGTACTATCATATATACCGCTTAAAGGTACATAAGGTGCTTATGTACAGTACGAAAAAGCGGGGCGAAACTACAGCTACAATATTACTACAGCAGATTGTAAGGGGAATACCGTGTTAAACCGGAATTTGAAGAAGAATGCTTTAATATATACCTTCTTATTCTACAATATTGCTACAGGAATTTGACTGCGTTTAGAAAAATAGTGTATCCAGTCCACTCCCTCTTTTCGCACTCATGTAGGTCAAATAATTTTACGTCATGGCTGACCGTCATTAGACATGACATGAATTTACTATCTTAGATACATGTACTTCTAGGTTTGATCACGTTGGATCGCGGAATTTAATATAAACTTATGCAAATCTACTATATATAGTCAGCCTTGATCTCGAACCCCTTGAATTAACTGACGCTTGGTTACATGTAGTACCAATAAGCTACGCACTATATATACGTGGCAAATTGTACTGCATCTTTTAGTGCTTATAGCCTCAGCTCGGGTGTATTACATGTAGTTTCCTCCGTCATTCCACCTTTCTCGTAGCCATCTGGTCAATAAACAAAATCGATCAATCCAACGACTACATGTACTACTTAAGGCACAATTCAGATGATAGAATATTACAAACCAACAAACCCCTCTTCTTTGGTGGGATACTAAGAATCGCTCAGATCGCGAATAAGCATAGCCGGCATATACATCCAGGGAAAAAAACTTCCTGGGTTAAATAAACTATAGAGTTTCCTGACCCGGGGTCTAAAAGATATACTAACCTTCTTATCCACCGATCTGGAACCCCCCCCCCCCGGGCCAAATATCGGCAAGACCTATTTAGCAGGCAAATCACCTTTAATCAAGCTTTCTAGGGCTTACAGCGGGTATTCGGTTTGATTGGCTAAATAGAAACTATATCTCCTCAATTCTTATTTCAACCGGGTAGGATGTTTTTTTTTTTTTTCCATCGAGACCCAGGAAATTTTATGTAAACCAAGTGCCGAGACACAGAATCCTACCATAGAAGACACACACATGAAATAAGAGCAGTTATACCCTACCAACCCATTTTAAAACTCACGTAATAAAGATATAAAGTCATGTTTTATCACTCGCCGTATAGAGGTCTATATATTTACCGCTGGTGAGATATATAGGCTAAAATGACCAAATAACTTTCCCCCATATAAAAATTTATTTACTCACTTTAATTCACGGCTCACCTAATTATCCAAACCCTTGTTATAAGGAGGGAAAACTAGATTCACAATAAATCACTCGCACACCGAACGCAGTAGATCGATCTCTATATTTCTTTGCGGGATTATACCTATAGTAGTGTCTACACTACTTTATGACGTCATGTAATATATAAAAACCGTTATTTTGTTCAATTGAAATTGTGCTGCCGTAACTGCTCACCACTAGCAGCTAAATCAACTACATGTATATACTTACATGAACTGTGCCATAAGGACGAAAACGGAGGCCATCCTACAAATACAGGTATATAATCGATTGACAGAAACCATTTCTTAAACAGCCATGATATATAATAACTCATAATCTTAGCCTTGCTCGTGTCAACGATCGTTTGGGCAATGCTCTTTTCTATAGCCTACGATGTACGGAAAAATCGATCTCTGCATAGATCATTAGTTCATTTCCTGTGCTTTGCTGGTGATGCATAAGCGGATTACCCGGAATCTGCATTGTTGCGGGGTGTCGAGAATTACCCCAGCTGGGGAAAGGCGTCTAAAAAGATCCTTGTATTCGAGTGATATCTCGTGAACACGAAACGATACCAATCCTTTATCCGATCCTCATCACGAGAATTCTCTTCTCACCTTAAAACTTGAGGTAAATGAAGATATACTTGCCAACTGTCACTACGACCCCGCCCTGATCACATGTACTTACTACCACTGCTGGCTGACTGAGCCCCAGGCTTTTACGATCTATACGAAATGGGCTGTACATCCCCATCCCCACCCCTCTCCGGGTCCTGAGTTCCCAGGGTAAATACTAGTACTTCATCGCCCCTATCTTTTATAAGTTATAGAATAATATCGTAAGTGGTTGTGCATGTCCGCTGGACCTACGCTGCTCATCACCTCAGTGTGTAGGTCCATTGAATTCCCTTGATGATCTGTGGTTATATCCCGCAAGGCAACAACAGCAACAACGTGACAACTTACCCTGATGGTACGTATACCGGGTTTACGTTCTAGATAAGTGTAAACAACTCGACGTAAAACCACGCAGTTGCAGAACTCCAAAGAGTCATTTCTTTTCTTTCCTTTCTTTTTAACAACCTTACCCAGTCATCGTGTATGTCGTGTTTTATTCCCAACCTCGTGATATGCAAGCTGTACGTAGGCCTCTCTACATGTAGAAAGGTTAATCACCCAAAACACGCAATACTGAGGGCGGGGAAGTTCCAAACATGCAAGTAAAACAATAAAAATCCCCAGCTAACCAGGGTATTTTTTTCTTTCTTTACAAGCACAAATGCACCCCACAGATGCTTCACCTGAGTAGTGAAATACCTCGGATTCTGGGGCTCGGGAACCTCGCGCGGCTGGCCGGGGGGGGGAGGTTTCTTTCTTCTTTAATTCCCTTTCTTAATACATTCTAACAAGAGACCGAGGTCTAAAAAAAAACATAAAACAAATCAAAAACAAAAGTCAGGCGCGCAATATACGGGGAGTAGATTGGCTTGGGATTTATCCTATGATCTAGCGATATGATCTCCGGATTGCCGAGTAACTCCTGTGAAAGAAGTGCTCTACCCTCCGCGGTTACTTGGATCATTAAATTTACCGATATGCATGCACGTGGACAGCCAATCCTCGCGATCAGCATACAAACAGCTTTTTTCGATTCCCGGTGAATACAGTAAACATTTGGAGGAGGCATCCCCCAGAGATGTGCTGAAATTAAAGGCACAATATCAATAGTCAATTTCTTCCACGGCCACGGCCACGGCCATGGTCAGTACCAGTACCAGTACCAGTACCAGTTACCAGATGCGGCGTGATTACCCGATGAGTATCACATGTGTAGGCCCAGTCTGTATAGATACAGATGGTACATGTAACTCCAACTTTAAACATTCAGCTGTGCCCAAGTAGGGGCAAATTACATTCTATTCATAATTTACATGTATCAGCTCTTGATTCTCTAGAGTATACGTAAATATAATTATATGTAGCCGGCGGTTAGAACCGCAAAGACATGCTTTATGCGTAAATGCATCCTTTATGGCGAGGAAATGCTTAACCGCTGCGAATACATGAATCATGGAAACAATTCAGGGGGGAGTGATGCTTGCTAAGCGGTCCCTTTATAGCTAGTATGATGACCCAGATGCACCTTTGATCTTGGTAATAGCTTTATTCATACATGTAATATATCCACTTTATATTTCTGTAGATGTATGTAATTCTGTATTTTCAAGTTACATAAGGTAAGCCTCCCTCGATCCCTCTCTCCCCTCCAGCTGCCAAAAGAATCCCCATTGTTACATTGTTGCATTCTTACATGTAGTCAAGCCAATCAGAAGCCTTAAAGTACATGTATTTTTATAACCCGGAGAGAACTTCCTCAAGAGAGATGAGCATTGAGTTCTATTTGTTAGCGTGGCTGTTTTCTTGTTTCCCCCCCCCCCTTAAAGACACTATTGAAGATATCCGTATCCCCGTTTATAACTAAGCACTACATACTAGCCCCCCCCCCACACCAATATCATGCATCATCACTCGTCACTACATGTATTTTATACACCTTCCCAAAGGACCTACTCGAACCTTAGTAGGCATACATACATACATGATACCAACATTGGAATCTTGCCTTAAGCTCACGAAATCCCCCCCCCAAAAAAAAATTAAATTAAAATAAAATAATCAAATTAGGAAAGTCCTGGGACGCTACCACGGTTCTAGAAATCCCAGTGCATGGTAATAGATAAGGAAATGGTGGAGGAGGTGCTTCCTTTAGTCGCTGACTTGCAACTACCGAATCAGGAACACCCCACGCACACTCATGTACCCCAGGCTAACAAAAACGGGAAGCTGCACGATATACTATCGAAAAGAATTAACGTTCTCCGTTTAAACGAAAGAAATACCTATCATCTTGCGGTGATCGCCAATAACCGTAAATACTTGTACCCAGGTAAGATATCTCATCGGTAATGCGCGCGTGCGGGCGGGTGGGCGGGCAAGCTTTTTTTATTTTTAAAAATAAAAATATACAAAAAAAACCCCCCCCGGTTGGTGAGATTTAATTTCTGCACCATTTCTTTCTAATATACAGCTTTTGATACGTCTAATTAATGTAACCTATAGGTGATTGGAAAGGCCGGGGGGGGGGGGCAGATCGCCTAGAGTTTTTTCTTTTTTTTTCTCTTCTTTTTCTTTCAAAGAAAAATTTTGCATTAGTTATTCGACTAGAATTATAATGGCCTTGTAATGTGTGTATATATAACTACTGTGGAGTCGTATTTCTTCAGGTGGAAACAAAATTTGTTGCAGATTAAACCCCAAAAAACCCCACGAACGAATCGAAGTCATTTAAGAAGCCATTGGAGAAAGAAAAAAACTGGACCTGAAACCTCCACCCTCATCTCGATGCGTAGATCGCACGGATCGAGAATATGAATTGCTCACAGGATCACCTCCGCATTTTTTTTTGTTTGATATTTTGCTTTTTCCCGGTGTCAGGCTTTCTCCACGCATGGCCGATGTGCACTGCAAACAACGATAACCGATATGTACACTCTATCTGCACGGAGAAGGTAAAATAGATGCCTAGTTAATTTTCTTTTAGGTTTTTTTTTTTTTTGTGGTGGTTAACTCGGCTTCCTCCTATGTCTCTTTATCATTAATTAGACTTACCCCACGTAAACCCCCCCCCCACATCCTCCTCCTTGGCAACAGCTCAGTACACGTGGGGAAGGGGGAAGGGAAAAAAAAACTTCTCTTAAGAATCCCCACTGGTCCGGCCATGTGCGATTCTTGAGACATCAAATGTATCCCACAACCCCAATGTTGGTTTTGGAATTGGTCTCGCTAATGTACCGTGGGGATGTAAAGTATTTCGATTGGGGCTTGACGTTACATAATTATGGGCTAGGGCTTGAGTATTTTTTTCCCCTAATGTGGCGTATGAATGTTTAGAATTCCGCAGACAAGCTCGTGCGGGAAGCTCAAAGATGACAACCCGAAGCACTGCCAGCGTGTACCATACAAGGTGTATGGATTGAAAAATTGTTGTTTAAAGCACATCATCGCCCGATCGTGCCTGCGCCGTGACCAAATGAACGGGACTCTGTTGTAGGAGCTCAGCACCTGACTTCGCATATCCAGGGGGGCGCTGTCGTGTTTTTGCGATTCTTAACGCATCTCCACGGGCCTGATCATCGAGAAACCGCGTTTCCAGATCGGAGAATGGTACAAAAGAGGCTAGAGCTGATGTCTCTTCCCAATCTTATGGAAATGTTGAATGCAAAAGTTCTGATGCCTTTACAGGTGCTCAAGCCCTAATACTGTCGCCATGAATCTGTGATGAGCCCGCGGGTTGGGGGAGAGGAGGCAGGTTCTCGGTTTTGTTTTATTACGGGAGAGCGCCACGCCCCGGCAGTTTAACATTCCAAGTTATGAGTTACGACCCTTACTCTTAGAGTACTCTTGTGTTGGTACTCTACATTAAGTATATACCCCACATCATTGACGCCTCGTTTAGGCACTTCCAGTTAATTCCCACACCTTACGCAGGCCTCTGCCAAATCAGCTTCCTAATGTCCGAGCCCTAGGGTACCGCTGACCGTTGTTTCGGGTCGCAATCTGCATCTACCGCTGCCTAAAAGGTAGCGGCAGATTTGCAACAAATTAACCTACGGGATTATGTAGGTACACAGGTACATTATCCTATGTATGCAAGAAACAAAGGTACGACATGGCTGCAAACTTCTCGGTTACCGTTTTACACGTTTGTTGGGCTCTCTGGCGAGCATTTTTCTCACTTTCCCCAGACTCTCGGCGGAAATTTGGTGCATGTTTCGTTTCGATTTCCTTGGCGGTATTAAACCACAACACAAACCTAACGCGAATAGCATCTTAAGCCCGCGTTCACCTTTGGTCAAGGGTTATGATACAAATACCTGGGATAACACACCCCGTACCCTTGGGACTACGCCTAGGCCGCTCCCGTTGAAAGTGTTACCGACAAATTCAATCTTCCAGAACGCACTTAGTGCCCGGTTTAACCTTCACCCTTCACCGAGGAAAAGTTCTAAAATTCCTTTGCGCCCGGACATTTATTCTTGTGATTTCGGCCCTTCACTCTACCGAATATAAAAAAATATTGTGTCCCCACCCCCCCCCTACATACTATATAATATAAGTGATGAGTTACGGAGTATACGTACCATGTCCCAGTTATATGGTTATATAGAACTTTGGAAGGGAAGCTTTAGCTCTTGACAGATTAACCGGCGAGACGAGATCACAAGCGCCATTTAACCGAGGTGACTATCCCTTCTAGCGCGCTCACACCGGCCGAAATGCCGGCCGTCGGCACATGTGCTCGCGCAAAGAATTACCCGGAAAAGGTAGGAGTGAAAAAATACAGCGAAAAAACCCCCGTGAACGAGATTGGGAACGAGAGTGCAATTTCGTGATTTTCCCGGTTTTTACTTGCATAATCAGTACGACCGGAATGGCGGGCATGCGAAGCGATCTACCAACGATAAGGGAAATTGTTCTAGCAATTAAAAAAAAAACTAGAGTCGAGAAGAAAGCTGCAGGCACATGCACTACCGTTACATGCTTAATGTTACAGGTTGCTGTGCGAAATGCGGGCCGTCGTCAGCGGGGGGAGACTTCACGATACTTAGGCTGGAGGAACGCTGGATCCTGTCAACATCCTTCTGGAAGGGCTTGGGTGCCGCTACTTTAAAATTACCAGACACATGCGACTGCAAGTTCGGGCCGTTAAACTAGCAAACATTTTGTCGTGTACTCTACGAACTAGGGAGCTCGACCTGGTCAATGGGTGCGTAATATCTAAATTCCCAACCCCTCGGGGAAAGTTTTTTCTTCTTGAAACCAGGCCACTCGTTTGGTCTCAGCAGCCCTAAATTTAAGGAGTCTTGCCACTATATGAGGCTACAAGACATATTTCAACTATGAGACGTCAGCACTTGGGAGGCGTTTATAGAACGTCACTACTGGTAAGTTCGGCACTTTTGAGGCAAACAAGTCCCTGCCCCTTGTGACCGAGGAACAGTCTTAGAAGCGGAAAAATATATGGGAAAACATGCTCACGTGGAACAATCTCTGTGGTGAAAAAGCAATCTGAGGAAACATCTAAAACATCGTTAGGGGTTCTACGGTTCGCCGAACTTTCCCCGCGAAAGTGAACCCCGGGTTACAACGTGGGTTCTTTCATGCCGCCTGACCACTACCAAAAGAGACATGCCAAGGTTTAACTATACCATGCTTACCTATGTACAGCATTCCTTGTAAGATGGCATTCAGCCTAAGCGGAATGAAGCGGTGGGGTAAAGAGGCTGAAAAAACCAGCACGCCGCGCAGCAGCGATCCCGGGAGATGTCGGAGGGACGCTGCGTCTCGGCCTATGGTTGAGCCACCGGCGGATCAACGGCTCGAACACCGAGCCCCCCCCGCGGCAAATAGTTTAATCTGTCACGCGTGGGTTGGAACATAGCGTAGCAGAACGTGATCAAGCTTGAGCACCAACAAATAACCCTCGCACAGGGCTCATTCTTTTTTACAAGGTAGCAGGGCAGATGTGATAGTACAAATGACGAACCTTTATAAAATAATTTGGCATCCCCTTTCATCTGTAATATTATTGTGATCACCATGACAAAACGTGGGACTTATTCGAGGAGGCATTACGTGCAACGTTGCAGTTGGTATGTGATAATACGGTGACTGCGGTAGTTTAATTTTTGGTCACGAACTACCGTTCAGTAAGCAATTCGATAAAAGCCCAGAGTAACGCTGACGGATGACTATTGAATAAAAAGCTTACCTCCTCTGGAGTAGGTAGGCCAGTATTCAATGGTGGAGTCACGGAGGCAGTGTTGTCCTTATAGTTGAAACCGCCACCTGCTACATCTGATATGTAGCTGTGGCAGCAGCAGTAGTCGTGAGCATTCTTAGCCGTTGATCTCTCCCACACGCTTCTGCTTCCCTCTTTATGGGGCGAATAGCAAGTATTTAGTTACGAGATGAAGGGCATTTTTGTCTTTACTGCTGGTACGTATCTAGATGTGCTGGTGTAGTTATTTTTAATCGAAAAATCCGTTGCCGGCCGGACTGAGGGCGGACAGACAACTAGCAAGACCTTCTGTGGCGGAAGCAGCCGATCGCGAAAGGATGGGCAGCTCGCCATTTTGGGCCTAGATACCTATGGTGCACCGTTGCGCCCTGAATAGCTGCACGTGGTCTAGGGTGGCCAGCTGGCGCTTCTCACCAACAGGCTTCTTTGCAGTCATAGGTACAATATGAGGACCAAACATAATTGTTTTTTTTAGCATCGAAGCGAATGGTAGATGTGATCTTTATTGTGGGGAAATCGAGGATAATACGCGGGCGCGAATCGATAGTCAGCAGCTGATCGTGTTTATGTTAAATCTGTGGAGAGGTCCTTTTGTGTCTGACGTTTCCACTTTGTCAGAAGGTGACCTAAGCCTTTAAACAAAGAAAAGAAAGAATTTTTTTACTCTTTACTCGCGATCTTTTGCTTTGATATGCTACTACAGTTGTTTCTTTAATAGGTGTGGGAGGGGGAGAGGATTGCAAAATCCAAAACAACAATGGAAGCTCAATACGCCGACCGGGCTTTCGTGTAATTGCAAAAAAAAGAGGAGTTGATTATTACTATCATTCTGGTAGTCGCTTTAATGAGCGGCTCTTGTAGTGATATTGAATTCCGGGTCCAGGGAGCAATTCCGAAACCATCGTTATTCAGAGAGTACGAGAACAAACATTATGGAAGCAGAGCAAAGTGCCGAGATGGGATGCCCAATATGGAAGGAATAAGGGACGACTGGGGTGGAGGAGGATTGGATAATGATGATGGGAGAAAAGGCCAATTGGGAGCAACATGGCATGGGATGCTATCCCAGCGATCTGTTACGGTCGCAGCGCAAGGGTGGTATGGAGGGTGTACTTGCTTGTTGCCTCGTTTGCGTCCGTGTCAGGTGAAAGGCTACGCTACGTTCCATTAGCCCGGCATCAAGTTCTCTGTCCAGTGCCAGGCTTCACTGCTCATCATGCTCTGGGTAAAAGGTAGGGTTTGGATGGGAGCAGGGCTCGAGCGAGAGACATAAAAGTACCATACCCCACATATTTTATCCGGCCAATTTACAACATGGAAACAGGTTGTGAGTTATACGTATACTGGGGAGGCGTAAAGCCTTGTGGGTCAGCGGAGGCAGTGTCGGGGGGGGGGGGGTTAGCGGTCGGTAGACTCCAGGCATCATTAAACAAGGGGCGAGAGAAACAGGAAGAGTGATAATTTGCGTTGGGGGACAAACGGATTCATTGGATTTCAGGCGAACGTGACTTGAGTCTTATTTGTTTTTTTGTGGGTAATTTTTTTGTTTCGAGAAATTAGAGGAGGGAAAGTGAGTTCTCTGTGGACAAGAGTCCGGACACAGAGAAACCCCCACAGAGGAGACGAGAACGACTCCTTGCGTTGGTTGAAAACAAGTTCGGAATCCGGCCAACCAACCCCCATCATTCAACAGTCCCAGTTATGATGGATGAGTAAGAAGAAGAAAAGAGAACATTTTCCCTCAATTGTGGTTTATTTCTTGACTTTGCTTATTTACATACATGTATTTATATATTATTTTAGTTTTATGTGCATCAAGTACATGTAGGTACATGTACCTACTCTACTTGCTGAGATTTCCTTTCTCTTCCTCTCTCTCTCGTCATGTATCTTCTTCTAGGATGTCCCCCAATACTTTATCATTATCATTGCCGCATGTCACCCAGATAGGGCAAAGGCAAAAAAAAAAAAACAAGAAGGGGAAAAGGAAAAAAGGAAAAAAAGAAGGAAGAGAAAAAAAACTCTTGTCCCTTTGCCCAAGTAACCGTAACCCCCCGGTTGACCTTAGGCCCAAATGTCCTCAATCTCCCGAGGAGGAGAGCCCGACGGGTAAGCCCAAGTACCAGTGGTGTCTCAGGCCTGACCCACATCTTTTTCCACGCTTGCTCGTTCGGTGTCTCTCTTTCGCTCAGTCCCACCCCCCCAAAAGCACTTACAACCGTAACCCACAGAGTCCCACACCCCCAGCCCAGTTTTGGTAGACAACCCCAGCCGACACCACCTATAACCCCCTCGCATCCTGTCCCTCCTCCTTGTCGTAGTTTCTCCCCAACTTAAACAGTCAACGTCCTCTCCTACTTAGCCATTGCTATCCCCCCCTACTTGAGTCCTCCTACTTCTCGACATTCTCAACATCATCGTTGGAACAGTGGACATCACCTCTTTCACATTCATCCATTCTTAGCACAAAAGAAGTCGACTTTGCACTATTCCTACCGCACTAGCAACGACAACTACTGCTGCTAGCAACATAACCACATCACCCTTCCATTCAACCGTCACCCACACCAACTCGCGAGGATGCCTTCGCGACTATCAAGCCCTATGCTGTCTTTAGACATCAACCACATCGCCAAAGTCGATCCCAGAAATGTGGACAATTTGTTTAGCATGTGGACAAGTGAGTTTTAAAAATTACTCTTATTTCACTGTCAAAATATGCTGACAATGAAATCAGTTTTCTCAAAATGTGCGGAGTCATTGGAAAATGGGAGGCGGCTAGAGAATTTGAGTTGGAGAGTGTGGAATCGGGAGACTTTCTGCTGTGAGGAGACCGCTACAGCACCTGCACCAATCACAAAAACAACAACCACTGTTGCTCCATCAGTCCCAAGAAAACCAAAACGACAAGATTCAGACACCTACTCGGATCTTCCAGAGCTTTCATCGAGTGTTGAGTCGGCTACCTCGGATTACGAGTTGCGGTCTGATGCGGTCAACATCAAATCTTCACGATCATGTTTATTGCGAACGGACTCGGCTGAGCGCTATCGGGGCAAGGAAAAGCACATGACACCTGTGCACCTAGTAAAATTGATGGAAGATCTTGATAAAAGCAAGTCTAGTGCTGATGACTGGATGTCAAAACGCCCTCTCATCACTCCTCCAGAAGTCCCAGCAACAGTTGAAGCATCTACGCCTGAACAGTCATTGTGCTCGCCCGTTCTTCCCGCACTTCAGACAACACCTGTAGGTTCTGCAGCCTCTTATTCTACAGAAGTCAGCGCCCATAGCGTCGTTCGTGGATTCACACCTGGTCAAAACATTTCAACATCGGTTCGCTCAAGCGCATGCCTGTCATCCGAGTCAGTTGCTCCTATCAAAAAGTCGTCCCTACCAACACCAAAGAAAGTTACCAAGAAATCAATGTTCATCATCGGTTCATCAAACTCATCTGCTTCTGATGATGAGAGTGACTCTGAAGGTAGCTTCACTGCTCCCCAGCTCTTGCACAAGAGCAAACTCTCCGAGGGATTGAGGAGATCCGAGAAGAGGACATCTTTCAGGTCTGAGGTAGCCACAAGGACATTCAGAGATGATGATATCTACAGCGAAGATGAAGAGGTGATCTCTGAGAGCGCGATTGAAGATGAGGATTCCTCGGATTGGGAGTCATCTACCGATGACAGTGCACAATCGAGCTACAATCAATCAACATTGTTCCAGCGCGTTGAGAGCCGACCCCAGTTGGCCTCCCGACGTTCTCTCCTTTCAACCATGCTTCACGAGCCAAAACGTGCAGCTCTTGTAAATGCTGGATCTCGATCTACCCCTGCTTTGAGGTCGAGAACTACTTCTCCTTCCGGCCCTTCTCTCGCTCCTTCACTTCAGCGGGAGTCTCCTCTTACCTCTAAGCCCACTGCCGAAGTTACCCGCTCAAAGCCAATCATCATGACAACGAGCAACATGCATCCTCCCGCCCTTTCACCACGTACTACCCGAAGAAACATGCTTGCTACTGAGTTGACTGAATCTCTCCGAAGACATCTTCTTTGGGAGAGGCAGCAAAAGAACACTACTGCTACTGCTGTTCTTAAGCGACGGCATACTGCACATGATGTCACGAAGTTGAACGACTTTCCTCAAGTAAACAACTACTCGAGCAAGGGAAATACCTCCAAGAACAATTCCTGGAACCACTATTTCGATCAGGGGCTGCATGAATACCATGTAGCTGGGTGGTAATGGGACTAGCACAGTTAGATGGGTGGAATTGTATAAATATCATTTGGGTGGATCGGTAGTATATTAGTACCATATTTTCGACATATCATCATCCTCAACATTTTACGGCTTAATGAAGGGGGATTTTTTTTTTTTTGGTTGGAGGCGGTGGTGGCATTATTTGGTTCATGTTACGGTGAAAGGTGGTCCTCTGTTTTTTTTCTTTCTTTTTCTTTCTTTTTCTCCCTCTTTTCTTCTTTCCGCTTGTATCTTTTTTTCACCTCATGGGGCGTCTTTTTCTATGGCATATCGGTGTATTCGGTTACTTTTTTTTCTTGTGTGCCGGTGTGCTCTTTTCCTTTGTCTTGCTGCCTTTCAAGGGCTAGGCGTCATTTTATTTTTATTTTTTTACTTTCGGAGTCTGGCCGGTGGGATTCGCTTGGTCGAGCGAGGAAAAAAAAACCTTTTTGTGGTATTCTATTGTTTACTGTAGTTTTAGGAATTTGCGACCCTAATCGGGCCAGATTCATCTTGGGATATAGCCTTTTTTTAGTTCTTGTGCGATAGCTGGCGCACAAGTATTCGAGTTTGTATGTACCGACAAAAAGAAAGACGGTTTTACTTGATTGGAAAGAAAAGTAACCTTGTCTAGGAATAAAAAAATAAAAAAATAACTTTTTTTTTCCGGCTGAACACATGACCCTTCGCATAGGACTCCACAAGTAAAGGTAGTCCCTCCGCCATCGGCTATGCCTCCATAGGGCCACAACACTGAATTGGCCGTGGACAGTGACTCCGCCTTACGTGCGCATTGTTATTACCTTGCAGCAGCCAGCCGGGCAGACCGATGCGGAGGA
Source organism: Verpa bohemica (assembly GCA_033030345.1). Lineage (NCBI taxonomy): Eukaryota > Fungi > Ascomycota > Pezizomycetes > Pezizales > Morchellaceae > Verpa > Verpa bohemica. The sequence continues at coordinate 1,411,763 of JAUFSE010000003.1, forward strand.
GTTCTTCACTTGCATTGGTTGTAGCCTTGGCAGATACTGAAAAAGCACCCACGGCCAGTAGAACTTTTTGATAGAAGGGAGGGAGGGGAGGCATGCGGAAATAAAAACCAGATAAATAGGCTCACGGGGTACAGGTACCCGTCGAGTATCATATCGCAAAAAATGAATCAGGTATCATTCGCAAAACTATTGGCAAAAGAGAAGAAATTTTTGTATCGTACTAGTACACAAGAACCTGACTAGGTCCAGCCAACCAGTCAACCAACCCGGCCTTCCAGCCGGCCCTCCAGCCAACCACCCCCTCCTGTTCAGGCGCCATAGACATACAACGGCACGGAAATTATATTTGTCATCTTTTATCATTCTCAAAGCAAGCAATTGCTTTTCTCTTCACCATTCTAAACTGTCTCTGACGCACTTTCTCGCCTTTTTCTTGAACCCAGCAGGATCATCGCGCCACTGCTTTGCTGCCTCCTGTGCAAAGACGTCAGTGGATGGCCTACGGAATTAACCAATACCCATAGGCTTGCATTGGAACTGTTTGTTTCTATATATCCAGGGGTTTGACGTACCAGGTTGGCGGGACTCTCGTCGTTAGGGGAACTCAGCATAGAAATGACTGATATCAATATGGTCTCTGGTGTATGCACGGGGAGCCAACGTTCTGCGGCCGATTCATATCCATATCTGCAAGGTAACGATTACGAAGAACGAACGCCATCAGTTTACCTTGTGGTATCATTTTCCAGCGTCACGGGCAACGGGGGGAATTGGTGAGAGGGGAGAAGGGGGGGGGGGAGGATGTGAAGGGAGTCAATAGAGGGGATTTATGTGGGAGCGGAAAGCACGGGAGATGTTTACTGGTCTTCTTCAGGAGGGTGGAGGATGGAGATGCAGACGTTGCCGTCCGGATAAACTAATAATGATGGTGTCAGGACCAGTCAATAAACAACAAGAGTGCAGGTTCTAGATGTACCATTTGGATGCCAGATTGGCGTCTCGAATTTCATTTGGGGAGGGTTATGCGGATAGTCCTTAGGAAACGACAGACGCGCCCGGAAGAATCCACCTAGCCATAGCAACTGTCGTTAGGTATAAAATTCCCTGTTGGGGCCCAAATGAATAGAAAGGTTTACCTCCGTAAAACTTGCAGTCATCAGATATCATAAGCATGACTTCCCACTCGTAAATATTGTCTTCAAAGAGACCGGCACTGATGTTGGAGAGGTCCTTGTCGGACTGCATCTCCTTGAGCTGCCTACGCAGTAGGTTTGCAGATGGGAGCGGGGAGGTAGCCATATTGGGGTTCAATAAGCTGGATTGTATTCGGCGGGGATGGGCCGAGGTGGATGAATTCAATTTGTTTGAAGTGGTGTTTGAGATGTTGATGCTGCTTGTTGTTGCTATCGATAACTACGAGATTACCTTATGGATGTTGGGCAAGTAAGCGGGGAAGTAAGGAGGGGCACCATATCAAACCCCACTATTGTAGCTGCAACAGCGATGTAGCTACCCAACTTCATGGAGCACAACATATTCACAATTCTAAAGAGGGATATTAGAATCATAATAGGTTCAATTTCGGCATGGGAAGCGCCTTTAGCAATTGCGACTCACTCTAACATAATTATCACTTTAAAGCATGCTGTTTTTTTTTTTTCTTCGGCAGAAGTCAAGATAGATACAGCGGGAAACGCCTCTAAGGCGCGCCCCCGCAACAAGAGGGGGGTTTCAGAGGCTTCGAATACCCTTTCTGAGGGAAGCGCCCGTATAAAATATACAGAGTTACCTACACCCCTCTTTCCTGTGTGAGATTTTTCCCTCTACATCTTCACGTGCTACCCCCTCTCCCCCACCCTCTCTACCACTCCCACTCCCTATCTCCATCCCTCTCTCCCTCTCTCCCTTCTTTCTAAACCGTCACATCCACCTCTGCTCACATATCCGCCTGAGAGGCTCTTAACTCGGATGACGTGTTCGCTGGCACTTGTAAACCACCACCACACCACGTCTGTAAATCTGATAGAGATTGTATTCATCCATAGCTCATCCTGCCACACCCTCTTTGTTTCTATTACTATTTCAGGCATGCCTATATTCCCCGTTCTCGCTTGGGTCGCTTTGTTGTCCCCGGATCTTTCCCCTCATTTTCCGGTTTCCTCCTAAAATTACATTTCTTTCTTTCCTGTTCCAGTCTACTGCCGTCATGTCTGTCTTACTTCTCTGCTTGCGTGACCGGGGGCGATCCGGGTGAGGTCGAGTTTGAATGATGGATCAACTCCGTATGTCGTCAGGTGGTTGGCTTCTTCGTGCTTCCAGAAGGAGAAGAGCACGAGGCTCTGCCCAGTGGTGCTTTTTATTTCTCCCGATTCGCTGAGAGGGGGAAGAAAGGACCCTTGCAGAAAATTCAGTTTCGTTTCAGCATAGATCAATGTAACTTGGGGAGTTCTGCCCGTCGGACCGTAAACTATAGAGAGACCTTGTGGTTAGGAACGATAGTAAATTCAAAACAAGAATTAACTTATAGTAATAATGACGACGTTGACTATCGAGATATCTAACATATGTCCGGGGAAGATCGTACGTATATTTATCTATTACCGGGAGCCAGAAGACAAGGTACTCACCCCAGGAAATTGTCGTGAGAGACAATAGATCCCTGGCTGCAGTTTCGGTTTTGGGTTAAAGGCATCTCCGTTGTTGACCTCGTGCCATGGTTCCTTCTTTGCTACTGCCGCATGTAGCGAAATTCTAGCCTCGAAGCTAATAGCTATTTTGATAGAACATGTAACTCTGTAAGCTTTTAAGGCCTAGGAAATGAGTGAATTTTTGATTAATTAATCGTGTCCCAGTGTTATATACCAGTATACATTGCTACTCCCAGATTTAAGGTTACTTGTTTACTATGTACATGTGTGTGCTTTATGTAAGTTAAACCTCATCAATTGCAAGGTCACTGAGGCGAGTTAACCCCCTCCTCTAAACACGACAGTGGGAGCTAAATACAAGCAAGATAGTGGCAATGTATTAGCAAGAGATTTTTTACGAACGGCGATTGCTAGATGGTAGAATGTGCATCATTTCTTCCCGGTAGTAGCTACACCGGTGCTACCCCGGGGCCATAATATGTCACAATCATTTCCGGGCACAGTATATTCTAGATAATTATTGTCAATGATACATGTATTTAAGGATCATTGGTATCATGTCGATTTGATAAAAATCTTGGACTCTAGAAGATCCATTTGTAATTATTAGGTTCGGGGGGTCTCGGGAGGTCAGTCTCAAAGTTCGTTATTAGTAATACATATAGTTCTCAAGTAGTATGTACTATACTCTGCACTGCGTATGGGGGTCAGCCGCTCATACTCAGTAGTGGGGTGGGGGGGTTGCCACAGAAGGTCGATCAATTTCTGTAGTGAGCGGCTGACCTGTATGTGTATGTGTATGCGCAACTGTCTACGCATGTGCAGTACCTTAAATCTCATGAAATTGCTGGCTGACATTGGGTACAAGTTTTTCCGGCTGATCACCGGGGAGTTTTCCGAGAACTTATTACGTTGCCCCCCCCCCCCCGAGTGTTTCCGTAAAGTTTCCAGGATCAAAGGCCCTCATTAGTCCGTCTCCGGATTAATAGCGCATGAAAGGGCCTGTAAACAGGGCTATTTCGTGACCCTAAGAGTAAATAACTCATGGGATCTTCTTGAATCTAGTGGTGGCGGTTAGATCATGTAGTCTATGCATGCCACTAACCTTCCCATCTCCGTGGATTTCTCCGAAACAAGGGTGTCAATTGTTTGATTTTACGAGATGGTACTCATACGTGAATTTTCACGGAATCTCGCGTACCTGAGTTACGGTATTATGTATCATTGCGGAAACCGTTAGCATATTGCTAAATCGGTACATAAGCGACGCTGGGGCCCACGATGATCATCGGGTAACGTCTACCCCACAAAAACTTCAAATGCTCATCACTGATACGCAGGGAGATCTCGAGGACTGGTTCAAAATCCACCTGATTGCGCAAGGGATTACTCAATCATGAGGCATGAGCGATGCCTGCTAGGTAGCTAGTACCAAGCTGCTCTTAGGAAGAAACCCCCGGACGGCGTATGATACAGATCATTACAAGATTTGGGGAAGACTACAGTAAGAATCCTGAGCTCATCATTAGCTTCGTGATTGGCACGCTGATGCAACAATTACACCAGTGATAATTATTTCCGAGGTCAGATATGCGCGAGGCCGAAACTGTACTACTTCGCTTCGAGTAGTCTATAGGCAATCCCTGGATCTAGGTGAGTGGTTTATGTTCAGAGATCTCCGTCCATCCTCGGCTGCTTAAAGGTTTATCCGTTCGCCTAGTTTGGAGGCTGATCCTCATAACCTCTAGTGTAACTATATACTACATGTAGGTATGTAACCCATGCAGTGTTATATTTATGTCTGATATGTAACATCCGTAGGATCTCAGTTCTCAACTTTATATGCCTTAGTGCCAGCTCGATTTCCATCGCGGCTCTGTGTTTAAGGGGGACTTCCTAGAAACTTCATCTACCCTAATTAAGTATTACTAGCCGGTTTGGTGCTATGGACGGAAAAATAGGTTATTACGCTTGTCCCGTGGGTTACACAGCTCATAGGGCAGTGTTATATATACACGGGTAGTACGGTTACCTCAGCTTTGTTATCTTCATAGCCAGGTGAATACCCCGCGGTCTCGCCCTGATACTGTATTTTTGAAAGGACAAAAAATTTCTCACATGCTAGCCCTAGATGATACTGCCTGTACGGATATGGGAGGGTTATCCTATGCATACTGCATTGGTCCAGAAGGCAACATAGATAAGATCATGTATTATTGAGCGGACACTTCACCATTCTCAGCACAGATTATGATGTGTGTGGATGATGATAAAACGACCGATGCAACGCCTCAGCCCCCTAGTGTTATTGTGCACCAATTACATCCTAAGTTCCTTGTTTATAGAAATAACGCGTTTTGTACCACATTCTTTTCTTCGAAACCGGAGGAGGGACAAACAGCTCAGTGGGGCAAGGATTAGGGCCATTCAAGGCCATTGGGCGCCATTTAGTTTCGGTTACTGTGGTTTTGATGAGCCTGTATCTTTCGCCTTAAACCATACTCTAGCATCTTTTTTATGTATGTAGTTAGGACATGCGCTGATAGTTCCTTTTTGACTATAATAGCAGTAATTCCATCAACCCCACCCTCTACGTACTAGATTATTTATAACTGAAATAAGTACCTAATACTAGTATTTTAAGCTATGAAGAAAGCCAAATATTAACTACATTCTGGCCAAGACCAACGCTAGAGAACAAATATAGAAAAGATGAGTGTCAAGCTAATAAATGTTTGTAGAGATTTATATAAGAAAATTTAAGCTAAGTAAAAATCACTGAGTTTAAGGAAGCCCTTGATTTTTTTCCGAGTAGGAAATAGATATATATTTCTTATAATTCCTATCGTGGATCGAGTCATACAGCAATGCGCCCACCAAGATTCTATAATACTGAAACGCTGTTTTAGTGTAGTTAAAATAAAAGTGAAAAGTTAATCAAACTATAAAATGATATTTAGTATCTCAATCATCCGATTCGTATCCATCCAGACCCAAAGATACCCCCGGTTGGACAAATCCCAAACTACCCGCGACTGGTGTTTTATCCACCATAGCATCCGTCCTCCAGACTTCTGGTCTTTTATCAACTTCCCTATTGAGCACTGGGTTTTCTGCCTGCTTCCTTTTCAAAAGTTTGAGACCTAGAACCGGCCTTGGCTTATCAAGAACTAGGAAGGGATCCACCCTTGCTCTTGTGTTTTGTCTCAACTCATTCTGTAGTCTCTCTCGGGTCGCATCTGCTGCTATCTGGGCCTTCGTCTTTCCAGTCAAATTTTGACCTTGACCTTTCTTTACCGGCTCAGAAGTTGAAAATAATGGTCTGGAATGCGCTTGCTCAATTTTTTGGCTGTGGTCTGGCCCAAATTCTATCAACTTTGCCCTTTGAGCATCTTCTGGGATTTCGTCTAATAGCTCGATTGCTAGACCAGTACGATCACGGATTGCCTCAGCAGCAGCAGATTTAGCTTGTCGTTCCTTTCTTTCTGCCTTAGAGATTAAAGGAATGACTTTAGTAAACTGTTCTAAGATGGTGTTCGGATTTTGAAATTCTAAGGAGAGAAAGGTGTATATACTCTAAATATCTTCCTCATTTTTCGCGAATGCTCGTAAGGGTCCTGCCACTGTCTGTCGCTAAGGTGTTGTAATTCTGCTATCCTCTCTGCCCCTTGCTTTGCCTCCGTTTTATCCATCACTTTCTTTTCCGCTTTAGCAAAAGGATCTTCTAATCGTGAGATCTCATCTGGATCCCTGACCCTGATTACACCGATTCCAGGATCTGCATCCGCAGCCTGTTTCTTTGCGCCCTCGCTAGCTACATAGGCAGTATTTTTGGGGTCTGTCTGGATCTCTATCCAATTTGAACACACACTATGCTTCATACGAAAACTAAAGATTGGAGTTGTGTAATAACTCCCGATCCTTTTCTTCTCAGCGTTGAAGCGAACGCCCTGGGCAATGTGGCCATCACAATGAAGGCAGAATATACTAAACGGCATTTCAAATCGAACTGTTTGGGTGTTTCCGTGGAAGCCCGGTGGCTTCTTCTTGTTTAACTTATTGCCGGATATGACACCCTCGTGTTCTGGTGGGACATACCGTCTGATAGTGAATTAGTAGGAGGGAAGTAGAGAGATAGGTAAGATATACCCCATATTAAAACCTTGCATGATTATGAGAGCGTTCTTTTGATGCTTGTAGTATGGCTTATAGAGCTGGTTTAGGCCTCGATGAGAATGTCTAGAAGAGAGTTATTGAAGAAGATGTGTGGTGTGAAGACAAAGCTGTGTCGAGAATGTGTCGGCATATTCGGGAGTTACCCGGCTTTTTTTTATACGAGTGATTGAGCATGAGATTAATCGCTTGCTTGGCGGCAGATGTAACCTCCACCACTCAACGATGCACACATTATTGGTCGAACTTCGCATGATTGCAGGCAATCCCACCAATGTTTATCCCATTTACCCCACAACAATAACAACAACAAGTAAAGAAACAGTAACAGCAGCAGTAATAGTAGCAGAATAAATGCAAGAAGCTAGCAATCGCTCTTCAACCCCCAACTCTTCTGTTTTCGCTGGTGCAAGGTCCATCGCCTCTTCACTTTCCTCGCAGCTTAAGGCCTCGATCCCAGACCCCCCGCTTCGAAACACATTCTTTGACACAAGCCCCGCGAGCCCCGACAAGAAGTCTGAAAGTACACTATCAAATAACAACATGGCTGGACGCGACAATTCTCATCCGCCCACAGTAAACCAGCTACAGGCGCCGTTCACCCCACGTCGAATGGGCTTTCCTGGGCCCCTCTCTCTAAAGATGCCTTCACGTGGACCTTTGTCACCAGTTCTTGATCCTGCATTGGGATACTCTGTAGCCCGTCGACCAAGGCTAGACTTTGCTCGTGCTTGTATGGGCTCTTTCTTTTCGCTGAAACGCAAGAATTAGAGCTAACCAAAAGCTGTGCTTTTAGGCACATCGCTACACCATTCCACACTTGCAGAACAACCATCACCAGATTCTTCACCATCGACTTCAACAAGCTTCCCAATACCTCGCAACAATAACATCAATAACATCAATAACAAAGGATCAGACTCCCCAATTGCCAACCATCATTACCATCACTCGTCATCTCACGCTTCTTCGCTTGGATCTGGTTCAATGATGGATTATGCACCATCTGGTGATGATAGTGATTCATCGAGTGATGAGGACCTTGATGTTGATCTGGATTTGGAACTTGGCGCCCCTTTTACAACTACAACACAAAGCACTGAATCTGCTGCTTCAATCTCGCTTATGAATCATCAAAAGGCTCGGTTAGGTGGTCGTACTGGAAGGGGTTCAAGACATAGCTCCATGTCATCTGCTAGTGCATCTAACAGTTCCCTCGCAAGCCCATCACCAACTACCCCACCTGTCCAGTCAAATAATAATTTTGGAGTTGGTTATTTTGGGCGTTCAAAGGAAGGAGCCTCTAGGAGGAAAGATAGCCTCACAACAGCTTTACGCAATTCATTAAGGGTTGGAAGTAGGGGGAACGATGATGAAAAGGATAGGCCTGATCCTATTAGGAGACCAGTATCTAGGCGTGGATCGTTGTTGGTAAGACCCTAACCACAAAATTTCCTGATAGTTGGTGGCTAAAAGAACTTGGTTTTCCGGTAGCCTAAAACCAAAACATTCCAACGTATTAAAGCTGCCCTGCAAGAAGAAGCGTCACCAGTTGATATGGAAGTTAAGCGTGAAGCCGAGATTACTCGCCAGATCCGTGAAGAAGAGGGCTCCCCTCCTACAACTACCCCTGTGCAGCCTAGTATGGATCAAGAGTTATCAGATATCCGTGAGGAAGATGAAAGTATGGGTAGCAGTGGAGATAATGGGGGATTAGGGGGAAATAAGGGAATTGGTATCAGCTTTTCTAAGCAGGCTCAAAGACATGGGGGTTTTTGGTTCGGAGATCAGATGGACGGGCTCAGTGGGAGTCCTCCAACATTTCCTGGGTTGAGGATGACGTCCGATGGTGATATAATGGTAAAGATATATTAAGCATATAGATGCCATGGGTTAGACTAATAGTGGGAGAACCAGATGAATTCTGAGTCGGTCGTTAGTTCACCTATCGCCAACGTTCCCGCAGATATGCGTCGCCCTAAGAGGAGGCGGACGCAAGACGAACGGTTTGAGCCGGAGTTTTTTAAGCGTAGAGCTGTATCACCGGGGCTCTCCCATAGCCCGATTCTAGCTACATCTCCACCCCTCAGTGGAGGGAGTGCCGGAGGCAAGCGGCTAAATTTCCAAGGCATGAGTGGTAAGCCATTTAAATATTTGTCTTCTAATGAGATTTACCTATTTTAATAATTTGTGCGTAGATACACACGATGGAATTATGAAGATGAGCCTTCAATAAGCAATGAGTGCACATTGAACCCTGAAGCCAGGTGCATTTAGCCCGTTATGGCCTTTATGTAGTACTCAAATTTTCTTTTTATTTGCTTTCTAGGTTTTCTTTTATTCCTGCTCGTTATCTGTAGGTTTGTGAGGTTTTCACAGGCATCTGGAGTTCGCATTACGCGGTATAAGGTTATTCGGGTCGGTTTAGGAGTTTATTTTGTATTCCTTAAAATATTTTCTTTTCTGTTAAGTCGTAGTGTTCGTTGGTTTATCCTCCTTAGCATGCGCTGCATTCATGATTTTTTTGAGAGGTTACAAGCCTGTTATTATTAGTAACAATCATTGAATGTGTGGTTCTATCCTAAGCGTGAATGCTCTGAATATATGGCCTATAATTATAACGTGTGATAATACTTGGTATATCTATATTTATTGTACCTCTGATTGCGGTTGTATGACGCTACATGTATTTAATCTGCATCCTCTATGTAGCTAGACAAGAACCTATCTCTAGAGAGAAGACTAGATGGGGGACTATTATTAGGTATAAAGATGTTTCCGGGCACCTAGTCTTGATATAGTGATGTTAAATATGGTAATGCGGTAGTAACCAAAATATTGAACTATATATATATTTGAGGATATTTACTTTGATAAGTTTTCTGAATCAGTACATGTAGGAGGTGGAGCTTATGGAAATTATTCCTGTTATCCTTTGCACTAAACGAAGGCATTGTATAGACTATATAGTACTGTCGTGCTTCTAGGATATGCGGAGGAAGGATATTGCATTTCAGAAAAGTTCCGTAATAAAACTGATTAACCCTGTCTTTGTCACTGTGTTTATTGAGAGTGATTACCGCGCATTAATTATAGTTTATTATATGTTAACCTACTGCTATATAGAAACCCCTGGGGGTCTTACAGAGTGGGGACCTAGAAGTCGTAGAGCTGAGCCGGTGGAGAAGTGGCTGATATAGGATAAATCACTTTTTGTATTTTGAAGTTAGAGCTTGCCACGTCTTTTTTGTATCATGCCCTCTACTTATTCCTAAAGATGGTGAGAGCCTGGCTAAATGTAGAGTACGTGTAGTGTGAGAACACATAGGGAAGGTTATGATTAACATAAGACTCGTAATTTATAATAGGGGTGCATGTGTGAAGTTGGACTGTTAAGACAAAGATGTAGTAGTAGTTAAGATCTTCACGTGCGGAATGAAACAGAAATTCGCGTAAATGTTTGGGATTTAATTATTTCGCGTGGGCACGTGCAGCGGGAGAGTCGCACAAGGGTAACCGTGTCACGGGGGAACTGTGAGAGTGACGTTGGTGCCGTTCTTAGCGTCTTCTCGGCGGAGATAGGGCGTGCTGACGGAAGGTGGCGGAGCAAGATCGTGGAAATACATTTACTTATCACGCGTAGTGCGCAAATCAGCGGCTCTCTGGTTCCGGGAGCTGACGACGACCCTGCAGAGCCTATTCCGACGTCTTCTGATTTTCACATTCCTCTCTGCAATATTCAGCGTTCAGTTGAGCCATATTAGTTACGCCATTCACTCGTTCACCCAATACTCGTGTTTGTGTGCCTACGTACTTTGCCTACCTAGTTTGCTCGATCTTTTTGGTCCTTTAACTGCTTGGCCTATCCTCCCCCGCACTTTGACTAGTTCTTTCTGGGCTCTACTTTGGGACTCTGAAGCCTTGGGACCTCTAGATATTTACCCCGCTTGGTCTTATCTGTTCTTCTCAAATACTAGGTTTCTAACTTAAGTCTCTTCAACCCAACATCATGCCTATCAAGTTAGTCCCCTGCCTCTTTTATGTTGCGATTCCTCCCCCCCAATTCATATTAATACGTTCTAACTTTTTGGAAAAATACAGCAATCCTCTACCAGCGAATCTCAATAGTGAGTGTAGAAAGGCTTCAAGGATTTTAGCCTCGTTTGTCGATCCACGACAGGCGTTTGGGCCAGACAAGATTATTCCACCCTCTGTTCTCTCGAATGCTAAAGTGTGTAATATTGCAAGCCTCTACCTCAGTTATAAGTCGTAAAAAGGAGCTGGGAGCAAACGAACTTGGAATTGATAATTTTTGTGTAGGGTTTAGCGATTATTACCGTGCTGAAAGCTGGGTTTCTTTTCTCTGGGAGAGTCGGTTCGGGTTTGGTAATTGCCCGCAAACCCGATGGATGTATGCTCTCAAGCCAACAAAATATCATGTTTTAGGTGAATATACTAACACATACATAGCATGGTCCGCTCCATCTGCAATTGCCACAGCTGGGTGGGTTTAAAGTTACACGATTGGATTAAGGATATAACTAACGCCTGTACAGTGCTGGATTCGGGGGCCAGATTGGCGCTGAGTTGACCGATTTCGTCATGATTCTAAACGATGCAAATGCAGTAAAAACATTTGCTCAATCAGGGAGCATTACATTAGGAGGGAATGTTTCTGTTGCTGCAGGACCCGTGGGAAGGAACGCAGAGGCAAGTGGTATGGCCAGTTTGAGATCAGTTGCAGGGATCTTTTCCTATAGGTTTGTCTCGTGAAAACTTTAAATAGTACCAATGCTCACTGTTTGACCAGTAAAACCAAGGGTCTATTTGCCGGTGTTTCGCTAGAAGGCTCGGTAATTGTAGAACGCAAAGATGCGAATAAAAAGTTCTACGGAGGCAGTGTTACCGGTAGACAGCTCCTCAGTGGTGGTATTAACCCACCTCCAGACGCCGATGCCCTTATTCGTATCCTCAGCTCTCGAGTATTTTCTGGAAACATTACTGGCGCCAATTATGATGAGATGTACAACGATATACCTAAGTATGATAATGACAGGGACCCAAGTATCTGGGAAGGCCAAGGTGGTCATGCTTACGGTGAAAATGAATATCGCGATCGGAGGGGATCAAGAGCAGGTTCTATTGGCAGCCGACAGATTTCGAGGACTTCGACATGGCAAGATGATGTATATGATAGAGATAGTGATTCTGCTTGGAGAGAAGCGCATCGCCCAGATCCCGCGCAAACATTTGACACCTACGAAAATAAGAGCAATCAATTTCAGCGTCAACACTTCCAAAGCACTTACTCAGATAAGGGACCAGCACCTGGAAGACCGACTGCTCCAAAACCTGTCTTTAAGCCGATTAGTAGGGCATCCACACTGGGAGCGAACCAGGCCGTGGCATTATACACTTTTGAGGCCGATCAACCTGGTGATTTAGGTATGAAATTTCATATACATCCTGGTCAATGATAGTGGATTCGCTAAGTCTCGTGTAGGGTTTAAGAAGGGAGATATAATAACAATTACCAAGAAAACTGATTCAAAGAATGTTTGTTTATCTACTTTTATCTCATAGGAAGTTCTATCTGCTGACAAATTCTAGGATTGGTGGACTGGCCAGATTAACGGGAAGACGGGGATATTTCCAAGGTGAGTTTTTGAAGTCCCCCTAGTGATATTTCGGTGGGGCTTATCAATTGAATCTTACACAGCAACTACGTCGAGAGCATGTAATGGGAATTGTCGAAGTTACTACTGTAGGGGGTTGGGGCGTTTACTATAGGGCATCATGTGATTGCGGTAGGCTGTGAGTTATGGACTTTTAGAAAGAAGACTTTTCCTTTGCGTAATCAGTCTCGTGCTTGCTCCACCGATTTCGCAACCCTACATTTCTTTTTGGGCTTTGGGCTTTGGGGTTCTTTTCTTTTCTTTTCTTTTCCGGCTACTGCAAGCGAGATCTATATCTTATTCTCCCGCTCCCCCGGCTTCTTACAAAGAAGCTGGATGAAGTTTTACTTTTCTGTTTCAGGATGTGTTTATTCTTGCCGTAAGGTGTCGGAATTTGTGGGGGAGTATCAGTGCGGTTTGGTCAGGTGGACGGGTTCAAGGATTCCGTACTTTCTTTGGAGCCGCACCTCCCGCGTGGGGGAATCCTTGATTGGGATTTGCAGGGGTAGCTAGAAGATGAAGCTTGGGTTGCGAAGAAGGAACTTGTTTGTATTTAGGAATGTCTCAATCTAATACTTCATGACTACCTGAAGCATTTACGATGGTGGATCATATGCTATGACACACCCATTAGCTTAGTTAGTCTCAATTGAATGATGCCATAGATAATTTCTCCTAGGGTGAGTATAGTCTCACATAGGAGTAGAGTACGAACCTTACCTTCGAAATCTCAATCAAAACTGGAGCCTATGAATCTAGCATTGAAGGCTACATGTAGTTGAGACCGTATATACTATTGGGTAAGCCTACATGTGGGTAAGCTAACATGAAAACGGGGCAAGTGTTTCTCGATGATGTAGCGCGCCTTGAGGGGTTGTATTTTGTATTTAGTGCAACACTACATGTACTTGTTTGTTCCCACAACTGCATTGTACTAACTATGCCTTTCGTAGGCACAATTGGTGTTCATCTTAACTGTTTGTAATCTATCGTAGATTCTGGTTGTGTTGTGTTTTTTTTTTCGGACTCCGGACAAGATGCCCTGCGTCAAAGTTCTAACGCTAAGAATGCTTCCTAGTCTTAATTCCCGTGGAGTTGGGTCCTAAAGCATAGGGCCAAGCTGCGTTCTGGAAGAAAGGAAGCAGCAGAGGAGGTCTGTGCTGCTTAAAGGCCCTTGGTGCCTTCGTGGACCTGGCCTGCAGCGCTTTGCTTGAATACAACATACAAGGTGCCTATTTTGGATTTTCGCTGCTCTCCGCCATCTAAGAACAGACCTAAGGTGAGTACGGATGTAATTAGTAGTGAACTGTCTAGATGAACCTCTAAACCCTTTCTCCTGCTCATAAGCGGTGTATTCGCCGCCCCACGCACACACAGATTGCCAGCTTCCCGCCCGCCCCTCCACGCAAAATAATTTGGTCAAAAAAAAAACTTGTGAGGGTTCTATCTCTATGCACTCGCACAACATCGGCACTGTTCCTCCTTGCTACTTTCAACAAAGCCTGCTAAATTGCTGACTAGAATCGGTAGCTCTCCATCGCTCCTATCCGTGAGTCGTAATTCTCTGGTCGATCAGCAGGCCCTCAAGCCCTTCTTTCCCCCTCCCCTCCTCCCCTCCTCCCCCCCCACCCCACCCCACCCTTAAATACTCCAATATTTCCCTCTTTCTCCCACTCACCACCATCTCACAAAACATTCATCATAATTCTGTTCTATCCATCGTTTCTAAGGGTTTCCTGCTCTATCAAAAGCATCGTCAATAACCTTTAAACAACCCCGCAGTCTCTCCTGCTAATCGGGCAGGATAAGTATCAACCCCACCTTGAGTTACTTCCGAACTTTCATCCCGTTCCACCTCTCCCAGTCAACCCCAATCAATTACAATGTCTGCTCCTGCGACTCTTTCTCCAGATATTACTATGGCTGAGATAAACGCTCCTGCTGCTGGGGCCTCCCATAGTGCTGGATATTCCGCACTTCCGGAGAATCTTCAGCGTTTCCTCTTGACCGGAAAGGTTGTCGTTGTCACAGGGTTTGTGTTTATCTCTACGAGTATTTTATCACGCTTTCAACTTACTGATAGTATTTCTTTTTAAGTGGTGCGCGTGGTCTTGGCTTTTGTATGTCCGAGGCCCTCTGCGAGGTTGGCTGCAAGGCTATTGCCATCATGGATGTTTTGCAAGAACACGGTGACTCTGCCGCACTCGAATTGAACAAGAAATACAACATCCCCGCTGCTTTCTACAAAGTTGATGTTCGTGATGCCGAAGCCGTCAAGGAAGTCATGACTAGCGTATGAGCCGTCTTTCCACACCCCATTTATTATTTTAAGTAATAAAACTAACTTAATGTTTCGAATTAGATTGCTGCTGATCTTGGAAGTGTAGATGTTCTACTCTGTTCTGCTGGTATCGCCGAGTAAGTCACTAGCCTCAGAACTCGAACCACTTTCCTCTGAGATGTCTAATGTTCTATTTCTAGTTCTAATATGCCCGCCGAGACTTATGACATTGAGAGATTCCGTCGTCTTATTGATATCAACCTTACTGGTACCTTCTTATGTGCCCAAGCAGCTGGCCAGTGCATGATTAAACAAGGGAATGGTGGCTCAATTATCTTTATTGCATCCATGTCTGGACATATCGTCAATTGGCCCCAGGAACAGAGTTGCTACAACGCTTCAAAGGCTGGTGTTATCCAGCTTGGCAAGTCTCTTGCTGCTGAGTGGAGCAAATATAACATTCGTGTTAGTAAGTATACCATACTCTGCTCAATAGTGTAAAACTCTTGCTAAACCTACCATCTAGATTCAATCTCTCCCGGCTACATGGGTCAGTGCCCGAGTTTTTGCTGTTCCTGAGAACATTTACTGATATTTACCCATAGATACCGCTTTAAACCGTGTCCCTGCTCTTGAGGCCCAAAAGAAAATGTGGTGTTCTCGCACTCCTATGAACCGTCTCGGAAATGTCGATGAATTGAATAGCACTGCTGTTTTCCTTGCTTCCAACGCATCCACCTTTATGACTGGATCCGATCTGATCATTGATGTATGTCTCATAATCTTCTCGCACTAATTGCTTCTACTAATTCTGGCTATAATAGGGTGGTTACTGTTGCTGGTAATTGCAGGTTTCTAGACCTGATATACAGATATTACAGCATATACGACTTGGCATGATTTGTGTTTGATAAGCTATGATACCCGGAAATTTTTCATCAATACCTGGTATAGACCTAGGTGAAAATGAGGGATTTTCTTGTGATAAATGATTTCTCTTTTCTCTTTTCTTCTCTTCTTTTGTTTCATAAATATTCAAGCTCATCTAAGCGGGTTTGTCGTTCGGAATTTGGGTGATGGGGGCGTACCGGCAGAAATTACATGGTCAGCAAAGCTTTCTCAAAGGGTTGTTCTTGGAGATTCTTTCCTATTTTTTCTTGGAAATATCGGGCTTTTCATGAAGGGCTCTCCCGAAACTGCATTGTGTTTCCCTCTAGACAGGTGATTTCTCTCTAGATACTAGGGTTTGTAGCAATTCATGTTAAGTGTGTTCCCTGTTCCCTTTGCCAATTTTGCTGCGGATTACATACTTTAATATTTTTCTTGCTTTAAACATTTCCAATAGAATGAACCCTTTGGATGGGCCTAGCTTTCTATGTCTATTTTTACATGGATGCCGTGCAAGGGGGGTTAGCGTTTTGCGGGATTAAACAAAATATGTGATTAATGGTTAGCTCACTCACTTAGTTCTTTCCTAGAGCTCTGAGGTGTTTATATGAAATTTGAATTCCTAAAAGGGGCTGCCCTATCGAGGTGGTAGTGAAAAGAGGAAAGTAAGCCTAGTTCTGTGCCCTCATATAGTCACTTAGTAGCATACTGAAAGCCCTCACTACCCACAGCCTTTGTTTGAGAAATAGCTTCATCTATTTCCTACCTCTATCCTCACGTAACTCGAAAACACATAGCCGTTTTACCCTTATTACTTAGCTAAGGCAATCATGGTTTTTAAAAATAGAGAATCATGGATATTTATCTGGTTTGTAGAATTGTTGGTTAATAAATCCAAGGTTTTTGCTGTTCAGGGAGTTTATTATAGTGTAATACCCTATAAAAATATGGTTGGAAGCTTGGCGGGTATTTTTTTGAGGAATAAGAATATTGACATATAAGAATACTATTAATACTTTTGGGCTTTTTTTGTTAATATATCCTTTTAGAAAATAGGGGTGAGAAGTGCTATACCCTAAATGAAGGTCAAATTAGACCCCGAAGCGATTCATAATGCTTTGCATCCCGTCTTCCGGCTTCTAAAAAAAACGAGATAGATTGAGCTTGCATATCTGTGAAAAGGATTGTTGGGAGTGCCATCACAGTTTGCCGCGTAAAATACGAACCCCGTCATCTACGCTCTAGTTAACTTTAGATAAATAGACAACTTTATAGTAAATTTTTGCGTTATGTTTTTACGTTATGCTGGAATATATAGGACAACACTAAACAGATATTATTGGTCGGGCACTCTATAAATGACCTAGTATATCATATTTGCTTTATTCTCTAAATCTAGAAATTACATTTAGATTCTGGTTTGGACCCGATATCAATGTCCTTTAAGCAGTAAAAATTCTCCAGTTAAAAATGCTCCTAATATTCTACTAAAAGAAAGCTGTCTTGGCAATCCCATCAAGTCATAGATTTTTGTAGAACATAAGGGTATTAATTGTCTATTTCTAATTATAGAAAGCTCTAGTGATTCAAACGGTAGTATAGGGCCTTGTAGGAAGCGCGTATGTTTAGGTTTGGGGTAGATAGATGTCTGTATACCCTCTGACTGCAAGTCTCGGAAAGGAAAAGGGGTATAATTACTATTATTGCATCATATCAATGGAGAGTAGTCGAGTGATAATCTATGAAGTATCACTTGTGTAGAAAATTTACAAATAACAGGGTCATAGATCTCTAATAAGGAGAAACTCGTTATAAGAATATGATTAGGATTAAGAATTATGGAGAAACGTTATAAAGAACTTTATCCGTGCGAGGTAGTGGAACCTCTAGCTCTAAGGCCCCCTGAAGGTTATAGCATAATATCTCTAGGTTTAATGTAGGTTATTTGATTGAACATGTGTTATAGCTAGAAATCTCTAGCGACAAGCTACAACGCAAGAATAATAAATAACTCATATTTCCCCCCAATATTAACTTATAAAGGATTTTTCCTAGGGCTATACCCTATAGTATATGCAGCACCATGAAGTAATAGGGGGAGAACGAGAGTATATTCTTGCTTAAAAGTGCTCCTACTCCCATATATATGGGTCCTTATGGCGCGATCTTCTTACATCATAGACCCAACCGTATCTCACCCATTCAATACTACAGCACGCCATAACTTGCATTAGTCGAGTGAGATTCAGTGAATCCCTCTAAATTTCTGGTATAAAGAAAAAACAGGATTTCCTTACAATAGGGGGCACAAAAACCCTTCCATGTTTATAAATTAACTGTGAGCTATCGAGTTCTAATCAGTGATTGAATGCTTTGTTTGGAGTAATTATTGGAAGTTATGATGCCTAGAGTCAGAATCGTGAGAATGAAACTGCTTCGTTAGCTCAGTGGTAGAGCGTGTGGCTTTTATAGGGCATGTCCTCTAGAGAACATCTCAATGTCGCGGGTTCGACCCCTGCACGAAGCTTCTCTTTTATAATCCAAGGTTCACCTGTCCTTCACGTAGTATTGTCGAATATCGGAGTGGATCTGGGTTATACATAGTCTCGTGCCCAGACTTACGATTATATTACTGCGTAGCCACCGTATAGTCTGGAGCAATAAAGTTCTGAGAACTGTCGGAGCTACTCCCGAGGAGCTCCGCTGAGCTCGGGGTTCTGTCGGGGGCTTAGGAGTGCTCGGGGGTTTCTCTAGCCTCTGAAGGTACTTAGGTTTGTATGGTGGCTATACGTAAACTCAAGTATCTAATTTTCCCAGCTAGCTCGGTGGTTTTGGAGGTGCTTACTTTTGTGTGGTGGCCCCATACAAAACTAAGTACCAAACTAACCCCGAAAATCCCTGAAAATCCCCCGAGCCACGGAGAGGGAAAATAGGCCCGAAAAAAGAATTGGGCAAGCTCGGAGGGGTAAGCACACCAGACTGTACGGTGGCTGCGCGGCAATATAATCGTAAGTCTGGGCACGAGACTAGTTGAGTAGTTAATTGCTGTCTATAATGTTGAGATATAGCTACCTAATAAGGTATAGCGTTGATGGTTCAACCAGTACAATTGTCTCCGAGGAGACTCGGTGGACAAAGCCTATTAGGAGGCTCTTCTTGGAGTTCACTTGCTGTCTTTCCTAGGCTTTAGGGTATCGCGGGGTCTACGTGATTACCAGTGTATATAGAGGAGTAGAAAGCCTTTTCTAGGCTTTCTCTTCTAGTCCGCCAAGATACTGACTTTGACTGATTAATCTACTTTTGATTATCGCCAGAATTGAACATATAATAAAGGTACTCTACCGAGTGATATTATATGGATATGTCATTCCTAAGCAAAGATTTAATCACGTGCTTGGGTACTAGCTCAGGCATTTGGGACCAGTCAAGTAGAATGTTATTATTACAGGTATTGAATTTTAACTATCACTCTTCAATTCCAACTACCTAGCTACCTACAAAAGAATACCTAGTTGTATGAGGAAAGAGCCACCATCCTTATAAAAATAAGGAGAAAAGATACAAAGGTAGGATTCAAATTAGTGACAAATTGCAACCAAACCGAAAAAAATTGTTTCGCCTCTTTCTACCTTTGAACTAAAACCTTTTCCAAAGGAAAATAACAAAAGGAAAACAAGAAGAAAAAAGGAAAAAAGGAAAAAATAAGTATATTAGAAAAAAAAAAAAAAATGCCGGGTACAAGACGCAAACTAGGAAACTGAAGTAGAAATATACCTTATAATGGCACCCGCAACGATCTGCAAAATATTTCCTAGTTTCGTGCTACCACCTTATAGAATCGTGCCTGCCGTAGAAAAAAAAAACAATTAAGAGAGATGGAAAGCACCTTGTCCCTCCCTAATGGCGATTGATAGCCGTTTTTTCAAGATGTCCAATGTCGAATAGTCTGGCAGTTTAAGGTAATTTACACATGTCATGACGCTCGGAAGGTAGTCATCTGAAGTATATGGGGGTTCACTCGGCTTGCATACAACAGTAAATAGCGGTGTCAAAGATTTGAACCCTATTTTAAAAGATCAGTTGTATTTCTCATGCAAAGACTTTCAATGATTATATTGGGCATACCTCCAATGGGGAGCTTCGGACTCCCTGTAACGAATTGCAGGAAATCACGACGTTCTTGTAACTCAAACTCGCTCATGGCCTGTAGAAGGTTCCGAACACTCTTGCTGTCCATGTTAAAACCATGGTCTGCCTTGATTGAATCCATCAGAGCTATGTTTGTCAGCATTTTTTCCCATAAGAGGAAAGAGGGAAAGATGTATTCTTGGAACTTACTCTCAAGAGACCAATCCTCATCAACTCGACCAAAAAGCATCACCAGCTCATCGGGCGTGAAAGCTCTGAGTGCAGAGTAAGGGAAAACCTGTGAAAATCCTGCACGGAACGCCTCTGCCTGACGCCTTACACCACTTCCAAGGGTAAGGTCAATGACCCTATCAATATAAATGCCAATGTTATGAATCGTGACAGGGGTATTGGCCCCATTGGGGATAAGTTCAATGTCTTGATAACCTGGAAGTGTAAAGTCTAGTGCAAGGTCTTCGACGCTCGCCATATCTACTCTAATTTCGCTAATTCTTTTCGCTTTGCTTTCATTAGTAAGTACCATGTTGCTTTCTATTGCTTTCTTTGCAAGAACGAACTTCCGAAGCATTTTCAATGAGTTGGCAAGGTCGTTGTCCACTGTCTTTACAGCTCCTAGTGATGGGGCGACCGGTTCGTCGTTCTCTCCAGTACGGAAGAAAGTCGAATTGAAGGATATGTCGATTATGCGTGAGTCTAACATGGAACGAGCCACAAATTTGCCCAACATCTTGAAAAGGTGTAATACTCTGCGCCCATTCTCCGATTCTGCCATTAATTCGTTCATTGGCGCTGGGAATAGACCTTGTTTCCCAAATGCATACTCGCTAGTAGCTTGCGATTCGTTCTCCCGCCACAACTTCAGTTTCTTTTTGGCAAATGCTCTAGATACACTTGAGTAGAACTCAAGTGTAGGCCCAAGACCAGTTCCGACTTCTTCAAAATATTCTACTTCCAAAACGCTCGGAGATGCACCATAAAGTTCCATAACTTTAATTGCGGACTCGAGAATACGAACACGTGAAATACGGACCTTCTGGCGTTGAAGTCTTCCAAGGAATGGACGGTTATCATCACGATGACGGTCTTGTCGTGAATCACCAGTAGATTGGGAGTTTTGCCACCTTGTCATGGAGCGTGAATAGCCAAAGGAGGTTGATTGGAGGAACAAATGACGGGTTTCGAATGGGAATAAGAATGGATATAGTCTTGCAAGATCTTCGCTCCAGCTGGGTAAGCACGCACTGGCAACAATCAGGGGTTCTTCTAGTTGGCGGTTCAATTTAGCAGTCAACTTGGTATTGACAAACTGACTTAGTGGCTGGGGATTTGCGGGTTTATTCGTTTCGTTATCGCCAGCAAATACATCGTCGAGGTTTGCATTAAGCGCGTGGAGTATGCTTAGTAGTTGAAGAATGGAGGAAGATATTTTATTTTTATCCAGAGAGGCGGGAAACGCTGCAGTCGACTGGGAGTTTTCCGGTGCGGGGGACAATGAACCTTCCAATGGTGCAGGCCCTGGCATCCTGCGAAATTTGATTGGGTGTACTGTAGCCCAGACATTTCTGTAAGACTGTTCCTCAGGTTGGTCCCTCCCTAGATGCACTGCTCTATAAATTGTCATATCATTAGAGATGACCTGGTCGCCAATACTGAACTCAATATGCCAATCTGGAGGTGTCTGGATTGAGGTTACAGGGCGAGTCCCCAGAGTTTGCGAAGACGAACCAGGAGCTCGGGAAAGACTAGGAGCTCCCGAAGGCGTGGCTACTCTAGTACCATCTTCTTTGCGAGCAGTAACCTTACCACTCGAAGCTATTTCCATGTTCACAGGGCCAGCTTCAGGTTCAGGCTCGTCCTCCATCTCCCGGTCCAAGTCATCAAGCACAGCATCCATTTCGTCCATCTCATCATCATCTGGCAACTGCCTTTCATCCATACACTCCAGTTGTTCTTGTCCTGATGCTTGGCCCTCTCTCTCCTTCCTAGGCGATTTTTCATGTGAAGTACTGGAAGATGCCCCATCCGTAGCATTCGTCCTGCGTCGCGAACTGCGTCGACCTGTCCTTGCTGGCCGAGGAGTTGATGGGTCAGTCATTTGTCCAGAAGCCGCCGCTCGTGGTATGCCTGCAGCTGCAGCGAATGCGGCAAGGGCATTAGCCATCGCACCTCCATTCGGGTCTCGACGTGTTCTCGGCCGCTCGGAGAGGCTAATCCGAGGTCTAAGATAATCATCTAAAGCTTTGAATGTAGCAATTGCATGAATTGAGACCATAATGTTCCGATAGGCTCGTGGAATTTCAGATTCTTCATCTGCTACTAGCTTGAGGCGCAATTGCTTCGCTAACATAGACGCAGCACTACTCCTATTTCCATCGAATGTATTTTGATGAACAGTAATCACCTCAAAATGTTCAGAACGACTAAGTAGTTCTTGAAGCTTGTGAACTAGAACGCTTAGAGGAGTATCGCCTTCACTGGTATGCGATTTTGATGCTCCGCTACGCATAAAAACTTCAAGGAATGCCCGCCGAATATCAAGTTTGTCCATTTCTGTCTCAGTTAGTTCTTTCTAATAGCCATAGACAAATGCAAGACCTACCAGGGTTACTCCTTAAAACTGCCAACAAAGCTTCAACGATATGAGAGTTGAGAAGCTCAAAACTAGAGATTGAATTTAAGGAGTTATCATTGTCAAAATAAGCCGCCAGGCGTTCAAAGAGGTTCTCGGGGTTGTCTGAAGACCTTAATCCTTCTCCTAGGGCTTTCAGATCTTCCATAATTCTCAATGCTTTCTCCCTTATATCAGCACTTTCATCCTTATCGTGCGCCTCCATAAATACCGATGCCCTCTCCACAATCCACTGTTGCCTGTCCATTGCACTACTAGTAGGAACATGCCTTGAAGACGACGATGATCTTGAGCTCACTGGGGATGAGCTCATGCGTTCTTCACTATCTCTCGAATCATCCGACTTCCTATCATCATCGCTACCATGGGATTCTTTGTCTAGCATTGAGTGCTCCGTCTTCTTGGCGGCAAGTTTGGATATTTCAGCAAAGACACCTTCTCGGTAGAAGTGGTAAGTATAGATTTCTGGTAGGCGTCGAAGAAGCAGTTCAGCAGCCTGGAAGGCAGCAGTAACTAGCGTCTCATTGTCTTGCTGCGAGAGTATTGATGCCAAGTGTGAAGCAAATTGGACACTAGACAAAGCATCTTTGAGGATTTCTGCATCCAGGTTACAAATCATTTTTAGTTGCGCAGTAAGAACCTTTCGCCGAACGTCAAAATTGACAGTACTTGAGTACGCGTCTGTCAGTGTCGGAAGGAGAATTGTCGCAAAGCGTCGTAGCTCATCTTTGTATTCGCCTAGCAATCGACGCCTTTTTTCATCAGGATCCTCCTCTTCGTCTTCATCCTCATCTGACGGGTCCTTGGAAGGCCTAGACCCATCGGGAATGTCAAACAACCCTCCATGTTCCTCACCTTTGGCTATAGTCAATAAAAATGACTTAGAGCGAAGGAACTTTTAAACTTACCATGAGGTAATCCAGGTAACAACTCGCAAATAACGTTTAATGTCTCGAATACTTGCTCTCTTGGTCTATGAATGAGGGCTTGCATAGTCATCACAGTATCATTTTTCATAGCTGCCCCATCATGATCAGAAGGGGGAGAAACTCCAGTCAGAATTTGGAAAAGCGTATCCACAATATTCATCCCTAGCATATCCATAGACAACGTTGGGCTAGCCTTTGCGACTATTCCCAGGACGCGGAGAAACTGAGTATGGATGTGAGGTCCTACAAGATTTGTCGTCCCCGGCAGAAGAAGTTGTAGTATAGCTTTCATCATATCTCTCGACATAAGTTGTTCAAGCTTATCTGGATAGTGGCGGAAGCTGTCCACGATTCGAGCCACACACAAACAAGCATGCTCAACCACCTTCTGATCGCTACTGTTCAAGACATTTAAGAGGGTCGGCATGACATCTCTAACTGTAGGAAAGCAATCGTCTGGAATATTTCTGCAGCAGTTTGCCGCTGTCGTGACCGCTGTCCTCTGAACATTGGTGGCAAAGAAATCCAAGTATGTGAGACAAGCCACTAAACCGCCTTCCCGAACTATAGACGTTGGATACTCGACAGATATCTTTTCCAGTGTCTGGATAAACGTATTAGCAATCAAAGTCCACTTTCTGACATTAAACCACATACGCTTAAAGCCTGTTCGGCCAAATCGATATACTGAATCTCCATCAATTTTCTGCAAAGCACCGGGACAGCACCACCATATACAACATTAGCTGTTGCTGTCGGTAAGGCTTCCATCAAGTTTGCAATACACCGACACGCAAGCAACATCATATCGGGATTTTCCCCAAATGGCCCCTGATCTTCCATTAAGCTGACAAGCTCCTTAACAAACTGATCCGGAGAAAAGTGACCCGACAAGTTGTCTTCTGTGGATACGAGCAGGATTTCTGCTAGGCTCTGTAGAGCAATTAGCTGTGTTGAAGGATCATCTTTCTGCTTAAGGTTGGCAAGAATGTTTTGAAGTTGTGAAGAGATTGCGGAACCCATTCCAGAAAGTGCCCGAAGAGTGTTTGAAATCCCGCTCGAATTATGGACACCACTAAGATAACTTCCTTCAAAAACATCTTCATCATCTTCATCATGCTCATAATCATCCTCTCGGTCATCATCTTCTCCGGCCCCTGGGTCCCCCATGTCCTCATCATGATCCTCATCAAAGTTATCTTCATCATCATCGTCTTCTTCTTCTTCAACCTCATTCGGCTCACTCATACGAACATCCGGGTCACTTTGATCGTTCATTCTTCGTGAGGCTCGGCGGGAGGAGGAAGGGGTGGTAGTGGTGGTTGTGGTGGTGGTAGTGTTGGTGGTGTTGGTGGTGGGGTTATCTATACAATGCTTAGTCAGTGACCCATTAAGATAAAGATCGATGGCGAAAGTCTAAGACGGAATTCCGAGGGAATTCAAACCCGTTGTCGATCTTTTGCTCCGACTTGACCTACGTTTATTTGTTGATGCAACATCAGGTACCTGTGTCGGTTCTACAGGTACATTATTACTATCTTTCGGTTAGCCGTAAAAATTCACCAACTCAATCTTAAACCCTCCCAATTAAACATACCTTTGCTCTGGTATGTCCATGGCTATATTACTTGTGCTAGCGGCCTTCTTTCCCTTACCCCTGCGCCGACTTGGGTTTTGGTTTTCTTGCTGCTTCTGAGGGGTGCTTGCAGAAGAGGGAGCCTTCGAACGCTTTCGATTCCGAGAGTCAGGAGATGGTTCCTGCTCTTCTGTCCTCCGTTCAGAAGTAACCTTTCGTTTACGATTCGGTTTCGACGAAGAGGGAGTAGAAGCTGTGATGGACGGCGATGTAGGTGAGGCAGTGGTAGGAGAGATGTTACTGGTTGACGAGACGGCCTGATCTGAAGATTGCCTCGTCGATGAACGAGTGACTCTGCGAGGAGGCATGAACAAGTGTCCTTCTTTTTTTGTGACTTTCTCTCTCCTTTGACAATTTTGTTGCGATTGGGAGAGGAAAAATTCAAGAGATGATTACGCAAGGATGAATGATGAGGGTGAGCGGGTGGAGGAGAGATTCGGAAAGTAAAAATAAAAAAGACGGTGGATAACTACCTTCGTAGGAGAGGCGTGTTACTAGTGGCGGAGAGGGTGGGGGATAGTGGGTGATCAGCGGGCGAGGAAGCAGATGAGGCTGAAGAGCTTGTAGAAACGGCGGAGGTCGGCCTGAGATCAGCAACAACAGATGCTCTTCCAGATGCTTGAGGCTTGCGTGATCTAAGCTCCATACGATGCCGCCATCCACGGAGGGATCAGTGTGAGAAAGGCGAGCGGAGGTGAGGAAGATAGAGATAGATAGAGGGAGTAAGGAAGATAGAAAAGAAAGCGAGAGGAAGAGGGAGGGGAGAGAAAATGTGTAGTCAAAAAGCACTTGGGGCCTCTGCGACTGGTGGGGTTTCTTTTCCTGCTCTGCTGTTGGCTGTTCCAGTTGGAGAGGGGAGGGGGGGGGGTTCGCTGTACGCGGGGGTAACCTGTCGATATTACTTCTTCTCCCTTGTTATTATGATCTTCTTATCTAGTACCAGTTGTTGTTGTCAGCCGGGTTGCGAGGCTCGGAGGGGCGGCTGTTCGCTGTCATGAATCTATGGGAGTTAGACTGAACCGAGTTGTTGAGCGTGAGATTGAGCGGGCGGGCAAGGTGATGATTCAGTTACACACACATAAACACTTAACCCTTGTTTGCTTAGTCCTTTCTTAGGGCTCAAGAACCCTCCGATACAACCATTGGGAAAGATACTCTCTCTAGTGAAGAGATAACTGGTATACGCGTGCCAGGTGCATAGGTCACATTAAAATAATTACCATTATATCTTACCCCTAACACCCCACGGAAATAAAATTATCCTACGACTATAGCTATAGACAATTAGCATTCCTTACTAGAATGCATGTAGCCTTGGTATTCCTGTGGGGGCGTGCGTGTACTGATACATGTACTGTTAGAGAAGTAATATTACCCGTTAAAACTAATTACAAAAATATAAAATAGGGTAGGTCTCATTTATCATGTATCTGAACGTAGCATTCTAACTGCATGTACATATAACCTTAATAGCCTTTTAGCGCTACTTACATACTACATGTATTGATTAACAAAATATATATGTACAATAACTGCTAGTAGGCCATAGAAGTAGGAAGTATATGTAGTACTCTCATCTATTCTCTTCTTACACTACACTACATATATACATGTAATTATGTAATTATGTACTCTCACCCTCAACTTATTAAGCCGTTCTTCATCCTGAAATGTTTAGTTATAGTAGAAAATTACATGCACTCTCGCTTATCTCTAAGGCAGACAGACCCATGTCCATCTGGTTACTTTATATCATCGGGAACCCCTGATGCTACGGTTTTAGAACTGCTTCGTCCTCGCCTAATTTAGAGTTTTTCACTTCTGGGAGCAATCTGTTTTTACTACCTACATGTAGTATCGACCTACATATCCATGCTACCTACCTACCTACCTTATAATTGTTGAGAGTCGACTAATTTAGCTACCCGGTGCCGGCCCATCTAATAGACACCCAAATAGGTTGAGCCCATGCCTACTCGGGCCTTTAACTAGTTCCAATTTTTGATACATGCATGTACTAGTACATGTAGTTATGGCTATAGAAGCTTGCTTGCTGGCTACCTAGATTTAAAGGCGCCTTGAATGTATATGGCTAGCTATAACGAACGGCTTGGACTATAAATGTAGTGCCTACATTATTATTACCGAGGCGAACGTTATCCTCTAAAGTACATGTATGCAGAGACTACCAGAGGCATACCTACCCTAAAAAAGTGTCTCGCCCAATACGCCGTGGCAAGCGTCTACAAGTTACATGTACTTATCTGTAATTCGCTGAAAAGCACGCTTTATCTAATTAATGTAAAGAGCGTATTATAATTAATCCCTCAGATCCTGTAATGAGATTGCAGCATAGCATATATTATTATCAAAACTTACAGAAATGGAAATAGAGTAATGTACATGTAGGTACTCCTCGAATTCCGAATTCCGCAAGTAGGCTACTTTATGTAGTCGAGTAAACTATAATGCCCGCAGCCATTGTATTTACTCTAGAGTATATCTACTCACTCAACAGATCCATGCCACAGTAGGCAACTAGATCACATGATAAGTCGACTACATGTAGCCACGTGACCTAAATAGTGAAAGGTTTTCTTTGCCTGGGTGGGGCTGTCTATATGAATGAGAGGGTGTTTTAGAAAGTGTCTGTGATGGCGTTAGGGTCTTACTCGATGTCCCAAGTAGCGGCTCTTGATGTGCAGGCTCGGCTCGCTGCTTCCGATCCGATCTTGCGTTTAGCAATCTTGATTCGGGGTCCTTGTCAAAATCTGGGCTGAAGTCTCACTCACCCTAGTAAGATTAGATTATGGGTCGCTTCGCATGGACCACTCCCCACCCTCACATCACCCCTCCCCCCCCCCTCCTCCTCCTCCTCCTCCTCCTCTCTAGAGCGCCTGGAGGGCACGAATACATAAGCCATTCATCACTTTATATCCAAGAATTTTATTTTCGGCTCCTTCCCCTTTTAAGGAGTACCTAGTAACCATGATCCCTCCCAACATATCACGACTTTCCATTACTCCTCTCCGTCGCTCGGCTCGTCTTAACCCTCGCCCATCTTACGCAGATCCTCCAGATACTATAAGTAGAGATGAATCAAAGTCTCCGTCAACCCCTCCGTCAAAGCGAAAGCAAAGCCCAAATATCAATGGGTCTAGCTCTAAGCGTCGCCGTCAATCTAGGCCTACAGATAATGGGCCCCTCTCTCGCACTAGTCCAACGAGACTTCGTACGAAAAGTGAAAAGACACCCGATCCCGAAGAGTTAGACGAAGCACTGCTACGGCGCACATGCGAAGGGATCAATATTGAATACTCGCTTTTTGACGACTGGGTCGGGGATCCGAGTGAAAAGAAAATAGAGGATATGAGGATCCCATTTTTGCCAAGCGAAATTATGCTCCAAATATTTGGTGAATGCAGGCCTGAAGTGCTTGTTGAGTGTCAGAAAGCCTCTAAGCGATTTAGGGATTTATTGAGTGGAAATACAAGGTATCTAACTTTGGTCTCTTACTCATCAGCTTATCGAACCCGCATTGAACGCTATTTTTTCTAGGATTTGGCGCAAAGCTCGTATAAAGAGCTATCCAGGACTACCATTCGAACTTCCACTGGGATTTGATGAAGAAGAGTTATTCGATATGACTACTGGCAAGAAGTGTGATTACTGTGAAACAAAAAAGAAAGTTCGTCCATATTATATTTGGAGTGTTCGGTGTTGTCAGGTATGATTTCCCCTTAAAACTAGCTAGATCATTAACCAACTATTCAATACAGGAATGCATACAAACCCTAACACTCTGTGCCTCTGAATTCAAACGTATGCTCAAAAAAAAGGTAGGGGATTCATCTGATTGGGACGCCCAAAAGCGTGAATTCATATGCCACACCATAAAATGGCATGATCTACCCACAGGGGCAAGACTTTGCTGGAAAGAGGAGGCATATGCACGGATAAATGAAGCCGAAGAGGTAATGCTTGAAGACAGATTTCACGAATGGTTCCAGGAAGCGTGTGTCAGCAAAAGAATGCGGGAAATATTTTGGGTTCTGGAGGACTGGGGAGCTGATGTGCCAAGGATGATGAAGAAGGATAGAGATAATGAGAAGATGGAAGTGATGGAAGCTAGAAAGAATCTATATAATGTCTGGTGTTTAAAGGTAGGCAGATATAACCCTTCCTTATAACCTTTTATTGACAATTCAACGGCATTATATAGGTCCTCCCAATACACATACCAAGTGAAATCATGACTGAACTCTCAACTTATGTTAATATCACCAACAAACCTGGTTTCCTAACAAAAAAAGAATTCATTCTCTCTCTTCCTCGCCTCATCCGCGATAGTGTCCGCTTCGAGGGCGAGACTCGCCGCCACAAAGCTCTTGAGCGCCAATCCCGGCTCAAGCACGAAGATTTACTCGAAAGAACAGTCCAGCAAATCATGTATGCTCTTATACGTGATGGTTCCGCGAATAACTGGGGTAGTATAGTTAGGGGAGAAGTCAAAATTGCCAGCGCAGCAAAAATAGAGCTGAGATACCCCAAAGATACTCCAGAGTCTGTTATGAAGGAGTGGAGGTGGCGCTGTAATGACTTGGGTATTACGCTGCTGTATCGGTTCGCGAAGTTGCTAGAACAGGCACTAGACCGTGAGAGTTCACCTTACAGAGATTTACTACATCCCAGCATTTTTGAGTTCTTTGAGAATGAAGATGATCGTATCTTTACGTGTCATGGGATGTCTATACAATTTAGTTATATCGGCCCTAAGTTTCACAGGTGTAGGTATAAAAAGCATATGACATTGATGGAGCTGGCGGAACATTTTGTGGAGAGGGGAATAAAACAACAGGACTTGACGCATTTGGTCGTGGGGAAGTGGGAATACATGATTAAGGTCGCCACTCCGGGTAGTCAATATTCGGACCACCATCAGAGCCAGAACAGGAGGGGGAAGCAACAAGAAATCACACGGTTTCTACAGAGGTTAGAAACCAGAGCATCATAAACAGGATATGGTATCGGGTAAATGGTAAGTATAGAACTAGTTATATCCTGAATGTATCAGTAGTATCTGCTTCCTCTTTTTATGTGCGTGGGGTTTATGGTTTTAGTGTATTTTCATAGGTAGTAATGGTGGCGTCTTGGTTTTTAATACTAAAACTGCAACAGAGAACTTATACCCCGAAGTAAATTCATGGATTTGATTTCAAATTAGGTCCCTGCCTATAAGGATTTGGGGTTTGGTCTGTCATGAACTCGAAAGCCATAAACTCTGTGCCTTGAACATAATAGCATTAATCAGGGGTATAAGTACATGTAATTAGTACTATACCTACATATATCCTTAAGAGGTATCAGCTTTTATAGGCCCTAGAAAGGCACTTGCTGTCATATTATCGACCCTTAGTGGGAATTTAGGTTTCAGGTCCTTTTCAGAGAGCACCTGTCTTCTCTAGATTTTTCTATTCTTTATGTTTTCCATTAGGATTGTCTGAAATTTGTATTGAAATTGAATTATAAGATGTAGCTATCCTGCAATAAACCCTTCATTCATTTGTTTATTATCTAGTTGGTCACATCTGGAAGAAGAAAAAACTCTCTACTATTTAGGATAGTGTTCTAGTCTCTAAAGAGACCTCCAAAACCTTGTATTCTCAACCGTAGTTCTCATCCCACTCCTCATCCTCATCCTCATCAACAGCAGGTGGAATGGGTTCTTTTTTCTTTAGGAGGTCAATACGATCGAGAGGGCACCTAAATAGATATTAGTAGAAATTATCGAACCAAAAGTATCCACTAATCAAAAAGATCCCAGGAAACTAGCTGCTGGAGCTTACGTAGAATGAAGCTTCAGCCATGGCTGAATACACTCCAGATCAAACATGTGGGCTGTGTGGCAAGGTAGTCGAACCACCAGTGGATATTGATCTAAAGATAATTAAAAATCAATCGTTCTCTTCTAGTAAAAGAGGTATAGCTCTTTTTAGGCCACCCTTGGGTTGGAATTTACCATCGAGAAACGACGTATTGCAAATGGTGCAAGTATCATCCTAGAAATTTATCTCATTATTAGCCCGACAGCACCGGAATCAACTAGCAACTAGCTTTCCCATCAAAGTAACAACCTTCTTTAGCTTATTCTTTGGGATCCTTTCCAGTTGATCAAAAAAGCTATCCGGTACACCCTTCACTTTCGCGTCCGGATCATCCGCCTCAGATATCAGTTGTTGCAATAATCTTTCCATCACTGGGGTATCCGGAAGTCCTCGAAAGGCTTGCGCCAACAATCGGAAAGGTGCTTCATCGTGTTCACTCCCTTCACCGCTATTATTCGATGGGTTGAGAGTGGCGAAAAAGCCAGATAGGTCGATTCGTTGACGCGGTGGTGGCTGGGAAGCGGCGGCCCCACGAATATTGTGGTCATCTGGTCCGAGTCAGCATCCCAAGTTTGAAGAGAGGATATAAACCCTATTTTGATTACCCTCGTAACTTGCCATGTTGTTTATTTAAAATATTTCTACGAGATGAGATAGATGTGGAAGTGATGGATGGCGTGGGGTTGCTTGCATACATGCACACGTAAGTACCTCACATGGGTGGGTACTAAGCATTCGAGCAGCACTACATGTAAATATGTAGATATATTCAGGCTATCTGACTTAATCTCACAATATGGAAAATCAAAAACTTTTCTCGTTCACCTCACTTAAAAGGTTTAGAGAGGGAACAAAAAGAAAATCCGTAAATACAAGCCTCAGCCAAGAGTCAAAAACAAAAAAAGTTAAAGTAGAATATAGACTAAAAAGGGCTATTGAAAATAAAATAAAAAACATAACCACAACCTTCCAGCAGAGCCCTTAGTCTATTCTAGCCCCCCAACACCACACCCCATATTTTTTCCAAAAGACAAATTTCATCTACAAATAAAAACAAGTTCCCCCGTCCCTATAGGACATAAATGCAAATGAAGGGAGAAAAATCAAACACTTCAGTTGCGCCGACGCTTATCTACATCGGAATCACTATTTTTCCCACCGTTATGAATAAGATCAAGGATAATCTCCCTCGCCCTCTCTATATCTTCTTTACTACCGTGTATAACGATTGGTCCTTCTGGAGGGGCCGCTGAATTTGCCTGTTTGTTTGGGATCGTAATGCGGCAGGCCGTTTCCCGGCGGATCCTTTCAATCTGGGCTCCTCCAGGGCCAACAACATAACGGTATTTTCGAGGGTCAGGAAGATCAAGGTAGCCAATCCAGGTCTGCTTCTCGGCAATTTTAATGGCGTTCTCGATGTCGGACTTCGCATTAGAAATACCCTCTGGTGATCCACTTAGGACCCAAGGATAGTCCCCATCCTCTAAAATCTGAGTGTTCTCCTGGACATCCCAGTTGTAATTCTGTGCAGATTCTTCTTCATCGGTGATTAAAGGAAGATCGGCACCATTAGCTTTAGGCTTTTGATCTTCAGGCTTTGGTGGGCGTGGCTCATTATTGTGGTTAACAGTGACCCGATGTCGTTTGTACAGCTCACGAATGATTTCCGAAATAGCGTGATGTAAGCGGCGGGGGATCATGACTGTTTCACCCTCAAGGTCCTTCACTAATTCAAGGATGTGCTCCTTTGCCTTCTCAACATCTTCTTCAGCGCCAGTAATTTTTATATCGGAACTGGTGGCCTGGTTAGGACGGTTACGGTTAGGAATATCGATAGTGACTTTGAATTGGGCTTCAAGTTCTTTCCGGATGCTTCCTTCGCGCCCAATCAACTTCCGGTGCTTCTCAGGAGCAACATCAACAACGATGGTGATCTGATTTTCCTTCTCTAAAACAATCTCCTCGATAGCTTTAACAATCTTGTCGACAATATTGGCATTGCCTTGAACCGTGATTTCATTTGCCTCAGAATCCTGGTTAGGGAAACGGACCATACGAGCAAGGGCCGTCCTATCATCTGGACCACCAGCACCGACAACTATCTCCCTCAGAGTTTTCCCTATAGCACGTCAGTGGGCGAAATAGAAATACGTAACATAAGGTTCCTTACCTCCTTGGCCGATTAGAGAACGATGGTATTTTTTATCAACATTAATCTTTCGGACAGTGGTTTGCTCAGCGTCCTTAACGATTTTTGAAAGTATCTCTTTTGCGTATTTAACTTCCTCCTGTGTCCCTCGGATCTTAATAACCATTTGCTCCTCGGAATTTTCCTCTGGTCGTTGTGGTATATCGATTCGTGCTAGTGACTCCTCCCGAAGTTGTTTAATCTCCTTTGCTGAATTCCTAAACATGAACTCTACAGCTTTAGCAGCAATAGGAATCGTCGCAGTGTGACTCTTGGCCTCCTCGTACTTCAAGAGTGCCATAATTTCTGCACGCGCATCTTCTACCCCCTTCTTTCCTCCCTTAATAATAACTTCATTGGGTCCCTGTTGTCTGTTGGAGGGTTCTGTTTCATCGGTATAATCAAAACTGGACTTTGACGACCTTGGAAAGTTGATGCGGACGTCATATCTAGCTTCCAATCTCCGTACTGACTCCCCTTTTTGGCCGATGATATTGGAGTGGAACTGTTGCGGAATGTCAAGCCGAGCAGTTGTCTTATCTTCCAATTCCTTTACTAGGGCAAAGAGTTTCTTCCTAGCAGCCCCTACGGTTACTCTGACACCCTTAATCTCACCCTTTCCTTCCTTCAGGTGAATTTCAACACCAAGCTCATCCCTTAACTTATTTATATTTGCACCCCTTACACCGATTAAATTCCCGGAGTATTGCGCAGGATATTCGAAAGGCTCAGTAATAAGTTCATCAGGCTTATCAGATGCAAGGAAAGCGTTGATATTCTTGATTGTGGCGTCGACATTGGATTGAGGCCCACGGACGGTGATTGTGTTCTCAAGATCATCGGCAGGGGCTAGCTTTCCAATGCGTACTTTGGGAACACCAAATTGAACCAGAACAGAGCTAGGGTTCAAAGCATTGAGAGTAGTACCCCTATCCCCCTGTATTTTTATATGGTCCCTAAGGTACAGATTAGCCTAAGCAATAGGTTTGAATATGGAAGATCATACACTTTCGGGATATCAACGGTCTTGGAAATAATAGCGACCTGTTCTTTAGAAAAGTTAAGTAGAAGCTCCTTTACTTCATCTAGGGCCTTGCGGATTTCTTCTGTATCTGTAGATTCCCCCTCATACACGAGAACAAGCTCAGGTTCCTCTAGGTCTTCAGGGAATAAAATATCCACTGGGCGCCCACTGAGAAGCTTGCTAACACCATTTCCATCCTTTCCAGCAATGTGACGATGATGAAGTGGCTCAACATCTAACCGAGCAACTTTAACAGGCTTTGCTTGAAGGTACAGCTCCTTAATTCTAGACTGAGCGCCCTCAACGTTCTCTTTAGACTGACCCATAATACCCACAACGCAAGGGGCATTCAAATTGTAGAGCTCTTCAGTACTAGGAGGGGTGATTTCGACATTAAACTCTTGTTCCAACCCCTCAAACTCAAACCTCTTCTTAAGGTACCGAGTGATATCTCGAGCTTGCAACTTTGAGCCACCTGGGGCGTTCGGGTATGCTTTGCAGACATCAGGGCCTAGGTATTGATAGGTGTTAGATATAGCATTTGTCGTTGTATAGCAGTTCCCGACTTTGTCTCCGGGCCCATAAACGATCGCACCATTGGCCTTCCCCCCGGAAGGAAATATAACTGTACAACCGGTTTCTTCAAGTATATCATGGATAACCTGCCCATTATGTGCGGTGAAGTACTTATGTTTGGAAGCAGGGATCTGCAATGGAATTCTGTTATAAGGGTTGGATTTAAGCTCCTCAACCATTCTTTCAATAGCAGCCCGAACCTCCTGAACTGCAGCCTTTTCTCCGGTAATCACAATGGGACCTGAGGGGGGACTGAATGATTGACTCGAGTCACTATAAAAGTAATCCGGTACGAGGACCTTATTAACTTTGTTCTCAAACTCTTGGAGGTTTTTGCGGTGTGGGCCTTGAATGAAAGGGTATAATTCTCCAGGAATATCAGAGATGCGAGTAGTAGTGATGATAGGCTAAATCTCAATTAGTTCTATAGAAAAAAGGTTTAAAGTAGAGTACAGTCTCAGACTTACCCTCTCTCCTACGATCTCCCTGATCCTTGCAATTGCAGATGTGACGCCAAACTCGTCACCCTCAACAACAACGTCAATCAAAATCTCGTCGTCATAATCTCCAACAGGGGTTTCGGAGGTGCTCTGTTGAGGAACTCTGATCCTAGTCAAAGTTTCTCTCTCAAGCTCTTGAACCCTCGAACCACCTTTTCCAATGATATGAGGTCTCACAACAGCAGGAACTTGAATTGTTTTAGACGCCTAGAGATTTGGGTTAAAACTATTAGAAAAATTATAGTAAATCAGAATTGTCAAAATACCTTGAGGGACAACTCCCTATAGATCTCCCTTCGGGCCCTTTGCCTATCGACCTCGGTACCGGTAACAATAAAGACGGAAACCCCGCTCATTGTTTGGGCGAAGTCGATTTTGGTGTTCGTTTTTTTCATAATCTCTTTTACAATCTCGACAGGTGCTTTCCTAAGCTCACTTAAGGGCCTCTTTTGCGCTGGTGTTAACTCAACAGTCTGCTGACCACTAGATCCAAGAAATGCGGGGGTCGATGTTTTAATGTTGGTCTCGGAGGTGTCATTGCTGTCATTGACAGGCGGTGTAGTCATCTTTGCGCCCCAGTTCATCGGAGCCACAACAGGGGCAGCTTTTGCGGGTCCTCCAAGAGACGGGAAAGCTTCAACGGAGGAGACATCCAGACCACGGGCGACAGCTTGTTTTCCGGCCTTTTTCTCGGCCATAGGGGGGGCAGCTGACTTTGGAGCTTCGGAATCCAAGGCCTTGGCCTCAGTTTCGGGCTCCTGGGCGGCCAAGTGTTGTTGCATTAGCTTTTTGGCAGCGGAGGGCTCCTTAGACGCTTCGGGGGTGTCATTATTATCGATAGTGGATTCCAAGGAGACATCTTCGACGGGCTTTTCCGGGGCTGATTGAAGAGCCGGAAAAGTATTCTCCTCCAAGGAGGGAACTCCATTTGTGCCATTGATTTCAGCCATGATGTATGAGGTGCCTTTCGGTGTACTGCTTCGTCGGAAAGCGGGTTAAATTCTCCGCAACTAGTTGTAAAGGTGAAAGCTGTTAGCTGGTGGGGTCGGAAAATCAGGGAGAAGTAAAAGCCCTAGGTAAAAGGCTTATAACACAGCAGTCCCCACACTAATAGGGTTGTGTGCAGAGAGTAGAAGGCAACCAGGAAAAGAAAGCTTACTTGAAATGTGTCCTCAAAATTTCTGAGTTTAATTGTCAAAAAATATATCAACGAAGCAACGGGGTTGTAACCTTGGGGGGATATAAATATTAATGGCAGAGAGGGTGTGTGGGTGAATCAATTGACTAGGGAGAAAATAGTGCCCTCCTCTGAATTGCTCGTTGGCTACTGCCAAGAATCCAGCACCAAAGAAAAGGCCACGAATTAGTTTGCCGTCCCAGCCCCAGAACTATCCTAGTCGGCGGCATATGATATCCGCTAAAGTCTAGCAGATTTTACTGACTGCAGAAACGATATAAAGAAGCTTCTTCCGCAAGGCCTGCATTACAGAAAGATGGCAGTCAGTTTGCTAATTAGATTACCTACCTACATTCCCCCCGCATGTTTCACATTGCGAGGTGTCAACTCATTCATCAGAATATAACCCTTTAGTGAGAAGATTAAGATACACCAGTGACCCACGAGAAATGGTCATAGATAAGACTACATGAGCGCTGGTGAGCATAAGTACATGTCATTACTCTACTGAATAGAGCTCAAGAGAGTTCTGGTACCTAGACCAAATTTAGAAGCAACCTCTCCCTCTCGCCACTCCTCTTGTTGGTCTATCACAAGTTTAGAAGAGACCAGGAAAAAAAAACTCCAAATAACAGACCCTCTTACATATACTACAAAAGTTTTTTTTATAATACTTGTAAACGCACTACCATCACAGAACGACAACAGTACACATCCAATACTTGATGATTTACAAATGCAAGACCAAAACCCCCACCGTCCCCTCCATACTCCCACCCCACCCATTTCCCAGTACCCTTTCTTCACGTGTCGTTCCAAAACTATAGTAATTTAAAATGATAATCAAGAGCAAGAACATAAGAGAGGGAAAAAGCAGTAAAGAGCGTGGGGGGTATATATATATATATGAGGCTAGTATGTAAATTGAATAACTAAGAAGCATAGTAGGGTATTAAGCTGAGCTCCGTGGCAATCACTGCGTCGACTCATAATGATTTTAGAAGTCTGAGCTGCCTCAATCTCTTGGTGGTCTACTAAGCTGGGCTAGGAGATTATCAAGCTCTGCCCAGTTTTTATTATCTGCAGCAAATCTTCGGTGACGCCGTGAATATGTGTGCTATGGGGAATCGAATATTAGTATGATATCAGGAATAAGAAATTGTTACCAAACTTACATCATCAAAGTCATCAAACTTTTCCCTACAGTTCTCACAGTAGCCAGGGCGAGTCTCTTTCTTTATGCTATCTTTCTCCTTAGGTTTTGCCCTCCTTTCTCCAGTTTCTTGGTCTTCTAGGACTACTACTGGGCATTCCTCGACACCTAGTTTCCTTTTGCGATCATTCGCAACTTTTGCCTCACGATCTTTTCCACCAGCGATACTAGCCAAATCCATCATCCGCTGCGAATTTGGAATTCCTTTCCCATTGGCGTTCCCAATAAGAACATTCCCAGCCACCTTACGCTTGAGCTCATATAACTCTTTGCTAGTTCCTGCACGTTGGCCTGGTTGATCATTAAGCGACGAAATCATCTGAGAACGAATAGCGGAGGTGATATTGGAAGGCTGTACACCAGATGCGACGGGTTCTGCACCAAATTGCGTAGGTTCCCGCCCGTTCGTAGAATTAGTAGCTGTAAAAGCCATTTCATTGTTCGGATGAGAATTCCGCTTTGAAGGAACAATAGACGGCACTTGAAATAGACCATCTTTACTAGTGGCTTTACTAGTGGCTTTAACGGTTTCTTGGTTTAATTTGCCGTTGTTGAGAGGATTTTCAGTGTTGAATTCGCCAAGTACAGAACGCTTAGCCTTAACTTTAGGTTGTTCCTCGGCAGGTTGTTGTGTCTTAGAGACTTTTACCTTGGGTACATTCGCAACTTCCCTCTCTTTGGCACGTTCTATTCTGCCCATCTGCCGCTCCCTTTCTTCTTCACGTTTTCGGTGGACAGCCTCCTCGATGAAAGGGCAACGCCCCCCACTAACGCTTCTAAATTGTGGCCAAGAGCCTTGTTCCCGACTTTTAACCTTGGAATATTCTCTAACCATGATTGGGCGGTTAACAGCAAGCATATCGTGGATATAGAGAAAGGGCCCTTTGAAATAAACCAAATCCTTAGGCACGGCATTCGGATCGCGATCAGTAGGGCCATGTATCTTTTCATTTCGAAGAACATGAGAGAGGTCGACATTGAGTGTGGTAGACTGTGCTGCATGATTGTTTTCCCGACCATAAGTTGTCTGGTTAGAGTGGTTATCGAACATGGCGTGCATCATCCGCTGAAGCTTTTCTAATGCCCATATCTTCATCCCATACTCCCGAGCCTTTAAAAGTATATCACTCGCCCCACGCCCTGCTCTTCGAGATTCCGTATCACGTGATACCTCATTAGTCCTATAAACCACGGAATGGATATTAGTATGTACTATATTAAAGTGATCAACCCTCGATCCGACA
Organism: Verpa bohemica; assembly: GCA_033030345.1. NCBI lineage: Eukaryota > Fungi > Ascomycota > Pezizomycetes > Pezizales > Morchellaceae > Verpa > Verpa bohemica. Next base: position 1,450,578 of record JAUFSE010000003.1, read on the forward strand.
TGGGTGACGCACGGTCTAGACGTTGATGTAATCCTCCGAGACTGTCCTCGAAATTCACGCTCTAATAGTGATGGGTTGATAGTGGCTCTAGGAGCAGATTGAGATGAAGTAGTGGCCTCAGGAGGAATTGGGCGAGAGGTAACGACATGGGTAACTTCATTTGAAAAAAACTTCTCCAATTTCTAAAGACGCGTAAGTTAAGAACTGAGGGAAAGAGAAAAATAACCGCCTTGGGGGGTTGGGGGGGGGGTGTGGAACGTGAAGCTACATACCGCTCCAAGAGACTGGATTTGTTTCTGAAATTTAGCAGCAACATCATCTGGTAAACTTTCGAAATAGAAGACATAAGAGGGAAAGACTCGTCGGTAGTGCCTCTGCCACGCGCGTACACTTTCAAGACTGTGTTGCTGCTCATTAGTCGCTTTCGCGACGGCCTTCCGTTGTACTTGCTGGCTACTATTATTATTATTATTTGCTACACCATTATAAGCTGATGGACTCCCAGCAACTGCTCTTGTGCGAGCGGCCTGTCTTCTAGATGGGTTGACCTTGGAGTCAATATTAGACTGGCGAACTGGTGTACGAACTGGTACTTCGACGATTTGCTTTTTTTGTGGAGGTTGTTGACCATATGGTGTTTCTCGCTGTGCAATGCTGAGAGAACGCTGACGTTTTGCTGCGGCTGCTGTGATGCTTTGAAATGGTGAGTTTACCGCGTTCGGGAGATTCGAAAGAGGAGCTCGTCTGGACACTCCAGCCGGCGAGGGAGGGATCGATACTTGTGCCATGAAAGAGATAGACAAAGCGAGCAAGTATTTAAAAGTCGAGTTTAGGGGATGTGTTGAGACCCGACTCTACTGTTCGTGTTTTTTTTTTCTTTCCCTGGTCTGTAGTCTGTGTAGAAGTAGACAGTGGTGGGATGCACTTGAAAGTTGAAAAGCAACGCAGGACACAGGACACAGGATACTACTACACGACTAGATCAGGGGCAGTGTCTGTTTAGGCCTGATTCAGACTGCGGGTCTGCGGTGTCAACAAAGTGAGAGCGTCTACTGAGTGGAGGAGAGGAAGGGAAGACGCGAGTGGGTAGAAGGGGTGAGTATTATTAGGAGATTGGGGGTTGAGAGGGGGGGGAATGTCGACAAGCGATCCTGAGAAAAGTGGAAGGCTTGGTTGTACATATGAGTACATAAGAGTACCTAAAGTGTACACGAGTGCACTATGTAAAATGTATACAAGTTGATGTACCTGCAAACTAACAACGCGCTGGTTGGCGGGGTGAATGGTTGGTGTTTTGGGATGCCCGCAAAACGATGTTTGTTTAGGCAACACGTTCTTCTGTTTAGCATCAAATATCATCAAAACCTCTCTTTAGACTCTATCTTGCTCAATTCACACATGCCGCTCAGGAAAACAGTTAACTTTGTTCTTCCTATCAAATACGAAAATATCTCTACCCCAAAACATCCAGGCTAGAATACAAAATCGAGAAAAAAAGAAACCTTAGCACTAACGCCTACTCACGTGACATTCAATAAGTAAAACAGTTAGAGTAGGCCCCCGCGGCATCTCTTTTCCAACATCAACTCCGCGTAAAGCCCCGCTTTGCGTAAGCTCATGATCTACTCTACTACCTAACACGTTGTTTCCTGTTTCGAGATCATCTCTTTTAGGTACAGTCCCTCGTCAAAAGTGATGGTGATTCGCTTAGTAAGCGCCTCTTTTAGGCCTGCTGCTGCAAGCAAAACTGCGAGCTCCTTAAGAACAACTCAACATACAGCCACAAAGCTCAATTTACCCATAATAGTGGTGCTCCTAATATGATTAGGTCTGACATATAGAGAAATAAAGTATATCTAGCCCTTAATGTCCTCTGGTGTAAAATGACTATTTTCGCAAAATAGAGATTTTTCTCGGCAGAGAGGACATCCCAAATAGAGATCTATGTGAGACCAGACGTTTAGAAATGATTCTCCAGTACCTAAAGGCTACTCCTGATTTTTTTCAATTTTTTGTGTTGAGAACTTAGGGTGCTGAGGGATCTAAATGATAGAACTTACTCAAATATGTGAAAAATACCGCCAAGCCCATACAAATCTAGCATAGCAACCAACCCCCCTCACTAAATATTTTTTCCCACAACTACCTTTAAATATAGAGGGTCCAAAAGCTGGGTGCTATAATTCTACATAGTTACCTATTTTTTCCACTAATTATATCTTTAATTGATTGTGTTTTGACTATTCTACATTGCCTACAATTGTGCTCAAATCCGCTGTTTTAGGTGGGTGAGACCAAATCACCAACACTTGTGCGTAGGGACTGTATTCTGCCCAGTCAGGCTGCAGCATCCATCTGACATTTAGAGGAATAGTAGTATCTTGCAGCCTGAAACCACACCTACAGCCACGTGAGTCCTGGAGTGCTATTACGGGGACAAAACATTTTGCGTGAACTCGACTTCACAAGAACTTAATATCTAATCAGTAGAGAGATGGATCTGATAAGACATTTTGGTTTGTCGATGTTCTTTTTTTTCTTTTTTCCTTCAAGCAATTTTATTATTTCTGGGTACAAAATAGTGGCATGCAGTTATAAACTATGGCCTAAAAATTGTCGATGATCTTCATATCTCCATATAATATAGAGATTGATGGATTAGATGATATCACGTGAATTCACTCGGTTAACAATAGACATTGGAATTAATTATTAGATACAAAGGCCTTGTCGTAATGACGTTTCGAGGATCATCGGTTGAGTGGCCTGCATCTCCGCTCCGAGATTCTGAACCTCTGCTCCAATATCTGAACGTCTACTTTGAGCTCCGTAATTTGAGACTGAATGTATTCAAACTTTGAGTCGGTTATATTGGGGGCGTGGGCCCTGCCAGAACATGCTTCAAAAATTACAGCACCCGAGCCAATAACTACAGCAGCGAGAGTGGCCGCTGGTCCTCCATAGCGAAGAATCAACTCTAGTGGCAACAAAGTGTTTTGTAAGCAAACCTTCATCAGGATAGGACAATAAGAAGATAACGTACTTTGAAAACTCACGACGCCGTCTATGATAGTTGGTCCTTTCGTCCCGCTAGGGGAGTGGTGATGTTCGCTGTGCTGTTCGTCCTTGAGAGACTATGCAGAGGGCCCTAACCGAGATCCTCCTTATAGGGCAGATATCCTTATAAGAAGTGACCACTACGTAAAAATAATCCTTGTCAAGGTAGGGAGTGCATACCCTTATAAGGCGATTATTCTTATAACCCGATCCCTTAGAAGGCGATTTCGCTGTACTTACATCTGACTGTCAACGGGCTACAACCTATGTACCTTCACGCTCCACGCTCCCATCAATGGTCAACTAGTGTCTCTGGCCGAGTTCATCCCCACGTCATAACGACCCCAATAAACTTTTTCAATTGGCTCCATCGAGATCTAATGTTTCCTACAACCGGCAAACCGTAGGCTTGAAGTAGTTGGTTCAGTTCACCAGCTATCCCCAAAACAGCGAATGAATCAGCAACTATATTTCAAATCACTAACCGTTCAGGTTGGCGAGAGCTGTGGCCCTAGGTTGACCTGTTGTCCAAGTGGCTGTGGCATCCTGTAATCTCACGATGGAGTTTAGTGTCCGTCGGTAGTCAGACACTCAAGGATTCTTCGTGCTCGGTAGAAGGTTCAGTGTGGTTGCACGCGTGTCCGTGTATGTGTATACGTCCTGTGTGGGTAGTTGTACGGGTGATGGAGGAAGTACCTCTAAAGGTGGGGTGGGGTGGATACTCCCTATATACCGAAATGGGTGTCGGCCGGGTAATGAAATATTACCGCATCAGGGTGTGGCATCACGCCACTGATGTTAGTGTAACAGCCTTTGGTGTCAGGCGTTGGTGTCAAGGGTAAGGGTTCAAATACAAGTTTTTGACCTAGAATCAATCATGGTTCCACGGCCCTTACATACTAAAGATGCATTCTACTGCGTATATTGCTTACTGGTTCCAGGTGCCAGAAAACAGAGAGGGAATCATAGAAAGCGGTTGACACCGCTTCTCTCTGTTTTCTCTGGCCCCTTCCTTATACCGGAAGGCTCCCTCTGAATCATCCTCGTTGCACTCGTCTTCCTCTTCTCTCGTGACTAATAGATTAGTCACTCTCCATGGTTCATGATGAATTACAAATTATTACCCCAATATGATGACCTCATAATACGCCAAGCATCAGGCCCTTGTCACACCGCCACAGCAACTCAAATAAAAAGGTGCTGCCGTAATCTACAGCCCCAAAGCCCCTCGCGCATAAACCCGCTCTCTCACCTCACCTCTGATTAATATATAAATTACAAATAAAACCCAGTTTATTTCTTTTTTCTATGCGCTTCTCGTTCCCAAGCCTCCTCGCAGCCTCGCGTGTATTTGTTTTTTCAGCTCGTACGGCAATAGCTATCAGGCGGCCCTTGATCTCGCCTGCTATAAAGCTTACCCCATCCATCTCTCTTCCGTTCATGGGATCATTCTTTAGCAGTACCTCCAATATCAACAACAATATGTCTTACCCAGTCCAAAAAACTGATTCCGAATGGCAGGCAGTCCTATCTCCAGGTATGTGTTTCTGCAGCCAGTAGCCCAATCTTCCTCAAGATTTAACTAAGCTAACGAAGTTCCGATATATAGAACAATTCCGTGTTCTCCGTAAGAAAGGTACTGAACGCCCTGGAACTGGTGAATACAACAAACACACTGCTCCTGGTGTCTACACTTGTGTGGGTTGTGATGCCCCACTATATAAATCTACTACGAAATTCGATTCCAGCTGCGGCTGGCCAGCTTTCTTCGAGGGGGTCCCCGGTGCCATCGAAAGGCACGAGGACAGAACATTTGGTATGACAAGGATCGAAATCGTGTGTAAGAACTGCGGTGGCCATCTAGGGTAGGCTTTGATTGTAAATATATTCTAGCATAGTTTAGACTAATAAGTTTGTGTAATAGTCATGTTTTCAAGGGGGAGGGGTACCAGACTCCAACTGACGAAAGGCACTGCGTCAATAGTGTCAGCTTGAAATTTAAGGATGCTCCTACAGAAAGTAAGGCGTAATTAAGACTTTGGGTATTTTATTTCTCGGGGATTTACTAATCCTTTTCACGCTATATATTCTTGCGAGTGATGCGCTATGTGGGCCGGTTCGATGATAGACACCGATGTGCTGTAATATATGGATAGATATGTGTAGCATCATAATAATACAATCCCCAATTGATACTAAACACTGTTTTGAAATTATACCTGATAATCGAGCTGAACTTTGAAAGGTGAATATGGAGGCCTATATGGCTCGAACAAAATTAGGTATTAAGCACTGAGAAATTTAAGAATATAAAATTAGAAATTAAGGGGATTAGAATATAAGCTAGTACATAGGCTCTATGAGGTATGTACGGCGGGCGGTTCAGCGCACAACCGCAGAAATGATCACTCATGGCAACAGAAGTGAAAAATGAAAATTTAAAGGTTATAATTATCGCTTAATTTTGGCAGCCACTTTTAGCTTTTTAGCCAGCACTTATAGTAAATTATGGAGAAGAGGGGACTAGCCTTATGAGACCTATATAAATTCCTCTGTATTCTTTTCCTCATTTTGATCTTTGTAGATACTGTCCTCATTTACCTAAAATAGTAAATGAGTACAACCACATAAATTATAACTCATAGAACATGTCTAGAAGTTAAAACTTAAAGTTACCGCTTATAGAAACTACTTTTAAATACTGAGTCTTATGATTTAAAGGAACCCTCTTCCAGTATACCATGTACTCTTGCCTTGTCTATCACCTTATTCTATCAGCTTACTCAGTAGTTGGCGGTTTTAAAAAATACATGTAGTCAAAAGTCCTCATTTACCCTTTTAGGTAAATGAGGTCAGTCTCTTTACATACATCAAAATGAGGAAAAGAATACAGAGGAATTTATATAAGTCTCATAAGGCTAGTCCCCTCTTCTCCATAATTTACTATAGGTGCTGGCTAAAAAACTAAAGGTGGTTGCTATAAATAAGCAATAATTATAACCTTCAACCTTCAACCTTTAACTTTTCACTTCGGTTGCCATGGGTGATCATTTCTGTGGTTGTGCGCTGAACCGCCCGCCGTAGGTATGAGTTAAACTTTTAATGATAAACATAGGCATATAGTTAACTACTCTAGGTACTGATTGTCTATAGCCTTATGGCAAACTATTTAGGCCTAGCTGTAGTAGTAGTATGGGGGGGAGGGCGCTATCAAATTAGAAAAATGTGTAAAGATATAAAATACCAAATAGAGAAAAAGAAGAAAAACGTACGTAGGAGATGCGAAAATTCAAAAAGACCTCTACACTAAATAGAGTGCTATAGAGCAGACCTGCACTCTTAATCTCAGTGACCTTATACCGATTATATATAATTAATGGCCCTAGCCTACACGGCCGTATAGTTTAGGGTGGCTGAAGTCTCTCTGTGGTATCTGGTAATTCTTTTACTATTTTCATAATCTTTTTTCTTCTCTCTCACCCACCATTAAAATTACCAGTAAAGTTATGGTTTAGATCATAATTTTCCAGTTCTCAATACCCGATTTTTAAAATTATCAATAATCCTGTGGTTCGAGCCATATCAGCCTCGAGCTCCGTAGTGCATATTACTTACATATAATATATATAGTGACCATTAATCGGAAGGCTTGTCAGTAATATCACATGGGTGGGAATGGGTATTGATAAATATTTTTTACAATACTATATATAGCTAAAGAAATGTTTCTTTAAGCTTGATTAAGTGAAGCCACTAGTATTTCACCTACCTGTTCTATAAAATATGACTAAACTTCTAACACAACTCACCGGTTATTTAGTTCCTCACTTACGATCTAAGGTATTATGCAGCTTATGTTCCCTAATAAAGCTACTGGCTACCATTCCCAGCAATCCCATCCCCAAACTCGCATAAAACACCGCATGAAGCGCATCCATATAGGCATCCTTCACCCGAACAGTGTATTGAGGGGGAATACTATCAATCGCATCAAACCTCTCTCTTACTTGATCAATAATGTGCCTCGCATCCTCTCCATTGCCTAAATACTCCACCAACTTCCTCTTAAGAACATTCTGAAATATCGCACTCCCAATCGTAGCTCCAATCGTACTACCAGTCGAACGGAATGCATAGCTAGCAGACGTAATAACCGCCTGCTCGCTCCTTCCAACAGCCGCAATCAGCGCGAGAAGGGTGACCGTGAGCATACCACCATATCCGCAGCCAAATACAAAGAAATTAAAGAACTGTGGGAATAAAGGTGTGGTGAGTGTGAAAGTGCAGATCGATGCTACCCCTGTATTATAAACTAGCATATTCAAGAGGCCGAGAATGTAGTATTGCCCAGATTTATTCATTGTGATACCGGCTGTAAGGGAACCGACTGAAATGCCAGCTGCGAAGGGAGTCAAACGGAGACCAGCATCGGTAGAAGATTGCCCGCGGACCATGAAGTAGATTGGACAGTAGAAATACTAACACGAGAATCTTAGTGATTGATGTAAAGCAGCCAAAATTAGGGGAGTCATTTACAAGAGAGAAAACACTCATCACCATAAACCAATTCGTCAAACAAGCCGCCAATACCGTGCGGTCAACCAAAAGTCCCACTGGAATGATAGGCTCCCGGGCTATATTCTTCTCGATATAACCGAATGCGAATAAAGATGCTGCACTGAGAGGGAGACATGTTAATATGAGGGGGTGGGTCCAAGGGAGCATGTTCCCGCCAGTGTTGAGCGCAATTAATAACAGCACTAGGGACATGACTAAAGTGAATGCTCCCATATAATCAATTCGCCTATGACGAGCGACAAGGGTCTTTTTTACTGGTACTCTGACAAAAGCAGCAACCATAATCGTAGAAACAACAATAAAAGGCACCTATATATCCAGCTTGTCAGTGTTGTATAAAGCTTTCTATACTTATGCAATTATAGTACTTGCCTGTATCAAGAACGCCCACCTCCACCCAATACAATCATGAATAAAACCCCCAAAAATCCCCCCTAACGCTGCACCTGCACCATACGAGATATTTCCCCCTCCCTGAACAATCCCTCTCTTCCTCAGCGGAACTAAATCTGTGGCAACAATTGACGAGATTGTCGTCATCCCGCCCCCACCAGCACCAGCAATAATCCGTCCGGCAATCATGGTATACTCGTTCTTCGACAACCCACACATTAGTGTACCAGCTCCAAAAAGGAGATGGCAAATTATCAGCCCAGAACGGCGCCCATATATATCCGTGAGCCTGCCGAACAATGGCTGGAGAGCGGCATTAGCGATAAGGTATGCACTTGCAACCCAAGATATTGAGGCGAATGATGAGAAAGAGCTCGATATTGGAGCGAGGAGGGTCGAAATGACAGTTGTATCAATTGCTGCGAGGAATACACCGACCTATAAGGGTTGAACAGTCAGGGTTTACTCAGTGACTAGATAGAGATTGCTTACCCATACTGCCAACATTACAACCGTCAATTTTGCCAGTGTCAATTCCTTTGGAAGGTCCACATCATCTACACTATCCTCCGCTACTCTTTCCACGATGCTATCGCTCTGGTCTATAGCTACATAATTATTATTCACTCCAAGAAGCGGCGACCTCTCACTGCGCTGCGGTTCTGAATCTCTTGTATCTCCAATCATCTTGATGAACGTCTCTAAATCACAGGTAGATGACTGTAGGGTCCAGGGGAGCTTTATGGATCGTAGGTAAGTAGCATGATGAGTTGTCTTTGTTGAAGAAGGGATATACGCAGGGTAGGATTTGTAATTTCACCTTGTCAGTATCATTTTTGGCATGGGCTTCCGAACGGCAACCTCACCGGCAGATGCCGAGAGCAGGCGCGGGCCAGTGGTATCTACTGGCCCCTGCGCTAATACATGGCCCCTTGCCGGTGCATGGTCTGGTACTGACCTTTGATTCGCCTTGATCGCGAATAGCAGCAGATTGGTTGGTTAAAGCCTATTTTTATTTTGGACTTCTTTAACACTCAGGCAATACCACCCTCATACTTTGCAAAAGTGTCTGTATGTCTATTTGATTCATGTGTTATTTTTTCTCTCTTCAGCCGCATACTACATGTAAGTAGTAAGTATATAAATCTATCTAAGTATTCTAGGATTCACTGAGGGTTATATGGGTATTTAAACCTTAAAAACTTACATTTCTAGGTCTTTTTATTAAATAGATTAGATAAAGTCCTCAAAGAAATATTGTTAGAGAAATCCAATCCAACCCTCCAGGAATCTTATATCCCCTGGAGTACATACATCCCAATTTCTTGGCTAAATATTTCCTATAGTTAAAGAAATACACGCAGTCACAAAATTATAAAGATCGGTCCTGATGCTGCTGAGGAAATAATATTTTTCGACTAGCAGAACCCCTTCTAGTATGAACACAGAAACCCAACCTTCTTAAAATGATAAGGCCGAAAAATCAAATATAAAAAATACTAAAGGCTAAACGACCGTGTTCTCATGAGCCAGGCTCCATACTTTGATTTAAACTTTCCTATGGAACGATCAGCATGTAATCGCTTGAAGTAGTGGCCGCACAACAAACTTACCATTCCACCCCCTCTACCCCAGATGCATCATCTATCCTATATTGGTTATCCCCAAAGGGATCATCCGGGTCTTCCATCACCTCTTCCTCTTCCTCGCTATCATATCCCCTTCCCTTCCCCTTCGCCATTCCCGGTTTTAGCGGCATCACAGGCCGATCCTCTCCCTCACCATACATCTTTATCTTGCTAAACTCCTCACTAACATGATCAAAATTTCTATCTGGTGGGTCATTCCAGCCTTCATCCTCACTGTCCGAGTCTTCTTCAATAGGTTTATCAAGAACCTCGTAAAGGGTCAATGCCTCTACCAACTCTTCGTTCGCATGGATCAGTCCCCCGAGCCACTGCTCGCTTTCTACGTGTTGGATAAATCGTAGAATACTTCGCCGTAGCTGTTTACAGGCCTCGAACCGTTTTAACACCTCCGGGTTTCCGGAAGGTCGCTCTTTCTCCCGGTTAATGAGCTTCAGTGCGTTTTTGAGATTCGTAGATGCAACAGATGCATTCGCAAGACTCTGTAGCATTGCTGGCTTCTCCTTCTCAAGGTTAAATGGTGGGGATTTCGTCTTGCTCTTTGATGAGCTCTTCTTGTGTACCTTATGCCCTATCCCTAGGTCTGCGCTCGGTCCAATCGTAATCGGTGCCGGCTTTGGGGATTTTGGTGAACTCGGAGACGCCCTACGCCCCGCTGAAGAGCTTGGCTCCCTACCATGATCTGGGGATGCCTCACGGAGGACCTGGGGTTGTGGTCTAGGTCTTCGGCGCTGCGGAAGTTGTTTATAGAGGTTTGCAATACTTTGGAGGCCCTGTGTGTCTTTATAAGCCACTGCCCACTGTCCAAATATGACTTTAAGCTTGGCTTTAACGTCGGGGTCGGTCATGGAATCTGTTGCAGCAATACGGAGACGTTCAAGGAGGGGTTCATCGGCAAAGGATCGTTGGAAACGGATACCGGCATTGCCGATTAAGGCGTCGAGTATCTAGTGACTATTAGAGTGATAATATGGAGGTTAACTCAATGAGACAAACTGTGAGTGCGCGAAGCTGACGATGAATATTTCCATATTTTCTAGATGAAAGTTCGTAAGTTATTTCATTGGGCCTACGGTAAATGTTTGAAATACATACAGTTTCTTTCTAATGGCCCTACTAGCCTCGGTTGGACCTGAATCCTGGAGTTTTATTGATTCAATGAGCTCGGGGAGACCACTCATATCATGTTCACTGTATTCCTCAGAGGTGAGACGCTCGATGTGGACGGTCACAGCGGAGAACTGTTTTTTCTTGGGTGTTGCGCGGACATGTTAATCTTGGTATCAGAAAAGGAGCAGGTGGGAGTTACAGAAGACCCAAACATAGTGGGCAGTAAACGCCGATTCCCAACCCGTCGTTTTACAAAACTAGTGACTTCTAGGAACCTGCTGCACTGAGTGGAGTAGAGATATTAGTTACACAAACCCAAACACAGGATATGAAAGGGAGGAGAATCCCACACACAATATATTATAGTTACCTCGGGACCAATAAGCAGGAGGAAAAGGTTGAGGGTTCGAGAGTACTAAAAGTCCTGTGGTGAGAATGACAGAACTTCAAGAGCTGTGGTGTTGTGAGAAGGTGGATGAGGGGGAGTCTTTAATCCTTGCGACCAGCCTTGAGTATAGTTTCAGTCCAAGGTAATCTCTGCGGGGCTGATGTTATGACAGCCCCACCACCCAGTAAAGTATCCTATGTACTATCTCATCCATGGCATCTGTCCTGTGCATATATGCCGTCCCAAACATGCGGTTGAGCGTTAAGATGCAATAGGCAACAAATTCGATACATACTATGCGCGCTTTTTATCACCGTTTCTCGGTTTTCAAGATATTTATCCTGATCAGAACCCTTCCGTTATCTAACCCCACTTTTGGGGCTGAGTCCATAAAAAGGCTGGTGTTATATCACGTGGTTAGTCTTATCAGAGCCTCCGTCATTTCGACCCGAGTCATCAGTGTGGCATGTATGCAAAAATTGCACATCTCATCAGGCCAAAATTTAAACGTGGCGCAAGACGTCACTCGTGATTGACCGAACTAGGCCAACACATACATGTAGTAACATAGTAGGCGAAGCTAGACAATTGGGATATTACCTCAACATATGCCTCCAAATTATTACCATATTATTCAACCTACTACAGATAGCTATCGGTTATTATTATTAGTATTTATATACTGATAACTCAAGCGCTGATATCTCCTACAAGTAGCAACCGCTCCTTATCCAGGGTGGGGTTTGGCTTCTCCTATTTTCTTCCCCTCTAGTTTGTTTGGATAACAAAGCAAGAAAACTCTAGTGATTAATAGGCGCCCATAATAAAATAGGCAACCAAAACGTTGGGGATGAAGGGTAAGGTTAACATGATTATAAACTACATGTACATGCAATAATAACAACGTTAAGCAACGTTTAATAAGAAAGAGAAGAATAATCTAATACTAATAGATATTTTTTATACCATTCAATCCTTATTATTTTAGCTTCTTATTATGATGCTACGTACTGTACTATACATGCAATGTTCCATTGCCACATGAATCTACGAGCATTTGTTCACATATCCTATTTAATAGTGAAAACCGATTAGTTCTACATATAAGGCTACAGAGAAAGAGAAGAAAGAATAGATGATCATAGTAATTTACATGTAGTGTTCTCTGGTACGTTCGCGCAGCAGGCTCTCGGAAAGTTCCGTACATACATACATGCAACTGCTCGGGCCGACAACAAAAAGCACCCCGCAATTCACCCCTAGTGCCATAGCTCTGATTACACGTGCTGTATGTATACAGAACCAGCTAATATCTTAACAACACATATCAACGCATACTGCAGCGTCACGAGATGTTGGTTCCTCACCCAAAACCAATCTACGGTTGCTGTACTGTATCTTTTGCCTCTTCTCTCTTTCTCCTCTTCACTTAGGCGCTCACCTCGATTCATCCCTATTCCCTCTACTTTTTATCGGTCCAAGATAAATTATGGTTGTTGCTCGTATTGCTCCTACTACACGTGCTCGTGCTGTAGGCCTTCTGAGGACAGTACAATACACTCACCCACCCTCATGTCCGTGCCATGGCCAGCCCCAACATCACCATAACCATAAGCAAGTTTCTACCAACCTCTTCAGGAATGGAAACCGTGGAATGGCAACACCGACAGACTATGCGGGGATGAAAGAGTACGCCTTCGAAATGGCTGCTTCTAGTATACGTTTTGGACCAGGCTCTACTCAAGAAGTCGGAATGGACCTTACCAACATGAAGGCGAAAAAGGTGGTCGTTGTCACTGATCAAACTGTTGCGAGGCTTCACCCTATGAAGACTGCAATTGAGGCCTTGGAGAGAGAGGGCATCAAGTATGAGATCTTCAGCGATGTCCGTGTAGAGCCAAAGGATTATTCAGTAAAAAAGGCAATTGAGTTCAGCAAGATGGTTAATGGGGATGCTTTCCTTGCCGTAGGTGGAGGGAGTGTCATGGATACTGCAAAGTTGATGAATCTATACACATGCTTCCCCGAAGCAGACTTCTTAGATTTTGTGAGTTTTCTTATGGTTTTGAGGCCTTTGTGATCAAGGCTTATAACTAGTCTAGGTCAATGCACCTTTAGGCAAAGGACTTCCAATCACAAAGCCTCTAAGGCCACTCATTTGTATCCCGACTACTGCAGGGACTGGCAGTGAGACTACTGGCACAGCTATCTTGTAAATTACACCCCTATTTCTTATCAATTTAAGCTTACCACTTTTCTTCTAGTGACCTCGTGGACAAGAAAGCAAAGACTGGCATTGCTCACCGTGTCCTCAAGCCAACCCTTGGGATCTGTGACCCTCTCAATACCCGCACAATGCCATCAGCCGTTCACGCATCTTCAGGACTTGACGTTCTATGCCATGCTCTCGAGTCTTACACGGCAATTCCCTACTATGAACGTACCCCGAGACCAACTAACCCGATATTAAGACCAGCATATCAAGGTGCCAACCCTATCAGTGACGTATTCTCGTTCAAAGCCTTGCAAATGACTATCAAGTATCTGCCAAGGGCTGTTAGAGACCCAGATGATACTGAGGCGCAGAGTCAGATGCTCCTTGCGGCGACTTTGGCAGGGGTTGGGTTCGGAAATGCAGGTGTACATTTGTGTCATGGAATGAGCTACCCAATCTCCGGAGGGAACAAAGGATATAAGCATAAGGGATACGATGTTCCGCACTCCCTTATCCCTCATGGTGTACGTCCCTATTCTACAGTGTCTCCTGTATTTACTGATATCTAGAGAGAAATAGGTTAGTGTAGCTGTTACTGCACCAGCAGTCTTCAAGTTCACCGCCGCCTCTAACCCCGAGCGCCACCTAGCAGCAGCAGAAGCTTTCGGGGAAGATATCTCTAATATCAAGAAGGAGGACGCTGGTGAGATCCTTAGCGAGGTGCTCAAGAAATTCTTGGATAAGCTTGGCGACCAGCCGAAGGGCATTCAGGACCTTGGCTTTAATTCTGGGGATATTGCTGGGCTTGTAGAGGGCACAATCCCCCAGAGGAGAGTCTTGATGTTGGCACCAAACCTAAACGAAGATATTACACCTCAGAGAGAAGAGCTAACGAGGTTATTTGAGGACTCGCTTGAATATTAGTAATATAGAGGGGCTATTACTTATCTGGGCTATCGAGACTTTTTTATACTTTTCTATTTGGCTATAAATAAAGACTTCATATAAGAGAACGTATTTTACAAGAGCAAATGAGATAAATTTCTTATTTTTATGAGTTAGTCACTGTCGAGTTAATTAGAAGTCACCGGCTATCACTCGAAGTGCTAATACGTACGTCATCTCTACATGTAATATGTATAATTTCGCTAGTAGCTTTGCTTGTTTGTACCTAAATAAACATTTATGTCCTGCTAGACCCTTTACTCAATATCTACCTTCTCACCCATTGTCCTTATTACATTTCTTTACTTCTTACTACATATATCTCCACCTCTACATGCACCTCCACTCCCAAAGTCCCCCTTAGGTGGGTATATCAAAAATTTTTAAGAAAAGAGCCCCCTAGGCTAGAATGTGTTGTCCGCAAAGGATAATATGTACAAGAAATTTTTTTACTTATGCTCTAGAACTAGAAAATCCGGTATAGATCATGAAGCTCGGTGCCCTTTAATTTAGGAAGCAATAGGAAGTACCTAAACGCTACTAGTTAAATTCTTTGTTCATTACTCATACACCATTCGGGGAATTTTGTGTTGTTACAGTTGAGGTAGTGAACGTCACTCAACTTTTCCCCCGCTAGCGCAGCCACAACAGCCCCTCTACAACAAAAAAACACTTCCCATAACCACCACCATCACCCTATTCCACTTCCTCTGCATCATAACGCAGAGAGCTCCATAATCATTGTGTTTCTAGACACAATTATTTGTTATTATTGGGGGACTTCCACCAGCTCTACCACTTTTGCCTTCCCTTCCTTTTTCTTGTAGTAATCCGATAAATCTACCCCTCACTACCCCTCTCATCATGTCTGGAAATACCCCAAACTCCTGGGAAGATGCCGCCGGCGACGACAATAATCTCGCCCGACAGACACAAGAACAACTGAACATCCAGCAGCAGCAGCAGCAGCAGCAGCAGCAACGCCAATTCAGGCCTTCATACAACGCCCCATCATTCACCCCCGGTGCTGCCACATTCACCCCCGGTGCACCAACGTTTGTACCAGGCAGTGGGGGTACTTACAGTGGTCAACAACAACAACAACAACAACAACAACAACCTTACGGGGCGTACGGTCAGAATCAACAGTTCCCCCAGTATGGACAGTATGGAGCACAGCAGGGGTATGATTATGCACAATATGGTGCCTACAACACTGGATATGGGCAGCAACAGGTGTATGGACAACAACCAGGCCAGTATTATAACCAACAGCAGCAACCACAGCAGCAACAGCAGCAAGCGTACCGTCCTCCCCATATCCAAAGGCAGCAGCAGCAGCAGCAGCAGCCACAGCAACAGCAACAGCCACAACTAGTGCCTCAGATTGCCAGAAATCCCAACTCCGGAACTTCCTCTCCTGCCCCCCTCCCGACTGCAAAACCTGCCACTGCCCCGGCTGCGGCTCCATCTACACCAAAAGTTCTGAAGATTGGAGGCGAGCCTCTAGGTGCTAAAGTACTCACAATTGGAGGAGCCGCCCCAACTGTAGCTAAGAAGGAAGTCCCGACAAATAAGCCCGAGGCTGGTTCCAAAGTTGCAGCCAATAAGGCTGTCAACACTTCTGCACCTTCTGGAAAGCCGACCCCAAATCAGTCTGGGAAGTCATCGCCAGCACCCACAGCAGCCGAAATAGCTGCACAGAAGAGAGAGGCTGACGCTGTTGCCAAGGAACAGGAGGAGGAAGTTGATGACTCGACCCTTGCGGAACTTTATGGCAAGGTAGGTAATAGAAAACCCTAGAATGCACAGTGCCCAATATTACTCTTTGCTTTGTTGCCTATGACTTTCGGTTTGCTATATGCATATATTATACTATAGATATAAGGCCTTTCTAACATATGGATCCAGGAACACGTAAATCTCATCTTCATTGGGCACGTTGATGCCGGAAAGTCTTCTCTCGGAGGTGCTATCCTCTATGCAACAGGCATGGTTGACGAACGTACCATGGATAAATACAAACGTGATGCCAAAGAGCAAGGACGTGAATCCTGGTATCTTTCATGGGCACTTGATTTAACAAAGGAAGAGCGTGCCAAAGGAAAGACAGTCGAAGTTGGGCGCGCATATTTTGAGACTGAAAAAAGACGCTACACTGTTCTTGATGCTCCTGGACATAAGAACTTCGTGCCCAGCATGATCGGAGGCGCCTCACAGGCTGATGTTGGAATCTTGGTTATATCAGCAAGAAAGGGAGAATACGAGACTGGCTTCGAGAAGGGTGGACAGACTAGAGAACATGCTGTGCTTGCAAAGACCCAGGGTGTTAACAAATTAGTCGTCGTTGTGAATAAGATGGATGACCCAACTGTAGAATGGAGCAAAGAGCGGTTTATTGAGTGCACAACAAAGTTGACACAGTTTTTGAAAGGCACAGGCTACAACCCTAAGACAGGTAAGAATAATAAGGCGCTGGGAAATTAGTTCAAGTACTGATCATATATAGACTTGATGTTCATGCCTTTGTCGGCGCTGACCGGTGCTGGTCTAAATAAGAGAGTACCAAAGGATATCTGCCCGTGGTATGAGGGGCCTTCGCTTCTAGAATACCTAGACAATATGAAGACTTTGGAGCGTAAGCTTAAAGCACCATTCATGATGCCTATTTCTAGCAAGTACAAGGTAAATGACTCAAGTTTATCCTTCTTGCCCTCTCTTCCTAACATATCTAAACTTAATAACCTATAGGATATGGGAACTATAATCGAAGGCAAAGTCGAGTCTGGTTTTGTCATGAAAGGTGGTAGCCTTCTCATGATGCCTGGTCGTACACCCCTCGAGGTCGTCGCTATCTACTCTGAGACCGAAGAAGAAGTTAGCAACGCTCAATGTGGGGACCAAGTTCGGGTGCGAGTCAAGGGTGTTGAAGAAGAAGATGTGATCCCCGGTTTTGTGTTGACCTCCCCCAAGAAACCTATCCATTGTGTTTCAGCTTTCGAGGCTCAGATTCACATTCTTGATCTTAAGAACATCTTAACTGCTGGATTTGGGTGCGTTATGCATGTGCACACTACTATTCAGGAGATTACATTTACGGAGTTACTACATAAGCTAGAGAAGGGTACTGGAAGAAAGTCTAAGAAGCCACCAGCTTTTGCTAGTAAAGGTAAGTTTAAAAAGTACTAGCTCTAAGGCCTGTAGGCGCTAATGGTATATCCAGGACAAGCAATCATTGCTCGCCTTGAGGCAACTAGTGGTGATTCATTTCCTATCGAAACATACGAGGATTATCAGCAATTGGGTCGTTTTACCCTCCGTGACCAAGTACGAAATTCAATATCTATAAGAAGTCATTATTAGAAACTAACAATCTCGGGAATAGGGACAAACTATTGCCATTGGGAAAATTACGAAGCTTATCCTCGATTAAACAAACGAAAAATCTAGTGCCAATCTAAAGCACTAACGAGAATGGAGTTATTTATGCCATGTTTTTCTTTTCAATGTTAGAGATTATCTCATCAGTGCGCAATTTCTCCCTTTTTTTATATCTTATTTCAATTTTATTTTGTTTTGTTTTGTTTTATGGGTTTCCTTCCAAAAATTGATGCTGTGGGATATGGTTGCCTACGGGAAAAGAGGGGGGGTTCTTGGGCTGTGGGTGGGGTTTTTGAATTGGTTTCAATGACTAGGGTAGATAAAAAAATGCAAGATATAGGTTCTGTAAATGCTATCCATATTATTTCTAATTTGTAGTCACTTTATGATCAATTTCTTCCGCTTAATACTTTTTCCGGGCGGGACACCCATTATCCTAGTCACCAAAAATCAACCGGAAATTCTGTCCATTTTAGCCCTGACCCTTAGTGTTCCGCCTCACAGAGCCTCACCCTCCCACAAATTAAGCTTCAAACCCCACACACAGGCTAATCACAACACAATACAATGACGAGCCCCAGTCCCGGCCCAGAGGACCTATCGGCACCACAAAGAATCCCAGAGGAGGATGTCGGTGACCTTCCGGTTGCACTATCAGCCTCCGTAGTCTTGACATCGCTTCCACGAGACGGAAGGCTGGCACTTGATAAGGCACTGAGCCCTAAGCCGACAAAAGGTACTTCCATATTCTATCATAAGCTGCTCGGGTATACTACATGTATCTACAGAGTATTGACTAGTCGTGGGCAGTCTCTATCCGTTTCAAAGCCATAGGCTCGGCCCCTATCCTCAACAAGGACGTCTACAAGATCAAGACGAATCAGCGGTTCGAGAATGTTGTCAAATTTCTGAGAGACAACCTAGGCATCCCCACAAGCGAGTCAATTTTCACGTACATCAACTCTACATTTGCGCCGGCGCTAGATGAGAATGTTGGGAACCTATACAACGTAAGAGATCATCCGTTCCACCCACCTAGGAAGATGGTGAGGTGGCGTGGTAGAGTATAGAAGCTGACTATGTTAACGTAGTCTTTCAAGGTTGATGACCAGCTCATTGTTTCTTATTGTAGGACAGCAGCGTTTGGGTGATTGGTAAATCGATTGGCTTCTAAACATTCATAGAGGGAACTGGCGTCTTTTTCCTTTTTCCTTTTCCTTTTCCTGTTATTATGGTTACCCTAATAATTAAGTACCTATGAGCAGCCACCATCGCTTTTAAATTGCTTATTTTGATACATTCGATCTGTCACGTTTGTCTACTAGTATAGTAACACCTATGGATACAAACCCAACCACGTTTAGAATATTTCTAATCACAAAATTCTTAATCTATAAAATACCTTTAATGAGCGGTGACCCATAATACGAAGTCACTTTTACTTTTTCCGGCAGGGAGGGCTACACTGCAATCACCACTGTGTCCTGTCGTGGCTATGAATTAGTGAGTTGCCACTAACAAAAAAGTAAGTAATGAGTAATAAATCATAAATAAAGCTTTAAAGGCTCACTATTCTAATTGAGTGAATATCTGAAACACAACATTATGCGAGTATTGCATTGATCTTAGCTACGTATGTACGTACTAGGGTTCGCGCTAAATATCGAAGCTTAAGGAACCTAAAAATTATCAGTAAATTTTTAAAGACCCCACACCAATGCTTACACCAGCTGAAACCTTCAATAACTATAGACGAAAGGCTTCATCATATCAAAGGTACCACAGCATAATCGTTCTTTAGTCCCCGTAAACTCCCGAGCCCTGCCATGACCTACACATACCACAGTCAAGCCACAGCCCTATAACTTTTCCGGAAAAACTTCCAAGAGTGCCATAGAATAACATAGAAAAAAAATCTTGCACGTAACAAAAGCCTACAGATGCGGGCTAAAACAACATTCCCCGAGTTCTTCCGGTAATACCTAAGGCCAAGATAGGTATAACCTGGTTGGGAGTGAAACCCAGACCTAAGCTCGGTTTGCCAATGTATATATACATGTATTGGTTAGTAGGAGGGAAAACAAAGGTTACCAAAAAAGCTCAAAAAAATTTGTGCTCGGCCCGAATCCGGGATTGAACCGGAGACCTCCTGCATTTAAGAAACCCCAAAGCAGGAATCATACCACTAGACCATTCGGGCGATGAGAGAGGTGTTAATTATTGTTGCTCTAAACCAAATGTTGATGCACACGGCCTTCTTCGCCAAGAACGACGAAAACTCGGACCGCATCTACAACCGGAAAAACTTGGCGCCGAGAAAAATTTAAACGCTTGTAACCCCGCAAAAACCTTGGCAAGTGCCTTATCATATAGATTAGGGCCTCGGTATAATTTATTTTAGAGTATGCAACATCTCCAGCTTCTTTTTTTTTAGGGGTATTTATTAGGGATGATAAGGATAAAGATCAACAAAAAAACAAGAATCCGCCAGAAGCGATACAAAAAGTTTATCCAAGCGTGCATATGTGCAAAGAAAAATAAAATAACGCAAATGTCAGAGTATGCATGCGGGTCCTGCATTCGGCGCAGACATATATGTATGGTTGTAAGTTTCAGTTGAGCGTAATATCACATCCCTCCATCTATGAAAAGCCAATGATACTCATTTTGATAGGTAAGGGTCGCACAGCAGTTGACTGATACTGATTTCGGCTCTTCATAGACAGAAAAAAAGCCGACCACCAAAACTAGCACGTGAAAGCAGTATACAAAGTCATTGGATCTTGTGTATGTAGAACGGCTTTAATGTATTCGACTAAATTTTCAAAGCTAAAAATTCAAATGCTCATAAACAATTATAAAAAAAAGAAATTTTGAAGCACCATTCCCTGTACAGGAAGAAAGAATAAAAACTCAAAACGCCTATTTCCACAACAAAAAGAAAATTGACCTCTTATAGCCGATAAAAGAAAAGAAAAGCAGTTTGAAATCCATGCTTCTAATCTCGATGTCTACCAAGCGACATCGCGAGAGTAATCCAACCTAATATCCCTTGAAAGAAAAGGAAAAGAAAAAGAAAAAAAAACACCCTTAAACAATTGGCGCAGCGCTCTTGACCTCAGCAGTAGCTTCAGACTCATATTTAGAGAAATTTGCAACGAAGAGCTTTCCGAGCTTAGTGACCTCAGCCGAGAACTCAGATACACTGCCAGACCAACTCTTGCTAGGGTTCAAGAATTGGTCGGGAACACCAGGAACTGAAACTGGCACCTGAAGGTTGAAGGTCTCGTAGGTCTCGTACTCAGCATTGGCCAATTCACCAGAATGACTATAATCGGTTGTTAGTAAACGGTATACAAATAATAGAAAGGTGTAAAACTTACATAGCATCAAGAATGGCACGAGTATACTTGAGAGGGCAACGTCTTCCACCCTTGTTGGCGCTAGCACCGACCCAACCAGTGTTCAAGAGCCAGACATTGGCCTTGTGTTCAGTAATCTTCTCAGACAACATACTGGCATATCTCATAGGATGAAGAGCAAGGAAGGGCTGGCCAAAGCACGCAGAGAATGTTGCAGTTGGCTCCAAGATACCATCCTCAGTACCAGCCATCTTGGAGGTGTAGCCAGAAATGAAGTGATACATAGTCTGTGCATTGTTCAGTTTGCTGATTGGTGGAAGGACAGCGCTGGCATCGCAAGTAAGAAGGATGATGTTGGATGGGTGAGAATCAGCGATACAAGGAATCTTCGCGTTGCTAATGAATTCGATGGGATAGCAGGCTCTGGTATTCTCGGTCAATGTGACATCGTCGTAGTCAACCTCTCTTGAGTCGGGGTTGAAGACAACGTTCTCGAGAACAGATCCGAAACGAATAGAGTTAAAAATATCAGGTTCCTTCTCAGCTGAGAGACCAACGCACTTGGCGTAGCATCCACCCTCAATGTTGAAGACACCCTTGTCAGACCAGCAGTGCTCATCATCACCAATCAACGATCTGTTAGGATCGGCAGACAATGTTGTTTTCCCTGTTCCAGAAAGTCCAAAGAATACAGTGACATCTCCATCCTTACCCTCGTTGGCAGAGGAGTGGAGGGTGAGGACGTTGTGCTTAACAGGCATTTCATAGAAGAGAATGGTGAAAACACCCTTCTTCATCTCACCGGCGTATTCGGTACCGAGGATGACCATCTCCTTCTCAGCGAAGTTGATAGCAACCGAGGTGGAGGAAGTCATGCCAGTAGTGAATCTATTTGCAGGGACTATAGAAAATAGTTGTTAGCGGCTTGTTCAAAGTGTCGAAAAGAGAGTTCCTTACAAGTTCCAGCGTTATAGATAACGTAATCAGGCTCAAAGTGAATCAACTCTTCAGGCTTAGGCCTGATGAGCATGTTCCTCATGAACAAAGCATGATAAGCACGAGCGCAGACAACGCGAACTCTAATCCTGTAACGTTCGTCCCAACCAGCGAAACCGTCAACGACGTAAATCCTGTTTCTTGTGTTTAAGTAGTCGACTGCACGCTCGCGGTTGATTCTCCACACCTGTGAGAACGGTAAGCCATTGTCACCCTCGGGACGGGTTGAAGATGTGGGGGATTACGCACTTCAGGCTCCATTGGCTTATTGACAGGGCCCCACCAGATTTCTTTCTCTGATGAGGGTTCTCGGACGATACGCTTGTCCAAGGGAGAGCGGCCAGTCTTGGCTCCTGAGTACGCAGTCAAAGCACCTGAAGATGTAATCGCAGTACCAGTCTCATAGACTAAGGCGTCTTCGTAGAGAGCTGCTACTGAAGGGTTGGCGACCTAAAATCATATTAGCCCAAGTCCAAAACCCGAAGAGATTAGAACTGCGTACAATAGCAACACGGTCATAGTCGATGTTGGCCTTATCATGAAGCTCTTCTTCGATCTCAGTGTGCTCACGAGTAGGTCTGGAATTGTGACGTCAGTAGAGCTCTTTCTGTAAAGAAGAGAGGGAGAAGAAGCCCTCATGTTTGGAAATTGGCAATAAAGAACTGGGAAAGCTTACTGGACACCTCCAGGGTGAAGAGAAGTTCGGTTGACTGATCCAGAAACCATTTTGTTTGAGTTATTGAAGAGAGGAATTTTAAGTAGAGATGGAGTAGATATTGGAGACTTGTATTGGGCTAGATTCTGATGAAGATGAGTGGATATCGAACTGTGAGCTGATGATAATGATCTGGAATTAAAGCTGGGGGAATGTGAGGCCTTTATATTCCTTTGAGTAGCCTGAGCCATAAGGGAAGCAAAGGTAGACGACGATACTATACGACGCTGAATCGGAAGCATCCTCAAGGTTCTTCGGGAAGACTCGTGGCTGGACTGGCTAGCCACTCCAGGAGCTAGCAGCTCTAACCGTTGGTGTCCCACACTTGAGAGATGATCCAGTTGATCACCCCCTGTTTGGTTGGTAGACCTCGGAGCAATCCGGCGTTGTGGAGCCAGTCTTCCAGCTCGCCCACCTCCCAGCAGACCGAGTCGCTGCCGGCACTGCCTTGCGGAAAGAATCGGAGTGAGCTCAAAGAAACCCATCATGGGTCAAGCCCCTCGTCACAACCGAAACACTGCGGATTCTGGGGAAATAAGACTTAGGAGACGAGAAAATGCCGGAGCCCATCCGAAGCGATGATTTTCCACCCCTGTTAGCA
Source organism: Verpa bohemica (assembly GCA_033030345.1). Classification (NCBI taxonomy): domain Eukaryota; kingdom Fungi; phylum Ascomycota; class Pezizomycetes; order Pezizales; family Morchellaceae; genus Verpa; species Verpa bohemica. Next base: position 1,473,965 of record JAUFSE010000003.1, read on the forward strand.
TTGCATGCACTGCATATTTCTCCTTGCGGTTTCTACATGGGTAGGGGAAAGTTTCGGAACAATTCCTTTCCTGCAAAAGTAGGCACTAGATATTCAAAATAACCGCAGCCGTAGGAAGCCGAAGAATCTCGGCCTAGCCCCGTTACACACTCAACTCCACAGCTATAACACGAGTTACCTATTTCCTGGGGGTAATTGACATCGTGAAGTCTGTGTTCTTCTTACAAATGTAGCTACGCTTAGACCTTACTTTCCTGCCTTCTGGTCCCGTGCTTCCAATTCCAATAATACACGTAAGTTGCAGCTGAGACTGCCCACGATACAAAAGGTCACACGCAAGTTTTCCTACCGCAAATTGGTGATCTCTTCCCGACTTCTCAGCTGGAGATCCTAGGAAATTTGACTTGGAAAAAAAACCCTCCTCCGAATTCAATATCACGTACACGTGCACACAACTCTGTAACGGAGTCCCAAGAGGAGGCGTTACAAGTAAAGCAAATACGTATGTATGTGTTTCAGGGAAGAACTTGATGGAAAAATTGTGCAGGAACGCACTCCGGAAGAAAACTTTGCCAGGAGCCAGGGTCAATAATTGGGTACCGTGAAGTCATCTCCCGCTCCACACACTAGAGTACCCCGCATACCCGGTGCTCGCCAATCGCGAATTAAAGGAACGAGGGAAAAAAAAGTTAAGGCCAAGAATCATCTCACGACATGCATCTTTTCGCCAAGCATTCCTATCCGCAAAAAACTCTCTAGATAACCTATTGCTCACAGAAACAGCCACCAACTGCAACAGAGAATTCCTACAATTGTTATTCACCGTCCTTTGAGATGGGCTCGGGGATCCAACGTAAAATCCCGAATTTAGACCTATCCCTTTGCCCGAACCTCGGGAATTTGGAAACAGAGTCCCGAGGCGTTATTTTCTTTGTTGTGTTACTGGGGGAGTCTTTCCTGTAAAGGCTGCCAAGTAAAAGTGTCAACCCGTTTACTCCCGTTAATGTAAGGCATACATGTAGTGATACATGAGCTGTAGATTCCAGGAATCATATTCATATGGTAGTACCATTTCTTTTTGTCAACCCTGGTTCCGAGAAGGGTTCTATCAAAAGTTGATATGTTCTGGGAAGGTATAAGGTTTTTGATGGCACAGGGAGCCATTTCTTGTCTCCGATGTTCAAACGTACAAACGCTTCTGCACTGTGTTGGGGATTTTGTGCCTAAAAATAGTAAGCTGAACTTCAGAGTCCCTCCGAAATGGTCCGAAGCATCCTAATTACATGTAGTTTAATGCAGCGGGTTCTTCATATATACATAAATCCTTGTGCTTATGCAGGCTGAGAACCGTAGCGTATAACACCCCCAAATACATACGTGTATACATGTAGCTTCGAAGCTTGACCATGCACGGACCAATACCTTTTTCCTTGTGATTTCATGACCCCTAGACTCTAAGTCTATAGGTATGGTGTTGGTTCTAATAAGGGAGGAGAGTAGCTTCATATATAAAGGAAACCGGCACAAGGCATTCATAGGCTTAATCATAAAAGGTTTGACTTTAGTGATTTCTTCTAAGATCCAACCTAAAGTGAGATGATTAGAATTTTATCCGGAGAAGACCATCAGTACATGTAATACTATAGCATGATAATTAACAAATATTTACTCACTACATGTAGATATTACTCGAGTTGGCGATAAACTATCTAATCACTACATATAGGGCTAGGTTTGGGGATTTTAGAGTAAGCCTTTGGAGTTGGTGTGTAAACTGGTAGAATGATCTGAATACAACACTGAAGTACATGTAAGTTGAATATCTACATTTAGTTTATTATATAGAGTAATCTGCTGCTTAATTGCGTGAACTCAACAAAGTGACAGAAAAAAGCAAAAAAAGACCCGTGTCACTGCCACCGCCCTAGAGACCGAGGGACAAAAGCTAATCCACGATAATATAACCCGGTTTCAAATTCCTAGAAACAAGATTCACATAGAAGGAATATTGGAATTCTAACCAAAGTTTTCAAGCGCGTACCAATACACTACCTTGTAATTTAATAATGATGATAATGATGAATTCATTCATCATACATACATGGGACCCACACTGCCTTCTTTAATTTCGTGTCATACCCGTAGTAGAAAGGTTATCACCGGGACGTACATACATCACATATGAGGAATCCAGGCTTAGAATAACGTAGATACATAAATTTATTTTACATACTTACATGTACATATATCACTTCTCATATACATATAGGATATAATAATTGGAAGGAGATTCACTAAATGTAGGCAAAGAACATACATAATCTCCCACCACACATGAGGTGTGGTTCTTAAACTACATGTAGGACTTACATATATAGCTAGATGCCTACATAAATACATGTACATATTTATGCATTGCCGCCAAAAATCTCTACCCGTAAAACATGCATACATATATGGTCCATGTTTAATTCGATCTCCTACATCACACTCTTTCTCTAGAGTATGTATGAAAGGACGTCCTCCCGGTTCCCCTCGGGTATAAAGGGTCATGCACCCGATACCCAGATTACTGGAATGGATGGCGAAATTTCCACAATATAAATTCATTTTATAGTAACTGTGCGCGGGGTACACCAAATCCAATAATATTCAGAACTACATGTATGTCCTCCTCCTTACCTAGGAGATATCCTCATGAGTGCATACCCCGATAGATGATGCGGGTGAGGGGTGGATTCATGTAGAATAAACCTGATATGCTTTCCTACCACACCTATATCATATTTATTACTCTCATAAATTCATGTAACCGCCATCATATCCGAGGTCCGAGGCAATACCAAATCGTTATTAATTTCTACGAATAAAGCCTTCATTACTATTAGTTTACTAGTACTCACCTACTTTCTTTAGATGTGGTCACACATATACTGAGGGGAACTATTATTTACTACGGCGTTCTCTCTATAACAGCTAGAACATTTCTCAAATAAATGATTTTAGCTTTGTGAACGCGTTCCATATGGGTCTAAATAAAGAACTACATTTAATCTCTAGATTTTGGTATGAGCAAGCACTAAAGTTAGTGTATTGAAATATTACTTATGCCTCCAACAATACATGTGTTTCTTATAATAAGATAATGATATTTGTCGATACAATTAACGAATAATAGTGATAGAAATCACCATCAGTGCGTAAGTAAGTTACGAGTGATACTTTGTGACTAAAATTTAATATCTACATGTATGTTCACGAGTTCAAGATTACCTCTTTTAAAGACCCAAGATATAAGCCATAAATCAAATTAGTCACATGTACACTAAATACATTTATATTCAAGAAACCCTCCAAAAAATCGACATCTTATTCCGAGGATTCCCAACTAGCAAGTACTATAAATATATCATTAACGCCGAGAATTCAAATCAATAAGCTTAAGTTATTTAGATAAAACCAAGTTGTTTAGTCTATTGTTTAGTTTACTTAGTTCTCAAAAGGAGGGGAGGGTGTTGATGGAGACAAAAAATTGACGCATGTGGCAACAAAAATGTAAGTCCATTTCCATAATACATATATCATTCCATAAACAATTGTTTTACACCCCCGACCGACCCATGTATGTGAGCTAATTATTAGAAACATATCTATCGCCGCCTAACCTAAGCCAGAGAACGTTTCCTTCTCCTTAGTCCTATATTCGTCACCTTCGTCACTCCCCTACTGTACGCTCGGAAAACACGCTCCCACCATTTAAAACTCCTGAAAAAGAAAACCGGAAAACCAAGCGCAAAAAAGAAGCAAAAGCTAGGGTATCAATAACCCACTAGCTAAAGAAAGAAAGAAAAGGGGAAACGGATATCAATAGTTTTCCGGTAATCCCTGATCCAAGAAATCAGGAACTTCGTCATTTGAACAGCTCCAGTCCCGATCATAAGCCTTCTCAGGCAATATCCCGGCCTCGATACCTTTCTTATAGGACCATTGAGTAGCCTTCTCCGTATCCCAGGTCCAGTATAGCCATCCCCATCCGACCTCGAACGCATCCATTTGTGCTGTAATCTCAAGTTAATATTTATCATCACGATATAAATACGGATAGGTATCATACCTATGGCAAACATCCTCAGGAACTTCTTGTACTCGGCTGTATACGTCGACGGGTCCGCGTTTGCTTTTTCGCATGAACAGTCTTTTCCACTTGGGCAGCTAGGTGTACTAACTGCTGTGCCATCTGTGGTGTTTAGTGTTCCTTCCCAACGCGAGCCGACACCAACCTATATTTGCATTAACAATCACTCGGCCATCCAACCAACAAATTCTCAAACTCACATTATTTAAGTACTTTGTACAATCTGTATCAGCCTGCCCCCATTCACCAACAATAGTAGGCCCAAATCCAGTTGAAGTATTAATACTTCTCGCCAACTGTTGGCCCCACCCCACACAGGCAAACTTAACTTTCGCCGTATGGCTGGCAGAAATCTGGCCTGTATTGAAAATAACGTACTGATGCACATCCAACACCATCTTATCTAGGCCACTAAACGCACCCTTCCAAGCATCTAGACCTCTAAATCCGTCACCAAAAATAATATATCCTTCGTACCCAGCCTTCCGGATAACAGCATGGGCTTGAGTAGTCCAGTTGATGACCTTCTCAGGGTTAAGATATATCATCTTAGGTTCATTGACAAGTCCATACATAGTTATAATATTCTTGTATCTGGGCTGCGCAAAGAATTCGGCCATCCCAGCATGGAGATCCAAGGTTTTTTGGCCATTAAGATCTCCATCAGTGCCATTCAACCAGTTGATTGGTCCGAGTCTCCCGCTGTGGTTCCATCCATTCGCCCCCCCATACACACTATGCAAATCAAGTTTGACCCTTAAGCCATACTTGCGAGCGTACTCAATTGCACGGAGAAGATACCTCCATCCGACATTCGGAACATATGGATCCCCATCTTCAGGGAATATAGCCCAGTACCCAAATGGGATACGAACATGATCAAGTCCAGCATCTCGAATACCCTTAAAAGTAGCTTCGTTAACAAAGGTCGAATAATGTTTCTCGATTGTTTTTTTCGCTTGACTTTCACCAAGCGTCTTAGCCAGGGTATATTCGTCAACTACACCATATGATGAAGTATAAGCTTCAAAGAAAGACGGTGTTATGAATGGCTCCACAATGAGCCATCCTCCAAGATTCACACCACGGATAGGCCGTGTTCCCGATACAGTTCCGTAATTCCATTTTATGTTTAAAGCGGGAACATTGGAGTTTGCTTGCGTAGTATCATCATAATCATCAAAAAGACCCATCACCGAGAGTCCACCAACTTTTTTATCGGTGAATGTCAAGTTGAAGTCTGTAGTATCAAGCCAGGTGAACGGGTCCAGATACGTCCCTTTATACGCGCTCTAGTCAAAAATTAACATCATAGATTCGCATTCGCATTCGGTCTAACAGAGGCTTACCGGAACACTACTAGGGTCAATGTTTGCAATGTTTCCTGATGATGCACCGTTTCCAAGGCCTGTCCCATCAGAAGCACTAGTAGCCTGGTTCTTCTTCCCAACGACCAGAACGCCGACTGGAATTAAAATGAGGAGAAGTATAATTGATGTGATGAGAAGAATCCCTACTCCTAGTTAGCTTCTAATAAATTATTAAACAGTTTAGTTCAAAAGGGACCTACAGAAGCAACGCCCACATCTTTTTTTTTTTTTCGGTGGTGGTGGTGGCGCACTTCGACTTCGACTCCTTCTCCTCCGTAACCGTTCAGCAGCCTCCAAGTCTTCATCGGTAGCAGCAACAACAATCCCGTGTCTAGACTTCCGCCTAGTCCTACTTTTCCTTCTAGGTCTGTCTCCAAGGTCACCACCTCGATGCCTACTTTCACCCCGCCTGCTCTCAGGTCGCCTACTTTCACCCCGCCTACCATCCCCGCGTCGGCTCTCTCCACGCCTGATTTCTCCACGCCGGCTTTCTCCTCTGCGCGGCCTACTCTCTCCCCTCTCTAGGTCCCGTTCCCGACGCCTCCCACTCTTTGCTGCTGCTATTTTCTCCTGTTCTATAACATCAAAAGACGAATCTTGGGACTCTTCTCTTGTGTGCGCGAGTGCATAACGTGCCATAATCGTTATTCGTTATTCGTTATTCGTTATTCGTTATTCTAAACAGAAAACCCTGAAGTTGTTGATCCCCTCCCTCGAATTACGAAGAGGGAGGCTGTTGCTATGCTAATTCCTAGGGATGGAATGGGTGTAGTTGAGTTGAGGTCAATATATCAAAGCAGAGCTGCAAGTGACAATGCACTACGCAAGGCAGGTAAGATCTGTCGGCCTGCAGTATAAACTCTACACAGGAATGAAGGCCCACCGCTCAAGGGAAAAAAGGAAAAAAGATGTTGAATTTGTGGGAAGCTCACCACAAACACAAACCAATTCGTTAACGTGGACGTAAAACTAGAAACAAGAGGAAACGGTACTCGGAGCGCAAGACAGAGAATGATAGAAGACACGGAATAGTGGCTTGGTTTGTTCCCTCTGCCAGCGAACAAGGCAGATACGTACAAGGGGAGCAAACCTGAAGAAGTTGTTTTGGTCGGACGTTGCCACAGAAACGACATAAGCGACCACCTCAGCGTCAAAGGTCGATCCAACAAAAGGCTAACTAGATATATCCATACCGGTTAGACTCCCTGGTCTGCGATTGAATATCGGTCCTTCGGGTCTTCCCGATTGGTCCACGCTTTAAAGTTGTTCCTGTAGAAGCCACGTGTGGTCGATTAAACGAAGGGAAAAGATCGATCACAGGTCCTGTTCCTGAATCCTCATACAAATACGCAAAACTTCAAACCCCCCTCCCCCTTCCTCCCTCCACCTTACCTACCCCACTATGTAGGGAGTGATAACCCCACGAACCACACGAACCCGCCTACCCAAACTGCGCACGAGTGACAGATTCCAGTATCTTGGTTTTTGACTTCATTTTCATCCATGTCACTAATATATGTAAAAACCAAACACGAGCCAACAGACTATTTACAATGTAGGGGGGCAAAGAGAGAAAGAAAGGTATAAAGAAAACCCCCCAGAAAATGACTCTCGCCCACCAATATTTTGAGCGCGAGTCATAAAAAAAGATGAAGGTAAGAATAAAAAAGAAACGGAAGCTGACAACCTTTGTCAGCCAACCAAATGCAAACTTAAACCAAAAAAGTAGGAATAATAAAGACTGAGGAAAAAGAGAAAACGCGCCTTCTAGCTTGATACACCATAATCCGTCACGTCTGCCGAAATATCAACCACAACCGCCTCTCTAGCTCGAGGGGTAGGCTCACATACGAAAAAAAAAGGGGGGGGGGCAGACTGACGAAAAGAAAGAAAAAAACTCGAAAACAAAATTAATACAAAATCAAACAATCTGCAGCCTCCCACACGCCATGTATATAACTGGAAAATTGATGAGGAAAAGGAAAGAAGAAAAATATGTTGAACAAACCCCATTCAATTCCAGGCATAAATTGTGCTTATGCATAACAATTATAATGATGGGGTTAAGCGACTGTCAGGCAATCACAACCCTAGCACCTTCCCTTCCAAGAACTCCTCGTTCTTGTGGCTTTGGGCTCGACGCTCTTCCCCTCCTCTTCGACAAGAATCCCAACATCCCCGAAGGCTTCGACCGTACATGGGATGGTGCAGATTTGTCTGCCAGATCCGACCACGAACCAGTCTCATCCAACGTAACAGACACACCTCCACTAGCTGATTGATTTCTCACTCCATGCCTTGTCCTCCCAGCTGTTGGTGGTCTCGACTGCGATGGCCGTTCCGGAGCAGTTACTGTTTTTGATAATGTATGCGGCGATTGTGAAACATTTTCATTTCCATCACACTTCGTAGGGATCGGTGGGGAACCCGAGGTCGGTGATCCAATTGATGACTTTTGACTTTTCTGTGTGGCATTTATCGAAACAGGACTGCCTGCTTCACATCCGGAGGGGAGGATCGAAGGTTTTACCCAGTCGGGTGGTGGACCAACAGATTTTGAACCAGGATCAACCATTCCAGGGTAGCTAGAACTATTATCAGTAAGTAGTGCTCTTGTTAATGACAAAAAAAAAACATACTTGTCATACGCTATTGAGGTATAATCAAAGGGCTCAAAAAGCGTCTCAATCATCCTATGTAATTCCTCTTCTCTGATCTCCTGCGCCGTGGCATCAGCCTTTAATACTTCTCGAGGCCTTTGTCTTCGTGCTCGTGCTTCCAATGGTGCTTCCTCTAATAACAGCTCCTCTAGATCATATGTCGCGTCAAAGTTAGTTTTATCGCTTGAGGGCTTAAATACTGGGTCGATTTCCTTCCGCTCCAATGCTTCAAAGTCGATATCGGCGAAGAAGACGTGATCAGTGAAGCTCTCGTATGTTAGTGCACCTATCCGTTTACTGACATCCGCTTGTAGTAGACTTCGAATTGCGTCCATGCAAATCGGTGTTACTGGCGGTTGTGTAACGGCATATTTTGGGTTTGCCCTCATGATTTCTTTTGAAAGTTCTAGGTGAGTATCAGAGACAAATGGCCGCTATTTATTGTTAGAAACAAAACCACCCTAGATCTAGAAAGACCATAAACTACCTTCCCATAAATGCACTCGTAAAATACAACCCCTAATGACCACCAATCAACCTCTGTCCCATATCCAGTTCCTGCATAAACCTCTGGTGCGAGATACGCTAGTGTGCCAGACTTGCTAGTCAATGGTCTATCAGGATGAATATCTGACGCAACATTCTAGATTTAAATTAGCCCCTATATAAACCCATTAATTCCATTGTAAAGCCTTACAAAATCTGCCAAATGCACATGGCCATCCGAATCAAGCAATATATTGTCAGGCTTGACGTCACGATGCACGATTCCTCTTGAGTGGATGTACTTCAACGCACACGACAACTCCGCCATCCAAAACCTAACTGCATCCTCTGTAAACGTTTTCCGTGAGATGTGAAAACGCAAATCACCACCGTTCATCAGATCCACAACAATATACCTAAAAAAATCGTTAGGAAAACCCCCACTACTGCTCCTGATGCAACTCTGGAAACATACAGATACTCAATATCTTGAAAAGAATATCTTAAATTGCAAAGAAACGGATGGTTCAAATGTTCCAACATCCGTCGCTCTCTGATGATATTTCGAACGCTCTCCGATCGAACCACTGGAATTCCCACACATCAGCGATTCTGGTTCCTTCCATACCCAGATTTCACTCCAAACAGCCACACACCTTCATCCTTCCTGATATACTTCAACGCGAAGGTCAACCCCGTATCCTTCCTCTCGACAATTCGGACTTTCCCGAATGCACCTTTGCCTACGACTCGTAATAACCGGAAATGATTCAAGTTCACTAAGCCCATGAAGTTCACGTCAGTAGCTGAAGTCCCAATTTCGTATGTAACCTAGCCAGAACACCTGTCGCTAGCAGCGTTCATGGAGATCCACGGAGCTGGGGGGAGTCATGGTGATTCGGGCAAACATCGAGGAGAGACAAACCCTCATCTGTAAACACAACGGGTTTCCCACTGGAATTACCCATGATGACGTTAGAGCTTTGGTTGATGATAAGCCAGACTGTAGTTAACGCTTTATTGCTTTAGATTGCCTCGTAGTTTTTTTCCCTTAAATTCTCCCCAAAAAATCCTTGGTGATTGATCGACGGAGCTTGTGAGGAAATAAAATAAAAACAGGGTTAAAGGGTGGCCTGCAAAATGCTAATGGGTGAAGAATTAAGAGGAAAAGCCGGGGAGAAAAGGAGGAGTCTTCTAGAAGTTCTACCGAAGATGTAGGAGCGAGAAAGAAATCACACTGGTGAGGTGGGGTGAGCAATTGTGCAGATGGTTGGCCAGGAATAGAGGGTGCCAGAATATGGTAGGGTTTGTAGTGGTGTGTAGAATGTCGGTGTTGCCAGGCGCGGAGGGAGAAAGGAAATTCGGCTTTGGGAGGGAAATGCGAAACACCCGTACCGGTCAGTTCTCTGCTTTCGGGCTTTCGTCCCAGGCGGTAATAGAGGATTAGGCAAATAAGCAAACCCAGGCAAGGGTTGTTTGTGCAGGGCTTTTTTGAAGTATATTCACGCGATTTATTAGGATTAGAGGGAAATAGCGACAGCGCCGATGAACAGCGTCAGGCGTCTATATGTACGTTTGTGCCAACTATGTATGCCTGAGTTGAAGGAAGGAAGGAAGGAGCAGAACAGGCCTAGTTTGCGACTGGCCGGGGGGTGTGGGGGGGAATGAGGGGGCTCGAAAAGGGATGTAGGAAGAAGAAGGGGAGGAAGAGAGCTGGCCTGTACTTGGTACCTATTACCCTTACCAGGCTTGTGAAGACTCTAGCTAGGAGAGGCTTTTACGTAGGTGTCTAGATACTTGAGGTTAGATAGATAGAAGGAGTTCATGCGTGTAGGTATATGAGTGTGTGTCCCAAGATGCAACCTACAAGGGCTTCGGATTATCGATGGTTTCATGGGTGGGGAAAGCAGGGGAGGGGAGCCCAGATAGAGGGGGGGCTTTCGTTTCCTGCGTTCATGAGAGAGTTCTGCAGAAGAATTAAAGTCCAGCCCTTCCCCTTCCCACAACTCCCACCTCCAACTCCCCCCTCCCTAATTCAGTTCTTACCCCCCCCTACCGGCCAACTCTCTCGAAAGAGTAGTCGTCAGTACCTCACCGGTGAGAATCGGTATACCAAATACTACCTGCTCCACTCGGCACCCATCTTCCTAGTTGGTCCTTTTGTTCATCTTCTGTTCTGTTTTGAATTTTTTCATCTTACTTTATTTTATTTTTTCCCCTTCCCCACGCGCAATCCCGGGTTTCCAACATTATCCTGGAATGCCACGAGGTCGCCGTTATTTTTCCTGCAAGACACCACACGAGGTCAGGCCAAGAGAGAGTAGCAAGCAACCACCAACGCCATGTTGGCGAGTGGCAGCGGTGGTGGTGCACTGAGACTACATCATATGTATGTACTATACGGTATGGGAGGGAGGGGGACTAATGGCCTCTCTCAGCCTTCCATTGATTATCACCCAAATAACCCTCTTTGTGCCCTTTCCTTCCGCGGTCGGTGTGTGTCTGGCCTCCACGCAGAGTCCACGCTCGAGCCGCGTGGGAAGGGGGTCAAATGGCGACTGGGGATCCCTCCCAGACAGGGGTGATGGTCACACACCTCATCAATCCATTACACGCTAGAAGGGCAGTAGAAGCGCTATGGAACACCTAAAAGAGGAACTCTAGGAAAGCTAAGCCGGCCACAGATGCACAAGCACGACACAAAGCGCCGAAGTTGACAACACCACATGGTGAGAGAAACCTACGTCTCAAAAAGAATCACAAGTAGCGAGCGAGCATTCCTCAGTCATGTCATACCGCGGATACACTAGACCCTATTTCCCACCTTCAGAGTCTTTGTTAGGTTGTACGCGTAGAGTAGTTTCACAGTATCTGATTCATGCCTACATTTAAAGAGTGCGCACTACATACAAACTTGTGCGTCCCCATTTCAACAATTAGAGTAAAATGCATGTAGTACTACATGTGAAACAGATGAAAGAGTACGGGACTCAGTTATTCACGCTATAGAGAGGATTAAGTATAACGGAAACCCGGAAGGCGTCAAGTTTTCGCTCGTGATCGCCCTCAATCAGCAGGAATCCTAAAAGATCTAGGATAGGTAATATGCGGTATAGTGTACATTTAAGCACCAATGCATGTGCTCTACCTTGCCGTAAGGGACATGGCAACTCTAGAACTACATGTATTGGCGAAATTCCCATCATCCACCGTGCTGGTAACGAATCCGATCTTATGCAGAGCCAACTGCTCTCTACCAAGGTAAATCGGGAGACGCCTACTGCTGAATCCTGTCAGTTCCCGCCGGTACCAGCTACTAAATATCTTGCCGCTATCCGCCTGCACTTTTCCTTGGATCAGAAATTCTCAAATTCCAAGACAGCGAGATGGTCTCGGCTCGTACCCCCGGCCGGCCGATTCTCGCTGTATCCGCCACTAGGTTGAGGAAAGGAACGGGTTAAGGACCGGTCTGTTTGTGGCAATTAAAGCTTGGTTTTTTGGTGTTTATCTGCCGGGGCTACCAACTACTACTGTGGTAGCTACCACTCAAAACTTACATGTAATCTGTATGGATGGCCACTTACAGGCCACATTACAATTGTGGTATTACGAACTCGAAGACGACGCCAGTGCCCAGGAGATCTCTACCCATTGGGGCGTCGCATGCCCTTCACAAAGTGACCAATCAGAAACCCGCTAGGCCTTTCACCTCATAACCCTTTCACTTCGTTCAGGGCAACTTCGTTCAGGGCATTCTTGCAGATAGCCGATAATTATTTGCTTGCCTGGTAGAATACCTCCACCCCCCAAACACTCATACCGTATATGCCTTCATCCCACACGGCTGATAGGCCAAAGTCGGATCAGAGTCAACTTTGTGGCGTATCCCAAGTACCATTCGACACTGGCCGGCTCTAGAATGCGCAGATAATAAACGGCTGACTTACCCATAGAGAGGAAGGTAGAATTCGCTAAGCGCATGGGCCGCTGCTGATCGTTCATCTTGTTAAGGACCATGGGCGTAGGTGCTGTTGGAGTCAGGGTTTTATCTACCAATATACAGTACAGATGGAAGGACTTACTAGTCGGTTACGATTACCGGTAGGTGGGGGGAAGAGGGGGGGAAAGCCATATATGCAAGGGGACTTTGACCTCTAGATGAGCGCTTCCCCGGGTAGTAAGAGCGGTAGTTCCTTGATAGGTATTATCGTCATCTCGCACCTGTTTCGTCTCGGGCAGTTTAATATCCGCTTGACCCGTAACGTCCATAATAATATTAGTATATCCTCCTATACCTTTTGCTTCTGTTATTGAGAATATTTAACTATATAATATCAATAGTAACAGCAATACCAATAGCGTTCCACAATGTCCCGCTCCATGGGAACTGCGTGAGACCCGATCGTTTCTCATAAAAACGTACGGCTCTAGATTCCGATCTACTATGACACGGTTCTATAATAGGTCCAAGCACAAGGTCTGTATTCTTACTATCAACAGAGGGTGTTTGTGACCTTACGAATTGTATTGTCTCTAACTTTGAACGGTTCTCTATTGGCTAACTGCGCGTCCAAGTAAAACCCTTATACGAAAGGGGGGCTTTCTATATCGGAATTCGGCCCGAGGTACAAAGCGCCACCGACGGCAAAACTCTCAAAAAAAAAACAAAAAGCCTGTCCCGCCCGGACCATTTCCAAGGGATTCCTGCACTGATGACAGACTCTTTTTTTTTCTTTCCCACAAAGCCCACTTTGCCTTTTCAGACCCGATAGTACCCCACATTTCGGCAAACGGCGCGTAGTATGTATATATTTAGTAACGTGAATAAGATTATGATACGTCTCAGGGTTTTAAGCCCGGAGATTAATCTTAACACCCCCACACTGGACACGCAAGGCTGTATCATGATATCTCACTCGACGCTAGTTACCCAGGCGAACCACATTACGGCACAACGCCATAACTCAAACTTAACTAAGGAATGAAGATCTCTATTTCTTGTATAGAGTCTTTTAATAGTCCGGTTAATTTCTAAGATATTTGATAGCTGTTTCAACAGCTTGTATACTTCGGCAAGGATTGTAGTAGTAGTAGTATGGTGGGTATCTGTTAGATACGGGGAAATGAGCGATCATTACCTGTAAGAAATAGGGATACTATCAAGTCAGGAGAGACGGCAAACAGTGATGATTTGTATAACAAGTAGCACCGGCAAACCGATGGCTGGGTTGGCCCGGACTTATCCGGTGAGCGTTTTCTCGGAGGTTACTGTTCTCACATATCGGTCTATAAGCCATATTAGCCATTATCTCCGGTTTATGAATCTGTCAAGAATCTAGCGCCATTTACTCCAAGGCGGTACTGGTGTGCTTTGAGCGCGTCAGCTTGGATTTGTCAGGAATCAAGCCGTGACAACCCCTAATAACTCGGCTGCATATATGTATCACCAAGACTAAGGCAAAATATTACCTTCAGAGCTTCTGCGCATCAATGTCTCCAACATTCTAATACCTACTCTCTATAGCTCTTAATTGGCGTCTTATCCTTAGCTCATCATTCTTGAATCAAGGTGCGGCTTGCATGTAATACGAGCCTGTGGTACTCATGCTCTTCTAACGTCCCCTTGGTACTCTTCAGAAACTTGGCCAAGGAACTAATCAGACTTTTACTGTAGGTACCTGATATATGACAGCTGCTATTGAAACGGAAGCGCGAGAAGCGCGTCATAAGCCTTCATGTCTCATGCGCTGGGCCTGCATTTTCTTCTCCAGGTATAAATTTTGAGAGCCCAGTTTAATATCTGGTGTGTTCTCCTTGGATTAGTCAGACTGCCTTAGGTGAGGGGGACTGTTGGCTAATTCAACTAAATACAGATCGACCCAGTAAAATCCTTCCCTCCGAAATCCATACCTAGAATGTGGGTAGTGGAGCTAGAGACACTTTATGGGAACCTACAGGTGTGTGGGGAGGCTGGGACGGCCGGCGTGCTAGTAAATGATACTCCACACTTTAACTTAGGCCCGGCCGAGTGTCTTAGCCTTTCCGGGTCCAACTTCAATTCCACTACGCTTGTAATTGGCCGGAAATTAGCGAAAAACTAATTTTCAAGCTTTCCGTGCGCCCTTAGGAAACATGGAAAATCCTGGTAGAAATTCGACGTGGTCAATTGATCGGAATAGACACTAAACATTAATTGTTTACGAGGAACTTTTATTTCTCACCGACCATGATTTTAGGTGGAAATATCAACATCATAGGTATCTAGAATATCTCAATTAAAAGAACCTGGCGGGAATATATCTAAGGTTTTCTTGCTACGCTCCTAGCGTAGTTCGAGGTAACATCTACTGTCACGTCACTTTCTGCGGTCTCATTAGTACGTACATAATGGGGGACTGATTCTTCTAGATATATGGTACGCAACGGACACAAGCTGATATCCCAGGACTAAATGCGCCAATCAGTCAATTAGTCGGCCATTAAAACCACGTTTTGTCGCGGGGAGGAGCCCGGATTTCTGGCATCCTAGTAGAAAGATCTACTCCCTCGTTATAACCCAAAAGTCTAGCCCCAAAAACGAAGCCTTGTTCCCTCTGCGTACTTGCTATGGGCAGCATACCACATAGCCAAAGTCGGCCGGAATCCCGAGATCGGAAACGGGATACCAAATCGGTTGCACAAGGCTGTTTCTCTAGCTGACAGGGTATTTTGCTATCAAAAAGGTGCTGGATCAACAAGGGTAGACTTCTCCAGGTATCTTTCAAATTTAAGGTCAAAAAGTGTACCGGTTCTCGTAGCTGGGTTGGCAGGTAGTCATCGTATAAGTTAAATATTATTTATTTTATTTTAGGTAAGGTACTTATTAGACACAGTCTGTTTTTTATGTTCGTATGTACCTTGTTTAGCTTAAGAAGTTCTGCGCCATGCAGCTAAGCTAGTGCATGCCATTCATCTTGAGATACATGTATATATCTTTAGAATTCCTAATGATGTAGTGTCTCTTCGAATATAGTAGTAATTTTTCAATGAGATCGTACCAGAACTAGGGTATCACTAGATCATATATCTCGCTCTATGGGTATATAATCTTTGAGTTCATTAAACAGAATTAGAAAATCATAAAGTTATGTGTAAGGTCTTCATAATTCTTGGAGTATGAGTAAAGTATTCCAGGTGTATGTTTCGTACGTACCTCACCCCTTGGTTTCCTGTAGGGCGTAGCAAAGACATACCTTCTCCGGAAGAGTATCCACAAATCGATTTAGTTGAAACTTAGCATAAGAAAAAAAAATTTCCATGTGAAGCATGCATCCGTTTTCAAATAGGATCAGGTTCAATTTCTTTACTGTCTCGGGAGTCCCTAGACATTGGCGGATAAAAGGGTTATTTCATGGGGTTGTGAGCGGGTTTTAAGTTTTTTTTTGGGTAATTGTGACTCGCCAATATATGCAAACCCAAGGGGAAAAAAAAAGGGTGTCCATCTGCTGCACATTTTTATGCACGTTAAGACCGGGTTTCTTTAACGAGAAATCATAAGGGTGGTAAAGAGTGCATACGCAACATGTGCCAGGTTAATGCCTGTTTGGTGAGGTATAAATGTGGGATTTTTAGGTGATGGTGCATTTAGAGAGCTACATGTAGTATTGGTAGTACATACAGCAGCCGTAGTTTGGGTCAGATTTACTGGGGGTCTGACGGCTGTGCAAGTTCGATCAGGATCTCAGTTCAGTTGATCATGGGCTTGAGGAACACGTGGTTATTTAATGTATGCTGCAATTGAAATATGTACTACATGTACATTACTAGAACGGTCATGGCGGAGCCACTTCCCTGGGCTTTGACACGGATAACTTTCTTGAAATCGTATAAGACTGCAGCTGTCCGATGCAAGAGGCGGGGTGAATAGCGGGAACTCCCGTGGCCCCTGCGCTCTGTGAATCTACTACATGTAGTTGATGGGAGCCGAGACAGGTATATGTGGGGGAAGGTGAAAGACGAGTACTTGCATGTAGCTTAAAAGGTAAGAGAGGGAGAAGATACCTCTTAATGATCATTTTAATACTGGGAAAGTCATGTCACGTATTATAATTACACGATGTATATTTGCCGTAAATTCATAGTGGGTGAGGGTAGCATATATTACAGTACGAAAAAATGGGGCGAAACTACTACAGTATTACTGCAGCATTTTAAGAGAAATACCATATTAAACCAGATTTTAGACAAGAATGCTGTGCTACTCGTATCCTATACTATTGCTACAGGATTTCTACTGTATTTGGTAAAATAGTGTACCCAATCCATCCCCTCTTTTTGTACTGTACTCACATCTCACATATACATATGCACATGTAGTACCAGAGGATGTATATGGATTACATGTATGTTTGGTATAAGACATCCCATGAGCTCGAGAATGCTTACTCATAGTCTTTCTACCTGAAAGATAGCTCAACCTCCTAAAACATGGCTTTCTTAGATAAAGTGTACCTCTTGATCTCCAAGAGTGGGTTATTCTCTTGGGCCTCCGTCTTCATCCCTCTTTCAATCTATATATGTTGCTGATGGCAGGAGACAGGAAAATCACGGTCTACACACAGGGTGAATGACTCAAGCTTTTGTGTACCTTATGGGTAACACACGGCAAGTAATAGATGAAGCCAAGAAACCCTCCCTTGTCCCGGGGTTTGTGATCCGTATTCGTTTGTAAGATATCCACTACAGTTCTCTCATGGTCTCACGGTCTCTTAGAATCACTCGATACATTACAGTGCACGAGTTTTTTGCGGTAATTTGGTTTTAGAGTGTCAACATTATATTTTATACAGTCCAATGCCTTACTAACAGTAGTATCTTCAGAGGAACCTTCGGGTAGGTCGAGTAGATTTTTCAATGAGATTCGTCATGAAACAAGGCTGCTCGAGTGGTATTGTAGGTTAATTGTGTTGGTGCTTGGTGCGAGATGAATTATACACCACTCTCGCTGTTGACTCTAGCCCTACAGGCCAAGAAATACTATATATATATTTGGTGATTCTCAATTCATAACGTACGAAGTCTTATAGTGCTTGGTGTAGGTTATTCATCATCGAGACTTTATATTATACCAGAAGGAGCTTTGGTAATTACTGAAGGGCAACTTGTGCAATTCTTTCTGGATCAAGGGGGGTTTAGGCGTTAGAATAGAGGAATGCTTCTTTTTGTTGCCCTCAAGGTGCTATTTTAATTTCCCTCGACCTGGAATACCTAGTGTTAAAAAATGTACTATGGAAGAAGGTAGGGACGTATGCTAGAATTTTAGTTGATATTAATCTTAGTCCAAGTTTTTGTAGAATAGGAAAGCGAGAAACGTCATCTTCTGTGATCAATATTCATCGTAAGCTAATGTAACAAGCCGAAGAATATCATCGAGGGCTTTGTAGAATGATCTGTATATACCTCCATATTCCCGTACTAGTATCTTACCACGAAATATCACTCGTTTTGTACCCTACATAAAGCATCACTCGCCCTCCCCCATAACTACCATCCACCACCAAGAACACCTGCCCAATTCCCTCCTGGCCTGCCCATCTTAAAAAAAGCAATTGATTGGCAACAAAACAGAAGAACTCCAAATTCCCTACCCAGGATGCACACCACGAAGGTGAAAAATACACATATCACAGAAAAGCAAACGCCATGAATGATTCACCACCCGGTAGACTAACAATACGATCAAGGCTTATTACCTAAACTTAGACCTCCATAGTACCGGCAGGCTCCTCATCCCCAGAGTCAAACGATCCAACAGAGGACATATCGTCATCGCTTTCCGACTCGTCTGTAGCGGCGTCGGCAGCTTCTCTAGTTGCGTATTTATTGACGTATTCTACTCAGTTGGCCATTAGTGTTGCGCGGAAGAGAGGTTACCCCCGCCTCTATGAGGGTGACATACCCTTGACCTTAATATCGTACTGTTTCGGCTCCCTCATCAATAGCGCAGCAGCTTCTCCATTCAACGGATCCGTAGGGTTAGGGTAGCGCAACAGCTGTGGAAGAAACACCTCAAAAATATTGATCATGTCAAACATGGGAGACCATGTCTGGTTAATGACATCAAGACAAACGCTTCCGCTTCTAACCTCATTACTGCATCAGCTCTCTGGGATTCGTGAGGTTATGAGGAGAAAGACCCACAGCTCGTCAATATTGGGGTGGAAGATGCGATTTACAAAACCAATAGAAGGGCTCTTGTACGGGTACTGATCGGGGAGCTCAACGTGTACCTTCCAGTTACCGCCGGCGAAGGGGGCTGGTAGAAGATGTTAGTTTTTGTTCTTTTCGACTTATAGTTGGAACTTGGTGATAGTCGGAAGAGCGGGGGGTTTTTATGCTTGTTTCTGCTTCCGCTCGGTACTGCCCTGCTGCCTTGGACTTCTCTGGGTATATAGTGATTGGAAAGAAAGTAGATAGTGTACATACTCTCTTCGGGTCCCTTAAAGCGAACATAGAATTCCTGCCTGCGTCACGTGAGAAATTAAGGTAAATTGACTGTCAAAGGGTAAGTTACACTATAAATAAGTTAGCTTTTCGACATGTATAGAGCTAACCTGATGGTTTGGGGGGGAGGGCTCTTACTGTTATCATTGACGAGTGTGACTTCGTAGTCGCTCATCAAGCTAGAACCCAGAAGTGTCAATATTGGGCCGATTCCTTCTCCACGAGCAAAGAGTTATCCAAAACTTACAGCCTACATATGGAAGATAGTCAACAAGGGCTCTTATATTAACTAGCGTACGTAATTGAGAGGGGTACACAGGCTTGTTAGATGACGGGAATGGAGATGACTACCTCATAACCTAGACGCGAGCTGTCAGTATAGAGTGGGCCAAGCTACAAAGAGAAATCAGGACTCACATCGGTTTCTATCCTTCTCTTTGGGGAGCTCATGCTGTGTAGTGTTTAGAAGCTTGATGGAAGGGGGGGGTGTGTGAGGGCTGTGGGTGCTAGTATAGGGGGGGGTTTAAGTTGAAAGTGGCTGGTTGGTATCGTAGTAGTGGAGTAGCGAGGTGATGGAGTTGAGCAACTTTAAGAGCGGGGGAGGGGAGACAAGGCTAGAGGTAAATGGTTGGCTAAATTAGATAGGTGAACGTATTTGGGGGGGGCAAAAGTCACGATACGAGAGGGTGAAGCCGGGGCAGCACAACCGACACAAAGTGAATAATATGGAGGGTGAAGAGGGAGGGGGTTAGAGTTATGTGCGACAACTAGACAACCAGCCGAGTTAGCATCACTTACACACTAAACCGATGTGTCAGGTACATGCGGAAACAAAGCACTTGGGTTCCGGGTACCGTAGTTTAGTCAGCCACTGTGGGGTGGTGGGGTAACTAAAGAGCCGCGCCACACCGATCACCCATCTAGAAACGAAGCACATGGTTCCTGCAAAAAAAGAATCCCGAGCTTTCGGTGAGTGATCATTTAAAGCTCTTAATGGGCCGAGGGATGGCGCTCCAGTGATGACTGACCACCCACATGGCCGAAGTCCCTGATTGAGTACCCTGGCTGATAATTTCTTTACCTACTTCTTTCACTCACTCACTCTCACACACTCTCTCACACTTACTCACACACTCACTCACTTCTTTCTTCTCTCACACTCATCCAAACAACAATCACCCCTAAATAAATTAATAATGCGTCTAGTATCCTCCCGCCTTCTCTCATACTACTCGGCTACTAGTGCCTCCTCTCTCCGTGTAGCACTCACCAATAGTAGTAGAAGTAGGAGATACTACTCCTCTCACTCGCCTGTTTCCCCTAGTGCTGCTCCCCCTAGGAAGAAGATCACTATAAATACCCTTCGTACTATGCACGCCAACAAGGTTCCAATAGCAATGATGACAGCACACGACTTCCCCTCGGGTCTGGCTGCTGACCAAGCACACATGGACATAATTCTCGTGGGAGACTCACTAGCTATGGTGGCATTGGGAATGGAGGTGTGCAGTCATCACAATCCATCACTCGGGTCCCATCCATACTATTTTTCACTTGCTAACGGTCTCATCTGTTATATAGGATACGAATCAATTAAAACTGGATGTAATAACTCCCATTGAACCCTGAATTTTTGGAAAAAAAGGCACTGTGGACAAATACTCGTTAGGATATGTTACACCATTGCCGTGCCGTTTCGAGGGCTGTTAAATCGGCCTTTATAGTAATTCATTCCCCTCTCCCTTGGTATTTTTTTCAAATATAGATTATAGGTTCTAATAGTTTTAAATATAGATTGGCGACCTCCCAATGGGCTCGTACGAGATCTCCCCTGAGCATGCAATACATTCGTCAATTTCCATGATCCAAGATGGACGAGTAGAGGTGCACCATCCACTATACCCTCTCTCCGACCCCCATAAACTCATTAATCCTCTCTCTAGGCAGTTAAACTCGAAGGTGGCTCTGAGATGGCCCCCACAATAGCACGTATAACCTCTATTGGTATCCCCGTTCTCGGACACATCGGCCTTACTCCACAGCGTTCTCACTCCCTCGGTGGTTTTCGCGTACAAGGCAAGACTGCCTCATCAGCCAGCAAAATTCTCACAGATGCCCTTGCTCTTCAGGCCGCTGGTTGCTTCTCATTGCTAGTTGAGGCAGTCCCGGCCCCTGTTGCGGCGATCATTTCTTCGAAGTTAAGGATCCCAACAATTGGGATCGGGGCAGGGGCCGGCTGTGGTGGGCAGGTGTTGGTGCAGATTGATGCACTAGGTAATTTCCCAGAGGGGAGGTTTATGCCGAAGTTTGTCAAGCGCTATGAAAACATTTTTGAGAGGAGTAAGAAGGCGATGGAGCAGTATAGAGGTTGGCTTCTTCCTCCCTTTCTCTGAAGTATTGGGCTGACGGGAGTAGATGAGGTTAAGAATGGATCATACCCAGCGACGCAACATACATATCCAATCACTGCTGATGAGCTTGAGGAGTTTGAAGCTATCGTTGAGAAACGTGCTGCGGAATTTGAATAGAAATAGTGATAGTTATATCTCGTCGGTTCTTTTTCTAACTAAAACTAGAAGTACATTACTTGTATATCTACTCGTGGGGCAAAAGTTTTGTTCGTGTTTTTTTGTTCTCAAAGGTCATCATTTAGGGAGGATTGTCACCTGTTATTTTCAACTAATTTGTACTGTACTGCATGTACCATCAATCTTTTTTTTTTTAGAACCGTGTGTTTTGTAGTATGGTATCGAATAGGTGAGACCCGGGTACAAGTAGGTTTTGGGTCTATTATATAGGAGCTTGTATATATAAGAACAGTAGGAGTAGTCGCTAGAGCGACCACTCTTAAGCAAGAATCTACTCGTCTTCCCCTCTGTATCCCTCTACCTTGAAGGTGAAATGAATAAAACAACAAAACACTGTTTTAGTATGGTATTGAATAGATAAGTTACGGGTATAAGCAGGCTTTGGGTCTATGATGTAGGAGCTCGTATATAGGGAGCTCCTAAGCAACAATCTACTTGTCAACCCCCCTCTCTATTACTTCAAAAACTGTGGTGAATAGGCACGAGTGATATGTCGTGAATCAGTCGGTAACTGTCCATAAAAGAGACTAACTCAATAACTAAAATCAATTTCCTCATAAAAATAAAATATGCTACAAATTGCCAATATATAAGAGCTTGCAAGTATCCACAGCCAAATTCCAAAACCCACTTAGCCTAGAAGCTCAAAACGCGATGATATCGCATCGTCATCGAACATACCTTTTATCTCACCTAGTCTAATTATTCTCTACAACCCCCAGTCATCGTGGTCCGTTCCTGTTCTCCCTACAAAAGGTGAGTAAAGTAGTACTTCCTTTATTTTATTTTATTTATTCATGCCCGCTGCTCACCCATCTCTAGATCCGGACTATCTACCCGTCGTGGTAACATTTCAAACTCGCCTCTCGATTCTGTATCCCCACGTTCATCATCACCTCTATGAAAAGGCTCATCACAAAACGGTGATGTTAGAGGCGGGAAGTAACGGTGCTGTACTAAGTTAGCATATCCTCTAAAATTAGGACAAGAATGTATACATACGTAGCTATAATAAGTAACCACCATCCCAATCAAACTACCAGTACAAACGTCGAAAACATCATGTCTATAATCCTCCGTCCTACTAACTGTAATCAACAACGCCCCCAGTGCTGGCACACCCGCAACCACAAAACTCGTCATATCACTCCCCTTCCGTAGGGCTCTCAACTGCCCGAACAGAAACAAACTTAGATATCCCAACCCACTCCACGAGAAGCTACTATGACCACTCGGGAATGATCGGAAGCCATCGTGAAGTGTGTGATGGTCTGTCTCTGTACACACCTCCCAGGACACCAACTCGTGCTCAGGTGTTCCCTCCTTCGGTTTACAGCGTGCAATCAAGTCTGGTCGTGGACGACCCACACCGTTTTTAATGACGTCGGTAATGAACGTTGTGAGCATGAGTGAGATTGCTAACCCTAATAGGGCAACATGGAGCTGGTGAAGGCGCGCAGAGGTAGAGTTTTTAGAGGCGACAAGAAGTGTGTAGAGTGTTATTATGAGTAGAGGGAGTCCAATAGAGTAAGCAAGAAGCATGGGTACGGGTACACGCTCGATTTCGGCATGAGGGTATTGGATGTCCCGGTTGTCGAGACTGTGTATATTAGCATTGATTGAGCTGATCGTGGATAATAGCTAAGGGTGGGGGTATACCTGAACATGCGGTGGAAAGGTTCAAAGAATACAATGGCAAGGTTCTCGAGCGCAACCATGAGTATTCCGAGCCAGTCGGGGGCATATGATCTCTGGAGGCATCTGTTACTATCATAAATTTATGGGGGGCCGCGCGGACGACAAACCTTCCAGAACCGCCGGAAGTTCCCCATGGTGCCTTCGTCGTGGTAACGGGCTTTTGCCGTGGCTGAGCCTGGCATTGTCCCGTATGCTGAGGTGAGGAAAGGATGGCGAGGCGATGTTGTAGTAGAGGGGAAGGCAGGGGGTGAATTGTGGTATTGGAATAGTAGTAGATGGTTGACGGAGGATAATGAACCAGCAAGGTACCAGTAAATGCCTATATATACTTAACTAGCGGTACTTCTATTCACGCGTGACACAACAACAGACGACAATCTTGCCTCCAAAAGAAAAACGCAATCATAGATAATCATGGCCGAACAACCCCCAGGCGCTCTCTCTGCGGCATTCCCACCGCCGCCGACATACTTCACTCACTTTACATCAGAGAACCTCGCTGCTCTCAAGGGCCTCCGTGATTCCTCTGGGTTTCTTCCTCCAACTGATCAACTTCCGGAGGAGCTCAGATGTCTTGTCCCCCCACCACTCCCCGAAGGGAGCTACCGCGCATTCGGTGAAACATGGACCGTTTGTCTCCTTCAGTACTCCAAATACTAGTAGAGTAACTAACGCCCCTACTCTCACAGCTCCCAGAAATCTACCCATCCCTTGAAGAAGCGGGTATCCAGCAACTCTACCCAAACCACAGATCGCCCAACGGTAAAGAGAAGGAAATATCCCTTGACCGAACTTTAGAGCTCCGCCGCTTATCTCAGTCTCTCCTACTCAACTACCTCGAGCTCGTGGGAGTGATGGGTATAGCGCCTGAGCAATTTCACGAGAAGACCGCAGCGCTTGAGACTATCTTGTTTAATATGCACCATCTTATTAACGAGTATCGGCCGCATCAGGCGAGGGAGACGCTGTGTTTACGTATGGAAGAGCAGTTGGAGAAGATTCGAAGAGAAACGGAGGAGAATCAGAAGGCCGTTGTACAGATTGAGAGCGTGTTGGCTGAGTTGGCAGATGTAGGGAGGAGGGCGGATGCTCTGGGTGGGGGAGAGGTGGGGGAGAGTATGTGGTGCGGGCGTAAAGGGAAGGAGAGTGCAGAGGAGAAGGTAGAGAAGGCGAGGAATAGGGATGTGGAGGTTTGGAAGGCGCTGGGTTTAAGTGAGCTATGAAAGTAGGGACATTATCAGTTTCCCCCTCAATTGAACTAAGTGGAGTTCTTGGAGTTTAATGCTTTTTTTCTTGAAATGCAAATACGACTGTTTTTTTTAGTATGTAATAGTACGTATACGGAAACATGGGGAAATAATGGCGTAAATATCTACAGCTGATTCATGGGTTCAGATATTGGTATCAAAAATGCGAAATTTTGATTGAGTGCTCTACCCTCTAGTAGTTATATGAAGCCTCGATACTTTTTTAGCCATTGAAATGGCTTTTTACCTCCACCTCTAAAGATCTTTATATGAATTTACAAAGATCACTCCTTCCTAACTTACACATTGAGTTCACTAACCTCCCCACTCAATACACTCACCCATGGTGTCAAAGCAGCCTTAACCTCCCTCTCTACAAACTTTACTGTCTGCTCTGGCGCCCTGCCCACAAACGTAGCTGGGTCCATAAGCACGTCAATCTCACCCCAGATTGGTTTAAAAAACTCATCCTTCTTGATTCTCTCAATAAGGTCATTATCGCGGCCTTGCTGCTTCACAACTGCACTTGCTTCGTGAGAGAGAACACGGATACGCTCGTGTGCGTCTTGGCGGGATGCACCGAGGGCAACCATACGCATGATAAAGTTCTCGGTAGCCATAAATGGGAGTTCCTCGCGGATACGGCGGGCAATAACAGCAGGGTAGACGACAAGGCCAGAGACTACGTTGTCGAGGATGCGGAGGAGGACATCAGTTGTGAGGAAAGCGTGGGGGATATCGATACGGCGGATGGCACTGTATCGATTAGTCCTTACCATGGGAAGGGAATATGAGTGGATGGCTTACGAGTCATCCAGAGTGCGCTCGAACCACTGTGCGGAGTATGTATCGAGGGCATCTTTGCAGAGATTGGCGAGATGTCTACCAAGAGAACACATGCGTTCGCTCCTCATAGGGTTCCGCTTGTAGGCCATTGCGGAACTCCCAATTTGTTCCTTCTCGAATGGTTCCTCCATCTCCTTGGTGGCAGCGAGATGCCGAATGTCGCCTCCAACCCTTTGACAGGTTGCTCCAAAAGAGCTCATAGCGCTAATGACATCCGCGTCAACCTTCCTGCTATATGTCTGACTCGTAACAGGGTAGGCGTAGCTGAAACCTGCCATCTCAGTAACAAGTCTATCCAGCTCTTCAACTTTATCATGGTCACCCCCAAAGATTGCTAAAAAGGATGCTTGAGTCCCGGTGGTGCCCTTTACGCCGCGGAAGCCAAGGTCATCACGGGCACGAGTGAGATTACGGAGGTCCCAGAGGAGATCTTGGATCCAGAGCGTGGTGCGCTTACCGACTGTGGTGAGCTGCGCAGGTTGGTAGTGGGTATACCCAAGTGCTGCGAGGTCTTTGTTGGCGAGGGCAAAGAGGGAGAGTTTGTGGATTACATTAGCAAGCTTAGGGAGGACGATGTCAAGACCACGGCGGAGGAAGATTAGGTCTGCATTATCGGTACAGTAGCAGCTAGTAGCTATAAAAATAAAAGGGGGAAAGAAAGTCAATTAAATGTTTCCTAGGTATTTCGGGGGTAATTGGTGTTTGCAATTGCAATTACTTCGATATCAAGAAAATTGACAAACCTCCCCAGTGGATAATTCCTGCTGCAGCCGGCGCAACCTGCCCAAAGGCGTGTACATGTGCCATAACATCGTGTCTCCTCCTCTTCTCCTCCTCCTCTGCAGTTTTAAAATCCTCAGGGGTTAGGTCTAGGTGGGCCTCCATCTGGGTAATTGCATCTTCGGGGATGGGAAGACCAAGCTCTTTCTCGGCCTTTGCGAGCCACACCCACAGCTGGCGCCAGGTGCGGAAACGGGTCTTGTTTGAGAAGAGCTGAGCCATCTCTGGAGAGGCATAGCGGGAGGCTAGAGGTGTTTGGTAGATGTCGTTGTTTGACATTTTGAGTATTTCTACTTAATTCTGTTTGAGTTAATTGTAGTGGGGTTACTGTATGAAAAAGCTTTCACCCCACAAATGAATGGGGTTATCGTTATCTATTATCTGCTATCTGTAGCAGATCTAATCTTATCCATAATCAGTTACTATCTAATCTTATCTCATCAGTACGGAGTAAGGGTCCACCACGCATTAGTTACACCACTTTAGTCCATCGCAAACGTCAGAACCAAGGGCGATGGCGTGCTCATCCTCAATCAGAATTTTACATAGCATCAGTCACCAACAAACAAAATGCCGCCCCCCAAGTCACCGCAGGACTTCAGAAAAACAAATCTATGTCTTTGTCATGGTCAGTGTAAATCCAAATGGAAGGGCCTATCCGGCTGTTTGCATGCTCGAAGGATCGTCTCCGGAAGCCTTTCCAATGTACCCCCATTATTCATGATATATTAAAAATTCCACATTTTCTCCCCACCATTGAAGCTACAAAAGAAAAAAAGAGAAAAAAAACCCTAAGCCTACTTAGAGAGCTGCAGGTTTATCCGCTTTACTACCCTCGGCATTTCTAGTCTAGAGCTTTGTGTAATTGAGCCGGTATACGGGTCTGGTCCCTGCGAAGTCTCTTAGTCTTGGTTCTAGTTACAATCTTTTACAAAGCATTTTTTTTCCCTCCCAAATTGCTTTTCCCTTCTTTCTCCGCCCCGTCTTTCCCCAATCGTGGGTTTACATATACTCAAGCTGACTCCACCGTCTATTATACTACTTCCACCTCCACCTCCCTCTCCTTCTTCCTTTCTCCTCCGGAAACCTTCGCTATCGTCTATATTCTCTACATCTTCCTCTAGAATCCAATGCGCCTTCAGGCCCCCGAAGCTGGCGGTTCGCCGTCAAAGTTCAATCTACAGGAACAAGCACTCCAGGAGGCGTTACTACACCCTAATGGCGTAAAGTCACCCCTCGAGAAGATTTCTCCGGTGTTCCCATTCGGCGAACCAAAGAACGTAGCGCAGATTAATGGAACTACATATATAACTGCCCAAACTCTTGTTCAACAAGTTGCATATACTCTTTCAGACAAACTATTCTCCTATTCTCCAGCAACATTTGACCTCGATGTAGCAGCAAAGTCATGGTCTTCGACCTCCCAGCTCAATGGTAGGGGTCTCGTCACCTCTGTAAATGCTATGGAAACCCGTCTCGGCGCTGCCAACGTCCTCCTTGGATATGTGTTCTCGCCTGATGCTAGCCCCGAGAAGAAGGCCGTCGCAAAGTCGATCATTGCGTCTTCGGCCTCCCTTCTTCCAATGCGCTCGGCACTTGACCAATTGGCGGCCGCCTACAATGTTTCCTCCCCATTTATCGCTCATGTTTCCGCCGTGGATTTGGATGTGAGATCGGGTAAGATGGTGACAGACTATAGCTCTGCTATAACCGTCGCCCAGGAAACTGGCGTCGGGCTCATCGCTTCATTCTCTGCGCATGAGGCACAGCATATGGCGCTATTTGCGACCCTTGCGGCAACTGTCATCCCGGCTATCCACATCTACGATGGTGTTGCAGTTTCGCGAGAGTCCACAAAAGTTTCGGATGCACTTGACCAGGGCGGACTACAGAGTGTTTTCAGCAGCATCATGGCAGAGCAAACTGAAGTCAGCAAAAGGGCAGACCAGACGACGAGGGTCAATGGTATCTTAAAAAGTTTGAATGCTGAGCTTGGGACTGCATACTCTATGTTTGAGTATGAAGGTCATGAAGAGCCTGATGCGGTGCTCGTGGTTTTTGGATCTGTGGAGAGTTCTTTGGCCACACAGGTAGCTGCAGCACTTGCAAAAACTGGTGAGAAGGTTGGGGTTATCGCCGTTCGTGTGTACCGTCCTTTCGCCGAGTCATACTTCCTCAAGGCTCTTCCGAAGAGTGTCAAGCGTATTGCCGTCCTTGGACAAGTAAATGACCAGAATGCGGTGAACGATGCTACTATT
Organism: Verpa bohemica; assembly: GCA_033030345.1. Lineage (NCBI taxonomy): Eukaryota > Fungi > Ascomycota > Pezizomycetes > Pezizales > Morchellaceae > Verpa > Verpa bohemica. The sequence continues at coordinate 1,502,515 of JAUFSE010000003.1, forward strand.
CAGAGTGCCCTCTTTGTTGATGTTGTGGCTGCCACCTCCATGAGTGATATCTGGAGCCTTCCTCCCCCAACTTTGGACGTCAAGTACCCCCGTGAGACTGTGTGGTCACCAAAACAGTTTGCCTGGATCTTTGACCAAATCATCCGCAAGACCAGTGTATCAATCGAGATTCCTGAGGAGGCATTTACCTCTGAAGCTTCGGCCATTGACTCTTTCGACCTTCTCTCGGAAGATAAAGATGCAAAGCAATATATCTTCTGGGATCGCGATGATGCAGCTTCTGCCCCTTCTGCGGGGATCATAGCTAGACTTCTGTCTGAGGATTCGGGGAAGACCGTCTCTTTCTCCACAACCTATGATAATATCCCTCTTGCAGGTATCCTACAGTCGGAGATAAAGATATCTAAGAAGTCCGTTGAAGCCTCCTTTCACATCGAGTCTGCCGACATCATTGTCGTCAACGATATTGGTCTCCTCTCCGATTTCAACCTCCTTGCACGCACAAAGACCGATGGATCCATCATCATCAAATCTACCCTCAGCGATGAAGACCTCGAAAAGAAATTGCCAGCAGCTTTCAAGCGCGCTGCTGCTAAAAAGGCTATCAATCTGGTCCTTCTCGACCCCTCGGCTGCTGGCGAAGAGGTTTCACCTGCTGTTGAGAACGTACTCGTACAGTTCGCGTTCTTGTGTATTGCTGATGCTGCCGCTCCTCTCGAGAAACTCTCAGTCTTAAATCTCGACTCAGAAGCTGTTCATACTGCTGCAAAGTCTCTCAATGATGTCCTCCGCAAGTTTGAGGTACCTAAAGAATGGGCTGAAGCCGTCGAGGAGAACAAAGTCCCATCACTTCCCACGCTCCCAGTTGCCAATTCTTTCACAATAAACGAGGAAAAGAATATCGTGGAACCCAAATACATTCTCAAATCTTCGCAGGCCGCTGCACAGGCTTTCTCGTTCAAGGAGGCCTATGGTGTTCAATCTGCGCTTAGACCCGACTTGGGAATGCGTAACTACATTGTCAAAGTTAAAGAGAACAAGCGCCTCACCCCCGACTACTACGACCGTAATATCTTCCACATTGAGTTCGACCTTACAGGCACAGGTATGGAATATGGTATCGGCGAAGCTCTCGGTATTCATGCACAGAACAACGCTAAGGACGTTCAAGAGTTTATTGAGTTCTATGACCTCAATGCTAACGACATTGTCGAGGTTCCATCTCGGGATGATCCAGAAGTTCTAGAGGTCAGGACCATTTTCCAGGCTTTGTCGCAAAATGTAGATATCTTTGGAAAGCCCCCAAAGAGATTTTATGAGGCGCTTGCAGAATTCGCAGAGGATGTTGAGGAGCGGAAAGCCCTGCTGACACTTTCTTCGGCTGAGGGAGCAACGGAGTTTAAGAGGAGGGCTGAGGTGGATACTTGCACTTTCGCTGATATCCTCTCTGAATTCCCGTCAGCGCATCCGGAGTTCCATGAGTTGGTGAAGATTGTTTCCCCATTGAAGAGGAGAGAGTACTCGATTGCATCCTCGCAACAGGTGCACCCCAATGCAGTACACCTGCTTATTGTTGTTGTAAACTGGGTGGATCCTAAGGGCCGGGAGAGATTCGGTCAGGCGTCTAGATTCCTAAGCAGATTACCACTTGGAGCAGAGGTTACCGTGAGCGTGAAACCGAGTGTCATGAAGCTACCACAGCTATCTACCCAGGTTTGTACTCCAATTCCCCTTTACTGGCCAACCTAAACTAACATCGACGCAGCCCCTAATCATGGCTGGTCTCGGAACTGGTCTCGCCCCATTCCGTGCCTTCATCCAATACCGCGCCTGGCAAAAAGCCCAAGGCATTCCTATCGGTTCTGTCTTGCTATACATGGGCTCTCGCCACCAACGTGAAGAGTATCTTTACGGAGAAGAATGGGAGGCATACCAAGCCGCTGGTATCGTCACACTCCTCGGTCGTGCATTCTCACGTGATCAGGCGGAGAAAATATATATTCAGGACCGTATGAGGCAGACATTGGATGATATTATAGAGGCGTATATCAAAGATGATGGAGCGTTCTATTTGTGTGGACCAACCTGGCCGGTGCCAGATGTTACAGAAGTTCTACAAGAGGCGATCGTGGAGGAGGGGCGGAGAGAGGGGAGGAAGGTAGATGGGGCGAAGAAGATTGAGGAATTAAAAGATTTGGGGAGGTATGTTTTGGAGGTGTATTAAACTGGCCTGGGTTCTATTGTGAGGTCTGGGTTCTATTGTGAAGGGTGCTATTGTGAAGGGTGCTATTTGGTGTACAGCTTTCGATGGTTTCTACTTTTGATTTAAAAAAAAGGGATGGTGTTTTCTTTAATATAGAATAAGAGAAGTTCTTTATGGATTTTTTCCAGCTCTTTGGGTTCGCTATCTTGTGTGACTATGAGTACTCCTTGTGTATGCGTATATATATATATAAAAGAGGTGCTTTTTTGCGGCAAGCACAGAGTTAGAAATTATGAAGATAGGTCGTGAATTCTAGCTCCTGAACAATTATAAAATAGGTATCTTTAGTAATTATAAAAGCTCTACTAATTACCTAGGAAATAACCTTTCCTATGCCAGTGACCGGGGTGCATACCTTCCGGATGCTATCCACTACAAAGTATGCCAGCCAAAATGTGAAACCTTTGCAACATGGTCCACCAACACCAATACAGCACTCTTATTAGGCCCTTTGGTGCTTGTAGATAGGGTAACTTTGTAGCGAATTTTCCTTGGACTTTTATACCACCAGGTGATTTTTTACAGGCAAGGGGGGGGGAAAGAATAAAAAACCAGACTGGCTAGGGGGGTAGCAGTGTTATCCTTTTTAGCAAGCAGTATGTGCTATTTTATGCTGTAGATAAATCTTTTGGACATGCGAATTTTGTATCCTACCTAAGTACATCAAAGACCAGATACAATATACTGGGAAGGGGGTTGTGTTGCGTCTTGGGTAAAAGTTTCACGTTTTGGCTGACATAATTTCAGTGGATGGCATTGGTCGCTGGCATACGAAAGATTCCCCCGTTATTACGTGTGGATTGAGATTAAGGTAACAAGGAAGAAAACTATATATATACCTACCAGTCTCATACTTTGCTTTTATCATATGTTTAATATATTTGTTAGGACATAGTAATATCTAGTGCTAAGATTCTGAAGTATAACCAACTACATATATTCGAGTATTAAAGTATGCAAATAACGACAACGATAATACTTAGTAGAGTGATCTACTATGATCTAATATCCCACCATAAAGGCTTGGCTATCACGTGGCGCGGGGAAGACTCTGGTAGAGTAAATACCCACCGACGTCACCGTTACTTTGTATCTAGTTAGAACTTTGAGGACTTCACCTCACCTCTGCTCCATCTCTACTATAATGGCCTCCACATCTACCCCCTCTCACTCGCAGCTGAAGCACATAGATATCAATACCCACACCTTTGCGACACCTGAGAAGAGGATTCATACTCATGAGGATGTCAATCACTTCCTTAAATCTCCAGCATACAAGTTGATCACCTCGTTCATTATCCATCTAAACGCTTCAGTCTCACCTCTTGATCATGAAACGAATGAACTAAGAAACCCCGCAAATTATACCCTAATTTCACCAAACATCATTGTTTCTAAGGAAGTCCAAAATATTATCGACCTTCTTCACACCCTCGAAAGCTTTATTGAACAAGCCCCTCCGGATTCAGGTCCTCGCCGTTTCGGCAACATTGCATTTCGCAAATGGCACTCCCTAATTGAAGAGGCTCTCCTGAGTACCTCCTCAAACCTTCTCAACAAGCATCTCCCTTCGGCCATAACATCCCACTTCCCCTCAGCCGGCGACAGCAACAACACTGCTGCCAAGGATGAACTTCTTCCATACCTTCTCGGATCATTCGGCTCTCCCCAGCGCCTCGACTACGGTACTGGCCACGAACTCTCCTTCGCAGCCTTCCTCTGCTGTATTTGGGTTCTTGGCGGGTTCACTCCCGATCGGGACGAACTCGCATTGACCCTCAAGTGCTTTGACGCTTATTTTCATCTTATAAGGAAACTTGTTTTAACGTACACGCTCGAGCCTGCTGGATCTCATGGTGTTTGGGGGCTGGATGATCATGCTTTTTTGCCGTATATCTTTGGAAGCGCCGAGTTGACGACTTACCCGCCTACCAGCTCTTCCGGTTCCACGGAGATGGACCCACCGAAGGTGTTAGACACCATGGTTTCAGAAGGGCTTGAAGACGTACCGAAGCCGGGGGATGTAGTCAAGAGCTTAGTGGTTGAAAGGGAGAGGGCGAGGAACTTGTATTTTGGGGCAGTAGGGTTTATTTACGATGTGAAGAAGGGCCCGTTCTGGGAACACAGCCCAATTCTTTATGATATTTCAGGGGTACAGGGAGGATGGGGAAAGATTAACAAGGTTAGTTCTCTAATCTGCTAGGTGCTGGCGAAATGAGGCTAATAATTGTTTTTTCCTTTTTCTAAAATTTTTTGTGGTTTAGGGAATGTTGAAAATGTACAACGCAGAGGTTTTGGGAAAGTTTCCCGTAGTTCAACACTTTCCATTTGGGAGCATCTTTAATTGGGGCACTCCCAGCTCTACTTCGACAACTCATCACCCCCATTCTAGCAGCGTTCATGCCAACAACAACCCCCGAGGACAAGTTGTAGGGGGTTCCCCAGTGACGACTGCACCATGGGCGAACAAGTCATCGCAACCATCTAGCAGTATTCCTGACGCAACAACCAGAACTCCCTGGGCGAACAACTCACTAGGGGTCGAACTCAACCCTAAAACAAGAGTTCCATGGGCAAATAGCTTGTCGCAGCCATCAAGCAGTGCATCTAACCCGACAACAAAAGCTCCTTGGTCGAAGTCACCATCCCAAGAACTTCGAAACCCACTCGCACTAGCGACGGAAAGCATCATCACTTCGAAGCCTGGTGAGCAACCACTTACTACGGCTCCCTGGGCTGCACCCCAAACCCCTCCATATCCGACCTCGGCGGGATTTGGGTCTGCGCGTTCACTACCGGCGAGACAGCTAGACGGGGAGGATGCAAAGGCTCCTTGGGCGACTAGTGGGGGAAGCGGAGGGGAAGCTTCTCCGGCTACAGAGGCGAATTTAGGGCCTAGGAGAACATCTTCACCAGATAGCAGGCTAGCGGCGAGCCTAGATGGAGAAGAGGCTGAGAAACGGAGAGGGAGCTTGGGGACTGGAGGAGTTAGGGTAGCAGAGACGGGAGACTTGAGGAGGAAGACTAGTATAGTTCGAGGTGAGGGGGAATAAGAGACGCGGGGCTGGGGAAGTGACGTATAGTTGAGAGATCACGTAGCAGGAAATGTGATTGGAATAAGGATCATGTGGTATATTTAAGGCGTTACAAGAGGGTATGGCATTATTTATGGAGGGAGTACTGCTTTTTTTGTTCTGTTTGTAGTGTTTTGTGTAGTATGAATATATCCCAACGGTTTTCGTCATGTCATCTGGTCTTTCCCGCTATCTGTTTATATCTTGTGATTGTGGTTCTTCTTATCTAGGTATTTCCGCGGACACTTTTAAAAATTGTTTCCCGCTGCTTTAATTTTTGTTTGTATCTTGCCCGTTGCCTCGATAGCTTATCCTTATCATGCAGGCATCCGCAAGGGTCGTTGCACAACCCGAGATGACCTTGATGGGCCGGGGAAGAGGAGATAAGTACATGTCCCTACGATGATGGTGATGATGATGGTGATGATGATGATGATGATGGTGATGATGATGGAAGAAATCGTTGCATACATACGTACGTACGCACATATGCTATGCATGTGGGCGGATGGATGTTGACTACATGTTGGGAAATTGAATTGAATGGGGAAGTGGAGAAGGTAAATTTCCCGGGGGGGATGTGGAAAGGGAAGAGGAAAGGTGAAAGGGTGGAAAAAAAAGGAGATGTAGAATACCAGCTAGAGTAGTGTGGCTGCATACCCGTTAATTAGCTGGTCGATTAGAAGCTATCCAGTAGGGTTAAAGCACCCTCCCATCGAAGATGCGATGAGCTGAAAAGAGGAAGAGGGAGAAAATTTTTCCGGGAGAGAAGGGAGACTAAACTGACTGGTGCACTCTGCTATTAAGATGATGGTGGTGGAGGGGGAGAAATAGTTATTGATTCATCGAGGATAGAGGAATCGGTTCGTTGCTGAGCGTGGTTTTATGATTTGAGCACGATGTTGTTGCAGATGCGTGCGTGAGCCCGATTGTGGCTAGCCCAACCAGGTTAGTGCAAGTGTCCATTGTTGAGTCTCATATGTGGTAGAGAAGGAGTGGGGAGTGGAGGTGGAAACGCAGGTTGACTAAGGTGGGGGATGCAGGTTAAGTATAGAGACGAGTGGTAGGGCGAGTGAAGATGCAGGTTAAGTATAGGGACGAGTGGGACTTGCAGAGACTCTACAGTAGAACAGATACACTCTTAGAGACTGGACACTGACTCGTATAGACAACAGCCTTGTCTGCAGACACGGCACAATCTTGACGTGCATTCGTGCGGGACGCTTAACCAGTGTTGCTTTGTTGGTACAGAGACAATCCCAATTCCTGTTTGGGTGGCCACCGTCTCCTTTACACTGGTAGCCCTTTTAGTTTCTTATTTTGTTCTTCCTCTTCCCTTCTGCTGCTCCTCTACTACTTCTTTTCTCCTCCTTATTTTCTTTCATCCCGGGTTCTCTACTTGCCTACTCCCTTTAACTTCTTTCTTTCATTGAGAGCGTTGTCGTTTTATCGTGTCATTGTTGTTGTTTACCCACTGCACTGTGTTGCGTGCCTTTTTCTTCGGGGGTGAGTAAAACGTTTGGTTTGGATAAACAGCAGTAGCATATCATAGAATAGCCAGTATACCTACGCATACGATAAAGGTCTCGGTTTACGAATTCAGCAGCAACGGGTGATATCCACCGAATCTATCTATCCCCCGGCACAGGTAGTAGGTCAGTCTGCTTCCCTGCTTATCCCCTGTCTATATATCTACCAGGGCAGATAAAATCCTCCCCACCACCTACCTACCTCTTCTTTCTTTCCTATACCTCCCCTCCAAATCATCTTGATATCGAATAATCTCTCCTATCTTCAGATACTTGGGGGCTTGTGAGCGTGCCACGTATACTAACATTTCATCATCTGTAGTGCAGATAGATAGCTAGGCTTTCATCTTCATCCCATCTTCAATCCCCTAGGATCACACCTTATCACCCACCCGCACCCAAACTTCAATCATGGCCGACTCCCCAGTCCTTGAGTCCCCACCCGCAACAGCATCCGACCCCGTTAAAGAGACACATCGCGAGGAACATACGGCCCCTAAAAAACCCTCTCTTCTCGGTGCCGCTAAACGTCCCGCCCTTACAGCTACCACCGCAACGACTGCTTCGGCCACTGTTACCGCTGTCGGCGGCACAGCTGGAATGCGACGGACTGGAACTGGCCTCCAAAAGCCACCTGCTAGACCCGTTGGTACAGGAACCAGCGTGGGTTCCCTCCCAACAACTAGGAAAGTTTCTACAGCTAGCGGTACTCCACCAGTAGGTCCCAAGACGACCCCGTTTAGCTCCGGAAGGAGGACGAATACTGGGGGCTCTACGGGCTCTGTGGGGGGCGCAAGGACACCAGGGACACCAGACAGGAAGAGCAGTAGTTCTAGTAGTGGACCAACAAGTCCCGAACGGAGACCCTCAAGCCTTACTTCTGCAGCAGCTAGGAGATCTGCTGCCCCATCTACTAACACGCTAAGCTCACACAGATCGCGTCCATCTCTTAGCTCTCCAGGTATCAATGGCCGTAGTTCGGTTAGTGGCCTTCGCGAGAATACGACGAGTCCTAGACCCCCTAGTGTAACTGGAAGACCAGATAGTGCTACCGGCACTAGACCAGCTATCAAGAAGTCGAGTACTACATCCTCAATCGGTGGAAAACTAGTTTCTGGTGCACTAAGGGGGAGACCAAGCATCGGGAGCATTAATTCTAGTACATCGTTAGCTGGAAAGGAAAAGGAGCTAGAGGGGCTTAAAACGAAGATTGCCGAGTTGGAAGAGAGGAATAAGGAGCTTACTGAAAAGCTTGTTAAGGCAAAGGAGGAGAGTGAAACCAAGGGACCCGAGGAGGTCTCGGAGAAGGCCTCAGAAGCTGCTGCTGCTGCTACTGTGGAGCTGGAGGCTACAACAGAGAAGCTATCTAAGGCCCTTGAAGAGCTTGATGGGTTGAGGGCAAAGGTTGCCAATCTTGAGGAGACGGTATGGGTTCATTATGATTGACTTACTAAGTGTTACACTTTTTTTTCTGATAAGTATTGTAGATTACGGCCCTTAAAGCTGAGAGCGAGACTGCACAGAGGAAGAATGCTGAACTTGCTTCCGCGATGGAATCAGAGGCTGAGATTGTCAAGAATGCCTCTGAAGTCATTGGGGCTAAGCATGCTGAGGAGATCCAATCACTACATCATAAGTTTGAGGTCAAAGAAACGGAACTCCTTGAAAAGATTGGTGGGCTTGAGAAGACTCTTGATGGTTTGAAAACCGAGCACGCAGATGAGGTTGTGAAGCTTACCAAGCAGGTTGAAGAGGTAAGTGGATACGAGAGACCATTATTGGATCGTTATTAACATGATTGGAAATAGGCTGTTGAATCCGTTAAGTCCAAGGCCGCAGCTGAAAGCGGCGACCTTCAACAAGCACTTGAAGCCCAGAAGGAGGCCCATAACAAAGCTCTTGAAGCCCTTACTATTGCTCTCGCAGCCGAAAAGGCCTCTACCGCAAAAGGCTTGGCAGACTCTGAAAGTATCACGAAAAAACACGATGATGAACTCACTGCTTTGAAGAAGAGTCTTGAGGAGTCTGACGAGGCTTTTCTCGCTGCCCAGAAGAACGCAAACGAGGCCCTCGAAGCTCGTGAGCGTGAGGTTGATGGCCTGAACAACTTTGTCAAAGCTCTTCAGGGAGAGATCGAGAAACTTGCGAGCGATAAGGCGGCCGAACTACAAGAGAAGATTAAGGAGCTTAACGAGCAGCATGAGGTTCGAATTAAAGAGGCACAAGAGAAAGCCGAGAAGATTGCCCAGGATGCCAACGAGAAGATAGAGGCACTCACTAAGGAGCACCAAGCGCAGCTCGAGGCCGGCTCTGGTGCACTCGCTGCTCAGCTCACGGAAGCAAAATCTGCCGCTGAAGCTAGAGAGAAGGAGCTCCTCGAGCAGATCGAGGCTGGAAAGAAGGAATCTATTGAAGCGATCGAAGCAGCTCGGAAAGGTGCCGCAGAGAGCATCGAAGCTATTAAGAAGGAGAGTAATGACCTGAAGAAAAAGTTTGAGGAAAGGCTTGCAGAGTTCGAGGAAGAGGCTACCGGATCCGCAAATGATAAGGATAAGGAGTGGGAGAGTAAGACTGAGCAGCTGAAAAGCCTTCACGAAGAACAGGTTAATGCCCTTGCAGCTAAGCTTGATGCATCACAAGAGGAGATTGAGGAGCTGTTAGTGAATGTTGAGACAATTAAGGGGGAGGCGGATGAAGGGATTAAGGCAGCATTCGAGAAGGGTGAAGCCGAGTCTAACGCTCTGAAGAAGACTCTTGATACTCTAAGCAACGACCTCATGGTTTGTTCTCTTAGCATAAGTCTATGTGGTATTTTATGCTGACAAACCCGTAGGCCAAAGAAGAACAACTCACAAAATTCAAAGCCGATCTTGAAAAGAGCGTCGAGAGCCTGGCTGCAAAAGCCGCGGTATGGATCTCGGTTGTTTCTCTCCGTCTTCTGAGCAGGGTTGTTTACGATCATTACAGGAAATCGCCGAGCTCGAAGAGAAACATATCATTGCTATTAAATCTCTTAATACCGAGCATACAACTAAAATCACCGCCTTGGAAGAATCGCTTGTTGCTAGGAGCGAGGAAAAATATTCTACACTTGATGCCAAGTATGATGAACTAGTCAAGGAGCTACAGACAGTAACCGAGGAGCATGAGGTAGAGTTGGAGACGGCGGCTGCTGAGAACAAGGCGGAGATTGAAAAGCTTACAGAGGAGCTAAAGAAGGCGGAAGAGGAGACACTTGGACAGCTGCAGGAGAATCATGCGGCGGTTATCACACACCTTGAGGCGGAGATCGCTGCTGAGAAGGGGGCAAATTTGAAGCTTCAGGCTGCCCTCGATGAAACACCAGCTAAGGATGAGCTCGAGAAGCTGAAGGCTGAGCTCGCTCAGGAAAAGACGGAATCTGCAAGTGAACTTCAAAAACTTAAGGAAGCCCTCAATGCCCAGATAACGATCAAGACATCCCTACAAAACGAAGTTGAAGAATCGAAAGCTGCCAAACAAGGACTCCTCGATCAGCTCACCAATATCCAGACCGACATGGACAAATTCAAAGCTGATAAAATGACTCTGCAAGCTAACACCGACGTCTTGCAGTCCCAATTAGAGGCGATTGGCGAGAAGTCAAAGAGTGATGCTGAAGCATTTGAGAAGCAGATCATGTCACTTGAGCAGGTCTACGCTATGCAAAACCAAGATCTTGAGTCTGTTGTAAGTAATCTAAAGGAGAAGCTTGCTGCTGCTGAGGCAGGAAGTAAGGATATTGGTTCGAGCCTCCAAGAGCTTGAAAATGCAAAGAAGGAGAAGGAAGCGGCGTTTGCTGAGGCCGCGAAAGAGCTGGAAGGAAAGGAGGCGGTGATTGCGGCTATTGAGAAGGAGTTAGAAACCATTACGGCTGAGAAGGAGGCTGCTATTAAAGCTGTTGAGGCTGAAAGGGATTCTGCGATTGAAGCTGCTAAATTAGATTCTGTTGCTGCTCTTGGGGCCGTCGAGAAGAAGCTTGAGTCGACTAAAGCTGAACTAGAGACTGCTCTGGCAGATGTAGCTGAGGAGATGGCTTACCTCCAGACTATTGTTCAAGAGAAGGAGATTGCTCTTGAGACTGCTAACCAGGAGAAAGCAGAGCTTGAGATCGCTTTTGAGACCGCTACCAAGGAGAAGGCCGAGTTTGAGAGCAACCTCAAGTCTTTCATGGAAAAGCTTGCCAGCACCGAGGCACTCATTAAGGAAAAGGAAACTGCTTTAGAAGAAACCAGTAAGTCAGTTAATGAGAAGAATGCTGCTCTTACAAAGGCCACCAAGGAAGTCAAGGACAAGGAGGTTGCCCTTGAAAAGGCCGAAAAACTAGAATTATCATTGAAGGAGGAATTGGCCTTCGCCCAAGCTCGTGCAGAAGAGAAGGAGGCTGCCCTTGTCAATTTCACTAAGGAAGCAGCTGCAAAGCGAAAGGTTCTTGAAGCCGAACTCGCTGAGAAGGAAATTGCGTTGAAGGCGAAGGAAGAGGTGAGCACCGCCGGAGATGAACCCGAATTGATTGAAGACGAAGAGGACACCGAAAATGGTGTGGAAGAGTGCATGGAAGTTAAGCAAATATCTGTTACAGGAATTGTCAGCCACCCAACCCCCCGCTGATGTGAGTCTTTGTCGGGAACCTACTTGCAAAGATAAGAGTAAAACTAACTGTTACTAGATAACCGGACTCCGCGCACAACTCACGGAACTCGAAAACGAGAACGATAATTTGAGGAAAGAAACGAACAGGTGTGTATATCACTCGACACCCCATTTTTTGTGCCTTCTCTGCGACTAGTGTACCCCCTCCCCTCCCCCTCCCCCTCCCCTCCTCATGCATAAAAATGCGAAGCGGGGTATGTTTGGAATTTTTTTCTTACGGCGTCATGTTGTGCTGATCAAGTTCTCATGGTAAACGTTGGGGGTGGTTCTTACAGAGTTCTCAAGTCGATCGAAAACCTCCCGCACGAACGTCGACAGGCGACAGTCGCCCAGCAATTGGAGATCGCCGAGATAGCATAGATTAAAGTCAACCCGTAGTGAAGGGTACTTTTTGAGGAGAATGCAGAGGAACATGATTTAGGAGATGATATGGGTTTTCAGATATTTTTTCGTAATGCTTGTGCTCGGATTGATGGCTTCTTTTCTTCCTCTATATTTCTATTTCTAAGGAGAAAAACGCTGGTTTTCCCCCCTTTCTGACGATTTTCCTTGCTTTAACTCAACATCACCCTTCTATCTTTTATGTTTTTTTTTTCTATCAGGGAAACCTCAACTACTCTTTCTAGTACCTACTTTTCTTGGTGTAATTACGATTTCCTTTTTCGCTTTTCTTTCAGTCATTTAGTTGTGGAGTCAAAAAGTATCATGCAAGTGGGTTGTTTCTAGAAGGAAGAGAGACGAGGTCAAATAATGTTTAGAAGTTCTACTTACGCTTGGCGCATTTGTTATTGGGGGATTATTAATATTTTTGGGTGAAAAATTACCACAGCCCGGTTAGCTCAGTGGTAGAGCGTGTGGCTTTTACGGGGTTAAATCCGGAAAAGCATACCTCAATGTCGCGGGTTCGACCCCCGCATCGGGCTCTTCTCTCTTTTTGGACCCCTCTGAGTTAGGGGCTGTAACCAAACTAAAGAGACGCTTAGAGGAGTAACAAATAATGGGGATTTCTCTTGAGGACTGCGAGTAGCTGCTTACTGCAGGATGAAGATGCGCTTTTTGCTTGAGTAATGAAGACCTTGCTAAACAAACTGCCGGAAGGTCTAGATCCGTCTAAACAGTCACCTACCCCCAAGAATTAGAAATTGAAAAAGGTGTGCGATCGACAAAAAAAATTCCAGCGAAATAACTGGCACCCCCTCCCGCTTCCCCGGCAGTATTTCATTCCCGAGGATATTGATATAGTATATATACTACAGCTCAGTCGTCAAAAACTATCACTTAACCAAGTATGCACCACAGCTAAAAATTAGGTGCCAGTGTAGAAATAGCCGAAACCATTTATGTCTTTATTGTAGAACCGCAGAGGTAAATATGTAGGTTTAATTGCATGTATGATAGGACTGTACTGCTATGGTATACTCACCTTTCTGTACTCTATGACTACATGTACATGGGTAGACCTTGCATGTGGAGAAATTCCTAACCTTTACACTTAGAATTGTGTTTTCTTTTTAAAGCAACAAATAAACTATAAAGTACAGTTATACATCTAATTTAATGACTCTTGAAATGTTGCTCTTACTATTTAATCGTGTATTTATCATATTGAACACAAGGTGAGCGGCCGGCTATAAGAGTGAGTGTATCATAAATCCCCTACTGTACATTCAGCGGTAACCCATAGATAGTGGCATATCATTTGCTTGTAATGATCTACTTTGGCATAGCCTGTTTTTAGTGACTGCTAGTCCCTGCAATGGTCATTCAAAGTATCTTATATGCTATAGCTACAGTGCGAAAAGAGGGGATGGATTGGTACAGTATTTTTCCAAATCCAGTAGAAATCCAGCAGCAATAGTGTAGAATACAAGAGTATTACAGCATTCTTGTCCAAATTCCGGTTTAATATGGCATTTCCCTTACAATGCTGCAGCAATACAGTAGTGATTTCACCCCGTTTTTTCGTACTGTACATATATAGTAAATCACCACCCAATTTCATCTTAAGTGGACTCATTGGTATAGTTCCCCGAAAACCCTATTATCATATTAAACAGTTATCTACCTTTTAAGCAAAATCTTGATACAAAGAGAAGGTACGATTATATACTAATATCAACTTATCCAGAAGAAAGGGAAATTTAAATACATATGTACGAAATATGATATTTTACTATAACCAACTAGAGCGGAGGGAATTGAAACTCTCACCCCCCTCCATAGCTAGCTCTATGTCGTGTAGACTAATTTACATTGCAGGGTCATCTATCTTGTTTAAGTTTTCAAAAAAACCATCTTTGCATTTTACTTCCAGTCAATTACCAATTCTTGCCTGCTGAGGATACAACCTAAACACATGCTCTTTCTTATTAGTATGACTCGGGTTAGTGGTCGCGGGTGGGTCAAGCTGGGCCTAAGTAATTTATCCTCGATTCTCGGCGTTCTAGAAGTAATATAAATACCCCATCACTATCACCCTTTGGGGGGGGGGGGAGGGGTTGCGCCAGAAAGAAGGTCCTGTACGTATAGCTAGTGTATGTATGGTTGATATAAGAGTCAAAATATTTTATATAGAGATTTTATAAGATAATCAGACCACAATCCTACCATTAACGTCATTAGAACACCACCGACAAGTGCTAATGAGGAAACTAGTAGCTTTGCCCAAGATCTATAGTGTATTTCTTCCCATAAATTGCTAGATACCCCTGCAACAGAGCTTCACCTACTCCGCTTAATTAGGCCATGAAACTCTAGAATTCCCAAAGACTAGAGGACGAGCCAGGACTACGGATTTCATGTTCGGAGAATCTAAGCCATATTGTGAAGCATTTTGAAAATACCCTATGGCTATTGAAACCACTAGAAAATTATCTAAACCCGTAGAGGTAATGAAAACTCTTTAGAGTATTTACAGAGGTGAGACTGAGGTTATACCTTTTAGATATACAGTAACTATATATAGAGACCTGTTAAGGTTTTATATACGCTACAGGGTGGGGAGATTTGATGTACTTTCAGGCAATTATAATATTATTATTATTTTTCAAAAAAAAAAGCTTATATTAACAATTCACGGGCGTCTTGTACTCGAAAATCTAGAAAGTTTAGAGTTGAAGCATTAAAATTCGGTAGATATTTAGAGCACTTGCCGCCTAGGCTATTCTTTTTGGTATATTCTAGCTTGATAATTTTATTATTTCAAGTCTTGCAGCTAGATAGATTCACCATTTACCATCTTTCCCTGTATTTCTTATATGTATGTACTAGTAGTATATGTATCCTACTTCAGGGTAACTACCCATTAGTAACTCCATAACTCACCACCAATGCATCTCCATAATTTAGCAGAAGATATCCCAAGAAATTTGTTCTCGTATACTCTCGGCTCTAAAACTACATCTTCTTGATCTCCATCCTAGTAACCAGCTCATTAATCATATTTGCTACCCAAGTAGGTATTACTGTAAGTTTGCAACTGTCGAAAAATACATCTTTTTGCTCCCCAGTTAACACGACTTTTAGTTATGATTCATCGATTCTCCTGTCTTCAACCTCCTCATGAGCGCGTTTTATTTCGGTCCCTTCTCCCTCGATTCCGCTACTGAGAACCAGCAGTTTAAGTGATTCTCTACTCCGATGAATATAATCATAAGTTATCAGGAAGTTGGGGCAAGCTCTGTAAAATTATGATTCCTTCCACATTTGTTTCAACCCGGCTAAACTCCTTCAGTAACTTTAACTAGGAGCATTTTATTTCCTGTCAATATCGGTCTATTGGGGTATAGGTATCTGTATCTCCCTCGTTTTAATTGTGCTAAACTATTCAAGCGGACGAGTTTTTCTTGATACAAATGTCTTGAGTGGTTATCTGAACAGGGAAACCAATGTTATCCATATATATCTCAAATATCTCGATTAGGGGCTCAATAGGGCGTCTTTTATCTATAAGGTCTTGTATGTCACTTTCACTTTGTCTGACAGAGTCAGCTCAAAACCCCAAAACAGCACCAACCCTGCCACGCGGGAGGAAGAGGTGCGGAAGTAAGCATATGTATGACAAAGCTAATTTGTTTATGAGGCAACTGACCAGCTCAGTGTGCTTTATAGCCAACTTATTATAAAGGTTAGAGGGGCTGTGCTTGGTGTGCAAGCATTAACATCATGATGGATAATAGAGGGTAGTGTGTTAGCTGTGACGGCGGCGGAAAGGCTTAGAAGTGTATAAACATAAATATTAATGATTAAACTTTTGGTTTCTATAAGAATAGTATGTGTTTAAGCTATAAAGTAGTAAACGTCTCCGACGAGCACCTTTTTGTAGAGATTTTGACTCTGAGTAGGGAATGAAGGTTACATGTACATGTAGTTTTTCAGGTATCGGTTCCCATTACTGAAGAAGTTCATGTCGCATCACTCGATTTGTTTGCATGCGGGGCAATTCCCAGGCTCATAGTACTTTAAGGATTAGCCTTATCAAACTAATAGGCGGAAAGCAGATCTTGCTAGAAAATTTGTGTCGGTCACCTTGTAATTGGCTAAAGACTAGGGTTGATAGTACAAGCATTATGTATCCCTACTTGGATTACAATGAATAAAGGACAGAGATCGGCATCCCAGTGAATAAACTCAACCCAATGCTATGGTGGGTGATATTTATCACAATAGAATATGTAGGTAAAGGCCACAACATATATATAAAAGAATATTTGATCCAGAATCAAACTACTAGTGAATAAAAGAAAGCCAACGAACGCAAAATCATGCGACCTAGGAGCAAATAAAACACCAAGCTTGCTGTCGTGTGCCCAAAAGACTTCAGAACACCTAGAAACAATCGCGACTCGCTCGGCCGAGCTAAAGACAAATAACCAAACCGTTTCGGCCTTTCCGTCCCAAGAAACAAAAATTTAAATCAAATTCAAACCCTCACGCGAAGCACAAAGGCAAATACCCAATCCAAGCCAAGCCAAGTCAAGCAGTCCACATAAAAACACCCCATAGCAGGCAGCAAAGCAAAAGAAGTATGATCAAATCCAGAAAAAAAAACCCCATCACAAAAATAGACTCAAGAGGCATAAATGAGCGTTATGTGAAAATAAAAAAAACACAAATAAACGCCATGTATGATACACGGACGTCCTCAGCCCCTAGCTTAAGCCCACAGAAACTATCCACTCCAGTCCTGTGCTCATACATTCTCATTTCTCCTAAACTAGGCGGAATCATTCATTCATTCATTCACTCAACAAAAACTCCAAACAAATGAAAAACATACATTTAAAGAAAGAAGAGGAGGGACCTAGCGCTGCCGTTTCAGCGACAAAATGATTCCTCTATTAATCCTTCCAATTCCAAATTTCTGCATCTTCCACGAAGAATAAAATAAAAATAAAAACCCACCATCAAAACAACAAAAGCACCTACCCACTCTGACCTAAACTCAATGAAAGTCTATCGATCGAACTCCGACTTTCGTCAGAACATCCCGGACATCACTTTCTGCCACTACGACTCCAGTCTCTGAGCATTTCGCTTTGTTTCTAAGTTCCATACATAGGCCGTCCATATCCAGCTCACCACTAACGAATTTCGGGTGAGAGCTGATACGATCCCTACCATCATCGTCCCTTTGAGTAAGTCTTAGCTACCAACGACGCTTTTGGGCAGATACTAAAGGGAAATGAAAAGAGAGACATACCATATCTTATTACAACTCAACATCTTTTTCGGATCGTCAGCAGGCACGACCTCATCCTCATCATCTTCGTTTTCTGCCCGGTCGGCCTCCGCTACCAGGTCCTTCTTTCCTACACCCGGCAGAGCGAAAGGCGACTCAATATCCGCGAAGCTGGCAGTCATTGGGAATGCATCTTCGAAAAAGCTCATGTTGATTCCCGCATTGATCTCATTGATAGGATCTCGGTAGTCGTTGAATAATACTGGGTCGAAATTACCGCCGTTTTGTTGTGTTAACCAATCTAGTGAGTTTGGTGTGGGGGCGTTGGAATTGTTGAGCTGGACAGCCTTCGGGATAGGGTTGTTGGGATTTCCGCATGCCATGCCTAATTTCTCGCAGAACGTAGTTTCAGTCTCGCCGTCTAACGGGCCGCTCTTGCAGATGTACCGATCCCCGTTTGGAGCGATTGATATCGTACCGTCCTCGCCTATATTACTTTGCTGATCATTGGATCCATTCAAATTCATTGGCTCAGGGCTAGTGCCACATGATGAACCAGGGCCGTGCTGTGATACTGATGATGCAGAAGGTGATGAAGTGAAATCTCTGCCGCCATTCAGACGAGGTGTATTTTGTACACTGCCCGAGCCGTTATTATCATTACTTAGGCCGTAATCTATTTGCATTAGCTAGGCGAACAAATAGACTAGGTAGGTCCCATACTCTTGGGGATACTAATTTCTAGGGGTTAAGTGGCAACTCACTTGAGAATATATCATCGCTAATACTGCTTGTTTTCTTCGGGGTTGGTGATTTCTTCTTATCTTCACTTGTAGGAGAAACACTACCACCAGGTCCAGCATTTAGTCTTTCCAACAAAGTACCAGGTCCAACCTTCACGCCATCCCCACTATTTTGTCGACCAAAAAGGGCACCACCACCAAACATAGGGAACTCAAACTGGAAGCCACCCGTACTAGCACTCTTACCAAACAAACCTGAGGCCCCCACAACGGCAGGTGCCTTTTGTGCCTGGTGTAATCGTCGCCGATAATCTTTCAGTTCTACTTGTAGCCTGTCGACCTGAGCTCGAAGAAGACTGTTTTCGTGGTTTGCAGACTCTGATGCTTTCTCTAGATCTGATACCTTCTGCTCGAGGTCTTTTAGATGCTTCTCCTTACGCTCACGAAAAGCTCTTTGGGCGGCTCGGTTCTGAGCCTTACGTTTCGATGTTGGTTCTGATGTAAGTGGCTTGCGTCCGGGCTTTTTGGCAGTTGTTCCATCTGATTCTGGGAATAAACTCGACGGTTAGTTGAGTTGTTTAACATCCATCCCATGTTTAAAATTTGTATGAGCCTCTTAAAATCACAATCCATCTTTGAGTACAAGTATTCTTTAACAGATGGTTTCTTAGTAAAAGAGGAGGTTGAGACACCACTAATAAAGAAAAGTAGAAGTAATGCAATTTCAATGATGGTAAGGTTTGGATAGAACAAGGAACATCTGGGTAAATAGGTATATATTTTTAAGAAGTGAAATTTGTATAGTATAAGAGATGAGTTGTGGAAAAGAGCAGGAAGGGATAAACCCACCTCTCCTCTTTGGCTCTGTATCATGTGGATCAGAACTCGGACTTCCATCCTCATTAGCTGGTGGACTTTTTCTTTTCTCATTGTCCTGTGACATGGAGCCTGGGGTATCTGCATAGGCGGTTCCGCTCATACTGTTATCGCCGCCATTAAGACCAGAATCAAAATCGTAATCCCAAGCCCCATCGGCTTCAAAATCTTTATCCCAATCAGCGTAATCCAGATCCCCACCCATTAGTGGGGTGTCGTCTGGAAAGCTACCACCAAGGACAGCCGTTGGTGGTGGAGTGCTGTTTCCGTATTGTGAACCCATCGAGTCTGGACTACTATGTTGTGAATTTTGTTTCATTGACTGAGTAACTTGGTTAACAGAAGGACTTGTAAATAAGCGTGAGTCAGAGTTCGATTGAAGAGCGCGAAGCAAAAGATCCTGTTGATCAGGATCAAGGTAGAGGCCGTCTGATGATGTTGTGGTCATATCCTCTCACCGTCAATCAGTTTATGATGATGATGTAGTGCTTGTTGCGTAGAAATTTGTATGATTATTTGCAAGACTATGTATGTATGTATAGCTGATCAATTCTCAGCAAAGCCAGGGTCGAAATTAATCGAATATACGGCGGAGGCCGGGTTGTAGTCTGGCAAGCACAGCAACCGGTGAGAAGGCGCAAGTGCAGAAACTAGTGTGTGTTAAAGGTAGAGAAATAGTCGAGTTTTTTTCTTTCCTTTTCCTTCTGTGCTTCCCAAAAAGCCCTTGGGTCCTGACTAGCTTACGCTGTAGCAGAGGGGGCTTAAATCGTAAATAGAAATTGGGTTGGGTAGTAGCAAGTGGCTGAGGCGAGGTTATGGGGCGGGTGAATGGATAACTCAAGATTCAGATGTGATAGAATAAAGGCCTTTGTATCCAAGAAGAAGAAGAGAACAGATGTGGAGTGCAAGAGGGAGAGGAAGGTGATGGGTATTGATGGGAGGGATGGGCGGCTAGTGAGTGTGTGAGTGTGTGAGGGAGGAAAGATTTGGAGGGAGAGGGGAAATTGTCTCTGAAACGGGGGGGATGGGGCGATCTGGACTCGGAGTGGTCACTGTCAGTGAGATGCGACAGTGGAAAAGGCCTGGAAGAGGTCTGTAAGGGCACTGAGGTGAGTTTATTGTACTGTATTGTACTGTAGGGCGCCTGGTGGAGGATGGCGACAGCGGCGGCGGCGGATGTGGACGGAACCTGATGGGGCCGTATGCAGATGTGGGCTGCTGCTGCTACTACCAATATAATGAGATACACTACAAAGTGTAGCTAAATAATAAACCTGCGCTCGCTATACGGAAAATCAATAAGTAGGAACGCACCAGGGAAAGAACGATGGTAGTGGTGGGGATGAATACATGTACCAATTGCGCCGATATTTTAGGTGTGTGTATGTGTGTGAGGGTAAATACGGTGTAGTATGTACGGCATGTACCTAAGAGCTAGGCACCGGAACCTCGTAATTCTCCACCGAAACGCACTATACAATCAGGAGCGCCTGAAATGCCAAAGCCCCGCAAGAATGGAGAGAGAGAGAGTAATTATCGGGCACCATATCTCCGCCCTTCTGTTCACTTCTTTGTCTATGCTCGTACTCTCCGGGGGCTTACAAATTCCCCTGCCAGGGGTGTGGTGGGGTAGGTACGTATTTACAGGGATAGGTCGGCCAACGTTGCTCCCTTGATGGACCAATACTATGTATTCTGACACACTTTCCTCTCTTCATAAGCCAGAAAATCCTCTGCAATGGGTCTCACGATCCTATTCTCTAGATCTATGCATAAATATATAAAACAGTCATCTCCCAGAAGATCTGTCCCGGTCATTCTCGTGAAGAATCATGCCTACCTACCCCATGTACGTTCAAGTCCTGCATATCTGATAGTATTATCTTTTTTGTTGTCGATTTTGTCGGAACTTCCCACCCAGTTTTGGTTCTTTTCTTTTCTCATGCTTACAGGCCTAGGCGCATTAGCCAGTGTTCGTGCTGGAACAGTATTTTGTGTCGGGCTATGCCCAAACAACCTCAGGAGCACCTTCAGTTGTTTCGACCCCGGTTTCCTCTTGCATTAGTCTTGCATAAAGCTTTAGAGGAAACGACAACTTGACAACCAGATTGAAAAACAAGAGGGGCGTTTAAGGACAAAAGCGATTGGGATGTATGTACCCGCATGAGCAGATAACCTATCTCGCCAGTGTACGCGTCTAGTCCTAAGCTCGGCCTATTCCCCGTTCCAATCCTCTATCCCGAGTCTCTGAGCCTGGGCTTCCCCAGCTATAAGCGGCCAGTTCTCGCGCCGACCTACTGTTTGCTGAGTAGCGGATCGAGAAATATTTAGGTTTGCCAAGTTGTCTGGGATTGTCAGTTTCGAGTTCCTAGGGTAATTCAATTAATATGAGAAAAGGTGATTCCCTATCCTAGGAAACGCTCATCCAAGCCGTTTTAATATATATTTCCGATAGGAGGGATGCTTCTCTAGATTTGACCAATATTTGCCAGCAACTGAATGTTATTCTCACCGTTACTTGTTACTCTTGCAGATGTCTACTGGCAGCCAGCTACAACTAGAGCAATACCTCTACTCCCGAATCTGAATCAACCCCCCAATTCCAATTAAGCTGTCAAGGAGAGGCGTGAGACACGACTAAGACTATAGGGCTATTAAAAGAATAGAGCGGAAGGACCTGCAGTACATAGTATGTAATTTCCACAAATAAGTCGGTGAGTTTCGCTTGCTAATACTACACAGGTACAGAAGTAAACCAAACCTCTTGCTTTACGGACAAGCAGGTCATCTAAAAAGCTTTCTAAAATGGGCTCTTAGTACATGCGATAGAGTAACTCGCTTAGTCTCAAAACATATTGAGCAAATCCTCCGCAGTACTACAAAAGCCATCCCACCTACTCGAACCTCCTTAGATAGTACTTTATACTATGCTAGTATCATACGGCTCGATCGGCCACTATATTCTTCTTTTTTCCCTTTTTCTCCTTCTAATACTACTTCTCTTCCAGCACACACAAAAGATGCTAGGGATAGGACTCAAAGCCCCGGCTACAAGAATTTATCGGCTATTGCTCATACTGTGCCATTGTATGATGGCAAATACGAAGTATGAAGTACAATTGGTGCGTAGTGGGGTAAGAAAGATGTACACGCTTATTGGTCGGAGATCGGATGAAGGATAAAGAGAAAGAAAAGAACAGCAAATACATACATGAACCCCCTCAGCTACACAGGTCACAGTGAGAAGACCATACCGAAACTACTCAATGCCATTTTTATGCAAGGATAGAGTTAAGACTATTCTACCTGAGCAAGATAGTAACTCACGAGGGGATACACAACTAGGAATACAATGGCGGAAATGGGGGTGTTTTCACTACCGAGTTGACCAAAAAGTTCTGTACCACAGCCGACTTAATCTAGCACCCTCCAGAATACCGCATCAATGCCATACCAAAACACCCAGCCTTCCCGTACTATATCTGCTTAGTACTAAGAAGATCTAATCTATGGGGTATTCAACTTGAGTTTAACTACATATGATAGCTATAGGCAAAAAAATCTAGCAGGTCTTAATGAATAGCTATCATTGTGTAATATGCAACTACTGCTAACGAATACTACTGGCAGGACATACATATTACTTCTAGAGTACTCGTCTCATAGGGCCCATCAGGGGAGATTTTACAGTAGCTCGCTTGTTAGTCACCTGTTGAAGGGAAGCTACTTTTTTCAGCATTTTTAATTCTCTAAGACTTTTCTAGTAAACTGAGTGCATCTACTCTAGAAAATCCCCCTAGATAAAATACCGCTGTAATCACTACTGGGTAGTTATTTCAGCATTTTGACCGGAATAAATGATGCCGATAGTCTCCTGCACCGGCACGAGCAACCTTAACTCCGTCATTACAACCGGTATGGAGAAGCGCAGTGAATATTCAGCCTTATTTCCCTGTTACAACCGGTATTAAGGATTCCAGCAAAGATGCCCTTTTAACGCTCATTCTTCAGTGGTCTTCTACCTGGATAGAGAATAAATAACTTTAATTAGGTGTATGATGATTACGAAAGTATCTATACCTAATACGCCTACGAACTTAAGGCTGTCGCATGAGAAAGCTACTCCTAAAACAAATCTATGGAAAACCAACGTTTATGGGAATGCCCGGATACGAGCTTCTCCTCGGAGTTTCTATACCCAAGGCAACCCAAATGATTAGTCTACGCTAGTTTTCGAGAGTGGAGCAGGTAAAAGCTTACCTTGACTATGACTTGGAATTTCTGTAGGTGCCGTTAAGGTTGACTGGATGAGTTGATCTTCTTCCAGGTTGGTGGTGCGATCAGTCGCAGCTGTAGCCCAGCAAATCAAAACATTCCCCGCATTTAGCGCCTGTACCAGCGCAATCAGATCCAAATATGAACCAGACTCTATTTACACAACAGATCTCCAGTAGTTTATCCACTGTCTTATAGGGCAGATTAACAGTATATGTATGATTGGTTTGTTTCTTACCCATAATGATGACCACATGTACATGTAATTATGACAGCACATCGATGTAACCAACTCGCCCCGCTAAGCCCTAGGTTTTGCATTTCCGTAGGGCAAACTTCTAGGGAATATAGAATACTAGCTAATGCCCTACCGATAGCTTTCAGCTCGAATATAGGGCGTAGGGTTATTTACGGTGCCTGCGCAGGTATCGTTTAATCTATAGTAGCTCTAATTTTTGAAGTTTTATGGCAACGATTGCATATTTGTGATATCGATGAGAGGAAGATTTAGGGAATTCTACTAGGAAGTGAGAATGTACACTACATGTGTATTGGAAAATTAAGCCTGCTCTGAATAATTCCCCATATTATTCAATACCAGGCCTAGGGCGAAAACAATACGCAGAGACAACAGGTAAATTTCTCCGCGATATTTAGCAACTAGTTATCCAAGTATAGTCCATTATCACCAACCCCCTAATGAAATTTATTTAGAAGCCTAAGATATAATTGATTTTTTAATAAAAGGGTCTTAATATAATATCAATTAGAGGATACTTCGGACACCATAGTGCTGGCTATGCATATATGAGCTACAGTAATTAATACCTAGGGGATATATTTTAGTGCAAAAGATCGGTGTAGGGACTGTAGATATAGATATAAAGATATCATTCGTACAGGCCTTCAATTATTTTCGCTATGGAAGCGTATGGGGTAAACACCTGCTAGTAGTAAATCCAGGTGTAAATAGGAGTGCTAGATGTCAGCACCATACTCACGATTTTCAATCTAATTAGCATATCCCAAGTCTTTAAGTAGAAATTTGACTAAGCCGCTCAAAGCCCGCGGAAATGTCACTTTAACAGTGAGATTGTCTATGTACCAGCCTTGTAGGTTGATCTTGACCTAGTAGAGTTCTATAATATAGTAGTTTTATACCTAAATTTACGGTTAGATTCGGGTTTTGACCGATTCACACATTTATGGAAACGATTACATATATACGCCGGCGAAACCCCAGAAGCCTAGTAATCAATAGCTGATAATTTCTGCTGATATGTAGTTACATGTAATCATGTCGACAGAAGCAAATGGTCTGAGTCATATAGCCTACAGTCCCTTAAATATCCAGAAACAGCTCCTTCCTGTCAAAACTGACACCAAAAAATAATCCAATATCGGTTGAAACTACCTTAATAGGTCTTTGGGGGGAGGGGGGGGGTCAGTTGCATGTATTTATTGATCGTGTTGATTGGCATAGGTAAGTTACATGTACATCTATAGCATCAACATGATACAGCCTAAGACAGGAGTTACCCTCCTAGAGCCAAGAACACGACACTTGGCGGAGCCTTTTCGGTCCGGTTATCATCACCATCATCACCAGTTTAAACTCCACCACAATTTTACAAGCCTCATCTACATCCTTCCATTGCTCGATCCTGGGCCCTTCTTCTTCCGTTACTTCTACCAATCCGAGCTCGAAAAAGTCAAAGAGGCTTAATCTATCTATAATCGGTACAACCACAGACCTAGAAACCCCCACGCTATAATCATGTCAAACGCTTTAGAACTTAAAGAATACAAACTCCAAGTTAGCCTACTACTCTCTACCCTCCCCTTTCCCCCCTCCAATCTAGTAAAATCATTTCTCTAATCCTTAACACCTAGCTCGAATCTGTTCAAGCTGCCCTGAAAGCCGATCCTGACAATGCGGAGCTTTCTGATCTCGTCGGAGAATTGGAGGGGATGGTAAATGCCCTCGCCGAACAGCTCGCCGAAGAGCAAGCCCCCGTACCTCCTGCTTACCCAGCTTCACCCTACGGTAGCAACAATAATAATAGACGGGAAACGCCTGCAACTCCTATTGAAGGAACTGTGGGCTCGGGAAGTAGTATCTATGCAGTTGGTGATAACGTTCTGGCGCGATGGACGAGCGGTGATAACCAGCTTTATCCAGCCAGGATTACGTCCGTAATGGGATCAAAACAGAATCCCGTCTACATCGTCAAATTTACGCAGTACAACGCCACGGAGACACTTCATCCCCAACACATCAAGCCAGCCAACAACGCGAATAAGAAACGTAAACTCGAGAATGAACCCCCCAATAACGCGTCAGCAACACCTACCTCGACATCAAATGGCGCCATCATCTCACAACCAGCAACGATAAACACCGAACTTGCGGAGGCGAATAAGAGGAAATCGACCGAGACACTTGACGGCCCAGCCAAGCCCGCGAAAGTTGGAAGGAAGATTGCACAGAATAAAGTTTTAGAGGATGGTAAAAAAAAGTGGCAAAATTTTGCTCAAAAGGGGGTAAAGGGGAAGGTAGGGAGGGTGAAAAAAATTGGTGAAGGCAGCATGTTCAGAACCCCCGATGGAGTACATGGACGAGGTACATATACGATTTTGATTGAATTTTTTATCACAAATATCCATTTCTGGGGATCACTGGCTAATGCTTATTATATAGTCGGTTTTACGGGTTCTGGCCAACCTATGCGAAAGGACGCGACAAGAGGCAAACATATTTACCAGCAAGGAGAGGAAGAAGAATAAATGCGCGAGGGTTCGGGGAGTATAATTCACAAAGCTGCAGATCTCTCTGAATACCTATACTCGAGCTGACGCCCCCTGTTCAATCGCAATTCATCTAATTCATAACACTACTGTCGACACCCAACTCAACAATATCATACCCTGATGGTAACCAGTTTGTATAGTTCTTCAAAGACCTTTCTTTTATTCTTTGCCCTCTGTATTCCTTGTTTGTGTTTTTTTATGCATTTTTTCATTATAGCTGAATTGTTGCTAAGACGGGTTTCGGGGACTATCAGTTTTTTGTTTCATATGGAATAATGGTGGGGGTTTTACGAGGAAAAAAATGAAATTTTTACACCCATGGAATGATTTAAAACTTATAATAACTTCCCCTCCCTTCTCCCTTATTTTTTACCTTTTGAAAATTCTGAATAACTGCTAAGCTTTGAGTGGGAGTGGCGAGTGATAAGAGGAATAAAAGAGAAGAAAATCGAGAACCCGGTCAACGGATCGACATATGTCCTCGAGCAGTCTATCTGAATGGTGGGTTGGCTTTCTTCCCTAGTGATATTCGTCGTTTACTAGCCATTTATCAAAATCTAGTATCGAGCGATTGATTTATGACTGGCTGGCCCAATTGGGTGATAGCAGAATAATCTAATCTTATCATACCGCTTTGCCTTCAATCTAATCGGATGCATCTATGCGGGCTGGTACTATCCACCTCTCTTCTATAGCCTCAATATAGCCGGGCTTTAGTTAGTTTTTATTTACTTAAATTTAAGGTTCCTGGCAAAATAGGAAACAATATCATATTAGGTATCAATCAGATTAATTAGTATGAATTGTTATTCCAGAGCAAACTATTTCGAGGATGTGCAGTCTAGTTTTTTGAGGATAATATATTTCTTTCGTACCTGGTTATTTCTTATATAACTTATCCTAGATGTGGCCGAGGCAATATATAGCAGCAAGTACATAGAAGAAACATAGTAGGGTGCCTATAGGGCATGAAACAAGTAGCTTCATAAAATTTTAGGTTAGGGGCGCAAGAAAAGGTTAGATAATGGAACACAGGTAGATGTGGGAAATTGTCCACGATGGGGTACTAAAAGGGTTCAATCTGGAAGTTTCAGAAACTCAGAGGGTTCACTTTATGTGTTTCGCGTATGGAGTACCGCACAATACATATGTATCCGTGTAATTCAGAAAGAAAGAAAAATAGCGGTTAGAGTAAACCTGATATCCTTATATAACTCAAAGAACCAAATTCCGGTTTTAATCTAGTAAATGACTTTAAGTAATATTACTTTTACTAGTGAAGTCCATATAAATATCACTTAGACCTAGAATCTCGGCTACATTAAACTACAACTCCCCACCTCCGAATTCAAGGAATTTATCCATATACGAGTGATGAACTATGAATATAACTACCTTCATTATTATAGAAAGTAGTAGACAGTAATTATTTTACTATTCTTCAGCCGGCTCTTCCCAGTCTTGGTCAACATCTTTTATCTGTGGTTCTTGTACTTCAGACCATCCAAGACAATCGTCGATATAACTCAATGTAGCCTGGACGCTGTCTTCATTCTGACTTTCCAGCTGCAGGAATTGGACCATTGAAAAATCGTCAATCAAGCTCACCACACCTAACACCGTTAGTAATATGCTGAAGGAAAAAGTAAAAGGGGATATCAACGTACATTCATTCAACCGGTGGAACTTTGGATTTGTCTCCGCATGGATATCCGTCGCCAGGATTGCTGGATCCGGGTCTAAGAACCTCTTTAGCTCCCTCTTGCTAACCTGGTTCCTAACCAGATCCATCTTAGAGAGAATATTAATGTGTGGAATCTCTAGCATAATCATGGCACTCATAGCACTGAGTGTTCCTGCGAAGAATTTTGATTTATCGATGACAAATGTGGACTCGAGAAGATATGCTGCACAGAGGTTGAAAGACATGTGGCCCGTCAAGTGCTTTGCTAGGTTTGGTAGGATAGGGACGTGCGTATAGAGTTCTATTTGACCTGGACAATCGAATATTGTAAGACTATCTTCGCCGGTTTCACCAAGTTCGGATTCTAGCCAGTCAAGGTTGTCCATGAGGAATCTAGAATGGTTAGTGCGTGAAAAAGTGAGACTCAAAAAGGGGGGTATAACGGTATATATAAGTTTAGAGGAGAAGTAGGAGGGCATACTCGAAGCAGGCCATTAAGCCGCCATTGGGGCCGAGCCCCATCTCGTCCATTACATCCTCGAGGGATATAAGGTCCTTGATGTCGACATCTGGTTCATATTCAAACTCGTCTGCTGCGGGGTCTAAGTTGACGTAGATACCTAGAGATGTATAATTAGGTACTGGAGTGGTATACATTAAGTGGAGGCTTTTAGGAATAAAACATGGCATACATACATGACCGTTTGATGTTTTTGATGTGTGCGATAAGTGCGGCACAGAATGTAGACTGCCGATAATCTCAGTTCGATGAAAGAAAAAACATATAGAATTCGAGAATTATATACCTTTCCGCAACCTGCAGGGCCGATAACTAGGACACCGAATCGACTCATGACTTTAGAAATAACTGTGGTTTGTGAATTGTTGTAGAAGTTACTGAAGTATTATCATATTGTCCGGATTCAGCTCTGGGTGTTGCGGCTCAAAATATTCCGGCCCTATTTGAAACCATGACGGCGGCGATTACAGCTCAGTCAACCTCAACGGGATTTTAACTACAACTCTACAAATAATCCAAGTATGGCACCTTCAGCAACAAATTTGATCTCCCCTGCAGAACTCTCATATCTACAGTCTTCACTAGCTCTTGTTCCACCTATCCGCCCTGATGCGCGCTCACCGACGCAATTTCGGCCGCTCGTGGCAGAAATCGATATCCTCCCATCCACTAACGGCTCAGCGAGAGTGGTCTGGGGTGATGGAGGGGAATGTATAGTCGGTGTCAAAGCCGAAGTTGAACCCACAGAACTAACGGTAGATGGGAAAAGGAGAAATTGGGTTGAAATTGGGGTAGAAGTACAGGGACAAAGGGACGATGACCCATTGGGAGTGTTTTTGGGCATGACAGTTACAGAGAGTCTTCTCACACCGTCTTCTACGCTCACAGAGAGATTGGTTATTACTAGTAAATTTCATTGGAAGATGTACATTGATGTTTGTTTCCAAGTTTTTGCTTTCTTGGTTTCTTTTACCCATATTGGATATCTATTAATTCAAATTCATGTAATAGATCTTATTAATAACCCCACCACTTTCACACCCTGGGACGCTGCTATCCCTTTCAACCAACCTCGCTCTCCGTTCAGCAAGACTCCCTCGACTGACTTCAGAGGCAGATGAAGACCCAGTCTTTGACGATGATTGGGATGCCTCAGCCCCCTTGTACCAAGCCTCTAGCCAGCTTCCACCGATCACTTTGCTAGTATTGAGTGTAGGCGAAAATATCTTCTTTGACCCAACTCGAGAAGAGCTCGCCGTGGGCGATTGTGTCCTTGCTGTCTCCCTAGCAACGAACTCAATAAAAGATACCCCAAAAGTTATTGGCGTACGGACGTTGGAGTCTGGAAGTGGAGGGATAATAACAGCTCCTGGAGCAAAGGATATTGGCGGAGGAGGAGGGGGGGGGATGGCAATTGAAGCTACAAGCATGGGGGGTGTTAAGAGGACAGTTGTCAAGAAGATTATCAAGGAGAGCCTAGGCGTTGGAAAGGAGGTCTTTGAAAGTCTGCAAAGCGTAGTGGATGCAAATCATTAGAGAATCTACTCCATCAACAATATCAAGAATAATCAAGAGGTCCGGAGATTTGTTACTCATAAGCATCGAGTGCATGATTTAAATATCGATACATACCGGATCTAGCTGCCGGGCCTCCAAACTATCGGGGGTTTTCAAATTGGGACAATTTGAGACTTTGACGTTTCCTTCCCGAGGCTTGACTGGGTAGTAACCGATGACTGCCAGAGGCAAAAATGGGTGGGAGGATACGAAAGGTCAAAGAGGTGGTGTTCTTTGACTATTCGGTCCAGCTTCCAGAATATAGGAATAAGCCTTGCTACCTTTTCACGGACTGCCCCAGATTGCCAGATTTTTAAATAATGAATATGAAACTAACCCAACTCGTACACGTTCGTTCATTTCATGGGCCGGGGATAATCCAATGGTGTTTATGTTTGCCTGCTCTGTTTCCATGGTTTCCCCTATCATAACCAACTTACACCAAACAACATGCATGTACCGACGTTGAGATCTCTGAGCCCACGAATGCTTCTCTAACGTAGCACCCGAAAATTACCTAAAGGTCTAAAAACGTGCTTGTACATAAATGTCCACATCCTTGGATGATGTCCTCTAACGCTTGGTCGAGGTAACACGGCAGATACCACCCAAACCAATACAAGCGGGGGGCCAATAAAAATACACGCGGGCCACAGGGGGGGCTGCCATTTGAGGGAACCTTGGCCAATCTCCAGGAAACTCTACACATAATTGGACCTGTCTAGGATTGATGGACAGAGGGGGAAGTCTTGGTATCGTAATTTCATAAACCTGTGTGAGACTTTTGGTGGACATGATCCTTGCCTGTCGGCCAGTGCGCTGAAGCAGTCCTCTCTTTGGTCCCTTAGCTGCCCGCGTATTTATCCTCTCTGCTCCCCCCCCAAGATTTCGCCCACTTCACCTCCGATCTTCTTAAATCCAGAGCTTTCCTTTCCTCCCCCAGATCCTTTCTATCCTATTCATTTTTATTAACAAACGAGTCACCTCTTTCAACTTATTCATATCTTTCCCATCTTTGCTACTTTAGCTCTTAATCAAACCACATTTACTCAAGATGCCTGGTGTTGTAAGTGTTTCCTCCATCCCTCCTCTTGTCATGTGTAATCCTCTAACACATTCTTCTAAATAGCCCCCTAATGCTCTTGAAGCCTTGAAAAAACTGGGCCGTTCCGTATTCGGCCGCAAGAAGAAGAGCAAGAAGTCTGTAGAAGAAGAGGCTACATCCGGTGGTGAGTCTTCAGCCGAAGGCGCACCTCCAGCTGCCGTTGCTCCAGCTGCCGAGGCTACCCCTCCTCCAGCACCAGCTCCAGCCATCGAGGACACTCCAGCAGCACCAGCTACCGAAGTTACAGCTACTCCTCCACATGACACAACACGAAAACCTCCTGTTCTAGCTGCACCAATAGAGTCCACAGCTCCTGCGCCTGCACCTGGTGTCGATGGTAAGATGCTGCTTTGTTGCATCCGGTCTAAGAATCCCCTCCCCTTTTCTTATCTCATTTCTTGAAAGAAAGAGAATGCAGAAGAGAGTGGTACTTGGGGAACAATTATTGCAGAGTACTAACTTGAAAATCTATAATAGCCCCAAAGAAAGAAGAAAGCGCACCCCCACCACAACCGCAACCACCAGCTCCTGAGGCCCATAAGGCCGAGCCTGCACCTGCTGCGACAGATGTGAAGCCAGAGGAGACTGCTGCACCTGCCCCTACAGTGAATAACTAAGCTTCTCGCTTGTGATCTGGATCTACCATTAGCTTCTTTTTTTTTCCTTTTTCCACTTCAAATTTGCTTTAGCGGCGGTTTTTAAGTAATATCTCCTACGAGTTTTTCATAATGCATAATTTTCCCTCTTATTTTGATTTCTTAGGTTAATGGGGACTTTCGGTTTGTTTCTTTTGCGAACAGTGTGATTTGAGCTTGTCCCTTAACTGAGTCAGCATTCATATATCATGTTTTCGGTTTTTGTTTTATCCTTTGGGACGCGGTTCGGGGAGAAGGAGTCTTCTGTATGTAATTAGGATGGGATGGCGGGCTCGCATAACAAAATCAATGACATAGATGGATAAAACCTTGACACAGAACTTGGCTTCTATCATATCAATATGAGCCTATTTATAAACCTGCATATCATCTGATGGGCTACAACACGCCATAGCCACAGCTGCATGCGATATTCTTGTACCCAGAAGCAATGAAACTATGATTTAAAAAATAAAAAAAATCTGATGGGCTACATAAATCACAATCTTCTAATCTACTATATGCACATCATATGTATGCACTAGAACAGATTTGTAGCCCCTTAAATAGATCATAGTTGATATATTGGGTTCGTTGCACGCCGTTTTTTACTAACCCTAAAAGACGGCTGAGGCTTTTATTATAGCCATTCTCTTTTCAGTATATTTTTCTTACTAGCCTCAGCTAGCTAGGAATTTTAGTGTAATTCTCACGCTTTATAGATAAGTAGTTGTAATATCTTTGGTCTTCGACTTAAAACTATATCTAGGGTATCTGGTATAAATGCTACTAGTTCGCCCTTACCTAGGACAAAAACCTCTATAGGTCAGGGGTTAAATATACCCTTTCTCTAGCTATTTTTCAATATCAATGTATGTTTAGGTCATAGCAGAGTGTCTAGTGACTCTATAATTCACACCGTATTAATAAAGGCATGAGGTATCAGATAGGCATAGCTGATTAATGTATATTTAGCTGCTGGTACTCTAAACTAGGAGCAGATATCTACGAGAACCTCATCCTAGATGGCAGGGTCTAAGCTGAATAATATTAAGAACACATGGCGGTTGCTCAGCTCGGGAAAGAGACTAATAAAGAGGCGAGGTAACATGTATTACTGATTAACTCTATTATCATAATATTCGAGCAAAATGAATAATTGCTATCCATGTTGTAATTAGACCCTAAGCCCAAATATAAAAACAGAAAAGCTATTATGAAGTGGGTATTGCAATGGTAATAGCCTTCAGTATACTCCACTTTTAAAGAAAAACCTAACCTAAAACCCACGCTTGTATACAATGACTAGATCAACAACATTTTATCACAAACTACTGGGTTCATCCCTCATTTCCCTGTGTTCATTCTCATGTTTTTCAGTCGTGCCTCTTGACTTTGCGAAGCTTAGAATACCCAATCGCATAAAAACCAGACGAAAACGAACAAACGCCACAGAAATAAACCCATCTTCGTTAGAAGTCCGTAAAAAAATGTTGAAAAAGAAAAATAAGTAGTACAACAGTTAGTAACTCACTTGCACCTAAGAATGAGCGGGCACCCTTGGCTCTGTTATAACTTTTTACTCTTCCTCAGAGCTAGAGTCGTATTCTGCTGGGATCAAGCTTCGATGACTTCTGCTTCGGAGGTCATCCTGTAGACTACCAGAATCGTCATCTGAGAGGTAGCCATCCCCTCCAAAGAAACTTAAGGCAACTGGTAAAAATATTAATGCGTGAGTTGCTCCAACCACAACGAGCGCGAGCCACATGCGGAAGTAGTAGATTTCAAAAATCTTCGAGCGTGTGAAAGCAAGGACACAGACACCAATGAGTTTTGTGACAGTAATGCCAGAGAAGACCTATAAAAAAATCAATCACCTATGCTACTAATAAAATCAAAAGGGAAGGGAAACTTACAGAACCGCCAACATTGACTAAAGCACCGAATGCTCTTGCGTCCTTACCCCTAAACTTCACCTTTACCCTATCTACTACACTTCTACTCGGGAACATGAACGCCCTTGCGACATGAGAACAAAACTCAACACCGATCCCAACACAGATGACTAGGTTAACCAAACTGACAGCGTTCAAACTCACGCCCCAGACGGCCATAACCCCCAAAATGTCCACAACAATCATGAGCACCGTTACGCTAACCACAAGCCCAGTTTGGATACTTCCTAACAGGACTGTAGCGACAATAAAAATACACCCCAAGGCTGCAAAGAGTAGCTTACTAGTCAAACTGACAATAGTAGAATACTGATCAAAAAAGATGTAGAACTTGGAATAAGGGAAAACCTTGATTCCTGCGTTCTTAGAAACTGTATCTGCAATTCTCCGAGCGGATGCATAGGCGTCGATGAAGTCCTGCTGGCTTCTCAGGGGGGTATGCGACGTTCTGAAGTGAGTCGCTTTGATAGTAGTCCTTTCATAATCAGGAACAATAGCGTGAGAATAAGCTGCCTTTCCAGCCAAGGGACAATCTTCTCCAGTAGGCGCTTTTAACCAGACTTTAAGATAATCCAAGAATTCTTGACCTTGTGGCATCCCAGAGAGGGTGATGTCCCACGCTGGATCTCTATCCTCAAAACATACTTTGCATTGTCGATCGTTATCAAATTCGCCACAAAGCTCAAAAGGATTTTTCCTTTTGACCCTGCAACATCTATCGAGGGACGGGTTAAGCCAAAGTAAATAATCATCAATCCAGCTCGCGGCGGGCTCCGCAATATAGGAGATCTCAGGACGCTTCCTTTCTTGCTCAAGAACGTTCGAAAGCGAGTAAGAATCACATGTGGAAAACCGCCCACATAATGCCTGTTGTTCATGGATTTGGGTAACGTTGTACTCCTGAGTGACAAAGTACACTGGTGGACCAACACCGAGGTAGTCATAGAGATCGTTGAAATAGCCAATCAGGTACGAATCACTTGGTATAGCGATTCTTTGATCTATAGATATCAAGTTATCAGTAAAAAGGTATTGAATCAATAGTACGCATTAAATATCTTAGAGCTTACCAAGACCAAGCTCTACCTTCGGTAGGTACGCTAGACCAGCAGTAAATAATCCCAAAAATAATACCATTACGCCCCATTTCGTTTGGCTTTGTAATAATCTAGGGGCATATTTCTTTTGGATAAACTTTTGTAGAACGCTCTCCCCTTCCTCTGTTAGGTAACCTGGCGCTCTAGCCCTGACCCCCACCAATCCGTTAGAATGACCGTTTACTTCATCGCCTCTTGGGACCTTAAAGCAAGGGAAGCAATCCATCCTTGAGTTCTCAACTCTCTGTTGGTTTAGAGCCAAGACAGCAACAAACATGGTTACCTGTAGTAAGGCATTCACGAATACTGCACCCGCCGCATATATCGCAAAGTTCCTCACTGCTGGCATCGTCACAATGGCCCCAAGCGCGAAGGCAATTGTCTCACTTGAAGCAGACAAAAGTATGCTAGGTCCCATCCTTCCCATTGCCTTTCCCACTCTGGTCTCTATAGATTCCCCGAGGTGTGAATGGTTAATTCTTTCGAATTCGTGTACGATTAAGAAGATGTTGTCCACGCCAACTGCCAACACGAGGAACGGAATGACTTCTGCGATAATGAGCGTTACCTTGACTCCCATAGCAGAAAAAAGTCCCACGCTTGCGGAGACACTCATTAAAACGATGATTATGCCGAAAATTCCAAGAGTGAACTTGCTCTCAACAAGAATTTTGCTAGGTTGATTAAAGAGACGTGTGATTGCTAGGCTAGTACTTCCCAAAGCAAAGCTCGCATAGATAAACATGGCGATATAACTGATCACAACAATCTTTGCATCGGTATTGGTGCTTTTATTGAGTTCTTCTTCTAGACTGATTTCCGTCGAAAAGCTCAACCTCAAGCCTCTTTCTTTCGCTTCGGCCTGCACTGCAATCAAGGTACTCTTCAAGCTTCTTTCCCAATCCATGCTTCTAACGAGCTCTATCGATCCCTCTGGGTGGTTTTCTAGCACCCAGGTCACAATCATGGCCTTCGCTTCTGCAACATCACCACTCTCATCCCATCCACCCAATAACAATTCCTTATTCAAAGGTTGACCAAAGTCTGGTAGGCATTGGCTTTGTACTGGCTGCGCTGCACACGATCTTAAATCTCTCTTCCAAGTCGCTTCTTTGACATTCCAAAAGTCGTTCCCAAAATAGCCTGTGACAGACTGAACCACACACCCAGCATCGGTAGGCTTAAAGCAAACATCGTCCAAAGTGACACCATATACTAAACTCTTCATTCGGCGGATACGGTTCTCCACATCAAACCACCAACCTAACACGTCGTAGTCTAGGGTTGGCGACGGGCCAGCATCGGTGGTGTCGTTAACCAGAAACGCTTGTTGGGCGCGGTAGAAAGGACCAAAGTTGTCGTCAAAAAACTGTTTCTCCATGGCAGCTTCAGATGTAGGACTGACCCATAACCTCACAGGGTCATTTTCGACAGCAAAATTTATCCAACCCAAGCTTAGCAGACCGACGCATGCAACACTAACCACTATCGTTATAGCTGGGAAAGACGCACATTTTTTCCCAAGCTTAAAAAAAAGGTTATCCAGGTAGGTATTGAGGTGATATGACCTGGAAGGCCTATCCATGATTCCAGCATTTACCACATCACCCTCATCTTCATCATCACTTGGTGCACTGTCTTGCAACAATCTCAATTGTTCTGATCTCTTGTTACGGTGGTTTCTCCAGGTCAAGTATACTAAATGACCTCCAACGATAAACAATAGCGAAATAGAATAGATAGTAATGACCGCAAAGCTGAGGCACGGAATCACACCAACCTTACAGCTATTGCCAGTGTGAACCTCTGGGAGTGCTGGACAAACCGAAGGACAGTCCACGCAAGCACATCGGTAGGATACATCCATATCGTTGCACCGCTTTGGAGTCTCGTCCATCTGTTTCATGGGTGCATTCATTTCATCTTTGGGAGGGAAGTTCATTTGGAATGGCGACCCGAACGGCTTCTCGTCTCCAAGAAACTTTAAGAAAGCCGGATAATCCTTCGCACCACCACCGATGAGGTCCATAACATAACCATTGGTTGCGGAGAATTTGACGTCTTTGCAAGAATCGTAGAATCCACTTCCAAATTTTTCTGACACAAAGTAATCTAACTCTGTAACAATTTCCTTTCCGCTCCTAAGCTCTTGAGTTGAAGTGACGTTTAAAAACAATGATTGGTCAGGAGAGCAGGTGAGTGTGCAGAAGAGGTCGAAAAAGTTGACTTTGCAAGCAGGGCAAGAGGAAATAAGATTTTCGGCTTTTTTGAGGTTAGAAGCGAGATTTTCGAGCTGTGTCGAGAGATTAATAAAAATGTAGTTGTGAAACTCCCAGTGATGTCAAACATACCTGATCCTTTTCACAACACACAGGGCCTTTACTCCAAGAATCCCCGCAAATATCAACAAGCTGCTTCCTAACAGCTGCTTCAGGTTCCTTAGCTAGCCCGTTATCTGGACATGGCAATTGTGCGCCAAAGAGCGATTTTTTACCGCACTAAACACTACCGTTAGAAAAAGGCTCCAAAAATATTAACTCTAAAAACATGATAGCTACAAGAAATTTTTCGTACCTGACCACGTAGTGCACAAACGCCTGCTTTGTGTACCTTCGTCACCGGGCCGGAAATGGTCGTAGCAGTTACAGCAGGAATTAACAACGAGATTAAACAAAGAAATAGAGTAGCTGATAGCAATAGCTGCGGTACTCGAAGCATCGAAAGACGCCTCTTCATTTTAGAGGAGTTGTTGAGCAAGCCGATGGTGATTGTGATGACGGTGGTAGTTGTAATGGTTGTTGTCGCCACGGGTGGTGGTTGTTGGTTGTTAGGCGGGTTGTCTCGGTAAGTGGTGGCTTCCGAGGAACCAGTGTGATGTGCTGAGTGATGATGGTAGTGATGAGGAATGCAGCACCTACAACTCAACTAAACTAACTATAGCTATGGTAGCTTTATCGGGGGAAGCTTTTTGTAAGCAACCGAGGAGAGCTAAGCTAAAGGAGAATTTGGAGAAGAGGTAGAAGGGGGAAGGAAAGGAAAGGAAAGGAAAGGAAAGGAAGGAAGAAAGAAGGTAGGAAGGAAGGAGATGAGCCCGGACCAGGCGAGTTGTGGGGGGTACAATAGAAGCAAGGAAGGAGGCTGAACGCAGGAGTAGAAGGTTGGATAAGAGGCCTGTCTCTTCTGTGGAGGGACGAATCTCCCAGTGCTCTATGGTGGGCCTGGATTCCAGCTACCAGGAGCCACGACTGTCTCTCACCCCTTCCTCCGATTTTTGTTCGTCTCTTCACCGCTCCCCGCGCACTCTCCTATACTTTGTTTCTGATATGCTAGCTGATGGTCGCCTTTTCCGCCGTTTCTATACCTCACACACTCTCACACCCTTTCTCACTCGTTCTCTTACCTCCTTGTATAGATTTTCGGGAGATATATTGGTAAACCTGATGACGTGCGGCTGCAGGATTGGTGCAAGGCCATGATGTCTTGGCAGGAGTCACGAAGAATGGTTGTTGTGGAGTAGTTGGAGCTTTGAACGGAGATTTTGCCCCGTGACCCTTTCTGCTTTCATGAACAGGTGCTTCCCATGCACCCACTTATGTTAGAAAACCGATTTTATGTAGATTATAACGCAAATGATAATACATAATATAGGATGCCGAACAGTTGTTTCCCAGATACACTCCCTCTAAGACCCAAAGACATACTAGCCTTACCCTATTTCCCAATCTCTACATCCTCGCAACATACAAATACCAATACAAATCAAACCCATATATAAGAAACCACGTAAATCCATAACACCACGCTATTGAGCTTCGCACTGAAATTATCATAACTTTCGCCATAGAAATTTACATGATGACACACGGGATACTGGAAATAATTATCAGTAGTAATTTCAAGGTAAATTATAGAAATGTTAACTTACCAGCAACATGAATAGCCATCGCAATCAAGACATTTCTCCCCGGGTGGCTTTCCAATGCCACCGGTTGATAAGATGCCACCACCAGTAAGAGGGCTCTTTTCTTTGTTGGTGTCAACCAACATAGTAGATGAGGTTGTAGAAGAGCACATATTGTCGCCTGATAAGCTAGGGTGTAAAAGTAGTAAAACAGGTTTTATTTGTGTTCCTATTTAAGTGTGTCCCGCTTGGACCCCCAATGTTAGCTATTAATCCTCTATGGAGCTATCAGGATAAGTCGTATCGCAAAGGGGAAAATAAGTCGTATCGCAAAGGGGAAAATAAGTCGTATCGCAAAGGGGAAAATAAGTTTGCAGATGCAAAAATCAGATTCCAAACAGCAAAATGCCTCATCAGTTAAAAATACAGATGGGGTTACAGCTTTTTAGCAATAAGCAGTTTCTCAGGCCGCAAATCGCAAAAGCAATATCATCATAATGTTGGTGGTTGTGATTCCATTTAAGGGCTTATAAAACAAGAATGGTAATGTAATAGGAAAAAGGAAAAGTGAATTGACAGCTTACCTCAAACTCGAGAATCTGCTAAGTAGTGATGCGTGAATGTTTGAATCTGCTTGAAATCCGTGAGAGCTGTGAGAGAAGCACAGGGAGAGTAGGAGGGTAAAATAGACAGCTCAGAACTCCTGCCTTGAT
This sequence comes from Verpa bohemica, assembly GCA_033030345.1. Taxonomy (NCBI): domain Eukaryota; kingdom Fungi; phylum Ascomycota; class Pezizomycetes; order Pezizales; family Morchellaceae; genus Verpa; species Verpa bohemica. The sequence continues at coordinate 1,541,604 of JAUFSE010000003.1, forward strand.
AGATATTGGATTAACTAGGGTTGAGACCTATGGTGACGTATACCTATTCTAAGCCGTGATAGCCGATTTACCACTCCGAGATCAGTGGCGGGGTGTGGCTAATAAAACTAAGGTTTGGTAGGGTTAATGCTGGCCGCCTCATGTTGGATGACTTCATCCTAGGCTTTAGGCGAAGAACCTAGCCCTAGTTTAAACTGATAAAAGTAGAAGAGTCAAGTTCCTAGAACCTAAAGCTAGATTTGTTTGTTGCAAAGGGCATAATCATCTAGCCGGTATGTACATGTAGACAGGTAGTGAGGGTTTTCAACTGTTGCTTCGGGGTATATACTATACCGGTGCTCGCGTTACGGGGCCGCATTAGGCCGTCTTGCCAGTATAAGATAAGTCCCGCATCCGCAGGCAAGACTGCATTGATCCTGAAACCAACACTTCACATTAAAAACTACATACTTATTCTTTACCGTCAATCTAGGCTACTTTTGAGCATCCCAGAAAAGAAGCTTAAATATCATAAAATACTACTCATTTTTATCTGAGATACAGACATGACTTCTCCACCAGTCGCTGTAGTCGGTTGCACAGGATTAGTGGTGAGTTCACAAAACACCCTTCACTAGATTGCTCCCCTAAGGCTCAATCAAAACATGTTGCTAATCATTCCCAGGGTTCTCACATCCTTCAGCAGCTCATCTCTTCTCCCCAAACCTTCACTGTAAATGCACTGATGCGCCGGACCTCTCCAAATCCCATCAATGACCCCAGCTCAAAGCTCAAAGCTCTAATATCCACCGATACCTCAACCTGGCCAAATACGCTTGCCACGACTGCCAGCACTATTCTTTTTTCGGCTCTTGGTAGTACTAAAGCTGACTCCGGCTCCCTCGAAGCTCAACGTAAAGTGGACGTTGATCTGAATGTTGCCGTCGCACGCGCTGCGAAAGAATCTGGTGTTAAAACTTATGTCCTTATCTCTTCAAGTGGGGCGTCATCAACATCACGACTTCCTTACTTGCAGATGAAGGGAGAATTGGAGGATGCAGTGACCGCTTTAGGATTTGAAAAAACCGTTATTCTAAAACCTGGATTGATTGTTGGTGGAAGGGAAAGGACTAGGATGATGGAGCAGCCGCTACACCATATTGCAAACCTCTTTGGGGCAGTGTCTGGTGGAATGTTGAAGGACTTTTGGGCGCAGGATGCAGATGTTATTGCGAGAGCTGCTATTAGGGCAGGGATGGAAGATGCGGTATGGGAAGGAAAGGGGACGGAAGATAGTGGGAAGAAGGTTTGGGTGATGGCACAAGCAGATATTGTGGCCTTGGGGAAGGTTCCGCAAAAGTGTTAGGCGCATCCTATGTGTGTGGGAGGGGGGGGAGTTATCTTTCCGGTTTTGTCTAGCTGTTTGGTAGGCCAAGTGAAGTTTTAGGCCGGCGTTTCGTCTCTACTTTTCTTTCTTGTTTGGGCATATTTTCTATGAGTTTTATTTATTTATTTTACTGATGCGATGATAACTTACGTTTTTGTTATAACTTGATTGGAAATAGCTAAGGATGTAAAGCTAAGGGGGTATTGAATTTACTCATTGCATGTCCTAGTATGCCTGCATGTATTATGTAGATGTCCTAATATGCCTACTTACATGTATTATGTAGTTCTCATCAGACTAACTTCAACCCCATATAAGACTTAGCATCACCATGAAATGTCGTTGTCTTTACGTTGCCAACTGTGCCGCAGATGCGCTTAACCCCACAGGCTTAGCTTGGCTTCAATATTGTCCCAATTTAACGACAAAGCCGCTGTCGAAAGTTGCAGGACCTCCGTGTCCTAAGTGTTAGTGGTCTCTGCTACAAAGAACTCTTTTTGACCAAAAACTCGACAAAACCTTCTTCACTTGTCACAATCTCTGTGGCCGGAAAAGGGACACTAGCGAGGCTTGCTGTTAATCCCTTTTTAGTATTTCTACTACCTACTTTGGAGGAAGATGACCTGATCAAGACTGTAGGGTGGGGAGGAAATGCAGTTGGAGAGAGTGAGCGACAGCAGCCGCACCAGAGCACAACCCTGTCACGAGTGAAGAACCTCATTGATTGACAGAACAAAAAAAATAAAAATAATTGCGACGAGCGACCCACGACTCACGACGACTCGCCCCCCCAAAAAGCCGTCCGTTCGTCCACGAACACCACCTTCGATTTCGCCCAATCACCTCCATTATCCACTACTTACTGCTTGCTGCTGTTGCTACTGCGTTGCCGCTTCTGCTGCTCGTGCTTCTCCACCTAGCAAGGCTCTCCTCCACCTGCGCTTCTCTGTTGTCCATTTGCGCCTTCTGCTGTTGCCGCTGCCTGCCTTATTTTCTTCTCTCTCTCCTTCTCGCTCTCCCATCTTTTCTTCACCTCCCCATCTCTCCCATCATCCATCACCCTCTCCCCCACTTCTTAGGATTAAACCTCGGGATTTAATCCTCTCAAAAAACTAATCATCAATCGCTGTTGCTTCGCTGTCGTTGTTGTCGCCACTAGCTCCCCAATTACTCTACATATGATGGCCTCTGTAAGTTACACACGAGTACCCTAGCAAACCCCCACCATCCCTCTCATCTTCACATCTATCAACCCCACTGTTCCTTCAATTCGAGTCAATATTCTCATTATGATTCAGGTCCAATCACAGCCCCGTCCTCAATTCGGTGCAACTCATCATCCTCAGCAATATGTCCCAAATGGCCAGGTGCCTGGAGCTCCACCTCAGCCAGTTCAGCTCCCCCCGCAGCAGAAGATCATCGAGAAGAGTGGTGTGCGAATTCTATGTATTGCAGATGTTAGAGGTAATAAATTTCTCTTTAATTCCAAAGGCGTTATGGCTTGATAAGTTGGGGGTGCTGATATTGCCTTTTTCTTCTCTTCCGTGTTTCTCCAGGGAACCTTAGATCTTTAAACGATCTGGCAAAGAAAGCCAACGCTGATCATATCATTCACACTGGAGATTTCGGCTTCTACGATGATAGTTCTTTAGATAGAATTGCGGACAAGTCCGTCCCTTCATCCTAACCTGAAGTCTCTTGCCACTAACCTTTGTGTAGAACCCTGCGGCATGTCGCTCAATATTCCCCTCTTCTCGATGAACGCCTAAAGAAGAGCATTCAGAGCCCTGGGCCGAGCCACGTTCCTATTAAACAACTTGTTGCTGCTGAGCCTCACCCTCTCTCAGAGCTTCCTCTCTTTCTTTCCGGAAAGTATACTTTAGATGTTCCTGTCTATACTGTTTGGGGCGCTTGTGAGGATGTTCGTGTTCTTGAGAAATTCCGCTCGGGTGAGTACAAAATCAACAACTTACATATCATCGACGAGGCTTCTTCGCGACTTCTGGATGTTGGTGGTGTCAAGCTCCGGTTACTAGGGCTAGGGGGCGCCGTTGTCATGCACAAGCTATTTGACAATGGTGACGGAAAAACCACCATTGCTGGAGGGCAGGGAACAATGTGGACTACTCTTTTACAGATGGGTGATTTAGTAGACACAGCGAACCGGGTCTATGATGCTGCCGAAACTAGAATCTTCATTACGCATGCCTCACCGGCCCGAGAAGGATTGTTAAACCAATTGTCAGTCAGCCTCAAAGCGGACTTTTCAATATCTGCTGGATTGCATTTCCGTTACGGTAGCTCGTACAACGAATTTAGCGTTAACCCAACTTTGGATCATTACCGTGGAAAACTTGCTTCTTCTAAGGCGTCGTTTAACGATGTGTGGGAAACTGTCAAAAATGAGGTTCTGTCTGCTGTCCAGCAAAACACTGCACAGAACAAGCTCCTGCAAAATGCATTGACAATTGTAGAAAAGATGCCGACAAGCGCAAATGGGGGAAGCCCGTTTGGTGGCCCTCCAGCCAATGCTGCTCCCGGTGCTGGCCAGGTTGACGAATCTGCGTTTAAGAATATGTGGAACTTCAACCTAGCTGATGCAGCATTTGGCTGGTTGGTCCTAGAGGTTGAGAATGGAAGGATTGGAACTGAAATGAGAGCGCAGGGTTTCAACTTTGCTCATAGGGGGGGGAAACCGCAGTTGCCAACCCAGCAGCAACAGCAGCAACAAACCCAGTCCGCAATTGCACCGACTACTTCTACAGCCCCACCTGGTACCAATACGGGGACTGTGAACGTGAACGTACCTTCTGGTCCATCTGCTAGCAACGCAAGTGCTCCTATCAGTCCAGCGGTTCCACCTCTGGGACCTAGAAAACAGACCCAGAACCAAGGTCCACAACAGCATGTGTCTACACCTCCTCCCACAGCCCCGAAGCAATCAACCCCACCTCCTCCACAAGTAGAGTCTCCAGTAGTAAAACCTGCGACTCCACGGCCAACACCAAGCGGTCCTGCTGCCGATAGGGCACCCACTCCTTCAGTAGCACCCACTACCCCTCTATTACCAACAGCCGTACTAGAAACGGAAAAGGCATCTGCTAGTAATGGGGCAAATTCCACCTCCATTACTCCCGCATTGCCGAAAGTTGATACACCTAGCACGGTAGCCCAGAGTGCAGCCCCTACTGGGCCTCAATCACCTCAAGAAAGGGTCAAGCAAATTGGCCTTTATGTTTCTGGAGTTAATAGCGAGACTGCTGTTCGCGAAATTTTTTCCCCAGAGGATCAAGCTCATATCGTTCGTATTGAAGAGAAAAATAGAGGCAGAAAGTTCTTCCTTGTACATTTTCAGAGCATGGAGGTGACTAAGGAGATTCTTGAAAAGCTGCCTGGAGATCACAAGACACCTTCCCAACGTAACGGCAAACCATACGTGAAGATAATGGATGAATTCCTCCCTAGCGACCGCAATCCATCCAGTGGCAATCCCAGCAGACCAGGGATGAATGATAGTAAATGGGGACGAGGGCAGGGTGTTGGTGGAAACACTAGCGAAAGCGATAATAATATGGGAGGTAACTACAGAGGAGGTCGTGGTTACGGAAGGGGGAAACCCAGAGGTGGATATGATAACAGTAGGGGGCCTAGAGGAAGGGGTAAGAGAGGGGGATACCATGGCAGTGATGGAGGTAGTAGCGCCCCACAAACACCAGCTGAATAGGAGTTTCTTTGAATCAGATGAGTTTTAGGTTAGGTTGAAGTGGAGGTTAGGATTTCAGAAGGTGTGGTTAATAAATTTAAAAAGGGCAAAAAGTTTGTCTTGGTTTTTTTGTGCTCTATAAATAAGGCAAAATGAAGAGGAAATTACACGTTTTAGTGATTGTTCTTTAGCGTTTTTATTCCTAATTTCTCATTTTTTTATCATTCTCCAATCCTTTTCAGGCACAAACACACGATACCAGATAACTACGCTTCTTTTGTGTTCACAACTAGTACCTATTTTACCCCCACTTGTCTACATTGTTAAGAATATTTCGCCGATTAGGTTCTTTTATGTTCTATTATAGTTTTTTTGTCGAGTTTCCGTTATGGGCTTTTATTATTTCCCCTCCATTTCCCTCGGGCCCTCTTGATCTGCTATTTTGTCGTATAAAAGTTCAAACCTGGTAGTTTCTGGAGTGTATTTTATTTTTGATGTGTATGAGATGTTATATGTATACCTTTAGTCTAAACGATAAGCTTATGGGATGGTGATCATGACCTGCTTGTAATTTTTGTACCTATCGCATGCGGGGGTTGATAATCTGTCTTCTGCCATGCCCTCAGTGACTTTTATCGTCTATTAGATAGGTAAATAACTCAAATATCTCCGTAAGTCTTAATATTAATAAGGAGGGATAAGTTTACATGTGTGCCTAGATGAATCAAGAAGTAAAAATTATCGTGAAGCACATCCACCACCTATCTGCCTCCTTAACTCTAGGGCAGTCTTATATGGCGGTGCTGTTGGAGGCTGTATCGGGTCTATACTCGTTCTTTTCTGCCCATTCTCATCCACATCCGGTAACTGATTCGTCGCATCCGAATCATACTCACTTAAATCTCCGCATGCTATAAATGGCACTATGTACTGAGCTTCACTTATTCCTTCTTGTTTCCAAACCCCTTCATCCTCACTATCAAGAAAAATCTCTCGCACCCCATCTACAAGGTTCTCGTCCTCCTTCACGGTAATCATTTCCCTCTTCGGAAAAACTGTTCCAATTCCTAAAGGTGCCTCAAGTGATGGCTGAAAGCCTTGCGGTGGCCTATATCCTTCACAAACAACGAAGGCTTCGATACTGCTCCCCCGGGAGCTCCTTGGCTTTGCACATGTGACGCGGTCAAAAAGGCATCGCAACTGCGCAAAAACCACAGCGACGTCGCGGCCCCTAAATATTTTTGCTACAAACCCTCCACCAGGAATAAGGACGCAAGTAGCAAGATTGAGTGCAGCTAAAAGTAGCTGTGATTGAATATATTCATCGAGATCATGCAGTCCTGTCACATCCGGAGCCCCATCAGAAATTACCAGATCCGCGGATTGACCCCCTAGATGCGAAAGGAGTAGTGGTAGTGTAGATGGATGTGTTATATCAGCTTGGAGGGTTATAACTCCAGGAAGAGGGGTCATGGGTTGAAGGTCTAATGCGACAATGGTGGATGTTGTAGGGAGGGTTCGAGAAAGGACTTGAGACCAAGAACCGGGGGCAGCGCAAAGATCAACAACACGAGTTACGTTTGAGAAGAGATTGAATTGAGAATTGAGCTGGATAAGTTTGAAGGCAGAGCGGGCACGCCAACCTAGTACAAAAAAGTCAGTGGATTTATTATTTTTATTATAAGTGAAAAGCCTTAATAATATATTTACCTTGCTCCTTCGCGAGGCGATAATAGGAATCCCGCTTATCCTTGCTAGATTTCCCCATTCCAGTCACTCTGTGGAGGATCCGGGGGTCGAGAAGTTGATAGTGTATGTATGTGATGGATATTCAACTTTGGTGGGGTGGTTGAATAAAGCTAAAGAGCCCCACCGCCAAGCTTTGAGGTTCTGCGCCAAGATGTCACTAACGTTGAACGTAGGAAAAACTTGGGAGTATAGATTAGAGCCAGCCAGATAATACCAACCAGCAAACAGTCACCTCCTTAGATAAAAATGCCACTCAAACGAAAACATCCGCTCCTATCCGCACCTCAAGGCGGTCGAAAAAACCCCCGCTTGAGTTCTCGACCCCAGAAGAAAGATGAAATCGAGGAACACTGCCCCACTGATCTTTCAGACCCCTTGAGCCTCCCGCCTCAGGCAATCGAACAGATTCGGAAAACCGTTGACAAGAAGGTTGATCATGGGAAGAAATTGGTTTTTCGCGGCTTAAAGAAAGTGAAGGGCTTTGAAAAGCAGAAGCTTGTTAAGCGGCTAAAGATTGCTAGGTGAGTAGGGGAGATTGACTTCCTCTGAAAGATGGAACGGGGATAAAGTGATTGATTTCAATTGTAAAATAAAGGGAAAAATACGAAGACGCAGCCGTCAAGAAACTTGAGCTTGAGTTCGAAGTTTTAAAGGTATATCATACTTAATACCCTAATTTTATATACTGATGAGTATAACTAACTCTATGATATAGACGGAAGAAATTGATCTTAACTCCCTCGCATCGAGTCATATCCTGAAAACATTCTCTAAGTTAAAAACTATTTCAACATCGCCATTATTCCCACCCTGGCTTGTGCCACAAAAGGAACCAGAGCCGCAACTAAATGATAGGGAAATTGCGAGAAGGAATATCATTGCGAGACTATACAATTCTAATGCAGTAAAGGAAGCAATGGCGGTGGTGGTCGGGAATGTTAAGAATACGATAGGGGTGGTTGACGGAGATTCTAAAGCTGAAAAGAAAGGGGTAAGGATAGGAAACAGCACAAAGCTTGGGGAAGATGTTGGAGAAGAGGAAGCTGTTGAGGCAGTTCACCTTGTAAGAGAAATGACTATTGGAAGTGAATCTTTTACTGATGAAGACTATGAGAGTGAGGAAGAATGGGGTGGCATTTCAGACCCGGGTGAATCAACAGATTTAGGAATGACTTTGGATGATATCGCTGCCAAATTTGAGGACAGGATAGCAGGATCATCGGATGAGGATGAAGATCAAGGCCCATTAGAAAGGGGCGTTGATGATGAATGGTCTGGCGATGAAGAAGAGGGCGACAGCGGCGATAACAACGACGACGATGAGGAGCCCGAGGACGATGAGGAGCCCGAGGACGAGGACGAGGAGGAGTGGGACGATGATGAGGGGGGGGGGTCGGAAGAATATACGCAAGATGCAAAATTGATTACTGGAAAATCTAAATCACAACCAAAAAACCAGTCTAGGGAAGCTGCCTCAAAGTCAAAATTATCAGAACGGCTCAAACCTATTCACTCTACAACATCAACATTTCTCCCAACCCTCATGTCTGGTTACATCTCTGGCTCAGATTCAGATATTGACGCCGACTATTACAAGAACAAAACTGGAAAAAAGAAGGGTCCTGCACAACCGAAAGAGCGAAAAAACAGGATGGGTCAACAAGCTAGAAGAGCCTTATGGGAGAAGAAGTTTGGGAAGGACGCGAATCATGTCAAGAAAAGTAATGAAGAGCAAGGTAGAAAGAAAATCGAGTGGAGAATCAAACAGGGTAGAGCAGGAGACGGCAAGAAGCCTGGGGGTAGTATAGAGAAGGGGGGAAAGAATCCAGAGGCTGAAGGACCGCTGCATCCGAGTTGGGAGGCCGCCAGGAAGGCGAAGGAACAGCAAGCAAAAGTGCAAGAGGCAGTTATGGGGAAACCCATGGGAAAGAAGATCGTGTTCGATTAGTCCCCTAGAAAAAATTATAGGTGATTGGCGTATTTTTACTTTTGTACCTTTTTGTATTCGCCTACTAAGGCCGAGTGATCTAATAATATCTGATCGCATTGTCCTCTTGTTATATATATTTAAAAATCTGACAAGAAAGACCATCCTTCTGTATTTATCACCCTGCCGGAGTACATATAATACATGTAATTGCTCTATTGGTATACTGAGTGATATTTCATGAATATAATTACTAAGCAAAGGTGGTGACTTCATAAGGGTTCTACGATCTTTATCGGTCTATCAATCCGCTATCATCAAACGTTTAAAACATCACCTCCGGTTCCGTGGACTTCTCACCGGGAATAAATTTACCATGACCCCCCGGATTAATTCCGCATGCGCCGTTGTGCGCTCCCTTTCTAAGGCCGCCGCCGGTGGTGGCCATTCCCCCGCCCTCAGGGGGGTTCTCCCCGCCGCCACCACTGCGAGGACCTATCACTCTGGATATAAGAGACCAGATGGTTCGGAATTAGCTAATGTCCGTAAGGCAGAAAGACTACGTACGATTTACTGTTTCTTGGACCATCTAGCTCTACATAATTACTAACGTTTGATATACCACAATTAGCGGTTGGACCTCTCACAGCACCAATTGTAAACCCGTAAGGCTACATATCAACCTTGCGCTCGATAAACCGCCTGTTACTAACCCAATATCCCTAATAACAGTGCTGAAAAATACACTTCTGCTGGTGAATCTTTGCATTCCTATGGGCGCTATCTCATCTCCTGCCTTCCCCGGTATATCCAGCAGTTCTCTGTCTGGAAAGACGAACTAACAATCTACATCGCACCACCATCCGTTATCCCCGTTTTCACCTTTCTCAAGAATCACACAGCTGCGCAGTTCACCCAGGTCTCTGATATTACTGGCGTCGATTACCCGACAAGGAGTCACCGATTCGAGGTTGTGTATAACCTCCTCTCTGTCCACCATAACTCCCGGATTCGTGTTAAGACATATGCCGACGAAGTCACGCCTGTTCCATCTATCACTAGTCTCTATGATGGCGCCAACTGGTATGAACGTGAGGCATACGATCTATTTGGCATTTTCTTCGTCGGACATCCGGACTTGAGACGTATCATGACGGACTATGGTTTCGATGGACACCCGCTTAGGAAGGATTTTCCATTGACGGGATATACTGAGCTACGCTATGATGAAGAAAAGAAGCGAATTGTTGTAGAACCTTTGGAGATGACACAGGCTTTTAGGTAAGGTGCTCTAATTTTTTCTTCTGCTAGGGAGAATTCTATACTAGAAACAAAGCATCTAATATCTGTGACATGTATAAAGGAACTTTCAGGGCGGCAGTAGTGTTTGGGAGCAGGTTGGAAGTGGCCGTGACTATAAGCCTGAGTCGGTATGTTTCATGAACACTTTATATATTTTTTTGAACTTGATCCTCACCATGCAATTAGTTTAAACTCCCGACCCCAGCCCCGGAACCAGAGAAGAAGCAAGATGAGAAGAAGTAAAATCATCCTGCAATCGACTAAAATGGTAGCAAAAAGATAATTGCGTCTTCAAAGCTGGGAAGATAATACATCCTGTATGTACCCGTATAAATTCAGCACTTATAGCACCTTTCTAGACCCATGTTCTTTTTACCGAGTCTGTTGGGTGGGTCAATTTATGATATAATCTAAAGATGCCAAATATTTCTCTTATCTGATGTAACTTTAACAACCTTTTACACTGGAGGGTTCTTGATTGCCCTAAATTTTTACCCTATTTCACTTCCACGAGCTTCTGAACTGTGCTATCTATAGATAACTCTTTGTTCGATATAGATTACTATTAGGGGTTTAATTTAGCTCATTAATAGACTACAATATCCGTCAACCCCCCTTGTGAAACAGTAACTGTGTGATTTTGGTTAAAGCTATGAAAAGCCATGTAGTTTCTAGATAAAAAATACATTTGTAAAAATGAATCTACGCTTTTAAAAGTACCAGGCCGAATAGGCGATGTCTAGGGATTTGCGCCTCGTCCTTGAGGATTCTTCTAGAGCCAAGACCGTTCGGTTTAGTGGTGGGCTTACATAAGTTGTTTCTCGCCACGGGATTCGTTAACGATCCAACGGCACAGATCAACGAGCATCACTAAAGACACCGACTTCCACCTCAACTCTTCTTACCACCGACTCCTACCGATCCTCAACTCCTCCTGCGTAGCATTCGACATATATTTTTCTATATCTCCACCTCAGCCACAGCTCCCAAACCGCTTTATACTATCTACTAACCCCTCGTTAACCTATTCAATGTCGAGAGTACAACAAGACACCTTCATCGACGACACTGAGGAGTTCTGGTACCGCACTCCTCCCACTCCCACTCCCACTCCCACTCCCACTCCCACTACCCCACCCCACTTTCACTGACTAAAGTGAGATCCACAGCCCTCTATGTGTTGAAGAGCTAGATATCCAGGACAAGAATTTTAAACCTTGTCCCTGTGGTTATCAGGTAAGAATCCCTGCTGCACTTTTTTTGGTCTTTCTTATTGGCATTGATTCTTATTCTCCTGGGATATAGATATGTCAGTTCTGTTTTAATAATATTAGAGCAAATCTGAATGGCTTGTGTCCGGCTTGTAGACGTGCTTATAACGAAAAAACAATCGAATACAAGCCCATTCCCACTGAACAGTAAGTAGGCTTTGCCCCTACAGTGTATAATGGGATCGGGAGCTGATCATAACCCCCCTCTTGCGAAATTATAGAGTTAGGGCCGAGAAAGCGAAGAAGGATCGTCAGCAATCCGAGAAACGCAAATATGAAGCACAGAAGCGTGAGGCCGAGGCCCTGAATCGTGAACGTCTCCGAGGTCTCCGGGTTGTCCAGAAGAACTTAGTTTATGTCACTGGCCTAAACCCACGTATCCGCGAGGAAGATCTACTGCAGACCCTGAGAGGTGTACAGTATTTTGGGCAGTACGGAAAAATCATTAAAATTGTCGTAAACAAAAGGACGACGGCTCAAGATGGACAAGGAGGCAATGGTACGCAAGGCCCGCAAGGCCTTGGAGTCTATGTCACGTTTGCTAGGAAAGAGGATGCACATACTTGTATCGCAGCAGTAGATGGAAGCCAAAATGGCGACAGGACTTTGAGGTATGGCTTGCATATACCCTTTCCTAACCCTATACTAATTTGTAGGATAGAGCGACTTATGGGACTACAAAATACTGTTCTGCTTATCTTCGTGGCGAAGCTTGTCTCAACAAGAACTGTATGTTTTTACATGAGCCAGGAGAAGAGGCTGAATCGTTCGACCGCCAAGGGCTATCTGAATACAATACTCGGATGCACACTGCATCTACACGAGGGCCTCAATCTCAGCAGCAGCCCCAAGTTGTGACTGGAGCACCCCAACAAGCTCACCCCCCACCGCTTTTACAGCAGCATAGTGCTCAAATGACTAGAATAAATTCACACCAAGGTCGCTCCGGTACTCCAGACGGTGGAGAATCATCTGCTTTGCCGTCAACAGCAAACTGGGCCAAGAACCCACCAACGCCTGCAGCAAGGTCAGCTGTTCCTGTATCACAGCAACAGGTTACTTCTGCCGCTGTATCGAAGGTCTCAACACCTAGTCCAAAGACTGCGCCCGCAGCTCCGATGGTCCAAAGTCGCAGTCAGGAAAGTGGGAAGAGTAGTTCTAGTGGGGGTAAAGGCTCGACTTCAACTACAACTACGTCTAGTACTTCTAATATTAATGGGAAGTCATCCAATCTGGCCACTGCACTGATATCCTCAGAATCAGCTTCTTCGTCAAATGCGCCCCCCCCCCCTCCCCCTCCAGTAACTAAAGCCATACCACCACTACCACTCAAACCTGCTGAACCGGAGCCGTCAGCCATGGATGAACACCTTCAACGTTTTTTTAGGTGTCAAAAGGCCGCTGCTAATCCTAGGTTCAAATTTGTTTTTTCTACGAAATTTCTCAGCCCAGACGAGTATCAAGATATTAAAAATATTCCGCCAATGTTTGATCGTCATGGTGGGAAACGCCGGAGGGAGATTGCAGAAAAAATGAGAAATCAAGATCATGGCCACGAAGAGCCACCAGAAGAGATTTCTCAACCCCAACCCCCTGTTGGCACGATGGCAGGTGCACCAGGACTACCCATGAATGTAGCGGGGAGAGGAGGAACGCCGCTACAGAGAGACCCGCTTGCGCTCTTAAAGGAAACTGTAGCAAATCAGCAGCAGCAGCAGCAACAAGGGCTTGGGGCCTTTCAACAGCAGGAGAATATTCAGCAGCAGCTGCAACAGCAACAGCAGCAGCAGCAGCAGCAAAATTCCATGAGGGTACATACCCCAGGTGGCCTCCATCACCAGCAGCAACAGCAAGCATTTAACCCGTTCCAGGCCGGTGCTGGCTCTTTGGGTGGCCCAGGCCAACAATCACACTCTGGCTCCATGCATGCACGCCAATCTTCAAGATATACTTTTGCCAACGAGAATCCAGCCTTGGCAGTAACTTCCGTCAATCCTCGTGGTAATGCTGTCCATATGGCCGAACAAGTTCGTATGATGCCCCAACAAGCACAACAACAATTGCACAATCAACAGCTTGCTGCGCAGTTCTACGGAGCCCCAGGTCTTGGTGGAATGTTGGGTGGAAATGTTCAGCAACCGCCCCCAGGGTTGAAGAGTGCGCCTACGCCACCTGCACCAGGTATGGGAATGCCCATGGGAGGCATTCATGCTCTTGGAGGGCAATTCAGCGGATTAGGGTTGGGTGGTCATCATAGCAAGAATGAGAATTCAGAGGCACTATTGAGGGAGTTCATGAGAGGAAGTGGGGGTACCGGACTTCCAAATGCTGGGAGTGGGCTGGGAAGAGCTGGGGATGGAAAACGTATGCTTTCTGCTTCACTTCAGAGTGGGGGGAGGTATACTGATTCGCCAAACGCAGTTGATCTTGTGGATCCTAGTATTCTCCAAGCTAGGGTTGCCCAGCCACAGCAGCAACATCAAATACATCATCAAGGACTCCAAGCTGGAAACACCCAGGGACAACAAGGTGCGTACAATCAGAGCATGTACTATGGGAATGGCGGCAGGTGGTAAGGTAAGTAGTAGGTTTGTCGGGTTCTGGGTCTGGTTTCGACATGGATGGTGTGTAACGGCAGGCGGAGGCAGGGCTACTATTTCTTGTGTCCTCCAGTTATATTTTACTTCTTACTTAGGCGTTTATGTTTAGGAGTGGGGCTTTCTTATGTTTCTCTTTTCCTAATTTCTTTTGGTTGTACTATTGATTTTTGTGCAGCTTCTCTGTAGGGGTTTCTCTCTCTTACTATCTCTTACTATTTCAGGTTCCTCTGTGAGCTTAGAAAAACCAGGTGTGGGGGGGGGGGGGGGTGAAGGAAAAATTGGGCCCAACAGGCTAGAAACAGTGTTGCTTAGCAGGCTTATTTTAAAGGCCTATATTTTCGGGAGTTTTAACATTACATGTATGTCTATACCTACCTTAACATTCTACGGTGCCATCTGGGGGCTATTTTTGTTTGTTTCCCTTTCTAGTAATTATTTTTTGCTGTTTCTTCTATACTTCCTTTTACAGTTAGAAGAATCCGAGAATCGTGCAATGTAGAATAGTTCCCGCCTGCCTGCCTCCTGTCTATGGTGTACTAGGGTAAAGGTTATTATAGTTGAAGATGGCTCCACAGAACCTACCTACAAATGCCTTACCACCTAACGGCCTTTTATTCTTTGAATCCTCTCAAATATAAATACTAAAGATATCCGTACTGTAGGTTTCGGTCTCAATCTCGGCACTGGATTCTTCTCCCAAAGTCAATCTCAGTCACCATCATGGAATTTGACTCCGGGTATTATCGACGAGGAAGATTTTCCTGCTCTTGCTCCACCAAAGGCAACAGGGATAACGAAACCAGTTCCTATAGCCGTGCCTGCCATCACTATTCCAGTGAAGAAGGTTGTAACAACAAATAAACAACAGACAAGCGTTGTCACAGGCAATTCTCCAGTTTCTGCATGGAAAATAAAAGTAGATACGGAGGTGACAGTACCTGAGGTTCCAGTGATAGTATCACCAAAGCTATCGAGTAAGAAAAGACTAGAATTACCAAGAGTTGATACATCTCCCCCTACCATCGCCGATACTACAAAAGACGAAAGTATACAGACACCGGTAACAGCACCCCGAATGATTAGAATTCTTCCGACCCAGGCGCAAGCTGGGTTGAAAAGTGCAAACTCAGAAAGCGCGTTATCAGAAACAGCATCGGTTTCGGGAATGTCGAGTCGGCCTGTTTCACCTCCACCACAACCACAACAGCAACAACCACAGAAGAAAAGCAAGAGCGCACTTAAAAGAGAAAGGAGGGAGAAGGAACGCAAGGAAGCCGAGGAAAAGGAACGTGAGTTACAACAAGAGAAAGAGAGGGAAAAGGAGAGGCTGCGGAAAATGGAAGAAGTCCATGCACCTGTTGTTGGAAGAATGAAGAAAAAGGATAAGAAACGTGCAGATGGAAGTATTGAGAGCCCACTGAGTCCACATCAGCTTGAGGAGAAGGATGAAATTTTGCAGACACCAGCAACAGAGAAGGGTGATGCAGTTATAAGTTCTGCGACTGCCACCACCACTGCCACTACAGTACTAGCGCACACAACACAGACAGGACCCGAAAAACACACTACATCTAATAAGACTGTAGCCCAACTTCTTCAAGAAATAAGTGGTATTAACTTTGCTACTCTTGAAATGTTCAAACCGATACTGGGTGTTAGGTATGAGCTACACATCGCGGACGAACTTGCACAGATCCATGATGATACTGCTGCTACTACAAAATCCGAAAAACAGGGGCAACAGTTACAGCATTCTGGAATAGCAAAAATAAATCTCCGTGGTGGTGGTATTATCATGATGCACCAACTCATTACTCCAGGGGGTAATGTTCTTACTGGCCTCACAAAAAAGCAAGAAGAACGTTTCCTAAAGTTAGAGGAAGATCGGAAACATGAGAGGGCCTGGGAGAGGTATCCTACGACAATGAAGGAATGGAAGTGGGCGCCGAATGATATAGCGCCAGTGGAGGGGGGTGAGGGAGTGACACTGGAGGGGTTGAAGGAACAGGTTATAGCAGCGAGGAAGGAGACCGAGGCATTTGAGAAGAAACTTGAGAAATTACTGAAAAGGAATAAGAAGTTGGTTGGGTTAGCTTAGATAACTTTAGAGGAAGGTTTATCATGTACTAAGAATCGAGTTTAACTTTGTATTATGCCCGTTATGTTTTATAAGTTATGTATACATGTGTACATGTATTCACCAACAGCGTTCAGAGGTCATTCATCATACCTACATGCAGTAATCAAAATTTAAAGTCAGAGACTTAAAATTATGACAGCTCTGTTCAGAAACACATGACTGCAATATCTTTCTATTCACAGTTATCAAAAATCTATATATCATAAACAAGCCAGCAAACGAGCCATTAGTTAACCCTTCATAAGTTATCACTCGCAAAAAAATCCATCTTTTGTTTTAAATCGCTACTACTATAATATTATATTATATAAGTGAGTTTACTAAGAGATGTAGTAAAATCATAAAAAGGCTTTGTTGAGAGTGTACCTCGCTTTATCTAAAATTCTCTTAATCTTAGCTCTCCACGGTAAATTTCCGTATAGTACATGTATTGACGGGCTATATAAGTACCTAATTTTAATTCGACTCGATTCGATCCGTTAGTATATATTCACTTGTAAGTTTTTCCGCGTAAAAAAAAGAAGAAAAAGAACCAATTAGTTTTCTTAATTGATGAAATATAACTATAGCAGTTAACCAGGAATAGACACTGAAGGAATAATAGTAACAAGAAAGAAGAAGAGAAGAAAAACCTATGTTTTGGTTCTTTCCGTTTAACTTTGTGAAACTCTGTGTTGGTCAAATAAGAGCTGAGTCCGAGACATGTGGCGACACTGAAGCAGAGGTTGGGAAGAAACTGGGCAAATAAACAACCTCAAATATGGGAAATTGTGATCTAGGTGAATGTGTCACAGAAAAATGAAAAGGATCTACAACCGGGTACGAGAATGACTGTGCGGGGGGTGAGGGAGGGAGGGAGGGAGGGAGGGAGGGAGGGAGGGGAATAAAATATTTATGCCTCATTTTAGCTATGTACATGCTTTCTAAGGCATACTACAGCTGCAGTCGCGTATCACGATATTGGTGTTGAACCCCGCTTTTCGGTACCAGACCTATGGCCCGCAAGGTAGTCTAAGTCTAAGCCTTCAGGTTGATGAGAGTATGAGTATGAGTATGAGTAAGCGAGCGGTTATTGGATCTACGTGGATAAGATGTTCACCGGGAGTAAAATATTCGGCTGTTTGTGTGGTGTTTCCAATTAGTACTTGATATGGGCCTGAGGGGGGGAAGGGCACTTTTAGATCTGTGGTTTAGCTATGGGTGCATGATTTAATATTCGAGGTTGCCATTGGTTTCGGGTAACCAGATACAAGGCAACAGCACCTAATATTGAACCCTTGGGGTGAAGATGCCTAGAAGCACCATTATGAGTCTTTTGCCAGCGAGGTAGCGGTAATATACACTTTTTTTCTTCAAGGCCACTTAGCAAACACCACTAATCAAATAAATGTATCCGGGTGGAGCTTTCACATATTTTGAAGATCTGTATCCGTATGATTTGTTGTAGTTTTGATAGACTTGCCACGTTTTTGACAGTTGGAGGTGACTCGTTACAAACTGCGCTGCGTAGACATTTCTCGGCGAAGAAACCTATTGGCCGTTAGAGACGACTTACATAGGCGGTATTCTTTGGTGGAGACTTGACACTATTACTATGAGTCTTTGGTACATTTATATGTATATTAAGCTTGTTTACAAGGTTGTACAAAATAATCGGACTGGGAGTCACCCCATGCAGTGCGTAGGTGCTCTACACACTACATGTAGGCAGCAAGCAAGCCCAGCAACGGGATGGCGTCAAGGCACATATCATTTTCAAGTACTCTACATATGTACATGTATATATGCAACTCCTAGCTATGGACTTGGGTCCCGATACTTTGGTATTAACTGCATCAGTATGTATACATGTATTGAAAACACAGGCCCATGAAAGAGGTAATCAGCTATTTTAAAAGGTTGAATTTTACTCTACTGTATCTAGCAGTGAGAGAATAAGAAGAAGAAGTGAATAATTGAAAATAGAATATACAATATCTTCTTTTACGATGTTGAGCCGTAGCCTATATGTACATGTAGGTCCCAGGTTGAGCGGTTAGAACTGCCAAGATTTCGGGTTTTAGTGGACGCCTTGGCAGTTATCAAGATATCGCGATATCGGAAGATGCCACGGAGCGGCACACTGATAGACAACGGGGATCGGTGGACCGCGTTATACAAGTGGCCGCATATGAGAGAGCCGAAGTATCTATGAATAGGGTAACAAACATCCCTTCGCTCTAAAAACATCGTTCTGATAAAGGGATCACATTTCCTCTTCTAGCGTATTCCCGGACTGGAATGGATTGCAGGGGCCTTCTTGATGCTGGTTTATCGCACAAGATTCTCTTATCGCTAGGTAGGTTAGAAGGTAATGCTTCAATACTATCGATTTGGCTGATGGAGTTCTTCTCCGTGTCTTATCATGTCTCTGAAGGGGCTATGTGGGAGGGGGAGGATCTATGGAGCGGAGTACACATATACTGTAATGGTTTAACGCCAAGTCGGCACCCATGTGAAGGCTCATGAATATGTGTATGTGTGTGTCTGTACCGAAGAGTAGGTAGATGTATACCTGTAAGGGCTATGTTATGATTCTCGTCGGACTACAATACATACATGTAGACATGTACTTCTTTTTGGGGGTGTACGTCTACAAACACCACAGAACTGTTGCCCATCAGCCAGTACATTTAACTATCATTATAAAAAAACAAATATAGATACGCTTTCCTCCCTTGCACGTAGCCGTATGGCTTTTCGTAGTTTATTGCGTTTCCTTGTTCCAACACGTCCTAATGACGAATTACGTTCTCCCACTCAATTGCCAACCTGAGTCACGCGAGATTGTTTGGTTACGTCTGCAGCCTGCACCTGCTCGCATAGCAGCAGCAGGTTCCTTTTTGCCCACACCACCTTTTTTTTTTCTGTGTGAAAAGCGCGTAGAGAGGTAATAAGTAGGGGAAGAAACGAGAAGTGGGGGAGGTTGATACATAGAGTACGTGACGGGTCTAGCTGCTCGAGTTGAGAGCCAGGACGTGGTGGTGGTTACACACACCCATTGGTCTCGATTGGCCCTTTGACTCAAGGCCAAACACCAAAGACTCTAGAGTACTCTACATTCTTGGGGACGTATGATTAGTAGCTAGAGTACACCATAGCGACTGAGGAGAGGGTTGGGCTTGCAGGTACTGGTATTAGGTATTATTATTATTATTATTATTATTGTATTATTACTACAGCAGGTACATACAAGTACATCTTCGCCTATCAGTGCATCCATCCATCCATCCATCCATCCATCCACCCATCCACCCATCCATCCATCCAGGCAACGACAGCAGCAGCAGCAGCATCGCCGAGTAGTTACGGATACACATATCGGGCGACAGCAGACAGCCGGCGCTGTACACCTCTGCTCCAGTTCTTTTGCACAGCAGCAGCACCAGCATCGCCGACAGCAGTGGTCCAAAATACCAAATCAAAGGCTTCGTGCTTGAAGCGACAAAATACCTACGAAGCTGGCGTTGGACTCGTGAGCCTTCCTCACCTTTGCTTCTTGTTGTTGATTGTCCCTCACACATTTAACTGCTTGTGTCTCCTCGGCTTGCTCTGCTACTACATGTACTGCTGCATGCCTTGTTTGAGTTCTGCTTTCATCTTTCGTCTTTTGCCCTTTCCCCCCAAATCCAGCATTTACTCTCTTATTTCCCTGATTGCCTGATTGCCCCCTCATCTACCCAACCATTAGTTCCCCTCTGCGCGTCTTCATCCGTTGCCCTTAGATCTTCGGGGTACGCCATTTTGCAACCTTGTTCTGCCACAAGGCTCGCCGCGTCCGTGCCTTCTTCAGCTAAACAGCGTTTAGTTATCCCCCCCCCCCCCGGCCCTTTCGTATCTCTACGCCACCTCAAAGCTTTTACCAGCCTCTATTTACTTTCTCTTTTTACGGCGCTGGCTCGCCTTTTTATGGGCATTGTTTATCATTTATTGACTTGATTGTGTAGCCACATCATTTAGAGCCCCTTACGTGCTGGCTAGCCACCAAGAGAGGCTTTCACTCTTCAGCTCCATCGAAGGTCCACTCACCCACTCACCCACCTAAAAATCCAACGTTTGGCAGCAACACTAGCAACGGTAGAAAGAGAAGAGAGGGTTAGAGGAGGAGTGAAAAAGAGAGAAAAAACCCCCCAGAAGAACTCAAGAAAATACAGTGGATTAAATAAATGTGATGGCTGTCGCAGACCAGGACTTTATAGACAACCTTGATATCTTTGCTTAGCAGCATCACCCCACTAACGAATACACACAACAGCTTTCATCCTATCTCTCGCTGATTTACCCCCTCCCTATCTCCTTAGTTGATCGATTACATAAAGATCTTCTTACTATGTACGGACAAGAATCACCGCTCCCTTGGAGCACACCCCCTCGACGAAGAGCAACTGCTGCAGGAGCAATGTCGAACGACGATCCCGATTCATCAACAAGACGATTCTCTACAGGGTTTACTTATGCCGGAATGGATGGCTCTGGCTCTACTTCTTCTGGAGGGTTTACGAATATTGCTTCTGGAGGTGCTGTAGGAGGACATGCACGCTCAGGTTCACACGGTGGTTATTCATCGCATACACCAGGAGGGGGGAGTGGTAGCGGCGGGGTGTCCATTGAGAGGAAGAACAGGGATAAAGTAAACCAGATAGTGCAGGCCTATTTTGGGAAGGCTGCAATGATAATTCTGCACGCAAGAGTGATTCTGCCACCAGCATACTCACCAAAGACCGGAGCAAAGAAGGTTAATAAATGGGTACGGCATAGTTTCCATTCCCTTCGCATCAAGTAGTGAGAATCAGTAAGTGAGGAATGTGGGCTGATTCTTGGCTGAGGTAGTTCAACATCGAACTTGACGAGACAGACTCATTTCGGGAAAATCTTGAATTATGGCGCAAAGGGGATTCATTTGAACCAAGGCCTCCTCCAATGATAATAGAAACATATCTTGATGCAACGGATTTGACCGCGAATCAATCATTGGTAATTCTAGATGGCGAAGGGAAAAGATGGAACGTAAATGAAGCTCTTGATACAGCTGCAGCTCGGGCTGGGGTAAACACAGAGTCAAGGAAAAACGGACGTGGAGGCGGGTCAAGCCATGAAGTTGTTTTAGAAAGGTGGACTGTAGAGCTAAGGTATGCTTTGATTTTTCTTTTTTTTTTTGAGGGGGGGTTTCTGTTGCCTAAATATATACCTAGGTTTCTTTTAGAAACTCTCTCAGGTGACATTGCTGACG
The DNA here is from genome assembly GCA_033030345.1 of Verpa bohemica. Taxonomy (NCBI): domain Eukaryota; kingdom Fungi; phylum Ascomycota; class Pezizomycetes; order Pezizales; family Morchellaceae; genus Verpa; species Verpa bohemica. The sequence continues at coordinate 1,562,931 of JAUFSE010000003.1, forward strand.
CATAGAGAACAAGCCCTCCTTACGATATCGCCCACTCACCAGAGCTTCCTGTGGTTTACAAAAAGGGCATCATACTCTTCCGTGCATTGTACACTTATGCTGGGCTTATGCCAACTTGGAAGTTTCGACGGCGATTGTCTAAGGTTAAGCTCAGTGCTAGTACCTTGAAGGTCAATTGCAGGATAATAAATGGTAGTGATTATGCCAGGCCCCCAGGGGGGTGGGATCTATTGCAGGTACCACTATATGAAGGTGATAAAGAAGTAACAGATACATTCTCCTTTGGAAGAGTTGAGAGTCCTGCTGGGTGCTTTAATATATCTGTCGCCTTCCGGAAGAATTGTGAGTTTAGGGTTGATGACTCCGAGGCCCTGCTGAGTTCGCATTTCATAAACCTCGATGAGCACTATTTTCGTCCATCGCTTCACCAACAAGCTCCTTCGCAACCTCTTGGTTACGCTTCGGCTGGAAAGGAAATGAACTCATTGCCCTCAGCTGGTACTCACCCACAAAGGCCAGAGTATAATCAAACGTATGGGAGCTTGTCTTCGTTTCATCACCAGGGACCAGTTCCTTCAGGCGCTAGTCCGCTGTCTGCTCTGAGAACTGCTGCCGAGATGGCGGATAGGGCTTCTTTGAATGGCTCACCTATCGAGCGGCCACCTACAGGACTTAGATCAATACAAGGGTCCAAGTCGTCACTTAGAAGCTTTGAAGGGGTACAGCGCCGACCTTCAGTATCTTTTATGCAGCCATTCAAATCCCCTTCTTTGTCGGCTTCTCCGGCAAATTCAGATCAAGTAGCATCGTCATCACCACGGATATCATTAAGTCGAATTATGACCCCAGTCGCCCCCAGCCATCGGCAGCGACCTAGTCACGGAACGATGTCACCAACATTCAGAAATTCTTCTGGACTTCCCGAAGGAATACCCAATCAAAATCCTGTAATCTTATCCTCTTTATCCAGTTCTTCCCCACTCGCACAGGCACAACCTATCACACGTATTGCAAGTAGCTTCGGTCAGCGTCGGCCAAGGATTGCTTCTGGTGCTAGCCGGACTGATGATGATAACACTAGTAGCGGAAAGGCCAGTTATAGCTCTTCGGCAGCGCCTGGGTCAGGACTTTATTTGGAAGCTGGTGCAAACTCAACTATGGATGAGGATCTTCAAATTCGTGACTTCATGTCGATGCTGGCAGATGGGCAAAAGCAGACTCTAAAGAGTTTCCAACCTACCGGTGCTGCCGGTGAGGGCTCAAGTAAGAGGGCAGGGAACGCTCTATCGAAATTTCAGAAAATGAGAGACTCGCAGAGTGCTTTGGCAGAATCAATGTCTTCATCATTATTGTTGCAGCCTTCGCTAAACTCTCCATCAACATCAAGCAGGCACTTGACTAATGTTCCGGGAATGATACCATCAACGACATTCTCATCATCATCATCTCCTGGAAAGCCTATATCTCCACATACTCCACATACTCCGGCTATTCCATCTCGACTTGGTCTTACTGCACAATACGATCAACATCGCCGTCATTCCCCACGGTCACCCCAAAGTAACCAATCAAGCAACAGGGAGGATGTAGCTGGTGAAAGGAGACAAGGGACAGCGCGGGAGATGACTACGGCCTCTAAGACATCACCATTGGATATCCCTAACTCGCCCCGTCCCTTTGGGCCACGCAGATCGAATTCAGTATCTCAACCACCCGAAGATGGCGGTACTTCACTTGAATTCGACTCGACTGTCGCCTATGGCCCTACCCATCGCCAAAGTGCTAGCTTGGGAAGTGTTAACATGGTTCCTTTGAGCTTAAGTCGACTCCTTGATCTGCGGAATGCATCCGAAACTGCCCTGCCCGGCAGAGAAGAATCTGAAGCAGAGCTTTGTGATAATGGTGGAGATGAAAGCTTGGCTTTTGGGCCACCGCGACCCCCATCCATAGACCCCACCGAAGGAGAAGTACAGCGGTTTCAGCAGAGGTATACAAGGGGGGGCGTATCCTCAGGTCTTGGATCTTCTGGGCAACCTTTACGAGGTAGAGTTAGCGGTCGGGGACGAGGCGAGACGCCTCCAACTAGCTCAACATCCAGCTTAATAGGAGAACGCATCAGTAACGAAGCAACTCCTGATCGGCCCGATCGACCATCCTTAATGGGTAGGAGAACACCAAGCTATACCAGACCCGGCGTATTCGGAGATCAGGACGAGGAACTATTGTTTGCTATGAGTGATATGACTGTTGCCCAGCAGTCAAGAAGGAGCTTAGAACACGAAAGAGGGGGTAGAGATGTATCTACAAGTTCTCCTGGGGGGCGAAGAAGTCGTGGTGGCCCTGGAAATAGTGGGGAGATGAATAGGGGAGAGTGGAACTGATTTTGGGGGTGGGTTTTATGGATATTTTGTGAACTATTTGGGGCAACGGCAGGAGTCGTATATGATTTACGTTGTTTGGCGCTGTTTTTTTTTATGGGTGTTTTTTTCCTCCTTTTTTCCCGTTTGTCTGTATTTTCCGTTTGGTAAATTTTCTTTGTTGCTTACAACTTGCAGGTTTGAACGATGCTGTGAATGGTGGGTTATTTTTATTTGGAGATGTTTCTTTTTGTCTATGTGAACTTATAAGTTTTTTTGTAGGTCTTGCCTCCTTATTTTCAGTTCTTATTTTTTTTCTTTCATATTTGTGTAATGCTACTAATAATGTGGTGTTTACAACTTGATCTAAAGCAAATTTTCTTTTTTCTATATTTTTTCTGCATTCTATTACATTAAATTCCTGCTTTATCTCTCCTCACCATTATCTTTGTAACAATTTTATCTTTATCATATCCCGGGAAAATGGGGGTACGCGCGGGTTTTCTTCACCTAGGTTTTTGTTTTGTTGTTTCGTATTATTGCCTCTAACTACATTTTTTGCCCACTACTGGTCATTTATAAACTGGGGATCCACTGGAGTCGTCTTCCTTTTTATTACTTATGCGGGCGGCCTATCTTCCTGGGTTTTCTTGGGGGTTTTCTTTTGGTTTCGCATAGACATATCATGGGAGCCTGGGGGAACTAACGGAGCTATAATTGATACGATTGTGATCATGGGGAAAATTATCAGACTCCTTTGCATGAAAAAGTTATAGTTGCCGGAGGACAAAAGTAACCGACGCTCATAAGCTATGAGTACAAGTAACGTTTATACAATGTTACTGTGTCTATGGACGGAGGATCGTATGCTTATGCCCAAGTAATGGTTTATGGGTAATGAGAAACGGGTTCACTAGTTCATATACTTAGATCGCAGTAATTTCTATACCTGAGGCTCTTATATTAGGATTCCATTGTAGTAGGATTTATGACGGTGAAAAAAATGACTTATATAGTGGATTTTATAGAGGGTTCTCGATGTTGTATTACATAAATTCATGACGCGATTATTCGATCCTTAGGGATAATACTTATCATCTAGGTCTTCTTGTGGTATAAAACGTAATCGTACATAAAAACAATTTCGACTAATAAATTAAAGAATTGCTGGGAATCTTTCATGGTTGAATTCTATCACAATCTTTTGCTATTAACGAGTGATCTTAGGTGTTGTAAATATACCAGCGGGTAAATGAGCCTGATAAGCAGGTGTATTTAAAATACCCTCTGGGATAATATTTAGTGATAAACAAAGGTATGGAAAAGGAAAAGATAAATTAAGTATCAAAATTAAGTCAACTACCGGATACGTGGCCTTAGTTAATATTCAGAGTAACTTCAAACATATGGGGGGTGATTCGTTCAGAATGTACCCGGAAATCACAAATTTATGAGGTAAGTGTTGGCTCGGCGTTGAAATCTGATGAGCTATTGATGGTCTCTAGGCTGTGTTGGCTGATCTTAGGTACATCTGACTGAAAGGCTGAAGATTCCGGTAGATTCCCCCCTACAGTGTTCACTATATCATCATAAGTGCATGTACATATCCATTGGTTCCACCAACTCCCGTGCGAGTGAGGGGCTGTGATGCCACAATATTTTAAATAGAGGGGTTTCTGTCAGGATATGTGATGTGGGTAACAGAATGGGTTTGGAAATTTTCGCCGGTGTTGGAGTGACCGATAGCTGGATGCACGTGTCTACTTTTTGCTATCCGCAGAGCCTCGTCCCGCCGAGCTAGTGTGGTGTCATCGATAGATTAATCAAATAAACTCCAGAAATCCTTCGTCTATACCCGATAATTCATTCAATCCTTTAAAGGCTGAACCATCATCCGAACTCTTGCATTACGTCCAATTGACATCCTTGACATCCTAAACCCGGGTTTTCCCGAGATACCCCGGCAAAGAACTTGTATTCGTGCGCGGAACACGGTAATTTAATGGACCGGCACTTTTATTCTATTTTATGGTATTCAATAAGAAAATCTTATTTTAGCCAATGCTAGAAGAGATACTGCATAGTATGTATGGGGTGAGGTTTAGGAATGAGCACCCAGCAGTCAGTTATTTTGAGTACCTTGTGAGATGCATATGCGCGATTCTGAAAATTTTAATTTTAAGTAGCCTAGAACCCTACGGATATCATTCCGACCAAGAGTTTTTGCTGTCTTTTGTACTCTCTAGGAGTTTTCAACGTAAACAATTGTAATAGGTAGAGGCTGATTTTACGGCTAGCGGCAACCATATCCTCTGCGGGGTTTATCCAATCTCCACATGCTCTCTTATCAACAAAATTGCTGGCATCGGTGTCTTTATACTTTAGATTAGAAAAGATCAGACTAAGGGTAACAGCAGTCGTCCGAATCACTGAGTCCACGAAGCTTAGGTATTATCGTCTTTCAAGATCGCTGTCACTCTTCGAGATTTGAGCTGCATATAAGTAGGTCTCGGAGGGAAGCGATGAAATAATTCCAGGTTTTTGGGCGTGGTAGTGGGGTGGGGTGGTGGGGCTTTTCTTCAAACAAGGTTCTATCACCCCACTCAACACCCTACAGAAAGGGGGTCGGATTCGAAGAACAAGATCTTGAGGGATAATGGTAATCTTGAAAATAGCAACTTGAAACTGACATACGTTGCATTTCCTTCTGGCCGAGGGGATAAAGCGGACAGTTGGACAGTTTGATTAAGAGATCTGAGTTCGAAAAAAGTACTTTTGTGATAAAAAATGATATGGGACATGACATTTCAAGAAGAAGGAAGTGGGGCACAACAGGTGACGTTGAAATAAGCATCCGAATCTGATGGCTGACGGACTAAGCAGTAGAGATCGGAATTCTAATCGCTCTTCTTTCGGCGCCAAGACCTGAATCATGGGAGTGATTCATTTGGATCGTGCATGTGCAACAAATGGGATTGACCGATCCCTCCATTTGGGTAAACACACGATAGCCCCATTTGTGAAAAGATCATTTTGTTGTCATATAACAAAACACTTGCGCCTTTGATTATACCCTGAATTTTATGTGCGAAGAGGAAAAACGATTCATTTGTGAGCAAATGGATGCTGCCCACGAAGGCTTCCTATCAGCGCGAGTTGATACTTAATTTAGGGTACCATGTAGAGTGCATAATAGAGGATATCTTTACCGAGGCTTGTAGATTTAAACTGCCGGTAACTACATGTATGACCTCTTGGCAGGTTGTTTAGCACATGTACTATTGCGTCAAAACATGCGCCTGTCCCAATCCCGAGACCTTCAGTTGAGATCCAGTCTACAGGCTGGCAGCCGCACATATCGTGCCTTTGGAGGTTGCGAAGATGGGTGGTGTAGTTCTAAATAGTACTTCATCAGGTGATCCGTGCATGTGCATCTCATGCCGGCCAAAAGATATTCCACGAATTACCCAACCACCAGGTCGCTTCGGCTGCGGCAGAAAATCCCATGGGGGAGAATACTTAAACAGGTCTTTCCCCTCATCCCGGGTCCTGGGATTTGGGTACAGTGGAATGAGACACGAAGAAGCCATGATCGATATTTTTTCTGCCATCGCACCTTAGCCTACAGGTGTGGTATGTGAAGATGATGTTATGATGTTGTCTAGTACTTTAAGGGACCGTGGTATGGAAAACTTTTCATTTTCGTCTAGGTCTATGATTCATGGAGGGGTGAATATGGTGCGACCTGAGATCATACGTGGAACTGAGAGCTGTGCCTGGAGAAAGAATAAGAAAGTTGTATGAAAGCTGGTGTTGAACGCACTGTTAGAGTGTGCATTAATACCACCTTGTGTCAATTGACACATCTCGGGGGGTCTCGGTGCTGATAGCTGATAATGATGTAGCTGTCAATTTTTGGGGAAGCGGGGTCCGTCACTTAAGATTTGATGGACAGCTAGGTGCTGCAGACAGGCTATAACTGCAGCGTCGATACAGATTTTCCGAGATACAGGCATGTCTCATGGAAGAATCTAGATTTTCTGGTGATGTCTAGATTTCATCGCGTCGATGTCAATACCCTCCTGTCGATCCGGGCTGTCAAAACCGATACTCACAGTGTGTAAATTGGAAGATAACCCCCCCCTCTCTCTGAGTACTTACGATCAACCCTAACCAACTCTGAGGAACAACATCTCTGAAATCACAAGAAATCGTCAGGTTGATCGAGATGGAACGACACGCACATGGAGTAGCGAAAATACCGAGAACATCAAGTGGCCTCTCTCTATCTCGTACAAACAGCTGCATAGAAGGATCTGCAGTTTAGTTATTCCCAGGGCAGGATAACCACTGATTTCCAGGAGAAGTGTCATATATCTCAAATCTTCTACATTAATTATGTAGGCTGTGACTGCAGCGTACGGATCTGTAACTGGGAAGTGATGTGCCACACTCTTTGCCTGTCCAGTATCTTCTAGGGCCAGCCCACTTGCCCCTCTCCCATCACTCTAACTACATGGAAACTGGACCCCTAGGTGAGGTAACTCTTGGCATGTTTTCGCCAAAAAGTTTTGCACAGAACGGATGAGCATAAGTACATATCGGTTGTCTCTCTACCCCGCCAATATTTTTTTTCCTTTTCCTTGCATCGTTGTACCCTCACCTTCCCAACCTATCAAACAGCCAGGTTTCGTTACTACAGAATAAAGAATTGACATCGAGAAGAAAACTTGTCTTTTCAGGGCTTCTTCAAATACTGCTCTGGGCCCGATTATTTCTGCCCTCAACAGCAGTTCCCTTTCGTCCCCATCTAATACACCCACCACTACTCTTACACAAGAACCAATCTGGTGGGGCATACATAGGTGGACCCTGAACAGGCAACGACCAACGAGGAAAAAAATATGGACGAACAAAGTCTCACACAGCTCTTGGAGCACATTCTCACCCGTAAAATCCCCCAATCCTAAACATGACTCCTGGTTTGGGAAGTTTGATTTAATGAAGTTTTATAAACTAATTGGAGCAATTATTTTTATTTATTGTAGCGGACACTAATATTGTCAAGAATGCGACTGCCACCCTTCGCCGAGACTACTATTCGAAACCCGAGTCGCTACCCGCCTTAATTCACATCTTGAAGGCTCATCATAATCCTCTAGTCCGTCAAATGGCTGCGGTCGAAACGCGTAACTTGATCCCACAATTCTGGGGCGCTAAGAATAACGCCCCGTCGAAAATTCCCGCAGAGATGAAGCCCCAACTTCGGGATTCACTGCTTAAATCGACAATCTCCGAGCCTAACTCACTGGTAAAACATTCCTCTGCTAGAGCTATCTCAGCAATTGCAAAGATCGATTTATCGGTGGGAGAGTGGATGGAGCTACCTGGGTACCTACTTGAGGCAGCAATGTCACCAAAGGCAGAAGATCGTGAAGTAGGCGTTTACATCCTCTTTACCCTCCTAGAGACACTCGAGGATGCTGTAGCGGACAGGTGGCGTGACTTCCTCCAGCTTTTCAGCAGAACTATTATCGACCAGGAGAGCATGACTGTTCGTCTCAATACCCTTCTCGCCCTTGGAAAGATGGCTGAATCTCTCAACTCTGAAGACCACCCTGAGGGTGTCTCTGCATTCAGAGGTGTCTTGCCTTCTATGGTAAGTGTGTTGCGAGAGCTTGTCGCCTCCGGAGACGAAGAGAAGGCCAATCCCGCTTTTGAGGTCTTCCAAACGCTGTTGATTGGAGATCCTGCTCTTATCTCAACTCACTTCCGTGATTTGGTTCAGTTTTTTTCAGAGATGGCTTCTTCTAAGGAGATCGACGATGACTTTAGGTCGAAGGCTATCTCTTTCCTCATGTCTTGTTTGCGATATAAGAAGATGAAGATGCAAGGCTTGCGGGTTGGCGAAGGGCTTACCCTACGTGCCCTGGAGATCGTGACTGAGTTCAAAGATATCGAGGATAGCGATGACATGACTCCATCGCGATCGGCTTTAGGGCTCTTAGACTACCTTTCGGCATCGTTACCTCCTAGCCAAGTGGTTGTGCCGCTGATGAACGCCCTCCCAGGCTATATATCTCATCAGGACCCTGACTACAGAAAGGCAGCTGTTTTAGCCTTGGGAATGTGTGTTGAGGGAGCCCCAGATTTTATCGCTACACAAATTCAATCTCTCTTTCCTATTGTCCTCAATCTTTTGGCCGACCCCGAGTCTAGAGTAAGACAGGCAGCATTGCACACTATTGCTCAATTGGCAGATGATCTCGCCGAGGATATGGGAAAGGAACATGCAAGGTTGATTCCAGCCCTCATTGCAATGCTTGATTCTGGGGATGGTTTAGATATCTGGAAGGCGGCCTGTAACGCCATCGATGCCGTCCTTGTTGGGATTGAGCAGTCAGATGTCACAAAGTATCTCCCTCAGATCATGCCTAGGTTATTCCGGATGTTTGGGCAAGATGATCTCAAACTCAAGGCTGCCGCTGTTGGTGGTATTGGTTCCACAGCAATGGCTGCTAAGGATAGCTTCACCGTATATTTCACTGATACCATGAATGCATTATCTCCCTACATCTCAGTTAAAGACTCCGAAGAAGAGCTTGACCTTAGAGGGGTTGTCGTTGATGCTATGGCTGCTATCGCTGAGTCTGTTGGTATGCAGGCCTTCACACCGTACGTCGAACCACTAATGCAGTCTACCAATGATGCCCTAAATTTGGGACATCCGCGTTTGAGAGAGACAAGTTTCATGTTCTTTGCTACTATGGCTAAGGTTTATGGAGAAGAGTTTGTTACTTTCCTTCCAAGTGTCACACAAGCGCTCTTCTCGAGTCTAGAACAGACTGAAACGGATATCGAAGCGGATATCGAGGGGCTTGTCACTGGGAATATCACTAGTGTTGGTGTCGAAGGTACTCACAGAGCATCTCTTGGGTTAGGGGTCCAGGCTGAGGTTATGACTACCGATATTGATATCGAGGACGATGAGGACGACGAAGCTCTTTGGGACGACTTCACTGCAGTGAGCGCTGTCGCTTTGGAGAAGGAAGTCGCAGCTGAAGTCATTGGAGATGTCTTGAGTCATTGTAAGGAAGGGTACCTACAGTACCTCGAGAAAACTGTTGAGCTTCTTGCTGAAAAGGCACAGCATCCTTATGAGGGGGTCCGAAAGGCGAGCATCAGTACGTTGTGGAGAGCTTACGCTACTCTGTGGCAAGTCTTGGAGAACAAGGGTATGGCGAAGTGGCAGCCGGGGCTACCATTAAAGGTGCAACCATCTCCGGAGCTACAGAAGCTTGGAACTGTTGTCATTAGCTGCACACTTGTGAACTGGAAGAATGAGACTGACCGGCAAGTATATTTATTACATCTTGCCCCCTTTGATTTTTTCTAGTACCTTTGTTCTACTAGTAGTCTATCTTAGGACATTAAAGGATGAACACTTCTCGTTACCCAGCTCACTTAGATGCTCATAGAGCAAATGCTGCGAACGCGATTCTACTTCTGATATGATTCTTTTTTTTTTTTAATATTATACTTTTATTCGAGACGCCCGCTAACAAGAAGTTCTTTAGGGGTACTGTGACTGATATCTGCCGAAACATTGCCGAAACATTGAAACTCTGTGGTCCTGCTTTCCTTGCCGACCCAGGTAGTGTAGTCGAGCTCGCCACTCAACTTGTCCTCATTCTCAAGAAGCAACACCCTTGCCAGATGGATGACGACGACGACGATGATTTGCCAGAGCTTCAGGAATCCTCAGAATACGACTGGCACTTGATCGATACAGCTATGGATGTGATCCTTGGTCTCGCGACGGCTCTTGGCACTCAGTTTAGTGAAATGTGGGAGATTGTTGGAAGCCATCTCATTAAGTTTGCTTCATCTTCAGAGCCATTGGAACGATCAACTAGCGTTGGTGTGATTGCAGATTGTATTAAGTATATGGAAGCTGGGTGCACTCCTAGGACAGAAGTTAGTGATATTTCTCCTAGTTCAATATATGTGTAGTTTGCTGATACTTAGTTACAGCAACTGATGAAAATCCTCTTGCATAAACTTTCAGATGCGGATCCAGAAACAAGGTCGAACGCTGCTTACGCCACGGGATTACTGTGTATTAAGTCTCAGAATGCTCAGATAATCACTAGCAACTATAGCACCATCCTTCGAAAATTAGAGCCTCTGTTGCAGGACCAGAGCCACAGGATGCTTGACAATGCTTGTGGTTGTGTGTCAAGAATGGTTATGGCCCACCCCAGCAACGTTCCGTTGGTGGATGTTCTTCCAGTGATTGCAAGCGTGCTCCCGTTGAAGGAGGACTACGAGGAGAATGAGCCAATCTATAGTATGCTTGTAAAACTTTGTAAGCGATCTTCTCGATTCTTTTATCAATCAATTAGCGTTGATTTTAATTTCTGTTGCATGACAGACCAGGAAGGCGACCAGGTTGTCGGCAATATGACAGGGCAGTTTGTGCCTATTATCGCATCCGTACTTTCGCCACCTGAAGAGCAATTAAGCGCAGATACTCGCCAGAAGCTTGTTCAATTGGTACAGTTCCTTTACAGCAAGGATCAAAATCTTATCCGTGGTTATGATAACTTGATCGCTCTTGCTATTGGGGGGAGCTAGAGAGAAGAGATTGTTTGATCTGAAGATGCCATTGGTACGGTATATATTAGGTAGGAAGGTTTATTTTTCTTCTCTTTATTTGTTATTTCAATAGATAAGGCTAGGAAAGCAAGGGGTAGGGGGCTATCTGCTTTTGCGATTTTTTCCTGTTTAAGTTTTTTAAGCAGGGTGATTTCTTTGTTGATCTTATTTTTGCTATGAGAACTAAGCCGGTACATTTAACGAACGATATCCACACTATTTTTATTTATAAGATCATGTATGGATTTTCGCCACGTCACTTTCATTTGGAGGTGATACAGAGTAATTAATTGTTGCTATAATGAATTGAGTAGTGATATAGTTATTCTAAAGCCATTTTGGCTTCACTGAGTTGTAGAGGTATGTTGTTATTAGAGTCAGCAGCAAACTTTGGAGACATACATGTAACTTTGCCAATGTTTGGGGGGGGGGGCAGGAATACTGACCTCTGTAAATGAAATTATCAATATGCAGGTTTCCAGACAGGGAATTCGGGTATATAATACATAATGTAGGTAATACAAAGCTACATAGTAGGACGATCTAATCTTTTTTTTTGATAAGAGTAGCCGAGTGATCTCATATGATCAACATTCCACCTTTTGGGGGCTTGATACGGAGTTATCCAACTCTCCCCTATATTTACGCTTGGACTACACTAAGAAAACAAAAAAAAAGACGAAAAACCTTTCAGCCGATGTTCATCCATAACGAGAACCAACGTCCTTTTAATCCATCGATTCTCCCCCACTTCAGCCCACTGACTCTCCGTAAGGAGCTTTATGGAACCTCCTTCCCTCTCCTTCGCCACCCAGCTTCCCATTTTCATACCTTCAATACCGCCCAGACAAACAATCTTGAGGACAATATCTCAATTGGAATGGAGATGGAAATAGTTATAATAAATCTTTCTCCAGTGGTCTTAGAGAATACAACTGTTTTTGAAGTTGTCAAGGAAGGACTAAACGGCCTCCACCCAGATAGGTTATCAATAAAGACTGATGTTTGGACCCAGGTTACTGGGAACCACCCAAATCGCAAACGGTTCATCGTTACCGACGAAAAATCAGTCGAAGTTATTCTATACGACGAGTCTAGAAGTAAGTGGGTCAACGGATACGCCATTGAAATCTGTACACCAATTCTTCGCAATAATTCATGGAAATGGGTGATTCCTATTATTGTCGAACACCTCAAGGGGAGCTTCGACTGCCGCTTCAACTATACTACTGGCCTCCACGTCCATGTTGGGTGCGGGAACGGATGGAGCTTAAAAAGCCTGAAGAGAATAGCCAAGGCTATCGTCATCTTTGAATCGTCAATGGACAAATACCACCCAGTACACCGTAAGCCAGAGCATAACTGGTGCATCTCCAGCAACCGCCACAACGATAATCTTATCAATTACACGAAACTGGAGGCTATTAAACTACTAGAGGCAAGCACAACAAAACGCGATCTTCTCAACCTTATCGGGCCGCACAAATTTTTCAAATATAACCTGAATGCGATTGAGAGTCATGGGACAGTGGAGTTTAGACAGGGAGATGCAAGTATTGATGGAGATATGGCAGTGGACTGGATTGACCGAGTAGTAAAGTTTGTTGGTACAGCGGTCAAGACTGAGCAATCTTCTTTCGAGATTTATGCAAGGTTAGAGGACCCGTGGTATTGTTGCTCAAAAAAGGTCTTTGAAGAATTTGGTGTACCCTGGGACGATAGAAAGAGAAGGATCAAAAGGAGAAAGGTTCCATTGAGAGTTCGACTCGATAAAAAGCGGAGGAGGGCTTTTTTAGGGAAGAAAGGTTGGTAGATTTTCGATTTGGATTCTTCTCCTTTCTTTTGTTTTGTTTTATCCACCTTTCCCCCGAAAAGCGTGACCGAATTCTCTTTGATTACCTACCTTATAAATATATGTATTTTTGATTTGTATCCTGTTAGTTGAATGGATATGCTTGGGGATTTGTGCAAGGGATGATACCTAAGGAGCGTCAGTGTAGTTTTTTAGGCTCAACCTATGAGAGGTATCTGGATTGGTTTTGCGGGGCTATATTCATGAATATATAGGTTTTTCTTAGTCCACCTACCAAGAGTATAATTTTCAATAGGCTAGGCTAAAATTTGATAGACTTGATCATTGAATAGCTAATAGAAATCTAGCGAGACTGATTAATATTTTTGGCCTTTAATGCTTGAATTATATGACTCTAATGTAGCTATATTAATTTACATGTACTTAGGATGCTCCCTGCTTCTCTACAGCCACCTCCTCTTCCGTCCGGGGATCTATTTGATTTAATGATACCTCTTAGGCAACCTATAATATAACTGTCGAGTAATAGTATGAGATTAAGATCAATAGCAGGTCATATATTTCAGGCTACGGGTTTATCTCAATAAGACAACATCTAGTTGGGGCTAAATGATAACATATCATATGTATTACAAGGATATTAGCACTATATGACATAATGATGTAATTAATAGGCGAAACCGAATAAAAATGTATTCAAGACGTATAGATCAGGGCACCGAGAAGTGAAAGAAGGGCTTATGATCCACAGAATTTCAGTATTGCATGGCTGTCGTTTTAAAACATTAAATTGTGATGCTCTACATGTAGGTATACGTAGTACCCCCTTTTTTCGTGCGTCATACTATAGGATTAAGCTGTGCAATATAACTATATTTCCCAACCTCAAAACAACCCAGCAACAAAAATTCTCCATCTTTTCCTTTCCTATTTAACATCTCATTTGATAATAGTATAATATTTAATACACTTTATAAGACTTATAGTAGTCATTCGGGACATTGTTATTCCCCTTCTTCCCCTTGTAAATCTCGTCTTTACAGTTGCTATCCCCATAGAGAACAAAGGTATCTGCTAGCAACGAAGTGTCGAAAGATACCGAAGTAATCTCAGAGCCTGTCTTCTTAAACTTTGAGCAGCCCGAGTTGGTGTGGCCGTGGAATTTCGTCGTGATTCCATCCGCATAGTTTACTTCCATGTGCCAACCGGCACCAGCGACGATAGTAGCGAGTAGAAGGATGATAAACGAAAGCATATCAGCGGTTGAGCAGGGGTATATTCTCAGGTTATGATTTCCTAGGATTTTTAGGTGGTGAGTGAGTTTTGTTTGCGGTGGATAGAAAATTGATAGGCTTAATTCGTTGGGATCAGCTTGACTAACCTGAAAATATTCCGAGTTATAAACCGTCGATGATGGAGTTAAGAACCTATATGTGCGCTTTCTAACTTTTCTTATTATATACGTCTTAAAGAATTCTCTGAAGGGGTTCCTCACGGGACTGTTTGGGTTGGAATGTATAGTTTTTCTGGGTATACTTATATTTTCTATAGTGTGGCAAAGATACGGTTGACTATAATTTCCTATATAATTATCGGCCAGCATGACGGTTAAAATATGCCGAGGTGTTTTTATAACGCGGAGATAGTTATTCGGGGGGGGGGGGGTGAATGACTACATGTTCTCATAATACAAGCCAAGCCATGGCCTCCATGAGCGCGGAGTTCCCGGTTCACCGGCTATAAGCCCGCTAATGTTATAATGACGATTTTATTGACTCTAATATTCATCATTGCGCAATGATGAAACATTGGGGAATTTAAAGAAAACAAAACCCATTCTCAAAAGGAAATTTGTGTTGAAGATATATAGATTAAGCCACATGGAGAGTAGAGTAACTGCACTATCTATCGGAGTGCACCGGTAGGGCAGGGTAACCGTTATACCTCACTGCAGTGTGCCTCCCAAGGTTGCCCCACCAAGGTTCTACTATGCTTGTGCGGGGCCTTTTCCTTCTAGATAATCCACACCGTATCGCTAGAGCCTCGATAAAAAAAATCTATAGTGTCAACCAACGCTGAGGAATTAGATTCCCCTTAACTTATAGAAGAATGTCGTTGCCAAACACCTACTCAGGTATATTTCTTTGTTGTCGAATCAAAAATTTAATTATTTCTGTAAGGTTCAATGCTAACTACAGAATGAAGACCCTGTTAGGATTGCTGTGATAGGCGGTACGGGAATATCACACCTTGAGCACGAAGGCTTTACTGTAGGTGTATTATTTATTTAGAGGTGTGCTATTGCTGACAATTATCGCTTGGAACCCACCTTAGGCTGTTGCATCTCTAGATGTTGTTACTCCGTATGGGAAACCCTCATCTCCGATTACGATCCTACAAACCTCTGCTGGAGCGCCCATTGCTTTTCTCTCTCGTCATGGGCTTCATCATGAACTTACTCCCACTGAGGTTCCTAACCGTGCCAACATTGCTGCCCTTCGTTCTATTGGGGTCAGGTCTGTAATCGCGTTTTCTGCAGTTGGCAGTTTGCAGGAGCAAATAAAACCCAGAGACTTTGTTATACCATCCCAAATTATTGATCGCACCAAGGGCATTAGACCTTTTACTTTCTTTGAGGGTGGTGTTGTGGGTCATGTTGGGTTTGCCGATCCATTCGATGCTGCTCTTTCAAAGGTCGTTGAAAAGGCTGGGCGCAACGGTGTTCTGGAGGGAACTGATGTCAAACTTCACACAGACAAGCTGTTGATTTGTATGGGTATTTTTTCACGAGTGATTCCAAATTTATGAGAGTGAAAGATCTCAATACTGACTTGGAGCGATTTTGGAAAAAAAAGAGGGCCCTCAATTTAGCACTAGAGCGGAAAGCAACCTCTACAGGACTTGGGGAGGAGATGTCATCAACATGTAAGCCAGAAAATCACAATTTTTTTCTTTCAATCACAGCTGACCCTTTCCTCCAGGTCTGCTCTTCCTGAAGCAAAACTTGCCCGTGAGGCCGAACTTGCTTACTGCATGATTTGCATGTCCACTGACTACGATTGCTGGAGTTCGTCCTCTAATTTATTCCCCTTCTTATAAAGCAGCTACTAACATCTCTCTTTTCGAAAAATAGAGGTCGGTGAAGAGGCTGTTACCGTTGAGACAGTCATGGGTAATATGCACGCCAATGGTGCTAATGCAAAGCTTCTTGTCGCAGCTGTTCTTAAAGAGCTAGTGAAGGAAGAGCATCAAGACCTTGTTAATGCTAAACACGTGGAAGGTTCTTCAAAGTTTGCTTGTTGCACTGCTCCTGCTGGAAGGGGAGCTGAAACAATGAAAAGGCTAGAATGGTTGTTACCTGGGTACTTTGCATAAATTACTTATGACCACATGTACTCTTAATTTGTTTTACGGATTCTCTAGGAGAGAGAGTTTTCTATATAGCTAGCCAGATAACTTAGATACCACGTTGGAGAAGAATATATAGAGAAAAGTAGAGAATATGAAGAAAATAAGGAATACAAAATATTGTGTCTAGTGACAGGAAAAGACTATTCAAGGTAAGATTTTTATTAAGAAAACTAGAATGATGAGCGGTGTAGATTGGTATGTTCTCGGAAGAACCGAAGACTGGCTAATCTATTCATAGACTCTCACTCGATCTAACCGTCATCTCTTTAGGAACGTTCACGGACTCTGTCTTGGTAATATTCACCTGTCTCACATTTTAGTATGTGTTACCACATTCTTTGCGAAATCAAACTATTTCGAAATTTCCAGGCGCAATAAGGGGGTAAAGGCCTGGCAAGGATTAGGGCGATTACTATTCGCCTATCTGAGGAGAAGGAGGAAGCTTGTTTCAATTCTATAGAAGCATGCATTCTACAAGATCTACAGGCATGATTATATTACTCAAGTACCCCACAGCACAGGGGTCTGTGGTTATATTGATGCTTGCTAAAACATTAGGGGGCGCATACCTGGGATCTTGAAGTCTTGAGTTTCGTAGTAGCCACCCGAGACAAACAATCCTATTAATTAGTAAATATTAGAGGGACCTAGCTAGTCTTGCAGGGAATCTTCATACATTTACCTAGCGTCATAAGGACAACGCTAGCTCGGAATTTGGGTTGAGTGCCTACATAAATGGCCTTTCTCTACTTAGTTTAAATATGTAGTTCTCGCCATGGTATGCTTGTATTATATTAGTTTTCAAGTATCAAGCCTTGCAAACATCTGTGGCTTTAATTTTCACGGTATGTAGATCCAGAATATAGCTAGCATCTGTAGCTCTTCAATCTGGGTAGTGGCAGCCTAGCACCAACCGGGTATAGTGGGTAAATTTCCGAAAAGAAATAAGGGTACATATATATATTCTAGAAAATCACTTAATTTTTAGCATTCAGCAGCAAAAACACTCTTTTCTGTTTCTTACCTTCGTTCACTACTTCCGTTCTGGGGAAATCTGTAATCACCAATTCTACCATTTATAAGTCACTATCATTTGCACGTGTTGGCCAATCTCAATCCCACTCATTCTCAAGAATCGTCGTACACCTAAACAATTTATTACCAACATGAAGACTTCAATACTCCGGTATACTGCTCTTGTAGCTACCACCATATTACCCTCTACGCGAGCATGGCTTCCTCCCGTCGACAAAATTCGGGTGTTAATCTCGGAGGTCTTTTCGTTATTGAGCCTTGGATGCAATCCAGTTCTTGGGAAACTATTGGATGCTCTGCCTATAAAAGTGAATTTGACTGTGTCATGAACCTTGGCCAGGAAGCTGCCAATACGGCGTTTCAAAAGCATTGGGATACATTTATTACCCAGGATGATATCACCCAAATAGCCGGTTTGGGTTTGAACACTGTTCGTATTCCTCTTGGATATTGGATGAAGGAAGACCTTGTTTACTCTGATAGTGAATACTTCCCCCAGGGTGGTTTCACTTATCTTGAGAGGGTTTGTGGGTGGGCAAAGGATGCAGGTCTCTATGTCATCCTCGACCTCCATGGCGCACCCGGTTCTCAACAAGCGGAGCAACCGTTCACGGGACAGTATTCTCCAAACGCTGGGTTCTATGTCGACTATCAGTATGAACGCGCCTATAAATGGCTCGAATGGATGGCCAACGTCACCCATACCAACTCTAACTTTAACACCGTGTATGCTATCGAAGTTGTCAATGAGCCCCTTCAGACCTCTAGCTCAGTCACCACCATGGTCGATACCTACTACCCTACTGCCATGAGCAGAATAGACACCATAGAAGAGGAACTCGGTGTTGCTGCTGATAAGAAGCTTCACGTGCAAATGATGAACCAGAAATGGGGCTCTGGTGACCCGACAAAAGCACTCACCGACCAGACATATGCCTACTATGATGACCACCACTATGTCAAGTACACCTCTAGTATAGCTGCTACTCGCAACGCTTATATGCAGCACTCTTGTACCGATGATCGTGGTGGTAATACCCCAGTTATTACTGGGGAATGGAGCTTGAGCCCTGCCGACGAGGATGGTACTGAGTTTAGCATTGATGCTTCTGATGCCGTTTCGTGGTATAGTAAATGGTGGGCTGCTCAAACCATTAGTTATGAAAAGCAGGCTGGGTGGATCTACTGGTCATGGAAGGTCGAGAGGATTGGTGGTAGAATTGACTGGAGATGGGGCTATCAACAGGCTGTTGCGGCAGGCGTTATTCCGAGCGATGCTTCTGAGGGCGCTAAGTCTTCTGTTTGTGATGGATACTAAGGGGTTTGCCCATGGCCATATCTCATTTAAGACGATTAAAGAAATCTCTAAAAGCTACTTATGTACATAAAAACCCATTTATTTCAAGAATAAATGTATGAAACTTATAAAGAACCCGCTTTAATTTCAATATTATTGATATTTGTACCTTCTTGTCCTAAACTATGTAAGCAAGCCCCAAAATGAAACAAGAAAACAACAAGTGCATGTAATTAAGGACTCTATTCATATACGTCATAAATTTATCGTCATCATTAAAGGGTTCTAGATAAGTCAGAGGTTATTCGCCGAGTGATGTCTTATGATTAAAACATAGCTCTAATTTTATCTTTAGAGCTTAGCTGCCATTATATCTTGGGCGTCAAGGACTATAATATCGATAAAAAATCTAATAAACCTCTTTACTTTACACACTATCTTAACCTTGCCACTGAGGCTTGTCTGAACCCTACATTACAACACTCCCCGTAGCAACACAATAGCCCATATGGCCTAGTAGATAAAAGAACCTTTTATTACATGTACTAAGTATATGGTTCATATCCGCTCCTATGAATAACACAAGAACCTTCTTCAAGTAATAATCTTTAAGAGCTAAATATATGATTATATGTAACCTAGCGAGTGATAAGAACATAAGTTTGTAGTCATGTATACTTAATTTGATGTCCTCCAATAGGTTAATGGGGTTAAGTCTTCATGAGTGCAGCACTTATGTACATGTAACCTGTGAAAGTCAACTTATGAGAGTATAGTATTAGTTTGTAATAGTAGACTACATAAAAGGGTACATACATCTGACGAAGAGTTGGTTGATAGGCCCACATGTTCGCTTCTGACTACATGTAGTATTATTTCTTTTCTATTATTTGGATTGACTATGTTTCCAAGCTACCTTAAGAATATACTCAATATACATGTAGTGATAATACATGTACCTATCTATGATGGATGAGAGGTGCTGTTCAAAAGTGAGGACGACTACACTCGTTGTGGCGCAGTAGCTCTAGGTGAGCACTACGCCACACTATGGCTAATATGTGACTCCGATGGAGGGATTTTACCCCCATAAGAATTATGAAACTTCCCGTCAACTGTCACCAATCAGTCTCCCGCGTGCCCGTAGTAGGAAAAAGGAAACCCTGGGATTTACCGTTCATTATATACTGATAGGTACGCGTATTCTTGGTCCCTTGCATCTGTGATAGCTACGAAGGTTCATCTTGCCACCAGTATCTATCTCCCTTCTATTCTCAATCGGTATTGCGTCTACAAGACCTATAGTGCAATTCACCGCAACTTTATTATCAGCATCTGGTCAATTTTCCCTCAGTCGAGTAAACCTCAGCTCCAAGGAATCGGCGGATTGAGATCAGCTTCTCAATCCAACCCACTTCTTCTTTCGCTCTTCACCTACCCACCAGTGGCAGGTGATAGGAGCGACAGAAGATTCCTCTTCCCCTCCCTAGCTTATGAGCAGCTATCTGTGGCGCTACTATCTGGAGAATGACGCCGCGAGGTTTCGGCGTCTTTTGGCGGGCTCAGTGCCCCGCAGTGGCGCTGCATCCACCGGAACTGGGGTGACGGTAGTACCGTCAACGTCGTCAAAACATTCATCTGTGGGTGTAAAGCAAATCCCTGGAAATGTTACTGTCACACGACAAGCGTTACGAGAGATGGATAGTATGGGGAGGAATGTGTTGCATCTGGCCTGCAGTGACCCAGCAGGTCTCCCCTTCGTCGATGCATTGCTCTCACATCCATATACGGATCCCTCTATACCTGACATGGAATCTGGGTGGACAGCAATGCATCGTGCACTTTATCATGGGAATATTTCTGCTATTAGATCCATACTCTCGCATAACCCAAGCAATTGGGGGTTTGTCAAGATCAAAGATCATGCCGGCGATAGTCCATTCGAAGTCTTTGGCAGCTCGATCCAAGGAATTGAGCGTTTACTTGCCGAGGAACGGGTGGTTGAAGAGGACCAGGGCTCAGAAGATGAGGAAGAAGATGAGTCACGAGAGTTAGATAAAGCAGAAATGTATGGTGGCGACGAGATATTCACATTTGGATCTAATAAGAATCTGACGCTCGCATTCCCCGACGAAGACGATCGGTCTTATCCTGAAAGACCACAGCTACAACGCCCTCGCCATCTACTTTTGGAACAAGCAAAGCTTAAATTTCCTAGTAGTGAGAAACCCCCTGAAGAACTGCTGGATGCATCTACCCTTTTCGACCCATTGCATTTCTGCGATATCCAGCTTTCGAAACTACACACTGCAATTTTAACAGCAGACCCACATAGCAATCTTTTCATTTGCGGCTTTGGCCATGGTGGGCGTTTGGGTTTGGGCGATGAGCAATTGTCACAGTTTACACTCCGGCCGCTTTCGCCCCCGCTTTTACCTAAGAAACGAGTGCAGGCTGTAGCATTGGGTCTCGACCACACTGTCGCTGTTATAGAAGGTGGAGAAGTATGGACATGGGGTGGGAATAAATGGGGTCAGCTGGGGTATGCTCTCCAACAAAAGACCACTAGGGAAGATCCAATTCAAACGACACCACGGCAGGTCTTCAATGGCCTGAAACGAGAAATTGTTGTTGGTTGCGCAGCATCTCGTATCCATACTGCCGTGTTCACGTCCACATCGTTATTCACATTCGGTAAAAACGAAGGACAGCTAGGAATCTTAGATTCTTCCGACGCGAGAACACTAGCCACTCAGCCTACAGCCCGGAAAGTCGCCACAGGTTTCTTAACAGGGACAGTAGTATCACAGGTTTCGGCAATCGATAAGGCTACCGCTATTCTACTTGAAAACCACGAAGTCTGGATTTTAGCTGGGTATGGATACTCTAGACTATCGTTCCCAATGGAGCGCGTGGTGGGATTGTCTGGAATGAAGAATATAACGAGATACGACAATAAGCCGAATTTTATTAGGAAAATTACCGGTGGTGGGGATACTCTATGTGCACTGAGTAGAACAGGAGATGCATTTACCCTTGATGTGGAGTCCTGCTTGAAAGAGCGCGGGGAGAAAGGGGCTAAGGTTGGATGGAACACACAACGAGCATGGAGCTTGAGGAAGCGACATATGGCGGTCAGGGACGCGGATGTAGGGCAAGATGGGTCAATCATTGTCTGCACCGAGTCTGGTAGCGTTTGGAGGAGGGTCAAGCGGGCCAAGATAAAAGAAAAGGGTTTTGGTACTACAGAGAGTGGACGATACAAATTTGATAGGGTTCCTGGATTAACGAGCATCGTTAGTGTGAGGAGCAACATGTTCGGCGCCTTCGCAGCGATTAGAAGGGATTGCGATGTCATGAAAACGGCGCTCTTGGTTCAACCTCAAATGCTTTGGGATGATATTGGGGGCTTACTATCTTTTAAAGAGGCTTTTTTGAACACTGTTATTGAAGGAGGAGACAATGAAAATAGCCATGTACCAGAAGCACAGGGGTATGGACCAAAACTGAGGCCGAAAGGTTATAAATATGCTGTCACGTGGTTTATGAAGACTGGTATAGAAAGAGAGCTAAGAGACTTCTTGATACGACTCCCATTGCAACACGGAGCAGTTGAATGGGATATGACAATCTCGACAAACTTATCTAAGGATATTGAAATTCCTGTCCACAAGGCTATCCTCAGTGCTCGGTCCCCAGTCTTAAGAACCGCTTTTGCGACAGGCTCCAAATGGATTGGTGATATTGCTGAAATCCAACAGGGTCTCAATAAATCCCGCTTGATATTTCAGGGTATGGACCTGCTCACGGTGCTGAACCTGGTTTACTATATCTATATTGATACCATCATCGACCTTTGGCATCAGCATGGTGTCGGTCCTTCCCAGACCCAGAAATTCAAAGTTCTTCGAACGGAGTTTTTAACTATTGCGTCAGTATTGGGACTGAAGGCCCTCGAGAATGCTGTCGGGAGAATGCACTACCCACCGCGAAGCCTTCATTGCGACTTCGAGACTGCATTAAAAACCGCTGAGTTTGCACAGGATACCGACCTGATGATCGAACTAGCACATGGCGAAAGCATCCGCGTTCACTCATCCATCATGAAGGCCCGTTGCCCATTCTTTAGTGCACTTTATGGAGGTGGTTCATACGGGAGGTGGCTACTTGGCCGTCGCGGAGATGGAGAAACATTCGTTAAAGTAGACATGAAACACATTAGAAAGCCCGTCATGGAGATTGTTGTAAACTGGCTTTATACTGACTGGGGACCCGCTGGCTTTGATGGTGTGAGGGTGGGTGTGGAAGGGAATAAAGTGGACGAGTATTTAGACTTCATTATGGAGATCATGAGTGTTGCCAATGAACTCATGCTAGAGAGGCTTTTGCAGGTGTGCCAGAAAGTCCTAGGCAGCTATGGTTAGTATCACTCTAGATCCTACCTTTCTTTAGTGAGATTTCGTGAAGGGGAGAAAATAGGATATTGACCCCCCGTGGGCGGTTAGTAAATACAAGAAACGCAGCGCAGTTGTTAATGGCAGTTGCTGCGTGCTCGGAGACGGGATTTAAAGACATGTGTATGCAGTACATATGCTTGAACATCGAGACAATGCTGGAAAATCAGTAATTCTTCCTTTTGTCTTTTATTTCATCGGCTAATTAAATTTTACAGTTTTCTTGATGATCTTGACGATGACTTGATGTCTGAGCTCGATAAAGTCATAAAGAATAATCAAAGTCGCTGTTTCCCCAACTCCCGTGGCGGCAAGCAGGGGCAGCAGCTTCTAGCCAAATATCCGTCGCTAGTTGAGTCTTCTTCAAAAGAAAGAGAAGCTTTGATTGCCTTTTATGCAGCCCAAGAAGAAGAACCGACTTTATTACCTTCCTCACTCAAGAAAGCTGGCAATTACCCACAAGAAATTACATTGGGGTCCTCTCCACAACAGGTTCCAAATAAAGCACGTAGGAAATCTAGCAAAGAAGGGAAGTTAGCAAGGAGCGTTTCCCCTGCCTTGAAGCCTTTTGGCTCTAGTGGAGATCTGATGTTCGATATGGATGATGAGGATACATCAATATCTATGGAGGCCCGAAACATTCAGAGAAGCAAATATTCGAGCCATGTGTCTAGCTTTCCAAAGCCGGATGAAGGAACCTGGTTCAATGCTAAGGGTAAAGCAATCACCCCGCCACCTCTATCTACACAGAATACACATCAGCAAATAGCACTTGACCCATTTTCCACCTCAAAGTTGGCATCGAAAAAACAACCACTCGCATTTGAAGGCTCGGCTTCGAAATCGTGGCGTTCAACCATGATTCCAGAAAGATTACCAGCGAGAGAAATTATGGGACAGGCTTCCCCAAGCTCGGGGAAGTCTAGCATGTCGTTGGGACTACCTGCTACACCAGAGAAGTTATCACAAAAAGAACGAAAGCGGCAGCAGCAACAACAGCAAATAACGGTGCCGGCGGTGACACAGGTAGTTTCGACCCCTGAAAAACCGATGCCAAAGATGTGGCAAACCCCAACTACTGTGTCCCGGGTTAGCTTGAAAGAGGTTCTTATGGAAGAATCTTTATTGCCAGCTACACCAGTATTCCGTCCTCCTACTAGCCCTAGTAGGGGCTCGAGAGGCTCGATACAGAGGGCTATTTCTATGCCCCTCCCAGCATTACCAGGACCCCAGGCACATGTACCTGTCTCTCCATCACCATCACCTTTTAGGCCTACACCACAAAAGATTACACCTACACCCACTACACCACAGCCCCCACCAGTACCTCCTTCTATTACCCCTACTCATCCTCTTCCGCCTATCCGGCGTTCAGAAGCAACATTACACTTATCCCTTGCAGACATCATGTCACAAGAGGAGGTTCACAAGGAGATTATGCGTGATCATGTTGCAAAGCGTAGTCTACAGGAGATACAGGCGGAACAGGAATTTTTGAGGTGGTGGGATATGGAAAGTGAAAAAGTAAGGTTAGAGACGGTGGCAGCGGAGATGGCGGCTAGCAGAGGTAGAGGGAATGGGAGTAGTAGTGGGGGCGGTAGAGGAGGTAAAAAGAGGGGCGGGCGGAGGGGTGGTGGGGGCAAGAGTGGTAGCGCGGAAATTGATGGTGGTAATAGAGGCGGGAGGAGAAGAGGCAGAGGCGAGTCAAGCAGAAGTGGAGCAATGGTAGTAGGGCAAACTGGGAGTTCATGATGGAGATTGTAAACCAAAAATTTTCTAGCTTAACTATTCTTTGAGTTTAAAGGATTTTGTGTATAAGAATGTTCCAGGTTATGGGCTACATGTATGTTACTGTAGGATGAGCCACAATGAGGATACAGTGTGTGGCGATGTTTGTTGTCTAGGAAACCCACTACAAGGGCGATAGCAACACGAGGAAACTTCTTACTGCCACAATTCTCAACATCTTAGAAATTAATCCTCACTCCACTCCACTTGCTTAATCCTTCTTTCACGTCTATTTCTCTATAGATACGACATCATGAGCTCCCCCCCTGACTCTCCCTCTCGTAAACCTACCCCATCCCAAGGTTCTGCGGCAGGGCCCTATAGGCCCAGAAATAATCTCAATGCCACTCGTGAACCCTCATTCCCAGTAGTTGGAGACAGGGCACGTGAGACGCCGCAATTCGGGTCTACGACACCTATGAAGTCTCGCTTGGGTGGAATCCCCTACAAGAATCCTCAGGACTCTGAAAGGGCTCAGCGTGAGTACTCTTGATAATTTCCGTATACACTATCCTAAAGCTTCCGAGGAAATCTACATAGCACTTCCCTGCCGTATCTTTATTTTTCATAAGCATACTGGTACCCTAGCTGACAATAACTATTACAGAAGCCCCAAAGCCCTTCATTTCAAAAATCAAAGCTCGTGCTGATGAGTTCCTTCAGCCTCTACCACTCAGAAATTCCCGTGAGAACTGGAGGCCTCACCCTCCCACAGTCGACCTGACAAGTAAATCCGATGACGACGACGATTCTCCTGTGGTTATCTCGCGCCCCCAAGCATTCCCTACGTTTCACTCTGCTAACCGTACGAACCCTTCTGGATCAGGATTTACAAATAATACCGAATTTGTTGATCTTACCAAAAGTCGGAAATTACCTCCTACTTTCTCAATTCCCGGTGGAGGTGCAGTGCCAGGTGCCAGTGGAACCTACTATGGTGGAAACTATGTGGATCATGAAAAGACTACCGAAAGCATTAAGGAATTACTAGAGGGAATTAACGACTCACCCCCCGTCAAAAAGAAGAAGGGAAAGAGGGACAAGAAGGTGGACGATGAGCTAGCTGCTATGATGGAAAAGAAAGCAACTCTAGGTAGTGACCTTAAAGAAGAAAAGCAAGATGAGGATGAAGATGAAGAGGATGAAGGGGATTCTGATGTTGTCGAGGGCTTAAACGTTAAATTACTTCCGCATCAAGTTCGAGGATTAAAGTTCCTCCGCAGCAGAGAAGAAGGGAAAGCAAGAGGAGGGATATTGGCTGATGATGTATGAACCTCCCTTATTTAAGAAATATGTCGTAGAATATGCTAAACATATTATAGATGGGCTTGGGGAAAACTATACAGACTATTGCTCTCATCCTCTCACATACACATCCTACATATCCGAGCACGACCCAATCTGCATCCTCTATCTCACCAGACTCTAAGAAGGCAGCCGTAAAACTTCCGTCTGACCTCGAAAGAGGGACTCTTGTTATCGCTCCATTAGCTTTAATTAAACAATGGGAGGCAGAAATTGAAAGACGCACCGAAAACACACATAAGCTAAGTGTTCGCGTTCACCATGGCCCGGGCCGTGCGAAAGATTCGGCTTTACTTCGGAAATATGATGTTGTTATTACAACATATGATGTTATCCGCTCCGAACACAAGGATACTGAAGGAAATGGGAAGGCTGTCGGGTGCTTTGGGCTGCGTTGGTGGAGAATCGTACTCGATGAGGCTCACACGATCAAGAACAGGCTTGCAAAAGGATCACTTGCTGCCTGTGCACTCCGAGCAAGATTTCGATGGTGTCTTACAGGTACACCCTTGCAAAACAAGATCGAAGAATTGCAAAGTCTAATCAAGTTCTTGAGAGTCGCGCCTTTCGACGACCTGGGCGTGTGGAAAGAACAAATTGCGAGGCCTATGAGTCAAGGTCGTGAAGGGGTAGCTATTGAAAGACTAAGGGTAGTGTTAGGCGCTATCATGCTCAGGAGAACCAAAGATGTATTAAGGTCGGACGGCGAAAAATTGGAGGCGGCAGGTGGTGAGAATAAGATGAAGATGGTCCAAAGGAAGGTCGAGAGTGTGGTGACTGAATTTGATGAAAAGGAAAAGGAGTTTTACGAAAAGTTAGAGACGAGGACAGAGGAGAACCTTGAGAAGATGTTAAGCGGTTTTGGTGTTGGTGGTAAAGGTTTAGGCGGTGTCAATATGACGAGTGCATTGCTTTTGCTTTTGAGATTGCGACAAGGTTTGTTTCACTAGTCACAATAATCCTGATTTGTTAGACTAACATGTGTAGCTTGTAACCACCCAACTCTCGTTGCAGGAAAGATTCATAAGGATAAAGAATCTGGTCTCGGTCTAGCTACACCACGCAAGAAACCAGCATCAAAACCATTAGAACAGGATGAGGCTGTTGATGATGAACTTGCAGGACTTCTCGGTGGACTGAGTGTTGACGCTAGAAAATGCGACATTTGCTTCTCAGACTTGACGAAGGAGGAGTCACAGAGTGGAGAGCCAAGATGTAGGGATTGTAGAGCAGATCTCGAGCAAGTAGAGAGAGCTTCAAAGAAAGATAAGGAAGAGGCTGGGAAGAAAAAGATCAAGGGGCTAAAAAACAAGAGAGGTAGACTAGTGGTCCTTGATAGTGATGATGATGAGGAGGAGGAGGAGGAGGAGGAGGAGGAGGAGGAGGAGGAGGAGGAGGAAGAGGATGACGTAAAGAAAAATAACAGAAACGCACTCGTAGATGATGACGATGAGGGAAGTCAAGCAGAAGAGGCTGAGGAGGCTGAGGAGGCTGAAGATTCTGAAGAAGACATAAGACCCCAAAGCTATGCCAGTGAGGATGACGGAGGAAGCCAGGCAGAGGAAGGAACTGATACCTCTGATGACGATGGTCCGGCCAAACCGAAGAGAAACCGCAAACCTTTTAACAAATTTATTGATGATGAGGCTGAGGAGGATGAAGAAGCTGATGAGATTTATTCGGAAGATGAATATTCCAACCTCATCATATCTACAAAAATCAAGCGGCTCCTGGTAATTCTCAAGAAGGAACTGAAGCAAACCAACAAAACGATCGTTTTTAGCCAGTTTACAAGCATGCTAGACCTCATCGAACCTTTTCTATACAGGGATGGTATTGCGTTTGCTAGATATGATGGAAGCATGAAGAATGAGGATCGCGAGGCTAGCCTACGAAGGCTAAGAGGGGAAGGCGAGTATGCAAATCGGAAAGGTGTAGAGAAAGAGTTCTGTGGTGTACTGCTGTGCAGTTTGAAGTGTGGCGCATTGGGTTTGAACCTGATTGCTGCTTGTAGGGTTGTTATTTTGGAGCCATTCTGGAATCCCGTTAGCCTCCCTTTCTTTTCTTGTCTACTTCTGTGAATGAAATATCACTAATACTCCCTTTTTAATAGTTTATTGAAGAGCAAGCTATTGATCGTGTCCACCGTATTGGCCAGGTGACAGATGTAGTCGTCTACAAGCTCACTGTTGCCAATTCTGTCGAGGAGCGTATCTTAAAGCTCCAAGAGCAGAAAAGAGATCTCGCTAAAGCCGCATTCGGGGATGGCGATGGTGGTCTTGGAAAGGCTAAGGCAGCAAAGCTAAGTATGAAAGATATCTTGTATTTGTTCAGGCGTGATGCAGAGACTGCACCAGTACCAGCATCGGCAACAAAGGGTTTGGGAAGTAGGATGAGGGTCCTTAAGGATAGAGATGATGATGATAGGGATAGGGAAAGGGGTTTAGGATACAGTCGTGAAGTTCAAGGGAGATATGTCGACCCTAGAGCTGAAGAGCAAAACCAGAGAAGAAGGGCGGCGGAGGTGAATAATGCGTTTGGGAGGCGATAAACCTTTCGCTTGGTAGACTAAATTCTTTTATTTATGCATAGTTGTAGGCAAAATGGCTACGGAGGCCTATATGACCCGAACCGCAACGATATTGATAATTGTAGTTTGGAGGTTGCAACTAAGCGAAAATTCATAAAGTGAAAATCAATAAAGTGAACTCCATAGAGATACACCAGACAGAAACCCTATAGGGGAGGCCCCAACCCCACATATAAACTCACAAATAACATAGCTGTAGCCTATATAGGGCCTAGTATTCCCTGTGTATAAAGCTTTAGAAAGCACAATTAATTAAGCCTACTTAGTACTTTTCACTTTTTATCTTTTACTTTTATTTATTTATTCTTTCATTATCTTTTTTTATTTAACTCATTAAGCACTTAGTAAATTATGAATATACAATAACCTTAAATCATGCATTCATAGTGGTAAATATAAATGGGCCTACACTTCAATACTCCACAGAGAATATCAGGCCATAGGCTATATATATAGCTATGTTATTTGGGCATTAATATGGAGATCGAGACCCCCTATAAGATCTCTATAGGGCCTCTCTCTCTGGGGTCTCTGTGTGGTACTCATTGGGCTTATTTTACCAACTTTCTCTTTTTCCTTTTTCCTTTTACACATTTTCGCTTATATTTTAGTGACAACATCAAAATCCTAATTACTAATAACGTTGCGGTTTGGGTCATATAGGCCTCCGTAAAATGGCAAAGACACGGATCATACTTTAAAGGTCCTAAATCTTATGAGCTATAAAATTTATACGTTACATGCCGATTCACCACTAAAACATACACTACTCGCTAAAGCACCTAAAAAGCATTTCTGTCGATGGTAACCTTCACTGGATAGGGCTCAGTGCAGTGCTCTTCACCTATAAAAATAACCACCTCTGGAAGGAGTATAAACCGATCAATATATAATCGAGTGACATGCCATGAAGCGTACCTAACGATACCCTCTAATATAGCAAGTAGGGGGAGGAGCTAGGCGTTTTGAGGCACATACTATATTTCCGAGCTTGGCGAATTGACCATGTGGTAAACATCGAGTATTTCGGCGCGTTTAGGTATTTTAAGCTCAGAGCATCTTGTATAGAGAATGAGGGAGAAAAGGCCGTGTAGGGCGCATTGTTTGCTTATATAAACTTGTCTTCCAGTACAAAAATAAAACGCGATAGTATTAGTGAAGAGAGTTCAAATCCAATATGCGGACCGATTTTTCTTTCATGAGATCTTTTCATGTAGCTTTATCTAGATATTATATAGCCGAATATAGAAGAATCACGTTCGACATCCTCTAGGGCAGCAATCTCCGTGACAGTGGCCTCTTCAATACCCTCTGTGGCCTCCTCCAAAGAGTGCGGCATATTTCGAGCAAATAGTGTGGAGCTAGTGAAGGCTGAAAGGTGGTTCTTTATATTAGCTGAGTCAATCGCTCGCTCACTCAGAGAACTTACTACACCTCAGATATCCGCCCTAAACATGCCCCTCGAATCCATCGAATCTATCACACATGAATTCCGGAATGAGCTCCACAGGATATATGGAGACAAGGAGATACTTTCTCCGGTAGAAGGTTAAATTAAATCACCCTGTAGCGAGACCGAACGTTAGAGCTTACTTGGCACCTAGAAACCATGAGGCCTTTACGCATATTCCTAGCGAAGACTGCAAATATAGCAACACGCGATCTTGAAACCTCTATAACCAACACAATCCCCCTCTGGACTAGTATGCCTCACACTAGCGATACCGCCGCAAAGGTCACAGATCTATTTCTACAGATTTTAAATGATAATGAAGATGAAGATGGTATATGGAGGCTACTATCAAAAACCTTCATCTCCACCCCGATACAAACCAACCCGCGCCGTCCGAATGCAGCAAACTCCAATAAGGACTACCTCGGAGGTTAATACTAGTGGCACGCACGATAGCACAGATGTAAGGATCGGCAAAGAGTTCCATCGGTCAATATACTCCAGTGTCCCTCGGTTCATAGATACGTTCTTCAGTCTAAAGGACTCCTTATTGCCAGACGTTTTAGATGCCATTTTGGTCAATGTGCGGAAGTTTCACTCTATTGAAGGTGGATGGAGTAACTGGCCACACGAGAGGCCAGAGCAGGATCTAGTGATTAGCTGGTCTTTGGGGTTCGTGAACGAACAAATTATTGCTACGTCTTGTCGGAAGTTCCATGCTTCTCCAAACACACCTTTGCCAGGCTGGGTCAAACGGAAGCGGGATATCTTCATATGTAATAAATCCAAGAGTCAAAGCTTAACCTGGTCCGACGTCCTGGTCGTGGGAGAGCTCAAGAAGTCCAGGGAGAATACAGAAGCGCCCCGCCTAATCATTGAGCTTGCCAACTACATTATGCTCATTTTCCAGGAACAGCCAACCCGGCGATTCGTACATGCTTTTACCATCCATGGGGATCTCATGCGCACATGGATCTTCCACCGCGGGGGGCTTGTGGATCCGAGTTATTCTCGATCAACAAAGACTTTGAAAAATTTGTTAGAGTTGTTGCTGGATATGCAATCATGACCGATACTGAGCTTGGGTACGATCCAACGATTGAGACAGTTGGGTCAAAGACATTCGTTACTGTTTCCGATAGACGGTTCCAAATCAAACCAACCCCTATCTTCCACGCGGGCACTATCGTTAGTAGGGGGACTACATGTTGGCTAGCCCGTGAAGTCGATGGAACCGGTGAAGAAGATAATCAACCTGAATTCAGTTATGTTTTAAAGCAGTATTGGCGATCTAGTGGCCGTAAACATGAAGGAATCTATTTGCAGGAAGCTCAGTCTGCTGGGGTTTGTGGGGTGGCCTTCTATATCGCCCATGAAGATGTCTATGTCGACGGAAAGATTGACGATATCTTTAGTAATGTCTTAAAAGGGCTCCAGTTTCAAGACATTAAACCCATCAGCCTTTACCGGGAAACGCGGCCCCGCCTGTTATTTAAATACGCCAGGGCAGATTCCGAGAAGCAGTCCATATCCGGGAGCATGGGGTCAAATATTAATGCCTGCAATAGGATCCATTCTAGAGTGATCACAGGCCTCGGTGTACCTATAACCTCTTTCTCTGACAATATAGAGCTCTTAGAGGCCTTCTACGGCGCGATAATTGGGCACCTGAACCTTTACAAGAATAACATCATCCATCGCGATGTATCTATTAACAATATTATGATATTGAGAAAGGGGATGGACAAGCTTCGCCAAGACCGATTCACCAAGACCGAAGCGTTCCAAACAGCACACCAGGAAGACGGGTCTCGTAGTTTCTTGATTGACTTGGATCTAGCAATCCATTGCGACTCCACTGATCCGCCGGTGGCTAACCACCGTACTGGCACTATGAAGTTCATGGCGATTGGTACGTTAATAGGGGTATACAGGGCATACACACATATCGCCACGACCTTGAGTCATTTTTCTATGTTTTTTTATGGATTAATGTACATTACGAAGCTGGCCAGAAAAGGGTGACTCCGGTGCCTACGATATTTGATGAATGGACAGCAACTACGTATGAGGGAGCGGCAAGGACAAAGACCGGGGATATGGACCGTAAAGCCTTTGTAAAAATTCTAGATGCGTTTGTGCCGCGGGCCTTTCCTCTCCGGCCTTTCCTCTCCGGGGTCTAGCTGAGTCTATACGAGGGGAACTCTTCCCTTATCGGAACGGTCTGTTTACTGGGACGGATGACGATTATTACAGCCTATATAGAGCTATCCTCGGTCACTTTGAGAACACCATTAGAGAACTGAAAGGTACGCATACTTAGTGAACTTATATCAGACATATTTCTAATTAAAGCATTAAGGGTTGTAATATCTGTACATTTACACATTTCCTTGCTATAGGAAATAAATATGATTAGTGTAGTGGATAGGATATGGCTGTTGCTTGACCCCTACCCCCATAATAAAACACTTTTCTATAAGAAATAACAAAATATTACTACCATTAACCCTGGTGCTATCAAGAGTAGCGAGATCTTAGAGCTATTAATGCACCTCGGTGATATCAATTACGTGCTCTAACAGTAATCCTATCATACTCATAGTAGTAGGCGGTGGTGTGTGTCATGCATACCCTCACAACAGTCACAATAGTAGTAGCCTAATAAGAAATATGCCATTATATTTCAACAGAGTGAATAGTCTACCGGGCCGTGGCACCAGAGAAGGGGCGGGGCTTATTAAGATGGATGGTAAATATTCTCTTCATGTGGTGTACTAGGACTACTCTCCGCCTACCTTTTTAGCGGTAAAATGAATTATATTATTAAATATATGTATTTAGACTATATGACTGACTAAACCGTTTAAGAACGAAAAACTGCAGATGAAACGAGCCGGACTCATTATCGAATAACAGGTTATCATACGACAAGAAACATATCTGCTATAGAGTCTCCACTTTGTGGTTGAGTAAACCGCTGAAATGCCACTAGGTTAATACGGCCGAAGTAGATGGAGTCAGCTATATAGTTGTGCTCAATAGTGCTGCTACGTCGGCAACTAGGGCCATAAGCTCGCTGATTATAACTATCACCGCTGTGGTTATTTGTTTTACTGGATGGTTTATACCCCAAAACCTATAATACCATGTTCATCGATTTGCTTACATAGCTACAGTTCAGTTTTAAGAATCATGGATGCTAGATATGCAGATATTTATGTTCGTGATGCGGACTCAGATGACAAAATACTCTTTAAAATTTTAATTAGTCTTCACTATCCTGAATACTTGATTATACCCTTAGCAATTTTTAAGGCTTACTAAATTGTACTCTATAGTAGTTGGTGCTTTGGCGCTTTAGCTGGTCGGGGATTGGCAGTTTTAAGCACAGTTTAGAAATACTTTAAAAAAAAGCTGGACAAGATAAAAACCCTATAAAAAATTTCTATAAAAAAAGAGATCTTTAACCTCAATTATCGACATCTTAAGCCTTGTTTTCTAGAGAATTTTCTGAGTTGGGGTAATTTCAGGCCTCCCTTCAGGAACTCACCTGAAACCCCATCACAACTGATATGATTGCTGCTGTGTTTTAACCAATAGAACGAAGGCGGGTGGACTTTTTAGCGGGCTCATGCATACATACTTAGTTAGCTGAACCGAACCGAATAAAGTGACTTTATAAATGCTCTTACATACAAACCCTCAACCTCCTCCACCCTCCCTCACCACGATCTCCTCAAATCACTCCTCCACCCTCCACCTTCACCCACTGATTCTCCAATGGAGAAACGCCACCTAGGCCATCTAATAAAATTCTTCCTTTGAAGCACCCGTCCAAGGGGCACGAAATCTCAAGCTTTCTTAGGAAAAGGAAAACCACAATGCGTCAAGTTTCTTTTGTAATTTGATATTCGCTTTTAGGGGGCTGATTTGTTGTATTTTTAGGAAGGGGTGGGGCATTTTTAAGTCATAGTTTAGAAATACATGTCATTATTTTTTACCCAGAAATATTGAAATGCTTATATCGGAGAAATTTTTTTTTTTCAAATAACGCCCTGATGGTCTAGTGGTATGCAGATGATATAACGATACTAATCATCGCGAGGTTGTGCGTTCAACTCCCCCATCTCTCTTTTTCCACTTGGCTCTCACTTAGTACTACATGTCCACTTATGACCCCTTCGTTTAGCGATAGCCCTTGAGAATGGAATATATCGATAGCAAATCTCTAGGAGAGTCAGGGCGACAATTTATCTCCCGGACGGAGAAAAGCAGGCACCGATCTCTAGGCGCGTATTATGTAATCGGCAAACATAAACATAAAGTACTGTACTAGAAGGTACCTGTTGATGATCGTCTTATCCAATAGCCGATAACCCCGCATTCCCTAACAACTCCCCAGATCAAACTCTCTCTTATTTAAACCACGATACAGCCTTCGAGCCAACCTTTTAATGCTAGAAGACTGAAATTTAGTTGAATCCACCTAACGCATACCCGAAATAATGGCAGGCAATGTCGCAGAACCATTTGGGGCCCCTAAAAAATCAGACACGAAGCTACCCCAAACCACAGAAAAGGTGCCCGGAGGCTTTAAGGGGTTGTTAGATGTTCATATCCAGTCGATAGAAGCTAGAAAACGACCGAACCTGGAGAATGTTAACAGACAAGTGTTTGCCTTGGAAAATTGTCAGACCTCTGACGCTAGTGATACCTCACCTGTGTATTGTCTGTCTATCTACAACCACGAGAACCCAGAGAAAGGCTGCAGGTGATCCCAAGCCCATAGCTAAAAAGCACCAACCTTCTAAGCCTGGTAAGAGTTACCCCCCCTGGGGATACAAATAGTTATTAATACACGAGTAGAGATAGGTAGTAATATTATAGTGGTGCCACCAGTCGACTCCCAAGTGACCCTAGTAGAGATTAGCAGTAAGTATTGCCTATGCAATCTATATTTTATAAATACTAAATCATTAATAGAGGAGTCATCTGCCTCTAGAAAAGGAAAGAAAAGAAAACCAGATGATGAATCAGGCCAACCGAGTGGGAGGGGGAAGAAGCGCTCTAAAACAAAAGAACTAGTAAAGACGTTGGAAGCAGATGAAAAGATTCGTTTCATTGGAACCCAACCCCAACCTAGTTATGATAGTTCCGGCTGGGAACATTATAAAGACCGGTTTACTCTCGTCGAGATTTAGAGGCACAACCACATCTAATTTGCTGTCGGACTCGCCGCGGTCGTTTATTGGTCTGTCGTTGTGTACCTGCCTAACCATGCGGCCAATAGCACCCTCATCGCTCACTCCATGCATTAAGACCCAAAACCATATGCATCATACCAGCCTCTACCGCGACAATCCCCAAACCAACGAGATAATCATTATTCTTGGTTTCTTAACCATACCTAGAGTTGCCTCTCTTCATTTCATCCTGTCGAAAGCCTCAACCAGTAAAATTTTACCCAAATTACTTGTGATCTACACCATAGCGCTGCCATCGACAATAAAGTTCGACTATGAGTATGGGCCGAAATGATTCTTACCACTTGGTTCCCCCAAGTTTCACGAAGAACTAGACGAGAACTACTAAGTTTCCGAAATTCGCATGCGAGGCTAACCACAATTTCGCAATTGACGTCGATGGCAATCCTAGACAAGGTCCCAACAAAAAAGATAATTACTGTGTTTCTCTTCCTACAAAACTCATCAATACCGTTATAAATAATTATGCAACAGTCGATGTAGTGTATGAAGTACATTTTTTTAATTTTGGTTGGGGGTAAAGAGGCTTAATTTAATTAGCACAAACAGTCAACCCAGGAATTGTAATTAACTATCCTATAATTTTGGCTAGATATAAACTTAGTTAGCTAAACAAATAAATTATATTCCCAACAGCTTGGATAAAGTGAATACATGTCTACTATGGAGGTATGGTGCAGTAAATGTGTTAAAACATATTTTACCACCCGTGAGTCAAAACTAATCCACTGAGGCAGGACGGCTTATCTCTCTGATATGTTTGGTGGTGTAGTCACTTTGCCACCTAAGTAAATTAACTAGTGCTGATTAGGGGAGCCTGATCTAAGTACAGAGTACTAGAATCAATGAGAAGAGTACCCGGAAGTGATGCCTAATATAGGGTTTTAGTGGTACCTGCGTGCTATTAAGCCAAAGCATGCATCATTTTCCGGTACTCCGAAAATCCTAGACATACTACCTCTTATACTCTTTATTAGTCTCGTGCCCAGCCCCTACACGCAGCAAAGCAAACCTAGGGACGGGAATGAACTGACTGACTAGCTCTTTACATACTAAAACCCAGAGCTCTATGCTACCAATGGTAATATAATAATAATAATAATAAACTTCATCAAAACGGCTACCAGTGGTAAATAAAATACTACTAGTGGTTGGTAGGTCTTTATATAATAAACTCAGAGCTCTATATCACATTCGAATTAGCTAGTCAACTAGGACTATATTTACCGGAAAAGCTAAAACTACAGTCGCACCTCGATATGCCGGATGCTAAGAATCCGGAGGATTTCGTACGGGATAGCAAGTTTTACAATATATCCGGGATAAAAAATTTATTTTGCAGTAGAAAAAACACTTTGACTAGGGCATTCCGTACGGGACAGCAAGGGATCAGGCATATTGAGATCCGGCATAGCGAGATGTGACTACAGTTCTATTCACATATCACATATCATAATTAATAGAGATA
The DNA here is from genome assembly GCA_033030345.1 of Verpa bohemica. NCBI lineage: Eukaryota > Fungi > Ascomycota > Pezizomycetes > Pezizales > Morchellaceae > Verpa > Verpa bohemica. The sequence continues at coordinate 1,599,827 of JAUFSE010000003.1, forward strand.
AATTGATATTGTAAACGAGACTGTCATACAAGCGCCCTGATGGTCTAGTGGTATGATTCCTGCTTTGGGTATTCTTAAATGCAGGAGGTCTCCGGTTCAATCCCGGATTAGGGCCTGTTAATTCTTTTTGCATCATTATATGGCTCATTAAATTTTTCCTAGTCTTCTTCTCTAACTCAATTTTAAAAATAAGGATAGTAGATGATCACATCATGATGACTAACCCATTATCTCTTGATTAAAGCTGCACATTACTCACGCGTTAATTAATAACTCAGAACTACCATAATCATAAGCCTCTCCAAGGCCTGTCTAGAAAGCAGGACGTAAAATATTGTTAATGCTAAATATTATTTACTTTAATTAGTCCCTACTATGTGATTCTCACCATTTTCTGATTGTTATTAGAGTATACCGCCTATATGCTTTTAGTATTCGGACTTTTATATATTTGGCTACCATGTTGAGCTCCAAGGAATTTGGGTAGCAATTCGTGAAGTTTAGGCTATATTGCTTCATTAGACTGATTTAATGTTTACTATGTCTAAAACTTATATAAATATCCCGCTACTAAAAGAGAGTATGTTAACACAAGAAACAGATTACTCCATTGGTAGCCTAGCAACCTGACAAGTCACTTCACAAAGGGGCCCAAGGTATCCTTCTTATAATTATCTTATAGTGAAGAAATTGAATCAATATAGGGAACAGAACTACATGTATACCTCACCGCCAATTCCACAAAAACCTCCAAGACCCTATAAAGGTATATTATATAAGTCCAATAAAGGATTAAGCTCTCAATATAATCACAGGAATAACACTAGCAAGTCCTCGGACTTCATTCTCTCGGCTTCTTACCCCTCTTTAACATCTTCTTCAACCCACCAAGGTATAACCACGTACAAAAAAATACGAGCACGAAGTTAAACATTATAAAAGCACAGAAAATACCATAGTTTCTCCAATGATGCTTGTAGAGAATATTGAAGTTTGCCGCCTAAAATGAACAAAATGTCAGTAAAATAATATCCTCAAGACGAGGAGGCTTACAAATTGGTCCCCATCACTATATTGGCAAAACTTGCACTCGTCTCCAACCTCCTGCACAAAGCCACCAGCCCGCTGAATGAACGTGCTAGTGTACTGCTCACATGTTTGCCCAGGTGGTTTTGGAATCCTTGCAAATTCCTTTTCAGAACACACAACCGGCACATCGTGAACAAGAACCCCTAGGAACCCCTCGACTAGATATGTGAAGGGGCTAACGCGGTACACAAAATGCCAGAAGGTCGGTATTCCAGCATATGGCACGACAACACCGCAGAAAGAGATAACAAAAAGAAAGAAGACTGGTACCAATAGACTAGCCAGAAGTTCATTCGGTGAGAATGACGCGATAGCTTGGCCGAAACCGACGTAGTATAACTCAAACCTGTTTGATTAATTAGAGGGACTTTCAAAGATATAGGGATCACTGGGTAAACTTACAGCATAAGCAGCATCCATGTATACCCAACCCTAAAGCTGTCTCTTGGAAACCCAATTGGAAAGTACCATGAAACAAAATACAAAGTCCCGGCTGCAATTGAATACGGGATCTCTACCAATATAGCACCAATAACAAAGGCAGACCAATGATAAATCTTTGATGAGCTTTCACGAGCCTTAAAAAGGTCTCTGAAATGCAAGAACTTCGGTTGCAGTTGCTGGATTAGTGGTGGGGATATGGTAAGTACCATAAAAACGCTGAATAGACGTGACTGCATATCGATTGAGGTATTTCCCAATTTATAAAAAGTAAAGGCATTGAAAAGGCCAGTGAATATGTGAAGCGCAAACTTCCCGATGATGTATTCTGGTGTTCTCCAGTACGCAACAAAGGTTCTTTTCACGACTGCATAAACCTGCGTAGCCCAAGGCATAGCAAACTCTCGATTATCTTGAGTCGAAAAATCGACTTTAGAGCGTCTTTCCTCGAGTAGTTGTTCGATTTCACGTGTTCGCTCGTTGTATTCGTCGGAGCTAACCCAAACGTCACCCCAATCCTTCTCTTTCCTATTAGGATCCCCAGCACCAATTGCTTCAAGCATGTATTCTGCCGGATTTTTGTGCTTCGGACATTTAGGTGCGCCATTCCTTTCAAAATATCGAATCATCTTCTGGGAATCTTTTCCAAGTTCTCCATGGTACACCATACGTCCACCCGCTTTCAAAAGAATCAAATCGTCAAAGTTTTCGAAAAGAACTGCACTTGGTTGATGAATAGTACAGAGAATAGCTTGGCCTGAATCAGCAAGTTTCCTCAAGAACCGAATCACATTAAAAGCCGCGTTTGAGTCAAGGCCTGATGTTGGCTAATGTTTGTTAGAGCAGGTGACCATATGATTTGATCAGAAAAAAAGGCTTACCTCGTCAAGGAACATCAAAAGCTCCGGCTTGCTTGCAAGTTCCACACCAATAGTCAAACGTTTCCTTTGCTCCTGATTCAATCCATTGCTTTGGGTCCCGACAGTGGCTCCCGCAAGTTCCCCCATCTCTAAGAGGTGAATTATTTTCTGGGACCAATTAGTTCATTCTTCTTTCGATCCTATCTCTAGATAATACTTACTTCGACATAATCATACTTCTCTTGAATAGGTACTTCCTTTGGCTGCCTCAACAAAGCAGAAAATCGTAAAGCTTCTCTTACAGTTGCGGTTGGCTCATGAACATCTTGCTGCTCTGCAAAACCGGTAGCACGAGCAAACGAGAGGGGTAGAGGCCTTCCATCAACCTGAAAGGTACCCTTTACTACACCAAAGTTGATCCTTTGAGCGAGTGTATTTCTAATATATAGATTTAGCATATAGATGAAAAAAGGGAGGTACATGAGTATCATACAGAAGAGTAGTTTTCCCAGCGCCTGATTCTCCCATCAAGGCAGTAAGCCTTCCGGGCTTTACATAACCTTGAACATCATTCAGAAGTGTCCTATGACCACCATTGACTGGAATTGTATATGTAACTCCTTGCCAGGTAAACACAGTATCGTTCTTCGCGACCGCAGCAGTATCCGGATCATTAACAACCTCACCGTTACTGCGAACCACGTCTCCACTTCGTCTCTTTTCTGCCACCTCTTCATCCGCAAAGTTACCCTTTTTCATAGCCTCCTCGATATGAAACGGTGCCTGGCCTCTTTTAAATACTGTAACAGCACCCCCACCCTTGTTTGGTTTTTTTAATTCTAAACCTACAGCTGTCATAAAAACAAAAAAGAGCCAGAACGCAGCAATAAAGCCGATGTTCCTCCATAGGTGTGACCGTGAGTAAGTGAACTGCGTTTTGATGTAGTCTGCGCCATTCACAACAGTAGACCCTGGCTGACTGCCTTGCAGAAGGCAAGACTGATACTGTGTCTGAACACTAGGGCCAATTGGCACTAGGTACGGTGGTACGCATTGAATTTCAAGGTTGTAAAATTCATTAGACATAAGAGCTTCGAATCCATACTGAATCGGGTTGATCCATCTGATCCACGAGAACCAAGGATGCATAGATGAAGGTGGGATAAGATATCCTGTAACCAGGTCAATACAGTTCTACATAGGTTGGTATGCCAAATTTTTTTACCTGTATAGACTACTAAGGCCTGGATCGAAACACCAGTAATCCTAGTAGCTACATCCAAACTTGATGAGAATGCCCCAAGCATCCGAAAAAACGAATACATCGACAATGTAACTAAGAATGTGATCAAAAGAGCAATGAAGTACTGTGTAGCAGTACGTTGCAAATCTATAAATTTTAGGTCAGCTTGATTAACTAAAAGAAACTTCTGACATCCATACTTGACATAAAATAGATGACTGTATTCCAAATAAAGACCTGTACAAAACAAAGGGGTAGATCCACGACGACCAATGCTATAGCATATGCAGATGGTCGATAGAACGAGCTTTTATGACTTGTTAGTATTAGTCCATTTATTACTCTTTAGAAGATCATACAAGCTTTTGTGTTTCATTAAGATGGGTACAGAACTAAATGCCGCTGTAAGCTCTGCTAAGGCCAATAAAGCATTAAATAAAAGTGTGAAGAACTACCATACCCAGATTAGTCTAAGCCATATTAGTTATGAAAGGTCAAAACACACCAGAATACCCCCCCGGGGAAACACCCCAACTGCAGTCTTCGGCAGGTTGTAAAATAGAGACCCAACAATTAGACTTTGAAAAAGAATCCCGCCCCACTTCCCTCCCAAACTCAATGGGTCACCTTTCATCACCTTAACCTGTCGTTTTGTGCAAGCAATAACCTGTTGAGGAAATGAAATGGTGTAATTTTTGGCTTTGGTTTCGTTGGTCATTTCCTTACTCCTTTCCTTATTCTGATGCTCGAGTGTACTTTCAAAGTCATCAATATCACGCTTAGCGCTTGAAGCAATATCGGATGCAGCATATGCAGCTTCGAATTCCTCAGGTGTACGTGGAACTCGATTCTCCCACCCCTCCTTTACTTGCCGCTCATGCTTATCAGCCACCGAGGTGAGAAAGTCGGCAGTTGTCCACCGAGGTGGGCAAACGAAGCCCAAGCCCTCAAAATAAGCTTTTGCATTCTCCGTGGGCCCAAAATAGGTGCACCTTCCTTCATCTATAAGAATAACTTTATCGAAAAGCTTGTATAGGCTTTCTCCTGCCTGATATAATGCAACTAGCGTAGAAATACTAGCCATGTTGCTTAACGTACGTAGAGATTCCACATATTCGATTGCTGTACTAGCATCTAGGCCTTTGGTGGAGTTATCCCAACATTGACATGAGGCTTTAGTGACCATTGCTTCCGCAATAGAGACTCTTTTCTTTTCACCGCCGGAGACACCACGGATGAGCTCGTTCCCTACCTTAGTTTCGAGTGTATGTTCAATCCAAAACAATTTGCTGACAACACGAAGGAATTCCCTGACATAATCCTTTCGGGACTCTCCTTCCTGCCGAGACTCTTTTCCTGGTGTACGCGTTTCAAGTGCGAATTTGAGAGTTTCTTTCACAGTCAAGGTGGCATAATGCAAATCTGATAAATTTGGGGTTAGTCATGGAATCCAAATAAAGGTATTCACGAGATTACCTTCTTCTGGGTTATATAAAACTTCTCCGCGGAACCGCTTTGCCATTATCTTGCTATCAAGGCCCCCATAAAGCACGTCGCCCGAAATATCCTCATACCCATTCCTCTGGTTGCCAATAACCTTCAAGAAAGTCGAGCAGCCTGTATTTTTGTTAGTGCATAACCCCAGATTTCTATAATAAGTGATACTTGCCAGAGCCCGGTCTCCCTAGTACAAGAAGCATTTCACCAGGTCTAACACATCCCGTAAAACCATTGAGCAAAGTTCTAATAGGTGGTTTTCCGAGACCAGCCTTTGAGCCCCTAGTCAGAAGTCCCCAAAGTGACCTGAAAGGACCCAGAAGCAAACCCCCATTAGTTGGTTGGATACTCGCACCAAGGCCCTGTCCCTTCACAGTCAAGTTTTTGAAAACAACACCGAGGTGGCGTGTTTTCTCTTCTTGAGAGCCATTCTTACGGGTATTTCCGAATATAGATGAAAGTAGTTGCTCTATCTCTGCTTTGGTTTCCTGCACATCCTCATGGGCTGATGAAGCATTTGTTCTCCGCCGTGAGAGGATACGAATAATTTGATCCTCGTCAGTCATCAATTCACTTCGGGTAGATTTCCTAGGGCCAGGTGCTGGTCGAATTGGTTGTGTAGTAATGCTAGTAAGGTCATGAATGCTACTTGATGCACTGGAATGGGAGGTGGGTTTTGCAAGAGAGATTTTCATCTCTGAGCCGGAGTCGTTTACTGCGGTCTGATCCGACACTGTTTTGTCGGAAGACCGTCGAGTGGCTTCACATAATATAATAGGTGAGGAACCTGACTCTAGATCAGAATCCGCTGCGAGCGTTTCTGCCTCAGGGAATGAGTAGTTTCTTTGTGGATGATCACCAGGAGTTGAAGGCCATCGGCCTGGAATTCCTTTTGGTACACAAAGAGTAGTCATATCGTATTCCTAGTTGTAGAGAACTATCGTGCCTAAATCCAGAGGAGTACATAGTGAGGAACTAAAAGAAAGAAAGAACGGCACTGGTTTCCATCAACATTATTATAGAGATTACAGATACTTCACATGCATGTAAAGACCAATACTGGAAGCACAAATCCGGAGAATAAGCCCTCCGAATACTGTATAGGATCAATTCCTAATTGATATCAAACCTTTGCACAGTTTGGACAAATGCAAACGTCATTATTTCTAGTGCAAGTGGTGTGATGTATAGATAACGGCTTAATACCACGATTAGTGCTATTAGTCCCCAGGTTCTAGATCGGCACGGTAACCAATAAAGTAGCACAAGCAGAGAATACGGGCTTTTTCTCATAGCAGTCATTGTGACAAGTGGTAGATCCTGTGCCCCGATGAGATGGAGTCGGAAGATAAACTCCCCGTGTTCGGGACCTACGCAACCGATCAGGGCGAGAGATGACTTGCGTCATCCATGTATGTCTAGATTATGTCTTCTCGGCCGAGTCTAAGCCCAGTTAAGGTATCGTTATTGTGTTGCTTTGATATAACCATTTAACTACATGTAAATTTACGTAGGTCACTTATAGGGAAGAAATTACTAGTAGTCTGCCCCCCCCCCCCCCCCAGAAAGGTCAAATTAATAGAGCGATAATGAGGCTCGATTGGATACATCTCCCACATCATTTTCTCCTCCACTTCAAGAATTTCAATTTGAGACTATAAGCCTTACAGCTTAAAACTTATATATTGTTTATCACGAAATAAACACCAAAACTCAGATATAGGTCTTCTAAGTATACTGGTACTTCTTATATATCTCCAATTAACGGTTTTAGAATTTTTGGCACAATCTAATTCACATTTTATATTATTACTTTATAGGCTTCAAGATAGTGGAAGTTATATGTATAGGAAAACTCACCTTAGCGGCATCCCCTTCGAACACCCAGTCAAAGTCACGAGCTCTCCTCCAACCACCCGAGCTGACATCAAGGTCTACGATTGCAACTTTACCCCCTAATGTTTTGACTCTTTGCGCGTATCTGTTTAGTTTCCCCCATGGCTTGATTAGCTTATACAGCAAGATACATCAAGGGAAGACCATTCAAAAGTGGAAGAAAGAAAAAGGATATACCCTGCAGCCGGATATACCGTCCCACTAGTTCCGATGACAATGCAAAGATCGGCCGGTTCTTTAAGCCAAGTTTCGATCTCTGCAATCATATCATCATCTAGGCTCTCTCCAAACCACACAACTCCTGGCCGTAAAATATCATGTTTACCTACTCACTTGTTTAGTATTCAACTGGTTCTAATAGGCAGTGGAAAGAGCGGTCTGTTTGAAGACATTTTGGGCACATAGGCAAGTCAGTGATCCGTAAATTTGGAAGCTCTGCTTCTTCATCATACGCAAGGGCTTCCTTGATTGGCGCGTTATTTTCTGCACTTTCTTCGCTAGGGGTCGGTCCTGATGCTCTCTGCTCAATTGACCTTTTTGCCAAAGGCACCTCAAGTGAAGGTACAATTGGGTCTGAAAAGTTTTGATCATCCACATAACCGCATGATATTCCAGAACACTTAACAGTAAATAAAGATCCGTGAAGGTAGTGAATAGAACTTTCTGGGTGTTTAGCCCTCACGGAAAGTCCTTTTTAGCAGAATGCAAATCAGAAAATTGTCCGTGTTCGCCTGTAGGCCTCCATAGTAACCAAAGATACTTGGTCTATTGATATATACATACCGTCAACATTTTGCGTCAGGGTCAGAAATCCTGGATGTTTTCTCGCCATTTCTGCCAGTGCATAATGTGCTTTATTTGGACTCGCTTGTAACGCCATATGCCGGCGCATCGAGTAGAACTAGTCCTCCAAGTCATAAGCCATAAGACAGAGCTCGGTTTAGTTTTATAGCTATTCAAGTAAATTTCTCACCTGCCACACTAAGGCAGGGTCCCTGTTAAATGCCTCTGGCGTTGCAAGACTCATAGCATCGTAACTCTTCCACATACCGCCAGCGCCACGGAACGTAGGAAGCCCTGATGAAGCCGAGAGACCAGCACCACATACAGCGATGATACGGCGCGCTGAAGAAAGGTAAGTATGGAATGAAGTAATGTCGGTTGATACTGGCATGGCTAGGAGTGCTGTGGGGTGGGTAGACAAGTGTGGTTGAGGTACTGTAAATACGTTACCGAACTTCAGAATCATGCCATAGATTGCGATGATGTACTCTACTCGCTGAAAAACAAAGTCTGTCGTCTGGGCACATCACTTCCTGATATAGAAGCCTGGTTGCAACTCGTACTTAGGCGGGCGACAGACTACATTTTTCAGCAAGTATTTATAATTTCCCTCAAAACAAGCAATGGTACAAGGAGTAGTGGGAGCTAATGCAAAGCTATAAACTATGGACATAAAAGAACTAAAGGGAAAGACTAATAATATATTAGAGATACCTCTACTAAACACACCATGCTCTAGAGATCATAACTACATGTACATGTACTTCCTAGATATTATATATTATCATTAAGCCTTTAGTACATAAATCCTACCAATCCTATAAAAAATACTAATCCTACGGTACTTGTCTCCCTAGTAAAGTTAATAAAAAATAAGCAGGGTTGAAGCACTAGTGCTCTAGACTAGTGAATAGTGCAAATATTATTGCGGCTCTATAACATCTAATCTACATCTATTTCTAATGGGGGGGTTAGTGTTGTGTTTAGAGAGAGTAGTTGGTAAGTACATACATGTAGTATCTAGTTAAATTGGATGACATGTCAATATATACATGTACTTTATCTACCGGCCAGTCAATCCTATAAAAGGCTTTAATCTTTGCAGGTCTTTCTAGAGTATATGATGTGTTTTAAAACTGAATAAGACTAATTTTGGCCACAGCCTATCACTTAATATAGGTACATGTACTTTTGATATTATTACTAGAGGGGTCTTGACAAGCTGTTCTTATCTACCCTAAGATTCACCCATAGAATTCCCTTTTTATAGAGTACTATACCGTTAGTAGATATCCTTTGGAGAAATTCTCCCTAATAGATAAAATTACTTATCTACCTCCTAGACCTTAGTTGTATAGCTATGGTATATAAGATGATTGTAGTATTACCGGATCTCTATAGAATTTCCTGGGTTGAGCTAAATTTAGATGGTTATAACAAATGTCAATTTAATAGGCCAAATTTCTCAAACTCACATCTACCCTCTTATTCTCTATTACCCACCATATCGTTAGACACAAGCTGTTAATCTCCCATTCAACTCTTTTTACTTCATTACGGGTACATAAACGGCGTAATATATCTTCATCCCATGAACCAGCCTCCATCCCAGCGATTTCCCACTTCCGAAACAAAAACCCTAAGCACCTTCTCCAAATCAATTCTATCGCCTGGATTTATCCTCACACAAGCCTCTACAAGTGCTCTCCATTCTCTTGGAATCTGACAATCCTCAGTCCAGGTGATAGGAATTTCTCCCTCTCTCGTAGAAAGGGTCTCAGATGGGATCTGCTCAAATAACAGCCATAGCATCACGCCAAGAGAGTAAGTTTCAACAATTTCGAGGGCCCTGGGGATGTGACGCCATTCCTCGAAGGCAGACCAATTATTGTTAGCCCTGGCCATGCGTTCCTTTTGCACAACCTGATCTCCCCCGTTTTCCTTTTCTCTGTAGCTAATTTTTCTATCGCCATTTACGCTATTACCGCTTTCCATACTGTCAGAAAGTCCTTGAATTGCGAGAGTAATGTTGTCTCTTTTCCTATAATAGCTCTCATGGCTCTTGTTGCTGTTTCCTTTGTCACTATTGTTCTTGACTGTCGTAACACTAGTAGAAGGTATAAGAGTAAAAGGGTATTTAGGAGCGACCCCTACAACACTCATTAACTTTCTCAAATTATCCTGTTCCCATCTCAAGCGAGTATAGTTATTACGCTTCCAAATCAACTTTTTTACCCCGTAAATTTCCCTCTCACTAACCTTTTCCACATTAACATCCCATTCACCCCTAATGCGCGCTTCCGGTGGTACTCTCCATGACAACCTTGACACTTTCTCACCGTTCCCAAACCCAGTGAAATGGAGCTGTAGAAATTCATCCACAAGAAACCGCTCCAGACCAAATCCACGCCCTCCATCGCCCATTGATATACCTGCCTTTCTGTGAAGGTGCATTATAGCACTTGTAATTTGCAAAGCCCACTTCGCCTTCTGGAGAAGTATGATTGGCCTCAGGGCTCTTGGCTTACAAAACTCACCGGGGAGAAAAAGGTAGTCACTCAAACGACCATTTTTATAGTACTCACCCACAAAACCAACAATCTTCCTTCCATCCCTCCCTCTCCCTTCTTCACTACCTAAAGTAACGTATCCAATGGGTGGAAATGTAATATGAGGATGTAGGGGGATGCTACATAGAAGGTTGATCTCATGATAGATGCAGCCTACTTGCTCCATCAAGTTCAATGCGATTTTTCGGTCGGCAGTTTTGCTTTTTCCTTCAGGCTCAGCGCCCAGATCAAGCATCTTGATGAATACACGTTTCATTTTATCCACTGCACCATCTTCTCCAAGATAGCCCACACGAGACAGTTTTCCTAGCTTCTCTACTTCATAAGTCAAACTGAAGCGCTCGTAGAGGTTATGATTATCCCTGCCATCGGGTTTGCGTAGACATAGTTGAGAAGGATGCTTCAAGGTTGATAGAAGCAACTGGTAAGGGTATGTCGCAGCCAAAGTGAAATGAGGGTCTCCATAGTTTATTTCTTGAATTTCAAGGACATACCATGGATTTCCAAAATTAGCATTCAAAAAGATAGCTTGTGGGGTTTTGGAGATGATCTTGGTGAGTTTTTCATGTTGCGCCATTGTGCAGATCAGAGAATCTGTATTGGATTGGATAGAAGAGTTTACGGGGGTGTTTTCTGAAGTTGAAAAAGGCGAGCACCAAAGTGTGGTCGGTTCTTGGTAGAGGAAGATTGCATTTTGGATTGTACTAGGTGAATTTTTAAGCTTTAGAATTAATGAAAGATAAGATGATGTAAGATTGAAGGAAGGGTTCAGTGAAATGATTTCTAAGGAGTATAGAGAGGGGTAAAGAGAGGCCCTGGAGTTGGTGGTTGAGGCTCTAGAACGAGCGATAGAGGGGAAAGTGGGAGAGGAGACCTTCAATGAAGGGGTTAGTGGAGGCGAATCAGTTAGAAAATATCGAGATTTGGGAATTACGAGGGCCGGTGGGATTTTTGGAGGGTGTCTTTCTCGGGAGAATGGAGGGTGTGGAGCAGGGAAAAAAGACATGATAGTGATGGTGATGAGATGAATTGATGTAGTATTGATAGTATGGTCCACTGTTTATTTTACAGATGATAGCTACATGGTGGCTTTGATACATGGATGAATCTACATAGTGGAAACGGTGATGACGTCTTAGGCAGCAGAGCCGCATGCAATTCCCCAGGTTTTGTTGCCAAAAGAGGGACAGAGCAGCAGAATACCAAGCGACCACTCAGGAACGCCAAGATGTCTTGCGTAACCAAACACCATAATTGTTCGTATTGCCTACATGTATGCTTTGTGTTTCCCCGTGCACAGACCTCGCCCAGCGCTGTCCATTCATGCTCCACATGCAGTCGAATTGTGAAGTCCTCCAACATCCTGAGGATTGTGCTCCCGAAAAGCCTGAACCAAAAAAAACCCGCGCAAGGCCACCGTATCATAATAAAATCCACGTCCCAAAACCGAATAGAAGTGAGATCGCGAATTCGGAAACCACGGTATCCTTGCGAGCTAAATACTGCCTGCATACATCGCATACCGACGAACAATCAGAGTGGAAGCCGGAAGCGGGAACGGGTTCAAAGGATGAATGCGGCGCTACAATAACGGGACGATAACCATAGATAGATACATGTAGAGGACTCAGTGGCCATCTTCATCGCGGCAATTAGAGAGGGTAAAGATACATACATGTAGCACATGTACATGTATTCTACTTGCTTGTTTAAATTCAAACCGTGGTTATAACGTTCTGTATGAGAATTAATATACAGCACAAACCAACATCCTCACCACTGTCGGCCAGTGCCGTACTCTCTTCTGTTTGTGTGATGTACACATTGATAACTCCAGCTTGCTGAACGACGTTTCTCCGTTTCTCCAGCCACCCGTTTTTTGCCGTCACGTCACGCGGACTAGGCATCGGGGATTATCTCTCTACACTCGCTCGAGCGACCCATCCTCCATTAGTCAACGGTTGCCCGCTCGGTGTCTTGGTATCACCTATCTACCGTGCCTACTTCATCCAATAACCCCCCAACGACGAAGACGCGGGGAATACAAGTACAACCTACTATCGGAATAATAATAACCACAACAATAAACACTCACAACGGCAACGTTCAGATCCCCTGTTCCGATAAGACGCAGCTGTCCGTCGTGTATCTAGACTGCTTGATTGCCCAATCTCATCAGTGAGTTCCGGTTTTAAAGTTTTAGGAAATTCGTCATCTTCGCGCGAGTTTTGAAGAACAGCCTACTCCCTACCACTGTTTTATCCGTTGCCTCAGTAAATACCATCACAGTTACCTTCTTGATAACACATCTCACACTTACTACAAAACTATGGGCTCTGCTTGCTCTACTTGCTTTGGTCGCCGGAAATCAAACGATGTACTTATTCCCTTCTTAACTCTAACCCCCATGGCCTACAGCTGACCCCCTGAGCAGTCTGAGCATACCCGCCTTCTTACCACTCACAATGACCACCATCTTTATACAACTTCGGGAGCCTTCATCTCCCCCACTACTCCGCATGGCACGCACCCCCCTATCGACCCACAAGCACTTCTTCATGAGCGCGAGTACCTTGATCGTCTAGTCGCCCAGACGTCGGAGAATCTCATAGACATTTTTGCACCTCCGATGACACACTCATCCTCTGCTGCCACGCCGAATAGCCGCGGCGAATGGTATCGCACTGTGTTGAGTAAGACAAAGCCACCACCGCAGGGGCCTGAAATGCCTGTCGTATTGGATCCGGCAGTCGTGGGCGCGAAGGAGAGAGAGTGGTTAGACAGTATTTTAAAGGGTGGAGAAGAAGCTGTGAGGGAAGTGGGGAGAGTTAAGGAAGTGGGGAGGCTGGTTGTTGGATTGTAGCTTGATAGGTGAATAAGTGGGGGGGGGGTGTGGAATGTACAGGCAAGGAAAGGAGGTGGCTACCTCAGATGCGAGACGTCAGAGTGGTAATATCAGGTGACGGGATTGCGGAAAGTGTCGTTTCTTTCATGTCTTTTAATTCCTGTTATTATTTTTTTTCAGTTAAAGGGATTGGCGTTGTTATTCTTATTTTAGCATATTCCTATTTTCTATTTGGTATGTCTACTCTACCCACATCTTTCCAAAACCTTCTTCGGCGTGGGATTTGCAGTCTTCATACTACGCTGATAAAACGAATTTCGTTTGTCCTTCTCTGTTCATTAGCATTAAGTATCATCAACATTAACCCATCAAACCGGTGTCTGTTTGGTTTCATTCGTCTTTCAAGTCTAGGGTTTTCATTATATAAAAAAATTAACTTCTGCATCTAATCTGATATAATTATCTCCTTATAGGATTAAATACCCTTCGTTTAGATACTATGTTTATCTCTAGTAAAATCAAGGGTATGATATGTAGTGAAAACTTATAGTTTACGCTATAGAGTATACTAGTTGGCTAAAACATGTGATGTTTAGTGCTACATAATCATATGTAGACTTCAGATACTCAGTCCAAGACATCAACCCCTAACTCTCACTTCCTCTTTCTTTTATCTTAAGTCTTAATACACAGTATTTCTACACTTATAAGATTCTCAATTCACCTTTTCTTCTACAACCTATTTACCTATATACAATATGGAAATTCCATCAAAGGATGCCATCTCCCGTGATTTCTCAGTACACTTACCCTCAGATCCATCTTTACCATGTGAGGGTGGGTTCATATCTCATCGTCCGATGAGTGCAGGTATCGACAGTATCACACAGGGCTTCCGATTTGCTGCTTCAGGTAGAAAGCCATCTATGGTTGTAGGTGATGCAAGTACGCAAGAAAAGGCGAGGGGTACTTGTAGAGAAATGAATAGAAATAATGATACTGTAACAAGTAAAAAAAGTGAAATCAATACCGGTATGAGTCGTCTAGACGCAAATGAGTTGTTAGGTAAGTTTTGATTTACTATTATCTACTATAATAACCTGCAGCTAACTGGTGACGCAATCCTAATTGGCCATCCAGCATTGAAAGTATCTGTCCCGGTATTTCCTCCTATTCCTCTCTCGCTACCTCAAAATAACCTCCTTCAACTACCATTATCCCCCCAGGGTAGTGAAGTTTCTACTATAAATAAGGGGATGCTTCCACCATCCCTAGCTCCGCACCCAAGCAGGAGGGGACGAAGTAATATTATAGTTAAAGAGAGGCGAAAGCGAGTTCATAGCCCCAGCTCCCTAGAGGTGGCTTCTGGAAACCGTGATCAATCTAATCATGAAAGTATGCTAGTTAAAACCGATGGTGGGCATGGATATTTGGAAGGATCCAGAGAGGCGGTTAGAATTAAGGGCAGAAAAGAAGGCATTTCTAGGGAAAGAACATCAAGTGATGGAAGAGGGCCAAAGAGGAAAAGACAGGAAAAACCAATCGGACCCCCTAGATCCCAGAATTTCCCTTCTATTATCCCCCCTCAGAGCGAGAATAGGGGTACAGAGGTTATTATACTAGATGATGACATTAAGGTTGAACTTTTTGAGATTAACGCTCCAGTCCCTAGACTACAGAGGGGAAACCCCAACAGGGACCATGATATGGACATGGCTAAACCGGTGCGGGGCCTAGAGCAGTATTTACAACGCGGGAAGCCCCAGGTGCATACTTATCAGTCAAAAAAACACCCTACCTATCCGAAGGACAGTAATCACAGTATTGACACTAGACCTAACACAACAAATGAGAGTGTTAATTCCTCAAGCCTATGCTCAGGAATCGGGGCAGTGAGAACCAACGATCAGCCAATTATAAATAATAGATCCAATATGAATCATAATGGAATTCTGGATAAGAATGCATATGGAGATATTGGTCAGGATATTGGGAACCCTTCACAGCATCTTAGTCCTAGTTCAGCTCTGTCTTCACCTATCATACCGACCTCAAGTGGGGAACAGGGGGAAAGTAGTACTGGTGAGCATAAGCTATTAATAGCTCTAACTACATTAACCACCGAGAAACAGTCCCTTGAGAATAAATTGCAGGAGGCAATAGCTTCAGCTAAAATACAGGTCTTCCAGATCGAAACCTTGGCACAGAAAAATGCCAAGCTCGAAATACAGGTTAAGACTTATGAGGATACCGTATTGGGGCTAAAGAAGAAAATGTTGGGTGTCCAAAAGTTTGTAGAGGGACTAGGGAAAGATTATGATATGTTGAATGAGAAAAAGATACAGCTGAGCAACAGGCTTAATGAGCTATCGCATGACAGGAGTGGACTCATAAGAAGTATAGATGACGTAAGAAGTCTAGTGGATAAGTTTGATCGAACAGTTCAAGAATGGCGAAGCTCGGGTGCCGTCTTGAAAGAAGCATATAGGGAAATCGAGAAACGTAAGTCTTATCTGACTTTAAGCTAAGATGGTTGCTAATCTACTATAGTAAATGAAACTTTGAAGTTTCTTCATACACAGCTATCAGAGAACGCAGGCTTACTATCTGTAGAAAGAGACCGTACACAAAGCCTAGAATGTCAGATTCAGCATGACAGAGAAATAAATAAATCCGTTCTAACGGCGATTCATGATGGAAAGATTCAGATATTAGCACGAATTACAGAGGCTCGCGGGGTAGTCGGTGAGAAAGACGGGTTAGATTTAATGGAGAAGCTAGCTGAGGCTCAACAGGATATAGAGACTAAGATAGAAGTGAATAGTGAGGCTACCAGGAGCTTTGTTCATGGATACTTCAAGTCTCTTGAAAAATTGAGTGATCGAAATATAGATGCTGCACAGGATTACTTATATGGCGTTGAAAAAAGAGTTGATTACACGTCTGATAGTATCATAGGCCTTTTCCACGAAACGCACAAGATGAATGCAGAAGCTTTATCATTTACAGATAGCTACATAAGTCATTTGGGTTCTATGATCACGGGTCTGGAAACAGAATTGAAAGAGATGCACGAAAAATATGAGATTTTGTTAGTTACCTCTGCTGAGAAAGAGCAGCTTAGGAAGGAGCTCGAGTTGAAGTTAGAGATTGCTTTAAAGAGGTGCAATGAGTTGAGCGGTCAAGCTGATAGTAGAAGCATAACTGAAAATGCTTTAAATGAGAGGTTTGCAAATTGAATCTATCAAACTCAAAAGAAATTCTGACAATGTAGAGTAGCATTTCCTCATTAAAGCAAAAGCTTTTTATACTCGAAACTGAATCTATGAAAGACTCTTCTATGTTTGAAGCTACTAGCATATTGAAGAAAAGAAATCATGACCTGGAGAAAGAATGTGAGTTAGCGAGGAATAATTTTCAGGATGCAAGCCTGTCGTTACAGATAAAGGCAGCAGATCTTGAGAAATTAAGAACTGATCTGGAAAGCCTAACTATTAAATACAATAAATCACAAGAAGCTATCGAGAAATCTGTGAAGGAAAGGGCCGAATTTATAGCACATGCTGAAGAACAAAAAATGAAAGAACGAATTGAGGTTGAGACAAACGCAAATATGTTTCGACAAAGAGAAACATCACGGCTCAATAATCAGATCAAAGCATTAGAAGCACAGAAGGGGAAGCTGGAAATAGAGAATAAAGAACTAAAGGCTGTGGCAGTTCATGATGCCGATGTTGTAGGTGCTCTCCACTTTAGGTGTCTTTCAAGTCGACTAATTGCGAGTATATAGGCAATAACCCTAAAAAAGGAAATTTCAAAATCAAACAAAAAGGTGAGATATATAGTCTTGTAGAGCCTTGATGTGTTCTAAAGCTTACTGGGCCCTTTCTTTACAGTATACCGATATTGAAAAATCACATCTGGAACTACTCCAGGATAAAATTCGTCTAGAGAATATGGTCAACCACCTAACAGAGCTTGGTTCAATGGCTAGTACAAGCTATTTTTCACTTGAGAAGATTTCTAAAACGACTACAGATGAGCTTTCCATAGCGCTAGAAAAAATCAATATTCTTCAGAGCAATAAAGACTTGATGTTGCAAGAAATAAATGCCAAGGAGGAATTAGGGTGCGCAAAAGCTAAGCTTCCAACAATTACTGAAGATGACACTGTACTTCAGATAGCTGGAAGGGGGCTGGGTGCAGCTTTACAAGAAGCAGAGAATGGGAAAATATTAATGGCGAGGGAGGAGAGTACGATTCATGTCTGTAAAGTCTTAGAGGAGAAGACAAAGGCACTGGAGAGAGCACTGGAAGTGTTCAGGGGCGCTGAGAAAAGCCCAAATACATTGTCTAATTCATATGAGGAACTGGAACCCTTGAAGAATGAAGCAGATATGTTTGAAGGAGATATAGAGGGGGCTACAAAGGGATCTAGTGGAATACCTGGCAAGATTTTAGCGGGGAAGATGGGAATAGAGCTGTCCCCACACACCCTTGGCAAAAAAGAGCAAATACTAGAAGGTTCTTGTATGGCCACCGAAGCTTTGGCAACCCCTTGGGAGAACAGCTCATCACTTTCTCCACTAAGCTCCCCTGGGTGTATATTTGAAACGCAGATTGAACATGATATCCGGAGAGATTCGCCCAAGACCGATATCAGCAATTTTGAGTATAGCTTGTCTAGAGACGACAACGCAACGGATACCAGAGATCCTAAAGATCCCCTGATGCTCAGTAGAACCAATGGTTGTAGCACAAAGTTACTAGGCTTCCCAGTCGGTAGTACCTCTCTGGTAAAGGGTATCAAGAAGAATTCCCACGATTCACAACCAAGAAAAAATCTGGCTACAAAGGTTGCTCCACATCGCAGACCGCCAAGTATGGTGCTATATAATGATGGTGATGATGACGCTATGATTGAAGATTTTTCGGATGGTGTAGTTACTGGTATGGATTTTCCGATGCCACGCGATATCTCCCCAGAGAAAATCAATCCTACACCTGGTTCTTTAAGGCCTCGCGCTATAGAGAAGAAATATGAGAAGAATGGTAAGAGGTTAGACATCGCTAGAAGCACATCCATAAAGCGATATTCCACCAACCCTACCACACCTCCAGTTAAACCAAAGTCATCACATAGCTCTAGAATAGGCCTTGTAGATGAGGATAAGAAAGCTCAATATCGGACTCGAAGGGAGCGTACAAAGAAAAACAAGGATTACCAAGAGTGGGTGGAGGATGATGGTGAGCTGCTGTGGAATAATAAAGGAAAGGAGGAAGTGCTAAATGCAAAGAACTTAAAGAGTTATAAAGACAGGAAAAAAAGAAGATAAAAGGTTTTGATAAAACTTACTATACGGGTTGGTATACTCATAGGAAGACTTTAGCTTTCTATTCTCCTCTTACGACTCATTTCATAATAGTTATTTCTGCTTCGGCTGCTTGATTCTTTTCTAGATATGTATGTTTACATTAAGGAATGGTATTTAAGATAAAAAATACCTTTGAAGATTTTCCTGGGTCTTTTATAAATAGCTAAAGGCAGTAAATAAGATGACTACTGATAAAACGAATTAGAGCAGAATATATACATAAATCTTATCCTCTAATCAACCTTCATAGGTTCTAAAGTAGTTCAGTATGAGATATATGGGTGCCGCTGACAAGGGTATATAGATATGTGCGATCTCTCTTTCTCCTTTCTCCTTTCTCCCGTTCTCCTTGATCTCCTTAGCCACAAACCCATATATCCGTCATAATTCCTCTTTGAGTTATTAAACTAACCACTCTTACCACGCTTGGCCTCGAGGAAAAGGACCTGTCTTCGAACTAGAAACGCCAAATCAGCATTGTATCGAAACATATTAAGTCTCCTTCCAGCTCCTACAGTATCCCCAGATACTCTAAACACGTATTGACCAAAAATGTATCAGATATTCAAATGAATAGATGGCCTTACCAACAGGGTCGTACTTAATCATCGACAATGGTCGGTGTGTTCGAGGCCGCACAAATGTCTTAAAATATCCTGTCATTGCCATCGAGATTAAGCGCACGGAAACCGTGCGAGATTTTGCTGTCACGATTTTAGCTTATTTCCCGCAAACTATATAATGATTTAAGGGCAGCAAACGTTTTTTTGCCATTGATGTCTAACAGCACTGTGACAAAGATTGTAGATTGTATAGATGTGAAGTTGGGGTAAGCTTTTCATGGATCAGAAAAGTAGTGGTTACCCGGACTTTTGTAGTCGATGGGTTAGGGCTCTTTTCGAAAGGACTCCTATGACCATTTAAGCTAGCCTTTAAAAGACAGTATTAGTCTAGATATTATGTATAGGAAACCCAATTCTATCTATGAACATAAGGTAAATTCCATTAACAATAAACATATTGGTACTATTTATATCACCTGGCTTCTGGTATGAGATAAACAAAAACAAAAAAAACATCTTATGATAGATAAAGTCATGTTTGCTCACTCGACTGTCTCAGCACACACAATAGCTCTACCCGTTTCCCCTAGTTCGCCTATTAAATACATGTACATAGTTCTATCTGATAAACAGAATGAAAAACAGTAGTTTTTGATAGGTTCGGATTGAAAATATTAGCACAAGTCATTCCTCCGTATGAGCTTAATACTAGAGTGTCTACTTAGGTGATTTCAAAACCAAACCCAATGCAACCGAGGGAATCCCAGGCGTGGCATCTCACCTATTCTACCATAATTTATATGGTAAGAATAACGGGTAAGAATTCTTATACAACCTAAAAATAAACCGGTATGTACATCAAAAACTTCTCTTCCGGCTCAAGCTTTACAACAAAGAAATCAAGAGGTATAGGTTCCCCCAAAGAGGATCATGCAGTTAGATAGAACTACTGGCCTTCGCTTAAAATGTGCGTGCTTCGGACTCTTTTGATTATTCAAAAGTTTTGAGTAATTACATGTAGTGGTTTCTAGCCTCAATTTGTACCTCCCCAAGTTCACTAAGGCTGTACATGTAAGTACATGTAGTTGACTATTTTTTTATGCATAAACAATTATTTAAAATTTAATATGCAATATTAAATACTTTAGAAATGTAAATGTAACCTAAGTCATGCTTAGTAAAATAATAAGCTTGAAATGTTTCTCAACGAACGTGCTATACCCGAAAGAGCTCGATCCTAATTTTTAAAATTTAGCTTTGAGAGGACTTTAGTCGAGTTGGAGAGGTTCTTGGCAGCTAGGTGCTACTAGAGTCAACTCTAAACCTCAAACACTTGTTTTCTGTGAAAATCCGTGGGAAGAGGTTTGTGGGTGATAAAGTAGAGCATGCGGGGTTATGAGACTAAAGCCCAAATAGAGTATGTACTTTTGTTCTCGATGTGGAGACCGGAGAGGTTGATTCATAGTGTAAACCAAACCAGGCTGCCGGTTTCCCTCCTGCTCCCTGTATTAATCATCTAAGTCCGGTTGGTCACAATGATAACTCGCTTCAAAATTATGCGATATTAGAAGTTAGATTAATGGTTTTAAATTTATGAACGGTTCGTTTTGTGAGTGGGGGTAATGACCCTCGGTTTTAAGCTAATTTCTAAATCTGATAACTAAACGTCTTCAACGTACATAAGTCAAAAGGATTTTGTTAAAGCCGGCCTTTATTCCCAGCTCTAGATTCTATTGCCCTTAATAATCACGGAATATTTAGCGGTTAATGCGCTCAAGATACCTGTATCTATAAATATTTGGTAAAACAGTTGTAACTAATATATTCACAATCTTCATATAACTACATTTACTACAAATATATACGTGTATATGTATTAATTGATCAAAAAAGACTCTTACAGGTAGCCGTAGCCGCTACATGTATATACGTGTAAGGTGTACCTAATTATACCCAAACAAGGTATCACGTGATGCAGTACTAGTATACTGCGCAGGTTTTTGAGTGAGAAATAATTATGGTATTTAGCTTAATTATTGTACCCAATCTATATACACACGTATCTACACCCACCCCACTGTGTCCATCGACGTTATGCAACTCAACACACAAAACATGCAGGGTAACTGCGGCTGCAAGAGAAAACCCCCGAGCCGATGCAGCCCTTAGCTCGATCCCGCCAGAGCCTAGCCCAATCACGCTTACTATATGTGAATAGATAGAGTAGGTTACATTGTCTAGACCCCACTAGTTCGATCTGTCGGTATTGGGAGCTCCTGCACGCGGCCAAGGATCGGTTGCGAAGGGGATACATGTAAGTACATGTAGGCCACTCTCTACTTACATGTATGTTTCTACAACCTAGATAAATCCCACGGAAGAGCTTAGAGTTAAATATCTTTACCTATGTACTTACTTAACAGGCGGAAAGGATCAAATCAATACAAGTACTATACATTGGTGATCTACAAACTCTAAAGTCACATGCATTGATCTACTATAGTACATGTTGGGGTACAGAATACAATTGATTGTCGCTCACCACAGCCCGAGGAACCTGGATATCATGCATGTATTAGGATCGGATCTGCGGGAATGGCAGGTAAGTACTCCAAAATAGATAGAGTGCATGTATCTTAATAACACACACACACACACACACACACACTCTCTCTCTCTCTCTCTATTAGTTACTCTGCTACTACTACCGCATTAACTGGGGAGAACGAAAATTGCACTTGAAGGTCCAAAGAAAGTGTGGCTGGAAGATCTCCCTAGGAGCAGCTTAGTATCTGCAGTTTTCACCACTTGATACACTGAGAAGACATGTTACTCGGTTTTTTCTGCTATATTAGGATAGTGGCTGTCTTTTATGAGTAAATGTTTGGGCTTGTTTCGCCACTTCTTATTCCAACCACTAAGTGCAATTTTCGTTCTCCCCAGTTAATACAGTACTACTACTGCTGCTACTACTACTGCTGCTGCTCGCACTTCTCGCCTCAATCATTAGCATGGTTCTAACCTTTTCAGCTATTAGATATGCACATTTACTTTGGTAATAGGGCATCATAATAAGATTCTAGAGCCCAAGATCCTTCAACCAGAAATTCCACAGTCAGGTCTAGCTAGGTTCAGCTTCAGCCACAGGTTCTCTTGGCATCATGACGTCATTCAGCATATGAGATGTGCATGGGAAAATACAAATTCGATGTTGATCTAGCATG
Source organism: Verpa bohemica (assembly GCA_033030345.1). NCBI lineage: Eukaryota > Fungi > Ascomycota > Pezizomycetes > Pezizales > Morchellaceae > Verpa > Verpa bohemica. The sequence goes on from JAUFSE010000003.1 coordinate 1,622,213, forward strand.
GGGGATTTAGTTTTGACTCAAGCGGGGGAGAGGAGCACTGAGCCATTTTTTTTCTATAGGGAAGGAGGGATCGAGCGAGGGTCATTTTCGGTAGAGTATACCCTAGATTCCTTGCATCTGAACTCTCTTGTTTTCTTTTTTATCCTCTGGAATCCGTCCCTTAGATTTCCCGGATTTTGTGCTCACAAACCCTTCCGCTAGTAGGGATCGATGGTGATCATTCCTCATAAAGTATAGCCGGTAAATGAGTGGCCATCATGTTCGCGGATCATTTGGCCGACGAGTTCCCCCAGTTTGCCTTAGCCACTCCTTCAGTTTCTAGATATGCTCAACTCAACCGAAAAGGTGGCCAACAGCAATTATTCCGCAACTTCTTTTCTCCTAAACTGCTGGATTTTGCTAAGGAGCCTTTGTCTGTTTTCATGCCAACCTAATCTAGAGAGGGGCGCCACCAGGCTCGATAAGAAAAACTACATTATTCCTCAAATATCTTTATTATACTATTCAAAGGAGGCACAAATTCTTGAATCTGAGGTCAAGAAAAAAAGCCTCTTTCCGTTTTCAACCCAGATTCTCCTAGCCTCCAGGTGATACCCGTCCAGTATCGTGTAAGCCTCAGTACGACTCACACCGTTATCGTTTCCCTCAAAATTACCGTGGCTTCCCCCCCCGACGCTACCTAACCAAGGTACTGGGAAATCTGCACAGAAAAGGGGTACCCGATAACCGTTACTAGAGTCTACCTTGTGGGTGTTACGTCTCCATAGAAAGATCCACTAGAGAGGGGAAATCCTTGATAGGATCCAACTTCTGCCCCAACCAGACACCCAGCTCCACCGCACACCCATCTTCGTGTACTCTGTGCCTGATAGTGCGTTCTCTATATTTGATTATACTCACTCTCCTTCGATAAACCTTTCTCAGTAGTACAACCGAAGACTCCTATATTGTACCACTAAGATCAATATCCAAACTCTAGGGTTTCTCCAACGCCTACAATGCCAACCTACAAGAATATTCGAGCCAGTGGTCCTTCACTAGAGCTCGATATAGCTTCAAGTAAAGATACCGAGGACGCCCATGAAACCAGCTCACAAAAACATCGCGGACGTTCCCCATCAGACTCGCCCCCGTTTTATTTCAAAAACTATGCTCCAACGTCTCCAGCATCATCCACTACAGGACCTGAGAGTGACTTTGGCCCTCTTTCTCCGGATGCTGCAAATCTCGTCTACCCCATCAAATCAGTCGTAAACATATCACATCCAGTGCAGCCTAGACCCACCTCACCGAATAACTTTTGGAGTTCAGGCGACAGTACAACGGGATCTACGGCCGGTGGGGTACCACTGGGGGATGAGACGTGTCTTGGGCTTGGAATACAGAGCAGGAGCCATTCGAAATCCCCTCGAGGCTCATTTAGGCAAGGCAGACGAGCCTCAGTTATCTCAACAAAGGATGTGTGCGATGGGGCATCGGAGAAAGGAGCCCATCCTTCAAGGCTAGGGAGTATCTCAATTGGGTCTATAGCAGAAAGCTTGGTTGTAGGTAATAACGAAGAAAAGGCGGAGGATAATGGGTCATTGTTTGGTAGTGAAAATCGACCGATTGAAAGGATTAAGGAAGAGGAGGGAGGTTTTATTACTGCTAGGTTTAAGCATAAAATGACAAAAGATGGCCACGCAGTTGTTACTGGGGTTTCTGGAACTGAAAGTTTGCAGCGATGTGAGGATGAGCCCATACATATCCCTGGTGCTGTCCAGGGGTTCGGGGTACTGATAGCGCTCCAAGAGAATTCCGGCGGGGGTTTAGAAGTCAAGATTGTTAGTGAGGTTTGTTCTCCATTTAATTGGCTACAAGTATAGGAGTCGTGATGTGAAGCACTAAGATACAATATTAGAACTCCGAATTATTAACTGGGTACTCGCCGGCAGCCCTATTCGCACTCGATGACTTTTGCAACATCCTCTCTGAAGAACAGGCAGAAAATCTATATGAACACTTAGACTTCATACGAGACGATAACTCCGACATACTAAGCTCAGGACCGGAAGTCTTTCCACTTGTTATAACAGCGCCTGACTCAACACGCATTAAACTCTGGTGTGCCATCCACATATCAGAGAACAACCCAGATCTATTGATATGCGAGTTAGAGCTTGAGGATGATCAAATCTTTCCCCTATTCAACTCAGTAGATGAAGCTACTAGCCCCATACTCCCAGAGGATACTATAGGATCAAATCCATCAGAACAAGAACTCTTGGAAAGCACGATGAGCATAAGTAAACCACTTCGGGTATTACGTCGTGCCAGAAAACGGAGAGGCCAGGCCGCAACCATGGAGGTTTTCAATCTTATGAGCCAAATACAGGGTAAATATAAAATCCATTTCATACCATTAGCGCTTCCGAAAATTTTGCTAAAAGTGTTTCCCTTTAAAAGACCAGCTCTCCTCGGCTACGAATCTCGATACATTCTTGAAAATCTCCGTAGGTGTTGTGAAAGAATTGACAGGATTTCACCGTGTCATGGTTTACCAGTTTGACGAAAGCTGGAACGGCCGGGTAGTTACCGAACTCGTTGACCCGAGAGCTACAAAGGACCTATACAAAGGGCTCAATTTCCCGGCTTCGGACATTCCCAGGCAAGCACGGGATTTGTATCGAATCAATAAAGTGCGCCTCTTATACGATAGAGACCAAGAAACTGCAAGACTTGTTTGCAAAAGCAAAGAGTACCTAGACAGGCCTTTGGACATGACACATTCTTATCTCAGAGCCATGAGCCCGATACATTTAAAGTATCTAAAAAATATGGCTGTACGGGCGAGCATGAGTATCTCCATCACAGCTTTCAATGAACTCTGGGGTCTTGTCTCTTGTCATACTTATGGCAACAAGGGAATGAGAGTGAGCTTCCCGATTCGGAAAATGTGTAGGCTTATTGGGGAAACGATGAGCCGGAACATCGAGCGATTAAGTTACGCGTCGAGACTTCAAGCGCGGAAGTTAATCAACACAGTCCCAACAGAGCATAGTCCTGGAGGTTATATTGTTGCGAGCTCCGACGATCTGTTGAAACTATTCGACGCTGATTTTGGGCTACTATCGATAAGAGAGGAGACTAAGGTTCTCGGCAATTTAGAGCATTCTCAGGAAGCCTTGGCCTTAGTGGAGTATCTGCGCATACGTATCTTCACTTCTATTGTCACCTCTCAAGACTTGAGTATCGATTTTCCAGACCTTAATTACGCTCCCGGATTTTCCGAGATTGCGGGATTATTACTAGTACCTTTGAGCATTGGAGGGCATGATTTTATTGTGTTTTTCAGGAAAGGACAGCTCAGACAAGTAAATTGGGCAGGAAACCCATACGAAAAGGTTTTGAAGGAAGGTACTCAGGGGTACCTAGAACCTAGAGAAAGTTTCAAGACTTGGAGTGAAACAGTTGTAGGAAAGAGTAAGGAGTGGACAGAAGAGCAAGGTGAGTCTACTTTCATATTTTACAATAAATATTTATCAGTAAGCCCTTGTATAGCTCATCAATTGACATATATGGTGATAAACAGTTGAAACGGCAGCAGTATTATGCTTAGTCTATGGGAAGTTTATCGAAGTCTGGCGGCAGAAAGAGGCTGCTTTACAAACAAGTCAGTTGACTAAACTACTATTAGCCAATGCGTCCCACGAAGGTAGATTCACTTGCTTTTAATTTTCTTTCCAGAAGTATCAAACTAAAGTAAATAAACCAGTCCGAACACCTTTGAATGCCATAATTAATTATCTTGAGATTGCTCTCGAGAGTCCTTTAGACTCCGAGACCCGGGATAACCTGATGAGGTCACACACTGCTTCAAAATCTTTGATTTATGTTATCAACGATCTCCTAGACCTTACTAGAACAGAAGAAGGCCAAGATTTAGTAATGGACGAGATATTTGAACTTTCTAATACTATTCATGAAGCGACTTCAGTGTTTAAACCAGATACTGAGCGGAAGAATATCAGTTTGGAAATTTTCGAATATTCCGGATTACCAAAGTTCGTCAAAGGGGATAAATCACGATTACGTCAGGCACTCTCAAATATCACTGGAAATGCCATTAAATATACTAATCAAGGTGGTGTGAAAATCGAGATTTGGATGCCCCAAGTACTTGATGACCGATGCCAAATCGAAATTGCTATCCAAGATACTGGAGTAGGAATGTCTGCTAAGAAACTAGAAACACTTTTCAGGGAGTTCGAACAAGTACAAACTGAGGATGACCAGGAAACTAGTACTCCTACCAAATCTGGGGCCTCAAATAAGTTTCGCGGTGGGCGGTCCTTTGATGGGCTTTCGAAGATTCCGGGGCAGAAGATGTTAGGACTAGGGTTGGCAGTAGTTGCTAGAACCATTAAAAATATGAATGGACAACTGAGACTGAAGTCGGAAGAGGGGAAAGGCTCCCGATTTACTATCAGCCTTCCATTTGCGCTACCGTCAGAAAAGGAAGAAGTCGGGGCGGGCTTACAACAAATGGCTGTGAGAGGCATATCCCCACAGCCCCAGTGCAGCACACCACCAGTAGAGCAGGGCCCAAGTGAGTTGCTACTGATAGATTCATCATCTCAAAAGCGTTCTTCTATGATCACTCAAAGAAGGAATAGCTCGAGTAGTATGAAAAGTCTAGGATCTCAGAGCAGTGGACGTAGTGAGATCGATAGACTAGTCCACGCAATATCAAGTCCACACCTACACTCAGGCCCTAGCGAAAACCCACCCCCGCTCCGGCCAAGTACCTCCAAACCTCTCGCCACAAAAGCGAGCATGATAGGCCCAAAGAGCCCACGGAGCTCCTCTCCGCCAAGCACACTAACCCCGCCAGTACCACAAAATCAACCAGGCCAAGAGATAATAGAAGGATCAGCTGTACCGTTGAGAGCAGTGCGGATACCAGACCAAGGATTACCAACTCCTAGCAGCGAGACTCCCCCCAAAATCCCAATGGTCTACTCAGCTACAAAGGTCTCGAACAAAAACGAAACCATAAATGACTGCATAAGAAACCTCAAAGTTTTAGTTGCGGAGGATGACCCTATCAATAGTAAGATCATCAAAAAGCGTATGGAGAAGCTTGGACACGAGGTTAGCCTTACGGTTAATGGGGCCGAATGCGCGGATACTTTTATGAAAAAGGGAGGGGAGTATGATATAGTATTGATGGATATGCAGGTTAGAATTTTATCCTTGATTTCAGTGACGCCTATTTCTTTATCAGGAATGTGGAATTAATGAATATATTAGATGCCTATCATGGACGGAGGCACTTCTACCACTCGAATACGTGACCTCGAAATGTCAGATACCGCACAAGGCATCCCAGAAAAACACCGATTGAATGGTCGCGTTCCAATATTTGCAGTCTCTGCTTCACTGGTTGAGGAGAGACGCAAGGAATATATTGAACTTGGATTCGATGGATGGATACTGAAGCCAGTGGATTTCAAGCGGTTACAGGTTTTAATGGATGGAATTTTGAAACCAAACGTGAGGAAAGATGCTGCTTATCAACCAGGTGCATGGGAGAGGGGTGGGTGGTTTTTGGGCTCACCAGGAGACCCAATCAGCCCAAAGCTCAAGCCAGAGGATGCCAGTCTACAATCATAAATACAAAACCAAATCAGGATACCCGGGAAACATGCGAAACGGAGGAGACCAGTCGTTCTTCCAGTATTTTTGTGCATGTTTTGGGGTGCTCGTCTTTGGAATCTATATGCATTCATGGCCGTAGAAAGGGCTAGAAGCCCCCCCCCCCAAGGACTTTTACTATCTTCGTTCTCTTTATCATAACACCTTCCTTAAGAGTATCGGTGTATTCGTCCAGACTTCTATTGAGTTTTAAACGTCGCAGGATCAGCCTAAGCTTGTAATAACCGGGCTTTCATTATATTTCCCATTTTTTGACTTTTTTCCTGGCAGTCTGGTGTTAGATTTCATTTTTTATCACTTTTGGCAAGAGCGATTTATGAACCTGATAATGCGAATTTCCCTTTATGTTTTTCTCTTTTGGATATCATATACAGGCAGTTGTATGTAGAAAGGGATACTTAGCTTCAATTATAATATAAGAGCCACGTAGGCAAGGGCCGGGAGCTAGTAGATAGATAAACACTAGCTCCCTAATACTTATTGAAAAGATCTCCGATATTTAGTTCTGTCCCAAGTTATGAATTTATTCATCATCATCCCCAAGTTACTAAGTATATATTCGAGTCTATTATATTAAATAGGTATAAAAATCATTGGATTTACTTTCTCATTCGATGGCTGTAATTGATAAATATGTCGAGTGATAGACTATGCCTAAAGTCAATAGAAATTTGACGTACTAAACGTGCGGATGTGGGAATATCTAAATCAAACAAATTCCTTGTACTGGATGTGTACACTGGGTATAAACCCCTATTAGCACGGTCTTAGCCTTAAACTGACAAAAACTTTAAAAGTACTAGAGTACAAATTTATATGACATATACTACATGATGTTAAGGCAGTATATATACTTTTTTCAGTTTAGAGTAGCAGTCACGTACAGATATAATCTGAGTATCCTAGGTTGGGTGCTTAATTACATAGACCTAGCCAGATCTCCTAGTACATATATGTAGTCGGGTACTTTTTGATAATACATCTCTTTATTAAGCCGTGTCTATCGTATAAACCGGGCACACACACACACACACACACACACTCTCTCTCTCTCTCTCTCTCTCTCTCTCTCTCTCAATATCTAAGGATAGCAGACTCTTCATAGATAAAGGTGTGTGTGGAAATTGATTACGTGACTATAATCCTGAGTTGCGTGAGTTAAAAAGTTTCATGTATGAATATGGCAGCTCGTCTCATCCATTGAATGACTCGTCGCGTTTTGGCTAACAAAGCATGAGGATAACCGACCCATCAGTGGGTAATAAAGTGACGTGCGTCCAGGGATAATCTGATGGCATTCTGTAAATGGGGATAAAAATGTCTCGCGGCTCCGTGAAATTTCCCTAGCCCTATGAATCTGCAGACTCTAATTGGTTGGATCAGCCGGTCAGCCTTCGCTTCGTGGATTTGCTTTGAGGCAAAATAGGTAGAAGCCACCATCAGGCATGGGCTCAGATCTTTGTATTGGGACTAAGGAGAGGGAGAGGGAGAGAGAGATATAGAGAGAAAAACTAGGTGAGGATAGAACTGAGGAGAGATAAACTAAGGTTTTAGTACTATATTGTTTGCTTAAAAATATACGTGACTATGTACAAGTTATCTAAACTTCAAAGTGGAGAGCGAGAGAGTGAGTCCCCCCCACACCTGAAATCTATCTCTCCTAATCTCCTAATCTCCCACCACACACTTACATTCCTCTCCTCCCCCTCCGTGTGAGGCATCTCCTACTCCCACAGCTCAGAACGAGCACTTACTTGCCTGGCTGGAAGAGAAGAGGATGCGCCACTGCACCACCGATGGTATACAGTCCCCCGTCAATAACACTTCAACAACGACCATTGCAGTTGTTTACCGCGCCGTACTGACCTAACGACGGAAGAGAGTACAAAATGTTCACGGGGGTCATTGGCGGATATTCCACAGCTACTGTTACTATCATTCTTGCCACAAGCACCGTTACCATTGCCTGCTGCAACTTTTGGAGATCCCATCTATAGCGTTACCGTTACCGTTACCATTAATTTTTATATTTATATTTATATATTTTCTCATTCTTTCTATACACTCTCTACTACTAAAGGTGGGGGGAGAATCTTTGTTATTTCCTGGGGCCGAGCTAGACCCTCTCGTGGTTCTCCCGCATAGCCGCTCTCACGCGCAGACCAAGGAAGAAAGAGGAGGAGGAGGAGGAGAAGGAGGAGGCTTTTCTCGAGAAGACGCGATTGACCGTGATAACGTGGACCTGACCTTAGTTCTAGCGGCGCGCACAGAGTGTAACATACACACATACACACGCACACACATACAGGAGCATCGGTATCGAATCGAATCGAATCGCAGAGCCTCAAATCTATCTACGGAGGTGCCAGTGGACGGAGGAGGAGAGAGAGAGAGAGGGAGGAAAAGTGAAAGTACAGGAGTAGATCCAAAAGAGGAGAGCAAGGTCATCACATCACATACACATACACACAGCACCATTATCCATCAGTATCACGATCAAATAACGCGCTCCCAGTCAAAAAAACACCGGTTGCCTGACAGAACTCCTCCTCTCCCCTCTGTTGGTTGCACGACTAAACTTACAGCCTCAACTCAACTCCCAGTACCCCAGAATACTGCCGCCATAGAACATTACCACGGTACTACCTACCACAATCACATCCACACACACCTACCTACATACATCCACACCGCTACTGCTGCTACTGCTGCTGCTATTACTACTACTACTTCTACTACTACTACTACTACCTACTACTACTACTCCTACTACATATTCCCAGCATTACCACCACTACCACTACAACCACCACTACGGCCTCTACTACCACCTCTACTAATACCCCGGAATATTCTTATCATAGTTACTATTATCACTCCCCCCCCCCATCCTAGACACAACTCCTATAGCGGTCAGGGGATCATAGAACCCCCCCCCCCCAAAGACCCCCGGAACAGAAGCATGGAATCCCCCGAAACTTGTCTAACGAACGTTCTCAAGATCGTATACCCCCCTCCCCCTCCGCTCCCCTTCACTTCTTCCCTCTCTACCCACTCTCTCCAATCCCCCCAAATACTAACCCTCACAAACAGGAGAACCTCTCTCGAATACCATATACCCTCTACCGCCCTTCCGACGACGACCCTCCTCCCCAATCGCAACAAAAACTTCCCGCGTCGCTCAACCGCCACTCAACAAACATCCTCCGCCATGCTGAACGCTCCCTCCGCACAGAAGGCAGTATAGTGTTTGCTGATCGCGACAGCGCGACACTGTGGTTATTCCAGATAGAAGGATTCCCATCACCAAATACAACCATTAACGGCGGCGCCAACAGCAAAGATGCTTGCGGTGATGACAGTATGGAAGGAGAGGTACAAGCGCAGATTGCAGAAGAAGAAACAAGTGGGAAATGGAAAAGGATTGATACGAGGCTTCGCGACGAATGGGGTCTTCGAGGTAGCTCCCCCCCTCCATACAAGGAACTACCCCCCTCCCTGGGTCAATACTAAAAAATACCTTTCCCTACTCAGAATCATCATCCGGAGCATTTCTCGCATCCGCCTTAGCTCCACATCAGCCCCCACATACAGCAACATTCCACCCATCATCGCGCCCCGCTACACCAGGCTTCCCACCTACTCCCATGTCCGGAATGTTCCCTCCAACATCCCACAGCACACCCACAACTATCGACCTCACAGACGATGGCGCCCCTGAGGATACCTCCCCAACAGAGGATCCATTTGTTGCCTACAAGAGATTCATCACCGCCGTACTACTATCCCTACACTTTGAGATGGCAAGTGGGAGTGGGTACACCCCATTAAATATCCGGACACTCGTCTCACCCGCTTCTCTACGCCCTTCTATACTAGTGAAGGAGGAGGAGAAGGATGATACATATGGAAACAAGGAAGAGCTATTACCCACTACACCCGTCGTAGTCCCGGAGGTTATACGCCCAACGGTGGTCGCGCTAGAAGCATACTTGACCACCTCCGGGACACTACTCATAATTCCACATACAGAGGTCCAGCCCGCAATTCGACGAGTATCCTCTTGTACGACAAGAGGATTGGACGGAAAAGACGTCTACATCGCGCCATGGGGTGAATGGGGTCGATTACTTCCCCCTACACCACCCATAGATGCGGAGATGGGAAAAGAAGAAAAGTGGAAAAATGCGGTGCGATCCTATCTACAAGACTGCGGGATTCTTTCTACACCAAATAGTGGATGGGAAGAGACTTCAAGAAGCGTACTCGAGGAAGCCATACAAGCAGGCCAATGGCGGAGGATTGAAATATGGGTATCGTTCAAAGAATTACCCGGAATGGGAATGGTAGTTAAAGTCCTGTGGCCAGAAGCATTGCTATTTGTGAAGGCCAGTGAAGATGACACTATTCTCGCGCTGGACAAAGCGGACAAAATACAAGAGGGTGATGACGAGGATACGTTCTGGGAAACGGTATTTGATGACCCAGAGTACGCAAGATTTTCATCTGGAGGCCTATCGCTTTCACTCGCATCACTTGTGTTCGCAGAGGGGAACCAAGTGCATACTACACGGAAGGATCTTGGTGTGGACTGGTGGGACATTCCCTCTGCGGTCGAGTGGGCAGAGGAATGGCTCAATGGGCGAGAAAAAAGAGAAGGCCTGATCAAATCACGGATGGAGGAGAAGAAAGCTCGCTGGTTAAAAGAGGAAGCAGAGAAGAAGGAAGCAGAGAAAAAAGAGGATGAAAAGCAGCAGCAACAGCAGCAGCAACAGCAACAGCAGCAACAGCAGCAACAGCAGCAACAGCAACAACAGCAGCAACAGGAGCCAGAAGCCATGGATACAAAGGAAGATAAAACGAAGCTAAAAGTCCTAGAACAAAAGAACCCAGGTGGAGTGTACCCGACGCCTCCGGACGGAGGAGGAGCGCAACAAGGGCAGACAATAAGTGGGCAAGGCACAGTATCTACAAGTTCTGGAAGTGTACCAAATACGACTATTTCTACTGTAGCTACGAGCGCGGTGCCTAATGAGATGGATCTGGACTGGTCAAACGATTTAACTGGGGTTGTTGAACCTGTTCCTGAGCAGGGGAGAAAACAAAGTGATGCAGCTGCAATCGGTGGACTAGCTAATAGAACTGGAGAGCCTGATTTGTTTGGAGACGATGATGATATGTTCGTCACGGAAGATGATTTTAAGTTCTTTGATAATCCGGGGGGCCTGGAGGACTTTGGAGACGCCCTTGATGGAATGGACGATGATATGGGTATGGATCCTGGAGAATCTGGTATGGATGGTCTAGGAGCAGGTGGGATTAATACACAACCTGGCGGCGAGATGGATCTTACCATGGAAACGCCAATGCCTGTAAGGGAAGAAATGATGATTGAATCTAGTCCCGCTGTACCCATGACACAACCACCAACCATCAACATTGAGGTGAGCAGAGCCGGTGGACAGCATGATTTAAAGGTTGTCACTGCACCTGCTGTCGAAAAATTGACAGAAATGGAACCACATATCCAGACTCCCCCACTAAGCCCACATAGAGCAACCCGCCTACTTGTACCTGAGTATTCACTATCGCCTAATAATCAACCACACCCAACCCCCCCAACAACCGGTGGAGTAGTCATAAAGACACCAAAACATAACGGCGCGCCCCCACCCCCAGCGGGAGGCATTAGTGAAGCAAAACGAAGAATATCACTATATTCGCCAATTGAATTTACTACAGAGGTTGGAATGGCTGACCGAAAATATGCACCCGGCGGACGTTACTTCTTACCGGAAAGCATCAAGGAAAAGGAACAGAAGGAGTTTGAAAGCAAGCAAGGCAAGCTAGAAACTCCAAAAGTCCCTTCTACACCTGGTGGGCTAAAAAGGAAACGGGGTATATTCGTCCGGTCTGTGGTCGTTGAGGATAATCCAGAGGTTGCAGTTCCGGAAATTGCAGAAGTTGTGTTGCCAGATGATGCAGTGATGGAAGAGAGCCCAGATGAGGAAGAGTGTGATGCGGGAGAGGATAGTGAAGATGGATGGACGGAAGAGAGCAGTATCGAAAGTGATGCAGACGATGAAACAGAGGAAGAGGAGACAGAACCCGGGGGTCGATATTACACAAGCCCGTTAGCTGTAGCTTATGGTGGGAATAGTGTTTCAGGTAAGAAGAGAAAATGGCCGTTTGATGAAAACGGAGAGGGGTCGATAGTGGAGACAATGAAGAGGGATGTTGGTGTCAGTGCCAATGGTGAGGTTGAGGTTCCTGGTGAGATGGCACCACCACCATGGGAGGTGATGGTACCAGACCCGACCGATTCTTCACTCATTGGGATCTTTGCAAACATGAACCTAGAAACAGATGCAATATCCTTAGCAGGGCTCGGAGAAGTTGAATTTATGGCGGTTAGCAAGCTGGTCCAAGAACAGGTTGTTAGTGGAATCTCAAAACCATTAGGAACACTCCTTGGAGGTGGGGCATGGGAAACGGCAACGGAGGACGACGACGAAGAATGGTGTCTACTGCGAAGGCGCAAAGCAAAGGATGAAGAGGTTGTCGAGGAGGCTGTCAAGAGTTTATTTGGGAACGGGGGAGTCGTTCGCTGCACTCTCGAAACTTACGTTACAGTAGCAGACGCCGTCATAGAGCCCCCACTATTGGTTGGCAGAGCGGCGTCTATGCGCCCCATCGCTCAGCCGAGACGCGGAGTTGTGCCAACCCTAAATAAGCGACCCAGCGATACAACAGGCGCCAATTCTGTCATTTTTAGACTGCCGCCGCCCCACGTTCATATACATCGTGCAGAACAAGCGCTCGAAATACTACCACCGGCACTCCATTTCTGGGAGACATTTGGTTTTGGTCCATGTTCCGGACAGAAGAACGTCATTGGCTTCTGTCTGCACCCGGCTTCTAAGGCCATGGATGATGCTGCAGATGGATTTCTGGAACGGGTTTCATTTTCGTATGAGTCTGGGCGGTTTGGTACGCATGTACGAGGGCGATTAGATACATCAAGCATCTCAAACGGAGCGCTAGGGATCAAGCCGAAAGGCGGGGGAAAGAGTCTTGAGAAGGGGGTTGTAGCATTAATGGATGGGATGGCTGAGTTTGGAGTGGTACTGGCAAACGTGGCGGATGAACTACAGAATATTGTAGTCTATGTTATCAATCCTTTCGAACATCCCAGCGCCGTAGTGGACATATGCGCCGGGTTCGTACGTATGAGGAAGATCTACGCTGGAACAATGCAAATGATGGGCGCGAGAATGAATAACCTGGTCCTGCAGATTATTCCGGCTAGGTTTGTAGCAGCAAAAGTAGGCGGTGTTAATAGAGGACAGAATGAGTGGGCGACCTTGGCGGCCGAGGTTTATAATCGATGTATGCCGACTGATGGGATGGGGTCGCTAGAAGAGGTACGTTGCATTGCATTGCATAGCATCCGATCTTATGCAAATATTTCATGCTCTGAATGACGCAATTGCTAATTAGGCTATAGGCACAGAAGGTGTTTTCACCCTCAATATACCTTGCGCGGTCACCACCAAAGTCGATAGAATTTCGTCTAACAACTGAACCCTCCCCTTCACTCCTCTATGAAAATTCTGTCCTTCATGTCGCCTATGCACAGAGTATAGACGAACGCTGGGTTTCTGTCGCCTGGACGGATAACTGGGGCGAGCTACAAGCCACAGAAAGTTACCTACTTGGTCGCAAAGGCTGTACCGTGCTTCGTGTCTTTGAAGATGTCTGCCGCGAGATTTGGGGCAAGACACTAGAGATTGTACGGCCCCGAAAAGTTAGTTGGAGATTGATGTTCGTCAAAGTCGGTACAATGATGGCAGATGAAATTGATGTCTGGGCACGATTATCGAGATCCTCTATGCAAAACCTAATACATAGCCTCACACTACTATCCACAGATGTGGCTCCACCACTTGCAGTGACACCAGTTTTAGCACCAATTATACCAACACAGTTCAATCCGCTTATCTCGGCATACACTGGTACTCCACCGGGGGTGACAACACCTACACCTGGAGGAACGAACTCAATTGTATCTCCAGATCAATTCGGCACCACAGCTAATACACCATCAGCGGATCCACTACCAGAGCTAGACCCTGGCTCGAATCTCGTGGATTTTGGAGATGAGGTTTGGGGAGTTATATGTGCCCATCGATGGAGAAGGGGTTTATTACTCGGCCAAGATGATGGTGGGTTCGGTAGTGGATGCATGGGATATCTCGTCAAGCGTGGTGGCACCGGAGAAGGGGATGAGATGGTTGTCCTTGGAGTTGAGGTGGTGAGGGGTACAGGAGTTGGTAATACGCTACTAAGAGAGATCTTAGGTGCTTATAGGGATCTTGTGACATTAGGACAGTTTAAAGGCGTCGTAGAGATGGGCGGTCGAGGGAGTGTCATGCCATGGCATATTAAAGCTGCTTGGAAAGGAGTTGAGGCACTTGGATTGGTCATGTAATGTCCATATGTGTGGTTTTGCGGTTTTTCATGTTTCTATCAACTTTCCTAGGATTACTGTTTAGCTTAATCCATTTTTTCTTTTCTCGGTTTTTCTTCTGACGTGGCTTCGATTTGGGTTTGGAGGATCTTATTTTCCTTGCGTCTTTTGGAACGGTGTTCTTACTTTTTAAATCTTTTTTTTTACTCTAGTTAGCCCTTTGTTCGTTACATGATGGTATTCCTTTGGGAGTTTTGTATGTAGTTCGTGTGAGATGCATGACTGAGATAGTAAAATAACTTATATCATTTTGTTAAGCGGTCTAATCAGTTTGTGCCTCGTTTATAGTGTATCTATGGAAGCGTAAATGTATGGGGCTTCAAATCGGTCAAAACTTAAATTCACCACCGGTAGTAAATTAAAATACAAATAAACCCATTTTGAGCGCTAGTATATACTCTTTTCACTTAGTCTAGTACCCTATACTTAGATCATACACTCCTAATTGGCATTAGTTAATTTGCTTAGGTGGCAAAGTGACTAGGCCACCAAACATATTAGAGATAAGCCACCCTGTCTTAGTAAATTAATTTTGACTTGAGTTCAGAGTATGCTGGATTCAGTGAAAATAGCACGTACATATGCTAGAATCCAGCGTTTTTGTACCTTGATTTACCACTGGCAGTGAATTAGGTTTTGTCCAATCTGCGCTTCCATATAAATGTGTCAAAATTCAATAATCCCACCGGTGGTAAATTGGTGGACCTATATGCTAGAATACCATGTAGGTCCAGTCCACTTGTCAGGAATACCATACCATGCTAGTCCACTAACAGTCTATTATGTCTTAATTGGCCTATTAGTCATATTAGTGGTTTAATGCTTTAACAGTGGTGGTCTAATTAAGGACTAGCATGGTATTCCTAGCAAGTGGACCGGACCTGGATAGTATTCCAGTATTCAGTCCAGTATTTGGGTATTAATCCAGTATCTAAACCACCAATTTTCTGCTAGTGACAATCTACCTCTTTATTAGGCTACAGATAGACTAGCATGGTATTCCAGTATGCGATCCGCCACTTTTACCACCGGTGGCATAGTTGAATTTTGACATATTTACGCTTCCATAGTATCCGCAATTAAACTCAAAACCATCTATAGGAATTCGTTTTACCGGCAAGTGCAGTTTTTTCTAGGTAATTCCTAAAATCCTCCTCTAGCTATCCAGTAACATAACCAGATATCGCATTATATTGTGAGGCTCCAGGAGTTAGCTACATACACATTACTATACCCTACAAAACTGGGAAATAGGGTACTCTCCAAAACGATCCTATCAACTGCCAGCAACGAGAAATATTATCAGACTTCTCTAATTCTATTTATGAGTGATATCTAGAGACTATGTCAAGTCAACCCTATCAGCCAACATACCTCATTATTATTAGCGAGTTTAGGTATTCGTGGGGACTATGACAGGGTCCAGGGATAGAACGAGACCTCTAGTACGAGCTTGGGTTGGTCAGAGGTACTAACTGGCGTTTTTCATCATTAAATTAAGGTTAGAAGTTTCCAAAAGCCATTCTTATTCCCTTGTATTTATAGAGAGATTTATACTATTATGTGGGGATCCTACTAGAGCCTTATTACGCCAGGATTTACGGTGGTCTATATTTAAAGCAGATTGTGACTGGGCTAGGCTATAGCGGGTGGGGCTATTTTCGGAATAGCCCGCGCGACTCAGCTGCGGGAATTACACTTCTGATTGCACCGGTTAAACACAGTGTGGCTATGTGTACCCGCCATACTATAGATCTTCAGAGAGGTGAAAAATTACCAATAAACAGAGTACCAAACAGTCGGTACCACCAAACCCCTTTAAAGTGCAAAGGCGATTCAAATTCTTTAGTAGTGTTCCCATTGGCTATGTATACCACAGCCTCTCCAAGATGCGGTGTAGGGCTACCAACTGCTCGATAAATGGCTTTTTTACTTGGGCAGATGGAGAAAATCCCGCCCCGAATGGCGCGCCCCCAGTGGATACACAATCAATGAATGAAGACTTTAAAGATGTGGTGCGGCGGGATTGCGCGAACCTACAGTAAGGCCATGCAAACGGCGGCCCTTCCGCAATAAAAGCGGTACCGAATGAGCCTCCTCAGCTAACTGTTCCTCAAAAACTCTAGGCAGCAAGTGGCAAGATTGGCGAGATGAATGTCATTGTGAGAAAACCAGTGAATTGACCAACAATGTTTCCGGATAAACATCGCGTCGGCCCTTACACCATTAACGCCGCGAATGAGTCGTTAGGCAGCCATTCGTGATCCGCAGATGTTACTACTCACGTGAAAACGAGATCATCTGCAAGGGTCCGGTGTTCATTCAACTGACAGCTTTTGGTTTGGTTAATTCCTGCTGCAAGTTTCACCGGGAATTCGTAGATCTTTGTTGAGGCTTGGGGGGAAAAGTGTCCACTCGAGCTGAAAGGTATGGAGAAGAGTCATAATCGTGCATGAAGCAGTAATTGCTTTTTGTGTAGCTCCGGTTATCGATATATCATATCGCGGGGTACGCTGTGAAACAGTGTGGAGGCATGTGTCATACTGTTGATGACACAAAAACCCTAACCCTCTCTATTCAATCAAACAGAAACAAATGAACCGGTGAATGATGAACGGTGAAGGCTAGACGGTAGATATGATGGCATAGCATAGCGAAGAGCTTTGTGGGCGGTTCATCGGTGGTGTATGTACGTAACTCTTGACAAGTGACAGATTAGAGTGGCGACCCATATAGTATCGTTATCTATCATTTCGCTTATCCCTTCACTCCTGTTAGTACTTGTCACTTCTTTATTTCTTCTATGCATCCTTCGATATCAAGTTCATGCATACTGTTTCCCTTTCACAAGGCTGACAATTCTGTTCCTGACCTTGCATATATGTATGCTTACTCATAGAGGCGTGCAACTTCTGCACCTTGATAAACGAATCGGAAGAACTAAATGCAGGCGGGAAGGAAACAAGTATGAGACGGGGAGTAGAGAAGTGGCCAGGCACACAAGCAAAGGGTGATCGATGAAAAGTGGTGTAGTCGAAACCTGGAACCAGATGAAGAAGCCAGATTACCACATCGAACCCTTAGGTCAGAGATGCATGCAGTTGGTCCTGACTCACTACTGACTACTTCACGATAATTAACAGCGCCAGCCCCGCTAGCTAGCTACCCCATCACGCGTCAAAAATGGGTGAGCCTGGTCCAAATTATGTTTCGCACCAGTAGTTACTCATTTATAATTAATACCACTACAAGGATAATAAATAACACAGGGGAACCGGGACATGAAAGAACGAACGGGAGAAAACGGAATTAAAAAAAAAGTACTCAAACGAAACTGGTGGAAACAAACACTTTTCTGCTCGGATCAAAACGGTTCCGCACAAGTAATCATAGTATGTGTGTGTGTGGGGAGGCAAATAGGGAAAAATTCAATAGAAAAAGAAACAAACACCTATATCATAAGGCTACCAGTCAGGGGC
Source organism: Verpa bohemica (assembly GCA_033030345.1). Classification (NCBI taxonomy): domain Eukaryota; kingdom Fungi; phylum Ascomycota; class Pezizomycetes; order Pezizales; family Morchellaceae; genus Verpa; species Verpa bohemica. Next base: position 1,639,919 of record JAUFSE010000003.1, read on the forward strand.
CTTGAGTGCCTAGGATGATCTGCTATGCGTTTTAGGATATCTTTTGGGGGCCGTTGTTTCTTGGTAGCGATATCTATGGAGGGTTGGGTAATACTATTACTGGATATGTCTGGGTGAGTTAATATTTGGCAGGGTGCAAATACGTAGGTGGCCCGCAAATTCTATTACGCGTAAGGGTCACGATATAAAGGTTATTTTTATTTTTATTTCATTTGAAATCAGTTTTGAGGCTAACATTTATTTTTGTTTTGGGATCCGGTCTCATAGGAGCACATCTACGCCGTATACCGGTGGACCCCGGGATCAAATTGCTGTGACGGAATATACATGTATATATTGTTGTAGTGGTGGTTTTATTAAAACATTTTTTAGGTCCTGCTAACACGCGTCGCGTCGTACGTACCTATGTATGTTTGTAACTATAGTACGTATGCAGTCTTACTAAACCATCTAGTCACGCATACACAATTGAGGATCTCAAGATTCTGGAGTAACACAAACTCTTTAATCCCAAAAGACCACATAAGCATCGAAATTAGGGTTTGGTTGAAGGGCTCCAGGGTTTGGGGCTGGGGTTTGATCAGAACACGGTGGTGGTCAGCGGTGGTGGTCTGCTCCTGTACTCAAGTGCTGTCTCAACCTTATCAGTACAGCAGTCCCAAACGCACACCACCACAACCACCGTAATTCCCCGGTTGTAGTACAATTCCTGCCTTCGATCAATGGCAAACGCAACTGAGAATCGGAGCATCGATGGAATCGAGGATTTGGCATTTGCGTTGTTCTTTGAATGAGTAAATTTATCCCACGCTGTGGCAAGAAACCCGGGATCCGGAGCGGATAAAAGATAAGGCGTAACGCGACATAAAACGTGGATGGCATCTAGAAGCAGGCACCAGATGTTTTTACTATCTACTCGGAACAAGAGTCCACACATGGGATGAAAATTGGGCATAGAGAACATAAGACCAAATCAGAATGCCTACTTCAGTAGTTTTATGGAAGCGCCCGGAAAATTGAGGCTAAGATCAAGATAGAGCAGCACGATTCAAAAGTTGGCCTACATAATACGGACATACGTCGAATAGATAGCGTAGTGTGGGTGGCATGCTCAGAAGTTGACAGTTGACTAGTGACCGCCCTATCTTACTATGTATGGTATGAGATCCGTACGTACCGACTAGGTTTAGTTTGCTTTACCCTACCTTTGACCTCAATGCTGTTACCCTGCAGGCAAACCTCTAGTTGCTAGACCTGGCCATGGCCGATGACTTTGCTGGCGTGTGATATACGTATGTATGGTGTGAGAAGAGGTATGGGAAGAGAGGTGTAAGGATTGGATGTGCCTTTTTTTTCTTCTTTCCTTTTTTTCCTTACCCTCCCTCTCTCCCTCCTGACTGATTGTCCTTCAGATCTGGGCATTGTTATTGGCAGCGTGATGTGGAGAAGAAAAAAAATAAAAAAGGGATACAATTCAGGGAAATGCGTCTGTACTCTAAATAAAAACCGGGCCAAAAAAGCCACTGACAGATGATCTGAGCGGAAAGGGGTATGGCCGCGGCGGTGGGTTAGGATCGGATGAAAATCCAAAACGCTTGAATCTTGAAAGTCACCTACATTTAATTTATGGCGGGTATGAGAAAATTGAGAATCGAGAAGGATCTTCAGGAGGCTAGCTACGGCTAGGTAGGTGGTTGGGGAAAGCCCGGTGTTGTTCGATGCCGAACGTCCTGTCCGACTATAAGTCGGGTTAGAGTTCCTATATAGAGTACATTGTCCTCCCATGCCGTATCCTAGGACATACATGCTTTTGTACAAGTGTACTTTCTGTACAAATTGCCACTGCTGGCCAATTCGCTGGAGGAGGAGGTTGGTGGCCGTTGTAGGGGTTAGTAAGGTATGTATAGTACATAAGCATAGCGTACATCGCTAGTAGTACTAGCCACTTCACACGTGCTGCCGGATGCAGTCAGGATAGTACTAACATTAGCCACAAGTACACGAAGTCTGGGGAAGCCGGTTATCGCTTTTTGGGGGGGGTTCTTTTATATCATACGTGGACGGAGAGCTTTGGCCATTATCTACGAAGAGATTATTGGGCTCTGCCGATTACAGCTGTAGCAATCAGAGGATCTATTGATGCCAAAGCGGTGCGGGCGTCAAAATCAAAATTCGAGGTCTTTAGGTAATCTACATGTATGTAGTTCTTGTGCAATTCAGAGCACATATTCTGTAACGCTTAACGAAGCTCCTGTCCGCCCTGGGATTCGTGGATGATGCGTACTAATGAATTCAACGGTCTAGCCCACAAAAAGGCTAGAAGCCTGAGGGGGGATAGGTGGCTAGAGTTTCTCAGGGGGATCGGGATAAGTAGAGCTTCGAGGAAAGGATCATCCTGGGGGGGGGGGGGGCAGACTTGAACAGGATTGCCCAGCCAGATGCATTTCTTTTTTTTCTCGCCAGAATATCGGTTACCTGTATTGGAGGAGTTGTAAGCAAAGGGGGGCTTTTTTTTTTTGTGGGTTTTGGAATTGGATCGCGTTGAACGCGGTAGGTACGGGATGGCATTGCCATTGCCATTGCCATGGAGGATCTCCTTTGCTTTGCTTTGCGTCGTTACGTTACGCTAGAGTAGAGGTAGGGTAGGCGTAGGGTTTACGCATCCTGCATACGCATGCATAGCGGATGTGGGATGGGGGATGTGGTGGTGGTGTGTGGATGGATAGATGGCCATGTGTGAATTGTGATGGGGAATGTTATGTAGGGTTTGAATGTAGGGTAGGGGTATCCTCTTGTTTCCTAAAGAGTAGCGTACTTACCGAACCTGGCGTACTTGCGTTGGTCTTGGGCGATGTTGTAGTTACTAGTTCGGGAGGAAACAGCAGAAGCGGCGTTGGAATGACTTTTCGATCTTGAGAATCTCATTTATCTTGCGCTGTACATACATACATTCATACATATCGAACTTTCCCGTCCGCTACCTTTATTTCATTTTGTGGAAAGATATTTTTTTTCTTTTACCCCCTTCTATTTTTTTTTGCTCTACTCACAAGGCTTCGCTTATGCCGCTCACAATATTAGGGCGCGTGAGAAGTTTCCTTCACTAGGTTTGGTTCGCCGGCGGGGAGGAAGAAAGAAAGCAGAAGGGAAGGAAGGGAAAAAAAAAAAAGGTTCTGACTGTATCCTCCCAATGAACTGTAACACCTCAGCTGGACCAGCCTTCCGGGACTTCTCTTAATAGGAGTTCTAGGCACAAGCCAAAAAGGGCACGTTACAAGTAAGGTGAGTACGTGTATTGTGTACGCATATCATCAAGCTCGCTCTCGTCTCGTGTTACTATAGACATACGACGAGTGAATATTCCCGCGCAGCGGCGGTATGAATAGTATGTGCTTTACTATTATGCTCTGATACAACTCTGTATGTGCTCATCTCCCGGGAAGGAAAATCATCAGCCATCGGGGGAGCCAGATATATCACAAATTCCGAAAAAGGCCAACTAGCTGTAGCCCGTTGTCCGAGTTCCGTATGTAGAGACAGAACCGGCATACGGTATGATCTGAGTGTAATAAAAAAGATATGCTAGGCGGGGGGAAGTGAATTCCGACGGCGAAGAAAGAAAGCTGGCCGCGCGCGCCGGCCGAAGCGAAAGGTTAAGGGCCAACCATCCAGCCAACCAAGGCTTTCTTTTCCTATTCCACTTTCTTGAACCAGTCAGACATGCTATGCAAGTCTAAGTACGGATAACTCGGTCTGTAGCGAAGATTCATTCTAGCTATATCAAGAATACTACTCTACATTTGGTCTTTAAGTGTTCCATATTAAGACGCCGCGAAGGTAAGGCGGAAATAAACGGGAATAGTGTCATGGCCGGTAGGAGGTTGTTAATTTCATGTATGATTGAAGCAAAGCAGACGCCCGCACCGAAAGAGACATGCTTGGGACAAACCGTGAACATGTTCTCGGGTCGAGTATTTCCACGAGTACCCTGGGTTTCGCCGTTTACGGCATGTAGCTTACCTATGTACGTCTAATTACCGCCGGTTAGGGGGGGTGGTTGTGGTTATTCCATTCGTTTGGCGTACATAATTATAATTAGACAGAGAACATGATAGGCTAGAAAAACAGTGTTTCCAGAATAATTCCAAACAGCACGTAACGCCGGTAAAATAAAACTGTATTTACGGTACGATCCAAAAACAAAATAGTATGGCGGATGATAAAACGTTAATTGTATCTAGATATCGTTTACTGGGGAAAGAAGGAGTACTCCCAAGGGTCTGGAAGATCAGATGAGAGAGGTTGAATCATTGGATGGCGCAGCCGTCTTTTTTGGCTTTGTGGCATCACCGCCGCCATCATCGCTGCTCCAGTTGAGTTTGGAATGAGTCTATGGGTGTGTGTGGGTCAAGGGGAAATACAGGAGACAAAAGAAATCAATTAATCGAGGAATGCGTGCGCGAGTATGATTTTTTCTGTTTATTGTTGACTACGAAAAATAAAATAAAAACAAAAGCGCCATGAAATGACCCAAATGTGACCAAGACTGACGATGGCTAGGAGGTGTGGGAGGGGGGGGAGTGTGAGTGTGAGAGTTGTGAGGGTGTGGCCGGTGGACTCCGGTATAGTACCTTTTCACTTTTGATCCTCCTGGAGGGTGCCATTAAGCCTGATCTAGGATCGAGACCGTAAATGATCCTATCATGGGGAGGCGCAGGAAGGAGGATTCAAGTCAAGTCACTGCCAGTGTGACACTCACATAGAGCAAGCAAGGCAGCCCAGGGTAGCCTGAGATTTTTTGCGGGCAAAAGGCCTTGTCGCTGTTCTGCAGACTAGAGCGCAAGGATAGGGCCTCAGCTGAACTGCACATGATTGGACAGGGCGAGGCTGCGCTTGGCTTTGGACGAGGAGGCTCTTTCGAGCGCCGCAGTAGCATTTTTTGGCGCTTGCTTACTAGGGTGTTTGGAGACTAGGTATGGTATTTACTGGGAGGGGGGGTGGGTGGGTGGGTATGAGGGATGGCTTCTAGTCATAGGCTTGGCAAGTCCTTGACCCTTGTATCTGCATGAGGATCCAACAACCTTTAAAGCCTGGGGAACACCCACCGTGCACTGTCTTCTCCTAACCATATCTCATCCAGCTTCGTTCATATAAACCCTCCCACTCCCCCCTCATCACAGACCTACGATTTTCTTGCTCATCCGTCTCTCACATCAATCATCAAGCAAGTCAAGCAAACATCTTACTCATACTAGTGCTCCAGCCTTTGTTTCGACACAAATACTCACAACAAACCGATCTATCGTGAAATAAACATTCACACCAATCCCACCTAACATAACCACACCACAACAAACCCACACCCCCATCAATCTATTCACAATGAGAATGCCAGGATCCCGCGCTGTTGTCTCCCAGGCCGTTGTGCCAGAAGTTGACTCCCTTAGTTCCAGAGTCACTACCTCCCTTCGTGGTTTCCACGTCCACGCTCGCGAATGCCGTCACTGCAAGGACCCATACGCCGTTCACAAGTCTCCTGATAGGCAGCTCTGTGATATTGGCCACCAACTTGCTCAAGAGATCGCCCTCAACCTCTACAATAAGGCCAGGGCTTCTCCCAAGGGAATGATCGAGGTTACTTTCCCTCAAGGTTGGGAAAGCGTTGATGGTCTTATCCGGGCTATCACCCACAAGCTCCAGGGCGAGCCTACAAACTGTGTCGATATTGCTGCTCACGATGCTTTCCGTGCCCGTGAAGCCAGCAGGGTCCAGTACATCTCTCCCCATAGGTCAGAGCAGCCACTCAATCGTGGTTCCGCATACACTCGTGACATTTCTCGTCGTACTGGAGAATCCATCCACAGGCAATCCTCATATCGTGAGCACTCCAGGAGACACAGCAGGTCTGACGACCCTAGAACCTCCTCCCTCAGCCTTACCGAATACAGCCATCGGTCTCCTTCTCCCGCTTCTTCCTCTGGGTCCCAGCACCGCTACCGTATTGAGGAGGCTCCTAGCCAACAGCTCAGCTCCAGCCCAATGCGTAACAGTGGGGCACGAGTAGCTTTCAACCCCGAGGTTGAGACTCGCTACTTCTAAGTAGTGGGTTAGAGTCTCTTTTTTAGACAGGGCCTATACCGTACTTTAGGTACTATCGAAGAAGAAGTCATTTGCTTGTGCTTTTTCCTCATGGCAGGAACCATGATGTTGGGATACACACTACCCAACGAGACACATCCTGTCCCCTCCAGTTGCCTATTTCTCCTGCACCAGATAATCTGGAATGACGAGAATTAGCCACTGGGGATGGCATAGTTTACGGTTCACTCGTATATTGCATTGCATTTTGTGCTCTTTCTCCTCGATCAGCGAACGAACAACAACCAAGTAGCAGCGATACGACGAACCTTCCTAGCAGCGTCCGAATGAAATACACCTGGTGTTTTTCTACCGATGAACGCAAGATTCTATAGAAGGGATTAGTTCAGCTTATTGGTCTGGGGTGGACGGTTTTATGAAGAGGGTTGAATAGAAGAGAGATGGAGGACTTGGGTTCGTTGTTTGATTAGCTTCAAGATTTTGAGGGAGGTTAGGGTTACATCTGGGCTTGTTAGCGATGTTTTTTTTGTCAGTTCTGGATGATTATTGCTCTCGCTTTTCTTTTGTTTTCATATCTTGATGGTATTCACACTCTTTGGTTTTGATTCTCTTGTTAGTCAGCGGGTACGGGATTGTATTGGACTTTTTTTTTCCTTTTTTTTTTTCTCCGCCTTGTTTAAACCGGTAGTCTTATGATAGCGAATCGAAAACTTTGCAAACAAAATCATCTTTCGGTGACAAGAGCAATACTTGGTGTTTATGACCCCTTTCCTTCTTAACCATAGAAACGAATAAATAATTAAACATAATGCATATGCACCCCTTATTCCTTCCGTCCCTAGTTCTAGTGTTTCCGATTTCCGTTTGCTTTTGGTACTGCGCATGTTTTATTCCTGACAGCTGTAGCTCCAATAGAAGACCTGCCTGGGGGGTATAGGTTGTTACAGCAAGCAAAATATCCTTTCGTTGTAGCTTCTGGCTTTCATAGAAAATTTGCTTCTTTATTCGCATATGCACCCCTGTTTCTATCACCCATCTCGATTGATGCTCCGGGTTTTCCCTGGTTCTTTCTGTTGTTGCTGCGCCCCTCCGCACAAAGGATGCGGCTCAAGTAGAAGACTGGGAGGAGTGGAGCATCGTGTGTGTGTGCGCGGTGGTTGTGGTGGGTATTGCAACGCTGGCCCAGTTAATGGGCCAGCGATAAACAAAAGGAATGTCCGGGTGCGCACATTGACTAGGACTGGCAGGGGGAACGCGTTGTTTCTCACCCAACACCAGCAAAAGTGCTCACGCGAGCGGTGTAGAGTGACGTGCGGTGGGGTGGGTGGTGGTCAAGGCAACCAACCAGGTAATCCACAGACGCTTTCCCCCCATTGCCCAATTTCCGAACTTTGGCACCATCTATGTCTTGGAGCTCGAGCTATCGTCTCCGAGAACCAAGAAGGGAAGATCTGGCGTCATCGGGTCGGGTATCAACGCTATCACCACCAAGTTTTTTGTACTCAGGCAACAACGAGCAACTGGACAGACAGCAAGCTGCTCATCTGAAAGTCTCAGACGCCCGAGGTCGTCATTTAGCGACTTGTGCACCGGGGGCGCAGTCGTCTCAGAACTAAAAAACAGGTGTGACGTCGGAGAGGGGTTCTTCAGTCTCTAACGGAACGGGAGGGGCTTGCTTACTGCTTGATCAGGGTCCTTCTTGAAGCTACGTAGAATTTGTTTGGCTGAGCCCTGGAGCCTTTTTTTGACAGGTACCGACACTTGTGCTTTTAAGCTTTTATTGTTTGTTTGGGGTTAGCGGTTACTTGGCGGGTGGAAGAGGGGTGGAGGGGGGGTGGCCGCCGGTGATAATAATGTAACACTAGTTGAGGTTGTGGCTGTGGGCCGCCGGCGGGGGGGTGTTTGTGTGTTTGGATATTTGGGGCTGTTACCTAGAATACTTACTGTACCTTGACCGTTGTTGGTATTAACACAGACACTTCCACCCTCCTTTTTTTAAAAATTGTTCCTATTCCGTTTCATGAAGGTGGTGTGCCACAGCTAAGCCAGGGTATTGCTATATCGATATCATGCACACTTTACCTCTTGTGCATGCGGCTGTGACTCTCCTAGTTTCGTACCTCATGATAGCTGCTGCTCCTGCACGATATAACGATATGACTCTGATCGCATACATACCCGTAGTCGCATGGCGCAGAAGACCAGGTGGAGTCCATTTCCATCCATGAGTCCCGTGTAAATTTGAACTCCTCTCCATCCTTGGCAGGGGGGGCATGAAGATGGCGGGGCCATCAGAAAATTGGTAGCGAGATGAATGATGATGCGGACAAAGCTGAAAGATGGGTGGCTATGCCCAAATACCGTAAGAACTCTCTTGGTGTCGTACTTATTAAAAGACCCCTTTGGGAGAGGATCTAGAATAGAGAGGCATGTGGGTGCTATGTTTTTTTTTCTCGATCGGCGGGCTTGTTCATGCGGGCTCTGTTCTTTGCCGATCGCTATCGCTTTTTTTGGATGCTGCAGCTAGGTCGGGTGACGGTGCGTGATTTCGTTTTGGACCATTATTACCATTTGAATCCCTCTGTCCAGTCTTTTTGGTACTGTGTTTTGTCATTAAGAGACCCAGAGCCTACATATATCTTATGACACTTTCCCCCGGCAGAAGACTCAGTGAAATGGTCGATTAGATCGTTTTTTTGGCTGTCCATCTTTGATTTTCCTTTAAATCATAATTATCCCCCCCCTCTCCCTGTTGGTCTCTTTTATCTTTTTTTATACCATTTTTCCTTTTTCTTTTTGGTAAGGTATATATATTTATCCCCTGACCTGACCACTGACACAACAGGTCACAGCAAATCGTGAATATTCCTTGCCGAGATGAGGTTGGATTATGGTTTTTGAGGTACGTGAAGGTGGTGGTGATGAATGATGTCAGATTGCCGTAAAAGAAGATGGGACGAATGACTAAAACTGGCCATAATTTTAGATTTGCAGACTCCCCGAGAGATTCTTTTCTCTTTTTGGTCTGTGCTGTTTTGGTGAATCTGATATAGCTATAGCGTGTTTCAGATTTCTGAAATAGATGTCTTGATACTTACCAGCCTAATTTTGTCGTCTGCTACTCACGAGACTCCTGGTAGGGCTTGAGTGGTCAATATACTCCTCGCGGTAATTTGTAATTGCTTTGGTGTTAGTACCATCTGACATACTCTACCCGGGGTTTTAAAACCGACTGTGCATGGTATGATAGAATACGTAGGATATGACGTGACGTGGAGATTATTTTGTGAGGTCTAAAAGAACTTCGTATAAAATAGTCTAGACCAATATCTCTGCCTTAATTAGGGAGGAGTAGGACTTAAGCGAAGGTAATCGTTCTTGGGGCCTAGTATCAAGGCTTACGCGTGAGTTTGTCGGTATAATCTTTCGAGATTGAGTAGTACTGTTTGCAAAAGTACTGTCAAACTTTGTGATTAGTCCCCCCCTTCTTTTCTCTCATCTTCCTTTCCTTTTCGGGGATAATCTTTCGTTCCATTCTTGAGTAATTAATACACGAGAGTTATAGCCCAATGTACCTATATCTCAAGGAGAAAGTACAAGAAATAGGGATTTGACACATGTAAAATTCCTCATGCTTATTCGAGCCCTCGGTTTTTCTTTTCTAGGTAAAAATCCCCCGTATTCCTCCGATTTATTTCTAGCAAGTAGGTTTCTGAGTCGTGTAGTTATTTAGGCCAACAAAAGATTTCGGGAAGGTACTATGTCAACCAAACGCGACCGAACGGGCTGCGGTGTGACGGGCTGCGGTGTGGCGGGCTGCGGCCTGCCGTACTGACGATTCACCAAATATAGACCTTAACGCCGAATGACTGAGCTAGTTGAATTTCTCTGATGGTCATAGGCCGTCATTATCATTATCATCCCGGACGAAGACTAGATAGAACAACTCCGGTGTTATTAATAATAGGGGAAATCATTGTAGTACTTAGAATGTACCTTTAGTAATTTAATAATGATGATATACCATTAGGGGGATTTTTGTGCCGTAATTGGCCAAGTTGGTTGACTGCCAATGGCCATGCTCGCGAGCGATGACCTATGAATCGAGATGCTTAATCTTTTCTAGGAAAAGATAATCAATAACTTCCGTTAAAAACTTAGAGGGTTATGTGCGCCTATTCGCCAGGCATTCCCCAGGTTTATATAGCGTAGAATACGTTCAGGCCTTTGATGTTTACCCTCCCCTCTCATATATTTAGTATTATAATATCCCCAACGAAGTGGATAGAATCTAATAACACTATTGGATGCATCTTTCCATCAATAATCAATTAATATAATGATCCTTAAAGAGAATGGTGAATGTCAACTGATATGAGGGTGCTGACCTGGTGGAAGGGGATGTAAGGCTGTAGAAGATATTCAAGGATTAGATGAAGTACTTACCGTCGGTGGAGAATAGAGAAACAGTCGGGGTAATCTAGAGAACAGTTAGACTAGGATAGCCTTGCTTCACCATTGATCACAACTTCAAAGCAATCTCCCAGGGACTGGAACATCACGAGATATGACGTCACAAAGCCATCAAGGGCTTCCTGGTTTCATCAGAAGTCAGGTACCCACGATCTAGGTTAGAAGGGGGGAAATTGGGAAATCTGGCAGATATATCCGTCGGGAAACCATGAGGGGAGTCCAGAGCTGGTCGTAGTTATAACAAGGAGCAAAAAAGAACCTCCAAATCTAGTGCGCTTGCTGTATATTAAATATAGGGATCGAGTCATTCTTAGTAGAGAGCATTTTATAAGCCTTGTGAATAGGTTGCTCAGGTACCCGCCTTGTTGTGGGTATAATTGTGTGAATTGTGTGAATTGTGTGAATTGTGTGAAATGTGTGAAATGTGGGTAGAAGGGCCTCTTAACCTATTGAAATCGGAGAGATGTATCAGGGATAGAACAGATGCCCTCAGCCTCATGCAGGGAACACGTCAACATCCAACCTCTAGATTTGTGAGTCAGGGGGGAACATGCGCTGGCAGGACTCATATTCAGTCTATGGATTATGTTTGGCTCCGAGATGAAGGCTGTTGACAAGTATATTGAAACATAATACTGTCAGGGCAGAATCATTGTTGCAGGTTGCAGGGGTTGTTAAAGTGCGTCTGGCATCTCTACTTAGAAGGCTGTGCGGCTGTGTTGAAGTAAATTGCCTTTTAATTCTAGAGTAGCTTGGCAACGGCATGAGTCACTTAATCAACTAGCTCCAAGAATCCAAAATAATTATCTTGTAAGTTAGCAATTAATGATCAAAGAGGGGATTGAGTACTGAAGAAGCTCTACGTGATATTTCATCTGCTTTCGGTTCCTTTTTTTTTGTTTTCTTTGAACATGAACCGTTGGGAAATGTTGTTAAGCGTGGAAATTGTATATATACTGCTTCGTTTAGGTGTTTTTTCACAATACATGACGGAAATCATGTCTAATAAATTGAATATCTATAGTAATAAAGCTTATACCCTCTTGCAGAGTTTTTTTTTTGTCTATGTGTGACAATTACATGTAACAACCTCTATAAACTGTTTAGGGAGCTAGTAGATATAGATCAATCCATTTGTATTAGCTAATTACATGCATGTTTTTTTTGTGCCTAGACTACATGTATATTTGTAGCAACTATGAAGGTGTAAGTATGCTAAAAGTCTTCGCATAAAAGTAATTATTATTTTAATAACGTGAAATTTTATAGTCGCTTTGTATGCTTGATCGGGGGCAGGACCGAAAGACGTGGTGGGGTCGATTACTGCCACACTAGAGCAGATGTATACGTATTGAAGATGCGGAGGTAGGCCCGGAAGGCGCGCTACCGTATTCGCCAAGAAACCATATGATAAAACCGGTGTTATATTCGCACTTTATCGATTATGCCTTGCTATTTAGTATTGTATAGGTATCAGCCTAGTACAGTGCCTACTGCGGCTTTCATCGCGAAACTCAATATATTGAACCCTTTAATGCAAATATCACACCTAAGCCTACCTTAAGCCCCATTTATAAAGATCACAGGGTCTATAATCCTAGGGAATCCATGATTGGACTAAACAAATCCAGAGACAATGTCTTTAATTATGTCATCGGCAAAATGCCGAGTGATGACTTATGATTAACTGCACTTAATTATTGATAATACGCATATAGAGGGCTATAATTACCTCAAACTTTCGAGGTTAACCTGAACCTTACATAGCTATCCGAAATTAGCTTTTCTCAGAGTTTTATCATAATTCTCAGCTATATTATATGTAGGTCGCTTCTAAATAGCTATCGTGCGATTTCTTTTATAAATATATGATAATTTGTCCTAGCACCCAATTGTGATGAAATATCGTTAGCTTATATTTAAGAGATTCTCAATTAAATGTTATTTAGTACTATTCTATATATAATAAACGAGCATCCTATATGAACCGGCATTAAGGGTTTGTAATAATGGCTAATTACGCGAGTTTTATGTAGAGTATTCACAGCATGAGGTTCCTAATTTATACAAAAGTTTTCAGGGGCTAGCTATTCAAGTCTTAATATAATTAATGTGTTAAACAAAAAAGAAATTCAAGTCCTAATACAGCCCATTATTCTATTCCCCAGAAACTAGCTAGTCTGCCCATCAATTACCGTTAATAACCGCCCCACTTATGTATTGCTTCCATCGTAGTCGGAATCTTGTATCCCTATCGGTCATTTCCGCTCGGATATAGCCGGTTTGGGGTAGACGGAATGGCGGGTGTGAGGTTGAAATAGAATTGACTTCGGATTTTCGGTCGATCCTTGTATGTACAGCTGGTATTAGCCAATAATAGCAACGCCATTCCCTACTAGACTGTTCGCCAAAAATTAGGATAAATAAATTTTATGGCTGTAAAGAATCCTGGTCAATGGGTTTATTGGCGAGAACTTCCAATTGGCGGCTGAGTGCGACTTGACCAACGACATGCCTTGAGCTCTGTAGTGATTTTTATACCTTATTGAAAACATAACTAGAATAGGGTATGGGGGTGAATGTTGCGCAGAACCGGGTATCCTCCCTTCAGAATATTTCCGACACTAGTACATAATTGTAAGCTGTCGGGTCGCCTGAAAAGGAGGGTACTGTGGGATATGAAAAGTTACTTGAGACCACCAAGAATCTCAGGGGAATTTATCTTATATCTTTAAGAGACTGTTGGAGTCATTTAGGTTCTAGAGAGGCCGTAGATTATCTAGAAGCGCTATAATGTTAAGGCGGAAAAAAATATAAACATAAAACCAGTATTCTATATAATCTCCTTAGTAATTTTTTGTATTTTTTACCTCCCTATTTATGTGGCAGTGCACATTTCACTCTAGTCGACTGGCGATCCTGAATAAGCTGCTTAGTCGGGGTTTGCTTGTTTGCTAGTAAATGGCATAGAAGTAGAAAACCCCAAGTATCTGTGTAAACCTAGGCTCCTAAAACCAGAGTTTTTTTTAGCTGATGTGGCTGTCAAACCCTCAAAGAGAGTAGTAGAATTGTAGGAAGTTTACCTTAACTCTTGAAAGAAGTTCTCAACACGAAAATCTATGTTGTCTAAGGATCGTTTTAGGAAAAGTGGTATTTTTAGGCAAGGGGCCGACATAAGCTGGAGATAATATTGCCCTAATTTGCCTCTTAGCTAGCCTTATACTTACGAAGGGAACTACCTCCAAATTCCCTGGGATCTAGCAAGCTTTATTTAAGACCAAGTCTGATGCTAAAAAATGGAATAAAATATCGGCTACCCGGACTCCTAAGACTAGGTCTATAGTAGAAAAATGGTCGCTCTAGAGATCGCAATAATTAGTACTATAAAAGGTTAGGTGGGAATAATGCCATGGAAATTTAAAAATACTAGTAGAATTTTAGTATAATCCCTTTCCCTCCTGGTAGAGACTCTAGGCCTAGGAATTGTTGATGCGTATGACATGTTGAAGAGCAGAGAGGTAATATCGTGAAGACCTGAAAAGAAAACTGGATCCCACAAAGTAGACAGAGATCCTCTAAAACCCTCAAATGACGTGTTAGGATCCAGGTTATTTCAGACAACGCACCTAGAGAATTTTCTCTTGTAAGAGATTCGTAAGAACAAGAAATCTAAGAAGCCAGAATTCGAGTAAACGGCCCCACCACAAGGCTGAGCTTGAAAAAGTCGGCCCATCCTCCGCTTTTCAAGAGCTGAAAATAGCATTCAACTTAAATGTCATCGTGACACTACCTTGACGAGAGAAGTCCAATCCGGTTGGGTAAGCCTCCCAGTATCGAGTGATAAATTGTGATGAGGACCAAGGCATCCCAAGAAATGCGGGATGGGACGGAATCCCCCTTCATGCAATGCGCCAAAACCTGCATTGTCGCTGGACACAACCACAATATTACTAGAATATGTAAGGCGATCCCATACGTCCCATACGACCACATGATCGCGCGGCCCAGGCTTGTGCTTAAGAGAGCTAATTTCTGTAAGGAAGTACATACGTGTGAGACCATCGAGAGGATGTAGGCGATTTGGGACCTTTGCCCAATCAACTGGAGTTAGTGGAGTTTCAAGTCAGTTGGTTGTGACCTGGAAATTACCTGCTCTAGCCTTCGGTACCCCTGGTAATCCAGTCAGCAGGAGGCATGATGTTTCATCACAAATTGAACGCACTCAGTGGCGGGGTAGCAGTAGCATTTTAAATAATATCCCAATAGATCGAAGCATTGGCGAGTACTATATTTAAAGTTTCTATAAAACCATCTTGTACCTGATAATGGAATATTCTTCGGGCAGGACTAAGTAACACTAGTTAGTATGCTAGCATCACATCTTGGCAATTTAAACACGTCAGTTTAAGCACCGAGTAGGAGGGCTATTACATTTTGTTTTGTGTTCCCTATATGGAGACGTTTTAAGCTGTATAGTATAACGGCAGCTATAGCCTAGGGCCCTATCGATTTTTAGCCCACATTGGATAAAGTTTTGCCACGATTTTGATCTCTTCTGGAATAGATACTAGCAATGATCATCGGATTGACTCTCAAAGCCCTCGCCAATCGCAGGGCGTAAACCTTTCCATTTTTATACACATGTACAGTGAAACCTATGACGTTGTCACCTATCATAGTCCCGTTAGCCTGCACCTTTGGAATAACGGCTAGAATGCTATTTTTGTAGTAAAGGGCCCAAAGTGCGGGGAGGATGATAGTAATCAGAATGTTACCGTAGACTCAGTTATCATTTTTTGACCAGTATCTATAAAATTTCACCAAAACGGTTTTCGGTAATCACAGGGGTTTCTTATTTTGCGCAGAAAATATAAGATGGATCAACTGTGAAAGCACAAATATTACCACAATCCATTAGATTAGACCAGTTGTATACCTGATCTGCGATCTGCGAATATACAGCAATTAGCCTTACCGAATTGCTGGGATTCGTTTTCTCGCTAGGTCGGGGCCGGGCACCCCGAGAACTAACCGGGGCCCGGGCGCCGCAACGCAAACTGGAGTTAATATGCACATTCTTTGTTTGAAACATAAACTGACCTATTAAAGACCACTTAAGTCTAAGTGAAGTTTTTTCTGGAATCTGATGCAAGTGGTTCCCCAGGGATGTAATCTCGGGGGAATCTACCCATAATAAGATGCTTAGCCCCATGAACCAACGGCAACAGCGTACAATCCGGAGGGCAATACCCACTAGATCTTTTAAGAGGAGTGAATATGACACGCTTAGGCTGCTTACTTTCAATATACGTTTTATGCGTATTTTGGTAGTCATCTGCAGGCTGTAATTTTCCGCAGTCCAATTGATTAAATCACCGTGAAAAGTGGTCTTTTGTTCGACGACTAGATTCTAGAATACTCCCAGAGTGCTAGCGGGGGGCTGCCCGCCGGCAGCGCATTAGGGAGACGTAGGTACACACGCGTTTCATGTAACCATTCGATAACGATAGCCACCAAGAAGAGTGATACCTACCAGGAATCGAGGCGAAGCACAAACCAAATATTTGGGAAGGGGTGGGATTCCATGCCAGAATCAAGTAACATCAAAGATCACCCTGTCGTTTTAAGCTCAACAGCCATGCGGGATCAACCATGCTTCGCCAACTATCACCTTGACCGGTAAGGCTTTCATCACTTAGAGATGCCTTGAGAGGCTGCGACATAGAAGAAAGTCCAAATATCTGCATGTTCTTCGGCCAAGGGTCCGACGTCAGCTTAAGCCTGGAGGGGGGGCCAAGAGGTTGTTTGGATCGTCCGAGGAAGGTGACCAGAGAGGTTAGGGTCTCGGGCATAGGGGGGGGGGTTATGTAATTAGATAGATGGGCCCGTGTGTTCTACCCGTCCATCATTCCTTGGTGATCTGAATAGGAAATATTTTAAACAGGACCCGGGCACCCAGAAACAAAGAAATCCGGCCAAGTCCGACAATTTGGTAAATATCCTACCACGTTACTGTGTGACATTTCAAGAAATTAATTGCATGCAGAACCAGCTACCCGCATTCGCCATAACTTGCCAAGGCTTTGAGCTAAAGTGCCGTACACTTTTTGTGACTCCTTCGAGACGTTGAGTTAGGAATATATTAGAGCACCTGTAGCCCTCCGGCTGGGCCGCGTTAACGTTCCCCTAGACCGACCACCACCCTCAACTACAATCAAGGACAACATCAACAACTTGATATCCACAATCTCAAAGAAAAGGATAAAGGTTGCACATAATCCTCGCAATATGTCATACTGTGGCTCTCCAGTATCTCAACGTTCGTCGTTTTCTGGTGCATGCTCACCAGGATGTAATTCCCCCAGCACTGCAGCAACCACCCCTAGTAGTAGTGGTGGTTTCTCTCCAAAAATTGAGCAGCTGCAAACTTACACATACAATCAACCTTCATCACCAAGCATGCAAGAACTCAACTACACCTATAACTATTCATCCTCTTCGAATGAAATTCCATATGGATATGTTCCCCCCCAAGTTTCTTCACCTACCCACACATACTTGCAGCCACCATCACCCAGTCAAAACTCATATCAGTCCTACGATCATGATTATTATCAGCAGCAACAGCAACAGCAACAGCAGCAACAGCAATTATTATCTCCTTCTGTTGCAAGTAGCTCTGGTCCAAAGTATTCTGGATACCCACCAGCATCAGCATTCTACGGCCCAGTACCAGGATCACCAACAGCATCTTCTGTACCATACGCGTCATCATCACGCCGATCACATTATCGAAGGAGGAACTCTGAGCGGAAAACACCAGAAGAGTACACATTCGAAACTTGGTACACAGCAGATGGTCGCAAAGTTGAATACTCACCAATGCACCTGAACTGCGCGACAATGTAGGGAGAAATTGATGCACAAAAGAAAAAGAGAAAAAAGAAAGAGAAAAAAAGGACGATTAGCTTCGAGGAAGTTCAAGATTGAAGCCGGAGAGAGAGATGAGGCGCGGGCGCTTGTGCAACAGAAACGATAGTAGAAGGTTGGACAGTGAAGATTCATATCCTCCGCGGAAACTGTCGAAAGCTTTGTGTTATGACACAGCCCCGCATTCCTTTGTGCGACGAAATTTGTGTCACACTTCCACACACCAAGGTACCGCTTGGCGCATACCGTTTCCCTCCTTGGCCAGAGAACGCTGTGCGATTCAGATTTTCGGATTATTATTTAGGATTGCCGTCGTTTCACGGGAGCCAGCCTTCCACCCTAGATCTTCGGCGTTGCCGATAATCTAACCAAACCTGTCAAATCAGAGCCTTTCCTTCAGCAATCCTACTAGAGTCTACTCACTCCCACCCCACTCCCATTCTATACCCCGGTTTTGATCTGCAACCCAGAAAAAACACTACTCTCTCCTCTTCTCTTTTGCGCTTAGCATCCTGTAGATTTGTCACCCCCTCCGTCTCACCATCCGTGCCCCCCTTTCCTTTTAGTTATATTTTCCCTTTAATATTCGCTTCGAATGTGCATTTTCTGTGACTAAATTATCCATGGGTTCATTTTGGTTATTTTCCTTTGTTGGTTTTTGGGGGAGGTATAATTAATGGAGTTTATGATTTCTCTTGGTTAATGTATATTTTGGAAGGCGTTGTATATGGAAGATTTTGTGGCACCCTATTGGGTATTGGCTGGATAAGTTGGTTAGTAAATTCAAAGTTAGAACAACAAGGGTTATCAAATACCTGATATTTTTTTTTTCCTTTTTTTTTCCCCACGGAACAAATATAGATTTCGTCACTCTGCAAAAGATGTGCTGGTTGGGGGTGGGATAGGTGGTCTGGTATGTGGGATTCTAATGATAGAAAGGAAAATCTGATATGTACCATCTGTTATGATTGATCCCCAACATATGACCTAAATGCCTGCATGGTTGCTTGCGCGAAGTAAGGCGTCAGGAGCCAGGAGCTCATTATTCTACCGAAACCGAACTTGATAAGTGTTCTCAATAGCGAACATCCCGATTCCATATAAGGTCCCAATCGCTGAATGGCCAGCTAGTCGTGCATGTTCTAAATAAACGATCCTGCATATATCGACCCTTTCAGCCCCCACACAAACTGTCAACGAAGCTTCCAAGGATAGTAACCAGAAGCCAGAGAGAAGGCCTTTTTAAAGTGTACAGGGATGTTTATGACTCAAAAAAAGATCACATTAATAATGTGCACACCCAATCGCGGGTAATCTCTATGTTCGCGTAGTATTGGTGCGTTGAGGAAGAAGAGAGAGGGGGGGGGATGTGTGTGATTAATCACCCAAAGACGGGCCGAAGTTACGGTTGTTTGATCGGCCTTGGAAGCCGAGAGTCGGAAGTCGCTCCGGCCATTGCCAATCGGAGAAAGCTCGGCGTTATGTTACCCGTCGTATATCTAGTACATTCCTTTACGCCCTGAGTTATATTACAGGACCCTGTCTAGGTGCATGTGGGGGGATGGCGGGGGGGGGGGGATCTAGATCCATCTCTAGCCTAAAGAGAGAGAGAGAGAGAGAGAGAGAGAGAGAGAGAGAGAGAAACACCCCAAGGTTTTGATATTTGATCAATGCACAGAATACCCGTGGCCGCGTGGATATAGAGCTTCGCCTCATTGGCCAATTTGCCTTTGTCAAGGGTTAGTTGGTGGCTGCATTGATTGTCTGAGAGGTTCGAGCTCTGAAGTCACAAGTGTGAGAGAACGAGGGAAAAAAAAAAAGCTAGGACCACAGAGTTTATATGTTTACTTGAGGTTGTATTCTCGTTATGTGGCTTAAGGTGATGCAAGCCACCATTCTAAATTTGTCTCTATTTTAGCGAGAAGGCGCTTGGCGTTGGATCATCATAAACCATCACTCGAGATTATTATAGCTGTCATCTCAGCGTTAATGCACAGATAAGCGTAAGAAATGATGTTGGAATAGCATTTCACGTTGTAGTTAAATGTCTCGGAATTCGTGGGCCCTCTTTTATAAGTATATGGTTGGTGAATTATTTACTAATTGGGTAAGACTTATTAATATATATATATATATAGAAACTCTGACTTCAGTGTATCAAATTTTTACTGATATTACTTGGATTCTAATGTGTGTTTATATATTTAAGTCTTACTGTTTTAAATGCAAAGAGTTTAGCTTAGCTAACTATTCGAGTGCAGAAGATACTAACTACATACTTAGGTATGTATGTATATACTTGACTTTACAGTATATATGGGTATAGTACGGAAAGAGAGGATGATTGGCTACACTAGTACTTGTCTTCTCGAGTATTATACATGTATTTATGCCGTAGTAATAGTACAGAACGCAGGAGCATGACGACATCCCCTTCTAAGTTCTAGTTTTAATACTAGAGCACTATATATCATATTGGTTTCACTTCCCCCTTTTTTGTATTTAAACCCCTTGATTTATCCTCTTCGATCATGCTTATGTATAAATTAACCCCGCGTGGTGTGATTATACTGTGGATAAGATTCCAATAGATAATATAGGATTATGTAAGTAATAGTACTACTCAAACGGGTCTCTCTGGCCGAGACCCGTTTGTGTGACCACTAACGAGTGATAGTGTGTGGCTATCGATTACTGATAGCTACATATATGTTTCTGGAAAGCTTCTAGTTGTCTTAGGTTGAGTAGAGTAGCTAGGATATCAAACTGGGATCCTTTGTGTGTGTGGTAATTTTCCGTTGTACATGTACGTACTATGAGAGAGCCTAGAAGTGCATTACCTATTCACACACACACATATATATATACTTATGGACTGGATAGTACTGCGTAGTTTGTTATTTCTGGAACCAAGTAACCATTAGATCTCCTAAAATACATGTATCCCGGCTAGGAGATTCTATCTGGTCTATTGAATATCATACATGTACATGTAGTTGTTATATAGGGTTATTCACGAAGAAAACCTAAAATAACATGATAGAAAACCTCACTGATTTTGAACCAAGCAAGCCGTATCAAGGAATATGATCAGTGTGATCAATGTATTAGATAAAAAGATATTAGGGGGGGGGGGGGTCAAAACATAAGAATAAGCAGCAGAAATTTGCTGTAAAATTAAAACACCCAAAATCAAAGTAGTACGCGGTAGAATGTAGGAGGGCTAGCTTGAAGTTCTTGTTTTCCTTAGCCGAGTGCTTAATAGATTCTTGATTAGAGGAGCCGATGGATAAACATATAGAACTTTGTGCTAAAGTTCTAGATTGCATATAGTATAGTGAACATGTCAACCGTATTTTACTAAGTTCGGTGATACGGTACGTTATATACGTACTCTCCATGGGGCTTAAGGACTATGTCGCTCAACTACGGACATACATCTTCAGAAGGACTATCTACTATTTATCAACTTACAAGAAGATTCTAGATACTATTTCCAATGAGTCTATTTGTAAAGGTGATTTTACAACCACTAGTAGTAAGTTAGGTTCTGATATAATCACCTCTCTCTATATATATTTCTGACACCCATAGTCCTCTGTAAAATGGTCTTGATCTTGTGTTTACAAGTTCGTATTTGTATTTTTAGTGCTTAGGTTAAGTTGACCTTTCTTTAGTTTAGCTTAAAGAGTTATAAATTATCCTAGTAACTAGTACTATGATGATGATGATGATGATGATGATGATGATGATGAAATTCATAACGTGTAACTAGTACTATAGTAGCTACATGTATTTGCATTATATGTATCACTCGACTATAATCTTACCTCACCTCCTCCACACGTACACGTGTACCGCATCACCTCTGCATTATTGCTCGGCCTTTAGTCTACTATTATATATTGGGCTTAAGTGGTCTCTATATAAGGCGAGGATTCTTTATGAAAATGTACTCAAATAGCTTGAGGGGTTTCTTAGTTCATTATTGGCTCCATTAGCTAGATGAGAGTAATTGAACTCTGAATCTCTAGCGCTAGATGCAACAGATATCAAGTCTATAAAGTAAAAAACCGAGGAAACTATTTTCAATTAACTTCATTAGTAAGACCCCCTGACGTACAGTGGCATCTAGGAGGTAGGGTCAAGTAGTTATAGTATTGCTTTCTACGCTCTTTGGTACGTAGTACTGTAGGGCATTTTCTCGCCTCGGAAGATATACAAATAGAATACAGTACGCTTTTTTTTTGATTGTGTCGTACTTCCTCTGATCATCCGTCTTACTTATACCTCAAAACCGGCAACGCCTGTCTATTAGATCATGACCCTAGTATTTAGTAATATATCAACATACTACTTATTATTGGATATAAACCCACCAATCCCAAAAGAAATCACGAGAGCCTAGCTAGCTAGCTAGCTAATGGCGCGGCAAATCTATTAAACGAAAACGAGAACCGTAAAGTAGGACCAAATTAGGCTAATAATCTAACAAGTGACCTATTTACGCCGGGTGTTCAATATATATAGCCCGGCTAGCTGGACTTTGGGCGTGACCATCAATCATATCAATCCATTATAATATCACTTCTCTGCTCCAACTATTGGTTCCATGGCACCAAAGAGATTTTTTTTTAATTTTTATAAAATTACTATAAAATATTTCTCTAGATTAACATAATTACCGTACTCTTGGTAAAAAAGAATCACGGGAGAGGGAGGGAGGGGGAGTGGGGAGGATTCTTCCGAGCTTTGTACGCGCCCGGTACGTACGTCGTTTCTTAGGTTTGTCACGAGTATAGTATAGAGATGTTGGTATTATTCTCGGAAATGTCTCCAGGGGTACATACATGCCTGCGACATATTTTGGATTACCAGATCCGGCTAGCTAGGGCGGAATTTCAGCCTATTATATCAATATCGTTCGATGTTTTCAGCTCACTGGGGGGTTCAAGAAAGGTAATTTAATTTAATATCATTGATTCAGTAATTATGGTTATGTTGTAAAGAAGATCATTCTCCTAGCTGTGCATCATATGCACGCGGATCTCAAGGATTGACTACACTTTTGTAACCGTCAAGATCATATATGAAGGGGAGGATCAGGGGGAGGAGTTCAGGGATCAAAATCTAGTAAAGAATGTAATTATACACAAGTAGACACCAGCCTAATTAACGAATGCAAGTAAGAAACAAATAAATAAAAAACCCCTAAAGGCAAAAGACTGAAAGCCATATGCAGGAATGCCCAGAAACAAAGAAGTTAAAAAACCCCCCCCAGACAGAATATAAAAAGTACTAAGAAAAAAAAAAAAAAAGGAAGACAACCCAAAAACACCTAAACATACAAAAAAATACCCAATTCGTTTGAAGTAAGTTACAATTTTTGCAAGTAACCGCCACCTGATATCATCATAAAAAGCAAAATCCCTAATATTTATCGAAGAAATCCCAATACGCATTCCACCTCTTTCTTCCCTCATGAAAAAACAAAACAGATCAAAAAGAAAAACATAACTATAACCAATCACGAAACTACTATTTTTTTTTTCCAAGTGACTGTTATCTATTTCTTCGAGAAGATCTTCTTCCACCCAGGTCCACTAGCTGGGACCTCTTTCTCGGTTCTCTGAGCACCCTTCTCAAGGTCGACTGGGATAAAGTTCGAAACGCTGTTTGTCGAATCGCGGACCGCAGAAGGAGTCGGTGGTACATTCGGCTTGCGAGTGATGATAGGTCTGGACATTGTGAATTCGCCGCGTGCATTGACCGAGAATCTTGGAACAAGAGAACGGCGTCTTCCCTGGAGTTCCCACTGCTTACGACGACGCATGTACCACATGTAACTAGCGACAAGACCAGAGATACCGACAATGACAACGACTGAGATTATACCGATTTGAGCACCGAGTGGGATGTTGATGAATGTGTCCGAGCTTCCGTCTGCGCCAGCATCGTTCTCTTCAGCTGTCTCGTCGATGAGTTGATTCGGGTCATCGTCGTATGATTGGCCGGGGATCGTGGGGTAGTAGTCGAGACTGTCATTCACGCTTGGGCTCGGGCTTGCTGATTCGGAGGTAGAGCTGGGCGCTGATTCGGAAACAGCTGTCGACGAAACCGTAGAAATGGTCGACGATACTTGAGGAATAGTAGCAGTACTAGTAACCTCCGAGCCAGTGGTCTGTGCTAATACAGAACCAAGGGGAGAGAACACAGCCGCCAGAACAAGGGCAATAAGGGTGTTTCTTCGGGAGACCATGTTGAGAATGATTTTGTGAGGGTGAGGGGATATCGGAAGAGGAGGAGGAGAGCGGTTCTACTATTATGGAAGGGAATAGGGTATGTGAACCGTAAAGAGAATAATCACCTTATATACCGAAAAATGTGGAATGCTGGAGGGGGCGTGTTTAAGCGTCTGAAACCCTTCTACTTTTGTGAATGTTAGATGAGAAAACTGACCGTGATAGAGGGAGGACATCGAGTTGACTTTATCTCCTGTTCAAACTTGCCCCTTCGCCCGCGCTTATTCTGGGGCAAGGAAGAAGGTTTCGGGACACCTTCAGAAGCGAGAGCGTCAGGGGCTCAAACGAAGCCAAGGTGTTGGATCCGAGAATACTAATTGGCCCAGGTACCATGGCTGCTATTTTGGCCTACTATTTGAGATGCCTTGGCATATGTGCGCGATCCTGTTGGCCAGTGCCCGGGCGGTTAGGTACGTTGCAACATGCAGATGCGGGAGACCCTTATCTAACTGTGTGCCTCCACCGATTATCGGACCAGGGCAAAAGGCAATCTGAATGGCTGTATGTGAGCTGTTGGTTAGTTATTACGGGGATTAATGGTGCGCTTCACCCAGCGTCGGAAAAAAAACTAAAACGAAAATGAAAATCACGCATTCTCAGTGGTCGCCCATATTTCTTGCCACACCCATTTCCATACATTCATAACCTCCCAATGGGTTAGACACCCCGGCCTTTCTGGGATATCATCATTTTAGTCCTTTAACTCTTTCACCCAATGGTGCTGGGACTACCGAAGACTCCGCGTAGAAAGACCTGAAACGAAGCTCTCCAAAATTGGAGGCAAGGGTCGCATAAATGAGGGAAGGAAATATGTGCCCCGCACCTGCCATTTGTTGGAATCCACAACAGTTGTAACGATTGTGCTGAGGAAGCCGTGCTGAGGAACGCGTCGTAGTAGGGAACACTATACCTTTGGGGGTGCCCTTTTCCTTTGTTTTTTATGGGCCGTTTCAATCATGTTGGTCAAGTCTCTGGGGAAGAACGAATCATTACCTTGGAGTGTAAAATATACACTCTTCCTTATGGGGCGGGGCGCATTGCACTTTTTTGTGGCATAAAGCAAGACATGACGCTCCCATTACCAAACTTTGGAGCGCCTGAATATGAGCAAAAAGAAACGTGACAATGGGAGGGGGTTTCTAGAATTGTTTTCATTCTCAGGTATGCACAGGAAAGCAATACATGCACACAAGTTCTACATTTATTCTGTAGAAATACCTAATCGAGACCATGTTTTAAGACTACTAGTTAAATGTTCTTTTTTCCAGTACGAGTATACGTATGTATATACGTGCAACTAGAATAATACATTGAACGTGATAACAACTACAGGTAGTAGAGTAATTTCTCCGATCATCACCATTGCAGCCTTATTTCTTCTGTTGACAAATACGTACAGCCTGGCCGGCACCATAAAGTTGAGGTTATGAAAGACTCAGCGGCCATAGAGACCCGGATTCTGTGCCTGTGTGCATAAGCGAAAAGCGCCATAGAAGCACGTGCTCCTGCTGTATTACGGTAAAACTCCTTGTGAGGAGGGGGAGGGGGGAGGGAGGTTGAGAGGGAAGTTGAGAGGAGAGAGAGAATCTTCACTTTCACCTTCCGGAGCGACTAACCGGAAATGGAGATATATTTTTTTGTAAGCAGAGGAAGTGTCTCTGATTGGTTAAAAGAGGTTGATCCCACCCTCTTCTATTTTGATTTTCCCTTTGGTAACATTCCCCCCCCTCCCCCAGTGCCGAATTACTTGCAGGGGAGTTTATGCCGACCCCAGTCAAGAAGCGAGGCATGCATTAGTGCCCGCGCCTATACACTCGATCATAATAGGCCGACTTTTTTAGGTGGCTTAATTTTAGGGTTAGGCAATTATTGGAGGGGAGGAGGAAGAACTCTGGTAGGCCTAGTAAACATACCTACATTCCCATGTATCTATCCTTACAGAAATACTTTCTCTCTCCCTCTCTCCCTCTCGTGGGGGGAACGCCGCTTGTTTACATTATACATACATGCCACGCACGAGCCGTGGTTGGTTTCCAGGTTGATCTAAGTCAGTCAGAGCCAGATTTTTCTTTTCTTTTCTTTCTTTAAAGGTACCGCTCGCTAGCTTTTTTTGGGATCTTGTGTTTCTGATCCGTTGATTTAATACATTATGCTAGTCCCAGAGAGGAAGAGGAAGAGGAAGAGGAAGAGGAAGAAGAAGAAGCGGTCGAGTAAGTCGAAAGGAAACAGATGTTACTGATGTTACAGGTTTCTTTATTTTCGGTAGCAACACAATTTAAGGTTGTTGAAGATGACGGTGTTGATTACTCCTTACTTGCCTAGCCTAGCCTAGCCAGCCAGCTAGCCAGCCAGCCAGTACCCGTTTTCTATGCATTACTCCTAACCAATACCACACACACACTCTCTGATATTGATAAGAATAGTTTGTCTATCAGGTTTCGAGAATTTTTGGCCCATCTATCTTCACTTCCGAGGCTTTTTTTTTGTCTCGTCCTGGTTTTGTGCTATCTTGAGATTAAGCCTTCTATATTTCCGGCGCCTGTGGATCTATTCTACACACATCTGTTGGGATGGAAATCCTGGTGTCCTCTGAGACTTTGAAATGATCATGAGGGGCACAATGACGTTCTGCCTTCACGGCGGTTATATGGCGTCAACCCGTGGATATTCATCTCGAGTGAGAGGTCATGAGATATGAGGTTTCATCAGATCTACACGCTTATGGCGGGCTTTCAATTACTAACATATTATGGTATTGGGAAATTATCTGGTTATATAAAGTATACTGGTATGTTCATGCATGGGTCAGCGTAATTAACTATCAGTTTACTACAAGACTGCGGCCAGTGCGGGTAAGCTCTTTGCAGATGTCTATCGATCGGGAACATGCACAGTTATAGGGCTTAATAATCTCAGTGGCGTCTAAATATATTGATTATGTCTAATTTCTCTTTCATCATTTCTAGCTGTACTGATATCAAGTTCCAGAAAAAACTCTTGCAGGGAGGGTACTACTTTATTTGTACATGCTAGAGTGGTAAGTGAGGCACAGTATTCATCTTCACTTCGAGAATTCTTTCCACAAGCCTCTGGGTTTAGTAGAATTGGCACAGATAGTGTTTTTTTCGTGTATCTAGCGCGCGGTAGGGCGTGTACTGTAAGAATATAGGGCAGACCCAGGGCCAGTAGTGGGGGCTCGAAATAAAAACCTGTTTTACATAGTAGCTTCTATCGCCAGATGCTTATTCGTTCCAAATCGGCACTATTCAACACACACTGTAATATGCTGTTTAATGCATAAAAAGCCAAGCCTAGGCGCAGGAGCGGTCAGCGGGGTCAACTGCACGTAGTATTGGGGACCTGGCTTACTGCGGTATATAAGACAGGGTTCACTACTAAGTGAGTTCTTGATGAATATATGGCCCCCAAGATCTACGGCAGACTACGTGTAGTGCATAAATGCACATACCTATTTCTTTAGATTTGTCCCAACATGTTATAGGTGTAGATCGTCCTAAAGGCATAGAACTGCATAGACCTGTATGTTTGGGGCATCAGTCACTAGAGAACTCTATTCCAAGTTCAGAGGTGCCGCTGGTCTTATCCGTCCCGTCTTCTCCCTTTGCTCCTAGGAATACTCGGGGCCCTAAACGCTTTGGGTTCTCAATGTTTTTCTGAATTCCCCAAGACCTCATCTAGAAAGTTGTCAGGTCAAACTTTTCACTATACAGCGTCGAATCTAGGCCCCATTATTCGTCCTAATACCACTGAGATTTAGGGATCTAGGATTGCTAGATACTTTGCCAATTTGTGAAGCAGTATAATCATCTAGACAGAACCAGCTGGGGCTGACTGACACGATAGTAGATTTCTGCTCTAGATCTCCTGAAAAGCCCTATCGGGTCACCGTACTTTCACAAACACTCTGTTTTCAGAATCCTCCATCCAAGGTGCTATTTAGCCAGCTAGGACGTATCTCTTATCAACACACCCTTTATTAAACGATCGCTGGATGCCTTAATATGGAGAGATAATCAAGAGGTGGAATGCGCCAAAGAAGGAGTATATTGAGAATTACTGCCTCAAAGTTATATTCTGCTTATGATCGGATATAGTTTGGTTATTTCAAGAAGCTCGAAGGGCATAGCTTCGGACTTGGTAAAGTTGCGCAGGAAGCCCCTTCTGAACTTCAGTCCTAACAATACGTAGCCCAGCTTCTCTAAACAGATTTTTAAACTTGTTATCCGTCCTAATACCCCAAGTATTAAAAAACACTTGGACTTTGAAAGCACATTAAGGGTGAAGGGAGTCCACCTAGTGACACTACTGTCAACCTCATCATAAACGTCCTCCTTCGTTTCTGTAATGTTTTCCTTCACGACTATAACCCCATTCTCCATGGTGGCATTTTTACAGCGCTCAAGATAAGCCACTAGTTGCGAGTCCGAGAGATGTCCTAAACACCACTGGCTGCACCGAACTTAACCATCATATCTTCAGTCAGATTTGTCCGAAGTTTAAACTTACTTCCAAATGATCCAGTACTTCTCGCCCGCCTCCTCACATGCAGCAACAGGATCCCACTGCTCGAGCCCCACATTAAACACCTTCCCGATCTTCCCTGCCTCTCTCTCGGGCTCCAAAACAGAGCCAGATAAAGCCTCTTGAGTAAACTTCTCGACAGGCTCTACAATATCGACGAGTGCATTGCCTTTATTGAGCGTTGTCAACAATCCCTTAGTAATCCTACCGATCCCAGCACCGCAGTCCGCAACTTTCCACCTCTCGGGACTCGATGCGGTTTTCAGCCGAAGCTTTGCGATGAAGTTTTTAGAGCCTTGTATGTCTATTCTAGAGACATTTTCGTAGCCACCGAGCATTCCTGTTCCCCCCTCCCCCTTTTTTATTTAGTGGGATGCTCTTGTGCGAGGCTAAAGATGAAGGAGCGGACCATTTGGGGTAGCTTCAACGCTATTCCAATACTCGATTGATTTGGTAGCTAGACAGATCAGCGGGTATTAGGTGATTAAGACATCTAGATGTGATGGGGGAGGGGTGTGATTACCATCGATTGAGGCATCTGGAGGGGATGTTGTCTCCATTTTTTGTGGTTGTAGTACTACAGTTAGGGTAAAGAAGAGGTGGGTTGTGCATTTCAGCCCCGAAACACCAATCAGATAAGATAAGATTGCATGTAGTGAGGGGACATTATCATAAGCGCTCTTTGTCTATATAAATACTCTATGCAGAGTGTGTTGGGGGCTGTGCCATACGCGGTTGGGCTTAAGCGACAACTCTGACTACAGCAGTCTGAGCCGAGTAAGAAATCCAACACATCTTACTGCGCTGTACGGGTGCATTTTAACAATGCTTTGTATTGTGTGTGTGTGCCTGCAATCATTTAACGCTAGTATTTGCATCCCGCGCTGTCTACTCTATTACTAGTAGTATTGGAGAGAGGTACATAGTAGGTTTAGGGCTGAAAGGGCTATCATAAGCAATCACTCGATGGGATTATGAATGAACTCTAAAGTGGGAGTTCTTTTTTTGTTTCGGTTTAATCGATCAAATTTGAAGGGGTAAAAGGTGGTTTTTGAGGTTAGAAGTTCTTATTGATAAATATTGGAATTAGCTTAAATTATTTGTGCGTGCCTGAGTTGTAAGTGGGGGTCTGGAAGGTCGTTCTACTGAGAGGGGGTTTCCCCTGTACTCATGATCCACTCCATAATAACCTTGATTTTCCGGCTAAGGGAGAGAGAGGGGGGGGAGAAGGTTAGGCTCGGGATACTTGGGCATATGTAGGTTAGCTTCGGGACTCCAAGTGTTATATGTGTGCGTTATTATTCAAGGCATTTTCGCTATTCCCGAAGCTTCTTTAGTTGGTGACAACCGTAAAAGCTGGTCACCTGGTTATATTTCCATGTTCTAGCATGAAACACATATGTATGGGACATTGCTCTTGTAAGATTACTGTCGTACGATGATCGGCAGAGACAAAGTCGCCTATCGGGGCCTTGTACGTACTCATAATGGGTCGATTAGGAATATTGGTGACAGATAAATATATAGACACAAAAAAGGTTGAAGAGGACCATGTCTCACGCGGCTGGATTAAATGATGACCCCAAGAGACTGGAATATATTTATTTATGTAACGGGATCGTGAGAAAACTTCATAAGAGCAGGGGTTAGGCCCGGGTGATGAATCGAGATCGGTGTTGGGAGTATTCCTATTTATATGATCATGAGCTTCTGCCTTATGCTTATGGAGGGCTACTCTTTAGGGAATCAAAGGCAGATGCCGTAGATAGTCCCGAGTAAAGAGCCGAGGCTAAAGAGAATAGGTAAAGATCGTCTTGAGCCTATACTCCTCATTTGAACCCTTACGGTACTCGACCTCCTTTGCTGATGAGACGAACGCGGAAAATAGCGGCACGGCTTTGCAGACGAATTTGTGTATTATCACAAGCAATCACTCGATTGATACTGTGCATTTGTCTTTATATTTTAGCTGGGATCTATCAAGCTAACTAACTAGGCCTTTTTAAGATCTGTCTAGTCAGCCAATGTCTTATCTCGACCTATTACCCCAAAACGCAAGTATTCCAGAACAAGTAGTACTATACAAGTGAAGGAGATTCAAGTAACCAGTAAAAACAGGAAAGCACAAGCTTCATTCGCCAAATTTCACCCGCAAGGCCCAGATTTAAATATACAGAAGATTATCCACTCTGCCTCCTCCCCGCGTTGTATTCAAAAGATTCTAGTATCGTAAAGTATCATAGTGTAGGTATATAATTGAAAACCATCATCATGCTGGAAGTAATTTTTCCCAGCGGTAATTTCCACTAGAATCCCAACATACAAACCCTAACCCTAACCCCACCACCCCGCATCATCGCAAAGATCACGCGTGTTTCATTCCACTCAACGGTTCTGCTCTGACCAGCGACCAATCAATCCCAGAATCTAGCTCATCATCAACAAGCCCACAGACCGCAACGTTATCGCCACGGATAAGATATAATCCATGTTCGACCTGCTGGGTCGGATCATCTGGTCCTGCTGATGCAGGGGTGAAGATACGCTCGATTGTTTGTGAGAGGATTAGGTTTGTGGTTTGGTCGTGGCCTAAGAGCTTCCCAGTTAAGGTCCGGCCGTCGGAGGTGAGGATTGTGACGGTTTCTGTGTTGGAAGGGATGTTAGTAAATAAGAGAGGTGAAAATTTGAAGGTAAGGGGGGGGGTTACTGTTGACGAAAGACTGGAGGTTAGACATGGTGGGAGTTTTATATGAATTTATGATGACGTCGTGGGGTTTGAGGGAGGGGGTGGAATCCTCAGTAGTGGGATTTTTGGGGAACAAGGATAGCAGGTGAGGTTGAAGGCTGTTGTTTGTGCCAAGATATTCTATAGACTTAGGTAAGAGAGAGCACACTAGGATCAACCAATAATCTCGGGAAACCAGTCATTACCAGGTCAATATGGCTGCTTTATTTTAGTTGTATGTACGTACATTTTGAAGATACTATGTTATTTCGATTTATTTTTCTGTCCCTAGCAAGATGTAAGCCCGCATTATCCCTTAAAATAGACAGCTCGATTTGGTTCTTAGTTAATGAAATAGACTAAACTTTTGGTATTTATACAAATTATGCACAACTGTAGTAACAATAAATCCATCTGGGGTTATCTTAGATCTTCCTCTTCTTTGCCATGATTTTCCTCCTTCTTTCAAAATTATCTCCTAACCCTCTCCCGCCCCTCTCACCACCATCATCATCCCCACGCCTCTTCCTACTCTTCTCCAACAACCTACTACTCTTCCCTCCCTTCTCTGTGCTCTTCGTCAACCGGTCCAGATCACCTGCAAAGTCCCTCCAATCTTCACCGCCAAACTGGCCACTATCATCTCCACCCTTCCTCTTCCGTTCCCGCAATTCCTTCTTACTAAGCTGCGGTAAACGCACAAAGTTATTCTCTTCATACTCTCTACGCTCTTGCTCTTCCCTCCTCTCTCGGGCAGACTTAGTAACTCTCCCTCCACCAGTGATCGTAGAACCAATAGAAGGTTGTGCCATCGGCGCAGTAGATATCTCATCTGCAATAAACTCATCCAACATATGTGACTTCCTTCTCCCCGCATTTCTCTCCCCCTTATCAGTCCTTCCACTCGCCGCCGTCGCAAACTCCGGCATACTTGTTGCCGAGATCCTGGGCGGTCTGTAAATCCCTTCTTTCGCAGTCTCTCCAACAGCCGGCAGCCCAGTCGCAGCCGGTTTAGCTAGGGCGAGAGGATTCGGACGGAAGGAAAGCTCCTTATTAGCAATTGTTGATGTCGGCGTAGAAATTGCGGCTGAAGGTTTTGTAGGACGTGAATAATCGCCGTAGTCATCATGTTCGACATCATCCTCAGAGTCATCAGGGGCATCAGCGTTGGTGGTATTCGGTAGTGGAAGGTTTCCGGCTTTTGCGATCTCATCGTCGACGGCTGCGGCGACGACTTTGTCAATTTGGTATTTCAGCTTCGCCTCTAACGGCTTCACACCCTTCTCAAGTAGTAATCTAATCTTAACGAGATCTTTAACCACTTCACTTCCGGTCTCGCCATTCTTTTTGGTGCTATCCAAGGAGCCTGATCGGAGTTTTATAAGGACGAGGAAGACAACGTTGTGGAGGTAGGATAGTAGTAGTTCGTTTTTGGTGTCGAGAAGGGAGATTCCATTTTCCGGCGGAGTGACCGAAGGGAATTCTGGAGAACTGATTGCAGAAGAGCCAGAGGAGAGGGAGGTTATGAGTGTTGTAAGGGTTTCTAGGAGATCGGGGGTTGCCATTTTCGGTGATTGTGGGGGAGGAATTTGAAGGTCTTTTTTTTATGATAGAATCTTTTTTGAGCCTCAGGACTTGGCGACAGGGGTTACCCGGCATATGTCTAGTGGAGGTCTTTTTTGAATCTATTTAAGGAATTCACGTATTTATTGTTATCAAATCAGTATATATTCGTATTGATCACTGCTTTGTATAGAAATCTCACTTGAATCCAAGGTGTTTCTAGGCTAAGAATACCTGTGGTGTAGAATAAATTCCCTGAAGTAAATGTACAAACTTTTACGACTACCGGCTCATGAACTCCATTAAGTGTACTATTATCCCTCCCTAAGACAAACGAACCTTTTTAGAATGGTCACCCTCCTCCTCATCTACCAATGTCCTCTCATCATCATCATCAGTTGCCCCCCGCTTCAAGCCTTTCATCTTCCTAGACTGCATTTTGTTCAGGTCCTGCTTTCCAGTGTGAATGCGTCCGAGCTTGTCGCCGATGATGTCTGTTTCAATATTCTTCTTTGATCTCGCCTGTATACTAATATTAGCTATCTGGGGACACTGTTCAAGAAGGAAAAGAGCAAGGTAATACGCACCTCGAGCTGTCTGGGCTTCTTAAGTGCCTCCTTCATCATCGCATCATCTGGCTCTTGAACTCTCCTAACTCTAAAGTCCATCCTCGGTCCCATCTCCTCTACCTCAACCCTCGGCAGCTTCTGCCCACTTTTCTTTGTTTTGATCATATGCACCCTCAAATGCACCGCCGGGTTTGGAACCGCGTCCGTGGGTTCACTTACAGCGATACTAATGATATACTGCAACCCCTCCACATCCACCGCCTTCACCGTCTCCCCTCTGAAAAAGTCCAAAAACATCGACTTTACAAGTTTATAGTTCGGCGCGGAATCGAACAAACTCCCCGTAAAACAGATCATAGGCTTCATACCAATTGCAAACTTTTGATTCTTGAAAGATTGGAGAGGACGGAAGGTAGCCTCGTCGATACCAAGCTCGATCATGTCTAGGATCTTGTGGTCGAATGTGCGTGCGAAGGTGATGTTGTGAGGTCGCTTTTTAGAGTGGGTGGCAAGTACGAGGAATGAAGCATCGTTTTTTGTAGAAAAGAACTCTAATGGAGTGGCATCCTCGAAAGGGTGCACTGAATTCTTCTTGCTGAACTTGATGGCATGCGGCTTTTTGAGAGCGTGCTGTAATCATAGAAACGCAGCCGTTAGTGAGGAATTGTATAGATCCCTAATTGAAAGATAAAAACCCACAAGGTCCCCGAGAGCATGTCTAGTAAGTTCACTAGTTGATGTTCCGGAGAGAAATATTGTCTTCTTCTGGTTCTCGACAAGCTTGGCTTCGCGGTCATCGAGTGCACGCTTTGAGCGCGCATTGCGGGGTTTCCTGAATAGTGTCAGCTTTCCCTACAATGCTAAAATAAAGCAAAATGAACTGTCAAAAGGGCCGTACCTACACTGTGCGAATCATTATTGTGACTTTTTATGGTGGGGATGATTCTGTTTGTAGGAATCTGGTCGGTGGATTAATTCTGCCTGTCGCAAACTTTTTTCCGTGGGTTGCTTTTTGGCGCCGGGTAACCAGTAACCATATGCTATGCCAAGCCCTTATCTAGAGAAGCCTAACCCTAATTTAGTATGTACAAATTACATATAGTTCTGTAGATACTAAAAGTCTCTGGGAAAAATCTACTTGAGATGACTGAATTGCATAGTTCTTCAAAGGAAACTGTGTATTTAGTCAATTCAACTATAGTCATAAGATATCACTCGGTAGGCCTTTCAGCTAGGATTTAGTAATGAAGGGCTTGAGATAGGCCGGTGAATGCGCAGGTCTTGTGTAAATATATAGAAAGGAGTAGCTATATATAGTCGGGGGATAAAAAGAAAAGAGTAGTAAATAAATAAAGTCTTTAGAATATGCTGGCTAACTTTTCTAATTCTGTAAACTATATATATATAGACATAGATATAGAATATTGGTAAAGACAATAGCAGAATAGGTTAACTTATAAAGAGAGTTTTAGAACATGAGACTCTAGAGATAAGGGAACATTCAATGGGGTAGTTGTTGACAGTATAAAGGTTTGTAAGAGGTATTTGTGCTCCAAACTAAAACCATTGATGCCATAAACAGTACCGTTATGAAGTATGGATTTAGGGATTTAGGGGCTAGGTCCTGGGGGTTTTAACGGCCTCTTGAGGTCTACGAGCGCCGGAATCCAGACAGAGGATTTGTCGTAGTTCTCGCCTTTGTCGTTTCCATACTTCATTAAACAGGGTCTAAGGATGATATCTACGACTGGAAGTTCATCGGGGCCAATATCTTCCCCGCCAAATCGGTCCTTCATCCGTTCGTCATCAAATAGATATCCGCGCTGACATTCTGGATTTTCAAACCAAGCCTTGCTCAAAACCTTCACTTCTGCCGCATGCTTTCCTAGCTCAACTGCTAAATCACTAGCTGCGTTGATAAAATCCTTGCACTTTTGACGTCTCTCTTCATTTTTCTGTCTTGTGAGGTATTTGGCGATAGGGCTTATGGCCGATTCGATTTCAGCAAAAACGGCATCGTTATATTCTCTGCGGTAAAAAGATACGGACTTGGTAGTAGTTGATTGAGACGATCGTGAAGGGGAGGGGCGAGGGGGCGAGGGAGGCCATTTCCCGAATTTTTCGTACGCCGATAAGGTGGTAACTCGCCATTGATTTGCTTCCTCCCTATTTTCTAGATAATTATTAGCGGGTGAGCTGGGGTATATAGATATTCTAAATATTATCAAGTATTACTAACCTTTAAGCATAAGATTGTAGATGTCACAGCAATGTTTCTGGAAATGCCTCTCGCATCCTGCAAAAGGGTTCGTAAAGAATTTCGTTGCTAAACGTTCTGCAACCACTGCCTGGACGAGATGGCTAACGTTTAAGAGTTTTTTCCTTTTCCAGGTATTACCCGGGCCCCATAAGACTCGTGAAAGAGCCAAGTCGAACAGTGGAATTCTTTCTATTTTGAAATCCTTCAAGTCGATTTTGAAGTACTCGCGGGCCCAGTCCACCGATTTGCTAAATATTTCATCCAATGCTTGACTAATTCTATCGTGCGACCTTGAGTCGTCCTTTTTACCCTTGGCAAAGTCTGCCGCTTGTAGGCGCTTCACCTCTTCTCGCTCCTTTCGAAACTTCTCTTCGAGTTCTCGGAGTTTTTTCTCCAACTCATTGTTTTCGGCTTTGAGGTCGTAGAGCTGCACTTCGACTTGTTCGAGGTATTCTAATCTTTCTTGTGGCACCACAAGGGCGCCACCCCCATAAGGTTGTGCCACAGTATCCATAGAATGTTTGACGCCTCCAAGGGAGGGGGTTTCAGAATAAAGTTCTAGTAAAGGATTGTGATAAGGGGTGAGTGCAGTTCTGGAACACGTACTTTATGAGAAGTATTGTAAAAGTGGGTTTGTCTTCGTGAATGAAAAGAGGAGGAAGATATGTATTGCTATACGCGTACGTCCCTTCGAGATTTTTGTCTAGCCTTGCCTCTTATTCAAATATACTGCATGCATACTTGGCACCAATTATTTCCTCATGTGCGCATGGGACACTTAACATATAATCAGAGGCAGTTACGTGGTATTAAAGTATACCCCGCTTTTTTCTTTATTGGCGAATAGCCAATTACTGGAAACTGGCTGCCTACGCTGAATCACCACTTTATCTCTCGATCGGGCAGTCAACCAAATAAAAAAGAGATTGACCTAAGGCAACAGCCTTCTGCAGATCTAGGTAGCTGTTTCCCGTTTCCCGGTTTAAAACTCGCCTATTAAATAAATATCTATGCATGTATTATTGTCTTGCGTATCCCACCGCTGCCTAATCTAGACAGACACTGTATACGTAGTGACACAGCCTTCCCCGTGGCGAGATAAAACATATAACCACAAGAAGGTTACACTTCTCGGCTCAGTACGTCTTAGACTAAAGGACCCTATACAAAGCCAAACTCTCCACAAAATGGAAATCGAAGAGCGACATAGATTTGTTGTCGGCGGTATGTAGTTTCTTTAGTAGTATTGGACGGGAAGGTTGCTGATTTATGTGCCAGTCGACTACGGGACAACATACTCTGGTAGGTTTTGATATTGGACACACTTCACATATTAGCACCAGCATGAGTTTCTGACAGGCAATGAAACTGAGTCCTGTAGGGGTCGCCTATCTTCATACAAGTAACCCGAAGTATACCGACATTGAGGTCATTAAAGCTTGGCCCGGGGCAAGTGGCGGCCCTGATAATAGAACCCTCGATAAAGCACCAACCGAAATTAGTTACGAAAAGGATGGCCTTTGGGGGTATAAACTGGCTGCGGGCACCAAACGATATGGCTGTTTTAAGTTATTGCTGGATGCGAAGACGGGGGGGACTAATTATGACGACCCGAGCTTAGGATCTGCTATTGATCTTGGGAATCCAAATGCCGTACTCCAGTTACCTCCTGGGAAAAGCGCTCTTGATGTTACAACTGATTATTTAAAATTTTTATACGACCACATCATGAGTGAGCTTGAAAAGCGAGCCGTAAACTCACTTGAGTCTACAGCGATTCAGTTTGTCTTAACCACACCCGCTATTTGGAGCCATGAAGCACAAAGTGCAACGCGCGAGGCGGCAAAGAGAGCTGGGTTCACATCCAGGCCTGGAGATACAATATCCATGATCTCCGAGCCGGAGGCGGCAGCATCCTACTGTCTGAGAGATGTATACTCAAGACGGAAAGATTCAAAAAGCCCATTGCAGGTACTTCACTTTTTTTATGGCCTAAAAGATAGATTCTAGTAAAAAATAACAAAGATCCTTAATTTAGGTTGGAGAACGTATTCTTATTTGTGATGCAGGCGGTGGTACAGTCGTAAGTTTCATTTCTTGAACTAGTTTATGTTGAGACATCTAAGCAATACAGGATTTGGTCACGTACACTATCAGCCAAACCACCCCAAACCTACTTGTGAAGGAAGCAGTTATAGGAAATGGTAAGTAAGCAGTAAGTTCTCAACATTAGACCACAGAGCTAAGCTTACTAATGCTTGAATTTGTAGGAGGTAAATGTGGCTCAACAGCAATTGACCGGGCGTTCCTGAAACTTCTTGAATCTCGCGTCGGAATACCCTTCAAGGAATGGAAACCAAACAAGACAGGGCGTGGTAGTAGCTTGATGAATGCATTTGAAGGGGCTAAGAGGGGTTTCGCGACTTCGTTGGGAAATCAAAATTGGTTTATTCCTCTAGGGTTTGTAGAAGATAATAAAAAGTCCGGAATCGAAGAGGGCGAGCTCAAACTCACAAGGTAAGCAGAAAATCCTAGTTCGCTAGACTAATACACCACAATATCGAATAACTATATAACATCTGCTATAGCAAAGATATGGCTGGACTTTTTGATCCAGTTGTCAAACAAATCCTCATGTTGATCTCTCAACAGGTTACGGATGCAAGCGATGCAGATTCTGAGAACGTAGTATCGGTAAGTACTCTAAATAGAGATTTTGTATCTCTAAGGGGGTTCAATTTTCATACTATTAGAATTCAGTACTGATACAGCTACTCAGACAATCCTCTTGGTTGGAGGGTTTGGCGAATCGCAGTACTTATATATGAAGGTCAAGGAATGGGCCGCAGCCCAACCAAGACCGATTGCTGTGATTAATCCAAAAGATTCGTATGTATATCCTAGCCTCCTATGTGATTTGTATGCTCATTCTTTTAGGTGGTCTGCCGTAGTTAGAGGGGCTGTTATAGACGGAATGGAAAACATCGTTCAATCTAGGAAGCTGACGCAACATTATGGCGTGCGTCTAAGTACTGCTTTTGTGGAAGGAGTCCATGATGAAGAAGATGCATACATTGATCGTTATGATGGAGCGAAGTTAACAAAGGATAATGTGGTGTGGTTTGCAAAAAGGGCAAGTAATCGCTTCCTATTTGGTTGGACCTATGGTAGTGACTTAAGCTAAAAGTTCCCATATATACAGGGAGAAGAGGTTGAAACTGGACGGCGTATTTCAGTCCCCTATTCCGCGAATTTTCCGGAGAAAAGCAAAGTTCGCAAATTGGTTATCAAAGGATGTAAATACGCGGATGCGCCGATTAGCGCTAAACATGGAAGTATGTTATCTATTGCCATTTTCTCCAAATAAGGAACTAAATATAGCTAATACTGTAATCTAAAACTTAGCGGTAAGTAATGAAGGTACGGTCATCTATGACCTAAGCTCTTTACCAAACTCCGTTTTCCAGCCCTTCAAGTCGGTAGGGGCACCCAAAACCGCATCGTCCCCTGGGAAGCAAAGGTTGCTGCGAGGTATCTTCTCAATAGATATGATCATGGGTTCGGCAGATTTGAAGTTTGAAAGTATGTACGAAGGGAAGTGTTATGGTGAGACCAAGATTTCTTATTGATAACTTTATTGTGGCATCTTGTGTTTTTCTGCTAGTTTTATTGGAGTAAATATAATAAGCCTCAAGTTTTTTAAATATATAACTATAAAAAAAAAGACCGAGTGGTATCTTTTCTCTAAAGCATCGCTCTAAAAAAGAAAAGTAAATATAAGAGATGGATTAGAAAGGGAGTGGGGTGGTCTAGGCAACTATTTTATCAGATAACCCATCTTAATCATCAAACTCGGTCATAAATGCTTCATGAAACCTTTCCAGTCTCCCTACCCACTCAACGCCCGGCGCCAAAAATGTAGTTCTAAAATGCCAGGTCCCCTCTCTCTGTCCAAAACCAGATCCTGGAACAATGCAAATCCCAGTAGCGTCAAGTACTCTCATACAGTAGAACTCATCAGCCTTCTTCCCCTCCTTTTCGGCAGCCGCAACGGCTTTAGGTGGGATTTTAATCGTTGGGAATAGGTACATAGATCCCAGGGGATCTTGACAAGAGACGCCACGCATCTTACTAAATGCCTTGTGGAGTGCCTGAGAGCGCTCTTTAAGGCTTTTATAAATGCCTAAGGCCGAGGGAATTAGTATAGTGTGGTAGGAATTGATTATTCGCCTTACCGTTATATTCCTCCTCGTACAAAGCATAAGAATCACTACCCTTCTTTGGCGGATTGACCATAAGCTCGACCAGACACTGGCCAATGACTGGTGGACACAGTGTGATTGAAACAAGCTTGTAAATCTGCGCCTGCACTTCCTTATCGAACCCAACAAGTTCAAAGTATCCTGCACGATGCCCACACTCGCCGACCATACCCTTTGAAACCGAGTGGAAGCTCACAAGCTCCACATGGTCATACTTTCCAGGGCTCTCTTTTTGCAAATTCCTCAATACCTTCTTAAACGAATGAAACTCGCCCTGGTAGACATTTGTCTGGTAAACCTCATCGGCCATAATAACAAGATGTTCCTCTGCAGCGAGAGCGATAACGTCGGCGATGTTCTGCTCGGTCAGAGTAGCACCAGTCGGATTGCCGGGGTTGATAACAACGATTGAACGTAGTTCAGTACCAGCGGCTCTCGCTTTGATGATTTCCTCGCGAATAACAGGGACATCAGTGGCCCAGGACAGAGGTTCGTCGAGGTAATATGGGACTGGGGTAGCATCTACAAGCGCAAGGGTTGCAGTGTAGAGTGGGTACTGTGGTATGGGGATGAGAACACCAGTATTCTTAGAGGCGCAGATGGTATGTAGAAGAGTAGAAACACCGGATGAGGCTCCAGCAGTAAGAAATATATCGTTGGCGTCAGCAGAGTGTCCATCACGCTCTAGGGTAATGAGTTAGCAAGTCTGTCTACATCAGCTAGAGGTGGGGTTTAAACCTTCAATAAACCTTGCAACGCTCTTTCGGAGGCCTAGACATCCTTGACTCTGAGAATAAGCACCAACGCTCCCAACTTGCTCCAGTAACCATTTTGCTCTCTCCGTAACATCCGCCGGGAACAATCCCTTATGCTCTAGGAGAGCAGGGTATTCGAGAATACTCAGAACCTGTCTAATGAATGTAATGGGTTTTTGAGCTAATTGCTGTGGGTTTCCAATATTTGCAGAGATGACAGTATCAAATGGAAGCTTGTTATCCGCAGCAGCAGCATCTGTAGAAGAGAGCTGTTGCCGATATACCTCAGATTTAATAGCAATCTCTCCACGGACGGCGTATTGAGCCTTGATAACATGAGGGTTGATATTTGAGATATTGAGGGCTTTGCGAGAGGCAGAGGTAGACATGGCAGCGTTCTGGTTGTGATAGACTATAATAAGATTATCTGTTAGATGGCGAGAATAGTTTAGGAGAGTTAATTGATTGAGGGGAAGAGGGGGGTAAACTAAGTTTTATTCGAGTGTGATGAGTCAAACATGTACAGCCGGTGGTTTCTCCATGTAGATAGATACTGGAAAGATAGGGCAGAGGGAATAAACTCGTGTATCTTCACAGCAGTGGCAATTTTCTAATATTTCGTGCAACAATAAGAGATAGAGCTTACCAGTATTGCTATGCTTTAACTTCAGCCCTACAAGACCTGATATTGGTAGTGAATTTTGCAAAGTTGATCGACTTCCAGTAACGACCCTGCGAGCAACAACAGCAGACCAACCCATTACGCTCTACGCCCCTCTTAAATACTCGATCTGAGCTATAAAGGGATTTTTGGAGGGAATACTTGGAGGGGTTCGATACCGGAATGGAGGGGTGCAGATATCGGGGATGGGATGGGATGTCACTCAGCCCACGCAAATCAGGTGGTGGAGAGATGGATGTAGTTCCGACAGGATGTGGTGCCGGGAACAGGAGCGTGGGGTTCTGGCTGGGCAGGGCGGGGTGAAAACCTCAACCTTTCGCTTATCATGCGAGCAGACACATCGCTATAACTTATCGAATTCAAACCCTTGTGAACCCAAGAGAAAGAGAAACGCGTCTCTACTCGTCCCACCCTAGAATTACCTCACTCATGCCTCAGATCTGTTTCTAGGCTCGTTGCTTTTTAAACAGGGCTTGCGGGAAAAGGCCGCAATAAGGGGGCAAGGAGTAATAAGAATACCGGAATCGTGTCACGATTGAACATGTAGCGCTAGGTTGGAACCCGTCGAAGATCCTCGGCTACTACCGAAATTCCGATTAGATATCTTCGTGGGGGAAAGGAAGATTTTTTTCCTTCCAGAAATTACACATCACAACCCCGTATGCATTGTATGTACCTAAGCCTATAGGTCTTTATTATCACTCATAGGCCTTCGGGTCGGATCGTGACGTTATGCTAGTTGACAAATTTCATGAAGTAATCATAGTTTCAACTGAGTATAAGAATCGAGGAGGCATCTTCCAGCAATAGTTATCAAGGGTCCCTAGAATACTCTAACCCAGGTACCGTTACAAGAACACATAGTATATATACTAGGTATTATATCATGAAAGCTGTTGAACGTTTAGGGAGACATCTCATTTCGCTTTTGCGCTTCGGAGAGTCACGAGGAACTAACTAGGTTGGGAAAAAAGCTTCGGAGAAGTGATTGCGTAAAATTATGCGCATGTATTTGCGGTGTGTAGTACAGTCCCAAGTCCAATCCCAAGTCCATGGTTCAAGGATTATAACCTTGACCAGCACTGCGTATCACATTATTGGCAGCATTCATGAGGGTTTGTCTGGTTAGTGATCATGGTCAAATGTTTGAAGGGATTAGACATTTTGCGCTAGCCTTCCTTTCTCTACGCGTACCCCTGAGAGCTGCAATATGCAATACATGCAAAATCAGTCTTACTATACATACATATGTATAGTAAGACTGATCAGAGTAGTAGTAACGAATTAAGCATAATGTAACTAGGAGTAGAAGAAATTAAGTTTTGGATTAGAATACCACATGTACTCTTATATTTATTAGACTGTCCAAAAGTCTAAATATAAAAAGTTGAGGGTGCCTTAAGAGCCTTCATATTCATACATGTAGCTAACCTCCAGTTAATAGATCCTTAATTCTACTACCTCGGGAATTAAAAATACTATGTACATATAGTGACCGTATATAATATACATACACTTAAATACATAAAGAAACTCCCACTCATAATTTAGCGGGCAAATTAGAAATCTATAGCAAGTCTATTAATTAAGGGGAGATTTTAACTCATATATATTTGAGGGCGCAAAATTACTCTGTATATTGCATGTATCTAGATCTAACACGTTTACTATATCTAACACGTTTACTATAATACTTCTAAATTCTAGTGCATATATATATGTAGTAGATATATGGAACTAGGGCACTACTGTTAACAGGGCTTGAGCCCGTATAAATTTACATGTAGCTGTAGCCTTAGTCTGTGACTTTCTTCAAATTCCGCTAAAAACCGCTCCAGCCATTAGTCACCTAAACTCTAATGCTTCTTTATGCTTACGTCCCCCATCAACCAGTACACCAATACAACAGCACATCGATCCTGATCACTTTTAGCGTCCCTCAAAATACCACAATGCATCCCCTTCCTCCGAAGTTCTTCCTCCGAAGTTCTTCCTTCAGTATATTCTATGGGTCACATTCGTCATAACTCTTACTACTTTGCTTCCCATACCATTAGATATGCGTGAGATTATAGGCGTAAACACTTATCTTATGACAGGTTTTGCTAACCTACAGTCTATGGGTAGCCCTACAAAGGGAGCGCTTGGTAGGTGTCTCCCTTCTGGTATAGGGTTGTTTACTCCCCACCTCTTTATCTCTTGATTCTTAAGTCTTTAATTGCATATATTACAACTGAACTAAATTGCTGAATAGTTCTCGGTGCTTATAACAGATATGAGCCCTAAGTCTGCCAATTCAAAGCGACACTTATTTTCGTGGATGAGTATAAACCCATCACCAATCCCAATAACTGGTTTAAGGGTGATAATTTACAGTTTTCAGGAAGAACGGGAAATTATAGCCTCGACGATGTGATTGATTTTCTGCCTATGCCGGAAGGTATGGATGATGAAGCAATACTGGTGTGGGATGGGATAGCTGAAATCAGTATGTTGCAAACTTTCGCTATGAATACCTAGCATTTACTAAAGCTGCATACTATAAAATAGATAAGACACAGAAATAAAAATCGAATATCATCAAGCGTTTCTGGAACTGGATTAAGAAGCTCTTCCCTTGTCTGAATCGTTCAAAGGTGAAAAAAATCTACGATAAAAATGGTGCTTGGCAGACCCCAAGAAATAATTGATATGATGCCATCTTTTATTTTGCTTTTGCTTTTTTTGTGTGACTGAGATGACTGGTCCAGTAATAAATTTTAACATTAATACTGAGCAAGAACATGCATGTTTACAGTAATCCCGGATATTCTCTTTCCTACTATTTCTACTTGCGCGTTAATTGACGACTCGGAATAGGGCTACAACGAGTAACTAAAGGCAAAATAGCAATGAGAAGACTATTGAGCGTCCTATAGGATTACATTTGGTACTTCAAGCAAACATTAATTAGCCTTGATCACATTTGAGGTCTATTCACCAAGGAGTTTTTGATGGCGCTTGTTGTGGAAATTCCGAGTTATTAATTAGCGCGCGGGTATAGCTAATAGTTTACATATAGTATCTTTAATACAAACTACAGTAGGATACAAAACTTTGCAAAGCTCCTCGTTTCTCATAGATCATGTTTACCAAAAAGTCAACCACTCTGAGGCTTTCTTTTGAATTGCTTTGGCGAATTCTTTGGCGACGACACGGCCTGCTTGTTCTGAGGGGTGTAGCTCGTCATACCACAAAAAGGAGTCACGGTCGTTAGGACGATAAGTTGTGCCTATGCAAAACTAATCAGCTCATGTCTTCTCACAAATCAGAGAAAATGGTGGTTAAACATACATGGTCCATCCAAAACACAATGGAGGTTGTATCCAGTTACGTTCAATGGGTCAGATCCATTCAGGTAGTTTGCTGGGTTATTGCGTATATCAGTAAACTATTTATCTCGGTCAATAGGCTTT
Organism: Verpa bohemica; assembly: GCA_033030345.1. Lineage (NCBI taxonomy): Eukaryota > Fungi > Ascomycota > Pezizomycetes > Pezizales > Morchellaceae > Verpa > Verpa bohemica. Next base: position 1,684,536 of record JAUFSE010000003.1, read on the forward strand.
CTTCCTTTACTGTTATCACGGTTATATCCTACCAGTCCATAGGTATCCATGACTGCAACCTTTGCTCCTTTCAGGGCACCCTTCGTGACCTCTACTGGGATCCGATACTTGTAGATCTCATTCCCACCCTGCACCAAATCTCTCATTCTAGCGCTAATGACAGTCGCATTTCCACTCCTGTCCCTCCAGAACCTATGAGGGCCCTCACTTCCACCTTCGCTCAAAGGAGCATAAAGCGGCGAATGCTCTAGTGGTGCCAAGTTCAACAACACGAAATTCCTTGCTCCATAATCAAACAACTTTGACATTGTTTCAATCACGCAGCTCGTGTAATTGGTCAAACCCACATTTGGTAGGCTAGAAATGACACCGCCGCCACCGAGGTCATTGGTGCCAATCCATATCGCATAGAGTGTTTCGGAGTTAGACAAGTTACGAGATCCCTTTGGAAAGTCTGCGAAGAATGCTGGAACTTCATAGTCGAGGACCGAGGGGAACAAATAGGCACCCAGAGACCGTGGGGTCAGAGAGTTTGAACAAACAGCACCAGAAACGGCGTAGTTGTAGAGAGTTACACCAGTATATTGTGCAACGAAGCGGGCCCAACTCCGACCACCAGAGGCAGTAGAATTACTCTAAGTCGAATTAGTATGAGAGCTGTAGGGAATGGGGGGCCGAATAAAATTAAAGACCAGTACGGCTAACAATGATTCCAGGATTCATCGAGAGTAAATACTAACCTCTTCTTGAATGTACCCAACAGGTGGTGCCGACCCATTGTGGTTGATAAAGTAGCCTAATCGACCCTCATCCGTGTAACTAATAGTCTTTGTATCAGATAATCAACCCTTAAATAAAACTACACCTGTTGAAATTCGAAGGCTAAAGCGATAGAGTTGAAGGTTGGAAAAATACCTGTCACCAAAAACAACCAAGTTCTTGATCTTGCCCCATGATGCCTCCGAGTCTCGAGCAAATACCGCTGCTCCTTCCTCTACGTTTAGTGGACTAGCATCCACAGATGTTGCCAGCAGGAGCGCTGCAATTGACGAAAGGGTGGAAATTTTAAACAACATTGTAAGTAATTGCTCTCTGGATGATCTATTAAGAAACTGGTTCACTTGAAAGAACTGAATCTACAGCTTCTACTCGACCCCCCCCCCTTATATATTCTTCACGGTGAACTGTTAACAAAGGGCATTGGCCCTGTTCCTCAATGCCTTGCTGCGCCTGTCCATCACAGGGCAGGGTTTGTATTCAGCCTAGGGCAAAGAGGTCTCGCTTTAGCCAGGAGCTTCGGTCAAGCGCCGGACATACAATTATTTCTCCGGCCGAGTAGATTCTCAATATCCGTGCGTTTAAATTGATTAGTCGGTGTCTCTTTCCGCGCTTAGGGCTTTACTACTCGGGGCAGGCAAGAAGAACCTGAACATGCAACTGCTCAGAGCAAGAGTTATTATTCGAGGAGATGTCTTTGGTGAGTAAACTATGCCTATCGACTGGCTAGATTAAGACTTGCATGTTCAGGTTCTTCTTGCCTGCCCCGAGTACCATATAATGAATAGAGCCTAATAATTTTTCGTCGCTAAAAGTCTTAGATTTGCATGCAGCAACGAACGGCAAAAGTGCGTAGACTTTGAGCAGGTAGCACCGGTGTTGACTATCCCGAAAAGGGTCGCAACAGTCATAATTTCAACGGCTCTATTACCTTACCTGGTCAGTCCTGTTATCCATATAGTGCATATTTACTGGATCAACAACGATATATCATCCAACTGACCAGGAACTTCAAATATATCGGATGATTGACAACCTAGTCATGACATTAAAATTATATTATGTACCCTACATAAAAACATATTACAGCTCTATTTATTCCATTAAGTACATGATAAACGTAACTACGAGTCATAATCCTTATGTAACCTCAAGATATTGTCTCCTGCTAATTTTTATATCTTCTAGAGCGATGGGTTCTGTCCTATCATCAGGTACACCCCCCGGCAAGTCCGACCGATCTAACCGCTTTCGTTCTTTCGGTGACACACACAGATAGATAGGATATGTAATCCCAACAGCGAGCAAGGTAAGCGTAACGCTCATCGCGTACCGGGGATTGCTTTTTTTAAGGACCGAGTAATACATAGGTGGGAAAATGGCAGCCCCAACTGAAGCCGAGACTATGTACTTTGAGGCATCTTTAGTGTGCTTCCCAATGCCGCGGAGGACGGTAGCAAAGATGATTGGAAATAAGGGTGACTTTGTATGGACCATGACAAAATTAGCATTTAAAAAAGCATTGAGGCAGTAACAGTTCATATTTACCTCAAAAAACCATATTAGTTGGATCATCGCAATTCCTGTCTCCTTATCTGTAGTTAGTAGCGCGAATATCGTGCTAATAATACAAGCTACCATTGAAGCAAGCAGGATATATCGCTGACGTAAGGCAAATGCCGAGAAGCATGCAACGAATCTTCCAGCGATGAATAAACCATGACTAGTAATCGAAGAACTCTGAGCCGCGGTGGTTCCCTCTCCAATATATACACTCGAGAATCTAGAAAGAATTTCCTGGACACCAGTGTATAGGAATTGGGCTATAATACCCCACACCAAGACAGTTACATATTCACTGTTCCACAAAGAGTTTGAACCATGTCGTTCCAGAGCAGTAGGAAAATCAGAATCCCTTAAAAATACATTGTCAGTATTGAAAACCAAAAATAAGCATAATGGTAACCAGGGCTTTGGTAAACATACTTCACCTCTGGTATTACGGAATAATAAATTGCAACAGCTAATAGAAAGACGAAAAACGCTATCCCCAAGTACACCCACTGTACACCTCCAAGTGAAGTTTCACCTTCTACAAATTCTGGCAGGACTCGCCCTGCCACAATAGGTCCAATCAAGGCCCCGATCCCTTGGAAACCTTGCGAAAAGTTTAGACGGGACTCGCAATATTTCTGGGGGCCGCATAAGATAATAAAGGGATTTGCTGCAACCTCAATCCTATTTTATTTCTTAGCTGACCACATTCTATTTCCCTAGATGAACATAAGTGAGTACATACGTTGCGAGCCCAAGCCCTAAGACCACCATAGAAACACAAAACCCAGGGTAGCTTTTTAATACTGCAGATGGCCAGAAAATCATGCATCCACAGCCATTGATACAGAGTCCAACTATAAATGTGACCTTGAACCCGTAAATCTTCAAAAGGCACCCAGAAAATAAAAGCGGGGCAACGAAGTACCCACTTCGTCAAAATTAGCATATCGACATTTCTTCTCCATAGAGCTGTGCTAGCACCTACCTAAAGTACGCAGCATGGAGCCCAAGTGATTTGTCCACTGAGATACCTAACAAATCTTCAAACCTTTGATTAATTGTGTTGACAAACCCGTATGCAAACCCCCAAAGAAAAAACAGTATAGTGACTAAGGAAAGCGGTTTTAAAGATTCCTTAAATGTAAGAGCAATGATTGGTTTTGGTGGGTCGAAAGTTATGAATTCAGCAGAGCCCATGGTAGAATCAAGGGTGTTGCTGTAAGAAGATGTTGATCCCGAGACACCAATACAGCTAGGAAAAAGTTTGGCAACAAGAGGCTTGGTCATTGGTATTGAAGCACACACAATGCCGGCGTTAATCTCGACACTGCTCCACATGAAAGAGAGTGCGCCATTCCCTAGTTTCCCACAGAATGTCAGTCTATTTTAGGAGTAAATGCGACGTTTCTTGCTTTCCTACCAGAATGTACATGCACACCTGAGATCAACTCAGAATTAATATGCACATGTTCTTCCGCCAGTGCTTTCTCAAAAAAGTAAATCCTAATGACATTGATAATTGAAGTCCTGTTTTTACCCTAGACTGTTTAGTGACTAGAACCCAACTAAGATTAATAGGGAACCCACAGTCCGCCCGCGGCAAATACACCAATCAATATTATCTTCTGTTTCCTTGGTAGACGAAGTGATGTTAAAATGGGCATTGGCAGGATCAAAATTACAAGGTCTGTAATGATATTGACAGGTGCTGATGCGTAGATAAGGGCATATGTCCCAATGCACTTGGTTGTTGAAGGTATGTGAGTTTCGAAAGTATCAGACAGCTTAAGACACGCCAGTTAGTTTAATTCTTCCTATGCTTTTAACCACTAAAGATTACCGGTCTGCATTGAAAAGCAACTAGAAACGTCAAAATAATACCGCAAGAATTAGCGGCAATTAATGTAATCCAATTTCCCCATTGGACCAGCCTAAAATTCTGCGATATGCTGATGTAGAATAATAATATTGAGGTTTTTGTCGCCATAAGCGCAGGGTGCTGCAGTCGTTAAAAAAAATAGGTTTTAAACTTATAGAGTGCCGCCAGGACACTTACATATAGCAGAGTGTACACGAACTGTGTCTATAGAGGCAGCCAAATCTTTAGAAATTGTAAACACACCATATCAAATACACATATAGGGCGATTCCTTACCTTTCGTTCTCGTACAGAGTTACCTTCGGATAAGTAAATGGTTCCTAGCCCATAGAGGGAACCCAAGTAAATCGAGAAAGCGATCCCGGAAGAAAGTATCTATACGATTTCATAATTAGCCACAAAAAAATCTTAAGCCCCAAGTAACCGATAGCCCACATACCCAAGCAAGTAAGATCAGCCAGTCATCAACACCGATCCTCTTCAAAATGATGCCTCTCGAGACAAATCGAAGCAGAACTACAATGAATGAGAGCCCCAAACAGGTCATCGTAACAGCAATAACCAACGGCGCATTCGATCCATTTTGATTAGTCATATTCGATATCGTGAGGTTGAGGCTTCACCCTCAACATGGAAGGAGCTACGAGATTTCGGTCAACCCAAGGGACATCTGTAGTTTATAAAGGAGTTGTGGGGAAGGCGAAGCTTTCTGGGGATCCCCTATTTTTGAAGGATGGACTAGGTGCTAATGGTGGCGGGAATCGGTGGGGAAGACCCCAATTATCATTCAACTGCACGGGTCTCTATGAGATCTTTGTTCCGTTCGGAAACCCGACTTTAGACTTAGTTGATGTATAGTATAGCAAATTCCGATAGCTTTCCAGCAAAACACACACCTACTACGACTAAAGATCAGTTTGGCGGCAATGCAGCGGCATGTTCCAAGAGTGTTCCAAACCCACATGGGGTCTTCGGTGCGTTCTCTAGACCAGTACCAAGGGAGAGGCTTGTTATTACGCTAACAAGCCTGGTATTGTAGGTTAATGTTATGAGGTTTGGACCCTCTTCTATGGGATGCACCCGTAAGGATAATACCCTCTTCCCTGGGAATGAGCTGGGATATAACTGGTGACGGGGAAAAGTTAATTGCTACCCGAATACTTAAATCGGAGAACTCAGCGGTTTATGTACTAGTATAACCTCTGAGTGACAGCTGTGAGTGCCATAAGTACTCTAGAAAAGATTTGGTCAGCTTCGGGTGTGGAAGGCAACTAACTTGGTACGATCCTACCAGCCGATCAGGACCTAATTAATTAGCTGCAGCTACTAAGCCACCATTCGAAAGAATTTGTGGATATTGACGTTGAACCCCGGACTGCTTGCCGAGCCTGTAGGAACGAATGAGGCAGGGATACCCAAGATACAGGCCGTTCTTACACCTCTTTTGAGGTTTCGCTTAACACAAGCAGGTCTAGCTACCATGTAATCGGAGGAGAAAACCCCGGGACCTTGAGCTGTGTACGTCGGAATTTAATATGCCGGGTCCCTTGGTTACCCCATATGAATTTCGGATTCCTGTACAGAATACCCTGGTTCTTGACATCAGGTGAGGTAGTAGCAGGTAACCCCTGATACATGTAAATAGACCCTCATCTCTTTGCCAGTGAGTTTAACGGCCCCCCGAGAGGGTATATGTATACTCTACCAGAGTTTCTAGCTTGGTTTAGGTATGTAAGGCTTGCTGATGGGAACGTCATACAAATTTATTTGAAATCCGGGGGAGATGGAGATGGAGATGGGATGGAGTAGGTAACGTGGATGCGTGTATGTACACGTATCTATTGAGTCTTCTAAGACATGACCACGCTGACGCGTGTACATGTATCGTAGCCTTTTTCTTGGAGAAAACAGCCTCAGTTTCGCTTCTTAACAAGGTTTTACTCAACTACAGCCACTCTCTGCCCCACTCCACAAAAAGAAAGAAAATAGGTTTCTTTATTATAATACGAGATCATATATCTTCTAAAAGACTCTTCGATTATTATTACAGCGCGGCCAACCGTCACATGCGCCGTAGACGTGATGGGACTAACAGGACTGGCACTGGCTGGGCGCTGCCTGACCGGAGTTTGACTACATGTATAGTCTTCTAAACCAAACATTGACAGACAATATTGAGACTTAGAGCCAGTGAAGTAAAGAAAACCTCAATAGCGCTCCCGCTTGTCATCCACCCTATAATATTTCCAACGCATACATATACTTACAAGCTCATATTTGCTAACTTGTCGTCTATCCTAAGTACATGTATGTAGTGGCCCTTCTACTTGCTGAGACGGACTATGTAGCTTGGCTGAAAGACTAGCCCATGCTTGGCGTTGTCCGGCTGCAGTCGACTATCGGCATCTAGACGCTTGGTTTCACTAGAACTTATGATACATAGTTCGAAAACCGTCTAGGTCTACACATAATACACAGTCTCACTATCTGCCTACATTCTCTAGTAAAATTAATGCGAAAGTGCGCCACTTGGAACTTCCGGATTTGATTGGCTTTTTTAATGTCTTCAACAAAGATTCTGATCGTGATCACTGGCCACAGGACCTGCTCGCTAGCCCCCTGTTTTCGCAATAATTCTACCGGAAACTATGCAACACCTAAAGGCTTTCGAATACACACCCATAATGCTCTCAAGGGGCTGAGAGCTATTCACCCTTAAGAATAACCTTAGACTCCCCTAACCCTACCCAGCTAGTTCAGTCCCTAGATCATGAGTCTCCTTCTTTCTAGCTCCGTTAAGCTGTGTACTATGCTAACCTAGAGACTAGTGAATACACCCCCGCCGTCAGTTGGTAAATTTTATTTCCCTAATTGCCATTGGTGGCTTGCCCATGGGCCAAACTATTAGGTATTATCCTCTCTGGGCCTTACAAAAATGGATCCAAAAGCTTCATTTAACTTAGTTCTTTTCCCCAGAAAATAAAATACGCAGCATTAGTCCGCTAATATAACTGGTTCAAACAACAAAACCACTAGCAGATTACCCAGAATTAGCCATTCCAATACTCCCACAAGCTCTTCTGACCTTTTCAGCTGCATTTCTAAACACTATTTGCCCATTACCGACCCACCCCGTGGGATTTTCAGCGGAAATTAATTAGCTACTTGGGAGAACTACTATTCACGTTGGCGGTCTGAATAGTGTGTTGAATTCCTCCATCCATCTATTCTATGGGCGTTCAAAGGTCGAGATACCCGTGATAAAAGAGTATAGCTCTTATCGATGACACCTCCTGGAATTTTTATCATTGGTTTGATGAAATTAGTAGCATACTTCGTCTAGGGACGGTTTAGGGCTATTTAAATTTATGGAACTACCCCAGTGCGAGTTCAAGTCAAAAACCAGCTCAATCCAGGGTGGTTCCCTAACTTAAGGGACCTCATTCATACGCCATTCATACGCCATTCATGCCTCCTGCAGTACTTTAGCACGCAATCAACCTTCAATAGCTCTAGATAACTACTCTAGCCAAACCGAGCCCATAACGCATAACCTTTTCTATCGCTTTTGAGTTAGGCTTTTAACCCACGATGTACATCAAAGCCTTATACCCCCTAGCATAAAGCGAACTCCTAGAGCTCGCCCTGATCCGTGCTTAGCGATTTTGAGGAAATTTTAATAGTAGATTCCGATCGTTCCAAAGGACAGAACGTCCATGGTCTTCTCAAAGAACTCTGACAGTTTTTCCAACCGTTCGGACTCCCCATATGGTACCCTACAGCTACTCTAGGGCCAGACGGACTGTGAGTTGTAGTCCATCCGGAGCTAGAATTCCTGCGGGCTACAGGGCTCAGCAGGCCTATGCAAGGGAATATTTTAGCATTTCTCGGAAAGTCACACAATATAATATCGACCATAGCTCCACAGATAAACACCCAAAGTTAGCGCCTGGCTAGTTGAGACATGAGTATGAACCCTAACCCACGAGTCCTTAGCACTATGCAGGTGACTAGAGTCCGTTCAGTCCGTCAAGTCCTTGGGTTCCATGCCCTAGGGCAGGCATAGACCTCGGATGAGAAAAATTATGGAGTAGGGTGTCCAGTCCGGTGCCAAGAATGGACGGACTGTCTTGTTACCTTCACTAGAAAGGAGGGCTATGTAGAGCACCACACCCTAGACAACTTTTACGAAGTCTACAAGGTAAGATTTCACTTCAGATATCTCTTCATATGGTGTGTTGAGGTCCACAGGATATATACGGTCATACTTAAGACACCAATATGGTGGAAATTTAATCCTATCCCATGGACCGTTACCGTGACAGATATGTCCTGCTATTTGGCACCTCTCCACCCTCCCCCAAGATATAAACCGAACTAGCTCAACAACACCCACTTGGGAAGTATGAGGGTAAAGATAAGTAGGTAAAGAATTTTTTGATTTTTTAAAACTAAATTTAAACCCATTCCCTGTATTTTAAGACTAGCTTAAACGTGGACTCTTTATTCATGCCAAGCCTCAGAATCTTGTATGGAGTTTTTCACTAAGAGCAGTATTCTAAGAAACCTTAACACTAATAAATAGCTCTAAACTGTTCTAAAGCGCTATAAGGTTAATCATGTATATGCTACTCCTAAGGGAAAAAATTGAGTTGATCCTATCTCTCTTATAGGTGGTTCTATATTCATAATTACATAAAGGCTAGATTTTGTACTGTGAATAGTTGCCAAGATGTTGCCGAGCCTCAGATAATATAACAATTTAGCTTCAAATACCATACTCTATACACTCTAGGAGCTATAGAAAGGCAAGAAAAATTGATTTAGTTGCCTAGCTATATGTTTTAGGTAGCTTTTAAAATTATCCAATTAAGCTCAGATTTTTATCCCATTGTGGGGAGCTGTAGTAGAGCTACAAAGAAATACTAAGTGCTAAAAATGCGCCAAGCCCAACAAGTTTTAAAAACGCCTTAATAGTATTTCCTTATTATAATAAGTGGTTAGTACTGGGATATTCTCTAGTATCTATAGGTATACTGATAGATTATTCTATTTTTTTAGGTGTTATTTGGAGGTGTTAATCTTTTCAAAGGAACTGAGACATATCTGTCCCTTAAAAGGGTAACGGTCCATGGGATAGGGTGAATACACACTGAGAGCTACTCGTAGATCAGTCGATATTTGTCCAACCTTAGAGTTTAGCAGCAGGATTAAAAGCTCAGAATATGGGGAATATCTGATGTCGAATAACAGATGGCTGTAGGGATGAGAGATGAGGTTGAACGAGGTATGATTATTTGTGATGGGGAGAGATGAAAGAAAGGCGGTAGTGTTATTATGGAATAGTGAGAACGAAGGCTGTACATAAACAGGCTCTAATCTGCTGTTTCATAATTTAGTTTACTTAGGGGTTTTAGTTAGAGTAACTTAGCTATATTGTTTAAGTGCCCGTAGGGTAACTAAAACAGTTTAGTACCAGCAGAACAAGAGTCCTACAAAAAGGTTTGTAGTGTGACCTATATACTACAGTACCCGAGGCAGCGGAGTACCCGAGACAGCAGAGTACCCGGAACAGCGATATAGTGGATACCGCTTAGATGAGATCCGGAACTTACCATTGGCACAGATGCCGATATATATATACAAACACTCAGACCTCCAATGGTATGTTCCATGAGCCGAATCTGCAGGACCATTCCCCTAAACCCAGGTCCATATTAAAGAACGACTAAACTTCCCCAATCGGATTAATACAGTGTTACATTATTAAAGCATAATACTTAGCTACTAATCATTTTCTTGTGTATATGGCGGTGGTCCAGGATATACTTACCGGTACAGTATTGTAAGGGGCAAATACCTGGTTATCAAGCAAAACGCAACCAATGCGTTGGGATGAGTACTACCCCATAACCACAATTTGTGTGCCATCAACCTACATCGACCTATGTGTTGTTGTGGTGGAGGAAGGTATCACATCAAGATGGGCCCCTATGCGAGTGACCAGGTATTTTTGTCTTCATGCAATATTACCATAAAGCTCCCTCAGCTTGCAGATCCGAGACCCATCAGTACCTCTATCGACTTTAACGAGTCTCCTAAGTTTGCTGTGTCACTCGTATCTCCAAAGAAGGCGATCTTAACCGCTTACGATCGACTTTATCGATACAGCATGCATCGATAGGCTGTTGCTTTTCCGGCTGTCCCTCACATAAACACTAGCGATTACACCATCAGGTGTCATCAAATCTTGCTATCTTCAACCGCTCCTTTAAGATGAGGTTATTTTGAGCTCGTCATTAAAGAGAATTATGTTGATAGAAATCTATAGAGAAACTGCGAGTGTCCCAACGCCTTACCCCGCACACCGTTGTTACACTGCCTATAGATAACCAGCGAACAAACCGGTGAGGGGTTTTTGGTAAAAAGGAATTGGGGCGGCACATGCCCGTTTGAGGCTCATTCTCTTTCGGGGAGACCTCCGTTAATGAGGCACATTCAAAGATAAATACTGGAGCAGTAAACTACACTTCTCCGGTAACAAACGTACACCCGGTTTAACCTTCAACCTTAACTATCAAAACCCAGGGAAACAAAACAATTACCTAAAAATGGGGTATAAATCGCTCATCAGAAGGGCAAAACGGCCATTCACGACCCGGCCTACTTTTATGTCAATGCATTGTACGACCACCATAAGCTTTCTGGGGAGTGTCGGGTTATGCTGATAATTTCAGATTTTTACCTGGGATTCTTTATACTTCTCGGGTCGATCTTAATCTATATTCCAGGAGGTGTACCATTCATTGATGCGATATTTTTTGCTTCGTATGCACCCACATCATAATATTAAGCTACCTTCGATCCCGTGATGGCTTTCTTTTCTTATTTTGCAATGGGAAAATTCTTTCTAACCCCCTGCTTTCTACAGTGGGGCTGCAACACAGTCAGGTCTTAACACGTGAGTCTCCGCTCTATAATAATTCTCTTTCAATAGCATGCCTCATACGGGCTTAAAATCCTTGTTAGTTTTTGGAAGACTAAAAAGTCCCCGAAAACATAAAATGGCCACAGTTTCATGCCAGGGGAATCTAAAAAAAATAATGAAATTTTAGATTAGAATATTTTGGGAACAATGAGGTTGACGTGAAATATAAAGCATCGACCTAAACAAAGTCAATTCGTACCAGCAGGTTATAACATATATTTTACCGTTCGTAACAACGCCAATATTCATCCATACCGTTGTTGTGTTTGTTAGAATCCACTGGTTTGAAAAGCGCTTCAGGCATATTGGTATCTAGCTTTTATCCTAGGAATTAGCACCTATCAATTGCAGGATAATTAACTGACTAGGATCATGAGATAGTCCTAGAAGCTAAGGCAAGTCGAGAGCTTTGCCGAATAACATCCTTAGCACGACGATCAAGGGAAGCCATCGGTAGCGAGAACGTTATCGAACGTGGAATAGGTATATCCCCTTTGAACTCTCATAGACTAATGTAATCTAATAAATTTCTGCTTTGTGTGATATGTTAATGCAGTCTACCCGAGGCCCCCTGATGATACTGGTGTCCTTCCACCGAGGCCTATTAAGCCTGTCCAAGAGACCGAGACACCGCCTACAGTAGTCTCTGAATCAGATACTAAGTTAGTTTAACAACCTGCCATAAACTACAGAACAAAGCCTGATGCCCAATGGTTGGCAGTGCGGTAGTCACGGCCTTAGATCCATCAAAGAGTCCAGAGTCAACAACAGCAAGCCGTATCATATGGGATGTACCCGCCTCCCCTCGGACAGAGGGCGAGCTCGAGGAGAAAAGAGGTAAGAAATTATATGCTTCCCTTTAAATTGAAAGCTGAACTAACCTTGAAATAGATATAGAAAGGCCGATTAATTTCGAATCACGATTAAATAGAACCTCGCTTGATACCATTGAGGATGATCTCGCGATTACACGCATAGACAGCCGAAGATCTAGGCCACGCTCTAGGACCAGAAACAGGGGCCGAGATAATTCAGCATCGCGGCCACGGTCACGCCGCGGGCGTTCTAGATCTGCATCACCAGTACAAGCTCCATATCTTTCTTATACACCTAGTATTGGTAGAAACTCGCAATTCTACGATCTTACTGATGACCAACGTAACGAACTTGGGGGAATCGAATACCGATCATTGAAAACACTCTCTTGGATTCTAGTTGGTGAGATCCTGTGAAACTCATACTACTTATATTCTGAGATTAATACTAGTTTTTTTTCTCAAGGCTATTACGTACTTATTCATATTCTTGGTATTATCGTTCTTGTTCCATGGATTCTACGAAGTCAAAAGTACGGCGACCTTGTCAAAGATCTTGCGGTGAATAGAGTGTGGTGGTATTTTCTACCCTAACCTTGACTTTACGGAAGCTCCCTGTTAGAGATATTAAACCTAGTAAATTTCTAGGGGAGTATACACGGCAATGACATGTTTCAATGACGTTGGTAAGTTTTCAGCTGCAGACAAATGCAAATTGGCTAATTTATAAATAGGATTCACACTTACACCTGATTCATTTATTTCCTTCCAGAAAGCAGCTTTCGTATTAATCTTCTGCGCCCTCCTTATTGTAGCAGGGTATATAAAGCACAACCTAAAATAAACCCACCTCAATAAGCTAATTTGTGCCACTCTAGAAATACAGGTTTTCCGTTATTTCTTAGATTTGTTATTTGGGTCATGTTTGTTCTCTGTCCAGAGAAACACGCCGACAAAAAGGATGTGCGTATATTATAAAAGATCAAGTGATTATTATAGCTGATTTTTGATTTATAGGAACTAAACTTCCTCCTTGATCACCCTCGCCGGTGCTTCACATTATTGTTCCCTAGTCGGGTAAGTCTTGTAATAGAGGACTACATAAATAATCAAGATTTTTAGAAAAAGCTAACTATGTGCTATTTCTACTAGCCTACTTGGTGGCTTTTCTGGATACTAGTTGTGAGTTCTAGTCTACTATAATACTGTTATAATCTTCAATCTAGACTAAAGAACCATAGATCCTGAATCTTGCCGACGTTATCCTCTTCCTTGTCCTCGATGTAGGTTTCTCCTATACCCTAACCTACACAAGTACTCACTAGAGACTATAGTACCAAACCCCTGTTGTCAAGTCTCTATCCGTCGGTCTCAGAATCGTCAACGCATTCTTTCAAGCTGTTTCAACACGAACATCTGGAACTGCCTCAATCCCGCTAGGAGAGCTCCACCCCGGAATCCAATGCAGCTATCTCGGTAATCTCCTACTCTCCACCAAATCCCTACTCACTAACGCCCTCTTAATAGTAATGATGTACATCTCCGTACTCCCACTCGCAATCAGTATCCGGAGAACAAACGTATACGAAGAACGCTCACTTGGAATATATGTCGACCCAACCAGCAGTACCCCAGATGCAAAGGAAGACGAGGGAAAATATATCATGGCTCATGTTAGGCGACAACTCGAATTCGACTTATGGTATGTCTTCTTGGGGCTATTCTTGATCTGTGTTGCCGAGGGTAGTCGAATCGCGGATGCAAACGATTATGTATATAATTCTCCTTCCCCCTACTCAAGAACTCTTTTGTCTTTACTAACTGTGAGAAAGGCCTTTACGGCGTTCAGTGTTTTCTTTGAAGTTGTTAGCGCATAGTAAGTCTACGTCTGGTATTAAGTCGGATACAATGCTTATACTTACCTTTTTTCTAGTGGAACTGTTGGTCTTAGCTTAGGTATGTAGCCTAGCTATTGTACTAAGAGCTCAATAATTAAATCTGACTCTTCTTAGGATATCCCGGACTCAACTGCTCACTTTCTGGCACATTCAGCACATTCAGCAAACTAGTTATCATTGCTATGGAGGTAAGTTTCTTGAATCTTGACCAGGGAAATATGTTATTGACACAAGATAGATCCGAGGTCGACACAGAGGTCTTCCATATGATGTTGACAGAGCTGTAAGTCTTTATAGTTGCGTAAAGAAAATGCTTAAACTGTTCAACAGCGCTAATATTCTTTTACATTAGGTTTTACTCCCAAGTATCACTACTCCAGATTCGACCTTTGCACCTGACGGTGCACGCTTACCTATCATAATAGCCCCCAAACAGAATGTTACGGCACTAGAAGAATAAGTTGTGAAATGGGATCTAAAGTGGGATTGTTAACACTTTTTTTCAGTACAAAGACTATTTATTCCATTAACTATATATACGTAACAATATACTATGCATGATTCAACCTCTACTCGGCAATCTTTATTCTTAGCTTATGAGGTCGTGCCCACAAAGACTACCCAGTAGGCAAATCTATCACGGTAAAAATGAGTCTTCTTTCCCGGGATGATTAGTACAAATTTATTATTTATGTCTATGCTTGATATATATGTAAAAGAAAACCATTTTCCGTTAAAAACCAATAAACCCCAATTATACTTAACTAAGAAATGAAATATAACCCATATACACCCACATACTACGTGCATGCCTACTTATAAACTAATGATTCCCACCTAGCTGCACCAATCTCCCTAGATCGTGCTTCAGGGGACTTAAAATCGTCAAGGCATAACCCATCGATCAGTGAAAGGGCATCGTCAATCCTATCGAAGAGTTCAGGCAAAAAGCTACATGTATCTTCATGAGATACCATTGTCAATGGGCAATTCGATATTTCTCGGTGCACAAAACAGAAAGGGGCCCCATTCAAAGTCCACGGAGTACAGGGTTCCTTTCGTACACTCGCACTCTCGAGGAACTCAATCCTAAGACCCCTTATAGTTCTCTCCACGTCGTTGATACTCCGAAGCAGAAAATCATCGTGTGTTGGGATAAGCCCCTGCGACCGAAACTCCCTTATTAATGACCCGATTATCATAGTGTCACACTTTTCTGTCCGGGTACTTTTACAAAATGTCCGTCCCCAGGCAAGTGTATAACGGTCTATGTAAGAAAGGGTGCATTGTAGCATTGACCTAATCGTAGAGCTCCTCTGCTCAAGTATCGATGCTTGATATTCATGTGAGTTGTTGCGCTATGGAGGAGTTGGTTGGAGATAAACGTACCCATAACAGGTTCAGGGATAAGCATATCATCGATAGGATGGCCTTTTAATAACAATGACCCTGGATTACTTTCATCAAACTCCCCTTCCATAATGAGTTTTTTCGAGAGCGACATGAAGATTTCATCAATGCCGAAAGTCCAAGCTATAAACAACCATCTCTCGAACCCCGGCTCAAGAGCGTATTTTTTCCATACTTCTGTCCAAACATCCGCCCAGAGGGTAACACCAGGCGCGCAGTCGTACTTATCGCAAATAATCGCCAAATCCACAAGATTCTGAAACGAGATCGATATCGGTACCCTCGAACCCTGGAGATGAAGGGCATTAAGGACAACCGCAAGAGCTTGAGGATCGTCTTCACCGAGTGGTAGTACATATGGCTGAGAGGTGATTGCTGCAGCGCGTAGTTCGCAAGCTTCTTTAAAGCTCGAAGTGGGCCCCAGCATCGCGCGAAACACCGGTGAAGCTATACAAAGCACCTGAGACGACACCCTAAACCTCGCAATACCGGCATCAGAGGTGACCTCGAGGATTAGATCACCATAGGGTACAACATCAACGGTTGCAATCAGGACATATCCTGGGATTGTTGGTTCGTTCACAGTATCTAAATAATAGTCAGCCAAACCCCCTATTCCCATAGGCTACTTCTTGTAAGTAAGGGATGTATACCTACCATCACGACCCCCGTGATTGGAAGGTGTAGAAGTTGGTGTTGATAAGTCTTTCAAATCCAACGAGCTTCCACTCTCGTCAGCACTCTGATTCGCAGATTCGTTGATGATGATGTCATCCGCCGGTTCGATATTCTGAGGTAGTTGACCTACTGAGGTGAGCACCAACACTTCATAGAAGTGAAAAAAATAATAAAAAAGGGAGGAAATTACCATCAGGCTGAGATGTGTCTGGCGAATTCACAGGTTCTGAAACTAATTCAAGATCGGACATTGTTGGGCAAATAAATATTGAGAGCTAGCTAGATCTTCAAGTAAGCTTAATATCCAATCTACCGCCTAAAGAACAAATACCTAGTAATAATCCCCGTTTCCGAAAAGAAATTGAGGGTTTGTCCGGGCCCCCTTATCAGACGCCTGTTGTTGACGGATGTGTAGTTGGCAGCTTGGCATTTTGCGGCTCTTCTGGAGATATCCGTCTTGGCACCGACGTTGCTCTTGCATGGAAGATCACTCGTCTAGGGTGCGCAGCAGGTTGATTACTGCAGGGGGGGATGTTGACTACCTACATGCAGAGAGATATTCATACTCGTAGCCACACTTAGCCACATCTATAAACTATAACTCATCTGGCTAGCCAATATGGTGAAGGAATTCTCTAACAAGTACATGTAGGTGTGATGAGAATAACTTTAAGAGAAATATATTCTAAGTATAATAAATAAAATCTAAGAATCGACCTTAGAAACAGCATATCCTGTAATAAGTAAGGATTCCGAGCAGACAAAAGATTTATAAATGCATCATTTCACTTCCTAAGACTCTACCCAGAACAATACCCCTTTTAGGTTCACAATCTACCACGGCGAGAATTTATCACAGCGTGTCTAACAAAGTCAAAAGAGAAAGCACACGATATCAATATTATTTCATTATCATAATATCTCACGCACTAGACAAAAGAAAACCATAAACATGAAACATAATACATCAAAACGCCATAAAACCATGCTCACCACAACCACCCCTCTATCACACCCAGTTACAGCCCCTCAAAAAACTGCCAACAACCCCACAGCACCTACAGCACCCATCAAGAACCACCTCTGCACACCAAAGTCTTTCTCGGCCGCACTGCAAATATAACCCTGAGTCCTCCAATACGCGCATCCAGGTCTATTATACCGTCCATCATCCACAACAATAGTCTGGGTCGCAGTAGCCCCAGCCGCAAAGACACTCTCAACAGTTGTGACGACCATATCCCCCGCTAATGTGACGGTCTGCACCAAATAAACTGTTGTTGCAGAGGCAAGAACATAGACGCTTGTCGCGACGGCTTCTGCACCGTTACTGCAGTCACCGACCCCAGACTCGCCAGTACCCGAAAGGCAGATTCCGCTGTTGCCCGTGCCGGAGTTGCCCACGCCAGAATTGCCACAGCCGGTGTTGTCGGTTCCAGAGTTGGGGGCGCACGTTGCTTGCGGTGCACGGGGAACGAGGTGAATCCCGAGGATAACGGGAGAGGTCTCAAGTGGGGTAGGTACTAGTTCTGACGAGGGTAGTACGCCCATGGGCAGCTGGGGCAGCTGGGGCAGCTCTAGGTCTACTGGCATCGGAGATGCGAAGGACCTCGGTAGGAGGAGGAGGAGTGAGAGTAGGGTGGTATGGTAGATCATTGTGTAAATGTAGGGATTTTTGTGTTGTTTTAATCTTTAGTCGTGAATCGTGAATCGTGATAACTTTCGTCTTAGTTTTTAAGTCTTAGCAAATAATAGAGAGAGGGGAGGAGGTCGTGATAAAGCAACAGAACAAGAAAAGAAAGGAAAAGAAAGAAAAGAAAAGACAATGCTTCTATGTATATACTCTACTGACCAAAAGAAGAGGCTGGTAAAAGCCCCTGGTGTGTGTTTTCAAACTTGGTTGAGCTATTCCAAGACAGTGCACAATGACGCAACCGCTGCATGCAAGGCACAGTTGAGTCCCAGGGCACAGGGGATCACTCGCTGCAACACAAGTGGCTGTCTGTCTATGCCGAGTGGTGCGGTGGTGCGGTGGTGCAGTAGTGGCCGGGTAGTCGCACTGAGAAGAGCTGAGAAGGAGCTGAGTCGGGCTACGGCACAAAAAGGCCCTGGGATGCCCATCTCATAGAGGCTCTGCGGAGACGAGGCGCCAAGACACCCTAGAACACTTAGGTTCGATGGTTGTAGTTCTATCTAAGGACAGCCAGTCAGTGGCAACTTGCAAGACAAGAAGGGAAAGTCCAATGCACGAGACACTAGAGAGGTTCTGGACAGCTACTCTCCCGTGCTCAGCCGGTTGCACGGCACGAGCCACAATTTAATCCGAGTTCTTCACTAATCATTGAAGTGTATTTATTATACATGTATGTATATAGATAGTATAGTACATGTATTAACATGTAGTTTTGTTTCTGAAAAAGCCAGAGCGATAAATCTCGTCAAAGCTACTTATACATAATTAATAAATAGATAAAAGTCCCTGATAAGTGAAGTTCCCCCCAAGTAAAACAAAGCCAATACCGAAAAGAAACAAAACTCCATCCCCCCCGAAACATAACCCATGCCAGTCCCGGATAAACTAAAAGCAATACCCCACTCTTCCATTTACCCCTCAATTCTCTCTTCAACCTTCATCACTACTTCCTTCAGCTTTCCCGCGTCCCTAACTTCGCTCTGCCAATACGACAAACAACTCTTCGCTAACCTAATTGCATTAACCCATTCATACGGCATGGGGTCCAAAACTCTCATCTTCTTCGCAGCGAGAATAATGACACTGTTGCTTGTCAGTGCTCTCAGTGTCAACCACGCTCCGTGATGCCGGTGGGTAATCACGTTCGACAAGATGAAATTTATATCAATCTCTAATCCCTTTCTCGCATATCCCAGCATCTGATTATGCGCAGGGTGTGAAGAGTGTGCGTGGTGGATGAGATAATATATAAATGGCCGATACACACGAGATAAATTCCACCAGTACCGTTGTCTGAGATACTGTAGTCTTTCATCGGGACAGGGCAATTTCGGATCGGATGGGAACTTGAGAATGGGGGGAAGACATGAGTACCACAGTTCAAGCTGAAGCTCAAACTCATTGGCTGTATGGAGGAGGTCATTCATTGTTGGTGCACCAGCAGAGTCTTCTCCACCTGAGGAAGTTGATGTTGATGTACCATCGTGGTTGTTACCTGAAGGCCGTGGCGTGCGTTGCTGGAACGTGTATGACATGCGAATCTCGACTTTCCGGAGCGCAATCTCTGCCAGGTAATAGAACCAGGTCTTTTGATCTTCTAGCTGTGCTTCCGATGCACGGTCCTCGGGGGCATAAGCGCTACGGGGTTGCTCAAAAAATGAGTTTGAGGATTGGAACGCTTGCGATGTAGAGATCTCACGTGGTGGAGATGGAAATGCGTGTGGATATTCAACCTCGTTGAGGCCTGAGTGGGAAATATCGAGTTCTGCACATAGTTCGCTTGATGGGCGAGGATGGGGTTAGCTCTGTTGGGCCTTTCACTTGCGATCAGAGGGGAAGAGGGAGAGGGAAGGGTTGAGGGGTATGCACAGTTCTGATTTGAGACAGCTCCAATATATTCGCTGCTCTAGATGCCGTGTGGGCTCGCTCGATGAGAACATCGATGGTGTCCCGTTTGATGCTTCAGCGGCCTTTGCTCTCTCCTTACGATGGAGATAACCTTCGCAGGAAACAGAAGCAGCGTTAAACATCTTCCAGGCGGCAAATTGATGGAAGGTGTACATGTGGTATATGCCCGCTAGGAATAGGCACTGTACAGCGACGAGTTGGTTCGACGACATTACAAGGCCCAGTCTTTTTTTGGCGGCCGCAAAGTAGCGGAGGCTTATCTCTGTAGATGGGTAAACCGTTCGGGTTGTTGGTGTATCGGATGTGCGAGGCATTGATACTGGATTGTAGGCCGCTGATATAGACCCTAAGGCGCATACTAGAAGCTAAAGACCGTTAGAATAAAGATCGGACGAAATCTTAAGGTGATTCTCACAAGTAAACAAGCTTTCCCGGACCAGCCAAATTCCCCAGCCTGCTCTACTTTGTTGACGTATTTGTCCAGTTCGCTCGAATCTAATATCGGGTTTTTCGTGTGCACATTTCTGAAGAACCTCTGGACTAAAATTGCAATCTCCCCTGGGGGTTGAACCAAAATCTTCTCATCAAAATCCATTAATCCCTTTTTAGCCCTAGAACTGCTATCATCACTACTACCTTGGTGCTGATGTGCTCCGTCTTGGTGTTCCATCGAGTGTCGGTCCTGGCGCCAGCTGTTGCCCCAACCTTGACCTTCTCCATCTTCCGGATCATCATCCTCCGAGTCCTCCCCTTTATTAGCAAACACAGGTGCTAGGATATCGTCGGTAGAAATCTTTCCCATAAAAACCGGCCACTGTAGGACATTTTCTACTCTTGATGCCGCAGCTGTAGCTATAGAAATTGGGAAGATCTCAGACTCTATAGAGTGACCATCTGGAGCTCTCCCAGGCCCTGGTGAATGGGTCCTCAAAGTAGTCGCATTACTCGGAATAACAGCACCCCCACTTGTAGATGATGCGTGAGGAGAAGGATGACTCGTAGGTTGATTGCTTGCTGGACTATCTAGCAGCGCTTCTATTCTCGAAAGTCGGTCCAAGATCGCCAGGGAGGCCGCGTCAAACCTAAAGAAAATTTTCAAAAATTAGCCATACCCCCATCGCACAAGCAAGTTCACCCACGCCTGGCGAAAACCCTGGGTCTCATACGTAGCAAGCTTCTCGGCTTCATAAACACATTCAGCACCATTTTGGCGGCAGAATCCGCATTGGGGGCGCTGGTTGTCACATTTCGTCTTTCGACCACGACACACCAAACACGCGCTCACAGCTCTTTTTCTTGGATAGCTAGATGCGGACCTAGACTTTACCGCTGAAGCATGAGGACGCTTCGTTCCTGGCTGTTGCTGCTGCTCGATAGGAGGTGGAGGCGGAGGTGGACCGTCGGGGGCGGTCGACGGTGTTGGGTTAAAAAAACGTGGATCCATCTGGTCGAAGGTAGGAGGCTTATTTGTATGTGGTAACAAGCAGGGGAGCAGTCTGTAGGTGTGATATCGGGATGCACTCAATTGACCACTGAAGTTGGAAGACGTGTGATAGAGGTGAACTTAGCGCGTTGAAGCTGCTTAAGAAGCCGACATTCCCCGCTCCCCGCTTTTTTCCCCGTCGTCGCCGGGGAGTCCGCGGCGTTCCTGAATGCGGCATCGCGTAGCCTGGTCTCTTGAAATACCCCGTGCCGAGACCCCGGGGTTGTACAAAGTTTCTGGTAACAGCTCCTCTTTGTTGAGTTTTGGTGTTAGTTCAGAAGTATCCTAAAATATTTGGCTGATGATATTATTTTAGGAGTAACATCTTTCTCATGTTGCAGTCAGTTCCTTAGGGATGCCAAGCCTCGGTGAGATAGATTCATGAGATATCACGCTCTCCAAACAACTAGGAACCCACACGAGTAATGTCTAGAGTTGCAGGTATTGCTAGTCTAGGTTCTAGGTACTCCATGGTCTCAAGTCCATAGCGATAATGAATTTTTTGCAATCTTTCCAGAAGGGGCACTTGTCAGAACCCAGTATTATAGTAACACGGACTGTACTCACCAATCATATAGTGATGGCTTTGTCTTATAAAAGGTTAGATAAACCATAGCCATTGTTTTTTATCTCAATAAGGAGACGCAGGAATCTCTTTTTAGGTTAATAGAGATGGGGAACGCGAATGATGGGGGGGGGGGGGGTTTGTTAGATGAGGTGGCCCTATAAAGGCAAATCCGAGAGGCCTGACAGGTGATTCCGAGGATGGAATAGAAGCGCGGGGTACGGATAAGGTGCCGGTAATTCCCCGTTGTTTAGTAAGCGGTTTTTATCTAAATGATGTAAATTGGTGCCGAGAATAATCGTAAATAATTAGGCTTTGGATTTTACTTCATATGGGACACGAGAATATTGGACATCTAGGATGGTTAAGCGAAGTAAAGAGTCCCAGAAAAGCTTTTATGAGATCAAGCCCTGCTCAATAATCCCTGTTTCCAGAACAATTCTACCAGAGGCTGTACACTCTCTTTGGTCTTCTCACTAGTCTCTTATATAATACATTATTTTACCAAATACAGTAGAGATCCTATAGCAATAGTATAGAATACAAAAGTATTACAGTATTCTTGTACAAGGTCCGGTTTAATACGGTATTTCCCTTAAAATGCTGTAGTAATACTGTAGTAGTTTCACCCCGTTTTTTCGTACTGTAGTTCAATGAATTAAATAGATTAGGTCTAACACTTAAGAGGGACGTTTCATATGTTGGAGGGCAAGGCCAGGATTGATTCTATATTTTTGGGTGTTAGGTTATACCTGACTCTATCCTTTAGAGTCCACTCATTGAATAAGTGAAGCCATAGTGTATCTGAGATCTTGAGCTTAAAAAAAGTATTTCAGAAAGCAATTTCCCGATATAGTAATGTATGCATTAATATGGTTAGGTTTTCATATAAACCTAAGAGCCCTAGCGTATGTACGTGTATACCCCCTTGTAATGTTTCCTAAAAATTTAGTGAGTTGTGGATATTATAAATACATGTAATGGTTTGAGAAGGGAGACAGAATTTTTTTGTGTTCATGATGGGCTAGATTATAAAGAAGTTATCATAAAACGGAGGTAGAAACTAGATTAGGCGAAATTTAAAGAGTTACTATTTCCTATGATGGGCCGAGTGATGATTTGTGTACATGATGAATGGTTCATAAATAAATCTACCCCGCTGAGATTTCCACCTACCGCTCTTGTTCATATTGGACTACTTAAAATCTAGAGTCTTCTAAAATACATATTTGCATATATACATAATGTAGCCACCATAACCTAGTCACTCGGATAGCTACATATACTAAGGGCAAGACCCCCTTAAAACCTTGCCTAACAGAAAATTTCGCCGACAAAGTCTTGGCATCTTGATGTATAAAACCACCTTCTTCCCCGCTCCCCTCTTTCCTCTCCATGCGATTTTACTTCATAGGATCATTTCTATAGTAAATCGTCTCATCTGAAACTCTTACCAGAGCCACAGATTATTCTCCAACCTGGGGGATGACGGTTATCTCCTCGGCACCCTAGAGTGAAGCCTTTTTATACCTCTGCTTCGGCAGTGGTGGTGATGATCTCAACCCGAGTCTTTCTGTATGCTTCTTTACGGGAGTTGATTGATGAGGGTGGGTGGCGATGGAAGTCTGACAGGTTCATAATAAAAAATTTTATCCTTGTATTTGTGTGTAATAGAAAGAATAAAAGAATACATATCCTACCTTCAAAAGGAATTTGGCTTTGTGTTAATATGTGAAAATATGAAATTTTTTTCAGCGCTAAGCAGGGGTTTGTTTACTATTAGCCTGGGCTTAGACTGGGAGGTGAGTGTGTATTGTTCAGAACAGCGTACGGGTATTATCGGTAGGATAAAAATACCCTGTATAACATACCAAGTATTCTCTAGCCCGGACCAACAAATACCTCAGAATAAAAAAGATACTAAGATTCTTTATCTTTAACATCTCTAGTATGACACCCTTTTATTCGATGATACTTTTCATTTATAGTGCCGATAAACCTAGAAGCACCTATGTAAATACATGTAGTATGAGTGATCGAGTGTGCTGACTTATCGTGTACTGAGACACAGAAGTTAGCAGGATCTGAGACCAGGACATCTGATGTCTCAGAGCGACCGTGCACGCTAGACCACTACTTGATGGCAGTGATGTTTTTCCTTCCTATATCTTAAGATAAATATTTCCTCAGTAGAAATAAAAGGCCTACTTTTGCAAGAGTACATTGACGTGATCCGCTCTATCCCCGGTAATAACTTATAAGACGAGTGATTATCTATGAATATACCATGTGACTTATAGCCGGACTAAACCTACATGTATTTTTTTACCTAGAATGCTTTTTTTTTTGAACGTGTTGCGAGAGTTACTACGAGCTTATACTCCGGGCCCGTACCTCGGCCCACGGATAGTGTTGTTCCCACACATAAGCACTGGATCTCACAGAAGATGCCAAGACGAGTCCATCCTCGGGCCATTCCCCTCCATTAGATACGAAACAGTGGTCCTGCCTTCACGTGCTTCGGACTTCCAACCACATCAACCCACGACTCTCCCTGAGATTCTATCTTCTCAACTCTTCTACTTTAGCACCGCATCAAAACTCTTCTGTAACGCGATAGTCTCACATCTTTAAGTTCTCTCAATACCTTGCCATACATAATATAGCAAGTAAGTCTCACCCATTCCCCCGGAAACGCTTCCCGCCGCTTCCCCGCTGTCCGAGCTTAAGTTGACATCTGAACGAGTCAGCTTCCAACGATCGCACTTTACCGAATTTCCTCCCCACAACACAACAAAATAGTAAACAACAAACATTCAAGATGGTCGCTGATTCTCTCGTCTACCACCCGACCGTCGCGCACTATATTCGCTTCGTCTCATCAACCGGTATATCCCGCTGCGTTTCTAGCTGAGGTATAATCTTCTGATGCAAGACTGACATACGGAAAACAGCTGGTCGCGATAAGGCGTTGAGGACATTACAATACCTGGCGCGCTTTCTCGCGTTCTATCTCCTTAGAAAAGGGTATAAGATGAGTGCAATTGCCCCGTTCGAGGCAATCAAAAAACAGTTTGCCTCAACGAGGAAGGTGATGCGGATCGGAAAGAATATCGAGCATTTCAAGGCTGCTTCGCAGGTAGATAACCCACGACAATTATAAGCATTTCGGATATTCTAATAAAAGTGTAATAACCAAAGGCTATGGATAACAAATCTCTCGACCCTGTCCTTCGCTACTGCGCTGTCGGTCGTCAACTCGGCTATTTCACCTACCTTACCTTCGACTCTCTATCCTTCCTCGATAGTAGCGGGATATATAAGTTTGCTGCAGGGAAGAGGCTCGCTGCCGAAGCATCTCGGGCTTGGTTTGTGGGGCTCATGTTTTCGCTTGCCAGTGGGTCTTATACCCTATACACGCTCCGTGAGAGGGAGAGGGGAATTGTCAAGACAATCGCTGAAGGGAAGGTTGAGGGAGAGAGGCTGGTTAAGGAGAGGAAAGCAACGGTTACCCAGATGATTTCTGATGTGTGTGATGTTGCTATTCCAGCAAGTGCCTTAGGCTACGTCACTTTGGATGATGGGGTTGTTGGCATGGCTGGAACTGTGAGCTCTTTGATTGGGTTGCAGGCAGTATGGAAGAAGTCTGCTTAATTTTGAGGTATTAAGTATGTATATGGAAGTAGTGCTAAGGTAGTGGGATAATGGTGAGGATGATTAGGTACAAAAGGGTTTGTTTGTTTTGAGTTATATAGTGACTTGGAATAGAGAGGTGTGGTCTTATTTGAACTTCTTTGCTTTGCTGGTTTTTCGTTTGTTTAGGTGTACGGTATTAGGGATTGGATTTAGTGGTGTGATATCTTTGGGGTGTTGGGATGCTGAGACGAGGAGTTTATTTGTACAGATATAACTTTTCAGTAGAATCCTATTTACTGGCTGTTTTACTACCTCTTATGGTGCCCATCGTTTTTCAGGAATTTCCCCTACTGTTTTGACTGAAGGGAGTAGAATACCTCTTGAATTTCGGAAGATAAGGGGTAGGATATACAGCAGATTATGGGGTGGGAGGTGGTTAGCTGGCTTGATAGTGTTGCTTACGGTGGGCCTCTTGGCGCTAGGCATTGCCGAATCATCTCTCGTGACAGAGAAGATTCCAGATTCAATCTACATAGGTGGTAACACTTACTGCATATTTATCTATCTACGAAAGTATAGAAAACAGTAACAGCTAATTATAAAATCTTACTGATTAAATAATAGTGATATATGTATTAATAATAGCACTAGCATGTTCAGGTGTTTAGGGGGGGCTTCTTCTCTCTTCCACAGAGGTGGGAACGTTTTATTTAGTGATTATGTACTCAGGTTTTGGCAGTCTGCCGAATTATGTGGCGCATTCGCTTTGTGGCATCCATCAGTTCCGCCCTATTTACAAACTATTTTGTTTAGACCACCCAGCTTTTATTTAGCCCCCTCATTGAAAATTCTCCTCTTCTCCCATCCCTTCTTACACCACCACCACTCCTTCCATGCAACATTCTTTGTCCATCGTCAGTTCAATCTCTTGCAGTTTAGTTTGTTATTTTCGTCTTTTGCGGCTAAAAAGGCTATCGTACTCCCCCTCGTTACGTATTATTTGGCTCCACTGAAACCTTCATCAACTATACGTCAACGTTCTCCCATTAGGTTAAAATATCCTAAATTTACCTTTTCGTCCTAGGAGTTCTTAATATTTATATTATAAAAGATAACGTTTTATACACGATGTCCTTAGATCTACTTCATAGGAAGTTGATTATTGACCCCATAGAAGCACCTATAGCGCCGCCCGTCACTGTTACTCCACCTCCGCTACCTTGCAGAGCAATGGTGGAAACTGAAACACATAAAGTACGTACTAATTCAGTGCTTCTGCCTGACACACCTTATTCTTCTTCTGCTCCTCCCTATAGAGAGGTTTGGTTGCCTCGCTTGGATGGAAGACGCAGATTACACATTGAGCAGTCTGGGCCAGCATGGATGATAGGGACCCATGATGAACAAACCCCAACGGGTAAAGAAAACTCAGTGAATTGGAATAGCCAACAAACTGCTTCTCAAGAAAATAGTCCTATCTGCAGAAGTAGCTATTCTGAACATATGGAGCATGGTTTGGCTTCTGATATTACTGAGATGAATCTCGAGGTCTTCGAAGAATCCGCTGCCTGGGAAAACATTACCGTTGCTTCTACAGATGAGTTCTACGAGGAAGACACCGCTGGCTTATCGGGAAATATCAAAAACAGCGGCAATTTAGAGGTTATTACCCCAATTTCGCTCCACAACGCCGTAGGAGTCTCCGGTGCTGATAACGTGTACATGGGTGAGGGATTTCCTGGATGCTCAAGGTGTATTCATTATAATTCCCTAGATTCTTTAGAGAATAGGGACCGTTTGATCCTACATAGTCCTCAGAACCAACCGATAAATTCTGAGTTCCCGAATATCGAGTATGCCCCAAATACGATTCTCAACGGTTCTCTTGGGGAGCAGCCCCTGCATCATACGCATATCTATTCCCATTTGACAGTACCATTGGTGCCTGAAGAATCTATCTTTAATATCACAGGGCCGGAAAACTTACCTCCTACAATAGCAAAAGAAAAAGGGTCTCGGTTTAGACTTCTTGGCAAGAATAATTTTCTAGTCGACTGGAGAAAGAAACCAAAAACTATAAACTTGGATGAGAGAAATTTCGAAATTGTCCCTAGGAATAGACACTATGAAGGATGTATTTTGTGCACACCACAGCCATCGCCACGCTCGTCGTTAACTAGCTGGACTGGAGAAGGGGAGTTAGGACTTTATGCACCAAGCGGACAAGACCCTGGACCACCACCCCTTACACCCCTACCATCTCCAAAAGAACAGGATATTACAGAGAAGGCCTCCTTCCAAGCACCTTTATTCCCTACTAGTTTCAATCCAATCAGGAATCTCTTAAATAAAAGTGAAGAAGGTAGTGATGACCTTGGTGAACCGGGGCCAAGCAACAAGCTAGAAGTAGATTTATCTACTCACAAAGTACACACAGACGACGAGGTTTCATTTAAAAATCCTAAATCCTCTAATGAACTCCTTACCGATAGTCATAATGGGATTGGTGATAATCCAAGATGGCCTCTGAAAGTTGTCGGTCATCAAATTGACGACAATGATTATTCACAAACGCAAGACAGCGCTGATATCAAGTTACATCCACATATCCAAATAGACATATCACCTAGTGGGAGCATTGATAACTTGACAGGAGTGAGTATTATTGGTGGTAGTAGTAATCAGGCTAAAAAGAAGAGTTACACAAACCAGAATAACCAAACGAGTGGTAATAAAAACCTGAGCAAAGGTAAAGGTGTCCACTGTAGAAAACAACCTCTGTTTTCTGTTTTTCAGGGAAATCCTGCTAGCGATCGGGAAAATGGGATAAAACGACTCCCTCTGAGTAATCGTCCAACATTCTTGGGAAATGGAAGCCGGGGTGTCATGCGCCTTTCTGACGACGAGAGTGCAGGACAACATCCAGGAGTAAGAAGAGATCACCAATATGTTGGCGCGGACGGTGTTTACGAAATGGTTGACCTTAGCCACTGGTCAGGCCCTGCTGTAACCCCCCCGGCCCTTCCAAAAAGGTGGCAGATCCATATGGAAAAAATAAAATGGCCTTTGAAAGCCCTGTATGCAAAGATTAAGGGCCACCCGACGATGATATTTTTCAACAACTGGATGATAATGGTTTTTATAGCAATTAGTCTTATAGTGGTGATTGTTATTGCGTGTGTGTTAGTATACTATTTTAATCTCGCATTTCCCATCATCCCATATATACATATTGACTAATAACTTGTAGAATGGTATTTGTAGTACCCACTGTTACACTGAATAAAATCGATAAAGCGATAGTTGAGATCACTGCATTTCGTATTACCGATATTGGATACAACTATACTTCTGTCGAACTAGGTCTTAAAATTACCTCAAATGCAAATGTGCGTACATATATTAGACCGGCAGTCTTTAGTATTGCATCCAATAATGCGAAGAATTTTGAGTTTTTCTTTGGAGAAAAACAAGATACTGGAAGTAGGCTGGATGATTCTGGTGACTCCGACAACCAGTACTCAACTTTGGGGAATCTCTGGCTACTAGATGAGGTAGTTCTTGAGGAAGGTGATGGGTATTTAGTGCTTAAGTCATCTAAAGGGGATGTAGCTGGTTTCTCTACAAACGGCCCAATAGAAACTCAAAATATGGCAGATATGGCCGAAGGGTTAATCTGGGGATCTTATAGTAAAGAAAAGGGCATGAGTATGGTGATCACAGGTGACATACATATGCAGGCACAAGGCTATATATCAGGAATACCTATAACGAAGGAAATTGTCATTTCTTGTAAAATTCTCCCTTTTAACTCTATAACCCCTCTTCTAACTTATTCTCTGTAGCTATGGGTGGATTCCAAGATTTTAAGATTGATACCTATACATTGCTAAATCCAGAGAATGGATTTATGGATGCAAATTTAACCTGGTTTAACCCTTCTATTATTCAAATGGATCTTGTAAGACAAAATCTCCACCGGTAACTATGACTAGGGCTTATATACTCATCTTGAATGGTAGGGTGACGTGGAATTTGATCTCTTCTTTGGTGACTTCGCCATTGGTAATGCCAAAATTCGCTCGATGAAAGTAGTTCCTGGAGATAACAGTGCATACCTTTCATCAACACTCTTTGAGGGTAGTGCCCTCTTTAAAAATAAAACGCTTCTAGGGGAGTTTATGTCTTCCCTCACTATCAAAGAACCCATAAACACAAAGATGTTGCGTCTACAAGGAAAAACTACAGCTATCAATGGCTTTGAAATTCTTTGGTTGTTGCCAACGATTCAGTCTTTCAAAAAGGATTTGCAAATTTCACACAAAAATCATATCGTCACAGGCCACAACACTAATATACGTCTATATATGAACGCAGATAGAAAAATTAGCCTACAAACGGCTAGCATTGAGTGCAAATTCAGGCTTCCTTTTGAATCGGATAGCTTCCCAGCCGCTGTTTATGGGCTAGGCTACAACCTAAGAACGTCACTACCACTCCGTAACGACAATGTCTTTTTACGTATTGAGAGTAAGGTCAATATCCGCAATACCACTGTTTTATCTGGAGTCCACACTTCCAATAGTACCCTTGTTGGCTCGGACAGTAAAACTGAAGACAAAGTTCTTAATGAGGTCTTTATGCCTGATTTCATTAAATCTAGGACTGTGCCCATCAAGATTATAGGGGATATAACTGTAGATCTTGGTACGCCACTTGGGAATACACGAATTCCAGGGATCGCTATTGAGAACTATAATTGGCAGATGAAGGGTCTTCATAATTTAGACGGTGGTGGTGAGAGGAAAATAGTAATTACAAATGGAACGATAGTGGGGAGTACTTGGGCCCTTGGATTACAAATTCAAAATCCGTCCGATATGTTTGTGAACGTAATTTATTACTTATTCTTAAATGTTTTATATGGAGATCTAACGTATTTTATAGTTCGGAGAAGTTAAGTTTGATGTTATTGAAATGGAAAGACCAACTGGCTGTATTGGAACAATCAGCGTTGACGAGTTGGCCTTAGACTACGGTTCTAATAGCATCAGCGCAAAATTCGATTCTGCAGTCTCCCACTGCAATCCATCAAGCATAGCGAACTTTCTATCCAATTACCTTTCTGGGGGGAGAATTGATGTTTTTCTGCGTGTAATATCAGACCACAAGGCTATAGGACTGACCGGTCTCGAGGTTGGTGCTACATGGGTTTCACCGGGCTACCATTTATTCGACTTTATTGGCCTTATCATCAGAGGTAATAAGTTGGTAGCTGAAATCAAACTCAAAAATCCATTCAATACGACTCTCACCTTAGATTTTGTGGATATTGAGTTTGTCCTTACCGGAAGAGACATTGTTATTGCCACTATCAATTACCAAAAGACTCCAAGGGAAACAGTTGTGGGAGGATATTCTAGAATGCTATCCGAGCTTCCCGTAATTCCAACGATGTCTATTCAACGCTTCATTGAGACCTTTCAGAAAGAAATGTTTGGTAGCACATTAGGCGTGTCTGTTACTGTTAGTGGCAGTATGGGGTTGGTTTGGGCAGATTATGAAGCGCCTGCTATTCGATATATGCAAGCAGGTATTGAAGTTAAACTGAGATGGGAAGATTAAAGATATATGTGGGCTTTTGGAGGGAATTTATCCCAACATGGTTGATGATCTCATATATAGAAGCCCTAAATATATCGAAAGAGGGTGCATATAGAGTTTTTTGGCAGTGGTGCGATTAAGAAGCTAAGCTTCTCCTTTTAACGCTTTAAAGTTGTTTTTTCTTATCTCCTCAATTGTGATTCGTCATGTGCTCTTTGCTCCTTCTATACCTACGGTAAATCATATTTTTTGGAGCCATCTATTTGTGTGCTTTTTCATTGACTTTCTTTCCTTTTCTCTGACAATTTAATATTTTTAGTCTTCATTTTTGATCATAAAAACTGGAATTTAGATCTTGAAGGTTGGACTCTGTGTTTTTTTACGCTTTTGAGATTCGATTTATAGAATACAAGCGACTTTGTTTCGATTTCATATTTATATTTTGCATATATTCCTCCCACGACCCGACCCCCTCTGGCCTCGTCCAGGAACACTTTTACCTTGTTTTAACTTAAACCATAACACCAGAGTCCCTATCGGCCGTCATAAAATTTCCCTCTAAAGAAATACTAGTCGATTCTAGCGTCTCTACTGATAAAATAGCCCAATAACCCCATTTAGATTAGCCTAGCTCTCCTGCTAACTCGAAATTTCCACAAAACCTCAATATCCATCTCACCTCACACAACACCATGCTCATCTAAAATTACCGGGCGAGTTCATCACAGCCGGCCAAAACCTTGCTCATGTCTCTCTATGTTTGCTACAGTTCTCAGCCCTTGCATCGTCTTATTCAAAGAAAAACGCAACACCTACTACTCTAGGCCGTTCTAGTAAAGGAATGGGCTTCGTGAAGTATATTCTAGAGAAGGCCGGGGGATTCGTATTGATAAAGGGGGGCTACTTGCTACGGGTCTTATTTCTACTACCCGGAACGTACGATGAGGCAATGCTTGATGAGGTCATGAAGATAGGAAGTGGCCTAGAATCTTCTAATGACGATGAAAAAGCCCTACGGTATGTTTCATTACGCAATCGGATAATTATACACAATTACCGAACACTATTTAAGCTAGTATTAAGCACAATAAAGATGCATAAATTAGGGCCCTTACTCTGTTCTACAATATAATTGTGAGAGGGAGCTAAGAGCGAGAAGGTTATATGCTGTTGGAGCAGGGAGTCTCACCAAACCATTTCTGCGTTAACTACAATAGCGGAAAGAGGGGCATTCTCACTAACGCATCGGCGGGAAATACGGTTTTAAGTTGGAAGTGCTATCGATTTAGTCAAAAGATTCGGTAACACAGCCGACTTAATCTATATAGCATTCTCCAGAATACCCCATCAATGCCACACCAAAAATACCGAGCTTTCCCGTACTATGTATATAACATATCTTCATCAGACTGTGCATGCAAATAATATAAAAATAGCTAGACTTTTAGTAGAGAAGGGTACTATTGTCAATTAGATGGGAGGCCCTACTAATAAAACAGCGTTCTATTTTCGGATACGGAAGGGCTTATAAAGATAGCTAGACTACATTACTGGAGAATATTGTGTAGCTTAACCCTGCATTCAAAGACAAATTTAAAAATCCTGTGCTTTGTCTAGCTAGCGGCTTACTACAGCAATGCCTCTGTACGTTTGATGAAATTTATTATTATTATTATTATTATTATTACAGCAATGCCTCACTATTTAAGGGCTAGGGACCAACATCAATTATTAGATAATTTAAGGAAAGCATTACTCCATATAGCGGCGTAAAGGATGAATAAGGTAGTAGCTAAGCTTTTACATGAAAATAGAGCTGGTGTTAATTCCCCGAATATATAGGGCTATACAAAGCGTACAGCTTAGGGACAAGGTGATGACAATGCTTTTGTTAGGGAATAGTATAGATATAAAGGAATGAGGCCTTAAAGGGTCGACCCACCCCATATAACAGTAATATAGTGTACCAGTAGGCTTGGAGTGATAGAGTGACTTTTAAAGTTGGGCGCTGATATTAATAATTTAGGTCATGTAGATAATTAGGAAATAAAAAGCTCTACTAACTCAAGCGTTTATCGAAGAGGGGAGTGTAATACTACCAACATATGATCTTAATAGAATTTCATCTCTAGTAAATTCATTATTACTTGTTATGCCATATGTAGCATCCATCATGGTTAATTATTTCTAGGAATTGTTCCATTTGATACTTCTTACAGCCAAAAATAAAGTTTTATCCCATAACAACTACACATGCTGAGGTCTAATAAAAATATATGGAGTTTTATTGAAGCTATACAAGGCTACATATGTACCTTTTTGTTATTGGTTTGGATTGCTGTGAGAGCCGAAATATCGGCTCAAACTGTGTCGCATCTAAGACTGCGCGCCGTAGCTAGGAAACTTTGGCGGGAGGTAAACTTACTGATCGCTAAGCATAAAGGGGTAGATATTCACCTGAAATGAGACTGTGGATAGAAATATTAGGAGCTACTAAGGAGAACTATATATGTGAAAGCTGGAATTATAATTTAGAGACAATTCACTAGTGCATGGTATGTCTCATGTTTGCTACAACACAGCCCCTTTCAAAGTCTCCGTGCATACTGTCCGTGAATCCCCCTTTATAAAGCCACTTCTACTGTATAAACTTATGCACATCTAAGGAGAGCTGAATCAATCAAACACACAATACTCAGTGTTTAATTTCCTTCCTATGTTGTGCTAGGTTCATAAAAGCCCCGATATTATTAGTGTGAGGCTCAATCGGCGAAACACCAAATCTAGGAATACCACCCGCTTTGACATCGTCTTCGCGATTGATCATCGGTGTGAAAGTCTCACGGTTGGTGGTACTGAATATGTTTCCTGAATAAGTGACAATAGGAAATGGGCACATAATTGGGTGGATTGTTTAATACATGCGATAATCATCCTGCAACTCGTTCTATAAATGTCGCTTATCGATTGAACACTATTTTAAAGGACCTACTATTATCACCAACTTGAGAGCTTTCTACATATGGAGATTCTACTTATCCTCGTGATTCAAGCTATTCTACTGATTTTTTGAATTCTTGTGCTACTGGGGGCTAATTACCGGGCGTCGCGATATGTTGTGCCTGGTTACATTGAAGATTCTCCGAATATTCCCCGATGTCTTACATTTTTTGTTTTCTTACCGGAAATGGCGCCCATCATAGGCCATCACCCGTTGTCATGTGCAACAGACTAAAAAGTTGCCGTAGCCATGGTCACAGTCCCCTGCACTTTACCCCTGGCCGTTGAACATCATCCGTCGCACCTCTCTCGTACCTGACCCCCCAACCCCTCTTTCCTAAGAATCTCCCTTTTTTGGGTTCTATTTTTATACTTTATCTTCAATGCTCTTCTCTTCGTCATATATACCATCTTCGGTACGGTCATAGGCTGCTCTAGACTGAATTGCGGGCATGTACATATAGGATTTGTCACGATCATCATGAGTTGATAGGATAAATACATAGCTGTACAGCTCATGTGTCGCTCGTAGGCATGCCTGTACGTTATTTTCGAAGCGAGTTGACCAATTTCTTAAGGTTACTTCGGGATCGAAAGCGCATATTCCCGATAGCCGTAGGGTTAAACACCGGTAAAAACCTGGGTTGAGTACATAGAGTTGTTTGGACATGGGTGTATATATTTCTTAACCAGAAAGCCGGGGGGGCGATCATGAATTATTACCCCAGTTTATAGCACATCTCCCAGGTACCTGTACCCCGCACGATTTCTGAGCAATGAGTGAAGTATAGATAGATAGATGCTCTTCGGGAAACATGACGGATTGGGATAGAGTGGCATCACAGATTTGGGGATAGCCGGATGTACAAAACAAATACGCTGTTTGTGTCCGAGGCCACGAGCGCAGGCAATTTCACCGACGTCAACTTGCCTCTCGGGAACTGAATGCGGGGGGAGCTCCTTAAAAAGTTTGTCTTATGCTTGGGAGTGTGGGAACTAGCGCATAGGGGGGGAACTAGTATAAGATAAACATCAATGTCCCTTCGTTTTCTTTCAACCACTGCTGTTGTTTGCGGCATCTGTCCCTTCTCCTCCTCTCATTGTCCTTGAGAATTCATTTGAGTTCCATCTACACTGCTTTCCTGATTGTTCTTCATACTTGACTGAAATAATGATCGGGTTCTACTCGGCATTCCTTCTCGCTGCCCAATTGGGGCTGGGTACATCTGCTCCTCTAGAAAAAAGGCAGTCTGGAATTTCAACAACGAGTCCTCCATACTATCCTTCTCCTAAAGGTGGTTCAACGGCATCATGGGCTGATGCTTACAGTAAAGCCTATGATCTCGTATCTCAGATGACATTGTTGGAGAAAGGTTTTTGCCCAATTTCTTGGTCAATAGACATTTGTTCTAACAGAATTTAGTGAACGTAACTACTGGTACCGGTTGGGCTATGGGCCCCTGTGTAGGAAATACTGGTCCTGTTCCTCGTCTCGGCTTCCCATCGATCTGTCTCCAGGATGGGCCATTGGGTGTGCGTTTTGCGGACAAGATCACCTCATGGCCTGCTGGTATCACAATTGGTGGTAGGTAGCCTTTATCCTACAGAAATAATAAGCTTCGAATTTGTTTAACGATGATATCTACAGGAACTTGGGATAAAGATCTTATGTACGCTCGTGGGGTGGGCATGGGAGCGGAGTTTCGTGGGAAGGGCGTAAACGTTCTCTTAGGGCCAGCAATGGGCCCTGTTGGCCGTATGCCTGCCGGTGGAAGAAACTGGGAAGGATTCGGCTCAGACCCTTATCTCCAGGGTATCGGCTCTGCTCAATCCATTGAAGGAATTCAGAGTCAGGGTGTTGTTGCTACTGCAAAGCATTATATTGGTATGAAAATTCTATAAAATTTTGACATGCTTACTAGGTACTGACTTTGTGGATTTAGCAAATGAGCAGGAACACTTCCGCCAAGGGCCCGATGCAATTTCTTCTAATATTGATGCTAGAACTCTTCACGAGATCTACTTGTGGCCTTTCCAGGACTCTGTTAAGGCTGGTGTTGGTGCTGTCATGTGCGCGTATAACCGTGTTAATAACAGTGCTTCTTGCCAGAACTCGTGGCTACAAAACGCTCTGTTGAAGGATGAGTTGGGTTTTGAAGGCTTTATTATGTCTGATTGGCTTGCTCAGTATAGTGGAGTTGCTAGTGTTCTTGCTGGAATGGACATGACCATGCCTGGTGAGCTTCTTATAGCTACATATACCCATGTTTAACGAGCTAACATGCTGTAGGTGATGGTATGGTCTGGGATGATCGTGTATCTCTTCTTGGACCTGAACTCACTAGGGCTGTTTTGAATAGCTCTGTACCAATTGAAAGACTCGACGACATGGTTACCCGTATTGTTGCTACCTACTACAAATTCAACCAAGATGTGGATTTCCCTGAGCCAAACTTTAGTTCATGGACCAAGGAAACTGAGGGCAGAATCTATGAAGGCTCATACCAGCCTCCTCTAGGTGTCGTCAACCAACACATCGATGTCAGGGGAGATCATGCTACCCTTGCAAGAAAGATTGCCGCAGATGCTATTGCTTTGCTTAAGAACGAGGATGTCTTGCCTCTGAAAGGGCCAATGAAGATTGGTATTTACGGGGAAGACGCCGGTCCTGGAAATGGGCCTAACGCTTGTGTTGATAGAGGATGCAATCAGGGAACGTGAGTAAAATTCACCCATATATAAACTTAGAAGTTAATTATACTGACTGATAACAGTCTTGCCGTTGGATGGGGAAGTGGCTCCACTGACTTTGAATACCTTATTACTCCTCTTGCAGCTATTCAGGCTCGTGCTGCTGAGGATGGATCTACCGTTACCTCGATCTTGGATAATACTAAGCTTGAAGACATGAAAGCTTCTGCGAAGGAGCAAGACATTTGCCTCACATTCGTTAATGCCGACTCCGGTGAAGGCTACATCACTTGGAATGGCTTGCAGGGCGACAGAAATGATATCGAAACCCAGCTTGGCGGAAATGAAGTTATTGCCGCTGTTTCTCAAAATTGCAAAAAGACTATCGTTGTTGTTCATTCCGTTGGTCCGATTATCGTAGAGCAGTGGGCACAGTCTCATAGGGTTCAAGGTATCCTCTGGGCACATCTACCTGGACAAGAGAGCGGAAACGCCCTTGTCGATGTTCTCTATGGTGATGTCAACCCTAGCGGAAAGCTCCCATATACGATTGGAAAGACTCTTGCAGATTATGGCCCGACCGCTGGTGTTTTATATACTCAAAACGCAAGCCCTCCCCAACAGGATTTTACTGAGGGTCTTTATATCGATTACAGATACTTCGATAAGAAGGATATCACCCCTCGGTACGAATTCGGCTTTGGTATGTCATACACCACTTTTGAATTTAGCGATCTTGAGACTACCCTCGTTGGTTCTATGGCACCTCTGCCAAACCCACGCCCGGCACCAGAAGTTACACCACCGACTTACAATTCGGAAATCCCTGATGTTTCTGAAGTACTCTACCCTGAAGGCTTTACAAAAATCAATCGCATGATTTACCCTTATCTCAGTTCTACAGAGAATACCACTGTTGGTCCTTACCCATATCCCGAAGGCTATGAAACTACCCACCCGCTTATGCCGGCTGGTGGTGGTGAGGGAGGTAATCCATCTTTGTGGGATGTTGTCTACGAGGTCTCTATGACTCTTCAAAATACTGGGAAAGTTGCTGGAGCCGAGGTTTCTCAGCTCTATATCCAGTTCCAGAACAAGAATATCGACTTTCCAGTCAGGGTCCTCAGAGGGTTTGAGAAGGTCTATTTAGAACCAGGCGAGAGCCAGAGAGTTACTTTCGAGTTAACTAGGAGAGACCTAAGTTACTGGAATACTGCTATTGAGAACTGGGAGATCCCGTCGGGTGGGATCGGTGTTGCTATTGGCCAGAGTTCAAGGAAGTTGCACTTGAGAGGTAACTTGAGATACGGGTTCTAGTTTTTCGCTTTTTGTTTCATATGTATCGAGTTGGGTTGGAGATAATCCGTTGTAAGAGGCTAGTCATACAAGTATATAGGCAAAATTAAATTTCCTTTTTGATATTTATCTCTTGAAGTGTCTTGACCCTTACATTAATGATAAACCTTCTAGATCTCGCTGTGTTAATCGCAATTATACTATGGTACCTTATCTCCAGGCCGATCACCTAGCTCGCAATACTAACTATATGTGCTCAAATTCCATAAATAGAAAGGTCATCTTATACTCATGGCTGATCACAAAAAAAACCCCTAATTAAGAAACCCCAGAAACACCACAACCATATGTACATGTGCGCTCTAAATATTTATACTAAGACGCTAGAAAAAGCTATGTGTTGCTAGACTTATGGCCCAACGTCTTTGTGGTATGGTAATAAACCCTATAATTTATATCACGACAACCTTAACTCCTGCCAGCCACATGATAAAAATCCTAGAATGCGGTAGTGACCTACGTACTAGCACTGTGGATCCCCGGTATAAGCGCGTGCTAGAGAATATATGCTTACACGGAAGAAATAGATTCCTAAGGCTATATTGAGGACCCACTTTACCTTAAATCTTCAACAGAGAAGTAAATACATACTTGTATTTCCCAGTGTATCTCGACCGAGTAGGTTGTGATGAGTTAAACTGTCTGGTTGGTGTCACTTACTCTACTAGTTGACTAGAAAGCGACTCTAACCGGCATTCTAGCGCCCTTTGACCCTAAATTTAGTTAAGAGTCTACGTAGGCCATTGATTTTAGTATCATACATAAGTTATTTGGTGCCTTTGGAGTACTTGGTATGTCTCACCGCTCTAGATGATGATTCTTTTATAGATACTGAGATAATTTAGGTAGTTCATGAGCCCTTTCCTAATCACAGAAAGCCCTTTACAGGTCCGCTATAGTTGAGCATCAAACTAATCATAAATAATCCCACGAAGAAACTATATCTACCGGCTTCACCTCGCAGTTAGTTTGGTTCAAACCCCACTAAGATTCGCCGTGATAGATCCCTTTCAATTTATAACAAGTAGTTATACCAGCCGTGTTGACTATCCTAGCTTCAGTAGCCTTACCAATTCCCCTAATAATATTCTTTGCTATGGCCAACTTTTATTCACTCTAAGCGAAGTCAGAAAGGATTACCTTATTACCCCATAGAGCTCCGGTTTAATTGATAAAGCATATTCTTAGGCATAATTCACTACATAGCTCATGCTTTATTACTCGCTTGACGCTGTTAGGAAATCTCGGTTTATACGTAGGTTTCTCCTGGAAGACATCTGAGGCTTATGTTTAGCGATGAATCTATAGGGGAATAAACCCATCTCGTACCTTGACCCCTTAACATTACCGACCTCAGCTCAGCTCAGTATTGATGCGAGTTGAGGTGAGGTGTCCCTTGTATATGTGGGAAAGGGGTTGTGGCACCTCTACAAGTCTTGGCTCTGCAATTTCGGAGTCCACTCATATTCTAAGAAGTCATCCGCTCATCTCGCATCCAAAGTCCAGGATTTTTATTGGTCACCTAGACCCTTAACCACAGAACTCTGCACTCGTCAACCCCGTCTTCGCAATAATTTTACTAGAGGGTGGTAATAATCCCTCCCACTTGTGAAGTCTACAAATCCTATTAATTAGCGAAAGGTCAGTCACTGAAATCACAAGCGATTTCCAATAAGACCTTTCTACTACAGAGTTATTAATGCATTTAGTCAACTAAACCAATTATCGATAAAAGATTCGCGCATGATTTCCCTCAGAGGCCATGGAGGCCGCCCAGATTACTTGACCTCATCGGCATATTAGAGTTTCAGTTTTTTTTCAATAACTTAGCCCATGATAATCTTATGAGGGGCTCTCTAGTCTCCCAGGTCTTAGCGGGAGATGATTTAATACATGCCTCTCCCCAAGATATTGAGAATTTGTACATTCCAGTTCTCTCAGTTCCAACAGTGAATATATCCTCTTAAGACACTTGGAAATATGCGTCAAAATATCCTCTACATGGTGCTACAGGCATCTATATTCTTCTGCAGGAATACTTTTGCGCAAAATGGAGCTTTTAGTGTGCTCACGTACAATATTGCTGGATTACCAGGTTAGTTTTATAGATAAACCTCCTAGCAGTTCCAATGATATATCGGCCGTGTTTGATTCTTAACCGTGATGCTTTGTGCAGAGCCACTATCCAGTTCAGACCCAATCGAAAATACCCCAGTTATTTCCGGTCGCCTGGAGGAATACTCCATAGTGAATGTACAAGAAGGTAAGCGGACCTAAAATTAGTCATAAATAAACACTTATACCGGTTTAGATTTCCAGTACCATAAACAGCTCATTGTTTCCGACAAACATCCCTATCGCACCGGAAGCAGTGGGACTGTCCCACTGGGCAGTGGCCTAAACACTCTCTCCTACTTCCCTTGGACCGATCTCCAACGAATAACCTGGAAGGCCTGCTGGTTTGGCTCAGGTGACTGCCTTACACCAAAAGGCTTCACTGCGATGCGCATGCAAATCGATAGTGGTGTTTCTATAGATATCTACAACCTCCACGCCGAAGCTGGAGACACAGATCTGGATTTCGCCGCCAGGAAGATTGGGATCCAACAACTATCGGATTTCATCAAGACGTACTCTAGAGATAATCCAGTTGTTGTCTTTGGCGATATGAATATGCGTTACTACCAAGAAAAGGACGTAGTTAGGACCTTGATCGACAATAACGGTTTGACGGACGCTTGGGTACAGCTTATCAGGAGAGGGATACCACCCTCTGCGGGCTCAGCGAATATCGAATGTCCATTCCCTGCCACTGGAAAATCAGACTTAAAATGTGAGGTTATAGATAAAATCATGTATAGATCAGGTGGGAAAGTTAAGTTGACCGCGACTGAATTCCTGAACGAGAACACCAAGTTCCTACGATCTGACGGAGGGCCTTTGTCTGACCACTTCCCTATCTCAGTCAAGTTCAGTTATGAGGTTGTCGTCTAGTGTAATTTTTCTGTGAGGTGGCGTTCAAGGGAGTTTAAAGTCGATGTTTTAGCATGTAAGGTTAAGATTCGACTGGAGGTACCAATAACGAGATATTTTGTGTCTTAGATAGAGCATCCATAGATTTAATACTTAGCCCTTAGATAGAATATTCTATAATATCTAGTTTAACCATTTACCCATTGACCAAGTTGGGTAATTTTCTATGAACATAACTTACTCACAGATCCCTAATAATTCTATACAGGTATCCAAGACATCAACTAATAAGTTGCCGGGGCAATTGAAAGCCTTCCACCATCACTGACAGCCACTGTTCCTGTACAGTAAGCGCCAGCCCTACTAGTCAGGTACAAAATTACACCAGCCATATCTTCATCCGTCCCTGCGCGTAACAGCGGGATCTTGTAGTCGGGGTAATCCGCAAGTGTGTTCTTGTTACGACTATCCATTTTCCCTTTCCCAACAGTCATTTCAGAAGGGTAGACTAATTAAGTAGAAATCAGTGGATTGTCTAGCTAGGGTTTATAACTGTAGGGAAGCTTACGGCCTGGAGCAATCATATTCTGTGTATAGGAGTATGAGGTTAGTTGTTAATAAACTCCAAGAGAGTGGTCTGAAGTAATAGAGGACGTACGGATCTGATGTTGAACTGAGCTAGATTCGTTGCCATCATTTTCCCGATATGTGTCATCGCAGCCTTGCTCGCGTTATAAACATAGCTAGTTGCTAGTGATCTAGAAAAGGCCCCAATTGAGACGACAGTAACAATCTATTACGGCTACGTTAGTTTTGCTTAACCAAGTATCATTTTATGGGTTTATCAATATATCCAGGTATTACAAACCTGGCTTGTTTGTTCCACGACCTTCCTCTTATTACCCTCATCTAGCAATGCCAGAAACGCCACACTCGTAAACCAAGCTCCAGTTGTATTCACCCGAAAAACTGCATCCCAGTCTTCTATCGTATCCTTCCATAGATATGCCTGGACATCCTCAATACTTTGGATATCCTTTGCACCAGGCTCTGATACGAATGGGGGAGGTAAAGGGTGTGAGCTATGGTTCGGGTTCCCTGTGATACCAGCATTGTTGACGAGTAGATTTATGTAGCCGACTTCTGATTTTATGTGGGCAACAATTGATTCCAGTGATTCCTTCGACGTGACTTCTCCAACGAGTGGAATAATCTTGCCATATTTCTAGACCAAAGATAATAATATAAGAGACTAAAAGACTCTTTATAGGAGACAAACAACTTACCGAGTGCTCCTTCACTGCATTCTCCAAGACCTCTTTTCTTCGGCCTACAATATATACTCTTTCTGCTCCATTATGCTCCAGGGCAGTCGCAATCATCAACCCGAGACCTATATGAGAAACAGAAATAATTAGGTGGGCTATAACCGCTAAGTCCATAATGCGGGGTAATCTCTACCTGTTCCGCCTCCGGTAACTACTGCCACTAGACCCTTTGTCGAGAAGAGGGTGCTTGCTTCGATATTA
Source organism: Verpa bohemica (assembly GCA_033030345.1). Taxonomy (NCBI): domain Eukaryota; kingdom Fungi; phylum Ascomycota; class Pezizomycetes; order Pezizales; family Morchellaceae; genus Verpa; species Verpa bohemica. Next base: position 1,726,976 of record JAUFSE010000003.1, read on the forward strand.
GACATTTTCAAGTAGTGATACTCTATCAAAGCGATAACTCCAAGACCATGAAGTTTAGATGATGATGATGATGATGATGATGTAGAATTGATGATAATAATACTCCAACTTATATCCACCCCGTGGTAGGCTGCCCACCTGAACCTTAAATCAATTTAGTATTACCCGGTCGTTGTAACCAATTAGTATATTTTGGATTAGTATTTCTCGGAGAGGTGTACGCTAAACATACTAGGGGAATCCAGAGATCGCCTTTATGAATGCCAAGCTAGCTATTACAATAATTTAGACACAACAGCTTCCTATGTAGTAGTAGCAGTAATCTCAAAAATACTAAGGATGCAACTATTAAAAAAAATCTCATAAGTGTTAAAATATTACATCCTATAGCTCATCATGATACAGTAAGTTAAATATTTATCTTTAATGGCTCCAATTAACCCGAAGCAGAAAGTGTGGTTACAGGAAGAACAGTCATATTATGATCCTAGAAGTACTCTAACGCTAGAAACCCGGGGTTATCGAAAATTTGTTATATAATCCTAACTAGATGATAAGGATATGTCTTGATTACCTAAAGACCTTATCTCTATAGTGGGGAAGATGGTTTCTTAAATCATAATGGTAAAACATCTATACCCCAAAATTAGCACTCTAAAATACCAAAATAACTCATTACTATTACTGATAGCTAATTCCTAGATGTAAACAATAAATTAAAATTCTAGTCAACTGATTAACCAGGTGATGCTCCGTGACATGACTATACTTTTCTTAGATTAATTCCGGCAAACCTGTGATAAAACGCATAGGACCCTAAACCCATAATTAACTCTAGCCCCCAGGCAAGAATTCTGCCAAACTATAAACACAGCCATTATAACACCCACAAATAAAGAGGCTAGGATGATTTTAGTAAGATAGTTATAAGAACACGCAATAAGTAAAATAAGAAACATCAGTTTCAATCACAGAATATCACTCGAGAGGAACACAAAAACAAAAACAAAAACAAAAATACGGTAAATAGTAGAATATGAGATCTAGGGTTGGCCTTTATTTCAATGAATTTAGTAAGATAAACTAAAACTCTTTGGTTTGTCACTTTTTGCGATATATAATAGGAAAAACACGACCCCCGAAGGCCTATTCTATACTAGCAGAATCCCAATTTTTTGTTATATCAAGTCAGAGTTTACCCCTCCACGTACTCCTCATAATCCATCTCAAATAAGTAAATGTCTTCAACAGCTGATATCAGGCGCGCTGCTCATAGATAGGTAAATGGAACCCACCCAAGACTGGCTGGTCAAATATAGAGCTTTACTTAGTCTCTGATCAATCATCACACTTATGTCCAATAATACCACCAAATCCCTATAGCGCCTTCCATATAAGTAACATCCTAACAAATTAGATCTATCTCTAGAGCAAACCTATCGATCTAACCTAGGAATACGTTGTATTCTTGTGTTGTCGATCACTACATACAAGCTAATGGGAGGTTCTTTTTTAAAAAAATTAACCCCGGGATAAATAACCTGGAAGGCACATAGAAAACTACTAATATAGCACAGTAATGGGTAAGAGGTTTTAGATATTTGGGGGTGCTGGCGGGCTTGGCGTCTCTACTAAAGCCTCTACGGTTACACAGCAGATATGACCAGGAATATAAGGAATATAAGAGTGCTTAATACCACTAGACTCTTATCTTAATCGCCTAGGACTGAGAGAAAGGGAGTATTAAACTATCTAGGTGATCGAGTTTGGTGGCGTCTTGGCATGTAGACTTAATACATAATGTGATTATTCGTTTTTACGGTGTCCTCGTGGCACACAGCATCTAGGGTTTCTAAAGCTTAATCTCAACTAGAAAGAAAAGAAAAGAAAAGGGGGGAACAATTACGTTAGAGAGCCATTGTATCGGTACACTATGAGACCTTAAGACTCGTGACTCGAGTACTGCAGTTGTAATTGGTTAGCCCTATTAAGTTTTCGATATATGTGAGGAGGAAAGCTTGAGCCATTCCGCATTTACCGGTACCGTGGCAAAAAAAACAATTAACTGTTTATCACCTATATATATACTGGAATCACATCAAATGCTGGATTGACTGGTTCTCAAAAGCAATTTGATTATGACTTTACGGCAGCAGTTACTAGAAGCGTATCTCTTCTAATAAGGAGGGTCCGAATAGGTATAGCTCTACGTCATCGCCTCAATGTGGTGGGGGGGGGCCACGGGCATACACATTGTTTTTTGATAGTTTCTCCGAAGGAAACGATTGAAATTTAAATCTCAACATCCAGTGATCCTTTCCAGCCCCATGGCTCCATCATTTCTGGGTCAAACACAGCAGAGAACCGGACCTGAGAAAAGGTCCACCCCCAGGTTTTTCCACAACGTGGTTTCTTTCTCTCTCTCCACAATGTGGGGAATTTGACATATGTATGGTCCTACCTGCTAATTTTCCTGGGATTCGGAAATTCGGAAGGATTAGACTAGGGGAATGATCCACTTATTTGAAGGGACCTTGATATTACCACTTTGGGATGTATTGTGGCGATATGTTGTTTTCCCCCCTGAGCGGACGTACGGACGATAGCCTTGATCTAGAACAATTAATCCGTTCTTATGACAGGTGACTATAACATAGAGGAAAAACCTCAAGCTAAAAACCTCACGATCCTATAATTCTTGGTGGATATGTCTCAAATAGGTAACTGCTTGCGGCGGCAAGTCTCAAGCTATGCTAAATCAAACTTAAGTTTAATTCTTGATTAGAAACATTTCTCCACGATTCCTCCGCACTTACAATTTAGTCAAGGATGAATACCTACTCTACATCCTGTCCCTCCGATTGTGGGGATTAGGGTTGAGAGAGGAGGGGAAGACTAAGCATACACACTTAGAGTACGACGCAATGCTTGTACAATACAGGTGCCGCCGCGGACAACATTCCGCACCGGAAAGTTGTCCTAATCACTCCTCCAGATTCTTAGCCCCACTTTTTTCTGGGTTGACATTTTGGGGAAAAGAAAAATTCTCCGCACTACGTACGTACTCTAGCTTAATTCTGGGGCCCCGCTTGACATTAGGGTGGGAGAAATCGCATGATATGCTTATGTGTTTTTTACCAAGTATGAATAATGATACTTTCAGAATCGAGACTATACCACGTCTTCGATATGACTACATGCCGAAAGATCGGCCGGCCGGGGGTTGCTATTATTGCAGTCTATAGATTATGGCTACCTATTCTTTTACCCTTCATGCTTACTGACTGCAGGGTTCCCCAAATAATTTGATACCTTTCGACCCCTCATTTCGCTTAGTAACTTTGAAGTAAGGCTCGCCCTTAGGAGTGGGTTGGTGAAGCTGTGAGAGTGGGAAGTTATGAAGAATAGTTTGGAGCTTGAGGCTTTCGCTTGCACCTTGCAGACCATCCATGCATATGCAAGCGGCTTTGCGGGGAAAAACCAAAAATCCGAGTCTCTTTTTTTTTCACGATCGGGCAGTGGCTCATGCATGTGCCGGCCGGCCGGAGATTTGCGCTTGATATCCCCCCCCGGGAGGCTGTCCGATCTAAACATGTTCCCCCCTCCCCATCAACTAGAGTAGGCATAATAATTTCCCCTTTTCTTCCCACTATTGCGTAAATAAAAACCGGATTATATAGTAGTACAGGCTGTATAAAAAAAAGAAAGTTACCTATAGGTGAGTTATTAGTAGCTAGTCGGGTGCATAGGCTATGCTCCGCGATACACTAGCTAAAGATTAATCCTATAACGGATAAAAGTGGAGCCGATACCGGTATTGCGGCCGGCCGGGGGAGACTCCACTTGGCTGCAGCCGCTACTTCTTTACTGTAGCTGTAGTAGTGGAGCGGTAAAATTACAGGGTAGAATAAAAGTTAGTAGTACTTGAAACTCTGAAGACGTACACACACGTGTGACAAGGTAAGAAGAACCTGGATATGCTTTTCTAAGGTGTTTTTGCCCTGGGATACAGCTATGCCGGACAATTCGTGACATGTGGAGAAGAAGATCAAGGAGGAGGCTCTTTAACCAACATCGCGTCAACTAACTTGGGCCACTTTTTGACCCCGATATTTTTTGTGGAGGCGAGACAGAATAACTATCTGTTTACTATAGTTAAGATCCATAAATTATAAGGGAAACTAGAACCGACAAGCATGGGCTGTCGGCGAGCATCGGAGAAAAGTCCTTCAGGAAAAACTCCTCCCCGGTGGTGGCTTGAGGGAAGTAATGGTGTGAAGCTTTTTTGCAGCAGCTGCAGGTGATGCTCGTGTAACATGCAAGGCCTCGGCAGAGAGCTCAGCATCCAACCTCATCAACACATGCATGCTTCATACCTGTGGCGAAATTTGGTTCCCCAGGTTTTCCCAGATTCAGGTGGTAGCTCTGGGGACCCCAAGTTAACGAAAAATCGTGTGTACTGAGCTACTGCGTATCACTAGATTTTTCTGGTATCCTTTCCACCTCTAGACTAGCTAGAGTTTCTAGAGGTGGAGATATTTTTCTTATGATAGTAGTTCTACCAGCCAAACATACAAGCTTTAATCGATACTGAGAATCTACTCAATATTTAGCTTCTGCGAGGTTAGTATTTTGGGTTGGTGTTATTTATGGAATGGTAATAGCCTATGGAATTATTGTCAGTGATTAGAGAGTGAAACAACTTCTGAATGGCACCAACTACCTAAGGTGTTGTGCGTGTGTGTGCCTACTTTTTCGTATTAAGCATTTTGACCGAAGATTCACCGCGGGATTTGTGCCTAGTATCCATTTGTATGATTTCTTTTTATCTCAGATTTTCTCTCTCTCCCTACCTTGTGTTGCAGGGTGAATTCATTGGTCGTTGTGATCCTCCAACGGCAGGTATACAGCAAGTCCTTACACTCTTGTGGCAAGATTCCAGCCCCTGTCTCAAATTACAGTTTGCCGCGGGCTCGTTTGGACAGCTAGCCTGATCAAGGTAAATTCTCATGCAAGAAGCTCTCAAGATCACGTGTTTGTATAGACTTGTATCCCAGAATCAGCCAGTTGGGTATCGAGTTCTCTCTCTCCCCTCCAGGTATGGATAATGGTAATGGAAGGCCCCGCCATTGAACTAGGTCTCGTTTTAGTACCTAGCTCTGGAGGTAATTATCTCCCCCACCCCCCAGCAATATCACGCGCTCTCCACATAATCTCTAGATCAAGCTTATTAACAGGGGTTAGCATAATTGGGTCAAAGCTATGCGGGGCTCCACGGCGGTGGGTTTTTGTATCATTACTCTGGGAAGGAGGTGGGAGGCCCCGAAAATCGTTTATATATTCCCCATTCCCGCGGTTCTACACTATCTACTTGCCAACCTGTCAAGCACCTCAAGGACACAGTCGACGCAATTGTTCCTTTTGACGATTCAATCTCGCAACTGCTACATACACGATGGGTTTTATGCTCAAGAAACCCACCGGTGAGGCCGGAAAGACCCTCCCGGCCATATTGATTGGTATATTCGTGGCTTTTGGAGGTATCCTTTACGGGTATGTTTCTTGAGCTCTCGGGTGTTGTTTTTTTGGACATTATTCTGATGGAGTTTCTAGATATGATACCGGAAGTATTAATGGTATTCTTGCGATGGACTACTTTCAGAAGGAGTTCTCAACAGGAGTAAACACCCATGGTGTTCCTGCTTTAACTTCTTCGCAGACTTCGCTGATTGTCTCGATTCTTTCTGCCGGAACTTTCTTTGGTATGATATCAGTATTATTGACTCCCTGTGAAACAAAAACTAACGAATTATACAGGTGCTCTCACTGCCTCTCCCTTTGGAGATGTCTTGGGCCGTCGTATGGGTCTCATTGTTTCCTGTGGTATCTTCTCCATTGGTGTCGCTTTTCAGGTAGCAGCTACAACTATTGCCTTGCTTTCTGTCGGCCGTTTCATTGCTGGTTTCGGTGTTGGATTGGTTTCTGCTCTCGGTAAGCCGTTCCTAGAATTTCCTTTCCCCCGTTGTTATTGTCTCAGTACCTAATATTTCTTATCTTCCCAGTGCCCATGTATCAGTCGGAGACATCCCCTAAATGGATCAGAGGAACAATTGTCGGTTGCTACCAATTGGCCATCACCATCGGTCTCTTATTGGCTGCCTGTGCGAACCAGGGCACCCACAACCGCAACAATGCCAGCTCATACCGTATCCCGCTTGCTATTCAGTTTGTTTGGGCTTTTATTCTTGCGGTTGGGATGTTCATCCTTCCCGAGACTCCTCGGTTCCTTATCAAGAAAGATGATTTTGAAGGTGCTGCCCGCTCCATGTCCCGTCTCCGTTCTCTCCCAATAGACCACCCTAGTCTCCTCGAGGAGCTCAACGAGATCAAGGCTATCCACGAGTACGAGCTGTCTCTTGGGAAGGCTACATATGGCGATTGCTTCTCCCCCAAGATGCTCAAGAGGCTCTTGACCGGATGTGGTCTCCAGGCTCTCCAGCAATTGACCGGTATCAACTTTATTTTCTACTATGGTACTCAATTCTTTAAGAACACTGGTATCCAGAATGCTTTCCTCATCGGTCTCATTACCAACTTGGTTAACGTTGTATCTACGCTCCCCGGTCTTTACCTTGTTGAGAAACTTGGTCGTCGTCGTCTTCTTCTCATGGGTGCCATTGGTATGTGTGTCTGCGAGTTCATCGTCGCCATCGTCGGTGTCACAGTCTTCACAGATGCTGCCAACAAGGTTCTCATTGCTTTCGTGTGCTTCTACATTTTCTTCTTTGCTGTCTCCTGGGGTCCTGTCGCGTGGGTTGTCACTGGTGAGATCTTCCCTCTCAAGGTCCGCGCCAAATGTCTGTCCATGACCACCGCTACCAACTGGCTCCTCAACTTTGCTATCGGTTTCGCTACCCCCTATATGGTCGATGAAGGTCCAGGCAATGCCAATTTGAAGGCTAAGGTCTTCTTTGTCTGGGGTGGATGTTGCTTCCTCTGTATCGCTTTCGTCTGGGCCATGATCTACGAGACCAAGGGTCTTTCCCTCGAGGATGTTGATCAGATGTACGAGAAGGTTGATAAGGCCTGGCAATCTCGCGGCTTCGTTCCAGAGGCCCACTTTGGCGCCCACCACCAGCACAAGCAGGATCTTGGGGATGCGAAGTCTGAGGCCGCCCACATTGAGGGAGGCTACAACGCTTAGACTGTTTTTTTTTGGGGGGGGGGGGTTGATTTGCCTTTTTTGGATTTCTTAATTCAATTGTATTTGTTTTTTGTTTTTTTGTCTATTCGACTATAGGACGAGCAATGTTTGATCACGCCGGGAATGTTTAATGCAGTTAGTTGCGGGCGTAACTATAAAAATTTAACGTGTAAATGGCTACTCTCACGTACCTCAATAATTTTCTATCGCTTATATCGCAAAAAGTGACATCTACACATAGTGACGCCAGAAATGCCTAAGACCTACTTCTCTTGTCTAGTGGGATATTCTTCGATTCTCTGACAGTTCCTCAGCTTTGATCCACCCGATCTCCACTGAGTAAAGCTAAGATCTGGCACTCTTAGTGGTTGTTGATTGGCTATTCCTGGGGTTTGCCAAGAAGGTACCGAGAGTGAAGCTTACAATCACTGATGTTTACCAATTTGCCTCCAAAAGCCCCTTATGCCATAAGATTATCCCTCCGGTGTGGAATCACCACTTCCAACTTTCTACTAGGGTAGATTTGTACGACATTTAACAGGACTTCCAGCAACTCATTGGATCTCTTCTTCTTCAAGGCGAAAACCCTGTTGATAATTTCCTTCCTCTTGTTGGCGCTTGGGCCAAAACCTTCCAGGTTTGGTAAAGATGTGAGTTTTCCCCGCATCTTACGTATTGTGGGTCCCAAATCTAACTTTAATCTCATCTCATGACGAAGATCTAGAAACCAATCATTGTTTCCCCCATTGGCTGTAATATCCGTATCGCCACACAAAATTTTGTTAAATCATGATAGAATGCTCTAAATCAAGCTGTGGAGGAGCATAGTACATGCAAAATTTGGGTGTATGTACTAATACCTACTGATCACGCACTCAAATGTCGCCCGCGTATCTTTATTAATGACGACAGTGGCTTTAGCGCGTTATGGGCGCTGTTGGCCGGAGAGCTTGTCCGCGCTTTACCTCCCCCCCCCGGGGGTGCCGAGACCTTGGGTAAAGTACCTATTCGAACTTCAATGACCTCCTCGCTTGTACGTGATCAACAGGGTAATCCCTCTACGCCCAAGACAGAGATGTGTCGTGTGCATGTAAGGCTAGGTGTACAAAAAGTATTCAGAGTAGGAACCCCGAACATGCAGGCAAATTTGACTAACTGGGTCGCAGATGTGCCAGACCAAGATGAATCAGGGGGAAGTAGAAGGATACATGTCTTCTCATACTCTTCTTACCTGCCGTAGGCACATTGTACAAGCTCAACTACAATAGCATAGGATGAGCATACACGGGAAGAAAGAAAGAAAAGGGGGAGATACATACATAGAATCTTCTCTTTTTCCCTCCTTTTTCTGTCAAGCCAACTCATGACAGATGCTCATTGACCAACCACCTTACTTTCCTTTGACCCCGCATTTCAACTGCCCAAAAACGCTGGGCGCATCTCATTTTGAAAGCCACATAGTTAAGCCCAACGCCTCCAAACGGGGTGGATACACCACCACCAGCCCATCACATCATACCAGTAGAGTAAGCGCAGTGAACCGACCGCAACTTCCAGGTTTCATCACAAGCACAAGCGGAATCGAGGCCCTGTTGGTAGAAAAGCAAAAACATTAATAATAAAAAAGAATGTGATCATTATTCTTTCATTGTTTGACCGGAGTACATGAGTTGAACGGGCTAATAATCCGTTGGAGGCTGGGAGAGGATCATCATCTGAAACATGTGCCGCTGGGGGGGTTGTTGATCTTTCGCTTGCTTCGTCCCGAGGAGGCTCTTGTACGTGTGGTCTGAGCTTCTACGGTTGAGGGACATTTGGCGACCCGTGTCTTAGATAAGCATATATATATATAGATACATATTTGAGTCCTCAACAATAGCTGTATTATCAACTATGGAACGGGAGATGTGGTAAACAGTTCGGTCGGAAGGATGTTGCTGAGGATTTGGGGAGGGAAAAGAAGGAGTGATGGTGCTATATACAGAGAGAATGGAACGTCCCAGGGTTGATGTCCTGCAGTCACCCTATCTAGAATGGCTCGGAGCACCCCCGGTAGATGCCCGTGCGCGGCGAGTTCTCGAGTGATTTTATATGATCTTTTATTTTCCTAATGTGTAACCGAGACTAACTGACTACATGTAGATGTGGGATTTAAAAACTGTATTGCACCAAAATAAACGGTTAGAACTACTGAAACCCCCTAAAGATCAATTATAAATCATAGGTATTAATTAGATAACCAAGCTGTAAAAGTATATATTAGTAGCAGGTTAATGGCCTTAAAGATCTAAAGACTATCAAACTAGCTATTTTTCCACTATAGTCCATTAAGTAGGATAAGCAAGTCCCCACCCATGCAGGTCTAAACCTACTAGGTGACAAAAGAGGGATATACTAACACTTTATAACGGGAGAGACCATAATATCCTTCTTGGTGATTCTAGTTTAGTGAAATTAAATATAAACACATTCTTAACGCGTTTTTTAGGGTATGTTACCCCCGGTTTAGACCTAAGTTAACCATCTAGTCTTAGAGTATAAGTATTTGTGTAAGAGTACATACTAAGAGTCAAGTCTAGCGGTGAGACTACACATCACTTTAAGGTTTGATCAAAGTTTTCGAGTTATATATTACCACTTATATTTAATCATACAAAGATATGATATTTTTTTAACTTGGAAGGGTTGGTGAATTTGATAGTCTATTTCTATTAGTTTTATGCAGCCAAATGGCTCTGTAATATTTTATATTTTTAAATAAATAAATAAAACGACTAAACACAAACCATACATGCATGTTTTCCATAAAATTCTCTACTATCACAACTACCAAGTACCTTAGCATGATATGAAGGAAGGAAGGAAGGAAGGAAGGAAGGAAGGAAGGAAGGAAGGAAGGAAGGAAGGAAGGAAGGGGGGAAGTAACAGAAGGTACGAAATGCAGCCACAAGCAGTAAGAGACTACTATGTATATGTAGTAGTTCAGGGATATGTCTCTCACTTTAAATTGACAAACAAGGAAAAGAAAGTAACAGAATTTGCTAATAAAAATGTGATGAGACCATCTACTAGGCTTTATGTAAAAGAAAAAAAAATTACACTCTAGAGGCGCCTTAGTATCTAGGAATTTTTCTAGATATAGTGTGCTTATAATGAAATGGGACGGCAGTTACCTGAGCGACTAGAATGCCGCTTAGCTTGCTTGAGAAAGTCAATTTCTGTCATTAAGAGGTCTTTAGCAGTACCTCTCGTTATATAGGCTATCCTTCTAGACCGAGTAGGTTCTGCCAGGGACACGTTAAGGATTTAAAGTTTACCATCCCCTATAATAATTTGGGAGACTCTTTTTTGCTGTTCTTGGACTCCTGTTTCTGCCTCCTCCACCGCATGTGTGTGCCCCCCGACCTTGTGCCATAAATCCTTATCCAATCCCCTCTCATTAATCAATACTGAAATCCTGGCCATTTCTTTCTCCGCCCCTGCGTTCCATCTATTGATCTTTCTTGATTCCTTTTCCTTCTCTGCTAATTTCTTCGGGTCTTCTAGCACCGTTGTGGATTGTTCCAGACAATCCACAGTAGCGTCCTTGACTAGAACCGGATAGCATGCCCAACTCCACGGCGGCTCGCTTCGTATAGTAACCGTCATTTCCCAGGGATCACGGCGACTAGGGGTAATGATTGACTGTTTTTGCATCCATAGGGCATCTTTGGGGTTTTGTGCTGAATCCCACCTACTACTGGCACCTTTGGGGTTTTGCGCGGAACCCCACCTCCTGCTATGGAATTCGTAAAAACGCAGGCGCATTTCATGATCTTTCTCTACTTCTGTATCCTTTCCATCTTCTAGCTTGTGTTCTTTCTTCGTTACTTCCTTTCGACCACCCGGTAAAAGACCAAATTCTTTACAGAATAACTCAAAGAGTGTTTTATCACACGAGTTGTGGACCTTGTTGGAGTGTAGCTGGACATTCTGGTCCTATAAAAAGTAAATCTCTTGATCACCCTCGAACATGGGCCAACAACACATGGTAGTACATTATAAGTGTGACTAGAATAGGCTTGGGAATGATTTTTTTTCGGTAGCTTACCTCTATCTCTACACGTTGTCCTAAAAGCTCTATACGCACAATCTCTAGTACTGACATAGCAGGGCGTTTATTGCTACCAGCGTAGAGAAATGGTGACAGGCTGTCTACAAGGTTTGTATCGGTAAGTCCATTGGCGATAAGAACACTACTAAGATGTGCCTTCTTAGCCTCCCGTAGTTTTTCTTGTTTGGCTTTACGTTCGAGGCTTTGCGTAGTCCGGCGGGCGAGGAACTCTACGAGATCGCCGCCATGGATCCGGGTTGCTAACCTGCGGACCTCTGGTTCAAGGAAGAGTGTAGTTAGTCCAGTGACACCATAGTACTGGCCAAAACGGATATTAGCACTAAAAAGGTCTGGCTGTTTTAGGCAGTATCTGCTGCGTGTTAGCTGGTGGGTTCATCTTATATAAACTTAAAGGGGAAAGACTTCTTGCAAGCATCTGTCATTGTAATTTTTTCTTCCCATTCCCTCCTATCGCAATTCTTACAACATATTATGGCATCTGCTAAGATGGCACGACGTGAAGACCTTTGGTTACAGAATTCACAATGTTTCCATACATGACGTAGTAGCCGTTGTCGACAAGTTGGCCTTTGAGGAGGGATAGTTCCGGACCTGGATATTGACCATTGTGCAAAACGGGTCGCGAGGATATGGTTAGTGTAGTCTTCAATGAGGTTGTTGAGATGTTTAGAGACGGCCGAGAGGACTATGTAAGAGTGGGCCTTGGTGTGTGGGCCTTGGTAGAGATAGGAGAGGATGTTGTACAATATATCGAGAGAGAGAGAGTCGAGGGTTAATTGAGGCATGGCGGTAGGGTAGTTGAACTGAGAACTATAGTGAGTGGGGTGATTTGATAGTGATAGCGATGAAAAGTATGATAGCTGTAGGGGACTAAGGCGATTAGATGATGGAGGCCGTAGTGCAGTGTATCCTTGGTGTTGGGGGTCTCGTAAGAGACCTTCTATCTCTTCCGAGTGACGGCGATGCTCTGAAGTAGCTGTCTATTAGGACTACACTAGCCACTCTGCATAAACCTAGTGGGGAGGCTCAAGAAAGAAATAACGTTGGGTCTCATCCATTTCCAGAAGGTAATTCTCTGCACGGTTACCGACATCGGGAACAAGGGGCTGAGAGTCTTTGGGTTAGGGTTAGGGCCAGATTCTTTGATTAATAGGTATTGAATATAACAACCGGTCTAATTAAGGAGAATCAATCAAGAGCGCTAAATTCAACGGGATAGCTGTGTTATACTGGATTTTCTTATGGGTTTGAACATATTGTATGGGGTTTTGAAAGCCCCAAAATATGTACATGTAGGTACATACATAGCTGCTGATAGGCGTTGTCGATTCTTATCGCTCTGCATGGGGTCAAAGCTTATTACCCCGCGTTCCGAGGGTTTCCTCGGTAATTAGCGGCTCTACCCGAGCCTTCAAATTAGATAGCAAAAGGCAATCAAGCACGCGTAAGAATGTGTTACCGCTCTACTTTTCGTGAAAATCAGTACTTACATGTATGTACTCTAGCTAGGACCTTTTTTTATAAAGACCTGCCAGGTTCCCTCACTTGTTCACTTTTAACTTCCCTCCTGTTTGCGTTTTTGTTTTATTTATCTCTGTGTCGCTGCTTCCGGATTACCCAGGACCGGATGAGCCCGGGATTATGTAACCGGCTGTGGTTACAGTTGCAACCCCGAGGCATTATCGTTGCTTCCCTCACCACTACCGAGGATTATCGCTATGGGGTCTCATTCCGGCCATAGCAAGAAGTAGGCTCGCTTGGAACCGGACAGCTGCTAATTGCGGTCCCCGTACAAACACTCCACATATCAGAAAGCGAATAGTTTATAGCTCTGGGTGATTGGGTAGGTAGATAGAAGCGTGTATACGGAAGATAGCTGTTTGAACGTTCTTTAGATTACAAGGCGAGGGTCTATCGGCTAAGGTACTGCTCTCATATTGCTCTGATAATCTGCCGAGGGAGAAAGTGATAGCTTATATAGGCTCTATGGTGATGATGCGCGTACGGAAATAGCTTCCCACAGCTATGATCGACGTTCAACGCTCAGTATTCAGAATTTGTGTGACCCTATACACCAAGAAACCCCTCATCCCCCCATCCCCCATACTGTCACCTTATTCGGGCGCACTGCCCCTCCTTTCTTGCATCTCTCGCTTGCTTGCTTGATACCTCGTCGTCGCTCAACCTCAACCTCAACCTCAACCTCAACCTCAACCCAACTTCAACTACTCAACAATTGGTTGCTACCGCAACGAACAAGGAACGAGCCGGAAAGAACCGTCTAGAGAAAAAGAAAGAAGAAGCTCTTCTCCCATATTTGGTTCGTGCCGCGGCTTTTCTTTTTGCCGGGTACGGCCTAGATCTTAGCGGAACCGGCTAACGTTGAAACCAGCCGTAGATTATCCGATTTACGGCCTCGGACAATTGTCGATTTTGTATGTCAGTCGATTTTCTGTCTTATCCTGTCACTCATTTCTCCTACAACTTCCCTCTTTCTTTCCCTCCCTTCTTCTTTTTACCTGACTCAGTGTTCCTTCCCTGAGCCTTACTATCAGCTCCCAATACCTTATCATCCTTCTTGTTGGACCTATTTGTCCTAAATATCTGTGAATCTCCCTACCACTTTAACCGCTTCCAATCTTATCAGATCTCTTAAAACCCTCTATACCTGACTCCTCTCGTCTTCATCTGATATATATCTTCCTTTCCGACAAGCACTAATACCTGCTGCTCTAAGACATAGAAAAATAAGCAAATACTTCAAAGATGTCTGCTGCCGCTGCCGCTCCTACCCGTTCAGTCGGGCGTGGGAGCAAGTCTGATTTCCTCCACCATCCTATCACTAGAAGCGTTCTCCCGTTTCTAAACGGTGGTGCCGCTGGTATGATTGCAACTAGTGTTATTCAACCTGTTGACATGGTCAAAGTATGCACTTCAGTCTTTCTATTACTTTATCTGCTGTGTCTGGTTCTTAGTAATTATCAAGACTGGATATAGCTATATCTGAGTTGGGTTAGGGTTGAGTCGAATTACTTTGATTACTGCTGATACCCTAACCCTGGATACTTGCTTGCATGGTTGAATACTTGCTAATGAACCACAGGTCCGCATTCAATTAGCTGGGAACCAGAAAGTATCAGCGATGAAAGTCACTAGCGATATTATTAAGCAGGGCAAATTTCTTGATTTGTATTCTGGACTTTCTGCTGGACTTTTACGCCAGGCTGTGTAAGTCTTGAATCTATTTTTGACAACTCCAAAACTATACTAATTTCATTTTGTAGCTATACTACTGCGCGGATGGGTTTCTTCGGCACATTTATGAACAAGATTGGTGCTAAAGCCAAGTCGGAAGGTCGCGCTGTTACCTTTGGTGAACGTACCTTGGCAGCCCTCAGTGCTGGTGGTCTTGGGGCTATTCTCGGGAACCCAGCAGATCTTGCACTTATCAGAATGCAGTCTGATGGAATGCGACCGCTTGCTGAGCGCAAGAACTACACCTCGGTCCTTAACGCGCTTAAGCGTATTTCGGCCTCTGAAGGGGTCAAAGCTTTATGGAATGGATGCCTACCAACTGTTGCAAGAGCTATGGCCCTCAACTTTGGTCAACTCGCATTCTATAGTGAGAGCAAGGCCAGACTCGCGCATTATGACTTTGAGAAAGCCTTGGGATCCAAGAAGAACGCAGAGGTCGGTAGAGGTATTGCGGCGAGTGCTGTTGCTGGGTTCTTTGCCAGTTTCTTCAGCTTGCCATTTGATTTTGTATGTTTTCCCGTGCCCACTAGAATTTAGTGATGCTAAAGATTGGGGTGTTTTCTTGTCTTGTAGGTCAAGACTAGGTTGCAGAAGCAGACAAAGGGTCCTGATGGGAAGCTTCCATATAAGGGAACCCTTGATTGTGCCGTAAAGGTTGCTAAGGAAGAAGGGCTGTTGAGGTTTTATAGAGGGTTCGGGACGTAAGTTCTCCACAGATTGTCTCTCTGCGTAAGACGAAGACTGATTAGAGTTAGTTATTATGTCCGTATCGCGCCACATGCCATGTTGACGGTCTTGTTTGCCGACTGGTTCCTGAAATTGACAAAATAAACAATCTAACCTCTGAATGATCGTAACGGGTGAGACATATTGATGAAATGAAGAAAAATTTGGATAGCAATTTTATCAGCTTGAGCAGGGGAAATATGCTGGGGTGGGGGGCTAAGCTTAAAAATACATATGGTGGGGAGCAAGCTATGTAAAGTGGTGGTTCTTGTGAAGGTGTTGTGACATTTCTCTAATTTCTGTGGGTTTTTTCTTTTTCTTTTTTCCCTTTCTTTCTAGCTCCCGCTTTCTAGCGAGGGCAATGGTAAAGGTTTCGACCTAGTGCTGGTGGAATTTGTCTTTTCTCCTTTCCTTGAAGGGTTGCACAAAAATCACAGGAGTTGTATCTATTCTAGAGGTAGATCTTTTGAAGTATGATAAGAATTTTACGTGAGATAAAGTCCAGAGAGCCACATCACTAGAGATGATAAGTACCTATATGCGGTCTAGTGGGTGGTACGGTAGGCCTATTTTCTATAGTAGTTTTACTATGTAGTATAACCTGGTATTGGCTGTTGAGACTTGGCGAGGGTTTTAGGTCCAACACAACAAGAAATATGTGCCCAACCTATCATATAGTAGTATATAGCGCCTAAAATGACTTGGATCATATAAAATACATGTAATATACTAAATTTTATATTTAGCTAGAAAATAGATCAAGTTTGGTCTTACTGGCTCATGTGTAATTGACCAAAAACCAGAAACGAGTGACTGATCATGAAACAGATTTCTAGTTCTTGTCTTTATGTGACACTGTATTTATTTCGTAAAAGTCGACTGTTTTTCTTTCTTTATCTTACACCAACAGAATAAATGAGATAAGAGGTATTTAACTCACTTGAAAAATTTATATATAGAAAATCTTTATGATAAAACTCATCTGGTTGATTTTTAATACCCCTTTGAATAATTGTCATTGACTAAAATTACGTATGTACAACAAATACTGCTGACTTGGCACATTTAAGTGTCTTTAAGAGCCACTGTGATAACCTATAATATTTTGTAAAATATGATTTTTAAACAGAGTTCTCTATTTCTCTAAGACATTCTCATGGGTATAATAATATAGGGTAGTAAGGGATCGGTTGTTATAGTGTGGTCAACTAAAGTCAAAAACCCCCACTATATAATAGGGCTCATGGTGGTTTAAGGGATACCTTCATTTTTAGTCTTCTATCAAGAAACTTTGTAATACGTAGGTAGTGTTTAATTCTAGAAAATAGGGGAGAACATAGAGTTTTGTGCCTTTTTTACCTGAGACAGAGCGGTTGGTAATGAAGAACGACTTAGTATATATAGTTAATAGGGTTTTGTAGTAGGGTTGATAATGGATTCTGTAAGTGCGTATTTGTAGTTAGGTGGGTTTTGGGATTATTAAAGAGATAATGGCTAACGACTAAAACTTAAATATTCTGTAATCACAATGTATATATGGAGTAAACTATGATATGTTCCTGGTGTTAACATAGTCTTCACTGCAAATGATCATATGGTATCACTCGGTACAAAGTTAAAGATTTTATGAATTTACACATCAATTTCAAATTCCGAACCACCCCTCTCCAAACAATATATAATCATGATTCATCAATCCACACAGCCAGATGAGATCCCAAGACAACAAAAACCTCTAAAAATTTAGATACACAAACCGAAAGAAGAAAAGAAAAAATAAAAGTCATATCATTTAAGACATGTAAGGACCCATAGCGGCCCTAATCTGTCCTGTAAATGTCTGACAATCTGCCACAGTCGTAGAGCCTGCCTCGGTTTCCACGCCATTGGGAGCCCTCAAACTAGGCCAAGCCCTAGCCTTGAATTCCGCCAAGCCCTCGCTGGTAATAGAACCGATAGCACCGCCTTTGAACCTATTCTGGGGATCGGTGATGTGATTCTCCTTCCAGCGGGGCATCAACTCGTAGCTCTGGCCCGGTTTGGTGTTGACTGAATCGAGTAAAGTACCAGTTACGAAACCGGCTGGGACATTGGGTTTGAGGGCTATGAAGATACCGCAATGTTCACGGCTGTTGGGTCCGGCTGCTTTGTTGTCGGCAAAGATAAATACTTCATGAGCTGCGCTTTCGGAGCCACATATTTGTCCACGACGGTTGAGGCGTTTGCCGCCTTTTTTGGGCAGGGGACAGGCGTTTGTGGCTGGTTTTTAGCCCCACTGCGTAGGGCGGGTTTTTGGGCGACGGGCTTTTTGGCGGCAGGCTTTTTGGCGGCAGGCTTTGCGACAGGCTTTGCGGCAGGTCTTGCAGCAGGTTTCTTGGCAGGCTTTGCGGCAGGCTTTGCGGCAGGCTTTGGGGCAGACTTTTTGGCAACAGGCTTTGCTGCGGGCTTCCTTACTTGTCTAGGGGGATGGTGGCTCCAGTAGAACTGATTTGGGTGTTAGTTTAGTGTAGACTTTGGGTATGCACTGTAAGGAGTAACTTGCATAGTGAGGTCTTCATCACGACGGGCGAGATCCTGATCAATTGTATTGATAGTAGGGAATGCACTTGCAACAGCGCTCAAGAGGAAGAGGGATGAAATCCATGCGTTAACCTTCATTGTTGGATGTTGTGATTGTAAAGAGTGAAAGATAAAGAATGAAAAAAAGAGCTATCAAAGCTTATGAAAATGTTGAAAGGAGTGTATTTAGTGAGATGAAAGAAGAGAAAGTAAATGAATGTTAAAACCAAGCCAGTGGTTGTGATGATGATGAGGAGAAGTGACTTTGGGCAGTCGGGAGCACAGGTTATATAGCAATCGTCTTTACGCACTTTACGCAATGGGCTCTGAAGACTTTTCTGTATTGTGTACCCCCACGGCGTTGTAGTGGCAAAACATTGACCGTATCGAATATGGTTTATCGATACCAGTAATAGAAGTGTCTGGGGGCCGGTAGGGTGTGGCTAGGGGAATTTTCTGCTACTCGTGGCTAGACATTTGAGGTATTCCCTATAGGGTTCTAGAAATATATCCGGATTAACTAGATTGGTGTTTCAAATTCCATTACCGGAGGAGGTTGAGGCGAAGATCTAAGAACTCCAGGAACCAGGTTAGGTCTAGGAGGGGTATGCAGTGTACCTAGTTTATGTGTATTTTAAGCTCGTCTGATCTATTTGACAGGTTGCTCTCCTTGGCGGGAACTACCGAAGCACTGCCGCACCTCAAAAATCGTGTGATTGTTATCCCTGTGACAGCGTGACCGGAGTTATAGATCGCAGCACCTAACCCTACTCTACTCTAGTTCCCAATATTTAGATTAAGGTGACCCTCTTATGAATGTGCAGTTGTGGCGGTACGTACCCCTACCAGTTCACCCACCTTCCATCGTGGGCGGCTAACTAGCCGATATTGCGGTCTCTAAAAAAAAAAATCCCTAACCCCTTCAGCACCGGTGAGTATAGTAGGCTTGGCTGACGAATTTAAAGAAATCTGATCTCTAACATGTATTTTTTTACATCGGTAGCCGCCTAAGGTGGTAAACGATAGATATTAAACACAGCCTACCGAATATATATCCTTGTCGTTAAATGTGAGCCGGGTTCCGTACCTCACCGGTCAAACAAACTCTTGTATTTTTTACTTTATAAATTGAACAAAAAAAGAAAGAACTCCTGGTACTAATCAACTAGCCCTCATTTCATTATTTTAGGGGTCTCTAATTATCGTGGCCGATTGGAGGGGCTAAGATATTGAATACTTGTGATTCAAGCTAGAGCTGGTGAGCGGTGAACCGTAAAACTTGTGTTTTTGGGTTTCCTTTTATGTTTTTATGCACCGGAGACTATAGCTAGTAGAGTGGTGATGAATTTAACTTTAGGTGAATGTAAACCAAGGATTTCGGGACCTGCCGATTTCAAAGCAGGTAGTCTAGATTAGCTGAGTTCAGGGTCATGTATGGGTCTTGAGAACATAGTAGGAATATTTATCTTTTCTACAGTACTGCTAGGGTATCGCTACACGCATGTGTATGTAACTTTAAGTTTTGTATTTTTGAGTGATAGTTTGTGACGATGATGATGATGGTGGTGATGATGATGATGGTAGTACTTTAGTCTCGTGCCCAGACTAGTAGTACTTGTACTTAAAGTAAGAATAAATTAATAAATGAATAAGAACAAAGAAAAAACTCCTAGCTAAATTTTCTTGTCTCCCCTAAGATGTACTATCTACGCGGTTTAGTCCTGCCCTCTTCCTCCATCCGGCCCCGTATTAGTATCTACGATATACATATCTCTACTCCCTGGATTAAGTAAATAAAACTCGTCCCCCAAAATTAATCACTTGCCTCTGCACGATTATTCTACTTTTCAGTACCCTCGTTTCCATCCTCTTTGGGAATCTTCCTCACAACGATATCTTTCACGTGTAGCTGCGTTCAACTCGTACACATCCTTTTGTGAGTGATAATTGGTGATTGATGGTAGCACGTAATTTATTTTCTAAGTATGTATAGGTGTTTAGGTCAAGGTAATAATATAATTTGACACCCGAAGGGTATCTTCTCTTTTTTCGCTATATAGCGTTTTTTTCTCTTTTGATCCACTCTTTAAGTCTTACGTTCACTGTAGCTAAACTCGCTAGTCTCGTGACTGTAGTTATTTTCCCGGGACACTTTTATAGATCAGATCTCAAAGATATTAGTTCTCTCAGAACCCCATTTCATCTGTACAGATCTTCATTTATAAAATTTTATCGAAAAAAATCACCACCTTTCCCCACCCATAGCAAATTGTATTTAGTAAGGAAGTTCCCAACCAGCCATATAAACCTGTTTAACCTTAGGTACCGAATATTCATCATCAAAGAAAAGTCCTGTAGGGTCTAGAATCCCATCAATGATATGTATTACGCCCTGTACCACATTAGCCCTGGCTCCTCTGAGACGTTCATATAGATCAACTCACCCCAGTAACCGGGATATCTCCTTTGACAATCTTAACCCGCCTATTAAGAACCAGATCGCTTCCGACCTTCTGCGTACCTAAATATAAGAACGTTGCAGTTTGTATGCGAGAGAAAGTTTCAGTGAATAGGACTCCATTCGTCTTGTAGACGTCCACAGGGATGTAATGATACATCAATGTGTTACCCAAGTACGCCCGACCTTTAGCAGACGGGGTGAGGTAGAAGCGTTTGAGGTTTTGGGACATTGAAGCAAAAGCTGCATTATTGGGGGCAAAGAATGTGAAGTTGTTCTTTTCGGGGGTATGGCTAAACGCGGTTTCGAATCCTGTGTTGGGTAATTTAGCACTTTTACATTACTTTTTCGAAGAGGGATAGGGAGTCTCCTCACCAAGTGGTAGCTTCATTGCTGCGGCGAGGCTGGAAAGTTCTGGGTCTGATTTTAGGTAGTCCATAATCGTCGTTCCTTGAGATGGAGCGGTATAGTTCTCCCTCGCAGAAGCTAATTCCGCAACGACTGCGATGAACGCAAAAATTCCGGTAGTGAAGCGCATTTAGAATTATTGAGCTGGAGGGATAGCTGGGGGGGGGGGGGGGAGTTTTTCGAGACGAAAATATCAGATTGGTTCGCACTAGGCGCGGGTCAATGGTATCTATTTGATTATTTGAAAGCATGTTGGTCTCACATGTACATATGTACTTGCCAAGATATAGAGGGGAAGATGAATAAAAAAACTCATCCGGTTCTTCCCCCGGTCGGAGCAGCCTTTCCCCGCGATCTCTCCAGTAATTTTATTTTAAAATATAGTGCCCACAATTTCAGCAGATCAAGAATAATCAGGGACTTCCCCGGACATTCCCCCGCCAGGAACAAGCGAGAGGTCGGCTGAAAAAATGCCTAAACTGGTGACCCTTCCCCCTGCAAATCCAACATCTATCTATATTGCAACATCCCGTTCGTAAAGAAACTTAAAAGGATAGTTCACCGTGATAAGTTGTGTTTTTTTCTCAAAAGCGTCAATTTCATTGGGAGCTCCTGGATCCCTGTTGATTCATTTCATGACCCTCAGTCATCATCACATTAGAAAATCATGAGATTCTCAACTAATTCTTTCCTTTTGACTTTATCTGTTCTGGCATTGCCAGTGGTGGCTTTGAATGATGGCATAGCCAGGAAACCACAGATGGGGTTCAACACGTAAGCTCTTGAGCCAGAATTGTCCCTAGATCTCCCTCCCCGCTGGAATTTTAACCTAATCACGAGAGTGCTAATCGTTATGGAACTCCTTTAAAGCAACTATCGACGAAAATGTAATGATAACAGCGGCAGAAAAGCTCGTATCTTTAGGATTGAAAGATGGTAGGAGAAACCCTCGAACCTTATGGAGAGTTGGGAAGCTTATATAAGTGGACTTAAGTTGGTTATATCTACGCAAACATGGACGAAGGATGGGTGAGGTGATTCTAATAATCCTATAAGAAAGTAGGGTGTTAATTTTGAGGAAAGCAAGGGAATTACACCCGAGAGGAGACTGGTGGGAAGTTGTTACCGAATGCCACACGGTTCCCGAACGGGATCAAGCACCTTGCGGATAGAATTCATTCTCTGGGTCTAAAGGTTGGGATCTACTCAGATGCTGGAGTGTGTGAGTTAAAAGGAAGATCAATCCTGTTATCTTGAGTTCTGACTGAAGTGTGCTCTTTTTTGCAGGGTCTTGCTTCAAAAATCCAGGTAGCTATGGATACGAATATGAGGATGCTCAAGATTTCGCGTAAGTTCTGTAGAAAAAGTCTCCAATGAACAAGAATCCCGCTGAGAGTCTCTATAGCGACTGGGGGATCGATTATCTGAAATACGGTATGGAAATATCGTTTGCGCATGGTAATAGAAAAGACTTAAACTGACAATCTCATAGATAACTGCGCGGGTGCAGAAAGTTACTATCATCCACCCCAGCATAGATTCGGAGGTGAGTAATAGAGTGTAATATTTATAATTTATTAGAAGGTGATCTGATGGCTATTTCACAGAGATGCGGGATGCACTGAAGGCAACTGGTAGGGAAATATTGTACTCGTTGTGCGAATGGGGTTACGTTTTCCCTTGGCTTTGGTCTCACGAAGTGGGGCATTCTTATCGGTAAGTTATCTTATTCGAGAGAATTACGGGGTAGGGATACTGATAGTTTGAGTATAGTATGAGTGGGGATATCTATCAACACTATACAGTTGATAAATCTGGTTGTCGTGGGAAAACAGCTTACTCATTAACCACTGGTGATGTATGTCTTAGTTTTTTTGGGGGATTTTTTTGGTGAGTTTAAAATACTAACAATTAATTCTAGGGAGGATGCTCCGTTCTCACTATCATTCGAAAGATGCGTGAGATTACTCAATACCAGCAACCGGGCTCATGGGCTGACGTACGTTCAATCTACAAACCTTACAGTTTTTCTGAACTAACTTCCTCGTGTTATTAGATGGACATGCTCGAGATCGGCAATGTTGTGAATGCAACAGTTTACGAAGAGCAAACACACTTCTCCTACTGGGCGGCTCTCAAATCTCCCTTAATAATTGGCGCTAATCTCGCTACCATCGCAAACTCTTCAGTTGAGATCCTTAAAAACAGGGAGATAATAGCTTTAAATCAGGACTCATTGGCTGTCGCACCATGGTTTATCTCTAGTATTAGTATTGAAAATAATCAGCAGTATTGGGTTGGGCCACTGAAAGACAGCTGGGTAATTCTGATGACAAATGAGTTGGCACAAGATCAAGATCTGACAATTAAATGGTCTGATATTGTGGACTTTCCGGGGGGTTCCTGGAAGGTTAGGGATATCTGGGCGAAGAAGAATTTAGGAGTTATGGACTCTGGGATCACCATCACAGGGGTTAAATACTTCCAGACAAAGGTCTTGAAGTTAGCAAGAGTCAAGGACTAAGCACTTGAGTAGTATATATATATTTATGAATTTAGGGGAGGGGGTTATTTTAAGATAGGAACAAGTGTGTAAAGTAACACAACACAGGGCTATCTAGTAATTTAGATACTTAATCTGCTCTGCTGTATGAGATTGTTAGGGGGCTGGTCACTTTTGAGAGTATTTGTAGATCGTTCATTATTGTCTCAAATAGCGAACATTAATTGAGCCCTAGACGGCATGGTTTTCTTCGAGTGAGATTATTATCACGTATAAAGAGTGTTGGGTGCTCGATTAAAGAGTGCTGCTTAACTAACCTTTGAGAAACTATATATGTACCCCCCGAAAAGAATCCCTTTTAACATAACCATTAAGTTTATATATGCCAACCTTATAATTACTCTAGGTATAGATACTCATAATTCCATGATTAGAATAAAACGTTATAATTTTGAGCTCAGGTAATTTGTCGGGGTTGTTGGATCTCGTATGGATAATGGTTGGGATAATCCTGCATAATCCACTTCACTCGGCAAATATAGCCATTATTGTCTCTTCATGGTGCGCACGAAGTTACCCTGTCTTTACCATAAATTGTACTCAATTCTACGTATCTATGAGAACTAATATAAATATTCCTAGTGACCATCATAATCAACCCCCCCTGGCCTATCAAACACTACAATATAGCCCAAAACAAGCGCACGATTAACCAGTAGAATCTTGTCAGCTCTAATTTTCCGCTTTTTTTATTTTTCATTTTTTTTTAATCGGCACATGACAGAAAGTAACCGATAAACAAGAATTCTTTTTCTTTTTCTTTTCTCGAAAGGTACGTGTATTTAGAATAATCCTCCAATCCCCTTAGTTCTAGATCGAGTACCTTGCGTTGTTTGATGCGCAAGACCATGTGCACGTCATCATCCAGTGATGTATCGACACAGAGCTCTAGAGGGAGGTTCCGCATGCTTAGAGTAGTGCTCTTCTCAGTAGCTATGTTCCAGGTGGATAACAAATACAAAATACCTACCTGCTTAGACATTAGTTTTTCTGGGTCGAGCGCGATAAATACCAGGGGTTGTGTTTGTGGTATGCGAGGTTATTCTGATCTAATCTCCGACTGGAGATGTTTCTACTGATTGTCAAGATAGAGCTGCCACAAAATTTAGCGATAAATATATACCCGGAAAACGAAACTAAGTGTATAACCTCTTTATGGATACCGTATGGATTGTGCCCCCATTTTGTAGGACTGTAATAAAACTAAAGCTTATTAAGTTTTAGTACGGACGGCTGGGGAGTCGTGCTACAATTATTATAGCTGTTCTAGCTGGTTGTTTAACATCTAAATTTGATATTAATACTATGCCTTAAATATAAATTAATCAACAAAAGAAATAACCACCGAAAGAAATAAATAAAGCAAAAACCAGCAGCAGATACGCCAGAGAATCCTATCGTAAATCATAATAATAATACACAGGAAAGAAATCCTAGAACCATATGAAACCATTACGAAAGTACTGCGCTGCAATACAAGCCCTTTCATACTATCAACCTTTGCCCCACAAATGCCGAATTGTTTTCTCTACCCCAACCGGATCCCCATCGATCTATAACTATCCCTCTCATTCTCTAATAGTACTCCACGCCGAATAGTCTCGCCAACAATCTCAAGCTCCTCAACCCCCTCAAATGCCACTGATAAAGATGCAACGATGATGCCAATAAGCCTTGGTCCAAAGACCTTCCTTGCAGGACACACGAGTGGCTTCATTCCAAATGGTATAAATGCCGCCACAGCATTTTTCTTCACTTCCGATTTCCTCCACCTCGATG
The DNA here is from genome assembly GCA_033030345.1 of Verpa bohemica. NCBI lineage: Eukaryota > Fungi > Ascomycota > Pezizomycetes > Pezizales > Morchellaceae > Verpa > Verpa bohemica. The sequence continues at coordinate 1,752,042 of JAUFSE010000003.1, forward strand.
GCCTAAAGCTTTTCGCGTCTGGACCCCAAATCTCTGGGTCGTGGTGGATTTGTTCGATATCGATAGAAACATCTGGTCTAGCCGATATTCCCGGCTGTATCTGACGGTAGACTCTCTTTGTCGGTGGGTAGAGTCTTAGTGACTCGCTGACGATATGAGAGACGGAGATACCTCTGGTGTCCTCTTTCGTGAAAGTCTCGGAGGTGGGCGTAGTAAGGTACTTCCGGAGAAGTGAGGTGCTGTGAGTTAGGTTTTCTGTATCTCGGAACCGAACCTCGATAAAGCCCCGCAAAGCGATACGCCATAAAGTCTCAAAAGCGGGAAGAATAAGATTGAGTGGATTATCGAGTGGTGAGTCTATAATGAGTCCTGGGAGGAGCTTCTGACAAGCTTTCTTCAATGACTCAAGGTCCTCCAGGTTTGTGTGCTCTGTGGTTTTGGACTCGATCCATAAAGTGTTGATTTTATCGGCAACTTCATACGCAATGCAGTCCTTTTCTTCCTCAGATAGATGGGATGGATCGTAAGTTGGAAATAGAATCGATAAAACAGCTCGTAAAACAGTGATCTGTAACAGACGAGAAAGTAGAACTGTCCCATCTGGTGACGCGGCTCGTTGACGCTCGATATTTCCTTTGACTAGCGCATCGATATTTTCTGCGAGAGACTCCCACCGAGTACTGCTTAAATTCAGGAGGGTAGCTGCATGAGCCACAAATTCCTGGTGATATTCCGTGTCCGTAGTTGTAAAGGCATTATCGATGCCAAAAGCTCGGATGAGTCTGCTGTTAGGCCCTGCCCTTGATTGTAAGATAGAAAACATGCTCGGCTTTTCGAAGCAAGAGCCATCTAGGATAGACTTTGCTTGTTGTACATTTCGGCACACAAATATCCCAGGGCATTTCTTGTTTCTGCTAGACTTATTCCGGCTTTGGATGTAGAGGAATAAAGCAGCCAGCGAGAGTGAGGCGATGCAATACACGAGGAATAATCTCGGGATGAGAACGGTGGAGGTAAAGTGTTCGAGTAGAGGCATCTTGAGGGGTGGTATCGGTACTAATAAAGTGATATCGTGGGTACATGTGTATTAGTGAACCGTAAAGTTGGACCCTTGGTAGGCAAAGGTCTCAAAAAGGATCTTCTTGAGGGGGAGGTATTTCTATCTGATTTTGCTGTCAGATATTATAGACAGTATTTCTCTATAGTATTCGATATCGAGACGATAAAAGAAGGAGAATATGGGAATATATAGAGTATGTTGATGATATTCTAGTAATGACAGGAAGGTATGTACGCCTTAAAGATAGTCCCCCAATATAACAAAAGAAGCCCGGGGGGGGGGGGGCTTAGAACCCATATCGTCTTGGTGAATATAAGTGCAGATATTGATGCCTGAAACACCTATTGCGTGCGCTTGCGTTGCATGCGTTGCGCATGCATGGCTTTTGGTTGTAACTGGATAAGTGCCTTGAGTCTTACTTTTAACAACAACCAAGTTCTGCTATTCAGGCAACCATCGAAACAAAACACCAGACGCCTGAGACAAGAATCGCGGTATATCAACCACTAATCACTGAGCCCACGAGCCGGGGAATACTATACTAAACCGAAGGCGTCATTCTTTGGTGACTTGGCCCGTTCACCCCCTGTTGTCCTATATCATTATCTCTCATACTAAAAGGCGATCCTCCGCCCGGCTGGTTGTCCGGCTATGGGCTTTCAGGCGACCCGGTACACTATAGCAGGCTCGTGAACCAGTAAGGGTTGTATTTACTTGATGGAGTTCTTGGAGATCGTGGTTTAACCCTCCCCCCCCAAAGGCTTGGGTGTTTAGGCCAGCAGTATATATTGAGACGGCTGTAGCTGAAAATAACCCTGCCGCCATGAACTTGCATACAAACATATGCATAAAGAAACACAAAGAAGGGCCATAGGTTTGGATCTGCTCAAAAAATGTTCCTAGTATTTGTATATAGAGGCTTGTATGGGAAAAGGAATGTAGGTGGATCCATGATCTCTCACTCGGTAAAAGTCCTCTCTAAGCAATGTCTAGTACCTCGGCCTGTTATAGCGCGCTAGTAGCGCCTTTTCCCTTTAAGCGGACTCCTCCGCTTTAGTGACACATCACTGCGTATCCTCTACCGTGCTCGGGCAGGCATGAGGTACTTAAAAAATGCAAGTTTTCTATTCACCAACAAAAGTTGGATTTTAATGGCTAGAGGCCATCACGTTCAATGAAGATACCCTTGTCTGAGACTTGCATTTTTGGGTACTTATTGCCTGCTCCGAGTATATGGGACTGTGATCACCATCATGCGGGCACCAATGGCCGATCCCTAGGAGCCCCCCCTTCAGCTACGTGTGAAGGGGGGGGGGTTTGTTTCTTCAGATCAGAAAGGCTGGTTATAATTTGTTTAAACTTCTTACTTCTTGCTACTATACAGGTGCAATTCTCCAGATGACCTGGTTTAAGAGATGGTGTGGTTACCTGATATAGTGGTATGAGTCTATATTTCCCCTCCACACTAGCTAGATAAGGATGCGTGTAAGGTTCTGCAGCATGGAATCGCTGCTGGGTGATCTTGTTCATCTGTCCGGGTATGTACTAGTCTCTAGGTGGCGCCGAGAAAGGAAGAGGGGGAGAGGGATGTGAGAATTGATAGTTTATTTGAGTACTAGTACTAGCTAGTAAAACTTGGTTATCAAACATACTACCCCGATACGACATAGTATTTTCTCTATGTATATAATTACATTAACTCTGTCTTTAGAATTCCTGTATATCTGAGTATATGTAAGTTCTGATAATGGGTAACTGTAGCCCCCTCCCCCCCCAGGTGAGTCTATCTTGTCAATAAATCGCGTGCTTAGGAACCGGTATCTGCATTAGGTTGGATATCACATACTTGCAGCCTTGTCTTCAGTCCTTTTCTAAAATCTCGTGACGGCAGCCTAAGATGAAATATCTCATTTGTTGGGTTGACTCACTTCATAGGTTACATCCTCTCCTGATTTGAGGGCATGCCTTGCTCAGACTTTGGGTCACGGGAGCAGTCTACAAATAGGGGAGCAGGATTAAACCTAACCCTAAAAAAATAGAGATGTATAATATCATCTCGGGAATGGCGACGTGCTCAGCCCGTAGTTTTTATATTCATCGCATCGGATTTTATTTCTGGTTATAAATTGAACTGATTCAGATCAGATAAGATATTGCGTTTCCGTAATTCATTTGGCCACAAAAATCACAGTACTCCGACAATTATGTACTGTTGAATATCTTTTATCAATGAACTTCCCGATGATTCTTTTATTACTTATAAAACCGAGAGGCTAGATAAAGAACTGAAAAAGAATAAAAACAAAAACTGCTCCCCCAAATAACTACAATATTCAAAGTACACCCATATGCATCAGTCTTTATTTACAAACCTCCTGTAGCTGCAATAACAATATCCACCGGTCCTAATAATCCACTCTCATATAACGGCTCATCACTTTCAAAATGCCTCCAAGTTGCAAAGGTGACTCTCTCACCCGTCTTTGGCTGGTTTTTCAAGTACCAACCAGGGAACTCTAGAACCGCAAGGTTCTCATTCGTCGAATTGAACAGCGCCTCCACTGGCAGCGATTCATCGCCAATTAATCTATTCGGCCAAAGGTTTGTCACCTCGACTGCTAGTTTGTTGATTGCGGATCCGGACTTGACATAAGAGGTGATGTCAACTTCATAAGGCGGTTTCCACACAAGGCCTGCGTCTTTGCCGTTGACAAAGACTTGGGCAATATTGTCTACTCGCTCAAGATTTAGGAGCACTTTACTACTGCTAGAAAGGTGGGAGATATTGAAGCTGGCTGTCCAGGTTGCAGTACCGGAGAAGTGCGCGACATCAAAATTGCTGTGTTTATGGAGGGACTGGAGCTTATCGAGGGTTATGCTTATGTCTACTCCATAGCCTTTAGGGAAGCTAACGGTCCAGGGTCCAGAGACAGCAGTGCTTGATATTCCAGTAATGTTCAAGGCTTTAGTCTTGCCATTGCTGAAAGCGAATATGTATTCACCATTTTTTCGGAAGAGCAAGTTGTTTTTTTGGTCTAAGGTCTCGAAAGCAGCAGGGGGTACGGGTTCAGCTATTAGAATTTGAGATTTTCTATCTGTTTTGAATAGGATGGTTTATATAGACTATCGTGTAATGATAGTAGATGCGACCTTCCCTGTGTTACTGTGGTCATCATGGGGGCGTTACGACTTTTTTAAACAACCCTAACCCTTTGTCTTCATAACCCGCAGTGAAATGAGATCATGCAGATTTCCGCCTATATTGAGGAGCTTGTGAGAGAGAATCATTTAACTTAACCCTTAAGTTTGCGTAAAAACTAAGACCTTATAGATTGGGGTACCATTAATCCCGTAGAATATAAATAACTCCCGATACTTAGGGATGAACAGCCCTCATATATATCATAGGTATATCCATATCTACATGTAGTAAACATGGTATATATGATTTTTTGGCGGTAATAATAAAATAATAAGTTATACATGTAGGTGTACCTTATAGATACATGTATGTTCTAGGTAGTTGAAATCATTTTTACAATTAAGATGCATATATTACCTGATGCCTGGTACCAGCAGACGGGTATCACGAGTGCAATAACTGCCACACTAAGCCCTCCCAACTAGAAATTCTAACCTAGAGTACATGCTTAGACTCTAACGTTGTCTGGTTCGTGAGTATTTATGCCGGGATACGGGGTAATCGCCGGGCCACCCCGAGAGCTTACATCTTTTGGGTTTTCATCCCTAGACCCCGCAAAACTTTAAGCAATATCCCCCCAAATTCCCAGAAACCAGGAACTCTCATGCTCCTGTATCCCAGCTCACACACCTATAGCGCTCCAAAAGACCCTAGATAACTAGAAAAGCTTTTTGGCCTTATTGGTTCGTTAAGCAGGACAACCCTCTAAGGTGATCTTAAGAGGTTCAGTAATTAGAAATATATACATAGAAAATTTCTCGGGTATTTTATGAGATATATATGTATATGGATGTGACACAACATGACAACCGATACATTCAGATTTGATATTTACTGTCATACAGAAAAATGATGGCTAGAGGCAATTCCAAGAAATACCGGGTCTCATGAAATGCATGGATAAGTTAGTAATCATATAATTCGGAACTTGCCTGTCTTCTATGCCCTTCTTTGTGCTAGGACTTCTGTAGATCTCTTGTAGCTAAGCTTGTTAGACTGATCAGGCTTGGGTATTCTTAACTGAATACATGTAGGCCGGGCTCAGATTTCGGGGCCTGGGGGTAGAACATTCCTAACAAAAGGTGCGCCAACACCTCTCAAGATAAGGTACAGGTAACAGATTGGAGAGTAATCATGAATAGTAATATATGATCTGATCCTTTATTGTTGAGCTTGGCTGTACGGTACACAAAAGTGATACCACACTAAAGAGTAAGTATGTAACTGAGAAGTATTATTTAGACGCGTGCGCGTGTATATTCCCTGAACTCTGCCAATGTTAAAAAAGATAATATAGTATTGAGTACATGTAGTACTGGTATCCCATTACCAACCATTGAACCTAGGATTCTACCCCTTTGGTGATTGTACTTACCGCTAGCATATATACCCAATAGTTATGTGAGAGAACTGAGGCCAAATCAATAACATACATACTCTCCGAGATATTTATATTACTATTCATACACTCTCGTCACTATTTACCTTGTCCATCAAGTCACAAGCTCTAAGTACGCGTGGAACCTCAACATGCTTGCTCGAAACCATATAATACTGTAACTGAGTTATATAGTCAAGGGATGAAAAAGGGAGACAAAAAAATCTTAATTTCACTATTAAGTTGGCACGTACCGTATAGCTCCACCTTGTTCGGAAAGTAGACTAGATACTGCACCGATTCTAGGTAAAATTTCGTACCCGTGTCATAGCTGAGCTTTGTACTCTGTAGGTCGTGGCTCTTGGCGGTCGTCCGGGTAGCGTGGAGTATACGGTATCTGGTTCAAGATATATAACTATAGCGTGGAAGCAATTGGTAGAGCACTGAGCCAAGCTAGGGGTACATGTTTAGATACATGATCTCTTATAAGATGGTATGCTTACTGCTAGTTGAGATGAAATTTATTATTATATTATTATTTTACTGGTAGTTGACTAGGACCTTGACTTATAATGTTATCCTTGCTATTACGGGGTTACAGCCGAGGAATAGTTTGCCTTAGAAGCTGCAGTGGTATTTTATAAGGAGTGTCCGGTAAAAAAAAAGTAGGTAATATTTTTAAGACTAAAACCCCAATGGAAAGGTTTAATTAACCCAAGCCCTTTTCGAGTTCCAAAAGCTATTATAATAGATCCATTAATAAGGGTGACATGAAAATTTAGCTATAGGAGTACAATTGACTACTAGATTGGTACTATATATGAAAGTTTAGGCTTCTTAGATACATATTTCAGAATAATCATACCTCGGCAAGCTCGGGGTATCTTGTGGGGATGACCAAGTGATGCGTAGTGACCTAATATCCACTAATATCCACATTTCCCTCCGTTTGATCACGCCATCATTGAAACTCATCGGGGGTTCATGAAAGTAACTCCGACAATCGAAAATTCAAATACTTATTGGGAGGGTACATCTATGAACTACCAACAAGCCTGTTCTTCCAAATAATATCCTTGTTATCTATGTAGTCATAAAAGATTATATACACTAGTACATAATGGCTCAGAGTGGTTCCTGCGATCGACCGGAAGCGGAGGCTTCTACTATAAAAGCTAGAATTCTCGGCCGTGAATCAGGAGTTACACGTGATACAGATAGAGAATAAGTCCTTAGCGAGCATTGTGCATGATTTCTTCGACTCTCTTCATCCTGATGTCTCGTGTTTCAGATTTAAAGTCTGCACGGCTAAATGAGATCTGCTGATTACGCAAGATCTCTAATACTTGGCTAACCAAGGATGCCCCTTTATAAACTCGAGAGCTCCCAGTAATTGGGGCGCATATTAGCCGCACGGAGATTCAAAGAACCGAGCAGATAGCAAACTCCTATAGGTCCAATAAGTTGAGTAGGTGGAGCCTTATCAGATGGAACTGCATCACATCACTGAAATCTCAAAGTCATACTATTTGGACTCGGATCTAATAGTCTTCATCTAGAAGACCTCTATGTATAAAACTTAAAGCTGCATAGCTTATCTATGAGTAAAAATAGACCGTAACGATCCTGCGAGTGATAAATCATGAAGAAAGGGTGCAGTAAAAAAGTTATTTGTGGATGGCTATTTATGGCTATAAAGATACATGTAGTTTTAATCAGTCTCTTAATTTAATTTCCATCCTAAATATAACCGATTAAGCTTATAAAGACTTGGAAAGCATACATAACACTAGGGATCTATAGCACCAATGATCAGTGAGATTTCTCATAATTTCATAATAGGCCCGATATAGCCGATGTATAGTTTTCAATTTAGCTTTTTGGTCTCTACTAATCACTAAATACTTCTTATGGACTTCGGTATAAGGGTCCCCTAAAAATGCTGTATGAAGTCCTTAAGAGGCCTCTCTCTTACGCGCTTTGAGACCCCAACTTAGCGTTTAATCTGAATGACAACTGAAGTAAAGAGTGCCGCCTGTTTGTGCATCTACATAGTGGTGGCGGCTACTGCGCCAAGCTTGAGAACTCACCTTGTGATACACTCAAAACTTCTCCGATATACCGTTAGTATCGGCGGGGGTTAGGTCTTGTGGTACATGTCTCTCCGGAGGTGCCGAAAGTAGGTAATTATAGTTACATACATCATTTGAGGACTTCCAGCCATGTTGTTTCAGGCTCACGGACCTGAGTACACAAAAACAGTCCCTTAAATACAAAGATTCCATGGGTTAAGTACGTGTAACTGTATGTAAACTAGGTTTATTAGTGAAGACCTAGATTTCAACCAATAGGACTCATTTCACTGGTCCTTCTAGGTCCTCAGTGACTATGGAATTAAGATTACTCATATAGCTACTAAGGGTCGTATACTCACCCCCACAGGTGCTACATATACTTGATATACTGGATACATAGCGGTGCTGTTAGTCTGATAGAACTCGGCCTGTATAAAGAAGGATAGGATTATATTGGATATTTAGGGTGCCTCTCAATGATCGATCAAGGGCACTATATTATAAGGTAGAAGCTAGCTATTAAATCTATCGTAAGTGCGTTTGAGATGATATATATATAGATATGTATATTAATTTTAAATTTCTGGTTAGTGTAATAGATAGAAACATTTAGGTTCTAAATATAATAGCGTTGGTTAAGGCTGCATGCTATTGTGACTTGGGTTACCAATAGTCTTTAACTTAACATCACGCTACCAATCACCTTTGGTCTGACTAGGCTGTGTTACATGACCTTCACCTGTATTTCCCACCTATGCCTTTCAACCATCACCGATTATCACTGTTTATCACCAAGCTCTTTTCTTTTTAAGCTCTTTGATAAAGTCTCGTACATGCGGAACAACATACCTCTCGATGTGAATTCCCCTGCACTTGTACTACCAGTTTCACGCAGATCCATCAGCCCAAATGAATCAAAGATCTACATACCGGAAACTTGTGTACTACGAAGAGGTATTAGGTCCGTGGGCCGTTCGCCAAATATAAAATTCTACAAAACTAACAATAGGCTAAAGGGGGCGGGGAGATCGCTGCAACTTCTTGCTAGATACACTGATGGATGGAGATATTAACATCTTAGAAAAAAGACACATAATATTTAGAGATACACCAGCGGCGTATCCTCCGGGGGTTTGAATGACCCCGCCGCCACCGCAACGGTGCTCGTTTATCGAAGTCGCTGTTTTCAGCATGTTTTGAGAAGAGAGTCGGGAGGAGGATGATGGTGAAAATTAACTCCATAATATGATTTGATATCTTTATAGGGAAATTTGTTTGTCCTAAAGAATGGAGGGCCACTAGAGCCTTGTAGGTGAGCTCCTAAGGCGAGCTAGCGGTCAGAACTACTAAGGAACTCCGCTAAGTGCATATAGGAAACCCTTTATGCTTCTTATACTGGCCTCCTAAAAGACTATACTATAGTACATATAATCAATATGTATTCACATAATTCAAAGAATTATAGAATCAAATCAGCTTTATTACATATTTCTCGGAAGATTGCATCAAAAAATATGTTACGGCATAAATACCAATACTAAGAAAGTTCACCTTTATGTACGTTATGATACTACCTCTACAGTATTCTTCCTTCGGATACGATGGGGGTTTCGCCTAAGACCCTGGATATTGATAGAGGCCTAGACTTGCTGATCCTAATGTGGAAAGTGCCCGACTCTTAATCGATAATACACTTCCCCATAAATTCGGTGGGTAAAAATTTCCTATAGCTAATATAATAGCAAGATCTGGAGGCCCTGCCAAATATCAGGCTATTTTTCTGTATTTTCTACTCTTTATGTTCTCTTTATGCACTATACCTTGATGAGGTTGGGTCCAGGCAGTTTTCTGAAGTTCCGAGAAGCTATATATTCCGACTTTAAGGGGGAGGGTGTTTCGGTGGATATTCCGGGAAAGACCGCTAGAAGTTAGTCAACCCTCCCATTGATTTTCTGATTATTACACTCTTTAGAGTCGTAATAGAAGTACTAGGGGAGGGGAACTAATTTTTAATATTTTGTTTGATCTCCATACCTGGAAATTGCAGGACATAGCCCGGTGCTTCCTTCATAGAAATAATCGTGAGATTTGTGATTAAATATGAATTATACATTCTATCGTTGCCTAGTTTTGGTGAATGCAAAATGGCATACAGTATCACCTGTAGAAGAAAGCTACCCTTTAGCCTTTATAGAAGCTATCATAAGGATAATACCTCCGTGTTTACAAGGGGAGTTTCTATCAGTTCTTAGTTGAGCCCGTAGATGGGAAGGGCTGGGCAACGGTTGTCAAAGTCCGTCGGCTATCGGAGACTAAGCTACCTAGGCAATGATTCCTAGTGTTTTTGGTGAAATCTACTAACATAATTTTCTACGAGAGGGAGGTACTCGAGTACTAGGGCTAGGTTACTCCAGCTCTAATTCCGATAACCAAAAAAAACCAGATATCACTCAGTCACGTCATGTACCAATTTTTGAAGACGCATGCATAATCACTCTATATCTGTCATACACATAAAGAATTCTAGTAGACCCGGCAGCCATCAGCCTTCGCTCCCGATATTGGACGAGTTTTCATATAAGCATGAGTTTGATTCGGCATAGTAGATACCGGGCATCAGAGTAAGAGATGGGCTCGATGAGGGATGAGGGATGAACGTATGTAGCCTACAGGTTCCTGCCTTCTACCAGAGCGGTGAATGCTGGGTAAAAAGGGGCCCGGTTAATTCTTCTCTCCCCGCATTCCACAGGGATTCTATGATCCAGAGGAGACAAAATCAGTACCCCAGCATCCCCGCACCTCCCACCGCTTCCCTTTTTCTTTCCCTTTTTTTTTCGCTAAGCTGCATGTGATATTAACTAGGAAGTCCTGCAGTCTGGGGCTGATTGTCGCACAGGTAGACCGTTACATTTTGGCGGTACTAACTTCACAAAGGCATCCATCCCGTACTATATCTCTACAGTACGTTGCCGTATTTCTAGCTTCCACCTCCTCCTACAATAATCTTTAAAACCCACAAATTCAAGCTTAACGCTACAGTTACTACGCCGTTACAAACATGAAAAGATCGGGTTCAAAGGATAAAGATAAAGACAGAGGTGAAAGGGAGAAGGATGAGAGCGTCGAAGACGAGGGCCCAGCGTATGCTCACTAACTTCAGTATTTCACTATCCTAAATGCTAACCCGGTGAGCTTACAGTTGTCAATCTTGTCGCAAGAAGAAAGCAAAATGTTCACGAGAGCAACCATGCTCTCATTGCGCTCGCATGAGTTTGTTTCTCCTTAAATAAGACCTTCTTGATAGTTTCAATACTGACTGAGACTGGGTGTCACGCTAGACATTGATTGCCAGTACGATGAATCGCGTTCGCGGCCAGGTGTGAAAGCTGGTGTTATCGAATCATTAAGCCAGCGTCTCGACACTCTAGAGAAGATGTTTATTGGGCAAACCCTTGTAACACGTCAGCTTCTTTCTGCAATTCGAGAGCTCAACCCAAATTTAAGGCCTAAATCCCCTAGTCAGTTGGTGAATTCCGAGCCTTCAAGGCCGCTGGAGGCCCTCAATACGGAAATCGCTGGTCTGAAAAGAGACCTCCTACAAGCATCATCACCCGCGACTTCCGAGCATAAAGAAGGTGGCCCAGCTAAAAGGCAGCGCTTAAACAGTCACTACGACGGCTCACCTCGGTCATATCAACCTGGCCCCCAACTCGGCTCGCCAGCAGCTGAGTACCAAGGGAGCCAACGGCGACCAACAATAGTAGACCTCCTCGACTGTGAAGACTCATCACTTCCACCTCCTGATTTAGTAGATATACTTGTGCACCTATACTTTGAGCTAATTCATCCATGGATTCCAATCCTACATAAAACGTCATTCCTACGGCGCCTAGAGTCAACGACCACGCGACCGGCACTTTCCACGATCCTCCACGCAATCGTCGCGGCAACGGTCCGGTTCTCGGCAGATAAGCGACTAGAGCGAAAAGAGGTCAGGGATCGATATTTCCGGATTTCTAGGCAGACAGTAATATTAAAGAGTATGGAAATGTTTTCTGTCGAGAATTTGCAAGCTCTTGTAATAATTGCTTTCGATACTGTGAGCTCAAACTACTCTCCTCTGTCATCAATCAATAATATCTGGTTAAGTAAATGGTACATGAGGTTTTGACTGAGATTCCATAGATTGGCTCAGGAAGAGGCCCAAAGTCATGGGCTATAGTAGATTCCATGACAAGGACGGTCGAGCATTTACAGCTTAGTTTCGAAGACGATTCTGAAGGCACAGGGAACCGCTCAGCACATAAATTGATCAGCCGAATGAACTTCCTAGGGCCTTCAAAAAGCTGGACTGAAGGAGAAGAGCGGCGAAGAATCTTTTGGAACGTTTTCCTTCTCGATAGATTCTGTTCAGTCGCAACTGGGTACACCTCTAAAGCTTAGGCTATGGAATATCTAGTAGTCTAGCTAGCTAACACTTACTCGCATCTAGATGGAATACTTCCCTCACGAGTGCTGATGTTCGTCGGCGTCTTCCCTGCGAGGGCGCTATCTGGGAAGCCGAGCAGCCTGTGCGAACACGTTATTTTGGCATCTCAGATAACACAAATACCCAAAACTTACGACGTACAAATGGAGGTCCACTTAGTGACCCATTTCCTGAACAGTCAAATAATCCTGACGGGCTTTACTCTGACGAAGTAATTAATCTTGGCGGATTTGCATATTGCATCGAGGCTACTGAATTACTCAGTCAAGTCACCAGATTCTTTCTGCAGCAAGCGGTTGATTTGAGAATACCAGAAGAGGTGCAGCAGTGGTTGATGCGTTTTAAGGAGCTAGATTTAAGGCTAGTGAGGTGGAAACTATTTCTGCCTCCAAAATGGCGGGAGGCAGCAGTAGTGAATGGGAGGATGGATCCTAATTTGACCTTAGCTCATATCACGCACAATACTTCTGTAATCTTGCTGCACCAGGGAATCGCCTACCCATCTATGCAGTGGCAGTCATCATCGATTAAGCTACCATCTTCGAGTTCAGCAGATACATGTATATCAGCGGCTGTTGAGATAACGACTATCACACAGCAGTACTTGATCCATAACGTTGGGTTGACAAATCCTCAGTTTGCGTTCTGTCTGTTTGTTTCAGGTCGAGTACTACTCGGTACGTTAATACATTTATCTATTTTTTATCATAAAGCTATACTAATTAAATAAATTTATAGCGCATGCTGCCTTCTACAATACACAACTCAGGCCTGAATTTGTCTCTCTAGTTAAAGCTCTTTTCGACATCTCAAAACGCTGGCGTGGTATCTATCCTGACCATGACAACGCCTACAACCTCCCAGCAGGCTTCGCCCAGCGTCTCCTGCAGGCGCAAGCTCATAGTGACCCAAAAAATACCTCTTTCAATAACTGCACAAATACTGGGACATCTGTCGATATATCCAAACCAGCCTACTCAGATCACTTTGACTCCGACGAATTCTTACAGATGGCTGGTAAGCGCCCTGGTATCAGCGGTCCGAACGGGGAGAACATAGAGCCAGAGCCACTGGAGCTTGCAAGTCCACCTATGCCACTGTCCTTCCAGGCTCCTACTAGTCATGTAGGGAATGTGTGTCATAATTCGTATAATCTCGAAAATCAACATAGTGAGCAACATTTTGATAACGAGTATAATGGGGTTATTGATCATCCAGAAGAAGGTATGTTTACAGTAGAGCAGTTGAACGAGTTTTCGAATTTATTTGCAGACCCTCAATTTTTAGAGTTTGATCGAGTCCTTACATATGGGGGAGGGATGTAGTTGGTTAGGGAGTGGGAGAGTATTTGTATGAAAGTCAAGGTTCCTACAGGCGTTTTCTCGATTATGTATTCTTTTGTTATTAGGTTAATTTGGGAAAGGGGTTATTTAATAAAAGTAATATCAGTATTAATATATATCAACCTTACTATGGCTTAATACACCTGTGTTCTTAGGCATCTCGCTTTCAACTGCATGCGGTTCTACTTAATATTTTAGATAAAGACTCTTAAAGGATTGGGTATGTACCTAAAACATACAAGACTATGAATCAAGAACGAAAGTACAAGAATAATACATCTCTTAGACTACCTACTTTAATCTAGAAGCCCCAACGATAACAACTTGTTACCCACCTGTAACAAGAAATAATCTGCATATACAAGCCCATGATCAACCCACCTTCTCGGGGCGTACTCATAATTATTGATAGTAGCATTCTTCAAAATTGCGTCAAAACCTCCCATGTTGACTTTACCACCCTTCATAAATTTAGCGCGAGGAGACAAAGACATCTTTAGTACTGAGTTCAGAATCTTCTTCGCGGCATACAACCATTCAGCCCCCTCGAGTGGGCCAGAACAGTGTTTATAAATCTCAAGGAGTCCTGATATAAAGATCATTGCAGCAGATGTATCGCGATAGGTTGGGCGAGGAGCATCGAAATCCCTGATCATGAGGTTAGCAGCTCAATAAAAAATATCAAAAAAAGGAAAATTAAGTATACTGACCAATGGGGGACACCATCTGCTGGAAGCCTAGATAGGAAATATCGTGCTAATTTCTTTGAAGCTTGCAAGAACTCCTTTCGTTTCGTCCACCCGTAAACTTGAGCAAATCCAAGAACACCCCATGCCTGACCCCGACTCCACGTGCTGTCATCCCAGTAACCCTGGTTGGTGAACTTCTCTTTCACTTTCCCCGTGTATTGGTCGAAGTTGACGACGTGGAAAGTTGACCAGTCCTCTCGGATGTGATATTTTAAGGTTGTCAAGGCGTGATTAATTGCGATATTTGATAACCGGGAGTCTCCAGTTTTGGATGCGACGTAGAAGAGCATGTCGAGATCTGTTCTATTAGTAAGAAACCCCATACAGCGATTCGATCATCAGAACTAACTTAGCATGTTATCGATGATAACCAAAAAGTCTTTCGATGGATCTTCAAAACGATACCGCTTAGTCCTACATATATCCCAGCTCCTAATAGCCCCCACCTTTTCATTATACCTACTGGCCAGGCTATCTGCAGCGGTTACAAGCGTTTGAAAGCTTCTATCGTTTCCAGTCAACTCATAATCCTTCTGGAAAGATGGCTGGATCATGAATCCTAAATCGTGTGTATCTGTTCGTTTTGCCTGAACGTGCAAATTCTCAGACCACCAACGGCTTGCGTACAGGAGTTTGGCTTTGTGGATTTTGTCATCGGGGAAGTAGTTTGGGTAGAGCTCTGCTCTTTCGAGGAGGAGGTAAAGGCTTCCAGGAAAGAAGCCTGATGTCCAGAAATCAATATCAGTATTTACGTATGTTGTCCCATTAGGTGGTTGCGTGTATTCAGGAGCTGATTCTGGCGGATGGCTCTAAAGGAAGGTACCTTTAGTATGAGATTAAATCCAGGGGTTAACCACAGAACATACCTGCCATAACGCCTCGGAAGCTATACCCCAGATTTTGGCTACTACACTCTCCGAGACAAGCTCCGGCAAGAAGTCTTCTTGTTCTTGGGTCCAGAAGGGCGAATGATCTGTTTCATTTGAGCCTACTTCAGAACGGAAGGAACCTTTTCGACTCTTTGTTTTTTCATCGGCAGCAGCGATACTAGATGGAGGTGTCTCTGAGAGTTGAGATAAGTTTTCTTGCATCATTGTGGAAACAGGTGTCTGAAGAGGTGATTGGATGTCGACTGCTCAATATTGTGTCAGTGTTGTAGGCACTAGTAGTAAAAGGCAAGGCTTGGGAAACGAGTCACTAAGTCTGCATACCTGAATTACGAGTATCTCTTTCAGATATTGCCTGTTATTGAATTTCATTAATTATATTAAACCTTTGTACTTTGATAGGATCAGCGAGATATACGTACCAGTTCATCGGGCATACACATTGCCGCCATATCAGAAAGCGGCATCTTCTCCATTGGAGACATTGATTTCCGTTGAAACCCTCTGTTCATATCTTTAATCTTTCGATTTAAAATTTCACTATACAAAAACCGGAGCGGAAGATATATATGAAATAGAATAGCTATCTTACTACGAGATTGTATTAGAAAACTTAAAAAAGGGAACAGGATATAAAATATCTCGGTGCCTCAAGGTCCGATAAAAAAAAATAGGGTACAGGGTACCTTTACGCTTGTTTCTATGAGCGGAGGGTACCCGGGCTTCCTCCCTTTGAGAGCCCGAACTGTCCGGAGGATTTTCCGGGGGTGCTCCGGGTGGATTATGTAAGCAGGTGTTGGGATTTGTTCACACCCTCATTTTGCAAATGCTAGTCCTTCTGCACGGCAGAGATGGCCTATCGACTTTGAGAATAGATATCATGCTTATCCTTACTCTATTTAGGCCCAAATTTATTATCTAAGATGGATGTTATAAGGGAGAGAAGTTGCCAAGAAAAGGTAATACACTTCATGTATCAATTGGAAATTAGAAACCGCTATTATACTGATTATAAAAATTTATAAGTGTTAGTTTCACATATTCCAGAAAATTGGACTAGCCCCCAAATCACTCTTGCCGATGGCCGAAGCACACCACACAAAAAAGAACGCCGAATAATCCCATCTTCCATGCACGAGTGATACTATATGACTTTACCCCAAGCTGAAGAATCACAAAGCTAATTTCTTTCATATTTTCTTAATCACACAAACCATCTTCTAGAGCATATTATCAGCTTAGATGATTGGCCGGCAGCAGGGATGGTTATTTCAAGGGTTTCTTCGAGGCCGACGCCGCCTCTAGCTATGTATATAGTAGCCGGAATAACTGAGACCCCAACAAGTCACCATCCCCGAAAGATCCTACCTCGTTTCTTACATCGATTATTACCAATCTGACCGAAGGTACCAACCTCTTCTATACCCCCAAGCCAAGACTATCATCAATTGTCTGATGCCCTTACCGATAGGCCAACTGACCTACCGATATTATTTGTTGAGTCAACTCCCATAAGCTCATACCAATGTACAGCATTCTCCAACAAATTCCTGGAACCCCTCATAGAAAAATGGGTCATTTCCTGTGATACACTAATAAACATAAGGGCCCTGCAAAGAGAGATATTGTGTGATTTGTGCTGGTGCCGAGGTTTATATATTTACCATTGATATGGGGGGGGGGGCTATGGGAATTTGTTGGACACGGTTGTACATACCTAGAACATACCTACTCGGTACCGTAAAACCCAACATATACTATTATAGCTTCTGGAAGGAACTAAAATTGAAGTAATAGGGAGAGAGAACGAGAGTTGATCTCTACTCAGGAGCGAGAGCTCCTATTCTCCTATATATACGGGCCCCTGGAGGCAAGCCTCTTACATCATAGACAATTCCGTGTCTCACCTATTCAATACCACAACAAAAATTACAGCTCAAATGGCCGAGTGATACCACATGATTTTATCACCCTAAATATATTTACTTTAACCCCCTTATTACACTTAGTTTATGTGTATTCATATTTTAGTAATTTTACAGATACCCCCGAGTATCGAGTGGTTTCCTAGCTTACATTAAATAAAAACTCAATAAATTCAACCAAATAAATAAAGCCCATTTGTCACAAGTCCTCGCACTGATCTTCCTCTAATTCAACAACCCAATCCCAAAATGTAAAGTCACCTAGCTCGACACCATCCACACATTCTTCAAAAATCTTCCCCAACTCTGCTAAAACTTCATTCCCCTGTAACTTTACCCCCGCCACCTCTAGGTCTAACGCTAATTTCATTACACTATTATGCGCTGCCTTTGGCCCTTCTGGATGCCCTAGTGGCCTCGGGAAATCCTGGGTCCCATCATCGAGGTTCTCAAAGACCTGCATGAAATATCCCAATAATGGTAAGAGATTGAGTGCTGCATACGGAACCTCCCCACAAACATCTTTCACCAGAGCATATTGAAGGGCAAAGAGGAAGTCGTCATCAGTTGGTTCTGGCTGCTTGCTAGGGGTGACTTTGATTTTCTCAGTTGATACAATGCCAGATCTTTTCATCACCTCGAGAAGACTGGTTTCGGCCTTCTTTCTAGCATCAACGGTATTATTAGAGGTAATCAGAATAGGGATTCTCTCCTTTGGCAGTTTCTCCGGGATCCAGTTGGTTTCTTGAAGGCTACGGAGGATACTCCTTTCATGAAAACACCGGACCTCTGCACGACGGTATGCACTCGCCATCCTCTCCCCGCTTTGGAGAATATTTCCACCTTTTGTCAGACGCTTCTTCCGCGGATCTGCTAGAACCTGTGCCTTTGCCCCAGCTGCTATCATCCAAGCGCCGTAGAAATCCTCCGTAGGCCGTTTCCCACCACGAAAAACCTCGGCTTCAAACACGCTCAATAGATCCTCCATGATATTGAGTTTACCCCCTGGGAGGTGTCCGGTGACGAGCAACATATTGTAGAGATGAAAGATACACAGTACAGCACCAGATTTATCCCATGAAGTAATGCCAAACTCAAAGGCGAAATTAATCGCCTCTACTAGCCCTGTTCCGCAAAGCCAAGGGTTATACGCCCACATCCCGTTGCGGTCTACATACTCGAACCTGGATAATGGAGCGCCTTTCGCCCGTGAAAGCATACTATCACCAAGGACAAGTTGGACTTCTGTTAAAATCTTTGGAATCTCCTCGAGTGGGTATTCGTGTCGTCGCGGTTCATCGTAGCGTTCTTGATCAGCTTGGTATTCTCGTATAAGTCCATTTGCGCCAGATATAAATTTCTTGTGGAACGATTCGATCTCGGCATAGGGTATACCCCATGGCCTTTCAGGTCCGATACGGCCTCCAGTCATGACATCAAAGCTCCAGCCTTTAAATATAGTCATAGAGTCGAGCATTATCTGGGTTTGAAACACGAGGTGAGGCTTTAAAAGTTTGGCAAGTGGTGCATCTTGGTGCTTCATAGCTAGAGCTGTGATCTCGCTGACATACTCGACTGGACCCCAGAGCATACGATGGGTTTTGCGGCCCATGTTCTCCATACCCCAATCCCAGGTTTCGAGTACTTTTTTTGGAGTGTTCCTTGTAAGGATCGTAGAAGCATAAGAGTTCACGAGGTCGTATAACCATAGCATAGAGTATTCTGAGCGCCACTCTCGGCGTTTCTTTGCGCTGAGCTGAGCTAGCCTAATAGCCGGGTCCCACCTCAATGAAGCATAAGCAGGGGAGGGTTCTCCGCTTTTGTTTCTCCGGTAGTCCGCGATAAAGTTCACCAGGTCATCATGTGCGTAAACGGAGAAATACTCTCGGAAGTCTAGCGTAATGGTTTCCATGTTACCTAACGGGCCCGATGTTACAATTTTAAGTTTTCCAGCTGTAGCATCCAAGTCACCCCGGCAGATGGTATGCACGATGGTATCGAAGTTGGTGAGTTGTGGGAAGTCTATCGCTATATCAAACTGAAGTTGTTTGACCCTTGCAACAGCGACATTGCTAAGTGCACCTGCAATAGCAGCATGCAATTGATCTTCCGCAACCTGTTTCCACAGATCTGATGTGTATCTTTATTCACAGAATTAGTCAAAGGACATAATACAAGAATCCGAAAACCCCACCTCCGCAGCTTCATCATATCCTGAAGGAAACAGAAAGCAGCAAATACAGTCTCTGTTTCGCTCCCTGGATCATCTTTGAGCTTGAAATCCTCCAATGGCCAATCCTGGGGTTTCGGTGCTGGTGCTGCCACAGCTTTCTTCTTCCCTTTCCCTTTCCCTTTCTTATTCTTTCGCTGGGTCCGTTGTGGTGCCACATTCTGGGATTCCCTGGGATTGTCGGATACTTCCCCATCAGATGATAGTTCATCGACCCAAAGTCCTTCGAAACGATTCGCGAGTGACTCTTCATCTTGGCCACCTCCGTGTTGAGACATTTGTTCCTCCTCTTGGTGATCTTCCCATTCTAACCCTCCCAGGACCTCATATGCACATTGCAAGGCATTGATAAATGCCTTATGAGCTTCGTTAGATCTCTTGACGTCCTCATCCGGATCCGATGCATATATGCTAGCCCAGAACTGGTATGCATTTACGCGAGCACGGATGACAGAATTGAAGAGCTTATATACTGTTGCCGGAATGGGCTTTGTAGATGCTGCAATGAGTTCGGATAATGATATAAGGGAGGCTACCGTGATTTCCGGGCTGTTAATTTTCAACGATTGACCTTTTCCGTTATGACCGTCTGACCTTTTAGGGGGCTGAGATGAAACCCGTTGTTTCTGTTTTCGTATGATGTTCGATGCGGTTGTAACAATCCAACAGATTATTTGGGCATTTTCGCGTTTGTACTCAAGGTATGAGTTACGACTTGGTGGGGACGACGACATCTCTGCAGCGATTGTTTGCCGGATGGAGAGACTTTGGGGTACCTTGTCGAAGGTACATGTACTCCCCTGTGTAGTCCATTGGGAGATGATGTCGGTGGCGTATGAGCTGGCAACTTAGCGTGAAGGCCAGATCTCCGTAGTGAGGAGACTGACTGTTGTTGGTTGGGTAGGTTTTGTGAGACTCTGAAACAAACATCTTCCAATATAAATCTTTTTGACTCCGGTGGTGTTTTAGTTTCCTTCTTTGATTGAGGTCCCCTGAAATCCGTCACTTTGTCCTGTGATCGTAGGGTTAGGTGAAATCAAGGGGAAGAAGCCCTGATGTCTTGGCACTTGGTACATAAAATATAATTAGGAATTAGCGGAGCCTAGTTCTAGCTAAGATATGTACTTTACATAAACCTCGATGAGTTCACAACACACATATTATCTAGAAGTATATACATACATTAAAAAAAAGTCCTCTTCTCTGTTCATTACTACATATCATCATAATTATGAAACCTGTCTAAAAGATCGTAAAACACATCGGATTCCGCAAGTCAAAGTATAACCTTTAAAGGAAGATTACAATAATGGTCTCAACTATTTGCCACTACGCAATCGCTCCTGGCTAGCTTGTTCCTCCAACAGAATATCCCTCAGATGCGGCGATGTACCAGCCTCTGTAACACCCGGGATCCATTCCTCCCGCTTTACCCCGACCCATATGACACCAGCAAGAGCGCATGACATTGTCACAGTATCAATAATTGTCTGTGCAAGGTTTATGTATGACCATGGCAGTCCGATCCCCACACCGAGGGAAGTAGAATCGACAATAACAAAGAAGAGTCCTTGGATTATCAAAGGTGCTGCCACTATACCCAAGAATACTTTAATCTCCTATGCGTAGAGACAACCGAGTTAGTATATGTATGCCTTTTCTGGCAATTAGAAGAACTTACTTTATTGTCTTGCCTTTCTTTACTTGCCCGATGCAAGAGATATATCGAGAAGTGGGCATAATAGAGGGCAGCCAAGAGTAGCATGCAGTTGTATGTAAGAGTAACCCTATCCCAATGGGCCTGGT
The DNA here is from genome assembly GCA_033030345.1 of Verpa bohemica. Classification (NCBI taxonomy): domain Eukaryota; kingdom Fungi; phylum Ascomycota; class Pezizomycetes; order Pezizales; family Morchellaceae; genus Verpa; species Verpa bohemica. Next base: position 1,773,186 of record JAUFSE010000003.1, read on the forward strand.
ACTGCATGATGGTATTTTGGATGGTGACTCCAGACCTGTGTCTATACAGGTCGTTTGAGTCTATAGAGTATTTAATCGTAAATGCGGTTATAGTCACAGTGACCAAGAACATAATGGTTATAAAAAAGCGGCCCAGATATGTGATGGCGTACACATTCCTTGGTGTTTTGATCGGGGTAAAGGCCGCAAACCGATTGTGCAAAGTTGCAAAGACAACCTCGAGCAGGCAAAGTTTCCCAAAGTAGTAACACATGGCGAAGAACCCTCTCATGACATTGTGGGTTTGACGAACATTTGCATCGGCGAGGAATAACGCCCCTGTTGAAATACTGAAGGTTGCTGCAGAACTAGTGAAGATCAATGCAAAAGGTAGCTGGTAAAAAATCCCCCTCTTTAATTCGCATCTAACAAACTTCCAGTATACGACCGCGCAACTAATTGTGCAGAGAAGATAGAGGCCTTGGATTGCTAGTGGAGCTTCCATTAGGGCAAGAGGGTGTTCCTGAACGCCCATGATTGGATAGGTGACTTCTGGTGATGGCTCAGTAGTACCGATCATTTCTCCTATTGGGTCGCGTCTCGGTGCCATTTATATTTATTATAACCAGAAATTCTTGTTAGGCTAGCGTAAGCGCAGAGTGCTTTTGGGAAGCAATAGAGCAGGGGGTGTCGGCGGTGTGACCTAGGCCTAAAGAGTATATTTGTAGGGTTATGGAGGAGTATACGTATTGCGATGATGAATTACTTTAATGAAGAGATACTGAGCATATAAATAACTGTAGGAACGGTAGCTCTGTGTTTGAAGGCGACTGAATGTACGTATAAGCCTCGTTTTATATCCAATATAGACATGTAGTCACAACAGATTTAATGATTTCAGTAGAACTCCACTGAGTTGATTAAGCCTTGCAAATATAAATCAGCCTTACTTATAACCAGATAGCAATGGCTTATGCTTAAACGAAATCCAGCACGTGAGCTCAGACACCGGTTGATTGGTTGAATCTACGGGGCTGAGTTTTTTACGGTACTTGAGGCAGGCAGGCAATAAGTACCCAAAAATGCAAGTCTTAGACAAGTTTATCTGTATTAGATGTGATGGCTTCTAGTCTAACAACTTTGGTTGGTGAACAGAAAACTCGCATTTTGGGGTACCTCATGCCTGCCTCAAGTACAGCTTCTTGGTAGAAAAACGCGCGGATAAGGACTTTTCGGCCAATACTTCGCTGAGAACATGAAAGGCCAACCAAGCCCTCAAATCTAGGGGTTTACTTTCCCCGATCCTTTCTACTGGAGGCTGTGTTGTACCATGGGCGGCGGCGCCAAGTAATGTTCCCTACTCAGCCTTTTATCTCCAAGCCAGCGCGCGCGCAGCACCTTTGAGATCCCCTACTCCCTAAAACTTCTTATTTACCACAAAATATGGTGACTCTGACTCCTATTCACTATAGCATTATAGAGATCCTCGATTCTTATATTACCCTCTTCACAAACAGCGCCCTTCCTAAGCAATATACCTGGGTTTTAAAGGGGGGGGCTGTTCCTCGCTTATCGACCAGTACATGTAGTTTATGCCCCGAGAGTATCTACATCCTAGTCGGGGATGATTCCGTTCAAAGGCCTTCGTTATTCATGACTATCGTATAGATGGTTTTGCATGATGTGCCTGATGACGTTGTTGAGGTGGGTCTGTCAGGGCTTTGAGGCCGAAACAGCATGAGCCTTAATGCACACAACACCGAGCCCCATATCTTTTATAAACACCCCCCAACACAAAGTTGGGGCTTCAGCTAAACCTCACAGACACAATCTTCACTTGTCTCACTTTACATCTGTCTAGACAGCTACGCACTGGTCTATCCCTCCATTTCCCTCTTAAGCGTGCTCTTACAAGGCAATATTATTAATTTTCACTTCATGACCGACACGACCTCATCAACTAGATCACATTTCTGAATATCCTCCAAGCCCTGCGAATTCCCAAGAGATTGACTACCTGCCCTCGTATTAGGCAGAATACTGATTATATGTGCGGAGATAGCCTCCATAATTAATAACGAGATACATACCATATATGCACCATCCTGGATATATTACCATAGAGCATCATCTGTCGATTGGTAATGATCGATACAAAAACAAGTAAAAAGAAAAAAACTCACCCACAGTTGCCTGTTTCTTTCGAACCTGGTTAAAAAAAAGACCTAAGGCAACAATACAAAGACGAGTAAAAAAGACCCCCCCCCCCACTATGAACTGCTTTTTTCTTCCGGAATACATAGTTTGACTCAATCTAGTAGTCGTAGCCATGCATCAAAAGTTTCCGGAATACGGCTACAGAGATGCCTCCGATTATCTGAGTGTAAGGACCCACCTTTGTTAGTAAAATCTAGCCGCTGTAATTCCTTGGCCCTTTAATGGAACCTAACGCCCCACCTCCACCAAAACGAAACCGAATGATATTGTGGATATACCAAGGCGCTAAGGGTTGACTATGCAAGCCATAGGCATCAGTAGAGTCAATGAAATACTACTATTATCGTCCTTATCCTTGTTAGACCAGACACTAACCACATATACACAGATGCTGACTTAGTTTCTCAAATGAGAGCCTAGCGAGAGGGGGGGGGACAGAAGATTTCTATTCACGATAAGCCCAAGGACTATGAATCTTCAACTACCGAGAAGATCACTATCATAACGCTTGACCCATGGTCTACGAGGAGTCCGTTATACATGCGAGTCCTTTTAATGGGCGAGCCGAGATTGAAACTAATCGTATAGCTTTCTATCTCCCATAAGAACGTTTACAGCCAGATCATTCTACAAGCTGAATTACTACACTTTTAGTAAAATATTATATTCTTGGAGATTTGTTATTCTTATAGGAAGCTAATAAATATACAGTTACTGTCTAGGCTAGATTGCATATTCTTGCATATACAGTCAGTACGCAGGAATATTCGTGTCGATTAGATACAGTGCGAAAAGAGGGGATGGATTGGGTACACTATTTTACCAAATACAGTAGAGATCCTGTAGCAATAATATAGAATACAAGAGTATTACAGTATTCTTGTCCAAATCCTGGTTTAATACGGTATTTCCCTTAAAATGCTGTAGTAAAACTGTAGTGGTTTCACCCCGTTTTTTCGTACTGTAAGTCCCAAATAACGAAACTCAGCAATATTGACTTAAGCTAAAAGATTCGCTGAAAAACAGGCAGTAGAAACTAAATACTATAAATGATACCACAGATGCAGTGTGAAAACAGGGATGGATGGATGGATTGCGTACACTATTTTTCGAAATACAGCAGAAATCCTGCATGTAGGAGTAGTGTATGTAGAATATGAGAGCACTACAGCATTCTTGTACAAATTTTGGCTTAATGCGGCATTTCCCTACAATACTACAGTAATATTGTAGTAACCTCGCCCTGTTTTTTCGTACTGTAGTATTGGAGAACTAAAAACGATTCAATTGGTAAATTATCCTTTAAGGATCCGTTTTTTAACTTTGGTAAATATGACTCTATACATCTATATGTAGAATCGTTTATGACACCTGAGACATAAACTTTCTACATACAAGCTAGAGTTGACGAGTAAAATAATAAAGTAAAAGCATCACATGATTTTATATTATAGGATAATCATGCACTGAATAACCATAACTAAAAATATTTTAATAATGTGGTTACATGGGCCAAAATCAGTCATTTTCACCTTTTGATTAACGTGGACAAGCAATCCGTGTACTCGTAGAAAGCTGACGTTTTTGGAACGGGCTGATATTGCATATATACCATACCGTACAAAAAAATAGCCTTGGCACCTTTTTTTATGGTATACATTCCACAAACGCTAGTAGTTATTTCAGTACAGGGTACATCCTCAACCGATAGTACTACCCTAGAGACATAGGATATAGCCTAAGGATTTACAGCCAATGAGACTTCCTAGCTAGACCCCTTCACTAAGAAGCTTAATAAAGACTAACCAGAATCCTTTTAGTCTTGTATAGAAAATCTCCGGGGTATATTGCCGGGGGGGGGGGGGGCTGTCATTTATGTACGGCAAAACAAGATCAACACTAGGTTATTAGTTCTCTAAGTTTTTGGCGAAGGCTCTATAAAGCATACTACTACTAGTATCATGATCAACCGCAAGGCCCTACTAAAAAGACTGGCCTCAGTCTCAGTCTCTTTTTTCTTTCTGTGCGCTATACTCCGTGAAAAAACTGCCGGTACTTCGCATGCACAGCCAACTGTAGGGCACCTTACTATGATGTCATTAACATGTGGGCGTTCCACGATTTAATACCTGGGGTAGATAGACCATAACTACCGAGTGATAGAGTAGCTAGCCGTGGTTTCTGTACTAGAGCTAAGGTCTCCAACGAATAAGTACAGATACCGATTGGCGAGAGAACTCAAGTGCAGTACCGATGGTCTGCGCCGAGTAGATGTATAGAGGAACTCTAACCCAAGCCTCTCTCTCTATAACTTGGTCTATAGCTCAGGAACATGAACAATCACCCATTACCATGCAAGCCAGGCCAACAAACTATGTGTATGTCTTTTTCTTCTTTCTTTCAGCCGAGCTGAGCTGAACTGGTACTGATACTGATACTCCCGGTTTAGGATTTATGTAGAGTACACGTAGGTAATATAATGGGACCGGTAGACGCCGCCGGCAACACTTAACAAAAAAAAAACTAGTAGGCATCCTATATAACTCAGTTAAGCCTCAGGAAGGACTAGAAAGGGCGGATAGATGCTTCAGTAAATGATTCCGCTTCTTGTGTTGTCAGTAAGCAAATGATCAGCCAATACATACTATGTAGATCAGAACTATCTAGTGAGTTGAGTAGAGTACGCAGATGGTTAACCGCATGCAGTAAGACGAATACTCTATAGAACATGCACCGTACCTACCCGACAAATTGGTTATCGGGCCACGCACACATACACACACACACAGAGAGAGAGCTTTTTTTTTCTCGGAGAATTAACAACACGCAGATTTTTTAGGAGGGTCGGGGTTATGTAGGCGCACGTGTTTAAAAAATACCGGGATAGAAAGGAAAAAAAAAAAGAAACAAGGCTGCTTGCTTTAGCAGAGAGGTTTGAAATCTTGGTGGCCAATAGATAATGCTAGCTAGCTAGAACCTCAGCCGAGTTCCTGGAGCCTTCGTACAGCCTCTACGAAAAGAAAAAAAACATCAAGAAACGTCTATTGGCCTTTCGGGCTTGTGGCAAACATTCTAGCAACCGTACTGGTTGTGGGGCCTCCCGCTTGCTCACTCTTGTTTCTCGATCTTTCTTGCTGGAGACTGTAGGCCGGTACTAGGTGGAGGTGTGGGGTGTGCAAGATGCATAGGAGGTTTTGATTGGTTTTATGGTTCTAGCTATGGCATTGGTTAGGAAACCCTTGCTCGAGAAGCTGTACTCGCACTAGAATCGAAACTTAGAGCCCTTCCTGGCATTCTTTGCTATTTACTGTAATATCTAGAATAACACATATGTTCTAACCTATTTGGAGGATGTGTCTAGTAGAATTCCTACCCCTTGGGGCTATAATAGTACTGCAACACCGGGGGGGAAATACCATATTAAGCCGGGATTCAGACGAGATTTCTACTGTATTTGAAAAAAAAAGTGTATCGAATCCATCCCCTCTTTTCATACTGTAATACCACACCCCCCCCCCCCCCATATATACGGGCAAGGCAATAAGATGTAGCCAAATTAATACAGATACACTCTGAAATTAGGGGTGGTAGCTAGAAGATATAATTTATTTGTGCTTTTATGTCTTGTGGGGTTTCTGATAACTAGAAGTATTTATATGGTGTTTCCCATACAAGGGACGTCCCCCCTAATAGGCAGTGCCCCCCCAAATAAATCAGATACTCAGAACATATATCGCATTATAAAGCTTAACTACATGTAATTATAGGCTTTTTGAGAGGGTTATCTAACACAAGGAAACTCAGTATTCCTAAAAAATCCTTAAAGGTCCGTAAAGACTAGTCGGTTTACCCCATGAATGCATAGTTAGTTCTTGATTGAAATCTCGGGTCACTGAGTACAATAGAGGAACTTGTTCAATATGTTATGCCCGGCATGAAATTGTATAATCTATTTGATGTGAATATACGAAAAATCCACCACACACCAATCCACCCAACCATCACCCACTAAAAAAAACTCCCATCCAGAAGAATCCAAAAAGCAAACGGAAAAAACAAAAAACGAAATCGCCATCCCAAAAAATCCTAACAATCTAACTCCTAGAGATCTAAACCCCCTCTAATACTGGTAACCGCCAGGGCTTGGGCCCCTATCACTCTGGCCCCTGTTGGGTCCGCCAGGGCGGTAGGTAGTACTTGGGTCGTCGTCCTCGTTATATAGGGCACGAACGCGGAGAGAACCTTCACCATCGTGCTCCTCAACGCGGTTACCACTGGCATCATAGCTCACAGTAGTGTTTGTGCGGTGGACCTGGCCAGGGCGAGGTGGAGGGGCTCCGCCGGAGGTTTGGACCTGCTGTGACTGTGGCATGTTTGAGGGAGCTTTGCCGGGCTCGTCCCAGTTGTAGTGGGCACGCATGCTGGGGCCATTGGGGTCACCCCCGGAGTACTCCTCGACGAGATCACCGGTCAAGGGATCACGGCGAGAGGAAGTCTCACGACGTGAGATTCCTGGCCTGTCGGGCTCGTATTGAGAGGCGCTGTTGTACTGTTGGGAGGCTTGTTGGCCTTGCTGTCCAGCAGCACCGGCGCGCCGAGCAGCATCTGCTGCAATTGCTCTGTTGATGGTCTCTTGAGAGAGCACATCAGAGACGCGCTCATCATTCCGCTCGCTATAGATTGTTAGTATTTGATAATAGGGCTCTAATGGAACTGAGTGAAAACATACTAGCCAGACATGTTTGGTAAAGTTTTGGGGGGTTTGAAGCTAAAGCTTGAAGATTGGAATTTTGGAGAACTGTAAAAAGTTCTATTCGTGTATTGTATTGTATTGTATTGTATTGTATTGTAGGCTTGTGTTGTTTGATGCTGATAGTGAAGAAAAGAATCGAACTCGGTGCGGAAAGTAGGCACACTTTATACCTTCAATTCTGGCGTCTACAAAGATAATAATCTAACCCCATCCCGCTACGTGAGTTTTCCCTGCCCCTCACCATCACCCCCTCACTGCCTCCCGCCGCTATGAATTGGTCGACGTGTCGAGCTCGCAACTATTCCGGTCATGGTCGTGGTGGTGGTGGTGGTGGTCTGTGGGCATCGTACTCTAGACAGACAGCGTAAGTCTATGTGATATTGCCCCTTCGCCACTTCTACCCCTCTACGAAACGGCGGCCAGTCGTTGGTCCTGGATGCATGTGCTGTACAACAGGCTAAGCTAGATCGGATCTGCCCTGCTGCAGAGAAACATGGAGGCGAGAAAAGAAACAAGGGTAAACTCTGGCTTCTGGAACGGCGAGTCGCCAGGAAATACCTACTCTGCTACTATTCTGGCTCTATGGTTCTGCTACAATGTTGTGTATATGCAGGATGTAGAGTAAAGCGGGGCTGGGTGACAGAAGAGGGGCAGCAAGTGGGATAGTAACGAAACAGATGATACTACGGGCTCGAGCCCAAGTTTTTCATGCGCTGGTTCAAACGGATTGGCCATTGTCTGTCTAGTGAACATTAATGCAGCACTGAGGCTAAACCAGAGTTGCAAAGACCTGCCCTGCTTGGGAATACATCTTACCTGCATCTGGACTAGATGATGGGTATCGCCAAGTCGGTTGGAAGATCGTTTGCGAGGGTGATCCTGATGTGCTGGCGGGCACTTGCAGGGGGGGGAGGAGGGGTTCTGATACATATCTAAGGAGAGAGAGGGAGAGGGCTATGGAGGGGTAGAGTAGTGGAGTACGCGCTGGAGGGGCTTTAGACGGTGAGGGGCATCACACAAGAGGGACGTTATGTTCTTTTTTGGCGCTGTCTAAGACATGGACCACGCGGGCAACTGGCTCAGGCACAGGAACAAATGAGATAAAAATGTCACAGTGCAGTGCAGTACAGTGGTATCAATAAGGTACAGATTATCACAAGAAACACTACGAACGTGACTTCAAGAGTACATCTCGGCAAGTAATTTTTGGAGAGAAATCACAAGGGAAAAAAAGGCAGAATGAAGCTGAAAAACATGACAACTGTCTAAGACAGATCAACTAATCATAATAAGATTTTTGAGACAATTATCTGATTCCACAACCAACAAACTCCCCCCCCCCCCTCTAACAACCTATAGGTGGGAAGACGTGTTTCCCTTGAAGCTCAACAAAAACGATCTGTGTTTCGGTACGCTCCCCTCGCCGGTTAAAAAAAAAAGAACTCCTCATTCTCACCAATTCTCGTCACCTCCCCAGCCAACAATCTCGCTCCGTGATAATCGCATATTATTGGCAATAGCTCCCACACCCGCCATAAATCCCAATGCACCATCGATCGTGGAATTTCCTGTCTTTGGGACTCTCACCGTTTCTGCCTGTTCCTGCGATTCGGTCCGGCTAGATATCTCCTCAATGTCATACTGGGTTACCTCGCCTTGTCGTCCAGCCCTCGCGGCACGCTTGATTGCGGGACCCCAAACCTGAAGCCATTCATCCTCCGTATGGACATATAGCAGTCTTCCCGATGATGGGTCTATTTGCGAATAATGCCACACCGTCTCCGCCACATGATAGCGCTTGGTAAAGAACCACAACAAGGGCCATATGGGGATCCAGAGAAAGGTCAGGTAGAAAAACCACCGCCAATACTCGTTCTTACGCATCCGTGAGATACGGTTGTATGGGAAAACTTCTACGCGAGTCTCGAACACGGGAAATTCCACAGTAATGTGGCCGCAGTAATTCGTTGCGCGAATCATTTTCTCAATCTCCCTCTCAATATACTTCAGATCCCAGCCAGTGCAAGATTTCTTCATGATGAACCTGCGATGCAACATGCAGTGTTAGTGTCAAAAAGGAAAAAAGGAAAGGAAAAAAGGAAAACCCGTGGTCGGGACTCTTTATCAAGATACGATCGTGTATTTAACAATATCTCGATACGATATCGAATCGGGATTGATAGATATAGAGGTGTGGAGGGGACGGGAACTGGGACGAACATACTCTTTCAACGTGGATTTATCCTCACAATACCTATCTGCCCAACTACGAACCGTCATCGCCTCCTCCCCATCGGTCGCCACCGACTTCCACCGACCGCCACGATTGGTCTTCTTTCCCGGATCAACAGTCCCCAGAGTTGGCTGTATGTACTCATGGAATTCCAAAAAATATTCTCGCAGAGACAATTTCAGACTGAAATCCGACACCGTGCTCGTGTCGGTCTTATCTCCATTCCGCCTGCGGACTGTATGAGAACCATTGATGCGGATTTCTGACCTGGGTGGGAATTTACTTTCATCCTCGAGCCATCTAAAAAAAGTAAAATAAACAACCAGTTAACTCAACAAGAAAATGGCGCATCACCGGCAGAGTTTGTAGACAAGATATTCGCATGACACATTCTCTGTAGGCAAAGAGGTGGGGTAAAGACTGGTCGATAGGATAAACCATACCTGTAAAGAGCTTCACCATCAGTATTGAGGTGCAAGTCGTGGGATACAGTCAATATATCTCCCATGCCAAGTCTAGTTATGATTTTCTTGACAACAGGGTTGTAGCGCTGGAACGGCGGTGGATCATCACCGCCACCTTCACCGTTGTCGTTATTCTCCCCGTCCGAGTATCCAGGCAACTCCTCATCCTCTCTACGGGAATCTTCATCATAATTAGAGTGAATAAGCAAAGGTATAGCAGAGGACGAGCTTCCAGGTTCATCAGTATATGGTTCCAGAACTGCTGGGTTATGCTTCTTATCACCGACGGCGTTTCGAGGTATCGCCATTATTATTAAAGGTTTTTTTTTTTCGCGCTTGAGTAGAAGGTTATGCGGGGGGAGACGCGACGGGGTCTTTCAGAGCGTGATACGCGCTTTTTGAAGTGCCAAAAGCCCACTAAAAAAATCAAGAGATCCTCCCCTCCACCAAAATAAGATATATAAAAAAAGGGGCTGTGGTAGCGCGGCCCTGTGACTCATGGTCAGGATTGTTTTACCTCTATCGTTTTAAGCGCAAGATCAGTGGTGCCATCGTGACACCTGCCCACTCCTCATAATTCAGCTTCGTTAAGCGACTTAAACCTAACCCTAAGATATTGGTACGAAGAGGTATAGCATTCTAGAGTCGTGGGATAGATCACCTGTGTAGTGATATATATTTCTATAGTTGATATAATAAAAATAAGAAAAGAGGGTGTACTATTATTTATTAGCCAGTACTACTTGATCCTATACTACATGCACTACTAGAATACCTTAGCTTGTAGGCTCCATTTACATTATGAGGATCCACGTTCATTTGAGGTTTATTGTATAATAAAATACAAGCATTTAAGAACTTTGGGAATTTTTAGATCAGTATGTATATTACATTGCTCACAGAACCAAGCTCTTACAACTTCACTACCGGTAACTCTGCCATATGGACCTTGGCCGTCCTGTATGGGGTCAATGTAACATTCACCCTCCCCCCCGTACACACCGGAACCACCGGGGGAAGTCCCGCAGAACCTAGCGTGATATTCCACGACACCACGCACGCCGCAGCAGCAATACTAACCGGGGCCGCCCCACGAGCAAACACCGGGTTTGGGAGGGCGGAAACCTTTTCCTCATTCACATGGAAACTCATTGTATCAATTGCGATCCTCCATTCGCTTACTGACTCTAGAGCATGGTCTCGTGTGTTAGGAAGAATCTATAATAGTAGTGGGTTTAGTTTTATGTATGTGGGGTAGGTTGTTTATGTACGTACCTGGTCGTCTGGTAGGGGCTTTGTGTCTATCCAGTTCAGCGGCGTGGATGATTTCTCAGTATATGCGAGGTCTAGTGCGTAGAGTAGCGGTCCACGGTATATGGCAACGGCGCCAGCAGATCGGGTGGATATGTTTATTTCCATTCCAAGTGTGAGTATGAGTGTTGTCTTTCCGGGGTTTACTTCTATCTTTTGTAGAGAGGTTTTTTTATCGGGAGTTAGTGCCTGGGATTCCCTTCCGTTGAGTGAGATAGAGGAGGTGGTGGTAGCCCATGATGGAATGCGGATGTGGAAGTCAAAAGAAGACCTGGCGATGATGGTGTATGTGAGTGTGTTTCCGAAGGGGTAGATAGTGTTTACGGTTATTCAAACTTTGTTGTTATGTTTAAGTGTTGTGGCTACTTTAGAGGGGCCGAGGAGGCCGTGGATGAGCCCGTTGGAACCGGTTTTTATAAATTATGCTGCAAGGAACTTTGGATAGGCTTGTGGGTGGTTTACGGTATAGCAGGGCTGCCACCTATAGTTAGTTAACCAGTCTAGAGGGAGTAGTAATTAAAGACATACAAAATTTGGTTCTAGCCCAAAAGTGTTTCCATAAGAAACAACATTAAAGAATGGTTTAGCTGTTAGGTTCCTCGACCACGGCTGGTTTTTTTGAGTAACATATTGGTGGCTCCACCAATCCGGTGAGATTGCTGCTGGAAATGCATTGAATGCTGCACGCTCAACTCCGTCGGCAAAGGTATTGTCACCATGGAATCGATATAGCCATGAAAATGAGAACATGGTCTCCACAGACATACATAACTCAGAGCTTCCCACAGTTAATCTCTAGACGAACAATTCTGTGGGGGAGAACATACCCTCTCTGCGGCGACAAACCACCAAGATGCTCATCCGCAATAATAGTCCCAGAGCTAGACCCATGATAACTGTATGTCCAATTCACCGCGTTCCGCGACTGACTCAAGAGTGTCTCATTACCCGTCAACCTATACAGCGTTGCCGGATATCTCAGACCTTCGGATTACAAGAATCAGCTTCTCACACTTCCTCCATCACAAGAATGCACGCCCACATACCTTGTGCAAGATTAACCCCATGCGTAAACCGTGTATCCTTCCTTTATTGCTGGTGTCCCCTGGGTTGGAAACACCCCTTCCACAAAAAATGTAGTCCAATCCCTCTGACCCACACGACCACACTCAAACATCAACTCCATCGTCTCCCATATCACCGCCTCTTGCCCATTTGGGTAGTTTTCATAAAGCCATTGCAAGGAAATAACCAATTCGTGGGTCCGTGCGAGGCCAAATTTCCATGGGTCAAAATTATCATCACCGTGCTGAATCAAGCCCGTGAAGTTATTCGAGAGCATGCTATGAGCGAGAACTGTAAACCTATGCATAGAATCCACTATACGCTGGGTCTCTGCCGGTTCCACCTCTGCATATTGCTACACACTCGCATTAGTAGGATGAACTGAGGGGGTGTAGGAAATTACTTACAGTCATCCCAAACAGCAACAAAGCCCTGGCCCAAATCCCTCTGATCTGCCTGGTAGTTTCGGGGCCTAACCACCCATCCTCAGCTTGGTGCTCCAAAACGTAATCTAGGAACTGCTTTGCTTGTGACTTGAGCCTCTGATCGTTTAGTGTGTATGCTAGTGGTACGATGTAATTGAACCAGTACGGTGCAGACTCATGGAGTTCACTGTACTCGGTGTTTCCACCGAGCCAGGAACTGTCAGATACATATCTGTAGAAGTCAAATTCGTGCCTTGCGAGGCCGTCGGCGGATAGACGGAGTTGGTCGAGTAGCCAACCACGGGGTGAGATTGAACCTAAGGGAAGAGGCTCATAGAGGAATGGAGATACTACAGGAGGAGGAGCTTACTGTTAGAATCGGAACTAGATAGTGGCAGGGGTGGACTTACGGGTTTTGTTTCCTGCGGCTGTGGTACTGGACGTTAGTGTTGATATTAGTATCAGGACTGTGACGAAACCAGAGGTGAGAACACAGGAGAACATCGTATAGGTTATATAGTAGTGCGTAATAGTACATACCGTTTACTAATTACAGTGTTTCAAGGTCTGGAAAGGCCCTTATAAACAATAAAATCCCCATATTAAAACCCCTCCCCCCTAAATTTTTCATCACCGGAGAACTACCGCTGGTTCCTCCAGTAGCATTTATCTGGAAGACATTCACTTCATCCCTGTAGTTGCGTAAGTACCCCTTATATTCGGTCTTGGCAATCAAGTAGTGTCTTGGAGGCTGGGATTACAAAGTTCTAGCATCTGCTGTGTAAAGTAACATAATACTCATATGGTATCACTCGTATTATGTAGGGACTTCTATGTACTTAAAGACTTTGACTCTCTCGTGACTGGCTTGTCTAGACTCACCCCATCTTACCAGTCGCCTCAGACAGCCAAGATATCTATTCCATCACCCCATCAAGTTATCACAATCACCAGACAGCCCAAGAATCAAGATGGCCACAGCCCCGCATGCTATCCGCAGTCCCTCCCTCCCCCCCTCATTCAATTATGTAGCTAAACAGATATATATATTAATATTCTCACCCACTATGATGTCACCCTCAGAGTGACAGTAACCCTAACCCAATTCCGTTACGAGACTGTACCAATTAATTGATTATTATCTCTACTAATCATGCAGCCGTAGGCAAGATGACCTCAGAATACATGTATCCAGGTACCCTCATCAAGGCCCAGGTCCGATTTTCCCGGGGCATCACCAGAAGCGGGGGCGAGCGCAGAAACAAAAACGCAAGGGTTGCACATACCGCATCTGAGATGCGGATTCACATAGGTATAGTTAACACCTCCCCCCCCCCCACTCCATCTCCTTACACACAACATTTCTATCCCCCTATAAGCCACCTCAATCAAACTACAATGGCACCCTCAAAAACATACGACATATCTATCACATTCAAGAGCGCCGAGAACCTTCCGGTCGCTGACATCGGCACACTCTCTTCAGACCCGTACGTTGCTGCAACCCTGCACACCCCGGAATCGGATCGCGACAAAGTCCAGAGCCCCCCTCTGCGTTTCAGAACACCGACTGTCCGCACAACTACTAATCCGACGTGGGAGCGACGGTGGGATATCAGCAATGTTTCAAGGTCAGGGACTAGACTGCGAGTGGAGGTTCTGGATGAGGATTACAGGGACAACGATGATAAGCTAGGGCACGTGGTGATTGATTTCGCGACTCTGTCTATTTGGGGCGAGGGTGTAGGGACGGATGAGAAGTGGTATAAGCTCAAAAAGAAGGGGGCGAGTAAGAAGGCTGCAGTGTTGAGACTCTGCGTAGCAGGTGCTAAAAAGAATGAAGGGAGGACGGCGAGGATACTTGTGAAGATTGAGGTGAAGGGGGAGGCACAAATAAAGGAGAATCAAGATATAGGAAGAGCCTTCACTTCCGGACCAAGTATGTACTCCACTCATTTAAACATTCATATCACTCATTAACTCCAATAGACTACTGGTCAAAACACTTCTCTCCAATTATTGGTAAATTTGTTGGCGCTAAAGACTCCGACTCTAGCAAGGCGGATGTCTTCTCCTTCGAAGCTAACAAGCTCCAACTCACCGGCCCTGCACCCCCAGATCTCCGCCACGATTTCGTGGGATTCGCTCCGTTTGTAACTGCATACTTTACACGCTCAGGACTGCGGGGTCGCGTGCTAAACCGTGCGTTACATAGTCAATACAGCCACCTCTACTGTTATGACGAGAGGACTGATTACGGGTGTATCGACAATACCACGGAAGCCAAAGACAGCAATGCCCTCGCCAAACAGTTCTTGGAAATGGTGCATTGGAGTGAGGGATATAGACTATTTACATATGTCATAACCCTTGACTCTGAATGGCACTTCACCGAGACAGGAGATGAGTTTGCCATTGATCTACTGAGTAAACATAGTCTACACAGCGACGTCAGTAGAGTTATTGCATACTCTGGTGAGTTTTTCGTGAGAAGGAAACACCACCATGAACACCCACACCATGAAGCTGCCGAGGCACATATGGAGAAAGATGGGGATGGGGCATCAGAGGGTCACCGGGACGTTATCACCCCGGAAAATTCACCGAAACACCCACATAACCATTCTCCAGACCATGATCCGGCGCACTACGAGCTCGTCATTGATAATGATTCTGGAACGTACCGCCCGGATAAGAAGCTTCTCCCAAAGCTTCAAGAGTTCCTTGAATCGAATCTGCAAGGTATCGGTGGAGTGGTGACTTATGACTGCTTCGATAAGGAATTGAAGGACCTGAAGCATAATCGCAAAGAGGCGAAGCAACATGCTGGGTGCCGGATTTTTAGGCAGAGGAGTATCTCGAGTAGTGGGAGTAGCATCTCGAGTAGTGATGAGGAGGAGCTAGATACTGGGAGAGAAGGGAATGTCTTCAAGAGGTTGAGGTCAAGGTGGATGATGGGTGGTGCGGGAGGTGGGAGGTGACGGTGGTGCGAGTGGAAGGAGTGGTGGTTTGGTAAGAAGGGGGAGCAAGGGTGGGATGGGGAGGAGTGGTGGGGGTAGGTCTATTGTTTAGGGGCGCGTGTGTTATTTTGAGGATTACTTAAGGGCACTCTTTTATTTCTCTTTTTTTTTTGTCCTAGTTGTGTTTGTATAATACCTTTGCCTAAAATATTTTTTATGTAATTAGTAGTAGTAGTAGTTTTAATCTTTGGCAATTTTAAGTGCCGACTGTATTAAAGTATGAGTCTAATCACTGGCACTCACTCACTCGTAATATTATATATAATTCATATATCCTGATAATACTATCAATAGAAAGAACATTCTAGTAATATAAAAACTCGCTATCTATAAGCCCCGCTCACGGCCACCCTACGGCCACTCATTAAAGAACTCAATAATCCTCGGTGTAGCAATCACAAGATCATCACCCGTCTGCTCGGTTCCTGGCCACTTATGCTGCATATTCGTCTCATTATACGCCACCAAAACCCTCTTGCCATTTGTCGCTCCACAGTACCAAATCCTCTTCCACACCAAGCCATCCTTTAGGACCTCCAACGAATCAGGCTCCTCACTACACCCAACTTTATCCAGCCCGACCTTGATCTCAAACCACTTGTCGATGCTCAGTAACTCTCCTCCCGCCCCGGTACCACCATAATACTCAATCTTTCGGCCACACAAATTAGTCACGTGCTCTTCCACGAGTAAGAGGTAGGGGGAGCTCACAGTCTTATCAGCCATACCGTGGAACTCCATTACAGGTACATGGTTCCCCGAAGGATTACATGGCTCTCTAGTACCTGGGTAAAAAGCACCTGAAACAGCCGCGAACGCCGTGATGCGCTTAGACATCACCGAGTCGCAAGTGAGTAATCCGACAAACCCACCGCCATTTGATTTACCAGCTGCGTAGAGTCTGTCTGTATCTATACATAGTGTAGATTCAAGATGGTCTAGTAGGTCGCCTGTGAATGCTACATCGTCGACTCCAGGGGTAGAGTAGCTTGCGCCTTCCCATGATTTCTGTGTGTTTTTATTATTAGTATAGTATAACTAGAGGGTTAAGGGGGGAGGGGGGGTTCGTACCCCTACCCCGTCAGGGTAAGCGACGACAAAGTCGGTATTCCATTTGTCGAGCGAGAATTCAGAGACGATTTCTTGCTCTGCGCCGGTGCGGGTGTTGCCATGGTATGAAATGATTAGTGGTGCGCCGGTGTTGATGTTGTAGTTTTTAGGAATATATAGTAGGAAGGTTCGATTGAGTTCACCGGAGATGATGCAGGATGGCTGGCTTGTACCTCCCGGGCTATAGTTAGCTGGTAGGGCTTTTGCACAGCCTGCCGATTTCGCAGCGAAGGCGGTAGAGGCAGATACAACGAGGAGAGACGTGAGTTTTAGTAGAGACAACATTGTTAAATGATGGTGGATTGTGAGTTGGGTTCTGCAGGAGGTCGATGGGGGTTTATATATATATTTGAGTACATGTACTTTATTAATTGTAGTATGCAGTAGTCCACCGGGTAGTTTGTGCCGAGACTGACTCAAACAATTGCTTATATTGATTAGATGGGTGATCCTTGGTGAGAACGATTATGCTTATGAGTGAAGATCTGGTAAAGATGTATATGGATGACGTCAAAGTGGCCCTTGAATATAGCTATCATCGAGCAAGTGGAGTAGTGGAGTGGAGTAGTGGAGTGGAGTACATGTAGATAGCATTTGATGGGGTCCAAAGACTCTAATTTCGCTTATAGTAAACAAGCACTCCCATACATGGATTGTATATACTTCTCTCTTTAGATACGATCAGCCACATGCAGATCCCGTTGATGAAACCGAGCAATGCCTGCCCTTCGTAATTTTCAAGGGCTGAGTTATTACTTTAATATATGCAGGGTGCTTGTTCCTAGAAATAGATGCAGATATTATAAAGTACCGACTCCGGGTATGTACTTCGGAGGAGAAAGTAAACATTGAAAGTACCTAGTCATGCGGCTTAACATACTAGGTACTACATGTACTTGTGGGGGTATTATTATATCTTTCTCCCCGGCACTATCTAGACGGTCATATATGGGTTTACACCTCACTAAATAGGTCCTGATAATCCTTCACTAGAAGTTTGCTTAGGATAACTATAAAACTTCATAATGAACTATGAGGATTGCAATAGGCAGGTATCATGGTGTAAGAATCCTATTTCGTTCGGGCGGATCTGACCTCCAATTCCCATAGGAATAAACACACCATTGACCTTCATAGTTCACTAATCTCTTAATTTCGGGGTTAAACTAGTTTCCGAGTATTAAGTCCACCCAAATATCTTGGCTGTCCCATTTTTAATGATTCGATCGATTATCTAAAGTAGCTTTATCGTTAGAATAAAATAACCATAATAGATTTATTTTATGAATTTTTAGGGTAATTCCGGCCCTTTATTTGCCACTATGATGGCCGGTAGATAGATTGTAAATATTTTTAAACTTACTGCGCCTGGGCATTTTAATATTAACCAAGCTCTCCTGCGCCAAGCCTTGTCCTTATTTGGTCCTTAGATCGGGATCCTACTCTTAGCAAGTATCCTATCAATACTTGTTTTTTTCTCATTTTTTTGAATAAGCTGATAAAACACGATTAACTATTCAGTACCCTCGGTTACTCTTAAACCCTCTTGGGTGCTCGCACCTTCCTCTATCTCTACTTAGTGCTTAGGTCAGGCTATACGAGCCTATTTCTACCGAACCAGTCATTGTTGCTTAGTCTCCCTAACATTAGTCGTAGTTCCGTGCAGTATCACAGTGCAAGTGATTTCATATATGTTATCCAACACATCCTTATTCTTCAATCAAATTATCCTTTCCCTCCATCGCCAGTTTTGATTATTTGACCTCTCTCACTGCAGTCGCAAGTTTTCATACCGCTCGGGGTTTAGGTGATAGCCTCGTTTTTTTGTGGTTAGGTCTGGTCGACCGTTCTCCTATGTGATCTAGGTCGTTAGGTTAAAGTTGACCGGTGTATCTGGATTTTATATAGTCTAGCGGAAAGAATGCTTTAAAGTAATAAAACTATGAGTGCTTGCTTTCTGAGTAATCATTGAGAGCCACTTTTCACTCCAACAAATATAACCATAACTAGTGATGTAGAGCAGTTCTACCAGTTCGTATAGATCTATAGAATAGGTCTGATAAAGTTAGTCCCTGGATCTGGGCGGGGGGCTGAGAAGGGGGGGTTGATTCTCTTTGGCTCGTTTTACCCAATACTTCGTATCTCCACGCATTATTTTGCCGACTGTCAAGCCTGTATAGATGAGCTGTTCCATTTTATAAATTCAGTCGTATTACTGATAACTGATGATCTCAGCTAATCTGAGAGGATAGGGCGATGGTTTCTGTTCGTTGGGGATGAGGAGATCTGTATGTCGGGGTTACTAGCATCAAAGCTAGTGGCGTGCCATAATTTTCGATGATGTGATTGAGGAGAGGAAGAAAACCGGTAGAGGTAAGTCTTATAGCCGCTTAGAGAGTGTACAGGCTAGAACTTTAGTATTTGTGCGGCTTATTGACATCCACAATATTGTAATGAAGCTAAATGACGCCGTGTAAAGATAGCAAATCGTAGGACCTCTTGTTCTTACCTAGTATTGACTGCACATACGTCCAGATCTATTCTATAATCCATCAAAGATTCTGCCCCATATTTGGGGTGGGGTGCATTAACTGACTATGTGATAACCCCCACCGTATCACGTTAATTGTAAAAGACAAGGTACTTTACCACCCGGCCCTGTAAAAGAGAGGAGTTAAAACCCTAACCTCTTTCAAGAGCTTAAGTTTAGGCTACATAGGCTCGAGGGTTATATATGGACTTACAAGCACTCTCTTGTCTCACAACTAAGACCAATTATTTAAAACAATAATATTGGAGGACCAGGCATGTGACTAGGAAGACAATCCTCAGTAAAAAATATCAAATAAACCAAATATTCATGATTAGACTAACTTACAGTGAAAGTGAGGGGATATATGTTGATGGGTGATGAATTCATAATATACACGGAGCCTACGTACCAGGCTAGGGTGTATTAGTACATGTAGTTAAAGAACCTGATAAACAAGATTTATAGAGTAGCACAATAAAGATCAGGATCAACACCCACTCAGAGCTAGGGACCTTTTTTTTTGAAATGCAGCATATCCACTTTGATCCTGTGGCGTGTTTCTATGTATCATCTCGGGCTATGTCACAACCCCTGACACGACGGCTCCAGGATCTAGGATCTATCCGTTTGCTCATGTCCCTTAAACTGCCCATCTTTATGCGTTCATCCCCTTTATGCTACACTACCTCTAGAGAAAAACCTAGATTCTACAGGATGTCCATGCACTTAGCTACATATAGTGTGTACCCAAGCCCCCTGTAATTATTTCTATAAGTGATTCCATACATAAAGACTAAGTAAAAATGCCGATCCTAGAGCATGGACGCTTTAGATACCGACACTCGCTCTGGCCCCGGCCCGTAGACTGGGGGCCGTTCGATTTAATTACATTGGCTCAAAGTTGTTACACCAAAAAGCTACTTTAGGATAGTGAACGTATACTAGTATATAAGTAGGGTTTCGCTAATCAAAGCTTGATGAGTAATATAAAAGTTCTTATGGGGTGGTTAATTTACGCTTAGAAGCGCAGGAGGTATCTATTATATTATATTAACTAAGTCTTTTTTGTTTTTTAATGGGGGTTATCATGTATTTCTGGGTATATTTTAGAGACTAGGTGTAATTTATACTACTTCTTTTCTCGGCTCTCGGATGCCCCCTTGACCTCATACAGGTGTACAGAAACCTTGTAGGAGTTAGATTGATGTGATAGTTGGAAGGACTTTCTACCTGAGATAATACTGGGGATACGGCACTATGGTACACATATCGGGTGAGGATTTTGCCCTTTACATATGTAGTTATGATAGAAGCTGGGATATTAAAATATATTCATTGTCTTCTACGTTCAAATAATTTAATTTATTAAAATTATTAAGGTTAAACAAAAACAAAAACAATTTATATATCGAGTGATTATCCATGATGATATTTGTAAACTAAGGTCATTATAATTACGTACATACATATTGAAAGTCTATTTTACTTTACCTGGAAGCTTATATTACTTAATAATACCACATTAGGTGGCTTCTGCGATTGGTATTTATTTTTTCGTATCCTAAATCGACCATTTATGCGGTAGCTGAAAATAGATATATTTAGGCCTACATGTATATATCTGTGCCATTTAAGAACTGACCCTAGACTCTATACTCCTCGTTATACCACTGTCAAGATTAAACCCCAATAAAAAAAACAGATATTTATCAACTGATTATTTCATTTATGTTATCTCTACAGTGGTTTAACCACAAGGCTACCTGACATGTGTCCCATCCTTGCTCTAAACCTAGGAAACAAAGGATAGCTACTACTAATCTTTCTATAAAGTACTCTTAATAAGCTGCTCAATCTCGTCATCACTCAAAAGCTTAATCCCCAACGCCTCATTATCAACCTTCTCGAAACCCCCACCATAGCCCTCAGCATGAAGACACCTAAATAGTAAATGAAAAGCGGTACTAAAATCTCCCTTTGCGAGTTTTTCTTTGGTGACCTTCTCGATCTCAGCGGTATCCTTATCCTCAACCTCCCACTTGGCAGCAGTGAGCTTCTCGTAGAGAGCGAGTATTTGGCGTTGGGTAATTTTGGTGGAGTTGACGTAGACAGTGCGATTTTTGAATGAATCTGGGTTTGAAAGAACAGCAGCAACAGCAGCGCCGACATCCTTAAGGAGGGTTACGCTCAAGGGGTTCGAACCACCATCATATATCGTGGCCTTTTTATCAGCGGGCTTAAAGCCAAGAAAACCGGTTTTAAGACCTATTTATTCTCATGTTAGTGGCTCTTGTAGTAACGGAAGAGGAAGAACAAACCCCAATCAAAGAAAGCCCCGTTGATGATAGAAGTCCAGTTAATCTTCCCTTCAGCGTTCTTGTTTTTAAGATATTGCCGAGTCTGAACCTTGGCGACAGATACAGCTAAAGCCGCAGTTTTCTCATTTTCGGTGTCGCTCCCAAAATCGCTCGGTATGAAGTGTTTAACACCGGCTGCAATTGCAGCGTCAATGATTTTTATCTGGTCTTTGAGTGCCATTGCACCGACTGTACAGACAACCGCATCTTGCCCCTTGAATGCATCAGTGAGACTCTCGTGTGATGAGTAGTCTGCAGAGATAACGTTCACCCCACTGGGGGCGGGCTTTGTCGAGTCTTTACGGGTGACGACCGTAGGAGTGAGGTTGGGGCTAGCTTGGAGGGCACTGAGTATTGTAGGGCCAAGGTTCCCAGTAGCCTGAAGGGAGTTAGTTCTAGGGCAATCCTAAAAAGGCTATTTGTTGGGTAGGGGTTTCTCTGGATGAAAAATGATAGTATTTGGATATAGCAGATGAGAAAATGATAGAAAGTAGATACTTACACCAATGATAGCAACGTTCTTAATGCTAGACATGACTGATATGGTAGTACCTAATAGATTTAAGAATTGTGATATTTGGCTAGTGGTATGATGGGATGGCGAGATGAAGAACTGAGGATGTGGATGTTGGACTGAGTTGAGGGATGGAAGGGAGGGAATATATAGTTCTTGGAAAACCCTAACCTTATACCACCAATGATTCCGGGAGCTACATCACCCACCAACACGAACAATCACGACATGTAATGCACAAGGTGTGTTTAGCGTCAAAAGTGTTTGATATCACGAAATCCAATACTATTCGATTTCGAAGCTGTTACAAATACAACCAATTCTATTCTTGCTGGTTTATAATGGAAGCAGTGGTGCCGCCATACATGCGGCTATGATAGAAATTCTTTAGTACCCCGCTCTTCTGCCCGGGCTACGATGCTTATTTTAGGAGTGACCCTACCAGCAGTACATATCCATGATAGAAAACGAATATCACATATCAAAGCGGAGAAAAGAGTCCCAGCGCAAAAAATCTACCGAAGGGCTGCATTATCAGTGGCTGAGGTGAGGTATTCTTAGCTTAAAAACAGAATTCTTCAGAAATAGAACTCGTTCTGAAACATCGGTATTTCTGGTCACTAGTAATGTATATGCTGTAACTTCTAGTATGCTAAAGTGTATATTTTATCACCAGTGATGATAAATACCCTATTATTACTTAGAGTATAGTACAAGTGCTCAACATACAGCTCGGTAAGATTAGTGTAGAAAGAATGTGTGAAAATTCTGGATTTTGATTGGCTTTCTACTTTCTCGGCGAAGATTCCAGCAGAAGTATTGGCACAATACTCGGGGTAGACAAAGGAAACATGAAATACAACGGAGATCTACTAGATTTGGGCGAACTAAAAGCCGTTCCCAATAAATTCATTTTCAGGGTCATCTTTCCTGCCCCGAGTAATTCTTCCAGACACCTGCCTAATTTTATTTCAACTCATACCTGATATGTAATATCAACATTTGGCTGAGAAATCAAATAAATGCATTTTTAATGGATTATGAATCAATGTGTTTATGTAACACAAGGCGCCAAGGTGAAACCCTACAGTGCACTCAAGAGTACTCTAGTTTGCTATATGCAGTCGGCTTAGTGGTTATTTACATATAGATTTTGATCTGCAGAAACAAGATGTATAGGATAGGGATTGAACTCTCAGCCTAGCCCTAGCCTGAAGTTTTTACTAACTCTTGCCCAGCCACTCATCAACATCCTACCTACATACCCCAGTTCATTATCCTAACCCTCATCTCGCCCAATTATCCTACGCCCTGCTTAATTAATCTCACAAACCCAGCTCTCTCTAGGAACAAGAGAGTTTGAGTAACCTTTTGATAGAAAATTGATCTGCTGAGACTTCTTCTCTCAGGAGTGTCCTACGCTAAGTCCTACTATGACATCGTCCAAGGCACTATAAAATTTTGTTTTTATTGACAGCTAGCTACAATACTGACTATACCTAGGGCTACAGCCAATTGCAATTCAATTAAAAATTCGTCTACAAGCAATGTCGCAATGAACGACGTATTCCGTGTAACAGCACCGGCACCGGCCTGTATTGCGTACCGGTACATGCAAAATGATCAACAATCGGTGATCTATAATGGAAGGGCAAACTGTTGGTGATCGGGGTAATATTCTCTGTCCTAGTGACGAACGTGCCCTATTTACAGACGCTCGCAGATAGGGAGTGAGCATTTATGAGTAAAGCCCATGAATGGTTCAGGCGTTCATTACTCGAAGAAAGACTCTCAGGGCAGAGGAGCAAGTGGTAAGATCGGCGGCTGGGCAGGGGTATGCTTGTAGATCAGCGAGATGAGAATTTATTTGTATATGGACTACCTAGAGATTTGCAACCACTGCCTCACTGATATCTGCGCTCTTAGCAGAACCCGAGCATCCGGCCGAGTACCTCCGTGAGAGCCGGTGAACCGTTTCTCCCTACTGATGCGGAATTCAGCTGCTCACTCCATTCATCCATCTATTGGGTAGGGGCAACACGAAATCACGTGACAATAGACGCTAGAACTGGTTCCATGCGGCTCTTTGGCCAAGAATTTTACTCAGGGTCCAAACTTCTGGCGATCATCTAAGATGTCCATCCTACAGTCCAGAACTCTAACGGCACGGAATATTTACCAGTCGGCCGAGTAGTTACTATGTTCCCAAGCCCTGTCAAACGGATATATCGGCTCTGCTTGAGAAAAGGGACCCGGGTTACAAGCAATGGAGGCGCTCCGAGGAGTTAGCCCTAGTAGTCTCACCCGGAACCAAACAGTCAGATTATAGCTCAAAGTTAAGCTAGGTGGTTTTTTATTTTTTATTTTTTTTGCTAATTCCGTACCAGGTCTTTTTGATTGATTTGCGTCTGTGGACATGTACATATATCAATTTTTGGAATATTTCTGATGGCGGCCCATCAATGTAGTATCATGTATGCATGAATATACTGGCGTTTTTAGGACGGGCTGATATTGCGTATATACATACAAAACCATAGTCTTGGCATCGTTTTATGGTAGCTCGTCAGCTTTTACGAGCACATATATAGGGACGGGTTTGTGCCCACCCTCCGAGTTATTGAACCACCACCCTATTTGATGCTGCATAAATCTCACAAATCGTTAAAATCATCAATTATCTAACGGTTGAGTGTTGTCATAGTTGATCTAGTCGATTCTAGGGTAATTCGGGAGATACACATACCTCTATACCTACCATCACGTTCTTTTCTGCTCGTTTCTGTATTACCACACAACGCTTGGTTCCACCAATACACACCGATCTCTCCGCATATCGTACGAATTAAATCTGGTTCTTGCAATCCAATCTCTTAGATTACTACAAGGATGGGGGCTATTATTCAAATTTTGAGACCACCACTAGTAGATAAACCGTAGACTAGATCGATCTATCGAGTGGGGACATACATAGATTACATCACACACAAAATCACAGTATAATTCCAAGCCAATGATGATTGAGTATAGCGTACAAATAGCTTAATCCATAATACTGTTCTTGTTTACCTGCAGTAGGCCAAAAGTGTGGATTGTCATCAAATATATGGTCCAATAGAAACTCTATCGGCGGCTTAATAAGGATTAGGAGTGGATACTAAAAAATTGTTGAAAGAGTTTCCTATATAGGGTATGGGCGAGCTAGCTACTGGTGGTAGTATTATGAATGGGTGGAGGGGGGGAAGACCGAGTCGTGCGTGTTCTACGTAGTGTTGTGAGCTGAATATATTAGGGTATACATAAATGTTAGTATAGAGGTACTACAGGTACCTCAGATATAAAAGTTTAGTAGAATATGAATGATATTGTGTAAAGACAAATATTTTTTTAAATCATTAAGTACATGCGAACTTTTAGCAATGTGCCTTAATTAAATAAACCCTTAGTGAGAGCACACGTTCTCGAAATGTTTCATAATTCCGAGTACTTAATAGAGGGCTCTCCTAATTGTTTATCACGCCACTTTCCTACAAATGCTGCTTAAGTATCTCCTCCAAACCCTCACTCCCAACCTGATTCACACCAAGAAACTCATTATCAATCCTGTCAAACTCCGCATCCGTATTACCATCCCTAAACAAAATCGAAGCAGACCTCGACCAATCCCCCTTAAGGATCTCTGCTTCAACAGTTTCCTCCCAGCCTTCCGTACTCGCGTTTTTCGTCTCCCATTTTGTCCCCGTGAGTTTCTCAAACAACTCCAAGATCTCAAGCTGGGTAGTCACAGCAGTTTGAATATTAAGATACTTATTCTTCGTTTCGTCTGGATGTTTTAGAATCCCGACAATACCACGAGCGACATCTGATAGCGTAGAGCACGAGAATCGATTTTTACCCGAATCGTAAATGACAGCTTTGCGAGCAGGGATATCAAAGCCCAACAATCCGTATTTAAGACCTTAAAATAAATACCATTAGCACCCAGACTAGAAAATGAACAAAAGAGATATGAAGAAAGAATACATACCCCAGTCAATAAACGTTCCATTTGAAAGGATAGTCCACTCGATCTTCTCCAAGTTCTCTTGTAGATGCTCTCTAATTTTCGTCTTTGTCGCCAAAATCTCCAACTTCAAATTTATTGCATCGATGCCGTATTCGGCAGGGATAAACCTCTTCACTCCCGCCTTGATCGCTGCATCGATGAGCTGTATTTGCACTGGTATTGCCTCCATACCCACAGCACAGACCACTGCATCGTATCCTGTGAATGCAGCTGCGAGGGAGTCGATGGATTTGTAGTCTGCTGTTAAGACTTTTGTGTTTGCTGGTAGGTTTGTGGGAGTTGAAGAGGTCTTGCGGGTTAAGATAGAAATATTGAGTGAGGGCTCTGCTTGGATGGCTTTGAGAGTTAGGATACCAAGGTTCCCGGTGGCCTGTATGAGGATGTTAGTAAGGTATATATGGTATAGGATGGGGTGTATATAGACGGGGACATACACCAACGAGGATAACATTTTTAATTGAGGACATAATCTTAGAGGGTCTTTGCGGGGACTGAGATGAGAGATAGTGTTGTTGAAGATGATAGAGATAGTAGTTTTTGAGGTGATAGAGGTGATTGAAGTTTATGGGATTAATTGCGGGGAACTTGGCGTTTTATAGATAACGGTAAATTCTAACACACTAAGCCTGAGGAGCATCACTAATCATCAAAGGATCAGTAATTTTTAAGTTAGATGCATAAATGTGATCAGTATTTTTCAAAATATACTATGTCGAATTTTTTATGCTATAGAAATTCTGCATAATACATGTATTACACTACTTTTATAGACAGATCTTGTAATGGGCCGGGTTGGGTCGGAAGAGCATTTTTGATATTTGAGCTCAGCTGGGCCATAGGAAATATTGACCCAGAGCTAACTAAATCTTCAATTGAGCCTCCTCTAGAAAGCCTTGACGATCGATACACCTATACGTCTTAGATCTAGAGAATCTATTCACCAACTGATAAAATGTTTCTTTAGGAGCTATGTAGCTTCAGGATAACGAGAGGACTTTTTAGTAATTTAATGAAGAATTTCAATTGCTAATTGGACTAACTGAACTTACCTAGCTAGGCTTTCCTCCATTTTGTTGGGTTGGGTTAGGCATACTGCTATATTATTCGTAATATCCTGAGGTTTGTAGAATCGATTACTATTACATAAATGTACCACCTAAACACGTAGGCTTGGCGCACTTTTGTATGGTATGCACTCGAAACACCTCAGGGTTTTACGAGTATGTGGGCTGAGCCGAGCCGGACCGGCGCTCTTTTTGGCCCGGGCTTGCCTATTGGAAGGCTTGTTTATATTATGATGCAATTATGAGTAAAAGCACATATTCCATCTTTATCAGCCTCAATATATGGTGTATAGCTTTTCTATCTATATCTGATGCGGTGGTATCAAGAACTAATACAGGTGCAGAGTGTATGGGTGAGATTATTGTAACTTGTGTAACAACAAAGTCCCGTTGGGAGTTAAGGTTTTATAAGTGGTATTGAAGGATGTCGTACTGGCAAAATGTATGGGATAACTACATGTATTTAGATGTATGATTGGTATATATAGTAACAGGAGATAGATTTAGCTAGTTAGATAATCAAGTATTCATCCCCATTACATCTCTAATGGCTACTAGATTATATAGAATAACCACTATAACTAAGTTTCTATCTTAACTAAGACGTAGAATATTCTAATAAAGAGCTGGAATAATCTCAGAGACGATACTCCATCTGTCTAGAGAATCTTAGAACCTTTCCAATCAGTTTCATTATTCTCTACTCTTCAGTCTATACTATAACCATCATTTGAGGGTCTACACTAGACTATAAAGCTACGTGACACTTATCTAAGTGGTTCATTTTCATTGCCCGGAAATATGATCTATCAGAATCGAGATGGAATTAACCCAATGGAAGCAAGCACTTCGGCCAGAGGTAGATCAATTCCTAAGATACTATCTCTCCGCTGGTCAATACCAGGAAAAAACTGTCCACAGGCTGGGGAAGATCTCTGAAAGTACAGCAAAGCTTCTCTCAACGTCAAGAAAAGTATCTTAATATATATTGGGTAGCCATCATACCGAAAAGCTCTTGTAGTGGTTCTGAACCCATTTAGGTGATATTATGATGAATTTCGAGCACGTAATAAATTACAAACCTGAATTCTTGTTAGCTAAAATTTTCTCTATTTGAATACCAAGACTTTTGTAAATCAATCGGTAACTTGTAAGATATCGTTTGGGTTAATGTAGGCAGCTTACGAGACTTACTATGTTGGGTGAACACTGACGGCTACCTATTCTAGCTACAGCCCCCAATGGCTACTAACCACATTAAAAATAAGCGTAAACTATTACGCCAGACAAGGCCTATTAGTTGAGATTTCCCTCATGAATTACGCTTAAAGAAAGATTTGTTGCGGGGTGGTAGCGATGTTACACCAATATAATAACCTTTCACTCCACTTCAACTATAGAAGGTCATTAGACTAGGATTATTACCACTTCCTGATTAAGACCTGCGGGGCTCGCCTTTAAACTATCTGTCGATAATGATTAAACAAAAAGCCTACGATAGCCGGTCCAACCAAAGTACCCTCGGGAGTGTCCGTCATTGTCAAATGCGGGAGGTGAGCTGTTTTTACTTCGATACCCCCTGGTCGAACAAAAAAAAGAGGACCAAGATAACGGCTTCTTGCAAGCTTTATTTTCCCCAGGGAGTTTGAATCCTGTACATACAACGCGCCTTGGCTTCTACTATACCGGGCGTTTTGCTGGATGTGGAAGGCAATGGGAGCGCCAAGCTATATAATACCCTCGTACCTGCACAAACGATGGCTAGTGACAGTTGAATATCTGTAAGTGGCAACAGCTCCACTGTGATTATTGCCACTATAGAAGTACTCGTGATGAGCTCGTAATTTGTCGCTGGTATGATATAGCAACTGCTGATGTATTGCACAACTACTATCTCGCATTGTAGATTACCTAAACCAGCGGTGGGTCCCATGCAAATGGTATTCGACTATCAAGCTTTATCAACATATGCTGAAACCTAAAAACCCATAAAAGGTAGATTGTCTGGGCTTTCCCCAAGACACTCACCCCTCTTTCAGCTTCTGTTCTTGCATCTACCTTTAGTGAGATAAATTTGACGCATTATGAAGTCCTTCACTGGAGCTCTCTTGGCTTCTGCCTTTGCTGCTGTCTCAATTGCCTCCCCAGCACCTAAGTCTTCACGAGACCTACCGCTGGTTCAATCAAACCAGCTACGACGTGTTCTTACCCGTAGTGCACTTCTCGGGCATGCTGTAAAGTTGCAATCCTTCGCCGATGCGGATCCTCAGAAAAATCGTGGGTTTGGAGGGACGGGCCATAGGTTGACTGTAGATTATATCTACAAAACCTTATCGGCCCTGGACTACTACGATGTTTCACTCCAAGAGTTCGAGCTGCTGTACGCCGCTGGTGAAGCGACTTTCGAGTCAGAGGGTATAAATTATACCTCATTGTACTTCACTTATGCTCCTGACAGTAATGGCCCAATTACTGCTGAGCTTGTTCCTGTAGCCAATTTTGGCTGCGAACTGGTAAGTTCATATTAGTTACTTTTATTTATTATTATATTCAAGTATAGCCACTTACTCCAAGTACAGTCTGACTTCCCCGCGGAAGTTGCAGGAAGGATCGCATTTATCTCTAGAGGATCCTGCGACTTCGGCCTGAAAACAGCTTATGCTGGGGCTAGCAGAGCTGTGGGCGCTATTATTTACAACAACGTCGCTGGAACTGTATCCGGTGGAACCTTAGCTTCTCCCGAGCGCCCTCAAGGGGCATATGTCCCAGTTGCTTCAATTTCACAAGCAGATGGTCTATCACTACTAGCTGACATTGCTGCGGGTCCTGTCATCGGCACTCTGACAATCGATTCGGTTATGGAAAACCGAACCACGCACAACGTGATTGCGCAGACAAAGAGCGGTGATCAAAACAATGTAATCGTTACTGGAGGACACACAGACTCTGTTGGCGCAGGCCCGGGTATCAATGACGATGGATCAGGCTCTATGGGTCTTCTCGAGGTTGCCCTTCAACTCCCGAAGTGGTCCGTCACGAACGCTGTCCGTTTCGCTTTCTGGTCGGCCGAGGAGTTTGGTTTAGTTGGGTCAGAGACATATGTTGCTAGCTTGTCTGCTGAGGAGCAGGATAAGATTGCGTTGTATCTCAACTTTGATATGATTGCATCTCCTAACTTTGGTTACTTCATCTATGACGGTGATGGTAGTGCCTTTAACATTTCTGGCCCTGAAGGTTCTGCTCAGATCGAGAAGTTGTTTGAGGATTACTTTGTTGAGGTTGGCCTTGCGACTGAGCCTACCCCATTCAACGGACGCTCTGATTATGGTCCATTTTTGGAAGTTGGAATCCCTTCAGGTGATCTTTTCACCGGTGCTGAGGGCATCAAGACTGAAGCCCAAGTTGCACTTTGGGGTGGTCAGGCCAATGAATGGGTATGTATCTATACTCTATTTTCTCTTCTTGGATGGACTACTTACTAACTCTCGTCTCCGAAAAGTATGATCCCGGATACCACAGAGCCACTGATACGGTCAAGAATTTGAACGTAGGTGCATGGATTCAGAATCTCAAGGCTGCTGCTCATTCTATTGCCACATATGCTCTCTCGACCGAGGGGATCCCTAAGAGGGTTTCACTCGTGAAGAGAGAGATCAGCCAGAAGCATTCGGAACACAACCACGGGTCCAGCTGTGGTGAGGTTGTTTCGGAGTTTTAAAATTTGATCTATGGGGATGATCTTTATGTATGATGCAAATGTGTTTTAGGAGTGTGGAAATACGGAGTTGGTGTGTTTGTGGGCTAGTGTTGTAGTTGTATAATTTTACCAAATTTAAAAGTATGTAATTGACCAATTAGGAGGAAACTAGGCCACATGTGAACTTCCGAGTATTTTGAGTAATATAAATAGGAAATCCGATCCATTAAAGAACTCTGTAGGCTGGTAATATTTTATTGACCGATCGATATAAGCCATATTTCATTCTAATAGATGCTATTTGGTTCGGGGCTTAGCGCGAAAGCCCACTACTATCCTGTGTAGAGTATTGCTATTTCTCTAGAAACCTTAACTGAATAGCTATATATATAGCTAAAACTCTTCAATAAAGTTACTATGGGAGCCTGTAATCTAAAGTTCGAAGTATCCAGGGCTAGGGTATGTTCACTATTCATTATTAGCATGGTTACATTGTACATGAAACCTTGGCCCACCAAGCTTGATAATCCCCGCGATGCCCCGCTCCCAAGTCTCTCCCTCAAAGCATCCCACTCACTCTAAAACACCAACTTACTCAAACCAATCACGATGTCTATAAACGTTGCTATTCTTGGCTACGGCTTCTCTGCCAAAATCTTTCACATCCCATTCATCACCAACACCCCTGGTTTAACCCTCCACTCAATTGTCCAGCGCTCTCCATCTTCTACAAACTCTGCATCGCAAGACCATCCAACGGCCAAAACCTACGCAAACACTGCGGAACTCTACGCGTCACCAGATTCAAGTGATGTATCGTTAGTCATTGTAACAACTAGCAATACTACACATTTCACATACTGCAAGGAAGCACTAGAGAATGGTAAAAACGTTGTGGTCGAGAAACCGTTCACTACGTCTTCAAAAGAAGCAGATGAACT
This sequence comes from Verpa bohemica, assembly GCA_033030345.1. Taxonomy (NCBI): domain Eukaryota; kingdom Fungi; phylum Ascomycota; class Pezizomycetes; order Pezizales; family Morchellaceae; genus Verpa; species Verpa bohemica. The sequence continues at coordinate 1,804,935 of JAUFSE010000003.1, forward strand.
TATTGCACTCGCTGAAAAAACTGGAAAGACATTGACCGTGTTCCAAAGTAACCCCCTCTTCTCCCAACCACTATTACAAGATCTGAATTTCTATACTAGACCGCCGGTTCGACTCGGACTTCCTTAGTCTTCGTGCACTCTTATCAGCCAACCCATGCCCACTCGGTAAGCTCGTATCCCTCGAGTCCCATTACGACCGCTTCAAACCCGTCGAGTCATCTCAGTCCGAAGCTCGCGCCTGGAAAAGGGAACAGTCATACGGGAATGGAACATTATGGGATCTAGGGACACATCTTATCGACCAGGCGCTCACGCTGTTTGGGCTGCCTGCCCGAGTATTTGGGCAGATCCGAGATGAGCGTGGGGCGAGTAATAATCTCTCGGCAACGTGGGGAGAGTCAGATTATGTTGATGATTTCTTTGAGGCTACGCTCTATTATAACGGTGAAGATGGGAAGCGAGGGTTTGTCGTGAGGCTTGAGGCTGGGACTCAATCGCTAAGAGAGAAGCAAGTGAGGTTCATCGTCAGGGGGACAGAGGGGGGGTGGGTTAAGGTGGGGGTTTTATGTCGTCCAGGTAGAGGATCCGGCTAACGGTTTTTAGTACCATCTTGACCCGCAAGAGGATCAGCTAAAGGCGGGGCTACTACCTACTGCTGCTGACTTTGGAGTTGAGGATGAGGATATCCATGGTTTTACCCCACTACAACTTCAGGCTATCTTTTATGAGCTAACACTTTTCTAGGTACATTCATAACCCCAGATGGAACAGCCACTAAAACACCTTCGCAAAAAGGTAACTACGGCAAATTTTACTCCAACCTAGTATCTGCTATCAAAGGAGAAAAGCAACTTGTCGTTAAGCCTCAAGAGGCTGCTGATGTCATACGGATGGTAGAATTGGTTGGGGAAAGTAACCGACAAGGCAAGATACTGGATGTTGCACGGTAGAGAGCTTGCGGGTGAAATGTGTGCACATTATCAGAATACCCAAATTAGAGGTAGTAAGCAATTAAGGTATGCTAGTCTACCAATTCAAAAGTGGTGCACCCTAGAAATTTAAGTGAACTTTCCTCAAATAGGATAGCAGAGCAAATTTGAAACCTTTTTTTCGCACTGAGGTATCTCCAAAAACCTTTTTTGTGAACTGTAAATAAGCAAATCCCTCCACAGATACCCCCATACCCAAAGCAAAAAACGCCGCCCCAGACCCCCCCCACCCATAGAATCTCCCAATACCAGCTTGGTTCCTCATCACACACCTAACAATATGCCACCGCATCACCACTACACACCAGATCATATTAGCCAAACACCCCATACAACCAAAGATCACGGTATCCTTACATCTTCCTACAGCACTCATTACAATCACCCCAGAAAGTACTCGGATGTGCAGAGCTCCATATCCTATTACAGTCTTCCTGACACAGCAATAGAGCATTAATCTTTACTTTTTTCGACTCGATTTTAGACTCATTTGCCCGCTGCATGTATTTGTGATTTTTCTTTTCCCATGCGAACATTGCACGCCGCGGTTCTTCGCTCTCTTTTGCGACTAAGTAACCAATGCCTCCTACAGGAGCAGTAGTAGATTAGTTAGACAAAGAAATTTTTCTTTTTATATTATGAGGGGGTTTTTTTACTCACGATTTGACTGCTTGAATGTTGGCATTCCTTTCCTCGATGATGGGAGCGCAGCGACGTACATCGCGAAGAAAATAAGACATGGGATGAATAGTAGGGATCGCATTTTTGGTTTCTCTTGGGGGTATATGTATATATACTTGGGTCGGCCACTAAACGCGTAATGAAAGACAGTGATTTCAAAATCAGCAATTTTCTTTAAGAACGTTTAATAGCGCACGGCATGTGTGCTCTTTATATAAAAAGAGAAGAAATACTTCCTCTTGTGCATACTTCCCCGCAAGTCCCTAATAAACCTCAGGTTAAGTCATGGGGTCCTAGTATGTTTCGACCCACTGTCCCTTCTACCCCGCGATATAATCAGGTATACCGGGTAAAAAATCCGGCTCATCTGAAGAGCTTCAGGAACGATCAATTTCGGAGTGTTTTCTACCCCCCGGTGCCTGTCCGATTTTGCCGCCTGGCCGTCGGATGGCGGGCCGTACACTCTAGAGGCTCGGCGGAAAGTGACCCGCATCTCAGAAATAAATTATATTTGGAAAGTCAACTCTTGATATAAAAACTGTACACAGTAGACCGTCCAGGAAGGGGAAACAAAAAAAACGTTGGTGCCTCAGTTACTGACTGCAGCGGAGTTTCGTAACGATATATATAAACAATCCCCCCCCCCCAAAAAAAAAAAAAAACGCCTTTCCGCCCTTAAAATATAACCATAACCATTCATCCACCCAGACCATAGCCTTAAACCAGAAGGCTAAACCACCCTCTCTCCTCGACCCACAAAATTCCTACATCACGCTATCTTTCTCTTCATCTCTCGACCGCATGGCCATAGTAAGAACCGTCCGGAGTTTGTAGGTAAAGAAAGCGACGAGGCATGCGAGAGAAAGGAAAATAATGACGATGACCGCTATTACGTAGCTATGTTCATTATATCTGTTACAAAACTGCAAAACTGCAAAAAAAACACGTAGGGGTGTGCGCGTGGAATCTAGACAGCTAGTTTTCAGCCCTAGTAGAGATTGAAAGTGATTAAAGATGCATACAGTGAAGATCAGACGTACCATGATGTTCTAGAAGGAAAGCAGTGCTAAAGCACAGGTAGTATTACTTAGATTGCATCTTAAAGTGGTTAAATGGGAGTTCAGATGAGCAGGGAGGCTTTTTCCAGGCAGTATAGAGTACAATCTAAATGAACCCAGCAAAACCAATCAATATCAAACCATAAAACAGGAACCTCTAAAAATACGGTAAACTTACAAAATACGCCTTTTAGAGAAAACGCGTTGAAAGTAAGAAGCCGCAGGTTTGATCGATGAAGGGGCAGCACTGGAAGCCCAGATTCTCTATATAGAGCGTCAATAAACTATCAATGCGATAACAATTCTTCAAACTAGCAAAGAACCTTACACCAACTTATCTATATTCCCCAACGTAGGTGCATACACAGCATTGAACAGCGGGCGCAGGTACAATTGAATGACACGCGCTACGTATGTAGAGTATCTGAGTGAGTGAGTTGGCGTTTTGAATAAAGACTGCAGAAAATATTCGCGTGACAGCGGGTCTACCCATTGCGGTTTGGTGCTGGGGTCAGTCGTTTATAGCCATGGGATTGGGTGGATGTTTTGCTATCGAATGAGATCGCGAATCTGCCATCACGCTATGGTCCGAGCTTAAGCCCAAACCTGGGATGCTCTTTGTTGATGCGTACTCTACCCTACTCTACAGGACAGGGTATGGAAAGGCGGTCAGGGTTGAAATCCCAACGGTGAAGCAAGTAGCTGTTTCCTGAGTGACTATTCAACCGCCTTTCTGCATTAACCTTGATCACGATGTACTTTTTACTATATAGTAACCTGTGAGATCCGTCCGATAAGACTGCATCAGAGAGGCTTCCCAAACCTCTACAACTGGCCAATAACTCCACAAAAGTACGTGATATAATCCACCCCAGGTGAGGGTTGTCGAATCGTCTAAGCGTTATTCATCTCTTTTATTCGTTCCATATAGATCGTTTTACACTAAAGATACATCTCCGCCCCCATCTACTCCCCTCTTCGGCTCCACTGATGTTTCACCGCCCCCTTCCTCTCCTTCTCCTCATAGAGTGCCTTTGCAAGCTGCTTATACAAAAACCTCGTCGCTCCATGGAAATTAATGCTGTGGTCACTATCTGTGAACCACTGCACCTTCATCTTCTCCGGTGATACCCCTCCAACCATGAGTGTATCTACGAGTACGGCGCTATTCTGGAAGTGCACATTATCGTCACCGGTACCGTGTTGAACCAGGAATCCACCTGCGATATTCTTGAAGCCGTCAGACTTAACAACAGCGGATTCGGTGTAGCCAGCGCTATTGGTAGCAAGGGTACCCATATAGCGTTCTGTGTACATTGTGTCATAAAAACGCCAGTCGGATACGGGAGCAGTAATCTGCACTTCTATCAGTAACTCGTTACAAAAGGAAATGTAGTATGAGAGCTTACCAGGCCTAGAGAAAACGCCCCGCTATCAAGCTCCAAAACCTTACTTGTCAAATACCCACCGTAACTCCACCCCCAGATTGCAATCTTTCCCTCATCAACATAACGCTTTTTTGACCATTGCTGCGCCGCCCAAACCTGGTCCTGTGCTTCTAGCTTTCCAAGCTGTCTATTTACAAGTGTTCTGAACGCTCTTCCTTTAAACCCAGTCCCACGGTTATCTACAGAGAGGACTATGTATTGCAGTTCCGGATCACTGGTAATATAAGAATTCCAACCGACATTGGTCCTGAAGGTTTTTGCAGTTCTTTGAGAACCAGGGCCACCGTAGATATCGAAGAGAACTGGGTACTTTTTCTTTGGGTTGAAGTTAGGGGGGAGGTATTCGACTACGTTAAATTCGTACCCGTCGGGATGCTTTAGGGTACTCCAGGATACAGTCGGGAGATTGAACGGCGCTAGTTTCGCTTTAAGAACTGCATTATCATTGATTGTTTTGATAGCCACACTAGTGCTGTTAACAGAATATAGCTCCTGATAGGGCACATCAGGGCCATTATAAGAGAGGATATAGTAGGCTCCTCCGCTTGAGAAGGAGGCTGCCCAGTACCCGTCTTTTTTTGTGTCCACAAGAGCCTTTTTGCCCTTTCCGTCAAGACTGACAGAGTATAGATGGCGCTCAGTAGAGTCGCGCTCAGTAGAGAGGTAGTAAACCACATTCCGTGAGACGTCGACTTTGACGATCGAGGCAACTTCAAAGTTCCCAGATGTGAGTGCAACTGGAGAGTCACCAGATACAGGATACAGGTAGATATGGGCGTATCCCGTGTGGTCTGAAAGGTCGATATACGATGGTGTTGAAAGACCAGGAATATCTATTTGTAGAATATGTTAGTATGAGTATATTTTATATAGATATATTCGGGGAGGCAACATTGAATAGCAAGGTTATTATCAATCCATCCATCTGTCCCATCTCTTTCTCGGACCACACTAGTCTTTCCGCTCTCAACATCAACAAGGACTAACTTCTCAAGGTTCTGGACTCTATTCATAGTCCGGAAGATAACGGCTTCATGTTCCTCAGCAACCCAAGCGACCTCTGTAATCAATAGATCTTCCGGGGAAAATGATTCAAAATCAATCTTTTTGGGACCAGCACTGAGGTCGGAGAGATTGAGAAGGTGGAAGGTTGCGGTGGGGTTGGTCTCGCCAACTTTTGGATAGCGGATATCGAGTTCTTCGGGGTATGGAGGGGCGGTCGATTGGGAAGCCATATAATAAGGCACTGTGTAGGTTGGTACACCAGTCTCATTGAAACGAAGAAACGCAAGATACTCGCCATCTGGTGAGAACCAGAGTACCTTTGTATCGCCATAGATTTCTATCTGGGGTTAGCACCACCAATTCATAACTCGAGCGAAGCGGGCGTAAGTGCTAGGAAACTTACCTTCTTCATATACCCAATCTGGAACACCATTAAAAACATCTACACCACCATCCTCTGTAACTTGTGTGACGGTCCCATTATTCCATAAAAACAAATTATTTCCCCGAACAAATGCAATACTGTCCCCTACATTATTCCAACCTGCGTACTGGATATCTCCGGCCTGGTCCTCAATTAGCGGCACTAAGGATTTACTCGCTCTATTGAAGACATAGTAATCCGCAAAAAACGAATATCTATACTGCTTCGTATAGTTCACTGAGAATAACACATTGTCTCGTGAGGGCTGAATGTAGTAATCGTAGAAATTACCGCCAACCTCGCCCAGATCTGCGGCATCCACAAAGGTCTCATTGGTGCCAGAGACTATGTTGGCAAACACTAAAGAGCCAGTTTTAGGGTCTTGGACTACATAGGTCCCATCAGTAGAATCAGAGACCCATTGGAGGGAGGTGCGAGAAACTGAGTAGTTCCCGGAGAAGGCATCGGCAAATGTTACAAGCTTGCCTGTGTTGTGAGTTGTAGTTTCTACTGGAACTGCATTCGCTGAGGCAATTGCAAGGCCGAAGACCAATGCCCCAAGGGATGAGGATGTGAACTGGGTTGATAGCTGGTTAGCTTGGGATTGAAACTGTAGTTAACTTGAAAACCCTCTGGGAGGTCCGAATAACGAGTTCGAATAGAATATTATCAATACTAACCTTCATCTCGAAAACCCTATCGTAATTAAAGATGAGCTCCCAATTCTCACTAGATTAAGACTCAATTGTTCGTGCAGACTATCTCGCTCCGTTGAGTGCGAGTTGAATAGCAAAACATAAACAGAGCACGACAAAATCCTGGGTTTTATTGCATCTCAAAACACAACTAAGGTCTCAATGAGGAGTCCCCCGAAAGAGCAAAAAGAATACAAGCTGTGGGTTCGGTGATCAGCCTACCTTCCAAAAGCAGTGTACTCCTCCGATAAACTTGTCTCTCGCCAAGAACTCATGGGCAAATGCAGACGAGCCACTCGCTCGCGTGCTAAAAGCTAAGATGGTTTAATTTCCCGTATCGAAGAGCCTGTCTACATTATGTACATGCTGCTTGCTACAAGATTATGGATAGGTGCTGGGATCATATGATAGAACCAGTTATTTCCTGGGCAGGAAAGACAGGAAGGTAGTGGGTTGTTATCGCCCACCTCCGCGTTTGGGTCTGGTGGGGGAGGCCGATCATACAATTCATGTGTATTGCCAAGGTTTTTCGTGTGAAGGGGCAAATGCATTTCAATTAGTCAGATCCTGCTTAATCTAGTACTACATGTAGATATAACGCCGGTCATACAGTGCATCTCAATCATCAACATCAGTTTCAGTCTTCTGGAGGGAGATTATATGGTTCCCCGGTCCAGAGGGGTTTTTGGTAGAGCCTTCTAAAGAGGTTACTGTATCAAAGCTTCAAGGCTTTTTTAATCAGAAGAGATTGTATTTACAACAAAACAAGTCAAAAATGATATTTTACTTGTAGAAGCGCATTCATACCTGAGAGGAACAACCGCATACTATCTCAACATGTACGATTTTAACCAGAGTTACCTACATACCCCACGTCTAGATTAAAACTTTAGATTAAGTATTCACCTAGCGCGAAACCCTTAATAGAGCCACCCATGGATACTATAATAGATTTCCTATTCCAGAAAGCAGTAAATTTGGTAATTTTAATAGAACTCATAATAATAATACTAAGTGAGTCTAACTTTAACTAATAAGTGTAGAATTCTGGGTCTAGTAGGGAACTGCCATAGGTTGTCATCAATAATATAGCCCTGGCAGATTTACGAGTCTAGCATACGACGGGACCATGAATTCACCTAACCAAGATTTCTCATTATCGCGTACAAATCTTTAGGAGCTAATCTATCCAGCTCGCCCCCTAGTCTCAACCTCCCCCCCTTTGCCTATGTAGCTGCCACAGCTACCACTCCTTTCTCCTCCACTTTCTCCTTCTCCAACTTCTCTACTGTTTCATCCTTTTTCTCTTCTCCGGGCTTCAATTCTTCTACTATTTCATCGATCTCCTTTTTCTTCTCAACTTTTTCTTCTATTTCTTCTTTCTCCTTCTCCTCCTTCTTGTCCTTATCCTTCTTGTCCTTATCCTTCTTGTCCTTCCCCTCCTCCTTGTCCTTTGTATCTTTCTTGTCCTTCGTATCTTCCTTGTCCTTCTTATCCTTCTTGTCCTTCTTGTCCTTCTTGTCCTTCTTGTCCTTCTTGTCCTTCTTGTCCTTCTTGTCCTTCTTCCCGTCATCCTTCTTCTCTACTTTTTCATCATCATCCTTGTCCTTCCCCTTCTTACTCTTCTTCTTCTTATCCTTTTTATCCTTGGCCTTATCTGCCTCATCATCTGCCTCACTCTTATCGCCCTTCTCCTCTTCCTTCTTGCTCTTACCTTTCTTGTCCTTCTTAGCCTTCTTCTTCTTCTTCTTGTCCTTCTTCTCTTCTTCTTCTAGGTCAGCCTCCGCTTCCTCTGTTGCGTCTCGAGCAGTATCATCAAGGTCAAGGGCATCCGTAGTCTCGGCATGAATAATGGTTATAGTCGCCCCCTTGTCTTGTGAGTAAACACGAAGACCAATGCAAGCAATAGCATCCCAAGTATCTTCATCTTCTGCCGGGGTTGCTGCTGGCTCTTCAACAGGAGTCTCGGCTGGAGTAGTGACTGCTTCATCTTCAGAAGAAGAGTCAGACCCTGATGAGGAACCAGAGGATGAAGACGATGATGAACCCGATGATGACGATGATGACGAAGAAGAAGATGATGAGGAAGACGACGAAGACGATGATGATTCTGAACCAGACCCGGAGCCAGATTCGGAGCCAGATTCGGAGCCAGATTTAGATCCCTCTTTCTTTTCTTTCTTTTCTTTCTTTTCTTTCTTTTCTTTCTTTTCCTTTTTTTCCTTCTTCTCCTTCTTCTTCTCTTTAGTATCATCATCGTCTTTATCATCCTTCTTCTCCTTCTTCTCCTTCTTCTCCTTCTTCTCCTTCTTCTCTTTGTCTTCCTCTTCTTCCTTTTTTACTTCTTTATCACCTTTCTCCTCAACCTCTTCTTTATCTTTGCCTTTAGGCTCACCACGATGTCCGCCTGTGGCTAAGCCTCCGGTAGTTTTTCCTGACCTCGCTGGCCGCAAACCAAGACGCCCTGGTTTCCCTGGCAGCCCTGGCAGATCTCCTGGAGCTTCTTCACCAGCCTCGGTCTCTGAGGCCACAGCCGTCTTCCTAGACTTTTGGGATGCTTCGGCTATTTCGATATCTTTTTTGTCTCGGGGGTCCACCGTAGCTTTTGCGTGAGCTAGATCATATGACATACCAATCTGCATGAACTTTGTCCTTCTAGTTTTGCAAGTCTCTTTAATCACCTCCGCAGTGGTTTTACGTCCGCTGACCTTTTCAGCGGTGATCATAAATAGAACCGTATATTTGCCTGGTTCAAGCTCTAGTTCTGCATTGACGCTCCTGGTCATGCCGATATTTGGTCTAGAACGGGTGATGTATTCTTTCTGTCCCTTTTTGTGGACTCTGAAGTGAATAGTGAAGTTGTATTGACCTTGTAGACCTCTGAAATAACGATCATCGAGCTACCCGGCTCAATTAGTGAAATAATCCTAAAGGAGTATCATCTTGTAATAAGGATAATATACCTGAGATAATACAAAAACGACTGGTCCTTTTATGGTAGTCGTCACCTCAAATCTCGTAGCACTATATACTTGGGCCCATGGAACAGGGACTTTCGCCCAGCTAGATGTGACTGTCCAAGATGTATCAAACAACCGTGTTTGGAAGATATGGTCGAACTTATGAAGAAAATCCTTGTCTGTGTAAAAATTATGTTAGCAATAGAACAGCAAATTGGGTTAAATCAGGTTCTCACAAGACATCCAGAAAGCACCATCGTCACCAAAGCGGTGATCTAGGAGTGTCATCCATTCTGCGGTCCATTCCTTTGATCCATCACTCCATGCTCCTGTCCATTCGGAACATCCCCATGGATTCCTAAACACTATGTCAGTATATTTTCTAGCCCTCTGGTGCTTAGGCGAAGTCTCTTTTGTACATACCTGACCATTACCAATCGTTCTCCCTTAACTTCTACGGCCTTGAGTATAGAGTAAGCATGCGAAGCAATAATACCAGACCTATCCTCTGTGCCAAATATCCCAGCAGCAAATAAGAATTCCTTGTTTACAAGTGTTAGTTCCTCTCTCCAAAACCTGTCACGATCCAAAAGATCACATGTATCGAATTCACTTGTCACACCACCAGTCAAATCCTCGAGGGCCTCACTAACAAATATTCAGCACAGCATACACAAATGCACTTTTTATATGAGAAGACATACCCAGACCACCCTCCCTCTATCGAACCGTAGTCTCCATGAGCTTTTGCATAAGCCTTTTCAAGCAATGGTAGCCAAGTCTCGTTAGGATCTTTACAGCTAGCATATGCCAAAGCCTTAGAGCCCTTCATATAAAGCTTCTGGTATTCTTCCTCCTTCCCGGTCCACACGGCCCTGGTATAATCGTCGGCGTTCTGTAATTCTGACTTGTGGGTATAGAGCTGGTCATCAACGATTGTCGAAATCCAATCACCATCTAATCAAAGCTATTAGAACATCAAAGACCAAGTAATTTAGTAGATCAACATACCACGCATGAAGATAAACCCATAGATGCCAATAGTTTCATCGCGGGCAACACAAATCTTCTCAATGAGACCTGGCATATTACTAATAGTGGCAACTGCAGCTATAAACCAACAATCACCAGTCTAAAGGCAGTTAGATGCTCATTACTATATACAATTGGGCCATATTGAGTTCTTACTGCTCCCTGTTCAATATCACCTGGGCTAACACCATCTTTGAAGAATTTTGGGTCATCAAAAATATCCTATGTTTTAGTTATCCCATTAGTGAAGCACTTCTCATGAGAAGTTTCAAAGAGAGTTAGGCGCCATACCTCTACCCTCAAAACCCCGGCAGGTGCTAGGTCGGATGTATGCTCATCCATCAAACCATCGAGACAATATCGGCCATCCCATCTCAAGTCAAAATGGAGATCTCGATACTTCCTGTTTGCAATACGGCACTCTTTCGCAATTTTCTCGACCTTCTTTCTACAGTTCTCGATGGCTTCTTCTAAGCTACGAGTTGCTACGAAAGACTTGGATTTCCCATGGGGTATTGTTGCTGCTGTTGCATCTGCAAGTTTATTGTTTGGAAGTAAGGTTTTTGCTTTCATGTCAGCAGCAGCCTCATCGACCACCGATTTCTTCTTGTTTGGCATGGTGAAAAGCGATGATTGAGTAAAGAAAGGTAAGGTATGTTGTTCTATGTGACTTTTTCTTTTGGGAGGTCTAGGAAGATTGTATTTGCAGTGCCTTTGCGGGAAATAGAGGGTTTATATCATTAGCTAGCACGTACTCGCCGGCAGTTTCGTCCAAACCTCCCTCCCTCCCTCCAGGATGTTCAATGCCTGTAGCTAAGGCAACATATTCTCAGCCTCAGATAACCTGAAGAATTCCCTTTGAGTCATGGTGTGTGCACGGGCTTTTCTGCGGCTTCAGATAACTGCATAAACACTGTGTGACCATGGAGATGTTCACGCGTTTGAAGCGCGATAGCTATTTTATCCACCCATCCTCCATTTAAATTTGTTTCGCTTTCGTTTCAACATGGGCAATTAGTAACTCTCACTAACCACCCAGCTGCAAAATCAATTGGATCTATGAGAAGCTTACGCCTAAGTAGTTTCATAAGGGTCTTCACACACACACACACACACACACACATACACACACACACGTGCTGTATGGCCTCCAATCCTTGGTATCCTTGTATTCCTAAGACATCTAGGAATCTCGCATGCTGCATCATATTGAGAGCGGTAAGTCGGCGTCAGCCATGAGTGGGATGACTTACGTATTGCTGGGGAGAGATCCCGAAACTATGAATGGTTCTGGATTACTATATTCTAGCCGTGAAAAGCTAACGCGGGACCCCGGAATGACAAAATCCCAAGTTTTACTAAACCTTACTTCTTTACCGGATACAAAAGAGAATACATGATATAAATAGCAGTAGATTGATATTCTAAGTAGGACTCCATTGTGCAATATATTCTTGCTGGATGTGATCTATCCCCAGAGGTGAAAATAGCACGGTTTTCTTGCTTGAAAAGCGGGGTAACCCGTGCCCGGCGAGCGCAGCTATCCAGTATCACAAAAGGTTGCCCCAGCGCATTGATATGTCTGTGGCGCATCGATTAGTTTATAAAGTGGCCCCTGGCATTGACTAGTTACACACGAAACCCCGCATCTGTTCAAGCAACTTTAATCCTACCTTAACCGGAATGATATCTCCATTAGTGATTTTGTGGCTTTTACATTGCCCAATAGAGTCCTGTAGACTTAATTCCCTCAACCGTACGGTGGCTTCCGTTGTATCGTACCTGCGCCATTCGCTCGATGCACATAGTATGGGTGTCACAGGAAGCAATCATGTGATTGATCTTGGCGGTGGCTTCATAAAATCACTACATACCAATCTATAGCTGGCAATCTATCTTTATCTAAACCATCAACGTAATCTGCTAATCACCATGTCTCTGGTTACAGTTGGGCTTAGTTTACGCTTCCTTGGCCCATGAAGGATCACTCGATTTATACTAGCTGTAAAAATTTGTTTCTAAGATCTGGGTATCTAGATAATGTATTTGTGTGACACGAGGTTTACCTGCTTGGTTTAAAACATTTTAACCACTTTGTCAATGCACTATAAAAAAGCCCCCGGGCGTTTGCTCCATCTGGCCAAGTCGTCCTAAGATCAAAGCAATGCTCGGCGCTCTTCAACAAGTATCCAAACACAGTTTTAGTAGAAGTGGATACATTACACTCTGGGATCTCCTGGGTTAGGGAAATACCCTTCGGGGCAAATTTTTCGGATGATAATAGCGATAGTGTTCTCCATGGGTCGTATTCACCACCTATAAAAGCATTAGGGGTTATATTTAGATCTTGGTAGTTGTTTATCGATAAAAAAAGTACCTGTAAAAAACACATTTGAAGGTCTCATATTCCATCCTCCGTATTCTCGGTTCATCTTCTCAACTTGTGGTTTCTTTGCGAGTAGTCCTGAGGAAAGTCCGGTTGGGAATTGACGGTAGCAGATATCTTGCTGGTGTTGTAGACTGTTGTATTTTGACACAATTTGGCTTGGTCCAAGGTTGGCAGATTGGAAGTAGCCTGTTATAGACCTTCGTTAGTTTTTTATATATATCAAAGGGTAGAATAATTCTAGTTTACCCCACTCATTACAATACTGCCAAGTCCATGAGACCACAGCTGGATCAGGGAATGGATCATCAAATCTGCATTCAGTAGTTCCACTCGAGCTATTACCATAGAAGCCTTCACAGTTTGTGGGAGTATAATAATTGACCTGTATGTTTGTTAAGTATTAAAGACCCCAGTTTGTTCTAATAATAGCTGAGCTCACCACTTTAGCAAAATCTGGCCAGGATGCCCAACGGTCCACAACCCATTTAGCACCCTTCTTTTCCCCCCACCCTTCAGCACCAGAAACCTTTCCCGTTGCAGGGTCTGTAGCAATCCAGTCACAGAAGCCCCTCAAAGAGCCTAAATGTACCAAGATTAATTAGTCCATACATCTAGAACCATTACAGGCAATTATTCCACAAACCCGGAGTACCCTCCACCCCATAACTCTGCCAAGAGTAGAAAATATACGTTAGGACATCGGCAAGCCCCGCATTCGAATTATTATCTGCCCCTTTACCCAAGAGATATTTTTTAATAGCTGTAGACGAAACCGGGTGTGCCATTTGTTTATCAATGTACTGAATCGCGGTATTGATATCTTTTGTGCAGTTACCGAAGCCGAGGCCGTTGAGCCCTCTGTAGACCTGCTCGAAGTAGATCGACATATCGATCTGGGCCTGGACTGGAGCAGATGATGCGTACGATGCGAGGATGGTCTCGGGATATTTTTCCCTAACGAATGCGGCCCTCATTCCAGGGTAGCTTCCACCAACAAAGACCCAAGGCGAGGAGGCAGGGGTTAGGTCAATGTCTGCGAAGTTTGGTCGGGAGAAGTTGTTTGCGAATGCCTGATATATTAGTTAATCGAGGGCAATCCTAGTGCAGAAGTAGGGGAGGAATACCGGGACGTCTGCAAGTGCTTGGGCGGTGGTTAACCATTGCATTTGCTCTGGTGTTGTTTCGAGTGAGATGTTGAATGGTGAGGATTTCCCATAGTATCTGCGGTAGGTAATTTTTAGTGCCTATGATGCATAAAACCAAAAATAGGGCGTTCAAAGTGAGCTACCTATGTTCCCACATGATTGCCATCCCATTGAACTTGCTGACAATTTCTCGGAAGAACGAGGCGTTATTCACAAGACGTGATTGGACACCTGGTTCAGCATCACCTTCGCCAACATCATAAACTACCACATTTGTTTTAGCAAATTCCCATCAGTTTATATATACCTAATGACTGGAATGACTAACTGAATATTGGGCTTCCTGGCTTATAAAACTCTTCTAGGACCCAGTACCGGTTTTCGAAGGTAGTAGAGTTATTTCCGAAGTGATCCAAAGGAAGCTAATATTTAGACCGAATTAATCACAGCGTTAAAAAAAGCAGGGACAAAACAATTAACATACCGTCACAGTCTCGGAATATACTACAGTTTCGGCGGCAGAAATTGAAGCTACAGATGAGAAATCTGCCGATTCAAAGTCTATCTCTGCCTCAAGTCGTTGCTTGTGGTGGAAAAACGCTGGAGGCAAAGCAGCTTGCGCTATCCGCAAAACCGAAAACCCGACTACAAAGTGCTTCAACATGGTGAGGGATTTCTATCAGAAATCCGTAAACCAAGATTACACTGTACTGGTTGAAGAAGGGGGACGTCGGAGCAGGAGATGTAGTTAGCATATGGGATGTATCCGCAATTTAAATCGCCCCGCTCATACTCATAGGCAAAGCCCGTAGTATCATTCTATAGACCTTAAATCTATACATACGTACCTACCTATTCTTAGGGCTTCGCTATCTAGGCTGCACAATCCCTTCGCAACGGCGATCGCTTATGTACGACATCCCTGAATATTGCCTTAAACTACACCTTCTTACTGCGTAGCCGATATTCGGTACGGAGGAAAATGCTTATTTAGGCCAAGGACTTTAGTATTGACATTGGGGAAGGTAAAAACACAAGGTCATTTCCGACCGCAACTGGCCGAAAAAAAGAGAAAAAAGATTATTGGTGTCAGTAATCGCGGATCATTTATTCCGAGCTTTAGAGCTTCCAGAAACAGCTTAGGTTCAAAGTTTCTATGCGCCTTCCGTTCTAGTAAAGCACGTACTCGTTTGTAAGTCGTAGATATCGTTACCCCAAGTAATTTTTGAAGACGTAAAATGCTTCTCCGGTAGTCCAATTGTAGGGGTAGAGCGCAGCATCAATTGTGGACTAGGAAAACAAGGAAAGATAAGGGGATATCAACACCCCGTCCCGGCAGGCATCATGAAATGCTACCACAGACTTCATTAGTTAATATGTATATGATATCACTTTTGATTAAGCCTCTTGAATATATATAGAGATACCTATTTCTCAGCTCATACATATGGCGAGGTAGCTAGAGATTAGAAAAACTCAAATTTACACCATATGATCGTGGCGGAATGCGCCGTGCAGGTGTCGGGACTTATGCGCGAGCACATGGTGTTTGGTGTTTGTCGAATTCTACACGCATAGGCTCGTGTTTTCCCCTGTTAAGATATTGAACTAGCGTATGAGTAATTCAACTAACCAGCCCACCGCTGTTAACTTTGGTGAAGCTAGGATAGCCCTGGAAGCCCTGAAGTAGTCGACAAGCTCGAGCTATGATTTAAGAGGTTGATAGTTGTATTGATACTAGAGGGAGGATTAGATGAATCCTCCGCTATTTTGAAAGAAACTTTAGGTACCAAAATACTGGAAAATTACGCTATGAGGTATTGATAAAGAGGAGAACAGTCCACTGGCCTTTTGATGAGATGAAGTCCTGATGGTGTGGTTTGGGAAAGCACTAGCTATAGCTTAGTTGCGTTTGAGTGCCTATATTTACGCGGCGCATGCGTGGAATAAGAGAAGGTACTCTATACACATCCCCTGCATGTATGCACCGAGTGCTCTAGCTCTCCTACTGCATAGTCAATGATGGTTTAGGTAGGTTCGCCCAGTCGATTAAGCTTTTGTACCTGCAGCTGACTGAACATAAAGTATCAGTAGGAATATATATATTTCCACATCCCTCTCCTCCATTCACGAAGTATAGACCTAGAAGTACATAAATATATCCTATGATTAAAGACTAGTTTTTAGCTTAGGAAAATAAATAACCAAATTAGACCCCTACAGTAGATTTTAGAAAGTCTTTTCTGGACTTGGCTATGGGGATTCGGTTACGCTACTCGACCCCAGAACCGACCATAATGACTACAACTGGACTAAATCCCAACACCATCATCTTTCTTAAATCTAACTAGGAGTTGGTTATATCCTTCCTGTCTTCTCACCAATCCTCAAAGTTAGGCTTCCCACCAACCTAAAGCCAATACTTATCTTGTTGGATGGAAACTCAGGCAACAACCTGGAAATTGCTTTTGCTAGTAACAGCCCCTGATATGCCAAAACCCCTGCCATAGAACCGTAAACCTTACTACCGACTCTGAGCTGTCATGTTTACTCTAACTGCTACCAGGCGGTTTCTTTAGCGATCCCTCCCCAAAACAAAGGGAAAGACAGAACTTCAGCCGGATTCTCTCGGACAGATCTACATAATTCAGTAGTGGTGGTCACTTGATTTAGTTGCAGAGCCCCGATCTTAATATAACCTAGGCAGGTCTTCTGGTTTCCATACTCGAGATTATCAACAACTGGTTGCTACATGTATTCCTCCCTAATACTACGAATTCAAAATACCTTTTAATCTATAAGAATACGGATTGAGTCCTTCTTACTGTTATTTTCATAGAGATTTATTTCACAAAGAGCCTAATTATATGAAGAGATAGTCACGTGTAGTGCAACCACTACAAGGAGAGGCTGCCTAATATGCATGTAGGTAGGCTTAAGGCAACCCATTTATTCTGATCCAATACCCTTCTTCTCGTGAAAAAGAAATTCTGCTATCCATGATTGAGGCGACACCATATGGATTTACGGTCATGGACTTCTCCAAGCACATTCCTCTCTCTCAATTCTGGTGATATAGATTGATTCGACCGTTTCTGTTGCACGAGGCTTTAGGCAGTCAGTCCTCACTGCAAAGCCGATTTTTTTGTTTCTGGCGCTTTTGTGATACAGGAAGAGGAATATTAAGAACTACTGCTTCTCACAGGCCAGTCGATGAATTGTCACTAGAACTACGCCTTGTAGGTTGTTCAGGACAGTCAGCAATCGTTTCATCAGAGTTCGATAACAAGAAGCATTTAGTCTCCACGTACTAGCACACCTAGTTCTGCTCAACCTTTTTCGTACACAGTCGTGTTTTTTGCTCTTGAAAGATGTTATCTACCGAAGAGCTCAGTTCAACGCTCACGGAAGCTTTATTTCATTACCGCGAAGTTCTTACCATCAGGGAAAAGGAGCGTGGTGATGAACTCCCTCAAAAAGGAAAGCTGCCAGCAACAGATAACGATGATCTCATACAACATGCATATAATATCCAATTGGAGGCTATAACTCGCTTTCTCAACAGCGTGGACGATATGGTCGGTGCGTTGGAGAAACCTAACGGAAAAAGCGTAAAATTCGAGGAACACACCCCCGCAGATGTATCGCCCTGGGTCGAACCGCATTATTATGAAAAAGACGAGCCTTTCATAAATCCATTTACAGGGAAACTTGTCGATGTCCCTTCATCTTCATCCTCGAGACCTGGCCCTTCGGCAAAGGAAGGTCCTTTGAAAGACACCCCCTCCTTCTGGGAAACTTACGTAAGCCAAGTCTAACCGCTTCATAGGTCAATAAAGCTAACTTAAACAGAATGATAGTTATGACCCTTCATCAAAACACTCGAAATCCACCCCTCAAAAGCTTAGTGAGGGATCCAGCTCAACTTACTCTAACTCAAAACATGGAGAAAACCCCCGACCAGATCCCGGAAATACGGAGGATTACCCAGATTACACCATGCAGAATGGTGGAACACCGCCAGAAGTTAATATATTTGTAAGTTTTGTTACTGGAAGATCTTATCAGCAAACTAATCCTACTAGGGACATCCGGTGAAGCCAATGCGAACTCTAGGTTCAGGAGTTGGAACAATAACACGAGAAAACAATACTAGCCTCCCAGGGACTTGGGTCCATAGCTGGACCGTACCTTCTGACGACCAACCTACCAGTTATCCCGCAAAACCGATATTCCCACCAGCCTCTAACATTTCACGAACGACATCAAGGATTTTTGGAGCAACGAATTCATGGGGCCTAGGATGGATGCCCCGGACACCTCCTAACTTTGCTACTGCGATTCAATTAGAGGAAATGCAAGAAACGTCCCAGAAGGAACAAAAACCTGTAAAATCTACAGCTTCTAGCATATCTACAACGACTGAAGATTTATACGCTAGTGATGGAACCCAGTATAACGATAGACACCAATCCAGTTTTACGAGAGGAAGTACGGCTCAACAGGATGGTAAAGAGAAGAAAACACAGTGGAAAGCACCCTCAGTGCAGCAAGCTGCTGGTGGTGAATCTAAAAGTGCTACCTATTACTCACCGAAATTCTCATCGAATTACATGAAATCAGTGGGATCAAAAGGTAAATCCATATTTCACCTAACAAAGTTTCCTTACGGCTTTATTAGCAAAATCTAATAGAATTTTTCGAAAGACACGGCTCCAATAAACATCTCGGCTCCTTTTATACCTCCAATGGATTTTAATACTCCAAAGTACTCCTCATCGTCCTGGCCAACGGCGGGCTCGAGCTCTGGCATCTCCTCCGCAGCCGAAGAAGGTGTATGGGGCACATCAGAAGATGAAGATAAGGGGATCCTAGGCTATGATAGTTCTGATGATGAGGGGGTATCAATCCACAAGTCTCAGAAAAGGGTACCTAAAAAAGTACCTAAAAAGACACCTAAAAAGACACCCGAGAAGACGCCCAAAAAGACGCCCGAGAAGACGCCTCAAGGAAAATCAAAATCTAGTCCAACACCACAAAATCTCCACAAATACTCTCCCCAATCGCAAAATTTCGATCAAACTGCAAGTGATGCTGCTCTAGCAGAGAGATTAGCGCTATTCGAGGCCGATTTCCAGAAACCGTCAGATCTGTTTGAAGATTTTGGGGGTGGGGGCCGGGAGTCTAGTGACTTTATCTCATACTCTAACCAGCCCTCTGAAGGTTTGAAGGAGCCCGATTTAGTCAATATGGGATACGATGCCGAAACTCTAGCACTGATAGCAGAGCTTGCGGATGGTACACCTCAAGATTATGATACGTACTTTAAGCAAGAGGCCGCCAATGAAGCTTTAATAGCTGAGCTGTCTAAGGGTACATCTCAAGACTTTGATGCGATGAAGGACTGGGAGCTAGCTATCAAACTCGCTGAAGATTCACCACAAGATATAGATGAGTATGTTCGACAACTCGAAGCGCAGGAGGAGTATGCGCGCAAAGCTCAGGAGATTTGGGATGAAGATATTAGGAGGCGTGACAGAGAAGAAATGGAAAGAGTAGCTGAAATAGCTAGACGAGAAGCATATCAAGAGCAGGAACGTCTAAGGAAAGAGCGTATGGCAGAATGTATAGTGTGTTCAGATGAGGGCCAGAAAGTAGACATGGAAATGTTGTCTTGTGCTCATTGGTACTGCGCGGATTGCATAAAACGTATGGGTTCTACTATTCTTACTCAACCCCCCCAAGATTCAGTATTTCTAATTTTACCTGAGGATATAGTTGCTTTTGAAGGCGGGATGAAAGACAAGAAACCCTTCAGATGTTGTAACCAGGTTCCCATAAGTTCCGTTTCAAAACACTTCACCTCGGATTTTATCACAGAGTACGATTTACTCCTACTCGAGCTTAACACCCCAAATGCTCTTTACTGCGGAGTAAGGACCTGCTCGAAATTCATCCCACCCAGAGATATACACGGTGATACCGGTACATGTCGTGTTTGCGCAGCTGGTACATGCAGGCATTGTAGATTACCTACACATACGGGGATCTGTGAAGCGGATACAGAGGCTGCTGTAGTTCGTGAATTGGCAAAACAGAAGGGATGGAAACCTTGCCCGGGTTGCCAACACATGATTGAGAGAAACGAGGGGTGTTTGCATATGACTTGTTCTAAGTGTCGTACAGAGTTTTGCTATAATTGTGGGGCGCTGTATAGTGTGTGCGCTGCCGTCTGCAAGAGATAAACCCAGGTAATATATGAACAGATGTATATATAGTTTTGTCAAACTTTGGTTATATTTGTTATTACTTAAGAATTACATAGCGCGTATTTTATGGTCGTTAATGGTTACTGGATTTACATACGTACCGGGTGCATAAGTGTGTACTGTTTTATCTACTATAGGTGTGTACTGTTTTGACTACATATCTACTACTAACAACATAGTTAGTACTTGGAATTATAAAGATGTAGTTGATGAGAAACCCAATTAGGTAGCTATCTAAATTTTATTCCTATTATAGCATAAATTCTATTTTTTTATGGGAGGCGTCGTAGCGCGATCTAGCTACCAAATTGGCGATAGCCTACATCATAGATTACCTCTAGCCATCATAATGAGGTTTCAAGTCCTGAACTAAGTTAGGTTTTAGTTTTATTTCTATAGAACATATTTGCGTCTAGGTGTATCGGACAACGTGGCCGAGTGGTTAAGGCGACAGACTCGAATTTCAATTCCTGTTATCTGTTGGGTTCGCCCGCATAGGTTCAAATCCTGTCGTTGTCGAAATTTTATGCCTTTTTTTTTTTACTGACTCTCCCGCTTTGGTGATGATTACTGTGCTCAGTGTTGACTGGGATATCTACATAAAATACTTCCCCACGTGTGGCGGGTAGGCAGCCTGTGAGGGCTCATAGGAGGATTGAATGACAGGTCTTGGCATAGTCAATCTAAAATTTATATCTATTCTCTATCTGGTATACAAATAATCTCACACAAAACGTAGAACCGACTAGAAATTATACAAGTAACCATATTTACATATGATATGTATAGATCCCACCTTATTTAGTTGGCACCCTTACAATCGTGAATGGTAATTGAGGATTACCAGTAGTCGCAGTGGCGATTTGGAAGCTGGTTACCAATAGGTGGTCAGGACCATCGAAGGCAGCAGTTGCGGGTAAAACTAGGCGCTCGTTTACGATCCGTCTCAAGAGTTTACCTTGAACGTAAGGCGCCTCGATTTCGAAAACTTCGATATATGGGGAAGGTGAGAGGGTATTATCGCCATTGACCGCATAGACGGTAGTACCGCAGATGAGCATACCATCAGGCGAACCAATCTATAATTTAAAGTGTTAACTATATGTGTAAAGATACAGGAGTAGGAATTCATATATTTCTTACCTGGTAACTTCCAAAATCGACTTTTACAATACTCTTTGACTCAATAGAAAGACGGAAGATAGCATGACTGTAGTAGTCTCCAATAAGGATGTAGTTCTGGTCTTCAGTTACGACAAGTCCATTCGCATTGAACTGTCCGTCTTCCATAGTAAATGGTTCAACCAACTCAGCAAACTCTTCAAGTTCTTGGTCGACCGTTGGATCAGCTAGTTCGGCAGGTGTGATGAAATAGATTTTCCGTAGGTATGAATCAGTGATATAGATATTTCCGTTCTCTGCGATTGCGATATCGTTCAACAAACAGCCTGGGTATGGTGACTTGAACCGGTGGACGAGGGCAGCGGTTTCCAGATCGAATACAAACAAAATACCAGTGGATGCACCGGCTACCAAGAGCCTATTGGGGATAACCTTTATGCCACCTGCAGTGGTGAGGTTGTAGGGATTAGGACTGGGGATGAAGGTCTCTACGTCTGGCTTGTTGACATCACCACGCCAGATTTCGCCGGTGAACCAGGAGCCGGTATAGAAGTAGGAGCTATTAGGTTGAGTAGCAACTCCTTCGGGGAAGGTATTGTTTCCGGGAAGAGCCCATGAGTTGATTGTAGGCTTGGAGAGGGCGAGGTTGGAGAAGGTAAGAACCAAGAGTGAAAGAGTATTGATAAAGTTCCCCATTATGGCGATTCTGTGATATACTTCTCGAGTTCGTCTTTCTCGTTATCAGTTGAAAGCGATGGTGAAGTCTCATGGTACCTGAGCTTGAACGCTGGAATATATACTTGAATCCTGTCAATGATATGGAAGAGAATTAAACCCCAGGGACCCCACTGTTCACGGGGAGAGGTGCTGTATACGAATCTCCCTCTGGTACAGACCTACTGTAAGCTTCCCGTGAATTACCATAATACCAGCCATTCGTAAGACGGGAATTAGAGTGATAAAGCGATATGTGGCTACATTGGGCCTAGTAGACGCAGTTGAGGCTCTATTCTACCAGGTTGATTCGTGTTACTCGACTTACATAAACCGGGAGTCGACGGTTCTGCACCCTGCAGTCTTATTACGCATGTACTTTATATAAGCTTTACCAATGTACTCCCTCTGCTTACTGAGTAATCTATACTCCAACAGGTCAAGTCCCCAGGGTTATGAAACCTATGACGTTATGGAACTTCAATCTCTCCAGTTGGATGCGAGAAATTTCATGCAAGTAAAGTTATCATGATCAAAAAACTAGCTGTTTATGTATATTCTACTACGCACTGTGGGGTCCAAAAAATACAATAGGCTATAAGGATTATGTAGGTTATCTGAATTCAAATTCAAATTCAAATTTAGGAGGAAAAAAACAATATCCGTGGCCAAATCCAGCTATCAGAGTCTAGACAAAGTGCTTACATCTACGCATACATGTAGTTATGGTGATATTGAGTTTTCTTTGACCAACCTCCTCTTACCGGCCTTGTACTCCCACCACCCCCATGACCCCAATACTACCAATAGTAATGGCGCACCCATCGCAAAGAACCACCAGATCTGCACTTCCCCTTGACCAAACTGTTCGAAATTCATTCCAAAAACAGTCTACTCTTATTAGCGATACCGAAAACCCCCACAATTTTTGATTAGAATAACATACGGCAAGAAACGTCAGTGGTAGAAATACAAATGTCAATACCATCATCCGGCGCATTGTGTGTCCCTGCAATGCGGCCTCATCGGCAGCCCTATTTGCAGCTTGACTCTCCCGTAGCGCATCATTTGAAGCAAGCTATTTCACACCGATAAGTTAACCATCAATCACTCTCCTTATAGATGGCTCAGGTTGCAAAAGGGACATCTATCTTTGGTGACGTACAATATTCCTCAAACTCTTCATCTGTCTTTGCAGTGACCGCATACCCTCAAGCAGGTCCTTTTGATTCCTCATCATCAGTTCCCATTCCCTTCGGTTCCAATCGGTGAAAACTTCTGCCATCTCTTCCTCCCTAATCACGTCGGCCGAGGTATATATATAATCAGTATTTGTATACTCCCTGATAGTCATGGCCATAAAATCTCCAAGGCCGCCCGCCTGATCCAACACATCGTCTTCATCTTCGTTCTTTACAATCTTTGTTTTCCGAGCTTGATAGAAATTGACTTGTTCGATGAATTGAGAAGCGGAAGATTGGGTCTTGAGGAACATATTGTCGAAACGGTTAAGACGGGTCATGAGACTATAAACATTCGAAGTAATCTCTTGTTCCTTACTGGTGATACGGTGACTATTCTGAGTGCTGCTAGTAATTTGGACCTTGTCGCTCTAAACAGGTATCAAGTCATGTTAGAACCAAAGAGAGCTGAGTGGTATACTTTGGTTATGGTGGACAAACCAATATCTCCACTAGGTCCTGCAATACAAGGAATAATATTCTCCAATTCCTGATACCCTCAACTGCGAGTTGGACAACAATAGTAGGACCATTGATAGGAAGTTCTGTCTCAGAGAAGGTTGGTCGCATAAGATCATTGATATAGGCTTTTTGCCGATCATAGAATATAGAACTAATAGTTCCTTTGTTCTTCAAGACGATAATTCCTACTTTTACTCCTTTTAGCTGAGAATTTGTTAGTAACTTACACCGCTATTTATATATCTTCAGTAGCTTTTATGACTCGAGATTAGGAGAATCACATATACATCGCTAGGGGCCTCGAAGTTCCTCCAATAGAAACTACTCCTAGTGTCGAACACAGACACTTTAACATATCAGCTACAATTCCAACATAGAATTACTTGACAATATCAAGCAGGATTTGAAGGAGCCCTTTGCTAGATCTTCACTCACATTCAGTTTCTTCTTGGCCATCGGGTGTAACCAGATTTTCTCCAGCAGTGATACTATAATTAGCCTTTTCTTCAGGAGACTTCCCATAACACGCGAACGCGGCTTCAAAATATTGCCCTAGAATAATAATAATATTAACATAACCACACTCCTTCACTTGAAATAATTCTCACGCCATAAAGTGATGCCTACAGTTCTTAGCATATTCAGGAGACGGTGACCACAGATGCGACTGGACGAACGCCTTTTCTATCCCCAACAGCCAATAGCCTAGAAGTATTAAGGCACGTCGTGCAGATAGCTCATCATCACCAGACACGAAGAACACCTGCAGAATAACTTTCTGGCCGGCCCTATCTTTTAGAGCGCTTGAGGCGCCCACGAGAATATGGTCCTTTTCGAGGGTAGCTAAGTCTGATACATAAGTTGTATTCGGGCGGCGATCTTCAACATCAGAGGTCTCTAAGTACATACGTGGATAGATTAGTACCTTTTTCTTCTCAGAATTGGGAGCACAACACATACTTCTCTCTATAACAGTGTATACAGCTACATCGCAACTCAAGTCCTTGAAGTCATCGGGATTTAGGGGTCGAGTCACCGAGAGCGCTCTCAGCTGCGCAGGAGGGTCTGTAGGTCTTGAAGTATCTGTCGGTGATGGTACGGTCTTTGACATCTTGGGACTAGTTAGTCCTAGTACTGATCTAGTACTGATACCGAGAGACTTAGAGGTAAGAATGGTAGAGGTAACAGGCTTCTGTCAAGAGCCTCAGCAAGGATTATTCCGCTAATCTCCTTGTGTCACCATTTTTTGCGCCTTTCTTTCGGCCAATTGAAGATGCAGGAAATCACCCACAGCAATAGGCGGCGAGTGGGCCAAATGCTCAATGATTCCGGAAAACAAACTCTTTCCTTTAAACTATAGGTACGTAGTTAGTATTTTTTAGGAAGATTTTTTTAAATCGCCTATCTTAGTACTACAGATGCTAAATTTACCTATTTTAATACTAGTGTAGGTATTTTTTTCTCATCAGCCCCCGGCTCCCCAGACTACAAGCGGATTTTGCACAGCTGTCTATTCGCGAATAGCCTCAAAAGATATTTACTAGGGTAGGTGTATGACGATTGAACAGCGGAGATCTCTAGTCTTTGGGGTCACTATAGAAAAACTGTGAGACCCGTTCCATCTTCACACCCCTACCCCTAGTAAATAACTTGTGCTGTTCGGGAACTAATTAGATTCTTAAACAGTACAGAGTGTATATAGCTTCTGCTACTGCCTGAATATAAACATATGATCACCGTAATACGAGAAGGAATAGTCATGATAATATGACGAATCTCACAATCAGGGGATCGACTTTAGGTTCTTATATACTGACATATGAATATATATATAACTCTCTGTAAGACAGGCCATACTATTTTGATCTATGCGAAGTAATAGATGCTTAATTCGGAGTCCTCCTACTACTCCTATATATGTGAGACCCTAGGAGGCAAGCCTCCTACATCATAGACCAAAACCTGCTTATGAACGTGTCTCACTTATTCGATATACCATATACCAGAACACTATGATTTAATATATTTCCGAGTGACCGGGGATGACCTTTTACTAAGCCTAAAATTCAACTACCAATTTAGTCGACCTAAGGAGATCTAAGCCTAAAGTAAAATATTAATATATTAACCTAGGAAAATCCCTAGTAATTGAAAGCCCTCGCGATGACACATCGATACTTATCACTGATAGGCTATAATACTCTATAATCAAGTGATACGTGAAATTCCCTTCACACTCAGACCTTAAAGTCTATAACCAGTGCCTCCAATCATTTAAATTCCACAGTTGTAACTATGATGTATCCAAGTTTGTTTTTTGTTTTTTGAGATGAGTGATTTTCCTTGGGATTCCTAGTTCGGGTGACCTTGTGATTTGAAGATCTGGTGCCTCAGAGGAGTATGAGGGTATTGTGTAAGTCATAACTGCCATCGAGTCGAATTGAAAATGTTCGATTGAATATGTCAAACGCTAGAAATTTCGATAGGCGGCTTACTAATCAGCACTGGCAGTTGTTTATCTTCCTCCACGGTAATAAGGGTAGTCACTGTGTATATTTAGGGAATTAAACCCAGAGCAAAGGCCGGTTCCGAAACGTGGTGCCAAAATTAGCCGTGAGATCCCGCCATCATAAGATATCATAAGATAAGATGCCGCACAAACCGATGGTCTTTGTAATGACAGCAGCAGCACTCTGTAGGCGCCTACGGGGTGCATACACAAAATCTCGATTTCCACGCGTAGTTAGAGTCTCAATATGTCCGTTTTTAAAAGAGTGTGAGCTGTCATAAATCCCGTTGGCGGTACCAACCAGCGTTTGGTAGTCTATCACCGGCTTGGAAGTCGCCTCAGCCCCCCAAAGCCCAAGCCTTTATCCCTCGAGGCCTAAGGCTGCCATCCTTTTCCCTATTGAAAGTGCGTAGAGTATGTTGGCGATTCTCGGGGGTGTCCATCATGAGGCTGTCGTCATTGATTGTGTAACACACTCCTTGCACACCAACGCAACAACCAGCGGGGTGGCTAAGGGACCTGGGAAATCTACTTCCATCCGGAAGTAACAGTGCCCACTCCCGAATCTCTCCACTAAACACCATCCATCTATCGAAGAACCTGTTTAATCGAGTACCTGCTTGGATATAAAGCTATTGTTAGGATAGATATTCCCAGGACCTTGGTTTTCATCACATAATTACTCGCGGCTCTCGGCGAAGATCTAAAATGACGTTGCGGTAAAAATATTCAGTCAGAATCCGCTGGATTGACGTAACATTAACGTACGTACCTACACGCGATGTCTACAGGG
Source organism: Verpa bohemica (assembly GCA_033030345.1). Taxonomy (NCBI): domain Eukaryota; kingdom Fungi; phylum Ascomycota; class Pezizomycetes; order Pezizales; family Morchellaceae; genus Verpa; species Verpa bohemica. The sequence continues at coordinate 1,831,871 of JAUFSE010000003.1, forward strand.
GAAATCAATCACCTCATGGCCCTGAGGGTTAATTAAGAGCCTCTCGGCCTCAGCATCGAGGGGTTTTATGACCATACAAATTCAAGCCTGATCCGAAATTAAATATAAGCCAGATATTCACTTTTCTTCACTTTTCTTCACTTGAGGTGTTTTGTATTTGAACCCTACGTGTCTTCGGCCCTCGGAAGATAGAAGACAGCCGACACTACATTAAAAAATCCCAACCAATTATCATCTCATCATAAATCTATCGGTAAACATCCTTTCTCTTACATGCATCAGGGTTGGGCGCACAAAACATCTGACAATGCTCTTTCTGTGTGCATTAGTTTTTGTGGGGTTATATAAACTATTACTATAAGCTTGACACCTTTATATAATAAGTAGGTCCGCCCCCATAAACTTCTAAAAATTCAAATCCCACGATAAGAGCCGTAATAAATAACTATAAAAAATTCTAACGATGGCTTTCTTTTTAAAGCACTTCAAATTTCGTTTCTCCTCCTATTTCTCACAATCGACCAGCGAAATGCCGCAAACCCCCCAGAAAAAAGCCCTTCACTTTGGGGCTGGTAACATCGGCCGTGGCTTCATCGGCGCCTTACTTTCAAATGCAGGTTACGAAGTTACCTTTGCTGATGTTGCCGAACCTCTTATCACTGCCTTGAACAAAGATCATTCGTACATAATTCACATACTCGACTTGGAACGCAAGGGCGAGACAGATACAATTAAAAATGTATCCGGAATCCTTACCACAAACGAAGCCGACATGAAGAAGGCTATCACCGAAGCATCAATTATCACCACTGCCGTCGGTCCAAATATCCTGCCAAAGGTTGCAATTAGCATTGCAATCGGACTGAAGGCACGCCGTGCCGCCGGGATCACCTCGGAGCTCAACATTATCGCCTGCGAAAACCTTGCTGGTGCATCTTCCCTCCTTCATGACGAAGTTCTAAAGCACCTCACCTCAAAGCAAGACAGACAATACCTTTCTGACAAAATTGGCTTCCCAAATTGCGCCGTCGACCGCATTGTCCCCCCTTTCTCGGAAGATAGCGAAGGCGTACTTGCTGTTGGTGTCGAGAACTTTCACGAATGGATCGTCGAAGAGTCTGCCATCAAGGGCCCCAAACTTGATATTCCAGGGATGGACCTGACAGATAACCTGACTGCTTACGTTCAACGTAAGCTTTTTACTCTCAACACCGGTCATGCGATATGTGCCTATCTCGGTTTCCTTAAAGGTTACGCAACCGTCGACGAGTCATTAGGCGATAAACGAATCGAACAAATCGTACGCAACGCCATGCTGGAGTCCGGTGCTGCCCTCTGCAAAAAACACGGTTTCAACCAGAAGGAGCACGAAAAGTACATCAACAAAATTCAGTCCCGGTTCCGCAACCCCTATATCCACGATGATGTCGTCCGTGTTGGCCGTGAGCCTCTTCGAAAGCTAGCTCCGGATGACCGCTTGATTGGTCCAGTGAAAATGGCCGAGGAGTTTGGGCTGAAGTATGATAACTTATTAAAAGGTATTGCCGCCGCATTGCGATATGAGAATTCAGACGACCCGCAGAGCGAGGACCTGAAGTCTCAGATTAAGCAGAAAGGTTTAGCAAAGGTTGTTGCAGAAGTTACTGGCTTTGCAGAGGATACACATGAGAACAGGGAGATCTTGAGCAGTTATGATGAGTTGGGTATGAGAGGACGATTATAGTTGTATATTATGCTATACACGAAAGTGATAACGGAGTATGGGGCTCTGGAAGCTAGTGTTGGAATGTTTTATACATAACTACAGGGATTTTTATTTATTTATATTTTATTTATTACAACTTTTCCTTTTTCTTACGGCAGGATACCTTGTACTTTCAGCTCCTTGAAAACTTCAATATTATGGGAGAGAGACTTATTTATTCAAATTTAAGCTATTCGAACCACAAATTACCTCCTCTAGTGCCTTCCTACCTGTTAGTTATGATGGTCGACTCAGAAGCTAGTATACTACCATGCAGGGGTTTCCCTTGGCACTAGCGGGAAACCAAGAACCCACGATAGAACCCACGATAAGAGGGTTAAGAGTCGAATTACCGTGTGACCCCGTATGCTACTCACCACCCTGTATATCTCCTCTCCCAATACTTTGAAACAACCTCCAATCCCTCCTCTAAACTCCAAGTCCCGAGAATAACCTCGGGAAATTTTATATTCGTTTTTCCCTTCTAAAACCCTAACCCTAGCCTCGGTGAATGTTAGAAAAAATCAGGGTCTGTTTCCGAAGTATTTACATTTTTCTAGTGCACATGGTTGTTTGAATTACACAAGGATATATTGATGCGGGGGCGGAGGCGGGTATCTACTTACCTGCACCTCTACGGGTAGATACATGTAGCCGGTAGATTAATCTATGCTGGATATCAATAAAGTTCGGCCCCCCTGTATACGGGATTGACTATACTCTAAGTACATACATGTAGCTATCCATCTAATGGTGCTATTAGATCAACCAAGTAAAGACCTATAATATAACCCAATGAGGTATTTGCACATCACAACCCTTTTCTAGCAGATGACGTCATTCTCTTATATATTTACTGCTTAAGTATAGTTTAAACAAGCAAACCCTCCAGTATCGAACACCTACAGACAAAAACAAGACAGAAAAAAATAAATGCCTTTCCCAAAGCCACAGATAATCTATCTACAACCAACAAACCTGATCCCAAACTCAAAATTTCCTTTATTGATATACCGCTCTGCTTTCCCGTCTAATACAACATCTGCAGAAACGATCGAGAAACACTTCGAGTCGAATGACTGGGTCCCGCAGTGGCGGTACTCAATGTATCATCAATCGCATTATCATTCTACGACACATGAGGCTCTTGGGGTGTTCTCGGGGAGTGCGGTGTTGAGGTTTGGGGTTTCTGATAGTGAATCGGCAGTTGCGAGTGGTGTCGAGGAAGATGTGGAAGTAGGCGATGTGATTGTGATCCCGGCGGGTGTGGCGCATAGGTGTGGCAGTGAGGAAGGAGGCTTTACTATGGTTGGGGCGTACCCTAGGGGATCGAGACAGTGGGATATGAACTATGGTGGTGAGCATCCGGGTGGGAGTGGTGTAGAGCAAGCAGTACCAGGAGCAGATCCGGTTTGGGGTGAGGATAGAAATGGATTGTTAGGCACTTGGGGTGAAAAGTAGTATATTTCCTGAAATTTCTAGTATTTGACATAGTTGAAATACCCAAAACTACATGTACATGTACATGCACAACGGACCTTTCGAGTCTAGTGCTTCACAAGTGACCTATAGAGAAATTTATCAACTTATGGAACTTGTCCAAAATACGTAAAATCCTATTTACAACCAAAAATAAGAATGCGGCATTACCATCGCCATCACAGCAAAAAGAACTGAGCATATAATACCACCCCTCACAAAACTTGGTTCCATCCTATCTTCTAAGATACAGTAAACTCATTGCATTGGTTCATATGGATCTGAATCTATATCATCCTCCTCCGATTCCTCATAGTCGTCCAAATCCAAATCCATCAAATCAGGGTACAGCGGACTGATTCCTTCCCTCTCTTCCTCCAAAGCTGCTATAACACTCAGTGCACTTCGGTGTTCTACCCACAGGTCAACCATTTCTGTCTCCTGTTGATATACAGGTTGGTAAACTGCTGAAATCGTCCTCCTCTCAGATAGAACCAGCACAGAAGATGCCCCACCCTGAGTCATTTGAGTAATCTCCCTTTGGGGACTGTCAAGTGCTCGCATAATTGGAAACAAGAACCTTGTCAGCTCTATATCTGTACCACTCCTATCTGCGTGATACCAATTCTGCGCACATAAATCACAAACAACAACGTCTTTCTTCGAACCGAACGGGCGTCTGCTTTTCGCTTTCGGTTCCGTGATTGCCGCGCCAAAGCTACCCATTGGGAGTACACATTCGTAGCCCATCACCATACCCTCGCGCTTTAGCTCATCCTCTTGATTGCCCCCAGATAGCGACCCCCCACTGCATACAGGACATTTTTCCTTTCCTTGGGTTGGACTGACATAAAATCGGTACATCCCCATCTCTGCCGCCAACCAAGCTACAACCCTTTTTCCTAAAATCAACTCCTTCTTCGCCCTCGTTACAGCTACATAGGTCATGAACATTTCTTCTCTCCAATACTTCGTCTTCCCCAGACCCCTACGGCGAGAATATGGTGGATTAAAGTCGTCCGCTATAATAACCCGGTCCCATTCGAGACCTTTAGCCTGGTGAGTAGTGATTAATATCACGTCTCCCTTTGCTTCCTCGTAAGAATCATCAAGTATCATATTCTCACAAAGTTTGAGGGTATTGAGGAAATCGGGTGAGGCGATTAGTTCCTCGAGGCCTACGACAAGACTAAGACCGGGTGAGTCGGTTACTCCTTGATCAGAGACCTCAGCGTCGACATGCACCTTGAGATCTTGCCACGTTTTATAGCCCGCGAGGACTCCGTATCTAGCTTGTTTTCCGTGGTAGAGATCGTAGGCATTCTTGAGGAGAGCGAAGAGATTATTTTTGTTAAAGTTCCCAGATGTGCGGAGGCTTACTCGATGCCCAAGATATGAGTGAGAAATACAGTATTTAATTGCATACTGAACCAGAGCTTCAATAATATGTAAGTAAAAACAGATCCACAGTAGGGCGAGTAGACTTACTAATATTCTTCCTAAAAACTACTGTGTATTTTCCACTACCTCCATCTTCAACAGCACCAGGTTTAAGAATCTGGACTTCTTTACTCTCGCGGGCTAAAGACATTTCTAAAACCTCTGGCAAGCCCGCCTTCACACTATCGTGCTTTCTAACACCGTTAATGCCAACGCTCTCTCGTAATGATCTTAATAATACATTGGCAACCCCAGCAATCCCATCCCCAAAGCGAAATGAATGTGTGAGGTAGCAAGTATACGTCGGCCTATGAGCCTCGTCGTTGGAAAACTCATTGGTTGCCCCCCTGAAGCCATAAATTTTTTGATAAGGGTCCCCCACAACAATTATACCCACCCATGGACATTGTCGAAAGATAATATCTGCCATGCTAGGATTGGAGTCCTACAAAACCCCGTTAATATGATACCACTAGACAAAAAAACCCCAATAAGTACCTGTGCCTCATCCCACATAATCACACCATAATCCCTAAAAGCTACTATATCGCCCTTCCCTCTCACTAAACCTCTGACTACCGTCCGTGTATTTGCAGCGCTCACGTTACTCCAACCAACCCCTGTGCCCTCTTCATTCTGTTCGATGCCATTAAGTTGTAGCATCTTAAGGTACGCATCATGTGGAAGATACTTAGCCTTTGCTGTCTGCATCGCTTCCCAGAGTCCCTCCGCCATTTTCATCATAATATCACCATTTAATCCCAAAATTTTTACCATCAACCATGGCAAACACCTCCGCCCAACCTTAATATCTTTCAAGGACCAGTACTTAGCAAGTGTCCTTTTAATTACCGTTGCGACTGCATTTGCTGTAGGAAATGGCTTCTTCCCCTCTTGTTTTTGACGGGTATCCGGTAACATATGTTCCTCAGGATTCACGAGTAGTGAGCTGATCCTCGCATTATCTAAACCGCCTAACATTTCAATAATCTCTTTCGCCGAAAAATTGTTAGAAACCTCCATAGTTGGCATACGCCCATCCCGGCGTCGGTCTTTAAGACCTTTTCTAGCATCAGGGAGGGCATTCTTTACTATTGGAGCGCATGCCTCCATAGCACCATAAGCAATAGAATGCATTGTTTTACCTGTAAATTTTATGATACGAGAACCTGCCATTAGCCACTACCCAAGAAGATGAGATATCTTAGAGAATGAGTAGCTTACAAACAACATTCCTGGGAAATCTCTTTTCTGCACTTAACGCAGCATTCTTATTGAATGCAACATATAAAAAACGAGTTAAAGGCCTTCAACGGAGTATATATATTTAGCTAGGGTCTCATAATGGGCGAATAACAAATTTTCTTAAGACAGTACCTTTTTTTCGCATATTCTACTAAACTCATAGTCTTTCCCGTCCCTGCATACGCTCTAACCTTCATGAGCTCCCCAACACAGACATCTGTGTCCACAATCTTCTTCTGTTCTTGGGTCAATTTATATCCTGGGTTTGACTCCTGGGTAACTGGCGATGGGCTTGGGTACGGATAATTTGACTTAGGGGCCGACCAAGATGATGATTTACAGGTCATTGATCCCTGTCTAGGAGTAGGTGAGGGAGAGCTCATTGATGCTGTCCTTCCGCACCGACTTTTTGGTACCTGCGTAGAGGCCATATTCCTGGTAGGAAACCGGCTAGTAGGAGCAGCCGATGGTGCTAAAGGTCTTTCTGGACGGAAATATTCCCTAACCCACATATCCAACCTTCCACTGAGTATTCTTCTTGCCTGTAAACTGATATTTTCCCCAATTCGAGGTATTTCCCCATGGCGAACCTTATAATCATACTCATGCATAAGCAAGAACAAGAGTAAAAAATGAAAGTACTCTACTAATGCTTTCTCTTGAGATTCTTTGTCAGAATCTATATTGTAAATTTCCTTCCCACTTGCAAACATTGCATCAGAAATTACCCCAAGAATATCATTTGGGGTGAGAGAAGTGAAGAGAAGATAGGCTGTGAAGATTCTATACGTTGCTGCTGCCTCGGCCACTGACCCAGGTTGAGATAATGACTGGGGTAAGAGCGGGACGGGAACGAGTTTCTGGATCAGTTCTAGCTTGGGGTATCTCTGGCCTAAGATATCAATGATAGCAGATAGTGGGCACAGCAATGGTAATAGCCTCAGATGCCCAACCCTGAGATCAGAGACGTGCTCCAAGGCGGTAAACAACATAGTAGTGGTGATTCGGGGCATGAGAATTGGACCAGGATTAACAATACCACTTCTAGGAAGCAAACCGAGGTCCATTGCCATTCCTTGACTTGCCTCTTCGAGCTCTTGTTCTAATGGTGTTCTTACTTGCACTTCACCGCTTGAAACAATTGTTCCTTGGCCTTTGTTATGCGCATCGACAGCTAGGTCCTCCATTGCCCTCCAAGCACGCTTATAGATGCTCTGATATCTAAAATACCTCCTCCGCCATGGCGCGAATGATTCCGAGTGTGTAGTGCTACCATGTAGCTTATAGAATGAGCGAGGATTTGAGAGTACCAGTGAACGGACTGCCGAGAGCGGGAGATAGGAAGTTATTTGATTGATAATTTCGGCAGGGAGTGATACGAGACTCATTCTAGGCGTGTAGTTTTTTTGCGATGCTAAAGAAATGTGAGCTAGCTACCAATACCCCCCATCGTTAGTTCAACTAGAAATTACGAGAAATTATTGAGGGCCAAACCTAATTCCACTCAGCAGTTTGAAGTTACTGGGCGAGCCAATCCCTGCTGTTGCTGCTGCTACTGTTTTACTATGTCTGACAAGATGCAAATAGCTAGATATATTGACGTCCCTGGGTGAGAAGGTAATGAATAGTTTGGAAGCGCAATGGATAGATAAGTCGATAAGGAGGGGTAGTAGAAATTCTAAAATAGGTACATGATTGCTGCTTGACCGCGACGCGCTATTGCGGGGATGATTCTTAGGCAGCCGCGTGCTGCATATGCACATGCGAGACGCCACATCCATCTGCTCTGGGTTAGGGTTAATCTCAACAGTAAAGTCACTAACAAACACTCTATGGACCAACTAGCCTCTAAGTCCCCTCTAAAAAGAACCTACATCAATAAGTCTAGTAATATATATTACATATAATAGTAGCATATCATAGATCAACATCACACCAAGTATTAGTGAAACAATAGTTGTTATAAAGCAGAATAGATAAAACTATAAATATCACATGCATCACCAACATACATGTTAGTAACAGGGCCTTTATATCTCCACACCACTATCATTCTCATATATATATCAATAGCTTCACGCACCCTGAACAGGGCTTTATAACTTTTTTCAATCCTCACAACATCACCTACTATAACTCTACCCATCAGGTTGTTTATTTTAGACCTATACTAACTTTTTCTCCCAAGATAGATCAGTAGTATTAGCAGGTTCCAACTATTGCTATTTCCCAACCTATTTCAGCCTATATAGATGTGAGTCGGTGTTCTCTAGTAGTCAAATAACCTATGCAAACTATTATAAACATCTTATTGACAATATTCTACTTCCGTTTTATTACAAAAACTCATAGGCGCCTCATCTCATCAACACCCTCACAATATCCTCGTCCCCACTCACTATAGTCTCAAGTGGTGACTTCCCCTCCGCACATAAAACATCTACCTTAGCACCTTTCTCCAACAATAGCTCAATCACACCTATATCCCCCATTCGCGCTGCATAATGAAGCGGCGTCCTACCCTTCAAATCAACAGATGATAAATCTGCCCCAAAATCTAACAACATTTCAATCACCGCCATCTTCCTTCCACCTGTATACCTCAGTACTATATCCTCATGAAGCGTAGCCAACACCGCAAGTATAAGTGGCGTCACTTTACAGTTATCACCTGAGTTCACATCCGCGCCATGCTCCAGCAACAGCCGCACTACAACATCACCCCCATTCTCCGCGGCATGATGAAGCATCGTCCGATTATTGCGCTTGAATCTCTCTCTAATCTGATGATCTGCTCCGTTCTCCAGGAGAAACTTTACTATAGCTGGTTTGTCAGATGTGATAGCTTCCCATAAAGCAGTGTCTCCATTCGCATCTAATGCATCGCTACATGCACCTCCTTCCAACAGCAGTTTGAGAATCGCAAGGACGTTCGGGGGGTCTGATCTCACTGCGATGTGGAGTGCCGGTCGAGCCTTTCTGAAATCAAGATAGCCGGTGGAAGGATTTATAGATCTGGGATTACAGAGCCAGTATTCGGTATCGACACCTTTATAAAGCAGTAAACGGACGAGACCCTCATTGCCGGTGTGAGCTGCATATTGAAGCGCTGTGTGGCCAGTTTTGTCCTTAGTTGCGAATCTATCGTTGAGGATTAGGGCGGCGATGGTGTAGAAGCGGCGATTTATGAGGAGGAGGAGGAAAAGATCGCATGAGCTGGTAATTTCTGAGATAATCTGGAGAAGGAGTTCGTTGGGTAGGTGGAGGAGGGTGGTTTTGTGTGAGTTTAGGCGGAGTGGGAGGGTGTTTCTTAGATTCTTCAGTGCTCTTATGACGGAAAGAATCATCAGTAATATTATACTATTATGCTCTAGATGTTAATAAATTTGAGACTAGCAGAACCAATACAGTACAAGACGGTGGACCAAGTATCAAGGTTCTCGTATAACTAAGAAAAGAGGGGCTATACGGTATGTGTATAGTAGGTGGCTATGAAGTTGAAGGTGACTCGTGTGTGTAGTTCATATTATGGTGTTACCTACTCACGTGACAGTTATGCTATCGATAACTCAGGTCTTGCCTCCACTCACACATCACTACATGCACCACCCCCATCACCTATCGCACTGCCACACACATACGAGCAACCCCCACCGTAATGCACGCACGAGCCACTTCGTCTCCGAATCAATGAACGCCTTCCCCTCGAGACATCATCCTCTCCCGTCTTGACATCCATCCACTGGACCTCATCCACTACTTTACTTCCAATCCCTCTTCTTCACACCCTCTTTCAAATCTATTCTATCTCATTTCATCCTCTTCGTGCGGTTTGTTCTATTGTAGTTTTGTTTTTATTTTTCTTGCCATCTGATCCGCTGGGGTGCGTTGATCTCAAGCGATACACAAACCCTATCCTTGCAGCGGTGAAAGAGACCCTCCCTCTCTCTCCATCAATCCCGCTCCTTTCTGTACTAGCTCAAACGTTTAGCAGAGTTTTCGCTGACAATAAACATTCCTTCTGAGTGCTAGAAGAAGGAAGTGCAATATTAGCGACCCTCATACACTAAGAGAGAAAATTGGATCCAACTATACTACAGACCCACACTCGATAGTTTGATATTTGGAGGACTCGCTCGAAAAGATGACAGAGGCGGAAAATTTCTACGACAAGTTGCTGGCATCGATAGGCCTACCTTCAGATGAGTCCCAGGCACCACAGGACTACGGTCGGAAAGAACCACCGCGGGACCAGGAACGCAACAGTAGAGGCGAACGAGGAGGATCTCACCCACTCAAACCCCCACCAGAGCCTCAACAACGCCATAAACCTGAATCACTACCGCAGCAAAAGCCAAAACACGAGTCAAAAAAGAACGAGCCAGTACAAAACCCACAGCTAGAGTTACAACGTAATACAGGTGGTTCAACGTTTACACTCCCACCAAAACCCACAACTAGCGCTGATGAACTACGCGAAAAACTTGCAAGACAATTGGAACGGCCACCCCCACCACGTTCCACTTTCCCCCCCCCTCCGATACCTCCCCCTCCTCCGCCGCCTCAGCCCCCTACCTCAGTAACAATATTAAAATCAACCAGTGAAGCTCAACCCCCGACTTTCCCTCTCTTAGAATCTTCTCGATCAAAGGACGAACTGTGCAAAACCCCTGCCGCACTAGAAGCGGAATTACGGCGTAAACTACTCGAGAACGGGCGCCGGAAACGAAAACCTTCACCGCAGCCCGAGGGCCGAGTATTAAAGGTAGAAGGGAATGAGAAGCGCCAAAAAACTACCCCTCCTCCCCCAGTTCTTCCAAGCCCTCAACTCCCTCCACCACCTCCGCCGCTTCCCTTACCTCAGCCAGCTACTGCTACTGCAGGCACAGAAAACAAATCTCTAAACGGCGAGTCACTTTCAGGCTCCGAATTGATAAAATCTCGTCAAGCTGAGCTACGGCGAAAGCTGCTTGAGAGGAGCAAAAGCCTCAAGCAGCAACCACCATCAATTCAGACTAATGGAGATCTCCCAAATCACAAACCCAACCCCACCTGTAAAGTCCCCAACTCATACTCACCAATCGAGATATCATCTGATGAGGAAGGTGAGGCTCCTCCTCCTTCCTCAAAATCAAGGACACTTTCTTTATTACCCCCGTTTCTACCACCAAGGCCTCCCCCACGAGAGGGGTTCAAGCTCAGTATCTCGGTTCCATTCCTAGGAGCCTCAAACGGAAGTATTATTTTGAAGACTGAGAAACTCCCGCTAAGTACACCAATTTCCAATATATTGGGGTTGTTCGGCGCGGCGAGGGACGGCGATCATCTTTACTTCCCCGGTTCAAATCCAAAGTCAACAGCTGAGACTGAGAATGCGGAGAAAGCTGAGTTGGTATTGGGTGAAGAAGGACAGCGATTCTACCGTGATGGGGATGACACTGGGGGAAGGGATGGTGGTCTGATAAAAGAAGAGGACCTAACACCTCCGCGGTTAATCATCAAGAAAGAGGATGGGTGGAATCCGCGATCAGCGGGGTCCAGCCTAAAAGGAACTTCTAGCCTTAGAGGCGATGCGATAGATTATATTCCTAATGGTCGCTTTAAGGAAGCAGCAGCAGTAGTAGTAGAGCCGCAATGGACGGGTATCAGCGCTACTCTAGAAGATATCTGGACCCGGGGCAAAAAAGTGGTCGATTGCACCTTAGTGAGAGCCGAAGACCCCATAGATGATCAAGATGAAGACCATGGCCTTCCGGAACATCACCTCGAAGATCGAGGGAATGGATGGATCCCCCACCACCAACATCGTCATTCTCGCAGCGACTTTTCAACTGGAATCGAGCACCAGTGGGGCGACGACCAAAACGGCGAGGAAGGTGAACTAGAAGATGATGAAGGTGAAGGCGAAGGTTGGGGCTACAACAACGAAGGGTATCCTAAGCCTGGGGAAGGTGGGCCTAGTATGAACTGGGGACCTGGATATCCGATTGGACAGGGTCACACACAAGGACCTTGGAACCCTGAACCGTTCCCCATGATCCCAAACACCAATATCCCAGATCCCAATGCACAATGGTACGGAGGACAACATACACAATACCAGCACTCGGCCCAGCCATCACCAGTGTTCTCACAGCATGATGAGGGCCAAGGGCCTGCATTTATGGGTGGGGGTTCATCAGTTCCACAACACTGGGTCCCTGGACATATGGACTACGCAAGTGCAGGGTGGATGTATGGCTTCGGACCTAATGACACTCAGCAGAATGTTGGTATGGGTCCAGGTGCTGAACCAGCTGAGGGACCTCCAAGTACAGCCGACGAGGTGAATAAAATCGTCTCGGATGGAAAAATTCCAGGGCAGGCCCAAGTTCAACAGACACAACACCCAAGAGTCCAGGTTGGATCCACGAAGCCAAAAAGGCCGAGGGGAGGACGACAGGTGAAGAAGAAGGAGCGGCGTAAGGGTGGGAGTGGGGGTGGGGGTGTTAGCAGGAGTGGTGGGGGGGTGGGTGCAGTGAATTAATCCTATGGGGTAACAGTTCCCTCTCTTTTCCCTTTTTGATCTTTGTTCCACCGTGATAGGGCAGCGAGCGTTGATATTCTGAAGGCGGAGAAGTGGATGCAGTACTCTACCATCGCACCAAGCAGAACCCCTTGACGTTTCAAGCGCCGAGTTAAAAAATTTCCTAATCACTTCCTAACTTCATTAGCTATGACACCATTTTCCTGGACTAAAATAGTGTTTTCATACTTTCTCTTATACCTCTTTTGTCCCTCCTGTCTAGTTAAGCATGGCCTGTGCGTACTTACTTTCTGGTTTGTCCATCCTCCCCCACTCTCCCTCTTGAATTATCTCCCTCACATATCCCACGTTCATGTAACAAGGCAGGAATAGAATTGGCATGCACCGCTAGCTTACTTTACATACCTTTCCTACATATTTTTCTATATCTACATTTTTACCAGCGGTCCTGTGTATTTCTTTCGTGTTTGCTTATTTTCTTCGGATATCAAAAGACCGGGCATTTTATCACTATAATTAAGCTATTGCTTACATTGTGTAACTTGACCAGTACGGATGGATGAAAAAGAGCAATATTTGTGTTACGGAACATCACCGCTATTTCTTAGAGATAGCTGGATATGCTGCTATGTAGTAAATGTATACTTCATTCAACACTTCTCGTTATCTCCTAAATACATGTGGGATTCTAGTCCTAACTACAGCGAGTTTGGGTTTTAATGCAAATTTATCCCCATGATGCACTTGCATGAAAACAAACATAAGCAGTCATCAGATATATTATGAATTCATAATTCCTAGTAGGTAATGAGTGACTACTCATGGCACGATCTAGACTATAAAAGGCCCTACCAGATACAGAAATAAACCCACTTTATATTTCCTATATATTCTTAGGGGCATAACCCTTGATGGAAGTAGCTGAAGATGAGTATAATCAGTATGGCATCAATAGAGAATTTTTAAACCCAGAACCGTTAGCAAATATAGCCTCTAGGTTTACCCCTATATTTAACAATACTACCGTTTAGTAAGCATGAATAATACAATTTAGTACTAAATTCGGTACAAAATGCAGCTCATAAAACCCAAGTTAATCATACCAATTAGGCCACCCAGCAGTACTAGGCCCCACAACCTCCAAGATTATAATTACCCAGATACAATTATTAATAAAGGCGTGATTATATTTTTTAAAAACAAAACACCTGATAAGTATGTACTCTACCGCAAGTGATACTGTAGTTTTCTACCAAAAAAAACTCCTCCTTTTTACTTACTATTATAGCTAGTACAGACCTATTCTCACCTTGGAAATGACGAAACAGAACTAATCCAGACGCTTGAGAAGTAATTTATCATCTACAAATATCTGCGGGGATAAAAATACCTAGTCGCCCATATGACTATTAGGAGCTTCATCTTATCCTAATATGCGTACGTATGCATAGAGTGTTGGTGTATCCTTTTTCTAGCCTAAATATATATTGTAGTTGTGATGTAGTGCTCAAAAAACTCTAATTGCTATATAGGTGACCTGGTATTTTTATCCCCCCACGATATTATTTTATCACCCATTGACCTACCGTAGAAGTTCATAATTTCATAGCACCATAGTACCGCTCCTGAGGTGAAATTTATAGTTTATTTTGATACTTGGAAATACTAAAGCAAAAATCTAGTCAAAGCCAGCGACCGATATAAACCAATAATATCCTTGAGTCCTTGAGTGCACAAATAAAAGAGAACTCAAAACCTAGGGATTCTTGAAATGAGTATGCTCTAATAACCCAAAGAAAATGCAAACACTCATTCTAGTTTAACTCATAAAATTTCGAAATAAAAGACAACGTCCAAATAAAAATGAAACTACATGTAGTCACGGACCTAACCTAAAGCAATATATGACGCCCCCGCAGAATACAATACCGCATTGCCCCAACTATTAATACTCCATAGTATTCCCCTCTCACTAACATTCGAATTTCCCAGTGCCACTTTTATATCCTTCCCATGCTCCATATCCAGCGAATTTATAGCCATAAAAATCCTCGGAGGTCTATCAAAGATACCATTGTCAAAGTTCGCATATCCACTATTGTAATGTTGTGGCTGACCCACTGGCCTCATGTCAGTCGTGTTATAAGCCCCACTAAACACTTTTTTCTTTCCAGTAGGATACGCAACCCAAGATACATGGCATCCATGCAGCACCGAGTCGCTCCAGGTATCCATGTGGAGCGTGAAACCGATCACTGTTACGTGTGTTGCGTATGTTTTCAGTCGGAGGTTTCGATTACCGGAGACAGATATAGCACTAAGCCATACCATCACCTTTGGAGGGGTTTGATATGCGTGTGGGAATGTTATAAGACAGGTATTTAAGGTCCCTGATGCGCCCCGTAGACAATTTTCTATTGCACATCTTCCATGCTGGAAATCTTGATCCCCTGCTTCTATCTCAAGCCATGATGAGCATCCGGAGTATAGCTTGGTATCTTCCGCGCTATTGAGAGATACACTGAAACGGTCACGGTGGATATTATTGGTATGAGTATTAACGTGAATAATGCTAGTACTCCCAGCGATATCAAGAGCACTGATTCCTACAGCTATTGTAGGCGGTGTAGAGTATGGTGTAGTGAAGAAGACCACCCTAGTGTTGTCACTACCATGACTGGTATGTGGTCTTATCTCTTTGATATCGAAACTTCCAATACGGGGGTTATCATGGGTCTCCATCGTACCGAGGCTTAGGGACAAAGTATTTGATTCAGTGGGGTGATCTGAAACGATCATACGGGCACTCCCAGGATGATCTTCCGATTGTTCTACCATTGACGGAACCAGCGGGGGTGAAAGGTTGCGGTTTTATAAAACCTGACCTTTAGGGCCAGGGTTCTCTAGAATGAGGGGTCAGTCAGTCAGTCAGTACGAGCAATAATAGCCCATCCAATAAAGAATCCCCATTAAATACCTGAATAAAGATAGAAATTCTGATTGGCGCAGATCACAGCAACTTTAAGCGCTTTTCAGGCGTCTCTGTATGCCAAGAACTACAGGGCAACACGAGTGAGTTTTCATGACGATTAATGTACAAAGAAGAGTATCTACAACATAGCAGGTCCTCGGGAAATTATTAGAGGAGATTATTCCTACTTAATAAATCTCGAGTCTATTATGAAGTTTCTAGGGATATCGAAATAAGTTCCATTTTAAGTCCACGCACATTCAAGAGTGATACAATCATAGCTCATTAACGTGAGAAACCCGAATTGAGATTAACATACTTCTAAAAAATTCGGAAATAAGTCTGGAAGGATATAATACCTCTTAGAAAGCTCATTAATACAACTAATCTAGTTCTAGGTTGCTTAGAATGTTATTAATACGTACCAACTATACCCTTCTTTTCGTACTATACCCATATCTTAAAATTAACTGAGCGGTTAATTAAGCATCAAAATCTAAATCAAGTGGTAGTAGATTTGTACATATAGAAATAGATACGAAAAGGGATTTCTAATTCTTATAACCCCCCCCCCCCAAAAAAAAAAAAAAGGCTTCGAGAATCTTTTACATGCTTCTATACATTAGTTATGATTTTCTCAATTCTTCCTTTGTATGTGTCCCTCATCTCACCTCCTTCATTGGAGCTCATATAAACGGGAAACTGAAGAACTATTTCAGATTTATGAATGGCAGATATGTTTTAACTAGGCGATCGGTTCTCCATACAAGTAAAGTTTTATAGGCCAGCTCATAGTACTCAACTGATCCACTAGAGTAAACTATCAGCTAAGACTAAAAGGATTCACCACTCAATAGCCATACTAGGGCGAAACTCTCCGCTTCTATATTCGGGAAAGACCACTCTGTATCGATTCAAACCTGCTAAACCCACTATCTTTCCCCCACCTCCAAATTCGAAACTACTAGATTCTATGACCTAAAAAAAGCACAGAGTTGGCCCACGTGCCCAAGCTAGATCCAACATCTGAAACCCCCCCCCCTAGAATTTAGTGTTCAAGATTGAACTCATGTCTAAATACCTGAAGTACAGACAGATTGATCTTCGCTGAATCCCTAAAATTTAGACAAAAGGGGTTGAAATAGCCGAGTATCTTTGAAATGAATGAAAATTATGGCTTTAGTCCTGGTTTTAGTCAGAAACAAGTAATAATCCTCAGCCACAAACATTGGCAAGACATAGCTTCTTTCAACGTCTTAGCACAGTTAGCTGCATTCAATAACAACAAGAGGTCACAGGCGATAGGTGTCAAGTCTTTCCGGTTCTGCATGCTAAAGAGTTAACTTTAACATACGTGCGTAGTCTCACCTCCCCAACATCTCAAAGTACAGCAACGCATAACATACCGTGGGGAGACGTACGCGTGAACAACAGCAACAACACTAGGAGACCGCAACCTCTTACCTTATAGGGTGCTTCGCGACGCGTGATAGAGCCTACCTACGTAAAAATCCGCTATTAATTTTGACAGTTGTATTAGGTCCCGAAGGTGATTTTGCTTTTGCCCCTGTAATGACTGACGTGGTAACACACGCGGTTGGGAAGTTGGCTTGGTATTTGGGTCAGAGGCGTGAGAACTGAACTGCGGGCTTATCCGTCCTAAGAAATCATAAAATTGTGAGACCTGTACCACCTTTACATCCTTTGGTCCGAATATGTTGTCCATTCGCGTACATCGATAGGTCTACCATTTTATTAAGCACACGAGGCCTTTTACAGCCTCCACCCCGCTCATGACAATGCCTATATTTAGAAGAGATAACCAGTTAGCCTAGAGCTGATTATGAAACTCATCAAAAGCAATAATTCTAGTAGTGTAAGAGAGAAGGAGAGAGAAAAACGGCACCTTAATGCGGTGGCACGACTGCGTAATCTCTTCTTGGTCCTTGGCCCTGTTTGAAGCTAAAGGTTCTTGGCTCCCGAGTGACAACCTATGCTCGCCATCCACTGGCACACTTTTTTGATACAGGGCGTGATCATCATGCAGTCTTAAGTTCTTTTCTTCCGGTCCCACGGATAATCCCGCTTTACTAAAAGCCTAACATAATTACGAATCGTTGAAGCACCTGTGTCTCTGTCCAGAGCTCGCGTGGCTAGAAAGGCCAGCCCAGACTTCAGGTCTAGTAATAGCAAATCCCATATGAGGGCTGTGTTTTTAAATCCCGAATAGAATCTCGGGGCTAGGAATAATACGTACTGTTTAAGGTGTTTTTTAAGCTCACCAGCCATAATTTAGCTTGTTGCCTATATCGCGCAATTGATTTCCAGGAATAAAGTTGGCAGATATTGCGAGTTCGTCTTAAGTCACGGACTTATGTTTGAGGTGACCTGCATACAACAGTATATCTAAATTTTCTTCTGAAGATAGAAAAACGTGGCACATTGATATAAAACGACACGGTATCAAAAGGGAATTTGAAGCCAAAAACTGCAACTATTAGCAGCCCCCAAACCCTCAGTTTT
Organism: Verpa bohemica; assembly: GCA_033030345.1. Classification (NCBI taxonomy): domain Eukaryota; kingdom Fungi; phylum Ascomycota; class Pezizomycetes; order Pezizales; family Morchellaceae; genus Verpa; species Verpa bohemica. The sequence continues at coordinate 1,849,799 of JAUFSE010000003.1, forward strand.
GCCCTGGAGGTATCTCCACACCTATCATCTTGCTGCAACTTGTGAGGATTCACGAAACTGGTAAATTCTGAACCCAAGTAAAACCATCAACCTACTTTGAGCAGCTAAGAGGTGGCAAACGCTTAATGGGGATAAGTGAGTACTCCTAGGTCTTGCTTTTGCCACGATTTTTGGTTCAAACTCGCGTGGTGGGCGTTCTTAACGACTCACGTCGTGTCGAGCTCCCCTATTATCCTAAGATTTTGGACTGTGTGTATGTAGGCTTGAATGTGCAGATTCTAGAAATAACTTTTACACCCCTTTATTCTTTGAGGCTCAAGCCCATATTTCGGGAATCGCCCTTGCGGGTGGGAGGGGAGAGAGATCGTGGGCGTAAGGCCTAAAAAAAAACAGTGCCTCCCCCTGTACTTTGTGCAACAAAAGGTGATCGACATCAGTGCCGACCTACCCTTGCGTCGATCGCCTTCCGGTTTCCCCAGTGCATTTTTCTGCCAAAAGTAGCCCAGCGTGACTGTTGTGGAGCTGAGTCAGGGAGTGAAACAGGGGTAAAGAAACATTGTTTTGAGAAAGTGTGTATGAGTCCAGATATCTTTACCGCATAGCGATAGACGGCGAGTAGAAAAATGGTATGCAGCCTCCATCGCACTGGCCCATAACCCAAAAACACTGAAGGCCTGTCCATGGAATTCAGGATGTTGTGTCTGCCGAAGCCCTATATTCTGCTCAAAACGTCTCTTAGAGCAGTTACAAGCGTGGGAAAGGTGGCTCGAGCGTTGTCGTTAGGCGTGTGTTGGAAATTTAGCGGGTCTCGATAGTGGGAGAGAACCGACAGGTTCAAAGGCAGGGGTTGTGGGGAATTGTCTGTGCCGCCACCCACGCCATTAAGTTTGAGCAATTGGTTCAGGTTTCTGCTTTTTGCGTAATTACCTTACTCCTCCAGGAGTAGTTAGTGTGCAAAAGCAGGTACCATTTTTTTTCCCGTGCAGGATTCAGATTGCCGCCCTCCTCTAATGCAAGATTGTGACAGATTGTGGTGAAGAATATGGTAACCAGTGATCGTACCCCATTTTACATAAGTATGACTGATGTGGCGCCCATGTTACGATAGCGCCTTAAAAAATGTTGATTTTATACTGCCTTTTTTTATTAAAAAAAAACAGAAAAAAAATGCCGTCAACAATAGGGCACATATCCTGATCGGGCTCATTATATGCGCTCAATCACTCCGTATTATTCCGCAGGTAGAAACAACGTTACACATGTATAGGTTCTAGTTATCAAAGTAGGTGGTAATCTCGCGAGAATCTTTGCTGAGGGTTTTTGGACTGGTTTTTTTATAGTAGATGAGTAGAAACTGTCAGACTAGTAGCCTAGAGTCATAAGCCTATTATTCAGGCACGATATCTAGTATATTCCCTGGTATCGTCTTTTGCGTACAACGTTGTACACATATGAGTAGGGTAAAGCGTAAAGAATGCTACCCATAGCCGGCCGGGCCGATAGGCCAAAGCGCTAATAGATAGAGTAGTGAGAAGAAAGAGAGAACCAATACCTTTGGATAGTTTCCTATGTGTAAAATTCTTCAGGTGTCACCACAAAACAATCCCGAGCTGTCTACAAGCCTGTGACACCTAAGTTTGTCCGCTTGGTACTAAAACAAGACTCTAGTGTGTGGTGGGACACCACCGGAAAAATACCTACCGCTGGTTGCCTACCGTTATTTTCACCGCTGACCGTCAAGGACCTACTTGCTCGTTAACCGTTACAAAGTAGCCCCACTCACTTTGGGACGGGGTATTGGAGGGGATCGCATCCCCCAAAAGTCCTGACCCTGGATTACTAATCTCTCTCATTCTGGGCCAGATTTCACACCGCCTTCAACTCCTGCTTAATTGCCCTCACCTGAGTGCTTGTGAACAGGTCTCTTTGACCTATTTGGGCTGTACCTGATATCGTTTGTTTCGGATCATGGCGGAAGTTGCCGTGGTTTGTATGAGTAAATAAATAACATATACTTTAAACCGGACTTGAGAGAATTCCGAGATCGTTTGATTATTCTTTCGGGGTTACTACTTTTCTTGTCCTTTAATAGTGGGGTTCGCGCGTATGTTGCTGACTGCTGTCATATGGAAACATGTTGTTTAAAACCTAATAATAAAAGGCTCGGTTGCATTGTTGCTACTAATAACTACTGTAGAACAAGGAGTGATAGTACGTACTATCATGCTGCAACTTGTAACAGCTAGATTGTCGGAATATTTACTTCTTGTGATCAGGGGGTGTTTCGATTTCAGTACTGTGGATGATAGTGTTGTGAAACGGAACCCGGGAATTATAGCCTTGCATGCAAGCCCTGTCGTTGGGGCGCGATCCAAATCTACCGCCTTGATGGGTCTAAACGAGGAGCCGTTAAGAAAAAAAAGTAAGCGCAGCGACGTCTCGACTTCCCCTGATTAGCATCGTGGAGTAGATCATGAATGTCGGGAAAGTCATTTAAGCGATACCCGGGTCCGTTTGAGGAGCGGCAAGATCGTCATCTAAAGCTAAGGCGCTACTAATGCTTTTGAAGGTGTTTAACATTACTTACTAACATTATTACTTACTTGCAATAAGGCCGTAAACATGTAGTCCGGTCATGGTTATTGCAGTTGACAGCTTGGGCCTAGATACATGTAGGCATTCCATGCCACGGTGAGGTTACCGTAAAAGCATCTTGGGGTTCAGGTTCAGGGTTGGCGGAAGTTGCCGCGATGATGGCGGTGGCGGCTGTATGTGCTAGAGCGATGCCGTTTGACAGATCGTAAATTACTGTAGGGCCCGTAATAGAGAGACAGAGGGGATAATTGGTTAATCTCTCAGGGCCCTGACATGACAATCCTTTTGATGTCCCTCACAGATAATTGACTGAATTGTAAAAGTTTACCGCCTCGTTTTTGCGCGCCCCATGTCAAACTAGCTTACTATCCAGCCATGCATCTTATCGTGGATAACGATGCAGTGTTCACAAGCTTAAAGCGGTGGCGCCGCGGACGTACATGTTCACGAGTTTTTCTTCTTTTGATGTAGGTACCCCGGTTCAGCGATCCGAATCAGCTTGGCTGTTTTTTCCTTTCTTTTTTTCCTTTCGAAAGGGAGGTGTTGCACCTCATTAGCAAAGAGCAAGAACCTGTTGCAGGACGAACCGCCGGTTTATATTTGGGAAGGTGGCTTTATTTGCGGGTGTAGTACTGATATAGGAATGATTGAGAGTTGAGTAAAAAGTAAGGGCTTGGTAGTAATACCTGCAGTGCCTAGGCTCCACAACAGCGATCATTCCGTCACTCGACCCCTATATAGCCAACGTCAACGTCAACCCGTCAACTTATTCAGACACCCAGGGAGCTGGGCTGGATCTTACGGGTTCTCTCCATCTTTTAATACTATCTCTTGCTACATCTTTGCCAGCTTGGGTCAGAATACTCTGCTTACATGTAACTAAGGAGAGCGCACGGCCATAGAGTCTCCCACTACATCGTAGAACTGTAATGGAAAGGTCGGTTCCGTAATGAGGCGCTCTGTATCTTGGCCTGCTGTTTTGGGGTCTGCGCCCGAGACAAGGCTCGGGTCCCGGACCCCTTTAAGAGATTACTCCGTTAACCCAGGAGTGATGTAGACAGCTTGGTTCTCGGACATGGTTTCCCTTATGGATGTATCGAGTGCTTTCCTTTCCTTTTCTTGTTGCCATCTATCCTCAGTCCTACCGCATACAGTCTCCTCGATGCAAGTCCGTCATCTCGCCCCGTACTCAGAGACGCAAGCAGCATCCGATTCAATTCACCCCCTCCCCCATCCCATCCCATCCACCCCCCCCTTTCTACCATTTCCCTGTACTTTGAGAATGGTGCTAATGTTCCTCCACCGGGACGGGCCAACTGTGGATCCAAGTCGTCCCCGCAGCTGTCGACAATTAGACTGACTGAAAGAGGAACAGTGTCCAAGTTTGGCTCATTCATCTCTCTTTCCCGCTAGATTCACTGTTCTTCATCGTTTGGGTCGCTGTTTGATGTCCAGCAGACCTCTTGCTGATCTCGTTTTTATTTTTTATTTTCTCGTGAGTTTGATACATCTCACTATACATCTAGGAGTTGGATGGTGCACTATCTTGTTAAGTAGGTAGGTAGTAGTTGCAATATCTCGATTGATCGGGTGGAAGGAAGTAAAGAAGAAGGAGAGACATTATCCCCCGCATCAGGGTCGAGAATCACACACACCTCACACATATCATTTCATATCATACACACACCCCCCGTACATACATACCAAGTACGTACATATCGTCCAAGGGCGACCGAACCTACCCACTCATCAGTCGATCAGTCAATCCAATTGTTCAATCCATTCATCAAGCCGGACCCATTCTAGCTCCTCCTCCTACCGCTACAAGTACCCGGATCGTCAGTACAGTTGCGTCTGTTCGACTTTGTATCGCTGTACCAACCTTAATCTGTATTTTATTGGGCCTTCTGCAGCGTTCCGACAGGACTGTATAGCATGGTATAGGCAGGCGTATCTACTTCGTACTATATACATCGGCGTTTTCTCACAGACGTACGCACAGCCCTGGCATTGAATGAGAGCCTGGAATAAGTAGCTATATCATGCAACATCCAGGGAGCGAATCTACCACGAGCGAACACGCACCATCAGCATAAAACATAAAACTTGACGTCTTCCGAATCGAGACCGTGGGTCACAACTTAGTAACACGGAGATAGCTCCCTTTGGCCTCTCGGCATTCCCACATATACAAAAGCGGCACTCCCACATCCTCCCACGCGGGGATACACACTATCCAGGAAATATTCCGACAGAAAAAAGTACTTGCACACCGGAGACACATCGCAACACTGACTGGAGAGGCACATCATCAGTCTTCCTGTCACTACTCCGAGCAAACCAGTTCGCCGGGAAATATATACATATCGTTAGTGTTATCAGCACCTAACACTTCATCAGTCGTGTGGTTGGAGAAGTGCAAGAGACCTTCGGAGTCTCTTGATTCTCGCTACATCGATGTGTTGCGACGGGGACCTCCTAACTCGGGGGTTGTTACTACTCAACGCATCGTCTGTTCTACTTGCAACACCACCGCTATTCCAAAGTCGAGTCTTCAGAGCCGCTACTGTCGCTTTGGTATTCGCCTCGGCCCTTCAACTATTCGATGTTTGGGGTTTAACTTTTGGTTTTTGGAGGAATTTCGCCTTGGTATGTCTGGGAATATGTCTGTTCAAAGTGGCTCCGTTCGTTTGGATGGTGGTGGTTAGCAGCCGGACGAGCCTGGAGGATAAGTTTCCAGGGAAGTTTAGGCCACTATTCTTTTTCTGTTCGACAACACACGCTCGTTTCTTGCCGAAGAAGCATACATTCAAATATCCGTTACTCTATGTCGGTTTTCCGGTCACTATGAAGGGTTCAGTGGGCGGGTTGTTTTCAGTGGTGGAATCAAAGTCAGAAAAGGATGAGAATTTGAAGCTTGGGCAGAAATCCAAGGATCGGTTTACTTTCTTTTCTATCGACCCAGCAGGCTACACAAACCCAGATTTACCATTCGAAAAGAAACTAGAGTCTGTCCTGATTCACCATGTATGATTAAATCACCTCACTTTTAACGTATAACTTTGATACTGACTCTATGTGATAGGGAATTGATCCCTCTCTTTATCCTTACACTTACATCGTCACTACACCACGTTTTTTTGGTTATTCCTTCAACCCTGTCTCTTACTATTACCTTTATTCGGCTCATCAGGAGCTCAAACTCGTTGTTCTTGAGGTGAATAATACTTTTGGAGAGAAACACCTCTACATCCTCCATAGCGACAACCCAGCAAATCCACCAGCTCGGAAAGGCTATACATTTGCTGGTGAGATGGAGAAAACATTTCACATTTCCCCATTCAACCATAGATCGGGAAGCTACAACATTCAAGTGCGGGACCCGTTGGATAATTTCTCGAGTGAGGGTTCAAGGGTGGATATGCATATGGTGGTCCTTGCAAGGGACGGGACGAAGAGCATGGTTGCAAGGGCCTTTTCAGTGTCACCTTCATTCGACATGGTTACCGGGAGTACATGGAGGGGGTTAAACATTGTCGTCACATGGGGATATAACACTTTTTTAGCGGTACCTGAAACTATGTATGAAGCGTGGAAATTATACAGAAAGAGGGCCGTTGTATACACAAGACCAGAAGTTCTTGTAGGGAGTGGTCAAAGAGATGCTACAAAAGCAGAGAGGTTCGTAGCTATTTTAGTCGCAAGCAGCAGCGAAACCCTCCTATATGCAACCAAATGGCGCTAACAAAAGTGAATTATAGCGGAATGCAGAAGCTTTGGTTAGATTATTTCAAGCGCCGGGTGGAAACTTACAGCGAACCTCTTGTTGTTACTTTGACTTTACCCGAGTCAAACGCAACAAAAGTTGCAGAGGTTGTGACCTTCCAGTCCAAAGCTGTCTTGCGTCTCAAACCCCGAAGTTTATCGTTATCCTGCCAGTCCATATTCACAGCCCCCGAACTAACACCCCCACCCACACCTAATCACCTTACGATCCGCGTCTCAAATCCTCGTTTTTTTGCGCGATTTTTCTCTCACCAGAATCCACAACAGACAGTTTATCTCGATATCATATCACAACCTGATGAACGAAAGTTGGCACAAATCAATAACCTACAACTGTTCCAGGATCTTCTCTCATCGAAGCAAGACATGGAGCTTCCCACATCTAGCCAGATGGGGTGGAGGTGGGAGATTGCATCATGGATGAGACGGCGAAAGACAGCCGCTGAACTCGGTGCTTTACCACCAGAAGACACTCCAATTCCTGCAGTTTATGAACGTTCTAGCTTAAGTACCCTCGATAAACACTTTCTAACAGCGAACACTAAACAACTATATCGAAAGACGACTGTGCAAGCTATTCTCATTGATTCTATCGCATTTGGGGAAGCTGAGAGCCTGGAGTTATACGAGAAGGTTATTGGGATATTTTTGCAATCTTGCCTCGTCGCATTGACAGTAGGTCTGGCAACGAGTTTCAAGTCACCCGGCTCTATGTTAACGTCAATTCGGGCAATAAGTTGGCCGTGTTTGACAAGTAGCTTGCCAATGGGTACCTTTGTACTGATCAACGGCCCATTATTCTGGGGTGCTGCACGTGCAGTGTTCTAGATGGTATTCCTTTTTTTAAATTCTTGTCCATTATTCCTGGGTGAAGGTCTTTTTCACCTTCAGCCATTTTATTATACATTCTGTAATTTTGAGGCTTGAGTTTATTTCTTTTGGGCATTAGGGAGCGGGTATTGCTTTTTTTAACCAGGTTTTAAGTTTTTCTTTGTGTTTTCAAAACTTCTTTAGCTATTGGGTCTTTTCTTTAATCTCTGGAAGGGCATAGGATAGATGGGTCTGGGGACGGGGGTTAATACGGTAGTTGGTTATTTGATTTTATGTCGCCGTCATCGCGGAGCCTTTTTTTTCCTTGAACTTCTTTTAACATCTTTACTTTTTGATATTATCCTTTATGTTTGGATGTTATCTTACTATCATTACTACGTAAAGTTTTCCTACTACGTCATTTTTACATATTCTGTACGCTTTTACTGTACATCTCCATTTTGTTTTTTCTCTCTATCTTTTTTTCTCTATTGTTTATTTGATGTTATAGTGGCCGGTCATGGAAGGTGGGGAAATTTCTCCTGAGAAGTGAGGTGATTGGCTTTTTTCTTTTTTTGCACCCATACTGTGTATGCATTGTGTCTGTTCTTTGTTCATATTGGCTTCGATTCAACTGTAAATTCAAGATTGAGTAGCAAGCATCACAACTGAAATGTCATAATTGATCATACATGGTTCATGGTTGTATCGCTTGACAGCTATCTGTGCCGGGGATTAAAGTACAGGGCAGGACAGCAGATCGCACATTACATGTAGTTGTAATGGGAGTACTTGATTGGGGGCAAGCGGGATAAGCGCGAACCGAGGCCCATAACTGCCGTCGAAATTTACCGACAACTGGCGGTGGAGGGGAGGGAGGTGAGAGAGGTGAGAGAGAATATAGGAAACTTGAGAGGTGGAGTGGAGATGATGGGAATATGGTTTTCTATCCCCGATCTTGATCAGCTTCAGCCCACTCATCCATCCACGCCGCAGGATCGGGGAGGGAATCATCTTGCTAACTCTCACTCTCACACTCGCCTTGGCATTGCTTTTTAAAGTAGGTGATCATTCGACTTGGCTGAAGCGCATTGGTTTGTTTAAAGTCCCGAATTATTGTATTGTGGCCTGAGCTGAGGTCATTTAGGACATAATTCAAGTTCGTGATGGGGGGGGGGGATGGGATGGACCCTTGTAATCAGGATATATATAAAAAAAAACTACTAGCTTTGGCGGGATAGAAAGGACGTATGCAGTTCGTGTATCCTGTTTCTTTTTTACTCACAAAAGCGTTCTTTCACCGCAGAATGAGACATAAATCTTGATGCCGGATTTGTCAGGTTTTGCCCCTCCTTCCTTCCTCTCAACTCTTTCTCCGAGCGCACGAATAGCGGGGGAATGATGGAATCACCTGACCAGATCTATAGTTGAAGCCTTGGAAAGAAGAAAAGGAAAAAAAAACCCTCTTTTCCCCTTCTCCCTTCTCCCTTCTCCCTTCCCCTTCCCCTCCCATCGGTGTCTTCCCCCCTGCTCCGTTATAAATGACAAAATACTATTGTGTGAGTTAAGCCTGAATTATATAATTGGCAACGGTTTCTCTCCCCCCCTCTCGATCCATCTATTAGATTGAGGGGTAACAACGTTTTTTTTTTTCCCAAGCCTCCCCCCCTTAACTCCCCACGTACCGTTAGAATGTACATGGCACAATAAGTACATAGAATCGGAGATTGCCGTTGTGGTAAAATTACGCACTGATGGTTTAGATTAAATGGTACGGTTACCAAGTATCCTTCAAGAGCAGGGTAGAGAGAGAGAGAGAGAGAGAGAGAGAGAGAGAAAGTGTGTGTGTGTGTGTGTGGGCATGGGAAGGAACCTGGTCCGTTAATCCGGAAGAAACGGCTTTTATGGTACCGGTTATCAGATCACGATAGATCAAGGTTCAAGATGAGGTGGGGGAAGGGGGAAGAAAATGAAGGGAGGGAAGCCACCTATCTGCGCTGCAGTATGCGGTGGAGTGGCACATATGCTCGGGTATCTACATGATATGTCTAGAGTGTGCCATTAAGGTGTGGAGAACTTGGGGGGATGGGCTAATGTAGTGATCTGCCTTGGATTTAGTAAACTTCGGGTAAGGTGTGGGGGGAGGGAGGAGGCAAGGGTGTGGAAGATGCGTTTTGATCATTGGTACGTTGGTCACTACGCTGATACGGTATTTAAAGTTGTCATCCCTGCTAAATTGCACAAAGGGTAGGAGGATGAGCAAGCTAAATTTTCTCGTACCTGGGGGGGGGGGGGCGATTATTGGGAGTGGGATTTTTATTTATATTTAAGAGGAAATATAGAGATTTATCTATCTATCCTATCCTATAGGAGGAGGGGGAGGAGGGCAGGACATGTGAGTTTGTTTCTATTCGGCCCGAACTCGGTAAAGTCGCATGTGAAGTGAGGTATGATTGACTGATGAGTTATGTGCTATAGAAGCTCATACAATATGGCCTGTGTTCTAGGCCTAGGGAATTCACCGTGTTTATATTAACTTTAGCGCTCGAGTAGAGAGAGAATGCCTCCAAGCCCTTGTCATATATTGTCTTTTGCCGCCGGCCGGTCGTTTATACGCGGGTCCTTGGCGCGACTGCTATATTTTAGCCTAGTTTAACGCACATATATATAGATAAGATATAGGAAATACCATCATCGCCCAATAGACCTCATTATTTGCGTGATGCTAAGAATTGTCTATATTTTCTTGAGTCAATTATGGTGATATGGGGGCTATCGTGACTTGGTGGTTTAGGGGGGAAACGGATCATTGGTTTACCCGGCCCACGAGTGAGAACGTATGATTGTTTACACTGTGTGCATGGATCTAGATAGATAGGGAGCTGATGAGAGATTTTGAGAATCTATCAAGGTGCCCAAGCTGGGATAATGAAGTCTGACCACCGGTATGATCACCGAAGGCTATCATCGCATCCCGTAGGACTGTAATACTCTGTACCGAGGGCTAGATTTAAATTGTTCCAAGCTCAACTTAGCTTCCACTTTCAGCACCTTTCCTCATACATGAGATAATCAACAGCCCCCCCCCCCAAAAAAAAAGTCTTTTAGTTAATATAATACCATTAAAATGTTTTTCAAAAAAGTCGTTTTATAGGACATCGTGGCCGAGTGGTTAAGGCGACAGATTAGAAATCTGTTGGGTTCGCCCGCGTAGGTTCAAATCCTGCCGATGTCGTCATATTCTCATCTTTTTTTTTTGTTTTTAATTTAATTTTAATCTATCGAGGGAATGAAATTTTGTATTCAAAACTTTCTTTGACCGAGCTTACATGTGGTGCCGAATCTCGGGACGCGGTTTTTTTTTTTGCATCGTAATGCCGGCCGCACGCGAGCGGTAGACGCTTACAGGGGTATAAAAAAAAGGCATCTCTACGGCCTCCGGCAGCCCACGAGTTCCTCCGCCCCCCCGTGTGATACGGATCTAGCTTACATCCGGAAGCCGGCTTTTCGGGTGGGGTGCATCTAGTACCTACATGCCTAGTTAGCAAAGGGGGATAATCAACTATGGAGTACCCAGATTGGCAGTCGGCGAGCAAAAGCCCAGTCTACCAGTAGAAATATTACGATCATACACACATCTAGCGGGTACTTTGATCTTTTTTTCCCTCTTTCCCGCTGTTTCACGTAGTCGCCGAAGGGGGGGGGGAGGGGAACGTCTAGATGCCTTAGTCCCATAAGTTTGAGACAAAGCTTCATGCGGACCTTGTGTCATTAGAGAGAGAGAGGGGTCTCGATCTTCTATGAACGTACGTCTTAGATGATGACGTTTATTGACTGCATGGGGTTTTGGGGTTTGCTTTATTTGGTTAAAAAGTTTGTTGTACCTGCTTTGAGCTAACCTTGCATTCACCATATATCTAGACCGAGTGATATTGCGTGGATATAAATGTGTGTTGGTTACCTTGGGGAGGGAGGATTTGTGAAAGCTTGATTGATGATTATGGTGTCTCGGGAGGGAAGGAGGGATGGCATTATGTGTAATTTGGTAGTTTTTTTTTTTTTAAGACATACATTTAAGGGAACGATGGTTTTCGTGATAGGGATCGAAGGATTTGTGTGTGTGTGTGTGTGTTTTTTTGTTTCATGAAGGGTGGGGATCGAGGATTTACTTCTTGTGAGACATATTATTTGGAATCTTTTATGGATCTAGAATCTGGGGTTTTGCTAAATTGGGCTGCGAATAAGTGCATTCCCTCCCTTTCTCTCTCTGGCGTTAGGTGTATCAGATCCCCTCCCTTCTCTGCATGCATGCAGGTACCTACAGGATGGGCATTAATATCCAGGGACCTCTTTTCTATGCGGTTGTTGGTGTGAGGCTATTATAGACTTTGGTGCTTTACGTATAGAGTCAAATATTTGGGTATTTTTATTCTTAATGTTTAGTAATGTAGATGAAATGTAATAATGGAAACCTCTAGACCCTGAATAGATGTATGTATAAATACCTGTTAATTCTGTACTCTATCTGGTACTATCTACGTAATGGTGATAACGCAATATGATTAGAAGGAATGAACAGCAGTCACGTCACACCCTTGATCACAGACAGACAGATAAACCATAGAATACGAATTAATTCACACTCACGTATACCAAATTAGCTATCGGGAGGTAACAGGAATTTCTCTCGATCCACTTGCCCTGCCTCATGTATGGTACAGTCAGTCAGTCAGTCAGTCAGTCAGTCAGTCAGATTACTTATCTCAAGATAATCAAGAGGAAGGGGAAAAAATTAACTTTTAGAGATTAGGCATATTATATTTGTTAGGTCTTATGTGCATCACAAATATACAACTCACGGGCCCACACACACACACACACACACACACACACACATTATTGAAAACATCACCTGTAGAGTAAGTGTACAAAGAGGCCTTTTCTCACACCCCCCCCCCCCACCGATAATATTACATGGAAATGATGTACCTAGCCTAAAGAAAAACACTCAGGCGCTCATCGGGGGGGTTCCTCGGATTAGAGTTGGAAGGATTGTAACAAGGCATACAAAAAGTCATTGACGTATTGGATTAAAATACACGTGTGCGTACGTACGTACGTACCATATGTACAAGGGACCCTGTAACAGAATACGTAGATGATCGACCGCAGCTCAGTAGATGGATATATATAAATAAAAACTGCCGGGAGCCGTAAAACTTTTCTAAATTCTAGTTTTGGCGAAAAGCTTCCATGTAATAAATTCCGATCAGGACTGGTTGGTGAGGGAGGGAGGGAGGGTGGGCGGGTGATAGTAGATAGGTGGGGTCTGAGTCAAGAGATCTCACTCGGTATAATTCTCTGGTGACTTACTAGGGAAGGAGCTGATCTGTGTTCCCATGCAACAGGCCAGGAGCAAAGAAAACAAAACAAAAGAAAAGAAACTCCTTAGGGAATATATGACCTATAGGATTTTTTTAGGAGGTTCACTCCGGAATCTAAGGGTTGGATCCACCCCAAAACGTTGGGATATTAAATTGTGCACAGCTCAAATCGATTACGCAATACCTGCTCGGCGACGTAGGACTCCACAGAGTAAGGAATGCTACATCGATGTTCTCTTGTGTGTGCCACGGGTTGGATGTAAGACCTACGTACCATAGAGGGAGGGAGGGAGGGGTTCTCTAGACTTCCACCTCAATAGGAGTTGCGTCCGTTGATTGCGGGGGTGGTGGATAGACAGCCCTTTCTTTTTTGTTCGCCTTAACTACACTTTGTGCATGATCATGTCTTGTGCCACGTCTCACGGTTTGGTTTTTCATTGCGCCTTACTCAGACTATCGACAACTTTATTTCAACCTGTTATCGGCATCGCCGAGTCAAATAAGACTAACTGTATCGGTCCAATACTCCGAGACCCTATGTGTTCAGGTGTCTTCATCACTTGGCAGTGTTAATCAAGTTCTTTTAGAAGGGAGGGGGAGGATTAGGTGAGTAAAGAGTGGCGTTTAGAAACCTGTATATGTTACCAAAAAAGAGTTGATAAAACAAGAGGTAGATTCTCTCTTTACCGCCATCGACCATTCTCTAGAATCTAGGATTTGATCGGTTTGGCCATTTAGGTAACTTGGAAGAATGCTTTCCGTATCAGGAGAGTCTTCCGTTCAATATGAACCGGCACGTTCCGTAAACTTATGATGGTTGCTGTTTTGCCAATACCAATAGAGTCCAATCAAGTATGTAGTACTACGGGATAGGAAAGAGACGGCAAGATAAGACTGGAAGTCTGATGATATAGCGGCATCAGTCACAGAGACGTGAAGAGTCACAGGAAAGATTCATGGTCGTAAATGAGAAAAAGAGTCTGGGTCACGTCCGTCAGCCGGGGGATGTGTCAATCCAGTCACAGATCATCACTCGACATGATAAGCTTTGGTATGTGACTGGGGGATTAGAAAGGATCACTATTTCGGGGTTATCATTCTATATAGTAGTCTTTACTAATTAGTTAATTTGGTCTAGATATCTGTGTTAGAGTGGATAGTACTAGAACGCACTGGTATCTGAAAATCTATGCCTAAAAGACTAATAAGAGATCGACAAACTCTTAAGGGGGCGGTTTCATAATTGTCTATTAATTGTAAAAACACACTAGGCTATATGCTCAGGTCAAATATATCTCTAATAATTGTCTAAGGGGTTCTCTAATGTTTAATTGTATCGATCTAGTAAACTCCAAATAAAGAAATCTGGAATAAAGACCGGGTAACACTCGCGCGCCTGGCGCGTACCAGACCACGTCTGCGCATCAATCACCCCTACTGCGCGTCTACTTCGCAAGTCCGAAATCGCCAGTCAGGTTTATCTACCCACAAAAAACCCTTAAACAGAAGAATACTCAGTCATCGAACTCTAGTACCCTAGCCGGGCTCCTTTACGTGGTATAGAGTATAGAATTATATTACCACCCCCCTCTCCCCCACACCGAGGCGTGGGACTCGACTCAATTCTCACCTCTATGGCAACAACTGAATCGTCCCAGGCCTCCTGCGATGAATGTCGTGGCTATCGGGTGCATACATACGCTAGAGTTCGCCAACCTTTACCGCTGTTCCTTCTCTTCGCGTGTGCAGGCTGATGGTGCGTAGCGCAGATGTCCGCACGCAATGTCGCTTCCTCTAGAGGCTGTGCTTGAACAGCGCCAGACGACGGACCCTGCGCTTATTTCGTCAGCGGTGGTGTCGCCGGATAAAAATAAGGGGCCGCCGGCGCGTGGTGGGAGCAATAAACGGCGTCGGGTCAGTGGGGGGAGGACGGGGACGGGGACGGTGGGGATGGGGAGGGGATGGGTGAGGGGAAGAGGAGGGGGGAGAGGGAGGGGTAGAGGGAGAGGGAGAGGGAGGGGAAGAGGGAGGGGGATGAAATGGAGTGGCGGAGATTTACTGAGAGAAGAGGATGGGAATGGGGAAGAAGAAGAGGAAATATATGGGACTATCGCTGTTATGGCACCTCCGGAGATAGTCGAATTGTATAAGTCATGGCAGAGGCAGGATCCGTCTGAAGGGCTTCTAGGTGTGGATAAACCCGATCATAATGAGCAGTCAGAAAACAAAGAGGAAGACGAAATTGCGGGGGTGAAAAATGTGGAGGAGTCGATATCTAATGGGGAACATATCGAAACGGCAAATCAGGCAATTGATCAAGAAACAGAGGGGGAGCTGCTCCATGAGGATACAGGGAGTAATTTAATGGGGGAGGTATTAGGAAATAGTGTAGCTGGGGATATGGGTGAGGGTTATGCAGGGCTACTAGATGAGGGGGAAGAAATACAGAAATTAATTACGAGAGCTATTGATGAGGGAAGCCTCTGTCAATCATTAGTAGGAACCGAGGAGATTAATGAAATAATAGGAGACCCCGAAGACTCGGAGGAGGAGGAGGAGGAGGAGGAGACTAATAGGGAGTCGGAGGGAAAAGAGGTGGAAGGAGAGGTAGAAGAGGAAATGGGGGCGAGAGTAGAATTGGAAGAGGACGAGGACCAGGAAGAGGAGGAGGAGGAGGAGGACGAGGACCAGGAAGAAGAGAAGGAGGACGAAGGCGAGGAAGAGGTGGTGGAAGGATGGAGAAAAAACCAACAATCAGACTACCAAGAAGATATTCTAATTCTCGACGAGGAAACCAACACCTACCAGCCCATACACTCAGAAGACTCCTACGAAGATGAAACAGCATCGGAATTAGAAGAACCATATATATCACCACCCCCCCATGGGTCCTCCAAAACACTTCAACCAGAAAAATCTCTAGCACCACCCATTGAGCCCGCATCACGCTCCCCAACAAGATCTGCGGAGCTCAGGTCCACTCAACCTGAACCCCCACCACGAATACTAGCATTCCCACCGACCCCTGCCTCCATCTCACTCGCCAACCCAACCCCCACACCTCCATCTTCATCAACGCATCGTTCAAGTCCCATATCATCAATAGGAATCAGCTCTATATCACCCGCGCCAATGACCGGCCCAGAACGCTGGAAACAACCACTTGCTAAAAAAAGTAGATTCTCAGGACCGAAGGTTTATACCCCACTTACTTTGCACCCGCCGAATAGAGGTTTGGGCGTAGTGGATTGTGTCAGGACCCCACCACCACGACATGGGGACCAGAGATGGGAAAGGTCAAGGAGGCAGGTAAGTTTTTGGGTTTCTGCTGGAATCTTTGGCGGACAGAGCAAAGCTAATTGTGTGTAGCTTTAGAAGGAACTGTAGTTATTTCTGAGTTTGACTGAGTGAGATATGCAGTTTATATTTGTTTTTTTTTGTATATTATTTTTGCTTTTAGCGTGGGAGTCAATAAAGGAACAAGGGAACGATATAGTTGTGAATTGTAATATCTGGTGGTGGTCAATGTCATATATGTACTAGGCCTGAATGCATTGCAATGTGGGCATGCATATATTAATCTCTTAGATAGCACTTTATATTAGAAATCTCTGATAGCTTCTACCAGGGACTCTAGGGGGTAAAAGAACCCCCCTAAAGAGGAATGTTAAGATATGTACTTAGGTGAAGAACTGTGAAGAAGTATCTTCTAAACAGGAGTATAAACAGATGAAGATAAAGGTGGATAAGAAGTTGTAATTGAAAAGATTAGAGCGGGGTTTCTATCAAATTTAGATGTCTAGGAACATGTTATAGGGAGGGTCTAGTGTGCTAAAAGAATAAAGAGCGTATTAAGATTGAACCACATCTACTTTCTGAAGGGATAAAGATAGATTATGTGTGAATAGGGTTTGCATTGACGGGCCCTGTACCCAGATACTTATGGGGCGTCTCAGAATAGGCTGCACCTAAGATAAATGTAGTATATACATGTATTTTATATGGGATCTTGGGTATAAGACTCCTATGTCTGTGTTATGATATAGTTGTCTTTTTCCTCTCAAGTATATATTCGAGACCCAACACATATACATCTACTAGTGCCCTCCAAGTCTCTCCTGCATGTGTTAATTTATAAAAAAAGCTGTATACCCCTTAGGGTTGTGATAAAATTGGTATAGGCCTTATCGAAACATACACTATCAAGCGATTCGAACATGTCACCTTACAGGCTATATCAGTACATGTAGTTTTTTACCGTAATAGCTAGCGCACCTAACTAGAGACGCCTGCGTATTGAGGCCTAGTCGACATCAGATAAGTTCTTAAGCGGAGATCCTGTGGTGGTCACCGTAACATAGTGGAGTACTATGCATGGGTTTTGATATATTCTGATTGAAATGAGAATAACTTCCGGATTTTCAGTGGGGGTTTAAATGCTCGTGGTTCGTATCGTATAATTACACAATCTATAGTAATCTTTTTTACGGATATTCTGTTCTGTATTTGACGGCAGATATAGGTGATAGATTATGGCTATCGGCATAGCTTATTTCTGATGTGTTTTTTGGAGGGTTTTAAGTACGAACTGTTGCTTTTTTATATTCTCCTATAAAAGGAGGAAGAAAAGTATCATTGAGTGTAGTACAAAGTAAGTTTATATAAGGGGGAGTGATGCATGATATAAAATTTTAGGAATGATTCTAGTCACGGTGTGAAGAAACCATCACCTTCTTTATGGTGAGAGCAGATAACTGGGTAAGCCTTATCTAGCCTACTTTCTTAAAAGGAGCTTATATAAGGTTCTAGTGAGTATTAGTCGCTGGAATAAAGAGTTTCTAAGTTCCTTGTAATGAATTAGGTCTAGATAAGGCTTATAAAATGAATACCTAGTTATCCGCTTCGACTATAAAGTATGCATACATGTACACAAACCTTTTATGCCCCCCTAATCTAGTGGTTTTTGGGCGATAACAATGTGGCTAAAGGACGTTAGTAGCTAGATAATAATAAGTTAGGAAAATAAAGCTTACATTTTTGAGTATAGATGTATTTTTCGATTAGCAACTTCTGTACATGCTCCTTTGCATATCTTTGTGGCTTCTTCGGTTGATAAGCCAAGGATCCGAGTCAAAGGCGCCATCATGTATCTATAGTTTGTAGAACGTAGGAATTAATGGGTGGATCTTTAAATACGGGTGTTTGAGCACTTACGCTTCAATACCCGTAAGCATATTCTGCAGGTGGTACATTCCTAGCTCCTTCTTTTTTTTCTCCTTAGGCCATGGGTTGCTTGGCACCTTGACACCAGCAGAAAAATCAAAGTTAGACATAATGGTTCGAGAGAGGGTATCCATTAATACTAACCTTCTTAATATAATAATCGACATTTGTAAAGCCTGCATCAATGACCCATTGTCTATGACTATCACCAACATCCCCCATCTTCCCGATTTTTTCTAAAGCCTCGACAAAAAGATCGGAGATCTTGACCATATAACCATCTTCTGGTAGTGTGCCGTCATCACAAAAGGGACGTGGCTGAGGTTCAACAATCTCGATCCATCCACCAGGGTTTAGGAACTTAAATGCTTGTTCAAAAAGTTTTGGCCAATCAGAGATTGCACCTCCTAGGGATCGAATATGGATGAAATCAAATTTTTGTAAATATGGCCAATCACTCTCGGCGTCGTCCACCTCAAACATGCAGTTTGGTGGTACCCAGACTGGCTGAATTGGGCTTAAGTCATTTGCGATAACTGTTGCTGAGGGGTAACGATCGGCAAAGTCCATCGCCCATATTCCGGTTCCGGTTCCGATATCCAGTACTCTTTGAGGGGTTTCACTAATTGGTGCGAGTTGTAGCTCTCCATCCATAATCATCATGTAGATGTGATGAAACAGGTCAAGGCGGTCCTGCTCTTGCTCATCGTTTGGCAAACTATATCCCAAGTTTAGTTAGCAATGGAAAAGGACATCAAGTGTATGCTTCAGCTGAGTTTTTCACTCACACATATTGTCCATCACGGAACGAGTGATACCGGCGTCCATTCTCATATCTGTAGTTGATAACTGTAGATGAGAGGGAGGTGGTGTCGCTAGCAACCCCAGATGAATATCCATCATCACTGGAGTCATCCTAAAGATTAAGTATTAGTTATTGATATTTATGAATGGAGGTTAGGAGCTGACATCAGGGGAAATAGGAGCTTCTTCTTGGGTGGTAGTCATCTTGGAAGGTATTGTTAAAGCTATTTGTTTCTGGGGAGTTACTTGTTCGTAAGGTTCGAGTTGTCTATATTTTAGGGGCTTGGGATCTTGAAATATATACCCCTCGTAGAAAATGGACAATAGCTATTGTTAAGAAATCGCTGGTTCAGGTTTTGATGAAGGACTGGGGGGAGGGGGGAGGGGATTGACCGGCGATGAAAATAGTATCGAAGTTTCTAAGCCTAAGTACATATTGCATTATGCATGAGCAGCGCTACTTGGGTGGGTTGCACCTCGTTTTGCGTGGCGTTTTGACGCGAATTTATCCTCAACCCAGGTAACTGGAGAAAAAAGTCTGGGGGTTTTTGGCATGTGAAAATATCCTAGTAATACTCTATACTCTATGTAAATAGAGTGGGTAGAAGGGACTGTAGTCAGTTTGGTATGGGCCTTTATATTTTAAGTTATATAACTGACTTTTAGTATAAGAACCTTTTTGAGGGAGTAGCCTTAGCTGTGATTTGAGGTATTGTGGGGGGATATTTTGCCTGGCTATCGAGGATCAGGGTATATGGGGTAGGGTCACGCAGGAACGCTTCCCTTTCTCGGTATCCCTCCAATCACAATCCGTCGCTGGATGATTAGCAAAATCGCCTAGAGAACGCCACAAAGGCCCTTGGTGGATTTTTATTGAGTTATTGGTGGCACGTATCAAGCCTTTGGCGCTGTGTTAGCCAGCTATTATAAAAACCTATAAATCATAAGTAGTGTTTAAGTACATGTAATTATTTTTTGTGAGGTGAATGTAAGCCTTTTATGTGTACTACATGTATGAAAGATCTAAGATCTGTGTAGCGATGACCTCATCAGGGTTTCGTTGAGAACAATGGCCTTTGTGTGACGACGGCACCCCCACGATGTAACTTCATCATTCATTTGTAGTAGCCCACAAATACCCCAGCGTATTCGTTCTATATTTTTCTAGTTATCAATGGTTATTGAGTTTTCTCAGTATTCTAATGCTCTAGAGATTGTACTCTTGTTTGCTTCTAGCCGCTATGTGGCGGTTCCCTCCTGGAGTATAACATAGCTTTATAGAGTTATTTGTTAATTGTGAGTACGTAAAGATTCCTTTAGGCGTTTTCCTATGTCTTTAAAGGCTAATAAGCAGAGTAGGTATGCCCGGGAGGTCCATACATGATCTCCTGCAGCCAGGAGTTGATCCTGGACGAACTTGGCCAATCAATTTTGATATCGCTTGCGGCTCTCATCGTTGGAGCCGAGTACTCTACTCGCAACAGGCATAAAGAACCTGAACATGCAAGTCTTATTCTCACCAATTAATAGGTGTACTTTACTCGCTAGAGATTCCAACCAAAACCCCTGCTTTCAACAGTTGCATGTTCAGGTTCTTTATGCTTGTTGCGAGTACCAGAGCCTCGCCGGTTATCTCTAAACGTGTGAATTGTGGTAGAGGAATGTGATATTCATTGGTAGAGTACGCGTAACTTTTCAATTACGCAATTATGTCTACCATCAGACTGTAGATCTTCTCTAGGGCGGCGCAGTGTTCCGGAGGAGTGGAGCCTGGGTTCATTAAAAACCCTAGACGAAACACATATCATATATACCCGGTATTAAAACCTGGATGGGCTGGTCGTAGAGGTTACCAGCAGAAGTTGTTTTCACCTGCCTTGGGTGCTCTAGAATCGACAACTAGTCTAAAAGGAGCTCTTGCATGACTCTGCCAGCATGATGTGCTTGGGAGATCCGAATGTCGAAGGGATAACCCGAGCCACAACGCCAAATTTGTTGTCAGGTCCACACTACTTAGATTTATAATGGAGTAGCTAAGAAGCAATGACGAGGCACGGTTTTTGCGGAAAAAACCTAGATGTCTTAAGGGTAGTATACCTATAATCAAGAGAGAAGTTTTCAGGGGTAGTTACGTTCCGAAAAACAGTAGCAGCATTCTAGTATCTAGACGGTAAAAATATGCGTCTCTTAACTTAAGGCGCCTTTTTTGGTACTGATTTCCGTTTGCCCTGTCCTGGCACACCCATGTATAGCATGGTACCCGGCGGCGATGGGCTGGTCCTGACCGCTGGAGGTCAAGTAACGAATAAGCGAGGATATATTGTCATGCTTATGTATCTAGGCCGGGTGGATCTGGTCTTAGTTATCCTAATGTTTTTTTTTATTTAAATGCAAGGAGCTCACCACTTTTTAGCCGGTCTGCGGCAAGAAATTCGAACTCCCCCCAAAGAGTAGGAGTTCCCTCCTTCTAGCTGCACTTTACATTCGACTTCACCAACATAATCATTTAAGAAACTGCTGTAATAATGGCAATATTCACGTCGGTGACCCTGGTTCTAGGGTTCATTCGCCAGAATATCGTTCTCACACTGCTCTTTGGGGTAATTTCTATTGCAATACGGAGAAGATATTTCCATCCTCTCAGCAAATTCCCAGGACCCTGTTTGTTTCTCCATAGCCATACTTTAAGAATTCTGAACTGAAACCTACTATAGTTTTTGCTAGTGTCACCTCACTATGGCGAATCTATTATCTCAATACCCAACAGCAGCATGTATATGACACCTACTTTCACAAGAAATACGGGCCAGTATTTCGTGATGGCCCCAACACATTGTCATTTTCAGATCCGAATGCAACTGAGCCAATATACGGCTATAGAACTCGTGGGGAATTCGCAAAATCGGGCTGGTATCGGATTTTCAGTGATTCTTTTGACGGGCGTGATTATAACACATTTTCGGCACTTCCAGTACAGCAACACAAGAGATTGAAGAAAAGAATTGCCGGAATTGTTAGTGAACTGATATCGAATAACATAGTGTGTTGAAGGCTAACCATCCCGGCGAAATGAAATTGTAGTTTTCAATGACAAATATTATTGAATACGAGCCCCGATTTGATGAGAACATTTTGAACTGGGCCAAGAAAACCGAGGAGCTCGGAGGGAAACCTATAGAGCTTGCAACTTGGATGCATTATCTCACACTTGATCTTAGTGAGTGCTGTTTTGCGTCAATACTGGTGCCTAGGACTTGGCTAAGTAAATAATAGTTAGTGATATCGTGCATGGCGGGCCTTTTGGATTTGTCAGCAAAGGTGAAGATATTAATGGTTATCGGAAATCGCTTCATGTAATGATATACTCCGGCGCGAAGGTCTAATCGGGTACTAAATTATGCAAATTATAGGAAGGATTTAGGTTTCTTACGACGTTCGCGCATCTCGGGCCAGCGGTAACCCTAATGAAACTGCCTTTTTTCGACGCTCTATTAGCACCATCACGGAAGGACAAGTCTGGTTTTGGACACTTGATAGGTGTAAGAAAGCATAATCTGTTTAGGATAGTCATAAATAGCTAACCATCTACAACAACAGGTCGCCTCGGATTTAGTCGAAGATCGGATAGAAAACGGAGACACTGTCGGTAGGCCCCATATAGCTCTCGAGCTCGTCAATAATAGGAGTGAAGATGGATCGCGTATTCCTACAAATCAAGTGATCGGCGAAGTCATATCAACACTCAACGCTGGTTCAGAATCAACTGCTGTCACTATATGCGCCGCAATAGATTATATTGTCCGTGATCGTCGTGTTTACGATAAGTTGATGCTCGAACTTACTGAAGCATCACAAAATGGAAAACTCTCGCAACCTGTAGTGACATATATTGAGTCAACGAAACTACCTTACCTCGCCGCTGCTGTCAAAGAATCTATGCGTCTCTTTCCAATATTTTCTGGTAACCTGAACCGTACGGTCATCAAAGGTGGTTATGAAATTATCCCGGGTGTCTTTGTCCCGGAAGGTACAGAGGTTGGAATCAACCCTTATATTAGTCATCGGGATAAGGGTGTCTTTGGAGAGGATGCTGAAGAATTCATACCCGAGAGATGGCTCCCCTTAGATAGCGAGAATTCTCGTAGGATGGAAAAGTACCTTATGGTCTGGGGATACGGAAGCAGATCCTGTCTCGGACGTAACATTGCCCAGATTGAAATAAACAAGACTATCATTGAGGTAAGATTCAAATTCTTCGGCTGAAATATCTAATTGCTGACCCGACTGTGGCATTTTTAGGTTCTCCGACGATTTGAGGTTTCATTTGTTAGACCCGACCTTCCACTTAAGATAAGTAACTTTGTCCAGCTGCTCATTGAAGACATGTATGTGCAATTGGTGCCGCGGAAAGACATAATTTAGGGAGTGATAAGAGCGGAGTATAGTTGGTTTTCGTTTCTTGTTCCCTGGTAATTATGTATTATACAATGATTCCTGTAATATTTGTATGTCTCATAATTTAGCTCAGGAGCCTGGATTCTTCATCTCTTCTAGGTCCTTATCTTCGGGTGTCTCGGGGTATGTGATATTATCTTAAAAGACACATGTG
Organism: Verpa bohemica; assembly: GCA_033030345.1. NCBI lineage: Eukaryota > Fungi > Ascomycota > Pezizomycetes > Pezizales > Morchellaceae > Verpa > Verpa bohemica. Next base: position 1,873,010 of record JAUFSE010000003.1, read on the forward strand.
GCTAGATAACTATAGCATATGAGATTTTATATTTTTAGTATTGTGAGCCCATAACTGGGGACTTACATAAGAAAGTTTGTACATGCAATGTCCTAGTTCTGCCCTAAGCCCCAAGCCTTGGCATCTATTCCCCACCTTCTTTCTAGCTTAATGCGACAAGAACCCCACCTTCTCCACAGCCCTGCATTTCCTTCCGGGTTCTTTGAGCCTCATGAACTTGAAATAATTACGTATACAACTTTGAAGCTCTGATTCTCACAGCTTTCCCTTTCTTCATCCATATTAGTTTGTATTCACAATGAAGATTGATAAGGCAAGTCTTTTTTAAATATTGGTTAGGATTTATTAGTGATGATAACAAAGGATAATAGATCTATATACATCCCATAAAGTCTTTGCTTCCTATCTCCGTGTCAAGCACTACGATCACTCCAAATGGCCTACAATATGATCGAACATTCATGCTCATCCGCATAGAACCAGACGGGACGATCATAAACCTAAACATCAAAGATAATAACGAGGTCTCCATCCTCGGGCTTTATAGTAAGGGTTTTGTGGTTATTGATTATACTGACAACCAACAGCTATGCCTTTTCCAGCCGGAATTATCCTCAGATAATAAATCGCTATCAGTATTATTCAAACCCTCTAGTGATCCTGCAACGATCACGATCCCATTAGAACCAGAATTCACCGTGGATACAAAGACTTATAATATCAACATTTGTGATACCTCTACCATTGGTTATGACATGGGCCCCGAGGCTGCACTGTTCTTCAGTACACATCTAGGATACCCTGTTAAACTGCTTCACATCGGCCCAAGTCGCCGTGGAACATTAGACATAGTGACCCCTCGGCCAAAACCTGATCCATACCCACAAGGTATCTCATTTGCGGATGTTGCACCGATTATGCTGGCAACAGAGGCATCACTGAGTGATGTTTCTTCACGCATAGGCGAGTCGTTCGATATAAGGAGGTTCAGGCCCAACATTTTTGTAGTCACTTTAGGAGCAGATACGAATGCTTATGATGAAGAGTTCTGGGCCGAGGTCGACGTGATTCCAAAAGGCAAGGATGGGGAAAAAGCAGGAGAGGTTGTGAATTTGGAGATGACATATAATACGCCGAGGTGTTTGAGTATTAATGTTGATTATGAGACAGGGAAACTGACGCCGGCGGATAACCAGATTTTCAAGAAGATGACAAAGGATAGAAGGGTTAATCCAGAACATCCGTATAGTCCATGTTTTGGGAAATATGCCTTTTGCAAGCAGTTTGGTGAGTCCTTTATGCTATATGTTATTATATGGGGTGCCATGAAGGGTTTGAGGGAATAGAAAGGTAGGCTAATGCCTATAATACTTGATAGGGGCGATAATTAGTGTTGGTGACGAGATCAAAGTCACGAAGAGGAATGCAGAGAGACATGTGCCGGGTAATTATCTTTCTTACCTCATATCTTTCAATAAAACTGACCCACTATCATGAGTAGTATAATCCGGGCCATAGCCTAGTAGATATCTCGATGATTTCATACAATTCATATTGATTTAAAAATGACCAAGTTCTGAATTTTATGATTGAAATGTATTGTTGTTTGAATGAAAACTAACCCTGACCCTGATACATAGTTTAACTAATAGGCCTACGAAACCTCGGTGCTCTCTAGTTGACAGGTGGTTAATCAAGGGAGTATTTCTGTAGTAAACTCGACGGGATTTTAGAACAGTTCCCTAAACATTTGTTGGTGCGATGGGCAGTTTATAAGTAAATTTATTACTTAAAGGTTTTCAGACCACATTCCTATAGTGTGTACAAGGTAGGAAAGACAGGGTTTTTTTGATTCTCTTCTTAGGATAGCTATATTTATAGTTAGGCTTTAAACAGCTAAAAATAGCACTTATTTCTGCACAGAGTAGTGTTACATTTGCTTAGCTATCTATGTTACATTATAGTGATATATTTTCTTAGGATTTAGTTTGTTTAATAGACTTGCTAAGATCTTTTAGGTGTTCTAGAGTAGAGATAATCAAAAAAAAATTTATACAGAAGGTATTTCTAAATACTTTCCGCCTAAATCAATGCTTGCCTGACATTAAAAAAGGGGTTTTCGGTATCCCAGGTATCTTTCGTTTTCTATACCAGGGTTCACAGCCGTAGGCGACCCATCAAAAATCCATTTAAGCCAATTGGCCATGTCCGTCACCTCATCCACCCATGTATCCTTCACCTGGAGCCTCCTGATAGCAACCATAATATTTGCGTCTATTTCCGCATCTTCCCTATCGTGTGACTTAGAGATGAGCCATTCTGTCAAACAGGCCTTGGCCGACTCTGCGAAAACCATTCCCTGTTCCACCGTTACATCATCTTTATCTTCCTCCGGTGAGAGGACGATCCGTATTTTTGGAAAGGGGTCTTGCCGGTCCCATGGCGGAAACTGATTCCAGAGTCGGAACTGTCGTCTAGGAAAAATGTAATTTCCCTCCTCCCAATTGATTTGTAGATCCGGATTGGTCATCTCCAACAGCGCTCTTGCTTGATCACCAAAGATCTCTCTCATAGTTTTTCGTGAAAAATCTAGTGCAGCAGTACGGAAAAATAATTCTGGGCTAGCGAATGGATCTACCCACGTTTCGGGCTTGGGAAAATAGTGACGGCGGAGTAAAAGGAATTCATTCTTTGTCATTCCAAGTCTTGGTTCTCTATTTTGTGCGGGTAGAGGAAGATTTTCCGGGAAGTGATCCCACCGCTCTTTCCGCCTGTTCCATGCAGTTGCTTTTTCCGAGTGTGCTGTCAAGTCTAGCACCCCACCCCAGAGCCCAAGCGCTTTGATTGACCGCTCTGTCACTGCAACTGAAGCGGCGATAGGGGCGGCCATCCCTGCGGCGAGGATAGCAGTCGGAGCGTGTTCAGCCCACTCTGTCCTGAAATGGTCATAGATTCGGAGAAGGCTATCAAGAGATTTTGGGAAGAGTTCAACGGTGGTAGTTGGGGTTGGGGTGATTATTGTGGCTGAAGTGATTTTAGAAAGAATCGAGATGACACTTTCGGAGGATGGAAAGAAAGCTGTACTATTAGATGGCAGGTATATTATTTTTGCACCAGCAGTGCTTGATATCGGGCGAGGATGGTATACCCTTTGAGGGATAAAAAAATTAGTTATTATTCTAGACTCGCATCTAAGATTAATAATAGTACAAACCTGACATTAATCAGATTTCGACCTCCAATTGTCATTTCTTCATAATTTTCGTCTAGGTAACTTCGCTCAAATACTGATGGGGGTAGGGACTGTAAGGGTGCTTCTTTAGATATTTCTAGTAGTTTTGCCGGTGCCATTTCTTTCTCTAATATTTGAGTTTTCACAGGAAGTTTTCTGGTAGCGGTGTAGGTTATTTTTTCTTTCTTAGGTTCCGACTTAGCCCACGAAGCTAGATCGGAGCCTGGGTTAGAGTCGATTTTCTGGGATTTGCTCGTTGGGGTTGCCGATTTGCCTAATGCTGAAGTTTCTATAGGCGATTTTGTTGTAGTAGTATTGGGCACATTTTCCTCCTTAGGTTGGAACTTAGTATTTCCCAAAACTGGATCGAAGTAAGGGTTGTAGAATCCCTCCCATGATCCCTTGATTGACGTTACTGATTTCGTTTGGTCTAGGGGTGATTTTTGGCTAGCTGTGTAGGATTCATTTCCCTCTATATTTCTAGAACCCCCCCGGCTAGGAGCCCTGGGCTGGTAAGAGGTTCTTTCTAGGATTTTCCGCCCCATCGTAGGCGGTTCTGCTGTTGAATTACAGGACTTTTTTTCTTTCTCAAGTTTGAGTCTAGCCAATTCAGACTTGGGGTATAATTTGGGATAAGCCTCCCATAAAAATCTGGTCACAGTTCTCTTTAAGGTCGGAGCTTTTGTAGGTGGATTTGTGGTAGTAGCATAAGGTGTCTCTACACTTCTAGGTTTGGCCTCAATCTTCTTCGCGGTTGAGTCGGGATATAGTTTAAGATAGGTGTTATTTGCTGGAGCTACTTCTCTCTTTAGGGTCGGGGTTTCCAAAATCAGTTCTGTGGGAGTAACAACCACTGTATTTGCGTCTTTGGACTGAGATTCAGGTTTGTTTAAGGCTAGGTAGGAATGCTGTTCGGGATTTGTCGTCTGTGATTTTTCCGCTGGCTTTATTGCGTCCTCCAAGGCCGGGGTCTCTGTGGGCGATTTCGTGGTAGTATCAGGCTCACTTGGCTTTTGAGGTTCAGGTATAGTCTTTTTATCAGGTTCCTTCCGTTTAGAGGTATTTGTCTCCTTATGTTTGGATAAAGTGTTTCTTAGAGTAGAATTAGGACGTAATTTAGAGTAGACCCTTCGTGGTGGGTTTATTAAGTAGGGGAAACGACTGGTAAACATTGCGGTTTGTGATTTGGCTTTTTTTGCATTTGAGGCTCTTGAGATTGACGTAATTAAAGGCCGGGTAATAAGAGGTGTAGGTACATGAAAGTAGTGAGACTACATGCATCAATGGGGTAGATAAAGCTACTTCATCTCGACAAAGGTATACAGACATCCAGGAGTCCTAGATACACTGCACTTACTCTCAATCTTTAAAATAAAAATGCCTTTCCTGCTTCTAGAAACAATTCATTACCCAGAACCACTCGATATCTCTCTACATGACTGCAAAACATGTGTCATCGTATTCTTGGCTTTTCTAACCCCGCCTTTCATTGATCCTAATATAATTTTATTTCGGCTTTTAACGTCATCCATTCGAGTTTGGAGAAACCTGGTGACAGTAGTAAGTGGGAGTAGAAGATATGAGAGATTGGCAATCGGCAAATCGGTGGAATTTGCTAATCGTCGATTCGTAATTCTAACTTGAATGATTTCTTCCAGTTAGATGATAGGCCATAATGAGCGCATAGTAAATCACATGATTAAGGCTACCAATTAATTGACTATACTTTCACTGAGATTTGAGCGGTTCCCGCCTGATGCGCAATATCGGTAGATTACTTGAAAGTTTTGAAAAGATAATACGCGCCGAAGGAATTATGCATGAGAATTGACTTTCAGAGCCCTATGCACGATATCGGTACAAAACAGGTTTTTTTTGAAATATCTGTGTTCCATACACGCTAACCCACCCAAGATTTACAATATCTTTGGATGAACATAGGGTTATCAGGTATCAGGTACCTGAGTCTTTTTACTTCCCACAACTTGAGTAATTCTATCCCCACCCCACCACACCCTCTTTCAAAAAGAAGGGAACCCCTAACTAAAATTCAGATTTGACATGTTCACGCAAAACCTAAATAAGGGGGTTTATCTAAAAATATAAGTGCCCTGCCGTGTTTTTCATGCAGCAGTTTATGCAGCAAATTTATTTCTTCACCAACTAGTTCATACGTGTTCAGGCTATAAACGAGTGATAATGTATGACGACAATAACCGAAATCACACGTCCTTTACCTTAAAAGGTACAACTCTGGTAAATATTTCTATTCGTATATATTACATACATATGAGACGGATCTCTAACTAACAAGGTTGTGTTTTTTAGTGTCTTTTTTACTAGTGTCTTTTCGGGCAAAGAGCTCCTGAGAGAATATCCTCTCGAGAAACCCTATAATCCTCTGATCGTTATTATTACTGGAATTAAAGGCTACAATTAATTATCTACACTAGGACCAGTAGTTCCATTTGTTTCTCTAGCGAGAATTCATGCACGAAAACTACAAAAATTTACTGGAAATGAGATACAATGACATATTCATAGTGCAAAATATTCAACTTGTGATCAGATTTGTGAACCACTAGCCAACTTGCAAAACCCTCCTAAATGTGATATGTAGGATACTATACTAATATAAGAAGCTTTTATGACACTTTGGAAGCCAAAAGATATCTAGGGTGCGGAAACAAATAGCCGGGCCTATAGCAGTGCGTATCAATATCTATGCATATTTAATTTCCCTAATCCAAACAACATTTGCGATCGGAGACTACCACTACTAAAGCTGACCTATTAACGCGGGAATTATAGTTCACTGAGTGTTGCCCCACTTGTCCATTTTACCCTCTCGGAAATAAAGATCCAAGCTCCTATTCCAAGAAACAAAAGAACTTCATAGTTTAGCTACTAGATGAGGAGCATATTATGCTAGAACAATCATTGGCTACCACTACCTACTAATCTCCAAAGATATAAACTTGGCTGCTCAGGGTACACTCAGTATTTAGAGTAACACCGCATAACCGTATACTTTTCAGTTAGCCAGCTAACTAGTTAGACCGTCACACCTGTCACACCGAGATTTTATCAGCGCGTGGCCGGGTCATGCCCCCGTTCCCCTTCCTAATACGGGCGAACCAATAAACACATCCACTGTGGATTAAACAAAACAAAAAACTCAAAGCCACGAGATGGTTGTGTGTTTCACATTGTAATTTTGAACTCAAGGAGCCAACCCAGTGCCCTAAGAGTAGATGAGCTGCCAGCAGGTACTCGCCACGAGGGCATAGTGCAATGTTTATTCTAATTGGTGAGCTGTTGTGTTCACTTTGAGTAATTAAAGTACGTACTAGTATAGATACTTAACCTACATGAATCTAGCTATATGGGGGAGAATCCGGTTTGTATTCCACCTAGAAATTTCCCGCAAATAAGATACTGACCTAATGGTATTTTCCACAACCTTGATACGAGGGTTCAATTACAACGCTAGCCATATTAATATTTCCCACTCATATTACTCGACCACTTCGGAGTGGACTTCCTTTGTACTCCTACCCGAAAATGGGAGGGGGTTGGGGCTAGATTTGAGGCCGTAAAATCCTCTTGCAGCTGTGATTCATGCTCACTACACTACACTAGAGTTACCCCTCAGGTAGAAGTTGCTCTGGGATGATATCCATATCCCAAACCCCCCGAAAGCTAATGCCTTACTCTAACCTCCCAACCGGCCACTATTTCTTGACAAACCTTTCAACAAGTTAAATAAAAAATGGATGGAACTTCCCAAGGGGGAGGGTGATGGGAATGTGGTAAAAGAAACACTAACCGCAGTGTGAGATCGCCGTTCGGTCTCGCCGGTAGGCACGTGGCAGGAGGTTGTCAGTTGTTAGTTGCCACCTCTATCTGTCAGTGTCAAAGTGAACCCAGCTAGTACAGTATCGTTGTCTTTTATCATAGAGCTAATCAGTTGTCATGCATGCATGCAAACTACTTGCAGTTATCAGCTGTCAAGTACAATAAACCAATAGTTAAACTACATGTAGCTATTAATATCAAGCTTTTCTTTTCTTTTCTTTTCTTTCAATTCCAATAAAAAGTAGAAATAAGATACTACTAAATTAGAGTGAGTGAGTATTCAGCATTAAACAGACATGAAGAATTGGCAATGGATGCTACTTGGGTCGAGTGATCTTCAATGTAGAAAAAGCAGTTTCATCTTGTTGGGTTTGTACACACGACCGATCAGCAGCAGTAGGTACCGCTCGGCAGCGAACTTAAGTGGAATTAATAGCTAAAATAATATAGAAAAGGAAAGAAGAAAAAATGCACAGAAGATCAAGATGGAAAATCTTCTCCGACTCCGTGTCATGTGCTCATATCTTAGTACCATAGCCCAAGAGGCTGCATGTACGTTTGATAAAATTTATTATTATTATTATTATTATTATTATTATGTGCTCATATCTTAGGGCAACTACGGGGCTATCCGACCATTGAAAGATTAATTGCTGACTTGAAGTGGTTCTCATTCGAGTTTAGAAGAATGGGGCCCAATTTATTTTAGGGTGTGATTAATCCTCAATTCTATGGACAGCTGGGAAATCAATTTGAAAAGAAACGAATTAAAAGGAGAAAGGGGGGAAAGGAGGGGAAAGAAAGAATATCTCTGGTAAAGCGGAAGGGAAACGGGCTCAAGAACCGTCAAGCCAGAGGCTAAACCCAAAGAACGTGTAGGCAAGTGGTTTTAAGAACAGTCAATGCGATGGAGCTAGACCGTGTCCAATAACTGTTTGCTAATTGTCAGAACGCGAGTGCGCATGATACCCTAAAGTATAATAATTCTCGGTATATACAACCATATTGAGTATCTAAATCATTTTTATCCCATCTCATTTGTTGGTTTGCCACAGGGTTGCATTTGCCGGCTTATTACGAGACATGCATGACTTTGTCTGGTTAGAAGAGAGTCTGAATAAGTCCTAAGACTATCGAGTGATAAACTATGACCCTCTACACATTTGATGCTCAACACCCAACACCCCCTTATAATACTATCTATCAAGAATGTCGGGGTTTTGGAAACCCGACTCGAGAACTTTCGCCTATTCTTGGCTTTGACTCTAGGGAATAATGTCTCAATTGATTCGCCTCCTTGTTTTGCGGCCAATAGTAACTGCTGAATCAATTCCCCGTCTTTCCGCTTCTGCGTACCGGTAATCTTCAAATTTGATAGATATGCCTTCTGTAAACCCCGCGAATGAATATGGTCTGTGCAGCACAGAATCCAGAGCAGTTTGTAATAGCAAATTAGCGTAAATGCAATGGCACTTTAGTTGCTCTTTGGCTAAGAATCAATGAAAGTAAATTTTGGAAGGGGAGATAGAGCATAAACCAAAGCCGTCGATAGGCGAAGAATGCTGCATCCCGGACGGAAAGATGCAAATGTCTTGTTTTATCTCAAAGCAACGCCCTCGTTTTTGGGGTCCAGTTCGGCCCTGTTTTTTACTGGGTGGAGATGATACTGACTCCACAAATAATTGGGGATATCGTGGGTGCCGAGAGTAGGGGGTATATGATAGGGAAAAGCGGTAGGAAAGAACTTCGATAGCGTAGATGAACGGAGATCCCCATGAAAAACATCTCATCAAAAAAACAACGATCCAAAGCCGCCCGTCGATGGACTGGTTAGAAATTTAATAGGCAGCATGACAGGAAAGGATAAGGTAGACAGGGCATTGCGTGGGTACGGCAGAGAGCCCGCCGGCCGTCTGACCGGAGACCCCGGCTCATTCGAGTGAACGAGTCCGCCACACGTGAAAGAGAGCCCGCAAGGCCTAAAGCTCAGCTGTATCTAACGATCAAGAGATATACATTGATCACTTGCAGTCTGGTCGCGGCCCTACGGCATAAGGGGTTGGATCCTAAGGCGATACTGAGGCATTAAAAGCAGCGCTGCTATACATATATGCGCTGAGATTGAGCAGGCGGGTGCCCGCACGACTTACACAACTGAACACACGCCTACTCCCTCGATTTGTCGCCTCACGAACGAACGATGCACATCCACACCATTACTCGACCTATCCAGAGAGCCAACCAGCAATAAAATTGTTAAGTATGGCATGCAGTACTATATTCCTGTTATATACACTTGCTCGGGATTTTGCTGGACTTGGTTATGTGGGTTTCACTTGATAGCTTGGTTCGGCGGGTAGCTGCAGAGGGAAAATCTAGCTGCATGTAGTAAAAATTATCAGTGCAGGGCGAGGCAGGCCCGTTTGCCGTGATGATGATGATTATGATGATGATGATAGTTGAAGTGAGTGAGAGCTGAGATGTGAGAGAGGATTGATTATTGCTTATTCATTTTAGGGGATGTAGATAAAATGATGTGGGAGGTAATTCCCCGAGCGGGAGAAGACAGAACTTGACTTTCGCTGGCCCACGTGGGGGAGGGTGTTAGTAGGAGTAGATATTTATTAGTGGTAGATTGAATTTGAGGTTGGTACGGCATGGGATAATAGAGTCTGTGAGATGGGTCACTTCAAGGGATTGGACAAAATGTACCAGGAACTTGTTGGCAAAAGCGAGGTTAGTGATAGGTGGGATGGATGATCGTGATGGGTTGCGCAATGGGTAAGGATTTGAGATACGATACGGTATGATACAGTATGATAGAAGGGGGGAAGAAGGCCTTTGTGAGCAAAAAGTACTATTGTTTAGGAGGTATCATTTACAAATATTTTTGTTTATTTCGATTCATGACGTCGAGGCAGTCAAGTGACGGCTCTGCCCCGCGTCCTGGCATGTGGGGCAAGCAGAACGTCTAGCCGCATAAGGAATGAGTAGGGAATGAGTAGGCGTGCACAAAGGAGTAGAGCGTCAAGAGCAAGTTCTCAGCAGTGCTGAACGATAAATGGAGAGGAAGACGCGAGACTGGAGGCTGAAGACTGGAGACTAGCAAGGTAAAGTTAGATAGACGATACTTGAAGGAGAAAGAAAGACAGGTGTAGCCTTATGATACATACAATACATGAGCGTAGGTTATGCAAGAGTGATGGGGAAAAGAAGAAGAAGCAAAGGTGACATAGTTGAAGCGTAAATGACGCCGAGGATGTACGGTTTGATTCACATATGGCCAGCCCTACATAACTTTTTACACGTACCGTAGCTTCTTTGATTGAGGAGGAAGAGGGCCTGGCAAGGCCAAAAATATCTCTATTTTCATCATGCTACCTATTGCTGTTTCTGTTTTTGCTGCTGCGCTGCTAGCTGCCCCCCCCCCTCTCTCTTCTTCCATCATATCCCCCCTCATTCTCTCATTCATCAGTTACTATTTCTCCCTCTTCTGCCGCTCCTTCCCCACCTCCAATCACCATCCCCCGTATCACAGGGTGCCAACAGACACGGGCAAAAGGTGGTCTAGAATTTATTGAACGGCAAAGAGCTTGTGAGATGCCTCTGCCATCAAAAACAATTCCTGCTGCTGGTGGTCTTCTCCTCGATTGAAAAGGAAGCAAAACAACCTTCAGTAAACACCTAGTCGATCATCTCATTTACTCTCTCTCTCAGTTGTAGCTTGCTTACTCCTACTCCCCCGCTGGAGCGAGGCCCGACTCGGCTACACTTCGAGGTTAGTCGTCAAAGTCCTACCTCACTAAACCTTTTTCCCTCAATTACCTCTCCTCCTCTCCTCATCCTCTTCATACACTCCCCAAACCCGCTACCACTTCTCTAGACGCTTCTTACATCTTTCGCCGGTTCTTTTATTGTAAGTGCTGATAATTGGCAATTATCTTCTGCACTTGCTCTTTTAGCCCCGCAACAATTCTGCCGAAACTCTTGCGCGCGCGCACGCGACCATGGTCAAATCTGAACTCAAAACCGAACCTTCGTCCCCCCATTCGGGTGATCAGTGCTCTAATGGCTCTGGAACAGCTCCTGGTGGCTCTGCGACACCTACCATTCCCTCCGCGCCTTCTACAGTGGTAGGAGGCTCTTCTAAAGACCCTGGCAGGCCTCGGCGCAAAAAGGCCCGCCGGGCTTGTTTTGCGTGTCAGCGAGCCCATCTTACATGTGGTATGTCTACAAAAATTGTTTATTCAAAACCTTTCAATCAGAATTTCTTTTACACTTTTTTAGCCTCAATTTTGATCCCCGTCATACGTATGTTGAATAAAGACTAAATGGGTTTATTCTCTTTTTTTGTTTCGTATCTTTGCAGGTGATGAACGCCCATGCCAAAGATGCATTAAACGTGGCCTCCAAGACGCTTGTCATGATGGCGTGCGTAAGAAAGCAAAATACCTCCACGATGCCCCAATTGACGACGGTCCTCCCGAATTTGCGGTCCCACCCCCGTCCTCCACCGCATCCTCATATGCTTACCAGCCAGCACCCCCACCACCTCCCTCTCAATCAGCTGGAGATATGCTACCACCGGACGGAACCATAAATCCAAACTCGATTGAGTCACCCGGCAACGGATTGCAGGACTCACCAACCCAACAGCAGAACTTCTCTGCCGCACCACTCTTTGACCCATCTGACCCAGCGCTCTTTAATTTTGACATTGCGAACTTGAACTTTGGGAGTCAGTATGGTGCACTCGAGTTTGGGGTTCTCGGGCAGATGGGCGGACAAGCTGGACAAGAAGGGCCGGAGGGCACTAGTGGGGGAAGCAACTACGGTTACTCTCCAAGTATGCCAACTGCTAGTGATAGCTACACTGGATATTCAGCGCCCCAAGGAGAAGCTACACAGAGCTACGGGGGTGATAATTGGGTAGGAAGTGCTAGAAATAACGCTACGGGAAACCACGGTAATATAGGTGGCGGTTTTGCGGGAACGTACATGATTGAAGCGGGCCCAGGCAGCTTGACGAGTCCTAGCCCGCCAGTAGAGAGCCCAAGGCAAGGATATGTCCAAAATACATCACAAGGTGGAGGATACTCCGATACGCCTACCACTGGGCCATTGGGTAGTCCAGGCTTCTACCAACATAACAATCATCGCCCGACGGCACACCAACAACACTCTTCTCTTCAACAAGTCCAGTCAGCTTCTCAGCCACTTCAGCAGATGCAGAGACGAAGACGCCTCCCTGACGACCCTTCACAGATATATTCAACTATAACTACGCCATATCCATATACCTTGCACTATCATCGGTTGTTCCACATGCTTGAGTCTAGATTCCCCAAACCATTGTTATTGCGAATTGCTCGAGCGATGGCTAGTTATAGGCCGTCCTTCATAGCATGTACACAGACATTGAAGGCGGAAGACCTCTTATTCATGGAGAAGTGCTTTCAGCGCACGTTATGGGAGTATGAGCGGTTTATACAATCCTGTGGTACACCAACACTTGTCTGCCGACGTACTGGGGAAGTCGTCGGCGTAGGTAAAGAATTCTGCATGCTCACAGGCTGGGAAAAGCCCATCCTACTCGGCGAAAGACCAAACTTAAATACGAATGTCCCAACACATAGCAGTGTTCCTAATCTACCACCCCCCCCAGTAGATGAGCCAGGGTTAGGCGGGCAGAAAAAACCAGTGTTTTTGGCCGAATTGCTTGATGATGAGTCTGTGGTAGAGTTTTACGAGCAATTTGCACGACTGGCATTTGGCGATAGTAGAGGCGCCGTCATGACGACATGTAAAGTTCTCAAGTACAGGCCACCGCGGTCGCAAAAACTGCCTCAGAATGGTTCTATGGTGAAAGCGGAAAATGGGGACATGGATGGGGATGCCATAGGCAATAGAGGACCAAGGGGAATGGATGGACTTGGCGCGAAGGACGGAAAGGTCGAGTGCGCATTTTGCTGGACCATTAAGAGGGACGTGTTTGACATCCCAATGTTGATTGTGGGGAATGTAAGTCCTGTTTTATCTCGACGAATAAGGTGGTTTCTTTACTGACATTACTCTGGGGATAGTTTTTGCCTATATTACATGGCCAGCAAGTTTGATATATTTTGATTGGCATGTTCTTGGCCAAGTGCGTGCCGGCGGGAGGAGAACAGGGCAGTAACAGGTTTTAGCCTGCGTATCGTGCCTGCACGGTAGCGGGGAACATTCTGATACGATACACGACACAGATGCTATCCAGATTACCGACAACGAGGGAGATCGACGGTGCAGGTGTTGGTGGGTGGTGGGGTAAGAACAATACGATATGTACCCAGTGTTGAAACGTGGGGGTCATTGTGCATGAACTGCGTGGGGGGTTTCACGTTCTTTTTGGAATATTCTTTTTGTTTGATACGGCGTCTGGATTTTGCATTTGAATTTGCATTTCATTATGATCGGGCAATAACACCATACTATTTTCTGGGGTTTTCAGGTGATAAGAAAAAAGTTTTTTTTCAGGTGTCTTCACTTTGGTTTCTGGTTTTTATTCTCTGGTGTTTTTCTATCTAGCGGGAGGAGAGGAGTTACGGCGGGGCCGGAAGAAGAGTGCGAGAAAGAAGATTTGTGCTCAGATATCAGTGATTTTTTTAATTGTAATTACCTGCTTTCTTTGACCTTGAAATTTCTCTTTTTAGCAGTGCCTTATATTTGGAGTAGGAAGGTGTGAATTGTTTGTAGTATATCCATATATCACTCAATAGATTTCCTGATTCCCCATAATTAAGCTAGATTGTTTAAAAGACAACTTTTTAATTTACTTTTATCACACATACACACCGATAGAACCTAACCTTAGTATACTCCCAACCCCCTATGCTAAATCTTGTTGGACTATTATTAATGATTATGGATAACAAAGTTTACGCATAGAATAGTAACCTAGGCTGAAATGATCCCAAGAAGTCTTGCACCGATAGTCGGGCCAAATTAGAGCCGAGGGATCTATACCCACTTTACTAGCGGCATCATCTCACGAAAAGACTAATAGCCAGGGTAATAACTTAACTTGAAGTATTTGTTTATCTCTTAGAAAATGATAAGAAAATTTTTACCAGCACTTTAGGATCTCCCGCGGGGCATTTTCCGCGGAGAAAACCGGATCTTCCTGCACTTTTTCCAACTTTTTACCGAGATATTCCTGCAAATTGTCGAATATCTAATGGGCTCAGACGAACATGTGGGCTTGTAGGTATACGACACCAGATACGCCAAGGGCAATGGGAGATCACTTTCTGAAACCTTTACAGGCTCGAGACATCTGCTATGCACCTCTTTGGTTTCGTCCTGAAAAAAAAACTTTAGGAGCCAATGGTTTTAATTGCGAGTTATATGTATCGGGTTGAAAGTGTTTCTGGGAGCTAGAATTAAGGCAAGAATCTGCAATCATGGTCAGCTGGATATGTTGGTCCAATCGAGAAGTTACTTCTTTTTTTTCTTTCAAATCATATTTAAGGGAACGTGCGTTGCCTTATAAGCCAAACTGTCGGGCATTACCGTCCTGCACATTCGAGCTTGATTATAATTCATGCTAGAACCCACCAGATCGTACATCGATAGAATAATAACCTAGGGATGCCTTGTTTAATCTAATTGGGGGGAACAGGGCAATAGAATAGCGGTTATAATATAGGTTTAGATTGCTTTAAAGGCCTTGAAAACCAAGACATGTTTTATTGTCAATTGTAGATTTTTTTGTATATAAATTTACGAAACCTGGTATACATTAACATGCCAGCTCTTGGAGTTGAATATTATATACTGCTAGCGTATATATGGAACCTTGCTGGTGGGTATACTGTGATGAGATATTCAAAGGGACTGTTACAACGCATGTATGAAAATACTGAGAATAAGCATATTCTTAGTACAGCGCTAAAGGAGCACGAAGAAAACCAATACCCCCTAAGATAAAAGATCGTACTACACTGACCCACTACTACAAAGCTCACTTAGTTACTCCCTAAACGGCCCTATTATGCAGAAGGTTTTGGTAGAATAATTGATATAGATAACCTAGCTACAAAAACGTTAGGCCTTTCATCATACTTTACGAAGTTAGCGAGTGATATTCAGTGAGTACTATAAACACAGCCCCCCATTGCGGGGCCATTTAGACCACCAGTTCTATAGATGCTGAAAAAAATCATTCACATAACTAGTAGACCTCTCTTTCCATTATGATACTCATGAGGTGGTATATCAAAAAGTTTTTTCTGTTTCAGACCCTATACAGAGCTCGGCACGTGTGGGATAAGTATTTATCCGAATGAGTATTATAAAAAGGCTTGGTGCTAAATATCGAGTTGATGCCGGTTCTCTTAGAAATTACACAATGGGAACCCGAATAAACTAGCCAGGTGTATACTAGAGTATTTGCCGATTATACGAGTCAGTAATAATAGTGATACTTTTATAACCCAGGGAGGCAGAGCTTCTGAGATATTTGGATATTCGGTTGCTTTATTGTGGTGTAATTCTAGGCTTTGCATTGACTCAATAAAGTGACCTATTCTTTTATAATGAGTGAGAATTTATGATAATGATGAGCGATCAGTCTCTTGGATGTTTTTTTTATAAATATATGTCATTATGGTAATCTTGACTCTAAAGAGGGTTGGCCTGTGTATTTAGGGCTATAGGAAACTTGGTGAATAGTGCTAGCTTTGGCATTGTTGTCTTCTACTTCATACCCAAGTTATCACTACATGCCATCTTTATCCTTTAAAAACACTTCTATCAATATAGGACAGGTGCTCCATAGACACTCAAAGCACCAGGGACATCCGGCAATTTGCACTCATAGCAAGCTTTGCAATGTCGAAAATGTTAAACTCTTGGCCCGACTACCCAGTTCATGGTCCACTTGATAAGCTTCAATACCAACGTCACCAAGAAGACACTGATGGTTTTCTAGAGCCGGAAACTGTTACATCTCGGCAGACTTCACTCAAGAAAACCTTACCAGAACCAGATCCTTTTAAGCAACCGAGGCGGAATCGTCTGTAATGCAAGCCTACCCAAAGGCCCCCGAGGACATACACGTCATATAAAAAGTTGAAACCCGGATTCTTTGGCGAGGAATATTACACGGTAAGCACGTTAGAATCACTACCTTTTTTAGGTGGAATAATTTGGGGTGGAACACACTGCACTTTGCAGCAGCGTAAGGGAGACCTGTACATTTGCTCCTCCTCCGCGAGGGAGCTAATATTAATGCAAAAGACATCTATGGCCAAAGACCACTTCATAAGGCAGTACAGAAAAAAGCGACGCCAATCATCCGAGATCTTTTGAAATATGGAGCAAAAGCAAATGCTCAGGATGGTAGTGGGTTCACGCCGCTCCACATAGCAGCAGATCTTGGATATAAAAATATAATTAAACTATTAGTCGCAAAGGATGCAAGGCTAGATACTCAATGTAGAGGTGGATAAAAACCTTTTCATGTGGCTGTATGGAAGCTTAAATGTGTCAAAATTCGGTTATACCACCGATGGTAAAAGTGGCGGATCAAATACTGGAATACCATGCAGGTCCGGTCCACCTGTCAGGAATACCATGCTAGTCCATCTGTAGCCTAATAGAGAGGTAAATTGTATTAGGCCACCACTTTTAAAGCATTAAACCACTAATAGGACTAATAGGCCAATTAAGACATAATAGACTGTCAGTGGACTAGCATGGTATTCCTGACAAGTGGACTGGACCTACATGGTATTCTAGCATATAGGTCCACCAATTTACCACCGGTGGGATTATTGAATTTTGACACATTTACGCTTCCATACTATAACCTACGCCAGAAACACAAAAAAGATAGTAAAGGGGGGTTTGAAGGCAAACCCCCTAAATCTTTACCAAAGCACATATACCCACAGGTAAGCCCAAAACTCAATAAGAAAAGCCTATATATTCAAAATACAGGCTAAATAATAATTCTTTTGAACAGAAGAAAAACTATAGTACCTATAAGTGCCCAGTTAACTTTCTAAGTACCCTTCCATCAATTCTTAGTCTTCCAAAATATCTGTTATACAAGATTACAAAGATACATCTTGGTCCAAAGGACCTTAGATCTCTCATCAAAACCAACCGGTATCTTTCAGTTCTTTTGACTCGAATTCTCTATATTAAAGAAATTTAAAGCAAAAGTCAACAGATCACATTTTCCTATGTTGAAAAGACAGGATATCAGGCTTTATTCAGACTCTTATTAAGGAAAAGTCCCAACTCGATGTATCTATGTTCCCTTTGGTCTGTAGAACTTCCAATACACTGGGCAGCTAGCACAGGGAATCAAACGATCACGAAGTTTCTCCTAGATACAGATCATAGTTCAGTTGGTCTACAGAATCGTTACGGAGATACTACCCTCCATCTTACCGCAAGGTATAGGCATAATTTCATAGCAGAGCTATTGATGAATAAGAATGCAAACGTCAACCAGAAGAATCATTTTGGGAAGACTCTGCTTCAATATGCTGTAAAAAAAGGATATGAATTTCTGGTTAATCGACTACTTGAAGGAGGGGCTGATATTGAAAGCTCGGATTACCAGGGGTCAAGAGCGCTCCACAAAGCAGCACAGGTTGGTTCTGAAAGCTCCTTTAAACTTCTTCTTGATAGAGGGGCTAGTACCAATAATCTTGGTAGCTCTGGGCGAACTGAACCCCACTTTGTAGTACAGTATGGTTCTAGTACTATGGTGGCTCTAGTCCTACAAAAAGGAGCCAAAATTACATTTTGGAGACAAATACGGCGATACACCACTCCACCTAGCTGCAGAGAGAGGGGCAACAATATCGTCAACCTAATACTAACTAGTAATGCCAACCTTAATATTGTGAAAGAAATTGGATATACATCGCTCCATAAGGCGGTAGAATTAGGATCCCTAGACGTTATAAGGCTACTTGTAGAAAATGTGGCGGATATAAACACTCAGAGTTACTATGGAGACACGGTAATTCACCTAGCAGTTTTCAATAGGGATAAATAAATGATTAATGTGCTCCTGGAATGGGCGCTGAGAAGGGTATCCAGGATGTTATGGGGGCGACGCCGCTTGATTGGACTAAAGGCTGGGCTTATTGTGATTATGGATACGTATCTTAAATATAGGAAATACTCTCTAAAGCAGATATTAATGGGTACATGTATATTTCAATTTCCCATGATACTAGTTTTCTGTCCGGAGTCCATAGATGGGCGTTTTTACAAGGTTGCATAATACTAGGGAGCGAATGGGGGCTTTAGTTACTAAATATAATCAGGAAACTTTAGCAAGATTTATATATACTTCCCCGCATCATTGATACATCCACTTCACATTCCCAGAATTGAGCAAGCTGGAGAATCTGGTGTTATATATTAGAGTTAAAAGCGGGGGTACGGCGGTTTAGAGGCCAATATGGCAAAACATGGGATTCCAACGAATGACTTCACTTAATAACGACATCAGCTCGTTTTCTCATAACGCTATACATAAAACCCCTGTGTGTTATCTCCAGGGCAAGAATATAATCTCTGACCAAATTAGACTAGTATGAGTTAACTTTTTATAATCCACTATGAATTAGTATAGTATACTAGCCAATAAGAATATAATTAGAGATTCATGTTGTATTCGTATAAGGGGAATGTTATCATAGGGAGTGCCAAGCCCATTTAATAGACTGTCTTAGTTTTATTTGCATTCTTATAAGATGAGTATTCTTATATGTAACCTGATCTTTATACGGCGGGTTTAGAGTATGTACTGTAACGGAGATCATGTCTCTGCGCGGAGAGTTGCCTATTTCAGTCAATCTCGAAACACCTGATTGGACAAGAACTACTCTAGTGATGGATCAGCAAGACATAGTAATCACCAAATTGCATTAAACCCTACTGATAACCAAAAATTTTGTGCTATACATTTATAAACATACACTTCCATTCATTCATTAATACAATAAACCTCATCATATGAAAGAAAATAAATAACCTATATATGCATAAATCCAAAACGCCGTAGGAATGAAACCACACACACGCTATGACTGGGGCTTCCTTCATATGCTTTCTACTGTCTTTGTACAGTCGCAAACCTACTCCTTCCTCTCAACCTCTTTCCATAAATGAAAAACAAAACTGGAAATGGTGCCATAAGTATTGTCAAAAATGCCAAAAGAGTGCTAGCCCACTGGTATCCCAGCCGCTTGTATAGTATTGTCGAGAATAGCGGGAACCCTGCAGCAAAACCACTACGGACGAAAGAATTTGCGGCGAGTGCTGATGCCGCATAGAGTGGATATGCGTCGACGAGGAAAGTGAAAATGCCAGAAAATACGAGTAGCGTACCCATGCCAAAGAAAACGCTGCCAATGATGGGGACGATCCAATGAATGTTTGAAACCGTTGTCCAAGCGAACCAGAATAGGCCAATAGGTACGAGAACGGCGCCAGCAATAGCTGGGGGAAGTCGAAATTCAGGCTCGGAGAGGCCGTCATTTTTAGCAACGAGGCGTCTTCGGTTCTTTGCCCATAGAGGATCTGATAATGTTCCACAGACCATTCCAACAAGCAAGCCTAGGAAGGTAAGTCCAACGGTTTGTAGGTCAAAGTGATGAATGTTTGTAAACACGAGCGGGAAGGCTTGAAAGAAAAGGTATAAAACCCCAAGTAGGATTGCTGTGAATGTGCAGAGAAGCGATACCATGGGTTCAAATATGAGTAGTTGGAAAGGACGTGTGCAAGACCATAGAACAGTCCTGGTGATTGAACGATCCATTTTCTCGATTGGTGCTCTGTAACGTGAGTCACCATTTTCCTCTCGTAAAGCAACGGCGCGCTGGCGTAGGAGTACTGGATGGTAGGTTTCTGGAACAAAGAAATATAGCGAGAAGAGCGTAAAAAAGGACCAGATAATCAGAACCCAGAATGTCCAGCGCCACGAGATATTCTGATTTATGAAACCACCAATCAATGGACCTAAGCTAGGGCCAATCTATGAAAAGGTTAACCGACTGCTTATCCCGAAGTGGTAATTTTGGGACTTACAAATGGTGATGCAGTATAAATCATCATCGGAGCACTTAGCTCTGGGCCATCAAACATGTCTCCAACTGTTCCCCCAGCAACAGACAAGAATGCTGATCCTGCCATACCCCCAAAGAATCGAAAGATGAGTAGAACTGAAATATGCGGCGCTAGTGCACAAGGTATCAAGAATAACGTGAAGCAAGTAAAAGAGACCAGATAAATTGGACGCCTGCCAAAGAATTCGGACATTGGTCCAAGAAACATAGGTCCAACTCCGAGACCAGCGACGAATAGTGATAGACCCAATACTGCAACAATCTGTGAGACATGCATATCTGCAGTCACTTGATGATATGTAGATGTGTATATCGATGAGGTACAGGTTCTATAATGCCGGCCCAATTAGAATTTAAGATCAGCAATTAGAGTTTACGGAGGGGTACATACACGCATAAACTACCCAAGCTCACAACCCAGGTACATATCCACTTTCTTGCTTTGCTCATACTTCTGGGACATCCAGGATCATTGTCATCCCACTTCACTTCGAACTCCTCTCCACCTGCCGATGATGAATCCGAAGAGGCAATAGATCCTACACCACGTTGCTCCCGGGATTCATTATTAGATTCATCTAGTGATATCGATTTCTCCAAATCCGAGTCTCCGTTGTAGGGAGTTTGGCTGCCCAATTGACCAACTTCTTTATTTTGCCCCTGAATCATTTCTCGTGATGCAGATTGGATCGAAAGAATGATGTTAGGTCGTAAGAAACTAGTAAACTCTGCTAGTCTTGTCGTTTTTTTTTTGTTGTTGCCTTGTGTCAATTAAACAACGAAGTCAATATATATCATTTTCTTCCTCCCCTAGGTCGGATATAACAAGATCTGATTGATAATTCCCGAGAGCGAAAATGAATGCGTGTGGGGGGAGGACATCCGGAGTTTCCAGTGTTTGCCGAAGAACCGAAGTCCCTGCTTGTCATGGATAAGCGAAAACGATGATGTTGTGCTCCCATGTTCAAAACTACCCGTTTAAGACGCCAGATGTGGCCCATGGAAGCGTAACAAGACGCCCATGGAAGTGTAATAGCTGACATACCCGTGGGAAAAGGAATTAAAGAGCACATTTCAACAAATCACAACCTGGAGTGGCCGCCCTGGCGTATGTACCGCCAGGAAACAGGGCAGCCACATGCCTAAGCAACCTTGGCGGGTAAGGTATATTCCGGAGAAAACACCTTAAGTCTAGACATCTAACCCTGATATGCGGTTAGAGGTGGTGGTGGCGACGCGTAGATTGATTACGGAGACATAGGTATTCTCTCCATTCTCGCCCGTGCGCCGCTTTAACCAACAGCCATCACTTGCTGTACCCGTGCGGCTATCTTTGTTTCACACTAGATGTAGAGTAGTGCTCTCGTTTCCTTTAGCCCTTCTACCCTAAGATGGCAGCATGGGTCTTCATCGTCATCATCATCCGTGAATGACTGCGGGGTTCACTATCTAAACAGCCGGTGATCATATGTACTCCTCAAAACCTTGCAACCCCTCTATCCTTCTCCTTCATTATCAAACTTTTAGATGGAGCTATCACCTACCTGACATCACTTCCCTAAAATTGGAGCGTTCTGGAAAGGTGGACCACCAACACGTTGAACCTGCTATTCGGTAGTATATTATTGAAAGTGTAGAGTGACTCTATACACACATGGCAAAAACACGTTGAGTGAAATTAACTCTAGAAAGAGATACATTTGGCCCCACTGGTAATAGTCACCGACTTTTGGCAGCCATTTAGTGATTGGCTGGTTAATTCTGTCTAGTGATTCAGGCTTACTGCTAACTAATATTGGTTTATGTGCTATTAAAATAATAGTCCTCTAATATTTAGTTTGGTATCAGATCTGAACCCCTATGCGGGGGTAACGAGACGTCCCTGCATCAAAAGCCTCTCTAGCTTAAGGGATTGGCTGCCAGTCCATTACAAGCCACCTGACCCCCACATTTATTCTCCTCTACAATTCCTTCTCTCTCCGGGAAGACTTCAAAGAATTCCCTCAATCCCTCCAGCGAGGAAAACTTCAGGAGCTCTCTGCATCCTCCCTGGCCATGCCGATGGAGAGAGCACTCGACAAACCTAGTATCTCTACACAGAGATGGTATCTTCATAAAGAGACTTAGCTATATCATAGCGCATGAATTAATATCCCATGAAGCGTGTAATCCGTAGGCTTCCGTTAGGAATTTCGAGCGTTTACCACTGATACTAAAGGCCAATAGCTGCGGGAATATAAGATATAGAGCAGCAATAATAGCAATGACGTAGCCTAAAGCCTCTAGAAGCTGTCAGTAAGTGAACAGTATGTACAAAAATACATTCAGGGATGTACTCGAGCCGGAGACTTCCGTGGCTCCAAACAAAAGTTGATTAAAGACCGTACGCTGAAACCGTGAAATATGAGGTCAGCAAATCGACCTATGCGTCAAAATTGCCCGGTGTTTCACAAAGGAAAAGTAAGTACATGTAGGTTAAAAAGAAGAAGACTGAGAATGGTTGGTATGATACCCAGCCTATGTATTATGTCATTCTGCTTTGGCCTAATCTGGGGAAGCAACCGCCCGATCCATCCCCGGGGCGCCGAGAGAAACAGCAGCCAATCCGCAGAGGCTGATGCGATATCTCGGGAATTTTATCCAAATTCAGGTATTAAACTCTAAAACTACCAATTCTATCGTTGAAGTTAAGTTGATGTTGGAAGGATTGAGAAAAGGAACCGAGATAGCTTACCTTGAATAAGCACCTGTCAACAATACATGTATGTTTCTCTCTGGCAAAGGCCGACTTGCATCCCTTCTGTTGATAACATTCCCTACTATAGAGCCTATTCTCCGGCTGCCAACCCATTACTGCATGTATTCTTACAATAAAATTCTATTTACAGTACCAAATTCGGTCTGCTTAAAGCTACCTTAACCCTTGTTGCTAGTAGGTCAGGTAATCTAACTCAACCAATAATCTTTTAACCCCATCTACTATATTTTTTAGGTACATCAAGTATGTACCTCACCCTAAATGTGCCATTGCTTTCCGGCCATCAAAAGGCCTACATCTAGAGCACGTGGCCAACTGCTTAGTCAGATTCAAAAAGCCATCAAGCTTCGCCAAGATGTGTAACTATTGGCGTGATACCAGAACTAGGACTTACCTCTACCAATAGCCTTGTTCTAATCTTCAGCGGCAAAGTGTGAATATACAAATTCTATTGGGTAGTATAAGCTAATTTCGCGGCCCGAAAACTTGTGCTTCTTACTATGGACTTCGTAGTGAGTATTATCGCGGTTATCCGACTCACTGGAGAAATCACTACCTTGAGCTACGGATATATCGGGGGGGGGGGGGGGGGGTAAAGCGGGCATCAAAGGATCTTGCAGAACTTGTTGAACTCGGTTTACTGGGAAAGGTTTTGATAGCATTGTATGATTATGCTGATACGAACCGCGGATCACACTCTCCAGCCTTACGGGCACTCAGTGATGGACTTCTTGAGCGATGTACTCATGAGCTGGAGGAACTAAAGGGCAAGTTGGAGCGCCGGGAGGGTTTTAAAGGAACGATAGATAGCCTCAAGTGGCCCTTGAAAGAAAGGGAGATTTGGCAACACATATCAAGGATTGAAAGACTCAAGAGCCTATTTATACTTGCCCTAACAACGGACCAGATGTAAAGCTCTCTTAAACCTTTATCCCAATCTTGCTAACGGCCCTTTGAGACCTCTATCAAAAAGGATCGAAGAACACGTGGAAAAGACAAACATCTCTATTGAGGACCTCCGCAACGAGTCCATAGCACAGGGTTTTGGAGAGAAAAAGACGGAGATCTTAAGGTAAGTGACTATTTAAAATTTACTAGTTTTCTTATAAAAAGAAACCCCCCGGCTTATAAGGGTTTTTTTTTAGCGGAAAAGCACAAAACTATACTCCACTGGCTTTACCCCAAAAACTTTAACACTAAACATGTTGAGGTAGTAATGCAAGGTAAAATAACACGGAAAAGTGTCTCTTGAAAGCACTAGGATTTCTTGCATGGATGAAAGAAACTACAAATGCGATGCTATAGGGCTATGGAATTCGTATGCTCAACCATATCATTGCCTTTTTCAACTTTTCTATTTGATTGACCAATAGTTCTTCTGCAGCTGGTTCAGGTAAGACATTTCTTAGCTCCGTCGTCATCGATTACCTCCGGTCCCAGAAAGCAGCATCAAACTACGGGGTAGCCTACATCTACTTTGACTATAAAGAACAAGCCCAGCAGAGGCCTGTTCAGGTCCTTTCTAGCCTATTGAAGTAGCTCGCCAATCAAACAACATGCCTCCCAATCGAGATTGAGGATCTGCACGACAAACTAGAGTTTGAACTCTCAGCAAACGATGAGGACATTAGAATCTATATCGAAGAGAGGATAAATACTAATCCATGTGCAAAGCGTCTTGTTAGGCGGGGAATTGCAAAGACTACCTGATTTGGCGACCCTGCTTGATGTCTGTGCCGGTTTAGTGACCATCGATGAAAACAGTAATACAGTCCGGCTTGTGCATTATACCGTCCAAGAGTATCTGCTGAGAAATTCTATCCTACCTGAAAGTGACTTCAGCGTCGTCATGACTTGCACTACGTTTCTCTCGTTTGGTGTCTTCGCTCAAGGTGCTTGCAGCTCTTATGAATCTTTTAAATCTCGACTCCACACCCATCCTTTCCTAAGCTATGCAGCCCAGAACTTGTCTTTCCACCTTAAAACCTACAAAGAAATATCTGCTGAGATTGTTCTCAAATTCCTCAGCAGCTCAGGAAATATTTCAACCTACGTTCAAACTATGATTTTCCGAGAGGATGATCGGGACTTTACAGAAATGATCGATTTCTGCATTCCAAGAGAAAACCTCCTATTGCATGTAGTCGCTAGTATAGGACACCGTGCAACAGTGCGCTTTTTACTAGAGAACGGTGCGGATCCTAAGGCTCTTGACAGCTTTGGCCGTATAGCCTTATATGAAGCCGCATTTTCCGGCCATCAGGAAATCGTTCTACTCTTGCTTAATAAAGGAGCGAATCTTAGTGTCCCTAATAATAATGGGGATACGGCAATACATAGGTCTGCGTCTCGAGGGCATGAAAGTGTTGCGCCCATGCTACTAGAGAAAGGAGTAGATCTTTCTGTTCCAGACCATTCCGGGAGAACAGCACTTCATAGCGTTGCGGTTCGGGGATATGATGCAATACTCCGACTTTTACTTGAAAAAGGTGCAGATTTTTTCGGTTAGAGACAACAATGGGCGAACAGTCCTTTGTTGGACAGTATCTGGAGAACACACCCAGATTGCCCATTCACTACTTGAGCAGTAGTTCGTCTTTTGTTTGAGTATATTGGCCGTCTAAAACAAAGATGGAAGGACGGTGTTGCACGTGGCGGTTTCTAGAGGACATGAAGAGATTGTTAGGCTGCTTTTAGTTGAGGGCGCAGATTTCTCGGTTTCGGACAATGCTGGACGCACTGCGATGCATGAGAGCATCGCTATCGGAAACAAGGCTGTGATTCGGCTACTAAAGATGGTTGAGCGAAGGCGATCGATAGGCAAAGGGGTAGCAGTGCAGGTCTCTGAATCTAAAACATAAATAATTAATATATGTAGCCAGAATTAGTTTGAGAATCATGAGGTATGATATTTGTATCAAACAGGCGTTTGACATTACCTTAACAGCTACGTTGTAAAAATAAAAAAGCAAATATACTGTAAGAAGGGGCGCTCGTTTACCAAATAATACTTCTATTCTTTTCTCTTTCTAATGACAGACTACAGATCCTCTTTTAACTATCTTTGACAGCGTTTTATCGAGCCCCTTTGAGGGTGGCATTAACACCAAAAATAGCCACACACTCATACATCATTAATGATACCTTTAGGTAACAATGCCCAACATTACCAAATCTCAAATAACCACCAATTACCTACCAGTGATCTGACCGGACAGGTGGTCTAGAAATCTGCACATAATTATATTTAACATTATAGTGAGACCGGTTGATAAGGAAGATTGTTTTATCGGTTGGTACCAAGACACCCCTAGGCGCGAGTAGGCGACTGACCGTATGGGAACATTATACATACACCACATACACCACAACACCACCACTGCTCAGCCTCTTGAAGGTTTCTCGACATTTTTGGAAGTGCCCACACACTAACATGTTACCAGGATCAAGCACCAGGTACTGAGGAATGAAAGGGGCTGAAAAACAAACTACCAAAGGGAGAAAGGAAAAAGAAAGGAAGGAAATAGAGCCCCCGATAGAATACCTACTTACCTACCTACTATTTCATCACCATTTTTCCCACACGCACAGGCTAATAAGGAGTATTAGGGAAAGGTCCCGCTTTTCTCTCTCTCTCTCTCTTTAGATTACATTCTTTTATTTATTTAATTTTTTCCCTTTTCCCTCTTACCCCCCCTCCCATCCTTACCCCCCCCCCCCCTCTTCCCGCTGGGGGACTGCACGGATGTTCAACTTCACAAAGGGCCGTTGCAATGTTGCTGTCTCTGGCGCACGATGCTCCTGCAATACCGGACGATGCGCCTTCGACCCCAACGGCGCTGGTGATGTCGAAGCCCTCAAGTGCCACAGTTGTTCGCATCGCATGTGGGACCATGACGATTCACTACTAGATAACTTTGATGTTGAAAGTGGGATAGGGAACCCACCCCCTTACGAAGAAGGTATTTTTATTTATTTATTAGGAGTCAGTCATGGGGGCTGCTACTACCTACCTACCTACCTACATACACATAAACAGGAATATCAATATTAATCTTACCCCCCCCCCCTTAGGTCCAAGAAGAAGCGATACACAACAACAACAGCAGCAGCAGCAGCAGTTCATAAACACCTTGGCTTTCCCTAGTGAGCCAGCTCGATCCCACTATCCAACCCATAGGAACGAGCCTATAAGGCCCGAACAACCTCTAACAGGTTACAACTTCCCACGCGACGGTATAAACCTACAGGAGTACGATGCAGTACACGGTCAAATGCCAAGACCCAAACCCCCTGCCAGAACATGTACAGCAAACCTCTTGATTGGTATCATACTTGGATTTGTCATCGTAGGAACACCAATTATAGCATACCGTGTTGTGACATCGTGATGTGGATCAGGTGTTGATCATGATGATCCTGTAAATAATAAATAAATTTTTTTTTAAAAAAAGATATTGTGAGATCTCTCTCTTTCCCATGAGTGATTATAATAATAGCTTTTATGTAAATTCCCTTAGTTACCTAAAAAAACTATATAGGTAATATGTTGGTGGGGGATTTACAATAAGCTACTGAATTTTTAGGTTTTTTTTTTGCTAATATAATTTAATTCTCGAAACGAACAGGAAATACCCAACTTCGATATACAGCTTTAATTCTCTTCGTTTATTTGCTACTACAGCAGCAGCAGCACATTTTATATACCCCCCCTCTCTCATCCTCGATGGACTTCGCCCTCACTTTCCTTGAAGAATTAAAGATGCTCTACCCACTTATGCTTACCTTTATTTTTTTATTTTATTTTATTTTATTTTTTATTATTACCCTCAAGAGCCTTAGGTTCATTTGTCAATCCTTCAGCAGTTTCTTTTTTATATTTATTTAATTCCAACTCTCGATCTTAAGTTTATATCTATTGTTCACAAGCAAGGTTATAAGAATATTCGATTCATATTATGCTCCGTTAGATTTGAATCATATATATTTTTCTATGTATATTACTTAGTCTATAATATATGCCCGCTTCCATACTTATCCCCGTGTTAGGCCTATCCATATATAGTAAGTATAGTTAGCAATTAGAAAAGGGTTCCTATCACACCCCGGAATAGGGAATCTCCCTTGTCTGGTGGAGGAACTCTAGTACTCTATATATAGAGCGAAAATAGACTAGACATTGTCTATTATCCGTTAGTAGAAGACTTGAAAATTAACATATAGCTAGTTCTGTAGATAAATTTCTGTTATAACAAGGGGGAGGGGCTTAGCCGTGTAAAACTTGACATTAGTTGGGCTAGGGCTATTGGTGGGGCTATCCGGTTTGCCACTGCTAGCAGCTTGGCAATTGATGTTCGATCCCTAGTTAGTTTACTTCTCGGGCATTCCTAGTTGATCTCCTGGTCTCTATGACTTGGCAACTTATAATGAGAGAAAATCTATAGATCCCCTTGATAACAAATAAATAAAACTAGAAACAGGCATAGCCTACAACTAACTACTTCTCCTCCCCTCCGATCTTCGTTTTCAGATCAACAAGATCATAATAGTGCGTGCGTTTCAGCAACCCTTCCTTAGCTAGTGAATCTCTAACCCAGAGTATAAAAACGGTACAAATATCAGAGGTCGTCAACATAGCTCTTTTTGCTAACCTTTTCTACCCCTTTAATATTATTCTACGAGCATCTAATGTATGCCTCCCGAGTTTTCTCGCTGCAAATCTTACCTGATCCCGGAAGCTTTGTAATGAAAACACTGTTCTCTGAGCCATTATCCTAGCCTTCTCTTTTGTGTCTATCTTCGAGTTCTCTTCCTTCCATGTCCTAACCAGCTCGTTCAAGTGTTGTGAGAGTATGTGTGTCGGAAGCTGGTAATTAAATTTCCAATGAATAGGGCAGCACCAGGATTTGCTAGGCCATTCGCCGACACATTTATGACAAAGGCAATCAAAGCCCCAAAGTGCACGCATATACACTTTCCTCATCACCACATTATCTTCCAGTAGCACCTTATCTTCGTAGCATCTTGTGAGCTCTTCGCCGGCCTCGATATCCCTAATTGCGTAAAATCTACACTCTTGAAGTCCTGAACAGGTATCCGAACCCTCGAGGGCAAACATGTTTGGTATACAGCTGTGATTGACTGCATACATGACATATAGGTTGATATTAGCCTCTAGACAGATCCGGAAGATTGGTTGGCCCCGGTGTATCTTCTGCCGTGCAAAAAGACCATCACCAGCTGCTGTATGTGTATCTTTTATTACCCAACAATCGTTCCAGTTCATCTCGAGTACGCTTCTTGCTAAATTATACCTTTTTATACCCAGATTTCATCAGCTATTTCCTTTCCAAAAAAGTAATTAGAGAACAATGAAAGAATCAAGTGCCTACAGTAGGGTTGAAACTAACTCCTCGGCTCCAATGTTGTAGCTCTGGCAATAACTCCTCCTTTACCGACAGTAGGCTGATAGAGACCTTCGGGGATAAGAATACGTGGATGACTTATGAGCACACTTAAAAGACTAAGAGATTATAAGACCTGATAAGTTTAAAGAGAGAATCTCAGATAAGTAGATATCTGACTGTTTGGTTATATAGGTGGTTGGAAGGATATGTTGTTAGGATAGAAGTAGTGTGAACCTCTAAAATCCCTTTAGCCGTATTTATAGCTTTTACAGAGCTCAGACCCCCAGTTTTAACCTACTCCACTTATAAATACCTACAAGTCTCCCACATCTCATCACCTCTACAATAAACTCCACATTCTAGTATCTCTAGTGATAGTTGCACATACATATATCCCCTTCAAAATACTGGAACCTAAAACCTATCTATATCGAAGGCAACCCATTATCCCATATCATCTCATAGCTTAGGGCTATACTAAACTCTCACTTGGGAAAAAACACTAATTGTATGCTGATTTATTTAAACGTACCAGAATAATATACTCTAACATCATATCATAACCCTCGATATTGGTTTGATGCCTCTAGCCTCTTCTAGACCTCCACTTTAAGCGTCCTTGTGGACTAGTGAAAATGGGGTCACCACTGATAGAGACCTCACAAATTCTCTACTGCACGGTCACTCTACCCATTATATACTCTTTTAATCCCAGCGATTATCACTATACTATTCTAATTTCCAAGTTTAAAAGTATTGAATTCTAGGAACAAACACTAAAAACTAAAAACGGAATCTTGCAAAAGATGCCAAAGGAAGCTACTTAAACCCATAAAAAGAAAGATTAAAACAACATGCAAGAAAAAAAGTACTACCCCCCGGGCCCCTACAACCCCACCACTACCGATATTAAAACCCCCCAAAAAGATCAATCTTAATACATATTACTAAAAGTTATACTTAAACGATTCCTAGTACCCTTTCTATTGGTCCACGTATCGATAGTTATCTTATCCGTATTTTCCTCCCTAGTATTACTCTCACCTTCCCGCCTTTGGGTACCATGCCTAGAATTTTTATCCGTTCTGACCATATGTGACCCAGTGTTACTCTCCGTATAGCGAGAAGCTTCATAGACAGGTTGGCCGTATTGGCTTCCAGCCCTTGACTGTGCCTTGCTGCCCTCTGGGCGTTGGGTGTGGTGACTTTTAGCAACACTACCAGCTGGACCGTTCACTGACGGTGGGTAGTTCGAACGATGACTTGGAGCCACTGACGGTGCGGTCCTACCCGCCTTTGATTGTGAGTTGACCCAACTGGCGGTCCTTGAGCTTCCGCTGTCTTCTACTGGAGTGCGTGTTGACATGATTCTTGTTGTGATTTTCTTTTTGGTTCTAGTTGGGCTTTGTAGAGGAGTCAAGGCTATGAATAATCTAGAACCCACGTGTCTAAAGCCCTATTTATTAACTTTTTAGGCTTCAAAGTCATAGAAATATTCCATCAATCTTCGGAGCGAGAATACAATGGTCATTAAATACCAGCCCTTTACTATCGAGTGGCCGAACCAAGTAGGATTCGATAAGTTGAGACTAGAATTTAATTACTGCAGATGCTATTAAATCTGGTTTGTTAAAGATTCCCCCCAGGGGATTTCCCAACTTGATTATAAGCTCCACCACCCTAGTATCATATGATACGTTAAAGACAATCTATGCCCATAAAACCACAAGTTCTGTCGGATGCCTCGCTATTTGGCAAATAAAATAAAGCACGCTTTTCCCTCCACTCCACTCCACCATTCAGCCTCGCCGTCTATCAACCCCATCACCATGCCACCTACAGCTGAACCTAACATAATAAAAAGTCCCCTAGCCCCACTAGACAAGTAAGGCTAATATAAAGTAATAACAAGAAATAAAAGTTACAAACGCCACCAGATCACTCATTAAAGGCAAAGACGAGAATAGAAAGAAAAAAGCCGCTCCCTATATATTCATACACCAGTGAAAATAAAACCCCATACATGAGCGCAGATGCAAAAAAAAGACGCATTACAACATAAGCACAGAGTTAAACAGATCAGTCAAACTCCGGCCACCTCTCATATGAGAGTAGATCCGGTCCGGTCCACATTTCACCATACGGGTTCGTTCTTTTGCCGCTGAAGAAGCCATCTTGTGCTTTCTGTATTACGTCAAACCAAGAGTTTGGCTGAGGGTGTTTAAGCCACTATTCCTTAAGTTAGCTGATATCCTAATAACCTCTTTGGAAATGACTAGACAAACCTGGTTGTGGATATGATAACTCCAGGCACCTCTAAAGAAGTTCTCCAATGTACGATTGTTTGGTGGATATTTATCGTCCTTTAACGAATATGCCTTTCCTCCATAAGCCTCGTCTGAGCCCTTCTCCTTTATCGGTTTGGTATTGGCTAAAGCTACTACGTCTGGCTCATCTGGGGAAGATGACGGCGAACCATTATTCTGGGGGATCTGTGCCCTTCGTTGTTGGCGTGGACTCCATGCCCCCACTTCTCTTCTCTTCAGTTCGACCTTCTGCACATCCAAAGATATCTGCGGCAACCTCTCACCATCATAGCTCTCCCACTCATCTTTGATAGCATTCTTGCCACCCAAAAACGCTACACCATAATCCTTGAAACATGGAATCGAGCAACGCCCTTCCCGACCCCAGTTGAATTCACCCCAAATAGGGTCAAAAAGACCAGTCTCAAACATCACAAACTCTTCATTCCGTCCATCCTTCCATGCCATCCGTCCAATGATCCTAGGATGAAAGTTCAGCCCCATCCGAATTCCACCACGAACTAGATATGAGGAAAGTGATGTGTTGGGAGCCAGTGACATAACCGCAGTATTATAGTCACCTGGGTGAGAGTGTACTGCCCAGCGCTCTGCGAATGAGTGGTCTGGCGGCAATAGCAGCGGCCGCAGGTCTCGTAGAAGCATAATATCCATATCAAAGTATGCGCCACCGTAAAGATGCAACACGATAAAGCGCACGGCATCAGAGACAGCCACAGGCAAGAAAGTCATCTGTCGCTCTGTGAGGACCAGCCACTCACTACCATCCTCCGAACGCACAACACCGTCTGCGATATAGACTTCAGTCTTGGTGCTCTTTGGATTATCGGGGGATGCTCGTCGTACAGGCTTAGATCCTATGTATGCCGGGTCCTCCTCAATTGCACCTTTCGGGAGTGGAATTCTAGAGGGAAATTTCCAAGCCTTCAGCACAATGTCCCCACGCTCCACCAATGGTAAGAAACGTGCAAAACCTTTGTCCTTCATCATATCCTCTACAGCCCTCGGGAATCCATCTGATTCCAGCCATAGGTATAGTCTGCTGCAAGGGATATTCTGAGTGTAGAGGTACGACTTGATGAACAGCTCCACCCGCCATGTAGAAGGCCCTGTCCAGTATGTATGGAATAGCTGAATCGGACCAGAGCATTCTCCAATGTTGTCTTTTGTCGGGCGGGAAGCCAACTCGGTAGTGGGGTAATCCGGCTCGGCCAAGGAGGGTGGGTTCGACGGGACAAAAAAGTAATCCTTCTCAGAGTAGGCCAGGTACTTAAGACAATCATGCACATTCTTCATCTTCTCCAATCCGTTCAAGGAACCCCTACAAGACTCGACGAGCCGCGTAAAATTCGCATAAGTGTCAACGTGGGGCCTCTGCCCTAGGTATGCATCGTTGATCTTGGTAACCAATGTCTCCGGTCTTAGCCGCCAGTTGACACCGCCTGAGAGGGAAGAACTCTTGTCCTTTGCGGTTTCCTCGACTGGTCTTGGCCGCTTTTTGGCAAACGGGTATATTGAACCAGTTTGATAGATGGATAGGACCTCAACAACAGCTACATAGACCACCAAGGCGATGGCTAAGTTTCGCAGGAGCAGTGTAAAGCGGTTGCATTTCGAGGAGCGGTCAGTGTTGCGGTCCATGGTCGGCGAATCGCTTCTCTGCTTCCCCAAACGTGGGAGAAGCAGGCGGGGGAGGTGGAAGTGTGAAACCGAGCGTTGTTAGAAGAAGCCAGAGTGTCGAGGTTTGGTGATAAGATGGAAGTTGTCTAAGTTGAGAGGTTGCTGAAGAAAGGCCCAGGGGGTGTTTCCAAGAGCAACGCCTGGGAGGCAAGCAGCTGATAAGAGTATCGATAGAAAGCCAAAGAACAGAGAGAGGTAAAGACCGGAAGGGAGGGGAAATTAAGAGTCTTCACTGCTGGTATGTAGTTGGTTTATGTGTTGGTTGCAGTGGTGGTGGGTGGGAGCGAAAGGGGGCGTCGTAATACAATTCGAGAGTTTTGGAACTTCAGGTCCAGGCAGGGGGCCGATGCAGGCTCCCGTGCGAATCCTGGATTTGGGGCGAATTGGCTATTAATCCTCTCAGTGCCCCAGAGATAGCCCCCCCCTCTAATAGATCTATCTATTAGAGTAGATATTTCTGATAGATCCTCTGATTGATCCTCTGATTGATGTCCCCTTTGATACACCAAAGTGACAGGCAGAAGTATTTGGCTAAGGTTTGCAAGTCATTTTTAGCTTCGTCTCAGCCCCACCCCCGACCTCCAGTCCGCAGCAAACAACGTGCAATACATGTCACTACAGACAGCAGACAGCAGCTTCTGCCTGATTTATGCTGTGTGACACCTGTAAGAAGCCAAGAATTTAAAACAAAACGGGAGAACAAGACCTCCAGCTCCCTACATTCACGATAACCAAATCCCTTATTCTACATTGGCCATAGCTGAGTCGCTCTAATTAAACTTGCACACCAAATCATATAGCAACCTGCGGAGCAGATTCACAATCATGATTCTGGTTTGTCAAAAAGCCCTAGCAAGAGATGGGGACCCCGCAGTTTATTCTCACCGCCAAGAACCCCTCCTCCCCTCGTAATGTTACTGAGCCCATTTTTGGCACAAATTACCTCTAAAGGGCAGTGTAATCAATCCACCGTGCCACATACAAGTCATGCTGCTATAAGACTGATTAATTTCGGGCGAAGTTTCATAAGAAACACCGATAAGGACTGTAGAAGAGTTTTCCTTCTTCTTCTATTTATCTCGGGGTGAACCCTGCACCAAGTAGCCGAAGATACAGCAAAGATCTAGAATAAACATAACCCTATATATCCATCCCGTGTCTGCTGCAACCACTCGGCTACCAACAGCTTCCTGTCAATGTGAACCAAACGTGTACCCTGCATGATCATAGTCTGCCTTGCTAACCCGAAACCCGGCATTCTATGCGATCTCGCACCGAGCTACTTGCCTCAAGCCACAGCACCACCCACAACCCCCTAGCCCTACTCACATACCATCACTCGCCCACCACACAAAAAACCTTGGTTGAAACGCCCCTCTTGAGCCTCACTACACATAAAACCTTAATTCAAACAACTCAACTTCACCTCCACAATTGTGCATCCTCTCCTACCCAGCTAGCTATTCCGATGGATCCTACTCCTAGTTTTAATCCTACACCCATCCCCGCCCCTCCCCCGTTATCACATGCACACCATGTACCACCACCCCATATCCGCGAGTGCCACAAGAAGTACCAAAAAGCTCCCATAGAATCACTATCAAAAGACGGGCTAGTACTCGAATTTGGCAAGGATGGAATTTCTGAGTATCACAAGAGCCATGTTAAAGTGATTGGGAGGATCTCAAGGGATAGGATGGAAAAGATATGTAATGCCTTTGAAAAGGAAACACAAGCACAACAGGAAGAGGGGGATACAAAAAATGGGGAACCACAAAAAGATGATATTTTAATATATGAACATGATTTTGCCCCTGGTACCTCCCCTCCTCATAACTACGTAGATAGCAAGGGTATAACTAACATATTATGCTCCCAGGTTTCCATATAATCCCCTCATTACTCCCACCAGATACCCAAAAAACACTTCTCCACCGCCTACTATTCCGAGACCTTTCCAACACATCGCACAAAACGAACTTAAACCTACACTACAAACTACCATACTCTCTTCTCTCTTACTCCTCGTTCTTCGATATCCCCCAAGCCACAACCCTCGAGCCAATAGACCCACTAACCCACAAAAAAATATCTGTAGAAAGAATGTTAGAGAAAAAGCTCCGCTGGATGACACTCGGCGGTCAATACGACTGGACACGAAAAGAGTACCCAGAGAAGGCTAAAGGGGAAGAAGTCGCGTTCCCACAAGATATATCAAATCTACTCACTGATCTAGTAAGATCACACTCCCGTCCTCCATCTTTCATCAAAAGTAACAACCTCTTGCATCTAGTTTCCTAAAACAATAACCCCTCAAGCGGCGATCTCAAACCTCTACTCCCCTGGAGACACACTCGCTCCACACCGCGACGTCTCAGAGTCTTCTTCAGCAGCACTAGTTAGCCTATCGATTGGCTGTGATGCGTTGTTTACCATCTGTCTTGGGGACTCATCCGACGTACTTGTGGTACGGATCCGCTCCGGTGATGTGGTGGTGATGGGGCGTGGGAGTCGGTGGGCATGGCATTCTGTGCCGAGGGTTATAGCGGAGAGTTGCCCAGAGTGGTTGGTGGATTGGCCACGGGCGGGGTGGATGGGTAGGAAGAGGGTTAATTTGAACGTTAGGCAGATGTGGGACTAGAGAACATTTATCTTCATGGAATATCACTCGATACAGAAGATTTAGAGTACCATTATTTTCTATCGAAGGAGGGCTTAGATCTTTATCACGAGCGCTATTGTCCTTGGAGAATGCTGAAATTTTCTAATAAATGATCGAGTGGGTTCCTGGCATGAACCGCTCAGTGACTGCTTCTGTGATTGAATATTTATAAGCACTATCTGACTTGGCTAACAAACATTAAGAGCCTGAGATAACAGGCTCTTCTTGACTGATTAGACACTATTGTATATATAAAATTTTAGATCCTCAACTCGCACTCTCCCTCGCTTTTAGTAGCAATAGCTCACTTGCGCTGGCCCCCCTATAAGTTCTTTTACCCTGTAATAGCAGACTCATGATAAAACACTCCTAGATTGCTATAAAATTTATAAATGCTAATCTTCATTTCACATATAAAAACTCAGTGGTTTCTTGCGTGAATA
The DNA here is from genome assembly GCA_033030345.1 of Verpa bohemica. Classification (NCBI taxonomy): domain Eukaryota; kingdom Fungi; phylum Ascomycota; class Pezizomycetes; order Pezizales; family Morchellaceae; genus Verpa; species Verpa bohemica. Next base: position 1,909,510 of record JAUFSE010000003.1, read on the forward strand.
TAATCCTCTTCGTGAGAGGTAGATGAGAGTGATGGCAATATTTGAAAAGGAGGCTCCTACAGTCAAGCAATACACCATAAATATCACACTGAGTAAATGTAACTGTCCAAAAATTAAGTCTCTAGACCTCAAGTCTTTTTTTCTTTTAGAATCAATAGTTAATGCTATATAACTCATTCTATTTAGGAAAAGTTACTCTGAAAAAATCACCGGTGTTCATAGATTCTCTATTTAGGTTCTCATAGACCCTCGGGACTATATACACGAAACTAGGGACAGACGAATTTTGTTAAGACCCGAGAAGCTTTACCTTTTTTTATAAAGGGAGTAGGAGAAATGGAAAACAATCCCCAATAGAATAGGAACACACACTCACCTCATTATATGATACCCATAATAATCACCGAATAATCCTCAATCACTTTTTCTATTCTTGAAATAAACCCTATAGTAAACAAATATACCAGTATGGAGCAAATCCAGCACCCCTCCTTCTCTCCTACTTCTCTGGTGCTTGTATGCTCCTGCTAAGCGCCTAGTAACCTTTACTCATCAGCATCCTCCTTCTGTGTATAACAAATACTATGTATTAGTGTCCTCCTATAAAGATGTTTGGACTGGTCTTCACTTGAGTTAGGGCTTGCTACTAGATAAAGATAGAGGTAGAGAACAGGGGTGACCTGTTAGTTCTTTTTTTATATATTTTCTCAAAGTATTTTTGTGTGGAGCACCTAGGAAATGAATCGTATGTTAAAGTCGGCGAGAAATCCATATGTATGTTCTGACTCGTTGCGAGAACTCTTCCTATCGGAGGACATCCCCTAGATAGGCCTCCCCCCTCCCCAACGGGATACGTATCCCCTATTTTACGGCCTACAATACAAAAAACATTTCTGACTACCAAAAAAGAACTCATGACATGCGCTACCACACAACGAGAAGGCATAGCATAAATGTGCAGAAATCTTTTATTTCTAGGAGTACCTGTATTAGTTAAGCTATATGTACCCTATCCCTTTGGCCATACGAGGAAAATAGCTGTACCCCAAATTGTTAGTCCATTCAGGGTATGCCTATCCGTTCGCTCCTAGACTACATGTAGCCCGTTGTTCGTTGAGCGGGCGCCCCCCGATAGGTAAGTCACCCCAATCAGCTAGAACCTGTATATTTAACGGAACAAAATCCGTATTGGGTACTAAATGTAACAAGCTCTAGGCATTCCACATACTCTATCACTATGTACCTTATTTGAGGCCTATGTGGATGCTCATTACCGCCCTGGCTACCTATGCCAAGGTGCGCAGTATATATTCTGTTATATCACTACGCAAGCTATGCCTAAATAAACGCTGATCCTCCCGAGTGATACTTAATGAGCCTAACCTGAGTGATACGAGTACGAGTACGAGCCAATCGGGGCCACCCCGAGAACTCCACCCAGATCATCCCAGAGGGGCTGAGCCTAAATACACACAGACCTCATAGATTAAGGCCTAGTTAATACCAATATCAGGGCGTTTTTACGAAGCTTCTATAGGATAAATAATCACTCAATAAAGAACGCCTTCTATTGACTTTATTTACTTCATCCCCCAGCCTTTGACCCCCCATACGCCACGCCGGTCAACCCAAACCCCAATGAAGAAACATAAATAGAGGAACAGGAAACTAAGGAAATAAGAAATGAGATGCTAGAACGCATACACAAAATCATCAACCATCACTCATCAACCCGTAACTATGTAGTCAAGTAAATAAAACGACTTGCACAACCATAGCAATTTTAGAAAACCCCACGAGGAGGGTTATAGTCCCTGGTACCTGTAGCCCTAAGCTGAAGGATATAAATGGGAATCAAGAGAATAAAGGGAAATAGAAGTAAAAGGACAATAAAAGGATGCATGACCTATGAGGGATCGTCCCACGTAATGCTTCTTGCCTTTGCCTTAGGAACCACAAAGGCCTTGTGGCAATTATCTCGCAAAAAAATACATTTAAAGATGAAAAAAGAGACCCTACCATGATAAACATACTGCAAGACTCAAATCTACTGTAGCAATGGGTCTCGGTAGTGCTTCTGCTTATTTGACCTCTTCTCAGTACCCCATTCATAACGCCTCCTCCCCCTCTGGTCCATATCCCGACTCCTCTTTTCCATCGCTGTGACTTCTTTCTTCTTAGAAGCAGTAACACCAATCATGCCCAACCCCCCATTAGCCCTACTGATGAGTGCCAACCTCTTTTCCTCTCTAGCAGACTTCCGCCTGTTGGCAGGCATTGCGGTGCTGTTGGCATCAACCACTACACCACCATCCTCTTCATCATCCGATACAACCTCGGTTTCGTCACCCGAGTGTGGATATGGTGTATCTGCAATCCTGCGGACGTCTTTATCGTTCAGGGGGTGATCCCTCAAACTTTGACGGTAGTAGCGGTTTAACGAGCGGTGACCCACTGAGCGGCCAGATGGGAGGTGAAGTTCGAAATCATCATGATAGACTGCATGGACATGGGCGTGGGAGTGAGCATGGCTGTGCCAGCCATCCTGCATATGGTGTTTCTCCGATTTTCCATGAGATTTATGGGAATGTCCATTTGAGTGATCAATAGGAACCGCGCAGAGCTCTGTTGAATCAAGTGAGCTTGCACTTGAGTCAGTCTCCCAGCCCTCGCCACCATCAGATACACCTTCCCACTCATCATTCTCAACTTCTCCTTCTTTACGGATCAAGTAGTTAGACTTGAGTCCTCTCTTTTTCGGTTGGCCATCTCCCTCATCCCCAGAATTCTCATTGTCTTCAGCATCACTGTAAGAACTGCGGAAATCGTAAAACTGGCCCAGTTCAACCTGTTGCTCTTCACTTTCAAAGCCAAGCATAGTGTGCCCCTTATCCCGCATATGCGTCCTCACTCCTTCTAGTCCTCCTTTTATCTTGTTACAATAAAGACATTGGTTTCCGAGAAGAATCTTCTGACCCAGGTAGCGAATTAAACCCTCAAGGTCAGTTAGGAAAGAGCGTTCAGGAATAAAAAGACCATGAGCCTTTGTCATGTGAGAAACATTGAGCGCTAGTGAAGGTGAAGTGTACGAGCAATAAAGACAAGCCTCTAACGCGAGTTCTGTTGGCTCTTCCTCGGAAGGATTGGGTACTTTATCAGATGTAGTATCCTTTTGGGTAACATTAGACTTAGTATCGTCAGATGAGGCTTTCAAGCCTTTGACAACGCTGGAAAACTCGACGTCGGCGATTTCGTTCTCCTTGTCCTTCAGTGATTGCAAACCATCAAGTTCAGCGGCAGTGGCAACAGGATCGCCCAAAGAAAATGTACTGCTGACAACACTACCAGTTTCGTCTTTGTCATCGGTGGCTCTTCCTGGTTTCATCGTGCCGTCACTATTTCGAAGACCACTCAAGTTCAGTGCTGCCACATTTTGCCGGTGTCTCATAGATCCGACGTGGTTCGCATACGCATTCTGAGAATAGTAAACTTTGCTGCACGCTGTGCAGAGTTTCTCAAAAGATGCACGCTCGCGCTCTAGTCTATTGTTGGCTTGGGCGTTAAGCACTTTCTCGGCAAAAGTCTCGGAGGAAAGAGGTGGCAAGGAGGCAATTTTGCGCTTTAGGTTGTACTGACTATAGCGCGCATAAAATGGTCAGCGAGAGTAAACCCTTGTAAATAAGTATAGCTATAGAAGAGGAATTCTTAGTGGCAAAAGAAATTCTTACTTACTGCCAGTCTGTATGGTAGTGGGTTCGCTGCTGATCATTGTTGCGAAATGCAATCTGGCAGGCATTGCAGGTATAAGGATGGGTCTGCGATATCGGCGCTTTCTGCATGGTCGGCGCAACAGCGGGGAGAACAGACGTCATGGCGTTGAAAAAGTGTTGTAAATTTAGTGGTTGATTGAGGGGTAAATGCAGGGGCTTTTCGCTCGTGAGCCGCAACTGGGAACAGACCGCCGTTGGTAACTTCGAGAAGCACAGAAGTAATTCTTGTTGCAGTTTATTCAACGAAATAAGAAGGGAGTAGTAAGATAGAGGATGTCTGTAGACGATAATATATGTTAGAATGACCGGCAAAGTAAGTTTATTTGTGTTTTTAGATCCCAGTTGCCCCCCAAATACGATTTCAAATACACTTTCTTGCCCCGCCACACGGTTGGATCCCACAAAGGAAAGATCAGACCAAAAGAAAACAGAAAACAGAAAGTGATTGACAACAAAACACGTAAAAGAGAATCTTGACCTCCAGTGAATCATTCCACATTCAAAATTATATCTTGAGTGAGGTCATCGGTAAGGCAGACAAAGAGAAAATCCGCCAGGTGGAATGAAGCATTGGATGAAATTTACTCACAGTGAAGGTATGATGATTGCCCTACTAGTTCAATGGGCAGATAATAGTTTGAAAAGATGGAAAAGAGATTGAAGTAAGCCCACCCAAATGAGATGGGATGATAGAGGGGGAGGAGAGGAGGAGAGGAGGAGAGGAGAAGGAGAAAGAGGATGAGGATGAGGAGGGGTATTCTACTACTTATCAGCGAACGCCCGTGAATAAGTGAGTCGGCTAGAGTGACAGATAGATAGATAGGTCGGTCCGACGGACTGCTTGTCTTCCGGTTGGGTAGGAGCAGAAGAGCAGGGCAGCTGCTTCGGTGGGCGGCTGTTCTGCGGTGGCGGCTGACTTGTGACTTCGATTTTGTTGACTCCTTTCGATTTCGACGGTTGGTGTTCCTTTGACTTCTGGAATGCGCAAACAAGCAGCAGAGGTGTTTCGCGCTAAGCCAGAATCTTTGATGACGACGGTGGAGAAATGATACAATGTACTGGGGTTCCAACTGCATATCTACACATGTATGTACCTCCCGTCCCGTCCGCTCTGTCTTTGCTTTGCTTTGCTGGCTATTCGATAACTACATTCATATCCTAGCACAATTCTAGAGTATGCTGGCATGCTGGCAAGAAGGACCGGAATATTGAATGCCTATACTCTACCGGGCCAGGGTAGAATCAAGGATGCTACCACATTCTTTGGGCCTCTACGCATTATGGTCCTAACAATAAGATTATTAGCAAAGAGTATCACAAATCTCACTTAAGAACTAAAAGGCCTCAAGAGAATAAGAGTGTGATAGGTGGATGTACTGGTTAGTATATGTCTGCCCACACCTAACAACTAGGAAGCAGGAAGCAGGGCGTACAGAAAAATGCACATTGATTCACAAACCTCACTAGCTAGATTTGCATGATACCAATAGTGAAATAAATCCCGCATCTCAAGTAGATCTCTATAAATCTGAAACCCAGAATCAGCTTCCATAATCCATGATTCTGCCTCTTCCACGAAGTATGCTTCCCGGGTAACTGTTCCCCGCATTTTTGGTCTTGGAGAAACACAATATTAGTCCCGGACCGCCGGCAAAAGGCATCTCCTCAAGGGGACACTGGAAGTATCTTTTTGTTGGTAGTGACTTCTTTCTCGCCTGATCTGCAACTTTGTTGTATGGCTAACTCCACACTTGCACGCTCGGGCTCTTTATGTCACGATCAGCCTCACCCCGCGATCCACCACAGAATAAGCATTTAACCAGCCAATATAAATTACCGCAAAATAGTATCTGTGTTTCAAAGAATCGCCAAGCTGTTAATACTAATGATTCAGCTTCATCTCATTGAATTTTATTGGTCTAGCTTTAGGATAAGCTTTTCCCTTTCCAGAACATTGCTTTTTTTCGGAATCAACAAGCTCTTTCCTGTGGAAGATATATATAACCAGTATCACAGTCCGTTATCATATATTCCATAGAAATCTTACCGGCATAGATGAAAGCATGATAGACTAGATAGGGTAGAAAATTCACCTCCTGATGAGGAAGCCAATATGTGCATGTAGTTCTGAGCCAACCTTGTCTCTCCCGGGCCCGAATAAATCTGTATCAACCGTTTATTCGCGTGCATGCATACCCGCTCACTCTCTGTGGTGAAGTAGCGATGCCGGTACATCTAAGCTATAGAGTATGCATATTAACTAACGGCTTATGGATACCTGAATCTAGGGAACCGTACCCCAGATCCCACAGAACTGGAATGCCTGGAATACAAGCCTTTGCACACACAAAACATCAAAATTTCTTGATTATCCCATCAATCTGCTCTAGAATTACATCGCCATCGGTTTCATCAAAGGCCGGTACCGTCCGCTAGCGTATGCACGATAAGCGAATTCGGCCAGAAAACTAGAGTATGTACATGTATTATCGGGCCCTTATAGGGCCCTCCAAACTACCTCAACTTATTAAATAATTACGATGCCACAACATAATTCGAGGATAAGTTCATCGGGTCTAGTGTAACAAGCCTTCCCGGCCTCATGCATAATGTGCTACCTTAATGTGTAACGCTCGTACCGCTACGAATTGCGAAATTGTTTAGTGTAAATCAGGTTACGTGAAAAAGCAAATTTCTTGTGTTCCGCTTATTAGCGGTTATATGTGTCTAGTATAGGTATGTACAACAACACCCATGGGATGTTAGCAGTGACGTCTACATACAGAAATAACGGAGTTAGTACATGTTCATGGGTCCAGGTCCCCTAGGATTTAATGATACCCGGGAGTTATGGCTGTCTCATATCCGGCGGCATCTCGGAAAACTACTTCGATTCTAAATCTTTGTATCCTAGATATCTTCGCTGATAACGACCGGGTACTTATCGTATGTTCCGAAAGTTACCCATGATGTGAACGATGGCGTGATTTGTTTAGATACAGACTGTGTTACTTGATTTAGGCCTAGTTAGGACCCAGCACTTTTGACAACAGGACCTTTCGAAGCAGGTTTTTAGCTGTGATATTTTATATTTAACCTCTTATCATTTAATTTCCTATATTACATGTAATTGTTGGGAGTTCAATCATACATAAATCAACATATAAATTGCCTACTCAGAACGAATCACTCGGTATAAATCTCATAATATATCTAAACTCGTCGTACCCCCCGAAACCCTAGCCCATAATACTATTGCAAATTATGTAACCTCGGTTTGAGTTGGTTAGTATAGTATCTACGCTCCTGATTCTATTATGTTCACTACATGTACATATGGTATACTAAATGTACATGTAGCTATAGTAGTAGAGCACTAATCCCTGTGAACGTACGTAGACCAGAAAAAATCCTGCGCAGTGTCAAGAGTTAGCCCACTCACCCTCCTAAAGTTCCAGGATATATTAATTTACTCCCTGAACAATCGGATTAGATAAATTTAATTGATCTTGTATTTAGTCATATCATTTCAATCAAGGTGGCGCGCTAGTCCGAATAGTACATATTTGCACTTAATTTGCTTGGGGCATCATCGGAGGGGTTTTTGCTAGTTGTTAGTGGGTAAGACATACACGTGGACGTTAGAAGCCTTATGAACGTGTTCTATCACTTTTAGGATCCAAACAAACGTCATCTCTTCCTAACCCAACTTTATCAACCAACCACCCTCCTCCATCTGGAAAGGATCCACCCTGATCTTTGATATCACAATCTATCTACATCCTGTGTGTACCTACCAAAAAGATCTTTAGCTAGGCAGCCTCAATATATCTCAACTACTTAGGTTTTCACAAACGTAACCAAGACCTCAGCGGACAGTTTAAAATAAGCTTATATAAAATACTATTTGAGAATGGAATGGAGAAGATGCTATGAAAGGATGCATACACAGACAGATGCTGGTTATGGATTATTTGCACGACAGAATATCCGCCGTGGGCAACCTATCCTCCACGCGTCCTCCTCGGAGGTTAGCGACAGAGTCAGCGATTTAAATACATTGTTAGTATTGGCTATCAACCACAGCTGCATACCAAACTTGTTTCAAATGGAAGGCAATGACCCGAAAACTGGCGTTAAAGAGGCCTGGTTCTACGCTATTAGAGACATTCAAGTAAGCGAGGAGCTTACGAGGAGCTACTCAACTACTCAGCTTATTGGCCAACCATTACGAGAAAGGGCAAGAAAGGCATTATCTCAAGCTCGTGATCTTGAAAGCAAAATCACACTAGAGGACGATGTCGTAAAGAGACGTGCATGGATTTGGGCTTTTTGGGGCTTTTATTGCCTATGCCCCAAATGCTCTGGCCAGTGGAGCAATATAGTTCGTTTCGGCCCTGCAATTAGCATAGAATGGCAGTGTCCTGCTGATTGGATCATCAACTATTCGGTTTCTGACCAAGAATTATCTGTCTATCTAAACGGATTGGTTGAGGCTTGGAGGTCGGAAAATAAGAAGCTAAGTAATATGGAAAAGACTCGGATAATGGCCCAACGGACAATATTCACACTGAAGAAAATAAGATATAGAGTGAGAGGCCGAACTATCCGAAATCTATAGTTAAAACTTTACTCGAGAATCAAAAAAATAAGGAGGCCCAGCGCCAGACTGCAGACCAAAGGTATGAGTTCAGTACATACACCCAAAAGGTTTTGGGTGGAAGAAACCAGAAGGTTTACTAGGAGAGTGGCCACCTATGTGAGAGTTTAGATATAGCTTTATAGCTAGTTGCTTTCTTCCTTTTTACTTTGAGTGCGTAGTATACGTCTCATAGCCTTTCCTTTTTCCAAAGATGAGTTCCATGAGGTTTCATGTTATTTCTTTCAGTTTTGCAGCGATTGAAAAAGCTAGTGTTTTTTTTACAACTGTTAATAGCAAGCGTAGACATAGCCTCGAATGTCACTGGTGCTCTTTCAGTTTATGCCTCCATAATGCAAAACCTCGTAAATACTGAGTCCATCTAGATATAATGCCTAAAACTCGTCAATTGGTCCTAATTCTATGCCGAAGGGCATTGAGGGGAGGTTTTTTATTGTAATGCCATGCTAAGTTGTTCTCATCCTGATAAACACCATACTTTAGCTCTGCAAGATTACACTATCAATTATATATTTCGGTCGTTTGCAAAATCCAGTGCTAAGTTACCCTGGGTAGCCAACTCTAGTATACTCGCATTTCAAAAAAGAAATCGGCCAGCGCAACGATGCAACCATGACACCTCTAACAAAAGTGACCATTACTCAACAACAAAAGGAGTTATAGCTATGGAGAAAATATAGAATTAATCAATAGACGTCTGAGAATGATAATATCTCCCTTAGGATTTTACTGTAGTTAGAGTCTTGCACCTATATTAGTGAAGTTATAGACACACCTATATTTCATGCCTTCTAGTATAAATTTAACTAGAAACTTGGGAGTGCTTTTTATATTCTATAATTCTCTAGAATGTATCTCTAGGGTGTTTTTCATCTTCTATATGCTTCTGGGCTCATCGCATTTATTGTACTCTGAGGTATATTAAATCTTAATAGTTGAGTAGTACTTTAAAGATGGCTTATTACAGAAAACCTAGGAGATATTAGCTAGTATAAGCCTGTAGATAGCGACACTGAATATATATGCTTGATACACACTAAAGAACATTGCTTAGAAGAGGCAGCCTGATTTATTTAAAGAGACCTGTGTTCTTTATAGAGGGAGTATGAATGATATATGAGAAAAAATAACACTTTATATAAGGAGTTGTTCTATCATCAGATCTTGCTCTACCATACTAGGAATTTATTATCATATAATTCTAGCCTTATTCTTACCCCTATTAACTTCCCACATAGTCCTAGGTTCTGTGGAATTTGTTGTGCGTTGTCAAATATGGGTATTTTAGACGTGTTTTGCCAAGACGCCGAATACATGGTAGAAATGCGAGTACAGTCAGCCTTACATTGCTTTTTTCCTTGCCAAGATTAATGTTTCATTTTAATGTTTTTTTTGCGATAAGATATAAATATTTGGTAAGTTTCAGGAAAGGGTAGTACTTCGAGCCTTAGTTGCCTACTTTAATATGGAAACTTATGGTACTCATATTAAGTATAGTTTGGTGTTTGGCTAGTAGATGAGTATAATGGGTTAGGGTTTTTATTATTACTAGAAGTTATCGAAAGGCTACTCTAGAACATTCTAATTTTATAGGCGAACTCCGATACTTAGGTACTTCCCGGTAATTAATAAATCTTGGGAACCCGGAAAAGACGTTAGTGCCTCTACTCTGTCCTTTCCCGATCCTAATTGGGCATCTAGCTTCTTTTCAACTATTCCTCCTCGGTTTACTGGTTCCGGTGTTTCCAGCGCTTCTTTCGAGCGCGTTCCTATCGGTTGTTCTTCCATGGAATTTATCTTTTTTTCGGCGTTTATGCGCCCAGAATAAATGTAGTATTACATTATTTAGTAAGGCAGACTTTCGTGGCAGTGTTAAAGATTTACGCAATGGTAACTGTTATCGCCGCCCTAACCCTAAGATCTACATACGTACGCTATCACACGGCAAACTCCGACAACGTTCCCCGCATAAGTAGCTAAGTAGACACTGAGCCATTGACATTGAACCTCACCTCAGCCTCCTTCTCGCCTATTAACATTTTCCAAAGCACACAAAGCAATGCCTCAACGTATTGATGTAGCAAAAGCCCAAGAGACCTTTGGGTCTTCTAATATTGGTTGGGAACTCTAGAATTTTTCATGCTAATCGAGCCAATCAATTGCTAACAATGGTTGCGGCATAGACTTGATCAGTGCTGCACTCGGTGGCCAGGTACTCGGGTTTAGTGATGAATTCTTCGCGGCGGCTGAGAATTTGATCAATCCAGCACCACCGGTTCATAAGCCAGGTGTTTTCGTCCCAACAGGGGCATGGTATGATGGGTATTGTTCTTCAATGCCCATACCTTAAAACATGAAAGGGCTCCTGTCTGACTCAGTTGCTCTATAGATGGGAAACAAGGAGGCATAATAAAGAACCAGCAGACTGGGTCATAATTAAAGTGAGCATTGTGGAAGTGTATAGAAATCTTGTACGAATTCAGAAATTAACTAGAGAATATAGCTCGGTGTAACAAGTGGCATAGTTCATGGAGTTGAGATAGATACAACATACTTTAATGGGAATCATGCACAAGCAGTATCTGTTGAAGGAACATTTATCGATGGCAGCAAACCAGATGCAGGCACTGTTGTTAGTCCCTCCCCCCTCCCCACCTACAGAGCCCCAGCAATAATAGACAAAATATTAATGCCGGTCATCCAGTGGGAAGAGATCCTACAAAAACAGGAGTGTGGCCCATCTCAGCGGCACATTTGGAAGTTAGACGAACCGACAACTAAAGCCTATTCACATGTTCGATTGAATATGTTCCCGGATGGAGGTTCGTTAACCTCGATCGATTCATACTTAGCACATGTGATAAGGCTGACAGGAATTTATAGGAATTGCTCGTTTCCGCCTATTTGGAAACGCAGTGCCAGTATTTCCATCAGACCCGGAATCAATCATCGACCTTGCACATGTCTCATCTGGAGGTCTGGTAGTCTCTTGTAGTGACCAGCATTATAGTACTAAAGACAATTTGATACTTCCGGGTAGAGGCAAAGACATGGGTGATGGCTGGGAGACTAAAAGGAGTAGAGAGCCGGGCCACTTAGATTGGGCCATCGTAAAGCTAGTAGGTTTTGCCTAGCGTTCAACCTTTTCTATCTCTGAAAGTAGTATTTCTGAATATAAGCTGACTATCTTTTGTTTAATCCAAAAAGGGTGCACCAGGGTATATTGAGGAAGTCGTTGTCGATACCCTTCACTTTCGTGGCAACTACCCTCAGTCAGTTGAGATTTACGCAATTAACTCAGGGTCTGATCATCTAGTTACTGCTGATGCACATGGTTGGGATCAGATTGTTCAAGCACATCCTTGTGAGGCAGATAAAGAACATGCTTTCCCGTCAACCCTACTCCGTGGTGTTTCCGGGAAGGTGGTAACTCATGTTAAAATGGTTATCATCCCAGATGGAGGGGTAAAAAGATTGAGGGTGTATGGAAAGAGGGCTATTGGTAGCTAGAGTAGATTATATTTTAAGACTTGTTTATAGTATGCTAAAAGATGTAATATGAATAATGCCATGGATACCGGTATATTACATGTATGTGTTTCAAGTTTTGCGATACCTATCACCAGCTATACTAACGTAGAAGACTTTTTGGTTCTCACAAGATTTAAGCGATCTTATGTTTCACATTTAGCTACCAACCCAATGTGCTTTTCATTACCTCGTATGATGTACCTTTGTGCTTCTGTACCTGTCCCCAGCCACTTTAGTGCCTTTGAAACGGATCCATCTCCCTGCCTGTACCCTGCTTTGATCATGTTTTAGGGGATTTACCTTGAGGGCCCAGAATTGCTCTTATCAAGAAGTATTGTGAGTCATTGACCAAGTATACAGTGCACTAGAACAGCGTCTCCACGTCAATATCAACTGTGTCTCTCTAAGAAATATTGTTTATTGGATTTAACTCGAGACCCTCCCCTGACTACGACTGGCATGGTTTTATTTAAGGTGAGACAATGACGACACTCAAATGTCTCCATAACGAGTGATAGTATATGATCCCCTAAATGTAGTCGATGACTGTATACTTGAAGCACTACTAGGAAATCAGTTGGTTTATTTTCATGGTTGGATGCTTTGTTGTTTATTTACAGATGAGTCTTCATTTTCACTTTGGGTGCCGAATATCAGACCGGAGACAAGCCACAGTGAGCCCTTCATGCTACTTTATTGAACAGATTCGAGAGGCCTTGTCCAACACAATGGGTTGAAAGTCTTGGATGAAATTCTTTCATGCAATTTCTACCGTCTCAGTCCACCAGAAGTGATTGGGATGCCGAGTGACTGTGAAGAACACTGTGATCGGAATCAATCGCCAATCAACTGCCACCCGCAAGACCATACAATGCCTAGCCATAGGCATCAAAACCTGTCCCCCAGAACACTCCAAGAAGTCATTCAAATCCCAAAACCAAACCGAGAAGAACTATCCTACCAAAAAAATGCCATCCGCCGGCTTCACGAACGAAATCCTCATCCTCCTTGCAAAAGAACTTGATGCTAAGGACCTCAGCTCCCTCCTTCGAACCAATCGACGCCATTCTATTATCCTTACCCCGCTCCTCAACAATATAGCTATTCAGGAGAACAATGGTCTCACTGCACTTACATGGGCGGTTGATCACGGTAATCAAAATCTCACTCGCCTTGCACTCGAGAGAGGAGCAAACATCAATTTTCAAGACCAAGTCTACAGAAGCCCCGGAAAGATTCTTCATCGAGCCGTCAAGAACGGCAATAGAGAAGTCGTCAAACTCCTGCTAGAAAAGAACGTCGATATAGCTGGGAAGGATGTCCATGGAGACACAGCACTCCACTGGGCAGCCAAGTACGGACACGATGAAATAGCCAAGCTACTACTCGAAAACGGTGCCGACCCTGACACTGCCCAAGATAATATGTATACAGGGGGAACACCCCTTCATGTAGCGGCACAGTATGGAAATAGCTCAGTAGCTACAATACTCCTAGATAAAGGTGCTTCCATCGATGCTCAGGATCGAAGAGGGCAGACCCCACTCTATTGGGCATGCCGCTACGGATCTGAGGCTATGATCCTTCTATTGTTGGAACACAACGCCGATATACCTCTCTCGGGCGAGGTTGATGGAAAGACTGTGCTTCACTGGGCGGTACGACACGGACTCGAGAAGGCTGTAGAGAGATTGTTGGGAAATGGTGCTGATGTTGATTTCGTCGATAAAAATCAGCAGACAGCACTCCATACAGCATCGATCCATGGCCACAGAACCATCATAACGATATTACTAGAGAACGGTGCCGATATAACTGCAACGGACTGTGACGGACACACAGCACTACACCGAGCTGCAGCACATGCTAGTGAGAACATAGTCCAAGTGCTTCTGGAGAACAAGGCCGACATTACCGATCAGACCAGTGATGGTCAAACCGCATTGCACCTAGCTGCTATCCGAGGACATGAAGCTGTGGTCCAGCTCTTGTTACAAAGCGGTGCCGATGTTTCCGTTCAGACTACCCAAGGACACACCGCCCTTCACCAAGCTGTTGGACATGGACATGATCCAGTAGTCCAGTTACTACTTGACCGGGGCGCCGACGTCACTGCTAAGACGAGTTATGGACAGACGCCGCTTCACTTTGCAGTGATCCGTGGAAATGAGACGGCTGTTAAAAAACTCTTAGACTATGGGGCGACTATTGATGTTACCCATGCCGACGGTAGGAGTTTACTCCATTTTGCAATGCTGAAAGGGCACAGAGAGGTGGTTGATCTATTGAAAGGGCGGACGACGGGTGCTCCAAGCAGCCAACCAAGTCCGATAATATCTATTTCAGAGGCATAGATTATTAGTTATCTTATAGACTTGATAGATCTGTGTTGCAGGTTTTTATGGCCGTCGAATATATACTTTTAAAACGACATGAGATGGGAGTTTCGAGCGAGTGATCTACCATGATCTATGAACCTATAGAGATCTTTCCCACCATTATCTAAAACATCTTCTGATACTTACCTTATATTAATAGCATTCTCAAACGCCCATATTTATCAGGGATTATGCTGTGACAGTTTCGGTGTTGTAGAATAACCACAGCTGACTAAAGTAGCTATGTAACTGGGACTGTAACTGAAAATTATGGACTACACCAGCCATCACCACTACCACTACCATTACCACCACTACCACCCACTACATCCCCGAGTAGGTTTTACAAGAGTGCATTCTTATGTACCAAAAAAAGGTTAGATGGCTATTTCACTACTACAAACCCACTAAACAGAGTGCAAGACCTAGATATCGAACTGAGAGTATTAGGCATGTTTAAATCCTATAGCCAGAGCCGGCATGAAGTGTTGAGGGTCTATGCCAATGCGTAACTCTAATGCTTGAGCTTATGTGGCGGGGGCAAGAGTTACCTAGTAGGGCTTGATTTTTATGTATGTGGTTACAGGGAAGATGATTACTGATTTGGTGTATATTTTCGACTTCTTTCATATTTCTTTCAAAAATTAAGAATTACAGGTAGTTCCTAGGGGCAAGAGCTCGTCCTATTGGTGTTTTAAGTATACATACATAAATATACTAGTCAGATATATATATTCTAGAGTATGTACCATTACTCTACAATCTAATATTTAACTTCATGAGGTACTTCCAGAGTTTTAGGTCTAATAAAATATTCGAATAAATTTATTCTTAATAAATTTATCGGTGATAGATTGATACATGGAGACAAGAAGGCCATTTATATAGAGTGGGTGACCTCTAGTCGGAACTATGATCAGTTTGATTAAATAAGCCAATAACAGCGTCATGTTCTAACAGACACTATTCTATCCAATCCCACTACAAGAGATGCATCTTTCCTCCCTTTGTTTACAAGCATGTTATTATTCATCCCCTCGTTCTCATCCGGCTTGTCAGTGATGAACGACAGCACCCCACTACTCGGTCAGGTTATAGATCATATCCCCCATACAGACTCTGATATCTTTATAAAAAGCATCGAATCACCATGGACTTTTATCTCCAGCAGGTCGCTATTCTTTGTCCGTTCGTTTCTGGCTCTCACCATGACATTGATTCTGTCTATATACCTTTTGCTTGAGATTCTTGCTGGCCGTGGCAATATAATTGTTTTCAGGTTGATGAACCTCACATGGGTAGGACAGTCCACCTACTTGTGGTTAACTTCGGTGAGTGCGACAGAGTTCAGTACTTTATCATTCTATATCACTGGCTTAAACTCGCAGTAGTATTGGGTGTACCTCTGTGCTATAGCAGAAGACCACTGCCGTCTCCCGTATGCGTATACATGCTGCCGATACAGATCATATTCAGCCGATGTCTCACTTTTCACCATTCGTGGAATTCTAAACGGCTGTCTATTTCGTATAACTAGCTTTCCAAGTGGCCAGAATAGCTGGAATATTTTTCTCTTTCACACTTTTTATACTATCATTATGGTTCTCCCGGTCACTAGTACATTCATCTACTTTCTTCTCCTATTCCCATCAGATCATCCTGTTATTACGTTGGAGTTTATTCTCAATACCTTTAGTTCCATGGTTGTTCTTATGGAATCATTTATTCTGAATTCTGTTGCTTTATCGATATCAGCACGTGATCAGAAGCGGATGCTGACGCATGCCTTAATTCTTACGTTTTTGACAATTGTTTATTGCAAGTACTGGACGATTATAGGTAATAGAATTATCCACGGCCCGGGAAAGAAGCTGGATTGGCGGTTTTTTGGTGAGAACCTGAATGTTTTTTGTCCGTCACACACATTTCTTGCTGTAAATGTGGTCTGTGGGCTTTACACGGGATGGTGGATGCTGGAGCTGGTAAAGGGGTGGATATTTGATTGGAGAAGGCGAGAATTGGTGAACACAATCGACAATTTTCTTACTCCAAATCCAAGCTCAACCAGTATGGGGTCGGAGGGGGGGGTTTAGATAGCGGTTGAATAATGGAAACGGTACGTGGGGATACCATGAGTTTTATAGGCGGAGGAGGGCATGCGAAAAATAAGAGTATGACTGACGGGAATGGTTCCTACAAGAAATAAAGTAGATCATGGCCCAACACACTTGCTTGGAATTATTCTCTGTGAGAAATTGAAGTTAAGCCGAGTGATTGGCTGTGAATAAATCTACCATTACAAGATACATCTAAGCAAAGAACAAAATATGCATACATTATAGCCTATTTCTAATCAACCTTTCCCATACTATTCCATAATCAAGGGAAGTTAATGATTATTACATAGTACGAATATTGCGTTATCTTTTTTCAGTAACTAGACCTTATCTAGGATTAAGACGAGCTAGGTTATACAATATCATTATATTAATTTAGATGAAAACCACTAGGATTCTTACCACTCTTCTATACGAATACGCTGGGACTAGCACAGTTTGATCATGAATTATATGTCGATGTGGGAATTAGACATATTTCCATGAGTCTAAGAACATTGAAGAGGGCGCAGCAACGGAAGAATAACTATCCGATAGAATGGCCTTGCGACTCGAAGCCCTAGCCGTGCACAATACTACATGTACATGTACATTTAGTATACGAGGATTTCCAAGGCACTCACTCAGTAAAGCTGTAAAGCAACCCCCATTGGTATCCTTGCTACTTAACTTCGCCCCCCTCCCCTCTTTTATACTAGCAGATTCAAGCTAGATTAATCCTGTATTTTCAGACTTCTATACATATATATTTTACTAACCAGTAATTATTACGTATGTACTTCCTCTATTTGAATATAATATGATCAAGACTTATCATAAGTAGTACATGTAGTTAAGAATAGCATTAATAATCTAAAATCTCATGAGACTTACTAGCTAGCCCGTTTTAAGATCGATCAATAGGATGCGCCCTAGTCTAGGGGGTTATTCCATCTATAATGTATATAATTGGACCTCTCTGGTTCTAGTGAAAATTTGGCAATAGCATTGGCCATAAGTCCCTGTTTAATAATAATCCCTGTTTCTAGAACAATTCTACCAGAGGCTGTACATGCTACTTGATAACAGTTTAAGAATTTCTAATCGTAGTTTAGCGCCATTTCCCGTGACGTAAAATAAGATTACTATTGTTTATCAACAAAAGGATTGGTTGAGGTGCTGCGGATACATGCGGCATAGCTAATTAATGCATGGTGTCTTCCCGCAGATATTGTAATTTAACTTAAGACCTCGGGGGCATTTTTAATACATGTAGTACCTTATAGTTCCTAAAGACCCACCTTCATATTCGATTATGAAGGAAGGAAGGGAGAGGGGGGGCCTTAGAAATGCTTTGAAAGCACCATAGTAAACCTCTAAAGGGGAAGTAAATATCATGAACGGGCATATAATTTCCTTTAGCAATAGCTAATATAGTATGAATAAAATTTATTTCTTTATAAAATTTATTAAAAGATGAAAATTTCGATAAGTGACTTACTCCCAAAAGAGTTTTCTTATTACAAGCAGCTAGAACTAGTACCATGAGGTATACTCTTCCTTTAGTCTCTTATATATGAATGAACATCCAATCCTAATAGCTAGTCTAGGAAAGGGATAAGTTAATATCCTGAACTTCCTTGTACCGTCTTTCCGCACTTGCAACCACATGTTAGTAACCATATACCTAGATTCTTGAAATTAACATCAATAGTAGTATCACTGGTTTGCTTTCCAATCTTAATACCATAATAGTATCAAGTAAAACCTACAACATAGTTCTATGGGTCTCTAGGTGATATTGAAATAAAAACGAATTTATGGTAGGTTCGCTATCCTATCTTCTATTACAGCCCTTAACACCAGTCATTCTTTAAATAAACAGCGAGATGGTGGGTGCGAACGTAAAACGCTCTTATAAAGTTTTTAAGTGATATATGAGAGTTTTATAGCCTTTGAAAAAAGGTTAGGACTAGTGAGTGTAGCTTAGATCTTTATTGAGTAGATATCGATAGCTCGGGGAACCAAATAACGCTTATTCACGTGCCAGGTCAGTGATCTATTGCATTATCACGGTTTTTCGGAAGAGGCTCAGTTAGAGTAGCAGATAGGGGGATCTCAACTGATATCAAGCAAATAGATGATTTTATTTCCCTAGCTCAATGACTCTAAGATTACGACGACTCTTAGTATAGTTTTTTTCACCTCAAATCCTTTGATTACGCCGGGTCCTCCTATAAAGTGACGATTAAATTTTATCAACAAAATTAGACGACTAAAGCTGACCGGAGTGAGTATATTAATGGGATGCTGAGTGATGACGTTGGGGAAGAGAGATGGAGTGTTGAGCGTCGTAAGTTGATGTGGCACAAACAGCACCAAACCCAGACATGAAGTGCCATTTAACTCACATGCCAAGCCAGGGACATCCATTGCAGCGTACAACTAACCAGTACCGGCTAGGGAAGCGGGCGGGGTTCCTAGCGTTGCGGCTCTCTCGGGAAAGCTCCTTTCCCTCTTTGCTGAAAGGGCGCATACGTAACGTCTCAGAGTCCTTCAAGGCGCTTTTCTCCCCTTCGTTTGATACTATATTTGTACATAGCATGTATGTAGTTCTGGTACCCTCCCATTTAAACTATCGGCGAGGCTGTGAAAAGGAAAGCGGTGAAGATCAATCGGGGGGACCACATCTCTTACGACGCTCTTTCTTTCCTTCTCCTATCTCCGCTACTCTACTTGTAACTACTCTGCTGCTTCTGCTGTTGCTACTGTTACTACTACTACTTCCCCTACTGCAGTTATTCCTTCTTCCTTCCCCACAAACCCCTTCTGTGCCCTGAATGTTTATCGCCTGCACCAGAGTCCGCCACCAAAACTAGAAGTTCCACTGTTGCTGCCGCTCTTACTGCTGCTGCTACTACTACTTTACTCTTGCTACTACTATCGAGAATATGCCTCTCGATGTCAACCTACCCAGTAAGCTTCTCCTTCCCCTGGCCTGTCTTCCCCACTCTAAACCATCTATCCCTTGATTCACCATCAACCCACCCACCTACCCATTCCCATCCATCCATCCGCTCTGAACATCCCTTCCCTCCGTAGATATCATCAATATTAACCTTAATCCACAGCTTTCCATCTTGCCCCCCGCCCTCGGGAGCCCCACATTACAACTCTTTCATACACCTCAAATGGTTCCTCTCCTCAGGCAACATACAACAAAACGCTCTCTAGCGAACAGCAAAACACCTACACAACAACCCTTCACGATGCTTTTGTCCCTGACATCCTCTATGCCTCAATAACCGCCCACCCAGAAATCCACCCTTCTTCAGCAACCTCTCCGGGAGGAACACCGGCAGACCCGAAAGTCCTTCTCCCAAGCGAGTTTGCAATCTCGCTGTTTAACCCGGACTCGACGATCTTACTTGAACACCACCACTCCACCCTTCGTGGAACATATTGGGAATTCTCACTCCCAAAAACTTCTTTTCTCCCACCAACATCCTCTAAACTCGACGCTGCATCTGCCGCTGCAGCGATTGCACATCTCCCACGTGCAACTTTCCGATGGCGCAAAGAAGGCGGTCTTATGACTCGTCCACAGCTCCGGTGCTCTCTTGTATCTCCAGCAAACCTTCCTAGCGTCCCAGGCACTGCTTCATCTAGCAAAAAAGCCGGCGCAAATGAGCCCGACATTCCAATCGCCATGTTTTTAGGTCTCGGTGAAAAGAAGGGAATCGGCGAGATCACTATTATACAATCTAATCTAAAACGCGTTGAAGTTGAAGACCTCAAAGGGTTGGAGGTGGTCTTACTATTATCTGCATTGGCTATAGGTGATATTTGGTTCCAGCCTACAAATCAAATGTTTAACCTAAACCCACCCATTCGAGGTTCAGCGAATGGAACAGCAAGACGAAAGAATTCGATCCCGGTTGCTGCCCCGGTTGTTACTATAGCTACTCCAGAGCCTAGGTCACCGCCCACTACATCCCCGCAACATGGAAAACCCCCACCTGGTAATGCTTCTTTCGCCGCAAGGTTTCAGCAGCAGCAACAGTCACATCAACGCCGGCATAGTACCCCAACAGGTACAGACTCTGAATACCTTCGTCGTGTTCAGGAGGAAGAAACACGAAAGCGTCTCATTGCTGAGAAAGAGCAGGAGCAAATCCGTAAGATGCTAGCCGAGGAAGAATCTCGTGAGCGACAAAGACGAGAGGAAGAAGTCAACCGTGAAACAGAACGACTCAAACGAATCTATGAACATGAGCGTGCAGAGTTCATGGCCCGGGGTGCCCGCAACGCTGCACCACAACGGGTAGCGTCGCAGCAAAGACCGATGGCAAGGCCACCGGTAGTGGGAGGGAGTAACGGGATGATGCCACCCCAGGGGAGAGTGGGGGCGGGGGCGGTAAAGGATGAAAAGAAATTAGGAAGCCGTAAGAGCTTTCTAGGCTTGAAGTTTGGCTCAAGCAGTGACGGAAATCCAAAAGAGGATAAGAAGAAGAAGCTATCGAAAAAGGGAAGCAGTATGTTCTAGATGGCACGTCTTAATGATCTTTTCTTTCTATGCATTTATTTCCTTCAATGGGGTTTAGTTGGTTGGACCTTTTACTTCTGATACTTATTTTTCTTTTGGACATCCACTTTGACAGCGGGAATTTTTCTTTGGGGGGTTTTCATCTCTATTTTGATTAGTATAGGTCATAGGTCATAGGGATGGGCTGGCATGTAGATACCATCTAAGTATATATTTATAGCTCACAGAAAACATCTGGTTTGGTATAGAATGAATAGATTTTTATTTTTTTGAATATTGAATTCACTGAACTAGCTTTAGCCACTGAAAAGTGGTGGGTAGGAGTTATGTTTTCTTTCGAGTGATTGTTTATGACCTCCATCCGAAAGGAATCTCCAAATCTTACCACCACCACTACTAATCTATTGTTTCTTTGTGGTTATCTAGACCCGCTGCCGAACCACCCGGTGGGTTAAAATGTCGACATCATGTCATTTCCGGTACGAGACACTTTAGCCTTAACAACTGAATAATCTAGAATGTGTCGGATACTAAATCCGGTTTATCCATTTCGTCATGTCTCGCGTCTTTTATGTACCTGCAGTAGTCATCTCAGTTCATTCAGACGGTTGCCAAGGGCGTAGGTTTCGGTTATTACAGCAAGTCTCACTTCTGCGCTCTGGTATTTGTTCTAGTCCATCACTGAGCTTTGTCCTATGCCTGGCGCAACCGTCCAAGATTATACACAACCCCTACTGTAGTTTGATCTACAACGTATGATGAGTCTCCAAGGGAGTGACTAACTGATTATTCTTCTAGGGGATCTATATAAATTACGCTAGTGACTACCATTCGTAGTAAGGTATATCTAGTCAGAAGCATGCAGTCATAACAAAGAACTATTTTCGAGGGGGTAGAAAGGTTTATTATCAATCGGTCCTATCGCGCATAACCAACCCCCTAACCCTTACTTTTCCCTCTTGGATAGGCTGTTTTAGCACGGCAGTTTGGCTGTGTGAGGCAAGTCACAATATCGAATGAAACCTCGTCTCGTGCAAGAAAGAGGCGCGCTGTGCTTCGGTTCTGTTCACGTGGTGTACCCACCATACAAAATTGACCCCCTTTGTTTTTCTAGTTCCCCCTCCGTACAAAGGGAACAATTAAAAGTTGTCATGTGTTCCTTTTGTCTCAGCCAAGAGATTCTTAGTCCACATATAAACAAACATAGGCAAAAATGAATGGGGCCTTCCAAAAAGCATTGTTTCAATGAACCAGTAGCTTTCGTCATACAGAAAAGATTTTATTTTATTTTTCTTCAAGATTTCGGCAACACAGTAAAGTGAACCCCCAAATACTCAACGAAAAAAAGGACTCAAAGAGTTTGTTCTTTTTTAGATCAAAAATTAAACAACCCAGAAGGCTCGAAAGCCTTTGGCGAGGATCCAACCATTCGCTGTGCAATGAAGGTCGAGTCACTCGAGCCCCGACTCTTTATGAGCAGCCGGGTCTGTCGCTAGGTAAGTATGAAGTTTTGAGAGGGGGGCGGGGGATGGGTTCATTATATACAACTCTGGGGCTTGGCGCCCAGTGAATTTTGGCCGCTGCTAGTGGAGGGCTCGTACCCTACGCTAAATTTGGCCGCCGGAAGGAGGCGGTGCGTATGTTAATACTTGTATAGAAAGGTTTCAATATAACCAAAGGGTGCAGAGATATCGCTTTTAGAATGCTTCATGGATCTAAATAGGGCTTAGTTTTGTATTTGAAAGTCAGCTTTATTGGGGTGTTCACGTACGGTCACTCGTATTGACACCAGGCCTGAATGGGGGGCTTCCTAACACCCCAAACGTGAAGAATTCGTTTAAGGAATAATGGGCATTTTTTAGGAAGTGTTTCTATATCAATTGTAGCCGGAAAGCAACTATAGACGTAAGCCCAATAGCTACCAGAGTAGGGTCATAAAACTTTTGACCTTTTCCCTAGCGTTATACAAGACCAAAAGAAACAGATGTTAACTATCTCTAGCTATTGAATCCTATGATGCGTACTCGGGGAGTCGAACCCCGTTCTCCCGCTTGGGAAGCGAAAATCATAACCGTTAGACCAAGTACGCTTTTCATGGGATGGTTTGCTAAATTTCGATCCTAGGATCTCTAAATCGTTATTATAAGTACATGTATATACATATATTACTCATTTCGTTTGGTCTTTATGTATACATCATTAATACATGTACATGTACGTACTCAAATCGGAAGCGGACCGGAAACGCCAATCATAGATACATACAAGAATACGGCATCATTTTATGTAAGAAACCTCTACCATATCCTCTTTGCCGCCATAGTATACCTCTGCACGTCATCTAGATTAATTTCTCTCGGTGGTGGCCTACTCTCTCTCTCTTTCATAGCCCTTTCACCCGCCGGATCATCCGCATAGATCCACTTCTTCTGATCATCCGAGAGTTCTATGAGTCCAAAGCCGCCGACTTTTCTCGCGCCAGTCAAAAAGTTCATTTCTGCACGTTCCTTCATACCTTTATAGCGCTTACGAGCGAATGTAAGAAGGCAGATACCAAGGACAAGTTTGACTGCCAAGCAGACCAAGAAGAAACCAAGAAAAAATATGAGCAGCATGATAAAGGCGAATAGATTATCTGAAGATGATTCTGGAGTCGAGTTCATACTTCCACCAAACGGTGACCCACCCAATGCGCGGCGTAGGATGGCGTCAAAGTTAGCAAGAGCCGCAGTTGTTACTGGGGAAGCGTTCGATTCCGAGAGAGATGTTGTTGCTGAAGGAAGTGGTAGGGGTACATGTGTTGAAAGGAACATTTGATATGTTTGAAGACTTGCACGAATAAAAAGACATGCCAAAGGTATTACAGGTAGACCAAGCCGTTTGGTCAGGTTTTGATCTGTAAAGGCCTAAAAAGTGTTAGCTTGAAAATCTAGATATTAAATAAGTAAAGATAGTTCTATCATACGTGGGAGTAATAGTCCTTGCAAAGCACGTCTAAGAATCGCTCATATACTGCCGGCCTAGTGTTGTTAAACTTCGTGATATAGGCATGTTTCAACCAGTCCACCAACATCTCACTACCTAGGACTAATAAAAATGGGCCCATAATCTGACTCATCCACTCAGGAAAAATTGTGAAACTTTTAGGCAAGACACCAGCGCTGTTTTCAGTACCTGCAAGCGACCAGACACCTACTTCGACGAGATTCCGTGATGCAATGATGATTAGCATAAGCCATAATTGGAATCGCTCCACTATATCTCCACAGGTCAATTGGAAGAGACTTTCTTTCTCAAACTTTTTGAAGACTGTAGATTTAATCTCAACGAATTGAACAGAGAGAATAAGTGTTCCGAGAGCATTTGAATAAGAATTTACGGCGACATTGAGAGTTATCACTTGATAAAAGAGTGCTGTGGAATGAAGAGCTATTATAATTAGTAATATAATGGGTACACAAAGACAAGGGGTAAGTACTATTATAAACTAATGCAAGCAAAAAAAAACCAAGTGGTCTCAAGACCTTACTACGCCCATCTGGGCCTCTTTCTAAGGTTTCTTTTGAGAAGAGGCACTCGAAGATATCCTGTCCTACCGCAGAGCACAACCTGTCACTGATCTAAACCTCATTATCATTATCAGCCGGATTATCCCACACCAAGACCAAAGCCGAAGCCCAGAAAGCGAAGGCCGAGTGATAAGTGGGGCCCAAACCTCTAACATGTTATATATAACATACAACTTGATGCCGTTCTGTCCTCTTATGGAATGATACATTCGACTTGCATCAAACCTCATAAGAATCCAACAGCTCGTAAATACCACCAAGCCTCTCAATATATCTGCCTTATGACTTGGCTGTAGGTCTGATACTATTTTTCTTCTTTTCCCTTTTGCACTTACTGGTACGTTTTCTCTTTTAGACGTGTCCAATGCGTAGTCTTCACTCTTACTTGTACTGCTACTTCTTTGCCGTGATTTTTTGCCCCAGCGTAAGGAGCTTTTTATACCACCCCACCAAAAAGCGCAAAGGACACCAAGAGCCCGTACAAACCTAAGTGGAAGTATTGTGAACATATAGAGCCAGCTGTCTAGACAGGCCAGCATTCCAAACCATAATGCTCCTTCAAGCTTGCCTGGAAGCAAGAGAAAATTTGTTATTCGCTCAAATGCAATCGCTGCTGAGTCGTCTGGATGGTGCTGTGGTGGGCTGTGTATGTTGGTAGATGGAATTGGTCCAGATTCCCGTGAGGGGAATGCTGTTGGTGGGGCAGGAGAAGTGGGAGACGCAAGAGCGAGGGAGAGGTAGGTTTGTAAGGGTAATGGGGGGAATGATGATGGAGTGGGGGTTGCAGACTTTAGAAGATGGGTAGTTGTAGGGAGATGAATAGGAGGTGGTGGATTAGAATCACGACGGCTATGCGAGCTGTTGCGAGCTGTTGGAGTTGTAGTAGATTTTGGTGTTGGATAGGAACCAAGATTATCAACACTGGATTGTGAGGTCTTAGCGGTAGATGCTATATTTTTTTGAGGGGAAATTATGTTTCCTCCCTTTTCCACGGGCGTTCCACGTTGTTGCTGCGTTTGCACTTGGGGTACTCGAGTGGGGGAGCTTTGGGTATTCAGCTGTAATGCCCGGGGAAAGGATTTACTTCGTCTCATACCCGTAGGTGCAGATAATGTTCGATCCTGGGCTGAAAATTGTGGTCTTACAAATGGAAAGTTTGCGGTTGGCGAGGTAGTGGTTGGATTTGTTGTAGATCTGTGCCTAGTGGGAGAGGTTATAGATGGTGAGGTTAGGAAGGGTAATGGCTGGTTCTGTGATGATGGGTGGAGTGAGAATGGTGTTGGTGTATCACGCAACAGCTCCCCGAGCCTAGTCGGCGAAAGCTTTAGTACTTTCTCGGCGTTTGTTAGAGAACTGCCGTTTGTAAGTGAATTTCCCCTGCTTTTTGATCTACCACGAGAAGGAATATTCCGAAGCTCCTCTGTCTCAGAGACCCAAGAGCTATCTGACGATGAGATCTCTTCTAACGGAGTCGCGGTCTGAGAGCTAGACTTCTTCTTGTTTTTCTTTCTCTCTTTCTCGATTTCCTCTGGCTCTTCCATTATTCCGCCAATGATTCTGCCATTGCTCATATCCCCAAAACTGTTTATCTTTTCAGAACTCCCTGACCTGCTGACAATACTCCCGGAAATACCTGTAAGGGGCTGTGGCGCATCATCTTGACCGGAGAAGCCGTTGGCGAGCATCTTTTTCTTCAAGAATATTAGGTCGTTAGCTGAAGGAAGGAGCTCTTGAATAACCTGAATTTGTGAAGGCTTTGTAGCTGATGCCTTCTCGTGTAGCTCTTCTAGGGATGCCATGTCGTAAGGGCCACAGTTCAGTTTAGTTGACACCCTTCCAAGTAATTAGGCTGGGATCCAAGGTTTCGGTAATGCCAAGACTGCCGACCTCAGCCGGGTAATCCTCTTGTGGTACATTAGGTGTGCAAGTGATATCTCATGATACGTGTAACTTTTTTTTTTTTTTTGTTTTAATTCATAAATAGATACGTGTAACTGGTATATAACAATATACTTAGGGGAATGAAATACATTCACATATTAGCTAGGAAGTCATAAGACTTATAATCTGTAAGATTTTATAGGGTCTATTAATCATAGTTCAGTTGTTTACAGCTTAAGCTGCCCTTCCAATTATGGGTCCCCCAGGTCACACTTATTATTACATATTGCATCAGTAGAAGTAGTATGGTCATCCCTCCCAATTATATTACACCCCCGAAATCGCTCCATCACCTCTAATTTGGAACTCGATACGTGCATACATGCTCTACATATAGGGGTTTAATATGTTTGCTCTGTGTAAATTTTGGGGGGCTTGATTCTTACCTTGAATTATCTCCATCGTTTCCCTCATATTCTGTAACTAGTTCATATTCCTCCCCCAGACCTCTAGAAGGGTATATTGAATCCTCTCTTATTGCGCAAAAATCAGTGAAGGCTTGGGTTTCCAGCTGAGGATAGACCCAGACTTCCCCCTCATCATACCAGCCCTTGCAAATAATATCCTCACCCAGCTCAGTATCCAACAATGCCGGCAATGTCTCCTTGAATATCTCATCCTTATCTCCTAAAAGACGCTTCCCCAAGGTATTCTGTATTATTTCCCTGTTGTCCACTGTAAGACAAGCCATTCGTTCGACCAAGATATCGCTATCGTTTGTAAGCAAAAGTCTAGCTAAAGCTTGAGTATCGGAATCGTCATCAGTTGTTGAGTGGTCTCTTAAGAGGCTTAGGTATACGTAAGGGTCTCCCGGTAGACACCCTCTTGGTAAGATGCTAAATGATGGGAGTATTGGATCTTCCCAGAAACCGGTATTCGAAGGCCCCTTGGTAGAATTCGTGTAATCGTAGTTGAATTCTTTGCCCACTGTGTGTACAAGCTCTTTGATTGAAGGAATTCTACGAAAGAACGATTCATATTGTTTGTGAATGACCTCTGAATATTTTAGGGCTAGTTGTCTCGCCCTAGGAGTACCATAAAGGTGGTTTAATGGGTCTTGCTTGTCTTCAGTCGATCCAGTATCCTGGAATATGTTGGTCCAACCCAGGAGTTCTTTTAATGAAGGTTCTGTCATGCCTAAAAATTTGTGAGAAATGCACGTAAAGGTCTAAGATTGCATTCCTAACTCTGAAAATGCCACATTTGCTCAAATTCTAACTGAGTACCTGAAATATTTAGCGTTTTCACATTAAAAGGCTTGCTGGGACAAACTGACCTTTATTATTGAAAGAATTCTGTTGAAATCCCCCTTCAAAAGACAATATACGGGAAAGAAACTTCAAGTAGTTGGTTTCAAGAGCGTGAATACCGTGTATATATATAGGCTCACGTTGCATAATATGGTCGATAACTGTGTTGTCTAGCCCATCCTCCGAAGGAAGTGAAGAGATACCCGGGTGTGCATCCTGGCCCCTTTTCAAACCTGCTAGTTTCAGCTGAATTCATTTAGGATTGAGTAAATTGGAAGTATTTTTATGGATTATTTTCAGGGTTTTTTCCCCTTCCCATATCCCATACGCGTTACCCAGAGAATTTTTGTTTAATTCATTGAGTACATCATTGCCCAGAAATTTGTGGATGGCGTCCTACCGTTTACATGGACTAAATTCACACAACCACCACCTGCATCTAACACACAAATGAAGTCGCTATCGTATTCCCCTTTGGGCGCCAAGATGGAGTAAGGGCAGAATGGGTTATCTATGTACGCGCACGCGCCCACAAGAAAATCCTGCTCTTTGCAATTCGCTTGAGCGTATTACTTTCTTATTAGTCTATTTCCTGGAATAGAGATGTGGGTTTTAATATCTACCTTGTTTCAAAAAGCGTTTCATTATGCTCGAGTACCAGTTGGTAGTTCTTTCAGGCTGTGGAGGGGGTTTTCGCTACATATTATTAGCAAACAATTACGTTATTAGTATTATGGAGATGGAAAAATATACCAGGATTAGCCTCCTAGGGCCTTTAAAGGCCATTTCAATATGAGTAATACCCATAAAAACTTTGTTTTTGTTTCCCTGTAGATCGGAGCTCTGATGTTGGTGAAGTAGCGGTAAAGGGGTCCGAAGTAGGCTTACATTTATACTAGAATTGCATTTCTCACAAAAATCCAGGAAAGGAGGTTGATCTGTTTCTGTGTTTTCAATTGTAACAGATCTCTTGCATCTCGGGCAGATAAGTGTCGTGGTTACTTGTGGCTTCTGAATCCTTTTCGTGGAAATACCCCTAGGGAACTGACTACAAAGTGGTGAAACTATTCTGGTGAGATGATTTCCGAGGGCATTGGGTCTTAGCTGACTGTTACTGAACTCAGCTTGGGGTCTAGTGGAGTCAATACAACTGAGTTCAGTCTAAAATGGGGTAAGAAACTTACAATTTTCTTGAGTTGCATAGCTTTTGCTCCATATCATTTGGGATACGAGTAATTGCTGGTGGATCAAGAACTTTGGATTCGAGCTCTCGCTCGTTTCTCTTGGATGCCACGAGCGCATTGAGTACTTGTATAACGGTTAGCTTTCTAACAACAGTCTTCAAGCGATGACTCCGCTCTTCTGGAGTCTCGGGATCTTGTAGGGATCCCATCCAGTCTTCAACATCAGGATGACATTGCAATGGTGAAGTAATATCTGAGCCTTCAGAGGATTCTGAGTCAGATTCATAATTCAAGAGCTCCCAAGCATCTCCTAAGGTTTCTTCTGTGGTAGTAGTCTCAACCTCCCCGAGGTCTTCATACTCCAAGCGCTCCCAGTCTTCGTCTGTCCACTCTACTGCAATGTCTTGGCACGCAGAGTTCCCAGTACTGCAATCATTTGAATTGTTATTTCTGCTTGAATCTTTGCTTGATCGAGTTTTGTAGCTACTGGAGTTACGGCGTGGATTTGAAGGCCCACCTCCGTTTGATCCACCTCTGCTCGGGCCATTCCCGCCATCCGGGCCATCCTCATACCTACGTACTTCATACTGGCTCTCATTACACGTCCCGTTAGAGACTGCACTTTTCACCTGTTTGGATTTCATGCGGCGTTTCTGGGATTTGCTTGGAGTTCTCTGGACCATTGAGGCAGGAAGATCAAATGGCCCCGGTTGATCTATTAAAGGACTTTCTGGTGAGAGCATCTGCTCATCAAGTGGTGGTGAAGGAGGATATATTGTATCCTGGCCACAAAGTGAAATGATATCCTGGAGCCGCTGTTCCGTCCCCTTCTGCGTCAACTCTCTTTCCTCACTGGCGCGTAGAAGAAGTGTTGCCAGGTTCCTGATTCGTTCGAGCTGCTGCACAGAATCGTGCGCTGGGATTACTGAGTCCGTCACAATCATAGGGATTTTGGGATTACCACCAGTGGATCCACCAAAGGTCTCATGAAATCCGATCAATTTAGTGTGGGCGCTTATCACCTTCCCGAGGTCGTCCTTGGATATCTTATCGACAAGCCACCCAGGGGTTATGTCCTTAGTCCCGATAGTCATGGGGGTGATGAGGTCAATCCAGCCACTACTGATAGAGCTTTTATCCGAGTTCTGGCCAGGGAAAATCGGGTCATATACCCCATTTACGTTTGGGGAGATTGGATAGTAGTTGTTCGCCTTCCGGCGGTGACGGACACAGATATCTTTGTAGGTTTCATCTTCACTATGCTTTTTTTTCAAGGAAGTCAAGGGCCTGGATATGGCTGTGAGTCAGGTGCTAATACCCATGCTTAGAGGAGTGTACTTACAGTGCTATAATCTGGTCCTGAATTTTTTTTATTGCGAGAAAAGGACGTGGCTGGGGTTGTGATCCCTTACTGGAGTGAGGTAAGCCAATTTGTGCTGCAAAGATCATTCCTGCGTGTATATCAGAGGCCCTTCCGACCTTCCTATTATCTGCCGGCATTGTAGCTATGATGAGTTCTTAAGACCCTAGGCTGGTTTTTGAGAGAAAAGGGCAAAGTAGCTGTGTTCTTTTTTATACTAAAGATAAAACTTTTAAATAACGACTTGGGTGAATAGGTAAAGCTGTGAAGTGATGAGGGCAGTTTTTTTAGAACGGGGAAAGGGGATTTCTATGTTTTGTTCTGCGTGGGCGCTACCTAGATATCTACGAAATGGGCACTGGGGTTCACAGGTGCGAAAGTGCGTAGCCTTCGTAGTACAAGGTATCAAGTATATTCTGGGTGCTTAGAAATTGAAAATCCTACTAACTGGAATGCTGTATTACCATAGAGTGATACCTAGTCTTGATTAAAACCCCTCTTTTTAATTCTAGTGGCAGGGATTATTCAATTATTATCTGTCCAATCATTACTTATAACTACCGCAGAGCCTCTTTTTTCTGCCTCGTAAAGCAGGTAAGAGGTGGTAGTCATTAATCAAGTATATACGTATATTATTATAGGTACTATAAGATCATATAAAAGGATTGCACACTCTTTTCAACCTCGCAGTGTGCCCAGCTACGCATGATCACAAGGTGTGAGTTTATTCAACCAGAGTCTCCAATTTATGCAGCTTTCACGTGTAGCTTTTAGATGTGCGCACAAAGCGAAATTTATATTAGCCGGGGGGGGACAAGCGTTGGTTCTAGTACTTTGATAGCTAAGCCACGCCAGGATCTTAACTTTTACAGTTTTCCCAAGGGAGTAGTTTTCATCAAGGAATCCTAGGAATTTCGAGGTAGGCTGATTAGCCTCTGGGCTCTCTTAGGATGATATTATGTATGGAATTGTTGCGTGAGAGATTATTGGGAGTCTTTAATTTAATGATCTTTGGTTGTGGTTTTGGTTGTCGAGTACCTAAACTAACATCACAATGACAAGGTGGCTTCTCTGAATCTAGCAATAGCAAAGCCTCACTACGACAAGATAAGAGTATTCTAGGAAATTAAATTACAGCAAGGATGTAAGACGGCGTGTATCTATAGTACTTTGGCAAGTTACACCACATACTAGGCAGATGGTAGGTTTTGTCAGCCAGAGTGGTACGTATTGTATAGAAGGGAATTCCAGGTTACACCTACTTAATATATATGTACAACAAAAGCCTTACCAACATAGCTGATCACTCGCCAGGTATTACCGTCAGCCACCAGTCACAAATCTACTTTCAGAACTACATGTACTCATCCTGAACAACAAACGAATTGCGAGCTCAATTCTGCGAGCTACTCCATAGACGCACCGCACCCCGCAGTAAAAGGGCGCAGCTGGTATCTTCATAGAACATCATTACGTACTAAAATTTCCGAACTGCGCACAAATCCCCGCCCCAAGAGTGGAAAAAGTAATGCTCATACAAATATTATAGCAGCAAGTGCAAAAAAAAAAAAAAGACATGACTCACTTTCCTCCGGGTAGATTTTCGGTTTTGCCGTGCTTATCCATAGTGTTGAAGTATTATACCTCTTGAGGAGTGTGTAAAGTAAGTATGTAGGTGTCGAATTGCCGGTCATGAGATATCGCTCGAATAGGCTAAGGATCGTTCGTAGATCTAGGCACCGCTTGATGCCATAGATCTACATACATGAGATGGTACTCTACTGACCCTAGGATAAATTCAACTTCTAGGAATATTTAAGGCTCCGATTGGCCGCCTTCCACATTCCCAGAGAAGATTCTAGCACTATATGATATTGGCTAGAGCCTTCCTTTTCCTTATGTATGTTCTTATTATTTTCCCCTTGCCTTATCCGAATTTCTTGAATTTATACTTTATGGATATGCAGGTACCCGTTTTTCGGTCCCCCACACCCCCCCAGCTCATTAATTAGAAAAGGAAAAAAAAACATCATGGCATCGTGTACAGGTTACACATAAAGATAAAAAAACAACGATTCTCAAATTTTACCAGTGCAATAGGTGCTTTTTTCACCTACCATTTGGTTTTTATAAGAAATTTTGTATAATGAACCAACATAACTAAAGCAATAGCTCTTTTGAAAAAAAAAAGTAGCAAAAAAAAGAGTAATGCAAAAAGAATTTCCATAAGAGAGAAAAAAAGTGCACTAAAAAAATTAGATACCCCATAAACATCCTACAACAGACCCTTAACCTAACAACGGACTATTCTCCGTCTTCTTCTTTCTTCTCCCTCTCTTATCACCGCTCTTCTTACTATCATCACTGCTACTACTACTACTATCATCACTACTACTTGTCGTCTCAATGACCGTTTTCGGTACACCATCTACATGCTCCACCCTCTCGACCAAGCTACCACTACGCGCTATCCTCTTCGGAGCAACAGTCAAGGTATCTGATCTGCCTGGGTTCTTGACCGCCAACTGTGTGACCCGGTCTAAGGACCCGTCTACACCGTTATGGTTCTCGTTGTTCCCAACTACAGAAATATTCTGCTGCATTGGTGTGCTACCGTCGGCGTGCTGTTTGATCTTGACAGTTTTACTCGTCGTCTGTCTCGGGTTAATAGCGTGGTTTGCGGGACCAAGGAACTTGAGCTGCGGTAGAATATCTTCTGGAATTCCAGCAAGGGATGCCTGCTGGCTCGAGCGGCGGACAGTCGGGGGGGCCACGGGTCCAGAATCATGTTCACCTGAGGTAGACGTGTGTGTGTCGTCGTGCAAAAGGAGGTCTTCAGAATTTCGTCTATTTTCACCTTTGCTATCGTAGATTTCAAGACCTGGAGCGGCGGCGGTGAGGGAGGCTGCGGCGATTGCGGTATCGGTATGGCGGTAATGGGTTGAGATTGTGCGGCGGGCGAGCGGGGAGGGGTTGATACGGCGGATAGCTTTGTGAACATCGATGTAGACGTCAGATTCGTCGATGATTTCTCTGTAGTGCTTGTTAGTAAACCGATATCATAGGAGGTAAAGAGGTAAAGAGGCTCGAACTCACTCTCCGATCAACTCCTCAATGACATCTTCCAGCGTGAGTACCCCAAGTGCGCCATGATTCTCACCGGGCGCTTCGGAAACCAATACCATATGACTCTTTCCCTCCTGGAAGAAATTGACAATATCCAAACAACTGGTCTCCTCCCTTGTCTCTGGGAGAGTCGCAAGGGGAAACTCGCCAACTCTCTTTCCGTCCTCAGGATCATATGTAATAAGTATCTTAACCAACAACATACCCACGAAATTCGTCGGTTCGCCCGGTGCATGAATTGGGATTCTCGAGTAGCCTGCAGACAAGATATTGTCCATTGTGGGTTCATCTAGTACTGTATCGGAAGACATAGTGAACACGTCCTTAATGGGTGTCATGATTGATCCAACAGGTTTATCTTTGAGATCTAAAACTGCGGAAATGATTGTGACTTCATCCTGATTGAGACGCTCAGAGGGCGAGGGGCCAAGGTTCTTGTGAAGTGTGACGAGGGTCTTGAGACCAGCCTTCTTATAGACGGTACCGTGATCTTCACCGAGGATCCAGTCGAGCATGAGCGCGGTAGGGTACGCGATAGGGTACATGAGGTACATCAACCCGAGGACAAACCTAGAGTCTGTAGGTTAGTAGGGTATAAAAGTTTATTTGTGTGAAATGAATGACGTACGGTGATAGATAAGCACCAATTGAGAGACCGTATCGGACACAAACGGACTGTGGGATAATTTCACCGAAGATGACTATGCTCCTTACACAACGCAAAGGTCAGAAAGTCAATTCCCATATCATATTCAATTCCAAAACCTCCTCCTGTTGCATACTTAGAAGGGGAGCTTAAGAGGTGCTATGCACTCACCGATCAAAATAGTACTGCTCAGCACAGCTGGCCATCCACCACCAAGACTACGGTCTAGGACGATAGGTAAGGTTTCGTTTGTGATGACATTACTTAATAGCAGAGTGACAAGAACCCAATGTTTCCCTCTCTTTAAAAGACGAAGGACCCTTTTCGCGTGATGCCGTTCTGCGCCTTCGCCGCTCTGCTCGATAACCTGAAGGTAGATCTCATCTTGTCCCATCAACCTGCAGGGACCATCATTAACAATCAACCCTTATCGCAATCTCCACAACAACCTCTCCCCCTCGGAAGTAAGTGCAAGAGAGAAAAGTAAAAGAAGAAAGAAAAAAACATACCCCAAAGTCAACCCAGCGAAAATTCCCCCCAAAACAACCAATGCAAATGCAATTCCAACATTCATCCAAAAGCTCGCGCTTTCGGGGCTCTCTTCCCTCTTTCCCAACACCCCATCGAGCGCTCTCGTAGGGCGTGAATGTAAATGTGGGATATTCGCTGCGATAAACACAGCTATTCTCCCCAGTGCCGAGGATCCTCCTCTACTTCCTCCTCCAGCAGCGCGGGCGCGGTGGATCGTAGGCATCTACTTGCAAGTTGTAACTTGTAGCTCTGTTCCGCGGGTAAACAGCGAAGCGAAGTAAGGTGAAAGATGTTATGGCAAAGAACGTAAGGGGCAAGAGAATTTCGCAATAACACAGCCTACGCACAAAACTCACACAGTCCTTAAGTGAAAGAAGAGAAAACTGGGAAAGTGCGAGCAGGAAGGAGAGACAATCAGAACCACAGACTGACGCACGAGGCTGGGTTGCCTAGACTTAGTTGCGCCAAGAGAGATCACTTATCCTAATCCGTAGGAAACGGAACGTTGGGGTGATGTGACGTCCCGGGACATTGCCGGTGCCGGAGAGGTGGCAATAGGTACTTAGCACTCCTGCATGTACTATGTAGTCCAATCTCTCCCAACCAGGTTTTTCTTGGTATGCTCTTTACCTGCTGGACCCTTTTCAAGAGTTCTTCTACAAGGATACAGGGGCGAGCTCTTACATGGAGTACGAATCAAATGTAAAATCAACTTCACAGATTAGTATGCCATATATTCCCCAATAACAGCAACGGATAAAATAAGAATGTTATACAATCCAACCCCCCGCTAAAACACCTATAATTCTAGTCCCTTTTTCCCAATTGATCTACGACCGGCCAGATGAAAGATATAAACAGTAAAGAATTAAGAAAAATAACAAGAGGATAAAATTACAGTAGAAACTGGCTGCATAGCCGTAATACCACACCTTAGGGCTTTGAGTAGACACAAAGGTTTTCGGGAGAGTCAAAAGAGCACGAGGTCAGATGCAGTCCCCCCCCTACTCTAACTAATCATTTTTTCGGTAGCTCCTTAAACACACGCTTCAGGATAGCTTTGCTCTAAACACCGATAACAAATTAGCATCCACTCCCATCCATCCAATCAACTACTTGAAGAAGAAAAACACATGCAATGCCGAGACGAAAACTACATACCTTATAAAGATTCTCTAGCCTCAACCTCTCATTATCTAGATGCGCATGATCACTCGCCTGCCCACACGGCAAGTGCGCAGCAGGCGCACCAAACTCCTTTTCCAAGAACCTCGCTGTTGGAATACTCCCTCCCTCACGAATATACAGTGGCTTCACCTTTTGCTTCACCTCCGCCGCATTTTTAGTGCTCCACACGTCCATAATCGCACTTTCTAGGGTCCTAAACGCATCGTTTTCGGGATCTCCCAGCCAAGGCTCTGCTTCGTGATCAATAGTAATTTTGAGGTTGTTACCACTGCCAAAACGTTTGTATTCGGCGTTGAGATAGTCGACTAGGCAGGTTTTGATCACGCTCAGCTCTTGGTCGGGGACAATTCGAAGTGAGATAGCCGCTGAGGCAGAGCGCGGGATGATTGTTGCGTTGGACGGACCTGAAACAGAGACACGGTGAATGGTGAGGGAGGGGAATCTCCATTTAGACATGAGATGGTCTTTGATCTCTTCGGGGGAGAGGTGAGACCAGTTGGGTTTATCACACAAGGTGGAGGTTATGGCAGAGTACATTTCTTCTTCAGCGGCAGTGACAGGGCGAACAGGTTCAGAGAAGCCTAGGACTGTATTAACAACTTCAATTCAACAAAATAATAGGAAATAATGGAACATACCAGGAATTTTAATACCTCCTTTCTCGTCTGTCAATTTCGCCAGCAGATTGACCAAGTCAATCGTTGGCTCCCTATTCAACCTACTCCCATCCACCCCCGAATGCAAATCCGGCTTCTCACTTTCTACAACAACGGTTGCGTGAATAACTCCCCTCAGCCCATATGTCAAGCAGGGCACCTCATCATCAAGCCAGTAACTATTTGCCAGCAAGATCCAATCTACATCCCCAATCATTTCCTTATTCCTCCTGACCGCATCTACAAACCCTCTACTACCGGCTTCCTCTTCACCCTCAATCAGGAATACAATATCTGACTCTAGCTCCTGTTCCTGCACCAACTCTCCTGCGGCGAATAGTGCGGCAAGACAGGGTCCTTTATTATCTGATACACCACGACCATAGAGGTATCCATTCTGCCCCGTCAGCTCGAACGGACTCGTGAACCACCCTTCCTCATCTGATGAGTCCGCTTGGATAACATCGTAATGCCCATAGAAAAGAATAGTCTTCCCCTTCCCCTTCTTTCCAGCTGCGTGAAACTTCGCATACACAATTGGGTTTCGATCCGGCTCACTTGGCAGCAGCGTCGCAGTGGCACCAAACCTTTTGAAAAGACTCTTTAGGTACGTTGCACCGCGGCGGCAGTCCTCCATATAGGTTGGGTTATTGGATACTGTGTGGAAAGACACTAGCTTACTCAAAGAGCTAAGGAGTTGGTCGTTCTGGGATTTCTGCGTTGGTTGCGTCTCGAGTTCGCATGCTGAGACATCCCAGATGGCGACGCAGTCGTCGTTACCACCGGTGATAAGAATTAGACGGTCATTTCGAGTTGTGATTGCAGAGGTTAGAATTAGGCCGGCATGAGATTGCCAGCGGGAAACACACTCGAAGCGTTGGTTCCATTTCTATAACGGGGTGATTAGTAAATCGTAGTTCGTAAGATGTGGGGAGAATGTGTATACCCTGGTATATCCACTTGCGCTGCCACTGAACATGAAGTTCCCTTTGATGCTCATAGTCAAAACGTCTTCGCAATGGCTCTTGACGCTTCGAATCAATTGACATGTATCAAGATCCCAGATACAAATTTCCCCATCTGTTAACCCACAATACAATAACGAGTCCTGAACCACCATACTGAGCACTCCGGAGTCTCCACCACTCAATTCCCGTACCTGCTCAATCCTACTCGTTTTCTTATCAATACTCCACAACTTAACCACGCCATCTCCGCCCCCACTCAACAACATCTCTTGACCTGCCTTTCCTATCTCGGAGCTCGAAGAGAGAGAGATCAGGAGCATGCAGTAAACATACCCAAAGTGTGCATACTGCACGATATTCTCCGGGTCGGTCTCGAGGAGTTGGGAGTTAGGTGACCGTGGGCAAAACTCCTGTTTGAGGGCTGCACCACCACCAGGGCCTTTAGAGTCGAAGAAGGGGTGATTGCGGTGTGAAGGGTGAGAGGTAAGAGTTGGACATGGGCGTGAGTCTTTGACCTTTAGATCGTACCACTGGATACTGGTGTTTTGTGCACCAAAGTAAACAGTATTTAGGGAAGGAGAGTAGGCGACGCAGAAGACATCGCCGAGATCGAAGGTGGAGTAGATTGTGTAGAGATTCTCGAATGTTACGGAATTCCAGACCTGTAATATCATGAGTCACTTGTAATAAACCATTGAAGGGAATCTTTTTACATTGATAATTGCATCACCGGCACTAGAAAAGAGTAATGACTGGTCCTCTGATAAACAGAGAGAGAGTACACTCCCTTGGTGACCTTCTAAAGTCGCAACTTTCTGAAATGTCTCTATTGACCAAATCTATATCTGGCTGTTAGCATGAGTCTTGAAAGCAATCTTTCAAACAGATTCATACCAAGATCTCTCCTGTCTGACTTCCAGCATACACATAATCCTTTGACACCGCCAACGACAATATTGATCGCCTGTGATTGACTCTGTGCAACAACTTTGGTAATACATCCGAACTATCAGCTGCAGTGACCCGAACGGTTGACGGATCCACCAGGTTTCCCGAGTTGTCTGTATAATCCATCTCAAACGTTAGATTTCTCGCGTGTGAAAGAAGAAGCTGCTGTCCACTTCCAGGGTCTCCCCTTGAGATCTCCTGGGGGGACATGTGAGACACGTGACGTGTTACTGGGATGTGGTGCGATGGATCGATAGAAGCAGAAGGAGCTTAAGGCAAAACGGGACTCACCAAGGAACCGTGGTAG
The DNA here is from genome assembly GCA_033030345.1 of Verpa bohemica. Lineage (NCBI taxonomy): Eukaryota > Fungi > Ascomycota > Pezizomycetes > Pezizales > Morchellaceae > Verpa > Verpa bohemica. The sequence goes on from JAUFSE010000003.1 coordinate 1,948,165, forward strand.
TGGTGTGCCTACGCGACTACCGTCTCCACTCCCGTTCATAGGTGATAGTCCACCCCTCATCTTGGAACCGCAGCACGACAAGAGATCAGGAACAAGGTTGCAGACACTGTGTTTTCGGAATGGCCCGCGGTTGACTGTCGAGTTTAAATACTTCTTGCAAGGTAACGATATGGATGCGAGAGAGGTGGGTTCGGATGCTGTTGGTGAAGTGGGTGTTAAAGGAGGACTGAAGGCTGCTGCTGTACTGGTCCGTGGGTGACCTTTTGTGGAAGAGGTGGTAGTGATGGCAGTAGAGAGCAAGAGTTTGTTCTTCTTCTTGAGCTCTTGATCCAGCTGCAGGGGCGCTGCGATAATGGAAATGGTGGAAGACATTGTGAAAATCACGCCTTACTCCTAATTCAGGTACAGACAGGCTGTTCGGTCCGTGGTTTTGGTGTAAGCAGGTACTGATAAGTGCGCAATATAAAACAACGGGAAACAATCTCAGAAACAGCCTCAGAAAAATAACCGGCTCCACGAATATCCTGGGGTAAAGAAAGTAACTAATATAACTCGGTTGACAGGATGGCGGGTGGATATCTTATATATGATGATCAATACAAGCACAACTCAAATCCAGATTCGATATTTACTCTACTTCACAATATCGGCAGTCCCGCGACTATCAGAAATAGACTGATGCAGTTTAGCTAGGGTAGACGTTGCTCACTTTTTTTACCTATCAAAAGACATTATAACACATATATTCCTACATAGGATTGTCTCTCCCGAGATAACCTCCAATATTTTGTTGGGGATTAACTCTGGATAAACCCGCATTGCCCGTGTCTCACTGACGCTTTGGGCGGTAACTCAACCGGTATGTCCCCTGCAGTGCTTCATCCGATTATCTAGTGAAGCCATGTTCACTTCACTGGCTTTGGATTCTCGTGAAGATCTCGCGTATTCTTTGGCTGTGCGTTGTTCTTGAAGCACGGCCTCGTGACGCATTAACAACTTGTTTTTTCTTAAGTGCAGGAGATTCAGCTGATATTGGCAAACGAGTGACGCTCCGTGTTCCACCTTGAGGTGTGATCCACAGATCGATAATTGGCACTCTTTCCAGCTGAGGATTTTTTTATGTGTTGATTTCGAGATATAAAAAAGTCTGTAGATCCCCGGGCCGATAACCGAGGACGTCATTAATTAAAGTAAGACTTGGCACAGCCCGTTTCCTATTTCACTCAAGAAAGATACTCAGGAACCGATTTCTACATAATGCCCTTTATCAATTGCAGATCATTAAACCATATATGGTCTAGGCACAAGCTGTGTTGGCCATGGATAAACTAGGTATTTCTTACGAGTGATGGCAAATGATCGTGCAGCTTGGGGCTGAGATTCTGAGCAGGGCTGATTCTTGCATCTACACCATCGTGAGCCGACGAATGAGGTGTTTAGAGAAAACATATTTTTCAGGTGACTGCAGGGTGTGTAAAATATATCTCCTCGGGAGCTTTAAAAAGGCTCATCTGATACTTAGTTAAGTATGCATTTTCAGCTATCCTATCAAAGGAGTGTAAATAGAAGCACTGTCACATTCAGTACATATGCAGTCAAGAACTTCAGAAACTCAACCAAGATATAAAGGCCCTTGTGGGCTTGGGACACCTAAGGGATTGTGTTACTCGGCTACGTCCTCTTCGGGAATCGACACGTCGTCGCCTGCAGACATCAGAATCTTGGATATCATGAATGAGCCTTGCTTTTTTACTCTATTTCTCCGTTACAGGGGGTGGAATAGGTTGGACCCGTGCTTTTATCAAAGGTAGGAAATGATACCAAGTATGTAATTGACCTTGAGAATATGCGTGGGCCTATTGGATAACTTAGAGTGCTTTTGTGGTACGACACGTTGCATCAAATTTATATCACCTTCAAAGACACCGTTTTGAGTATATCCAAAAATTAAAACGCTGAATATCTAGCATCTAAAAGCGTACTTGGTCTAACGGTTATGATTTTCGCTTCCCAAGCGGGAGAACGGGGTTCGACTCCCCGAGTACGCATCTACTTCAGTATACTTTTTATAGAGATTTGATGGGAATGGGTGCCTAGCTATGGGGGTGTATTGAAGCTACTTATAGATGTATTTGCACTTTCCATAGGGTTATTTAACCCACATCCTTCCTATTTAATGGCCTGCATGTAGTTATATGTTATGTTTTGAAACTTAGGAAATGGGCTTTATTAATATAGCGCACAATTTAGATCATAGCACTGTATTAATTCATGGATTGTTATTTCTAAAACACGCCTATTTAATGGAATCGATGTGTTGGATCCCGTAGATATATTCTTATCAAACTAATGTAGTATGCTTGATCTAACCCTAAATGTTAGTAAAATTTGGAGTGATGAGTGGACATATGCTGGCCGTGCCTTATATTAGCCTGATCACATACACATATTTCCAGAAGTTGAGGCACAGAATATGATTCACAGTAATAAGGGGAGATGCAGCTGTTTTACTTTGTCATAGTTGTGTAGTAACTTGGCCGAGTTTTTTTATAAATAGAAGTTAATTGACGCTTGCCATATATTAATTTGCAACCTCAACCCTTTATGTTCCTTGTTAATTGTCTAGAAGAGGTCTTCTTTACGATCGACTGTCTTAGTTTATCTTGAAGGTTTTATAATTTTCGGAGTATGATATATATGTGGTTAGTTTGTTGTTTTAAAGATATCAGATTTATTGAATAATTCAGCCTGAATGAAGTCTACAAAGTTGAAGAAGCAACTTAGATCACCCCCGTTGACGTGAAGGTGTGACTAATAGGCTAATGGCCTTGAGATAAGATCTGATTGGTTTCTTGATAGTATTAGTAAATGGTAGCCTGGCGCTTTGACATATATAATGCCTACTTAATATAATATAAACGCCACGTTTAGCTAGGATCAACGTACGCCTATATAGCGCCTAATTCTATACGCCACGCATAAAAGTTATGCCACAACCTATGATATGCTCTTATGTTCTGAGGGCCGCAAATGCCGAGGGTCAAGTGGTATACTAGGGGTAAACCGAGGCCCTATATCTATAGGTTCACCAGATATAGATGCTGATTTAGCTATCCCATTAGCTCGTTGCTCTATTACCCATATATACTTTACTTACATGAGGTACACGGCCGGAAACGTTGAAATCAGAGCGTATAAAGTAGTCATATGGGCCCTTCGGTATTAGATCTCGTCGTCATGTCATCCTATAAGTACATGTGGTTCTGCGTGTCATCCAGTAAAATTTGACTGTTCTGATAGTACTAAAGAATTACAAATCGAAGATTTGTCTTGGATTTAGTAAGTACATACGTTAAAGGAACAGCTAGTGGCGCGTTTAATTATCTCGACTATTTTTTGAGTTTGTACCCCACTCCACCTCATCACAACTGAGTGAATCTTCTAGTCAAAGAAAGCTCTATGAAAGGCTTGGGTTCACTAAGGAAGACACTTAGATATGATATATAAATTGAGCCTCCACCATCTCTTAAATTTCATAAGCCTTCAATCTCAAAACTACAAAGAATCAACACATAATATGGAGGGCAAGCTATCCTAACGGTCAGAGCTTGCCCCCCGGTCCCCGAGCTCGGGCGTTCAAACCTTGGTCATCTAGAGATTACTCTTTCTTCCTACAGCCGTACGTTATCACCACGAGCTGTAAGGGGGATTGAGGAACACCCTTTTGTTCATGTATCAAACACAAGGCCTTAATCAATAAAGAGATAGGAGATTGAACTTTTTGATTGTGATATCCCCCCTACTCCTGCGAAAGGCCAGATAATACTATATTATCACCAAAAAAAGATATGTAGCGGCCAAGCTCTGAATCTGGGGGAAATGCCAGTTCTCGGCCGTACACTCGGCCCTATATTCACCGATAAGGGGTAGAAAGCTGGGAGTAGTAACTGAAACTTAGGAGTGTATATCTCGTGCTATGCGAGGATATCTCACGTGTTTTATATGTATTATATGGTAGAGTATAAATGGATCTGGGTAAGAAAAGGTTTGTTGGTGGGAGTTCTTTTCGGGTCATGTAAGGTCACTCGAGGGGCTGCGTCTAGATACATGTAGTCATTATATTATCCAGTCCGACAAAACCTTAATATATTTTCAATTATACTAATGTATCAAATTCCACCTTCCCCAATCCCAAATTCTAGATTAAGTCTTACATACTTTACTTAGCAAAACCATCCTATATCCTAAGATTTACTTACCTACCCTTTACTGAAGAAAGTACGGAATGAAATCCTTAAGGTATGATTTGAGAGTATCTAGGATGCCTGAAGAGGTGGGGAAAGCGCAATTTCTAGCTACTATTGCCATTACCTCCTGCCTTTCAGAGTGGTTAAGTGACTTGACCATTGGAAGCAGAGTCACTATGACACTTGTGGCTAAAGATATACATCTCTTAAGACTGGAATCACAACTATTCATTCTTTTAGCTGTTAATATACTGCTGTATCCTACATACAAACCCCTATAGCTTGGTCATTTATTTCTACAGCCTTGTGTATTACTCTTGATCGTGTTTGTCGCCGGTGGTCTTGGTCGTTGGTTCCAGGTGATGTCACATACATACTTCCAAGGCTGCTTACCCATTGAGTGATAATAGTCAGAAACCTGGCTCCCACTATTTTAACTCTCTCCTAACCACCAAAAATCGAACGTCGCATAGTCGTCGCTACGTACAGTACTCAATGGCCTCACAATAGTGTGCTCCCCTAAAGGCGTCTTTGAGAGAGACAAGGTTAAAATTATCTAGGAGTAGTGTAGGGATCTTATATGAATTCGATAAATGTAGCGAGCTTTGTAAAGAAGGTTTTGCTCTTAGAAAAGAGGCTGTGTAGCTGATTACGGTATTTGGGGTCCAACTTGGTGACCTCGGCTAGCCAATGGATCAATAGTCAAAATTGCTACCAGACGATGTGCTACATACTTTGAAGTTATATGGTACACTTACCTACTCCCCATGCCAATTATGCCACAAAAAGGCCGCAAGATTCGAAGTTATTATGAAGAAAGGAAATTACGCTAGCGAAACCCAAACAGCTACTATGGGGGTATTTTCCGGCAGAGGGCTACACCTGGGAGTACCAGGCATAGGCCCACGCTCATTGTACCCCAGGGAGTCTACCACTCCTGGAGGGTATCTACGGCTTAGCTAGTAGGGGTTTAGTGGTATAGATATCGTGTTTATTCTATCTACCTATCTATATCTATATACAATACTAGGAACAGCAAGAATGAGACTCTCGAGTAGCCTAGAACGAGGCCTCCTAGCAGCTGAGAACGAGGACTTAGAGCAGGCCGAGAAAGAGGGCTCAGCTAGTAGTAGTAGTAGTATTAGTAGAGAATGGAGACTGCAAGAAACGTGCGGGGGGGGTAGCGAATACCTTGGTATTGTTCCCTAAACAGAATTTACAGGTACTCATATAGAGCGGATGGGGATGTGGACGGAGGGTGGAAAGGAAGGTAGCCTAACCTATATATATGTGGAGAATTCTCTGCTAGCTAGTAGGGTAGTGGGGTAGTGAGGTTGGAGGCCAGGCAGCCATTACAGGTTATCTACAATCTTTAAGTCCCGGAGAGTACTATATAGAAAAGTTTTCGAACAAATTAGATAAAGGAATGTGGATCCTCTTTTGATTAGATAAGTTCTTGTCTCAGACCCTTGAGGGAAGAAGAGCTTCCCCCCCAATCTCCTCCTTTTATCCTTTTCTTACAAGCTAGCGTAGCGTTCCTCCTAGTCTTAGGAATCTATGACTAATCAACATATATGGGTTGAGAGAGGCAGTAAAGCCCCTCCCCCCCGGGGGGTATAGCGGGGTGTGGTGCAGTAACGAGAGTCGGAGAGCAGCGTAGCGGAGTTTGCAGGGTGTTGAAGGTACTGGAGGCAGAGCAGCAGGAGTATGTACTGTGCGTAGTATTTTACTGGAGCAATGGGATCTCTAGGAGAATATGCTGGGAAGAGCAGGTGTATGAAAGTATTAAGAGTAGTATCGCGCAAGTTCTAGGACGTAGTGGGTGTATAGAGAGCGGGAAAGGTTTCAGGAGAGTATCGGAGTGCAGGGAGTGCGGAGAGGGGCGGTACGCCTAGGCCATACCACAAATACTCCCGGGCGAGCCCCCTTTATTGCTGATGACCGCATCAGTTCTCAGCCTGGCGGGTCATGTATACACGGATCTAGACAGTGTAATTGATCGAACCATGACTGATAACTGCCGTATAAGTGCCCTAGGTGGGGAGTCGTGGTGGAGCCTTTTTTGCTAGTTTCACTAGGAGATATTATGTGAAAGGAGAGAGGTCGATCGATGTGTTGAATTACTGAACAGTCGATAATCGTTCGTACTCTGATGTCATGCAGAATCCACGAAAGTGTATTGCTCAATGCGTGAAGATGATGAATCTAGCCCTTTCAAATAGGCAGGTTAGAGATGAGGGTGGGGGGTCAGCACGCAGGAGAACAAAAAGGCAGTGAACGTGTTGTGGCAAGTGATCAACTCCGACCATAGAATAGGTGTACTAATCTTAACTGAGGGGTACTTTACTTACACAATGGAAGTTCTATGCTCTGGTGATTCAGATCTTATATCTCATCTACATAGCACTCTTAAGTTATAATATATGGAAATTCGTAGCCTGATTAAGTGAACTACATCTACAAATTCAATTTTTGTTGTCGCTTTTAATGGAGTGCGCCTGATCTTTATCGGCTCATTTCTAACGCAAGTGAGACAAACCCGCCCAACTCCAGCGTAGTATTGATAGTTTTGAGGCAATCCCCCAGGTATTTTAATACACGAAACTACGGTATAGCGTCGAGACTGGACTCAAACTGCAAACAATATCAGCTATCAGAAGATACACGAAATCATATAACATAATGCGGGGGTACATAGTTATATCACTATGTTAGGCAAACATTACTGATCTAGTAATTGAAGGTACAGTATAGGAAGGTCCAATTACACAGATGAAAGTAATGTAATAGATAATCACTAGTTAGTAGGAGCATGAGATCTTCAGAATAAGACTGTTACCCTCGAAGAAGCTCGATCTTGAGGTAAAACACTAATTATATACCCTAGTTATCTCTACATCTGTGGTAATTCTGTCGGAAGAACTATTGAGGTTATGTATAGAAATTTTAGAGAGCAGAATAGCTTGCTTGATTGATCTCTAGAGACGCTCAGGAGGAGGAGCCTATATATATGTCTTATCTATGACGTTATCGGCCCATCAACGTTTCGGAGATTTCTCAGAGGTTTGGTTCTTCTCCGACCTCCAGAGATTTGCCTCGGTTTTCTATATCCTATTTAGGGGTATTCCTCCAAGAAGAAGCTTATCTGTGAGAGAGAGTCTCGTGTCAACATCCCCCTGTGTTATCAATAAACTAGTATCATGATAAACGAGTGGTTTAGATCAAATCCACACATACCGGCGGCCATATGCAGAGATACCCACGAGATGTGAGATCAGCACTCCGGCAAATTAGGATTGGGCACAGTAATAATCCGCGTATTATATTACATGTACACCTACCTTCTACTAACGGGCTAGCGCCTAAGAAACTCTTGGGATTAACGATGAAAGGATCTCTCCAATTAGCACAGATCACATGAAACCGTTATTGTTTTTTTTTTACCCAGTGAAACCGCATCGCAGACCTCTTATGCTTTGGTTCTCGCAGTGGCTGACTGGCTGGGCTGGCATTTTGGCAATATTGTTATCGCTATAGAAACATCGGAGATGTTTCTCTTTTGGATGAGGCTCCCGGCGCCCCAGTCAAATCCGTTACATGGTCAAATCCGGCGGAGACCAACCATCTGGTATCAATCAGTCTTGGCCATGCCAACATGTCCGAATCTAACATCCCACTGTGCAAATGCTAAACAGCACTTGTTTTTGGGGAGGGAAGGAGGTACAGAGATCAGCTACCTGTTGACCTGGAGTAGGTGTTTCTTGAGTTTGATGCGTTACCCAATCTATAGTAAGATCAAGTTCCAAGACGTCTAGTTAACCCAACTGCACACCTAGCTTAGCATAACCGAGAGATGAAGTTCTTATTAAATATGCCTAGTAATTTAAGGGCCTTCCCGATCACGAAGGGATCAATCGATGTTATTATGGTGGACTTGGCATTAAATCCTAAATTTTCTTTCAACCTGATCGATCAGCTGGGGCGAGAGCTGCAATTCAGTTTCCAGCTTCCAGCTCCTCGATAAATATCTAATATTAGGTCCTAGGTTGGAAAAATGATAGGTGGTCCAGGTCTCCCGAGGAGACTCGATAAATAGCTAAGGATACTACCAATCTTATAGAGTAATGGTTCTGCCATATAAACGAGCCTATTTAGTGCGAAAATTTTCTTCAATGAGATCACTATAATACCCACTAATATAAGTGGCGCGCGAACACGTTAGTACTCTACATGTAGTTTATATTTTGGAAGGAAGTACCGAGGGGGACTGCCGCTGGGTGCCCCACCATCTCTTAAGACCCGGAGGAGGGGGGGGATGAAATCTTGTAGAGGATCAATAGTGATAGGTACATGTATGTATCAGCTATTAGCCAAGATTCTCTTATCATGTGCAATTATAAGGGTTAAGGCGTGGGTACATTCTAGTATATAATGAGACATATCCTACAGTGCTTTCTGTATCTCTGTCTTTCTGGTCGATCCTGCTTGCCCACCGGATATCAAAAGTCCAGAAATTGTGAAAGGTCACGATGTCGGAAAGCAAGGTTGAGAAGACTCTCGAGAAGACGAATGTCTTTGACAGTGCGCAGGGACTGTGAGTGCCCTCATCCTCCACCCCCCATAATAAAGCTAATCATGCTTCATATGTTTTTCTAACTTTTGAGTAAAAATAGTGAGCATGCAACAGCTGTAGTTGGGGCCCCAGAACGCTCGGGGACTGCTGAGCTTCCTTCGTACTCACATGAGAAGTCTCTTGATATTGACGAGAAGGGATATTACGGTGAAGATGGTGAAGAACCTACAGATGAGGAGATGCTCCGGCTTCGTCATATTGGGGATAAGATCCCTATGAGTGCCTGGCTGGTCGCTGTTGTAGAGCTAGCGGAACGTTTCACATACTACGGTATCACAGGTCCTTTCCAGAACTACATGCAGAACGAGAGAGGTGGTCTTCGTCCTGGTGCATTGGGCCTTGGACAATCATCTGCTACTGCTCTGCAGTACTTCTTCCAGTTTTGTAAGTATTTTCTTTTTGTGTATGAGTTCAATTTTGACTGCTGTATTCTAATTATAATTCTACTAGGGTGTTATGTTACTCCTATCTTTGGAGCTATTGTTGCGGATGCCTGGTTGGGACGTTATAATGCCATCGTCCTTTTCGCTCTTATATACATCTGTGGTCTTGTCATCCTATTTACTACATCTCTCCCAAGCTCTCTCGACAATGGTGCCGGTCTTGGTGGCCTTATTGCTGCTATGATTGTCCTTGGTCTTGGGACTGGTGGTATCAAAAGCAACGTTTCACCACTCATCGCTGAGCAGTATACAAGGACGAAGCCTATTCTCAAGACCCTCAAGACTGGCGAGAGGGTCATTGTTGATCCGGCTGTCACAATCCAGAGTCTTTATAATATCTTCTATTGGTGTATCAATGTAGGATCACTGTCCTCGATTGCCACTGTATGGCTAGAGCTCAAGATCGACTTTTGGGTGAGTTAACTTCTCTTTGAGTTTTAAGAATCAAATCTAACAATTTTGATAGGCTGCGTACCTTCTGCCTTTCTGCTTCTTCTTTGTCGGTCTATTCACCTTGGTCATTGGCAAGAAATATTATGTTATCCGTCCCCCGAAGGGTTCAGTCCTCCTCGATGCCATTAAAGCACTAACAATCGCTGCCAAATCTGGCTTCAACATGGACGCAGCCATTCCGGTTCATGGCGAGCAATTCGTCAGCGAACTCAAGCGTGCCCTTGTCGCCTGTCGTGTATTCTGCTTTTACCCCATCTATTGGCTTCTCTACGGGCAAATGAACTCCAACTTTGTTTCCATGGCTGGAACAATGGAGACCCACGGCATTCCTAACGATCTTCTCTTCAACTTGAACCCAATTTCAATCATTCTTTTCATCCCGTTAATGGAGAAGGGGATCTACCCACTTCTTAGGAAGCTGAAGATCCCATTCAAGCCAATCACCCGTATTGCATTCGGATTTTTTCTCGTTTCGGCGGCGATGGCATATGCAGCTGGTATACAGAAGATGATCTACAATTCTGGCCCTTGCTTCGAATCTCCACTTGAATGTGCGGCCAGTGAGGATGGAACCATTCCGAACAAAGTTCACGTTGCTATTCAAACCCCTGCATACGTCCTCATTGGGTTCTCTGAGATATTTGCATCTATTACTGGTCTCGAGTACGCGTTCACCAAAGCTCCTCCATCAATGAAGTCGCTCGTTATGGCAGTGTTCCTTCTCCAGAACGCATTTGGATCTGCTATTGGAATCGCAATCTCGCCTACGTCGAAGAACCCTAGGATGGTTATCTTTTATTCTTGTCTTGCGGGAGCCACTTTCGCTGCGGGTACGGCATTCTGGTTCTGCTTCAAGGGTCTTAATGCGACGGAGGAGGAGATGAATAAGCTTGACGCAAACAACACCGAGTTTGTACCGAGGGCCGCGGCAGATGTGGAGACAGCACTCTCAAAGAGGAAGAAGAAGGGAGAAAACAAAGCCTGATTTATGTTATTATGGACTGATGGACTTTTGTTTTATTTTTTGGGAGGGTATTTTGCAAGTTTAGCTATGAGTGTTTAGGTTAAATTTATGAATGAAGCGTAATAAAAAAAGAATTACTTCAGGTACAAGTAGAAAATGGCGATACTACATGTAGATCTGAGTATATCTCTAGAAGATGTTTGGGGTGTTGAGGCATCCTTTCAGCAGAGGGGGATACCAAAACCAAAGACCCCCTTACATCGTTACACCAAATCACCGTCCAAAATCACTCGGCGCGACCCGACCCAGTGCCACTAGAGTTTCATTCAAGATTATAGGCATTCCCCGAAGCCTTTAAAAAAGAGATCACTGATTTGTTCAGTTATTCTCTATCTAAAAGCTTGTCTCCTGCCACTCTCAGCACCTCCGGTTACATCGCCGTTCCAAGAGATGCCATCAGTGGTGCCGAGCCACTTGGCGCCGAGACATAGCTGATCACTCGCCACATGGGAGAGATTCAGCGAGGGAAGGTCGGTTGAGAAGATACTGGTGGCGGCCCACTTCAGTGGGCCAGGTTTCTATCGGTCAGCTTCCACCGCCTCTAACCGTTGCCTTGGTGGGGTATATTTATACTTGTCTTATTAGAATTGATTGGCTAATGTGGAAATATCGGGGATTAATTAACTTAGGGGCGATGGCTTATTCTGATTTAGAGTAGCAATAAGCTAGTGGCTAGGGGTATATTGCGTGACTACTATCTCTCGTGACAATGAGTGAGAGATGTCACTTCAATTCGTCCCATTGGTTCTATAAGTACATGTAATCAACTCCTTGAAATATATGTAAAATAGCTTAATACATAAATAACCCCCCCCCCCCTTTGTAACATTAGTTAATCCGAAATCCATCTCTTGTAATAATAGTATAGCTCAAGAAAAATCTAGACATCACAAAGCGTGCAAAAATGCCGACTATTCCCCGTCCACATCCACCTCCGGCCTATCAAGTCTCAAATAAACTGAGTCACACCACCCCAAATGCGTCAAAAAGGTATTCGCCACCCTCTCTACCTCCTTAAACCCAAACTTCCCTAGCAACGCCAAACTCGCCTCATTTCGTGGGTCCACATCCGCCAATAGACTCTCTGAATCCGGGCGAATCTTCCAATGCTGTTCCAGGAACACCCCCATAGCTTCCGACCCAACTCCTTTCCTATATATCGAAGGGTGGAGTATAAACCCAATTGTACCATTCCAGACCCCGATCTTACCGATGTTTCTCGGTTGTGAGGATGGAGAACTCGGTTTGAGGAGAATCGAATGGTCGTAATCTGCCAGTGAGGAGTTTATACAACTTTGTACAAATTTGACCGTTTGTGAGAGTTCTGTGTGGGGTGGGCAGGACCTACACTGGATTGATTAGGATTGTGAAGGTTGGTTGTGAGTGAGTGAGTGAGTGAGTGAGTGAGTGGATAATTACCAGTATTTCATCGATTCATCACTCTTCATGACTTCATGTAGACCATGAGCATCGTCTTCTACCATAGGACGGAGAATCAATCGTTCTGTCTCGAGTATGTAGACTTCTTTGTACTGTTTAGGTACGTTTTTATCCATAGTTTCTGGTTCGTGTACCGTCATTAGGCTGATATGAGTATCCAGTATGTACGAGTTTTAGGGAAAGATGTGCTTAGGATCTTAAAGTTCTGGGGATCTTGGATCTACCCTTTTATACTAATATGCCTCAGAGTCAGTATATCACAATATAGTATAAGCTTATATATTCCTATCATCCCCCCCTACACCCATGAATTTCTGTGCATGCAATAAGCTGGGGGTATACCACTAGTATGAAGCTTTAAATCTTTGAGTATGTGTTGCATTTAACGTGTTACTGAGAAACGTGGAGAAATATGGGACATGAGATTCAAATTTTTTTACTGGTTCTTTGCAAAGATTCTAACTATGGGTTGGCTATTCCCTGTACTATGTGGTCATGCAGCCATGACTCATCAACATTTACTAGCCTAGAAAGGTAGCTAGATAAAGATGAGTCATAGTTAATGAACGCTAGTTACCCTTTTTCTTCATTTATTTACTCACTGACTCTTAAGGCTTTATTTGCGGAACATTTTAGGTCGAGGGAGTGATGATACAAGGTTGTTTAGTTGGCGTAATTAAGTGACAGCCAACCCATGTATTTTTTGTGGGTTAGGAGCAGATAGAAAAGATTTCAATGTCTAATTTTTTATGTAGCTGAGGCCATTAACTACAAGTCCATACAGATTTCCCCAAACTTTCATGAACGCATTAACATTACGTATATCTTCCCCTAATTTCTAAAAATTCTATCAATACCTTACCTTTCACCCAACGTTATCCCCATTTAAAAACGCTCCCATAATCCCCTATATATATAGCTTAAAAGGAATCTTGAAATTCACAGCTTACAATGAACTATTCCCCCTTGCTCTTCCTCTAGTAGCTCCAAACGGTCCCTCCCCATCACCACCATTAAAGAAGCTAATACCACACTCCTTTCTCCGCCCTAATAAATACCATACCGAGCTCCCCCAGCACGTTAATACACCGACCCAGCTCCAAGTTGGTAGGTTTGGTGGCATAAAGAGCGTTTGTAGTGCTGTACGGGGATAGGTTGATACAACCATAGTCAACGGCGTTGTTGCCTGTTCCATGTTAGTTCAATATTCAGTTCTGGGAAAGAGTGATAAAAACATACCCGCACAAGGAGAAAGCCACCAACGAATGTGCCCCACGCACCGATACCGCTGAATACTACCAACAACCAAAACCATGGGACGTCGAGGATGTAGCAATTCCTACCAATATCACCCCATTCCCCAGAGAGAAATACCCACGGAAGCACAATCACAATACTGAGCATATTTGTATAATGCAAAAGTTTCCATGCTGTCCTTGTCTCTTCCTTCCCGTCAACCTCGATTTCTGGGCCTACACCCAATAAGTCGCCGTTCAACAATCCATTTGTGCATGATCCCGAGAGAAGTGATTTATAGGTTTTTGACAGTAAAATTGGATATGCGGCAACAAAGATGGTAGAGAAGATACCCGATAGGAAACCTTCAATTGCGAATCGTGTCCCGGGACGTAAGCATGCCATGGAAAGGGAGAGTGTCATGGTTATACATGAGGAGAGTGTGGTGACAGAAAGTGACTGGGAACGGAGAAAGCAGGCGGTAAAGAGGAGTATCAGGATTAAGGAAGGGACGCGGGAGATGTGGTATATAGAAGGGTGGGTATAGCTATTCTCTCGCACACATCAGCACTGCAAGTTCTCTCACTACAAATTAGAAAGGAAACTTACGCAAATGATATACTACTTAGTACAACTTTAAGACTGTGCACTATTGCAAGTGGGATAACTTTCTTAACTTCTGCCCATTTGAACTCAAAGACACTACCTTCCCGATCTGTGCATGTGCTGATCCGGAGAGCAAAGTCGCGGAGGCCACCCCCAGAGGCTCTACGCTTACCCTTGGAGGGAGTAGAAGTTGGAGCAATAATATGGCCAAGGCCTAGGGAGTGTAGAGAACGAGAGAAGGAACGGGAGATAGAGGCAGAGAAGTAGAGAAATATCTGGGTGAATATGAGCTGGAAAAGGGTTGTTGTAACTGGATAAACAAATTTATAGACACCAACTATAACAGATAAGAATTAGTTGAGTTCGTATAAATGTATTGGGATGGTCTCTATAAGAGTAAAATTATAATAGCTTCTAGGTAACTTACTTAATAATGTAAAATTGTTCACCACCGACAACCCAAATCCTGCAGCACTATACAACACCACCAAGAACCCGATATAAACCATCCACCCCCTATGTGTATTCCACAACCACCACCCTAATTTCCCATCCCTCCCCCAGCTCCTCCATCCGCCCTCCCTTACCCGACCCTCACTCCCAATGCCAATCCTCCATTCCCCACCACCACTGCCACCACCACCACCACCACCACCACTTCCGTTACCCAACTTATCTAAATCATCACTCCTCCTCGGATACGGACTCGGTGTCCTACTTAGTAAGCTTCCTGAAGCACCCCCCTCGTGCATTGGTAGCAGTGGAATTGAATTGGGGTTTAGCCCATTACCCCATGGCGGCGACACGGACCTACTCGCGGCCCGGGAAGCTGTTCGGGAAGGGCCACGATCAGCCTCATCGCCTGATTCATCTAGGAGAAGGTTTGGTTGTCCCTGCTGTGAGCCTACCGAGCTTCCGCCGCTGCTTCTGTTGCGTTCTCGGGAGTGAGTTGATGGTGAGGTTGGGGATGGGAGCGTGGAGGAGAGGATTTCGTGGGGTTTTCGGAAGGCGGAGAAACGGGAGGAGGAAGATGATTGTGTTCTATACATTTGGAACAAACCTCCAGGTTTTAGGAAGTGAATTGGTGAGTTTATCGATTCTCCGGTTCGACAGGTGTTTTCGAGGAGGTTATGATAGCTTAGGGGATGAATTTCGGGATTCGTAAGTTGAACCCTTGGTGCCAAGGATACATGTACTCTAGGTTACTGTCTTGGCTAAACAGGCCGAGCAGTGGTGCTTCTGGATTCTAGTGATGGTATTTTGCTCTACTACAGGTCTAAAATGTGTAGCTACATCATAAATTATATACACATGTAGTATTTAATACTTCGTATACGAGCGATGGTCTAAGCTGTTTAGCTATTTAAATATGATTCCCCCCTGATACCTACGTGTATCTATAACCTACTCTGAGACAAGAGAATAATAGAATAATATAAAGGTTAATGGGTGATAGAATTAACGGGTGATTCCATGTGAATTGCTGTATTAACAGAGAACAGAGTGCTTTCTGAATTATGAAATACATGTAGGCTCAAGTACTTGCAATTGGTAGAATTTAACGAGTGATCACTATGGGGGGCTCCTCATAACTACGACAAACGACAATTCAAGTAGCCGATAGACGGCACTTCACTACCTCTCCTCTATCTGTTCTTATCCCTTTTCCCTTGTCTCTTCTACTCTCCTACATCAACATCATCATCCACCATCATCCCCTTCGAATCATTTTTCCTTTTTGGTCCCCATTTCCACGGTCTCTTGTTATAAATACCTTCACTATAAACACGCTCATTTTTCCATTTAGACCGGCTGAACTCACATACGATAGATTCTTATAGTAGGTCCAATGGAGGATATCTATAGATATAAAGGAGTAGACCATGAATCAATCGTTACATCCTCTTCTTCAACTACTCACCATACACACCCATCATCTGTATCAACAGTCTCTGTTCGTAAACCCTCCATTCTCAAAGAAGAGGCGGAGATTTTGTCTCTGTCATCACCCTCACCATCTATGCCCACCGCTTCTCCAGTGGGGGGCTCTGTGCAGAATTTTAGCATCCCAAGCTATCACATGCTTTATGGGGGCCACCCCACAACCAAAAGCCCAATGAGTAAAGCTTGCCTGAGTAGCATGATTCCTGAGTTCCAGCCGGAGGGGTACGGCCATACAAAGGAAATGTTTACTGAGCGTCCGATGTGTCCTGACCCACCGAAACACAAAAGGTACAATATTTCTTGACCCCAAAGTATTCTAGTCTACACAGCTGAGGTTTATCGTAACTATACTATTCTTCCAGTATCTCTCTAACATTAATCCTCTAGCCCTACACAAGAAGATGTTACAGACAAATCCTTCATGGGTGTTGTTTCCGCTATCAATGCTATGAACGCTAGCATGAATGCATCTCGCCTGAGTAATATCAACCTCGCCTCTGCACTTGAAACATACGCTGCTGTCATTCACTCTCGCAATAATCTCTCCTTCTCTATCGAATCAGATATGAATGAAGCTCGTGCTAACTGTTTTGATCATGCTGCTGTATTTTGGATGGAGTGGGCGACCGTTCAAGCCAACCTCCAGCTTTCCCTTATGCAAGATCTATTCAGACTTAAGAACCTTGCTGATAACTCAATCGCTCATGGATGCGATTCTAATGCGGAGATTCTTGATGCTGATAGCATTAGAACTATGGTTGTCAAATTGACTAAACTGAGTCATGATAGCTTTAATCAAGCGTATAAGCAAGGTTCCGATTGGAGCAGTGTTGGTGGCCTTAACTATTGGGTTGCACAGCTTCCTGAACCAGTTATGCAGGATGCGCCCACAATTATTCCTACTTCTGACCACTCAAGTACTCCACCTCGATCAGTTGCAAATACTTCTGATTTGCTTATAGCTACTGAAGCTACAATTGCTGAACAGGTTTCCTTGAGGAAGAAACGCAACGATGAGGATCTTAGACTTAGCAATAAGTTCTCCGGTGTCAACCTTAATAGTCAATTAAAGGATGAGCCTGAAGGAGTCAATAATACTTCTGATATCCCTAGTTCATTTCAGTATCTTCCTGGTGGCCCTGAATCTATAGACCCCTCTAGTAACACAGATCTCAAAAAAATTGACGAAGTTTTCCGCCGTAACAATGAGCGGACTGTTCACTCCTTCAGATATCCCAATGGACAAAAAGGCACAAATAGTGATGGATATCAAGCTATGGAATTTTCTTCAGTTCTACCTCAATCAATACTTTCCGAGAGTATGGAGAATAGGGCACAGCACCTTACCAGAAGCCACAAGATCACCAATTTTTGCGACGATCTTTATTCAGACGTTACAAAGGATATTAGTAACCAATCTCGAAATCAGAAGTTTGAAGAGGGGCTAGCCGAAGATAATTTAGAGAAATTAAAACTGTTGGGGAAGTTCAGGAAAACCTTGAATAAAGACATTTCTAGTTATAAAATGAATTGCGGTGGGAATAGGGATAAGTCAGCAGAGAATGGAATAATAGACACCCAATATCAACTTTCTGCCAATAAGCAGACTTCTAGCCATGACTATAAGAAGCCTCCCTACAATCCTATTAGCCTCTCTACCTCGAGAGCTGATAATAATCATATCTCCGGAATTAGAGGAATTGGTAACACTAATAATCAGAGCACTACGGCCTTGTGTGATTCTATTGAGAACTTACCTATAAGCAACGACACTAGCTTTAGCGAATATATCACTAATATCGATACAAATACCGCCTATCAGAATAGCGACAGCTCCCTCAGCCAAACCGGAGAACTTATTGATGAGACCTTTACCCAAGATTTAAGCTGGGACGACCAGGAGACGGATATCATCTCAACTGAGTTTGATGATCCCTACAAAGAAACTACTAGCTGGGAGGCTTTAGATGAATTTCCTTCAGGCTCTTATTTAGCCCATCCCCTCCCGTATGCGATCACTGAAGAGGACCCTTCCAACAAGACAACACCTCCCAAAAAGAAGCCTTCTAATCTAGGCATGGGAGTTGGGTGCACAACCCCTCCAAAGAGTGAGAATTCGACGGAGACCACGAGGCCTGGCAATATTCGTCGTAAAGGAAAGTTTGAGAAGAGGAATGGGGCGATTAAAATGGTGATTCCGCATAAGGCTGAGAATTCATCCTCCGAAGATGATGGAGTAAAAGGGGGCGCTACCCATAACACTGGAGGGGATGATCAGTTCTATGGGTCTAGATACTATGTGGAGGCTATCAAAAAATCACCCATCACTACTATTAGCGGAGTACAGCATGATATGGTTGAAAAGCTGCAGCATGCTGAAACAAAGTTTTTTGATGAAGGTAACCCTCTAGACTACATGTGTTTCTTTATGTTTCACGCGAATACTGACGCTCGCTGCCGCTTAGTTAAACCGCTCGAACCTAATCTCAACTTGCCAAACCAGTATCCTAGCCGCGGCTATTTCTCCGAGGACCTTCAGAGGGAACCCATAGAGTCTATCCTGGGAATAGTGGATAATCTTGCCCAAGATAAAAAAAATTTCCATTCTCGGTGGTCAAATCATTTAAAGAAGATGATGAATTACATCCCTCGCAGGGATGAATCGGCTTCTCCAACACCAATGGGCCCAAAATCAAAGGGACCAATGAATCCAGACCCAAAATACACCAGATCCTAACCTGACCTAATGGGCTGAGTTACACTCAAGGCGGAAAGGAAAAGAGGTGCGAAGGATAGTGAATTACAGGAAATTATCCAGGAATAAGAGACAGTATTTCTTAAGATAAGCTTTTTGGTGTAAGCGGAAAGGTTAAGGTACTCAGAAATTTATGCAAGGAAAACCAAATCTCCACGACCAGACCGTCAATTTACGGGATCTAACCTTTAGTGATTATCTCCATTTTCATACCTAGTGGGTTATCTTGTTTATATATCTGGGTCCGAACAAGTTTAAGGTTATGCAAAGTACATGAGGAATAATTTTTAGGTTAAATAAAGGAAATTCATTTATCTCCTCAATATAATCAGGATGTCTTCTTTCAAGTAATATAAGTTAGGGGGGAGGGAATTGCGCCAGTGATATTACTGATATAAATACGCCGAGAAATAAACCTATGCGTGAGACCCCCTTTCTTATTACTCTAGGGTTACATCTTGTTATCCATTTTCTACTCCAGTCGTCAGACAAAGCTTACTAAGAGACTCTTTTCTAGTAAAATCAACTATGGCTTTAGTTATTCAACTAATCATCACGTCATATCACATCAACCGGTTTTACATACATGTATTTACTCGTTTACGCTTCGAATATATCGAACTCGATAAGCTACAGGTGTTCCAGTCGGATTTCCAGTTGGGGTTAACTGGGGTTACAATTTAGATGTGTTAACAGTTTCTAGATTCATATAGTTAGATTTTAATAGTGACAAAATCTCCTTCAAAGGGGTATTGGGATAGTGTAATACAAGTTTGAATTACATGACTTTAGGCTCCAGAGAGGGTTTAAGACCTTCGGATATACTTATTTTTTTAAAAGCCATAGAGAGCAATATACCTACAAAAAGGCTGGAAAAGCTTCTAGTGATAAGTAAACCAAACCCCAAGGGACATGTAGTAGAGTTAGGAAATTACAAGGGTCTTTATTCCGAGTTATACATAGCGGGAGTTAAAACCCATCATTGGTGAACTACATACGTATAATATAGCAACAGAACTTATCCCGCCTCTTCCATATCAGTAACCCACTCCTTAACCAATGGTATACTAATTGATGGATACCTCTCAGCAGATTTCAGCGCAGCAGCAAGGTTTTTAATCACTGTTTCCTTCTGATCCCCCACAAGCCTATATCGAGACCCTTCTCTGTCCGGTGAACGGAGAGCAACAATCTTCCCTTTCCTGAACAGGTTTGTAGCGATTGTTGAGACTTTGATCTACTACCAGTTAGCCACCCATAAAGCTAAATTTCTAGTTCTTGGGGAGTAACCTACTCTAAGCTTATCGAGCATATATTCATTAACTCTTTTATCCTCATGAACCACACTCCCGTCGTCGTCATCGTCGCCCACGTCGTCAGCATATGACTTTTTGACTTTAATTCCAAATAGCTTGCAGAGTTCATGAAAAGGCTTCTTGTTCCCGATATTAAAGAGTCCCCTCTCTATCATGAAGTTTTGGATGTAGGCACTGTCATTCTCTTTCCAGATAAAATTATTCGGCTATTGTTTGTTAGTCTTTTTTATTTTTTTACTTTCGGGAATTAGGTGGGACGGGTTATTAAAAAAAAGGTGGAATGGTAATAGAATAGGGGGGTGGGATGGACCTTGGTTGCTACCAGGGCTGCGTAGGCTTGTTCCCTATAGAATTCTTGAAGCGGGAGAAACAAATCGTTCTCAGAGTCATCTTCACTATCAGATCCCATGGTCTTTAAACTTGTGTCGTTTTACTGTTTGGTTGTTTGATTGTTTGGTTGTGCCCTACCAATGGAAGGCAGTAGGGGTTGCCTTGGAGGTATGAGTTTTTGTCAACAGTAGATGAGATGGGGTGGTGGTTTGTTGTGGTTTGGGATGATGGGTTGTGGGGATGATGGGGGTTAAGTGTTTGGTTTTTGGATCATATTATGTCACTCATTAGTACCTATAATACGAAATAAATATGTGGTCTAGGCCCTCAGGGGCTCCTAGAGCTAAACATGCCGCGCAATGTCAAACTCGATGTTCCCGACAAAGAATTTTTGTAATACTCCGACAACGTGACAACCATAACACGACTTTAATTTATCAGATAATAACAATAATTCCTAAAAGTTGGAGTTTCTAGAACGAATCTTTGATTTTTTTTCCCTGCCAGCTCCTTCCTAGTCGAATGTAGCAGAAAAAGACCCAGTAGAATGCCCTCGCCCTAGAGAGAACGACGTTTAGATTGGGACAACATCAACCCAGAATCTAAATTACATCAAGATTAGCAGTCTAGTCATCTAAAGATATTTATGTATAAGAGAAGAGAGCATACCTAGTATCGTCTGTCAAGTACTTCGGGTTACTATTGATCTGGGTCTGGGTCCATAGAACCGCTGTCTTATAGAGGTTTATATCGCTAGTATAAGGGCTATTCAGCCCAGTCTGGCCATTCCTGTGTCCGCCGGCCCATTTATCCCACCCGTAGTAATTCTGAGCATTCTTGCGAGTTGTCACATCGAGGGCAAGATTGGAGTTCAGCTGAGCACCATTGTTGTACTGCGCAGCTGTCTGGCCACTGAAAGTTGAAGATGTAGAACGGATCATATACCAGTTCTTACATAAAAATCAGTTTTCCGTTGTCCAATTTGTGTGAGAGGAAGTTTATATACCTGCTTAAAGATACCGAAGTTTGCAGAATCTCCACTTTTATTGTCGCCGTACGCATAGTTGGTAGTCATCCCTTCAGTCTCCATCATTGCAATGGCTAAATCCAAGCTGCTTCCGCCAGCAGCGGTGACAGCCTTCTTTCGAGTACCAAGACCGCTGACAGTGTAGTAACCACATCCTCCACCAGAGTTTATGGGGCATGTCAATGTCTGCCTTTCTTTGAAATTTGCTTCTGGCTCAGCTGTTGGAGCAGCGAGTGAAAGTAGGGGAAGAATTGCGGTTAGAATAACTGCGGAGAGCTTCATTTTCAATAGGTTGTGATCGGAAGCACCGGGGGATCTAGAGGATTACTATTTCGATATTGAGGTGGAAATATATCGTAGTTTTATACTACTTGGGTCTTGTAGGAGTAAGCATAGCTGAGAGGGCTTTTCACCGGGACTACCGTCCGTGACATCTAGTGATCGTCCAAGGCTGGCTCCTAACCATCTAGTGATTCCCAAGGCTAACCTATGAATCTTTAGCAATTGGAAGTAGGTCTTAGTGATGATGAATGAAAGAAGTAGCTAATAGACACTCTAGGAGTCTGTAGAGTAACCTAGAACCGGGATTCCGTGCCTTCGTTCCTAGCGGGCCGAGTTTATACCAGACAGCCCAACACCCCGATCTACCAAGAACTGTATTAGAAACGGAGAATCTCTTAATAGAACATCGCTTACAGATAGCCCCGGAGTATTATACTCCATATCGGATAATTTATAGGGTGATGGGGTAACAGGCTAGCTACCTAGAGATATTTACCGGGTTAATACAGCCGCAGAAGTTATAATCGCGCATAGAAAATCTTCACGAAAAAAAGGAACGGAGAATTTTAAAGTAGATCTAACATGGAGAATCCATGTTTGGTAATAAAATTTCCGAAGATCTAGGGTTGAGGTCTGACGCTTCTCCTGAGCATATAAGGTTGAACTATGGACGGGCCGGCAGATCCACTCTGTTGCACTTTAATCAATCCTAAGATATTCTTCGGTACATCTAGGCGAGCTTTTGCTTTGGTGAACTGTCCTCCTGATAATTTTAGATTGTATATTTAAAAGTCTCAGTTTGAGAGTTACGCTGTAGTTATCAGAATTACTCGAAATGTTACCAAATGATGAAAAGTGCAGTGCTTAAAAATACCAGGTCTAGGATATCGTGATCAAAAATACGACCCCTGCAGCTATCTTACTTTATCTAAGCTAACCTTCTCGCCCTGCATCTAACAAGTCTTGGCATCAAACGGCCACCCCGCCGAGACCCACCATCAACTCCAATGCATCAGCCATCTCAGTTAGGTCCGACATCTCGCGATTGCTCCTCATGTTTCTCAGCTGTTCAGATCTAATTTACTAGGCTATAACCCCTCTTTCTATACTACACCATAGTATCACCAGAGATGGTCAGACAAATAGGCAATGATGGTGCGTATGTTCGGGTATATTTGCTGGCTACTTGCATGCATGCATGCAGCAGTACTTAGGGTATCCTATTCTATGGTAAATCAAGCAACATTACACTCCATATTCAATTAGGTAAAAAAAAAATTGAGTAAGGTATCTACGGAGATAGCTTCCGCGTGTTATGATTGGCTCCCTCATACCAAAGGTATGTTCTTCTTGTATTTACCTATTCCTTGACGAGTAATAAGTGTTTGGAAACTCTCTCCAGACCTCCTTTCGCTGTCA
This sequence comes from Verpa bohemica, assembly GCA_033030345.1. Lineage (NCBI taxonomy): Eukaryota > Fungi > Ascomycota > Pezizomycetes > Pezizales > Morchellaceae > Verpa > Verpa bohemica. Next base: position 1,971,320 of record JAUFSE010000003.1, read on the forward strand.
TAGGCTCGCATAGCAGTCTCCGTTTAACAGACTAGTGGCTTACAACAGACTAGGGTTATATCAGGATTCTTTCTTCGACCCTCCCACTCTGCCCCACAGCATCATCTAACCCCTTTAACTATATCCCACTCAATTTCAACTCGTGCGACTAAGCTGTTCCTATTGGGGCCCTGTACCCCAATTATGTTTCGTACCCATAGAGCAGCACGATCTTCGGCCTAATGTTACACAATAGATTGTGAAGTATACTATCAAATTAGGTAGTGTTATACTATTAAATATGAAAACATGCGATATGTCCACTTTACAGATCCGAGAGGTAAATTTAGTACTAGTGAACTGCAGTCCACAGAACCGCTGTGTTTATCCTAGAATGATCCTAAGGTTAGTCCCTTCATCTACTTTCCCTTTGCATACTCTTTAAAAAAAAGACTAAATAAAATGAAGTGATCGCCAATAGACTAGAGCGCTGGGCTAAATGTAGCAGAAAACCTTAAGTATACAAATCTACGAGCCTCCTGTACAGATAAATAGATCGGTAATATGGGAACGAAGCCCGGGATATTTAGTATATCGATATATACCCTTATAGGTTAAGACAGATAAGCAAGAATTGTAATAAGAAGGCATTACTACTACCGATTAATGTGCTAAAGGGGGGACCAGAAGATAAAAGACTATATTCTATTAGTTTATCGAGCTATTATTAGGATTTAAAGCTGGAGTAATCTAGATCTTATAACATAACTATAATATGGGTAGAAAGGGTGCTTTTAGCAATTAGAACCCAATACAAAGGAATTCCAGGATACTACTGGGTTGATCAACTATGCCAGTTCCACTCATAATCGAGTGATCAGAGATGATGATCGTGTAGTACACTAGCCTAATATGGCTATTTAAGCGCCATGATGCTTATCGTTACCCAAAAGCTTCCCCTCCCTTTGTTCTGATAAAGCTCTCTGATAACCTTCCAACCACCAAAAATTCTACATGTCTTCACTCCCAATAATTGATATCTCCCCCTTTCTCTCCCCGACACCCGACGTAGCAGCTAAACAGAAGACGGCCCAAGCTCTCTATACTGCCTGTCACGACGTCGGCTTCTTCTACCTCACGGGTCATGGAATTCCTACGGAGATACAGCAAGCAGTTCTTGATGCAGCCCGAGAGTTCTTCTTGAATGCGAGTGAGAAGGAAAGAGCTGATATTGCGAGGAAAGAAGTTATTGAGGGCGGAGATGGAGCAAGAGGCTGGCAGCGATTAGGGGAGAATATCACTATGGGAATGGGTGTAAGTCTACTGAATATAATGCTTTATCTTCTCCACTCGTAATATCTTTCTACTTGATATTATTTGTAATTTATTTATCCTGGGGAATGTAATTTATTTATAGAGATGTGAAATAACCACTACTTAAAAAGAAACCCTAAATATTTGGACTCAAAGTAGTAACTAACTACAACATAGGATTGGCACGAGGTCCTCCTCCTCCTCCTACTATTTACAACACTCATAGTCCTAATTCACTCAATAATAGGCAATCGATCTCTATCACCCTGCGCTCCCTACAGCTCCCTCGTCACCACCATATTACCCAGTAATGGGTGAAAATCTCTGGCCTTCACGTCCTGCAAACTTCCGTACATTATATGAATCCTATGCCGCCTCCCTCCATATCCTCGGTCTCGCCGTTATGAAAGCCATGGCCCTCGCTCTCGGTTCCCCAGATGAAGATCTCTTCGTCCGTAATACCTCTGATTCATTCTGGGTTATGCGAGCAATCGGGTATCCACCTCTACCAGCTGGGGGGAAAGGTGTTAGTTGTGGAGCCCATACAGATTATGGATGTACGACTTTCCTACTAGCTGATAGCACAGTTGGTGCACTGCAGGTGTTGGGGAAGGATGGTGAGAACTGGATCAATGCGGACCCGGTGGAGGGTGCGTATGTCGTTAATATCGGAGATATGATCGAGTTGTGGACAAATGGCTTGTGGAAAAGTACTGTGCATAGAGTTGTGCATCGGGGGGAAAGTTTTAGGGTTAGCGTGCCGTTCTTTTTCGAACCGAATTGGGATGCAGGGTAATTTTCTCTCTTTCCTCTTAGGTATTGGGTAATGCTGAAGAAAAGCTGCAGAGTTGAACCGTTACAGATATGTGTGGATAAGACCGGAGGAGTACCAAAGTATAAGAAGAAGGTTTATGGGGACCATTTACTCTCGAAGATTGCAGGAAATTTCTATAAAGGGAAGGGAGAGGACTAACTTATATTCCTAGGATTGCGATTGCGGTTTTTTGGCCCGTACACGTATAATGAAACGTTTTAGTGTACACAATTCCTAAATAGCTTGATGTATTAGACTAAGATTAGATATGAATTATTCTTTCCCTATTGCTACCTAATTACATCAATAAATCATACTAGAAAACATTTAGTACTCAATCAATAGAAAACGGACAAGCATCAGCAAAACTCCCTTGTTTTGGAGTATCTTCAGTATTTTATATTTTTAATATTGTGTAATACATTGAAGGAATTAGTCTAGTAATGACTATAATACTAAAAGGTTTTAACTCCTGGGACAAGTTAGTAGGGTGAATACTTCGTAGTAATCTTCATTGCCGTACTCTTAAGCAAAAATGACTATTTGAGTATATTGAAATACTGTGAAAATAGTCTTAGAATGTGTTGTTTACAGTAATATTTTCAACGATAACAGTAACATTCAATATAGACCTATGGTCTCAAGAACCTTTCTTGTTTATTTTTGTAACTATCTTAGATAGGGTGAAAGTCACCAATCCCCGCCGAGAACACAAATATTGGGGGGGGGGGTTTAATTAGCTTTAGCTCACACTCATAATCTGAATAACCTCGAAAGGATTAGTATAATCTAAGCTCCGAGTGATCTCACATGACCATTACTTTAGTAACACAAAGAATTTGTCATTTCTAAACGCCTCCACCAGAGAAACGCCTACCTACCTAATGTAAGCCTTTCAAAATCTTCCAAAATCCTTCCTATAACTATAACGGCTTCGGCCAGATTACGTCCCTAAAATTCCTCCTCCATCCTAAATCATAAATATTATCAATTTCCCCCAAACCTTGGACACGCCGCCATATTATACCCCTTGGCACATCCTCTCTATTTGTCGGATCAATACGATAAAAAAGCTGTGTTGTGGTCCGTGGCCAGTCACGGCACATCTCATCAGCGTCAAGCTCCGTCACATCGTCATCTTCATCGGGGTCGGCTAGTAAGATATCGCCATTTTTTATGTCATCGCGCCAGTCAGACCATTTAATTGTTTCGTTAGTAGTTGTACCGGCCCATATTAGGTAGCTAGGTTTGTCAGTTATTTCCAGAGAGGATATATAGAGAAGATACGGGGTGTTACATATGATAAATGGTGAATGCGTATGATAGTATGGCTGTCAGAGCGCTTAGGAGAAATACAGCGCCGATGTAAATTTCTTCGACTATGGCAATACCAAATATATGGAGATAGATGGACCACGAGAGGCTCGTAATGGCGGTTTGGGATGGAATCAAGGCCCGGAGAATAAATGATTTGATTATGGTAAATGAGAGGTATAGACCGTAAGTCAAAAGAGTATTGGTTGCGGCAAGGAATGCGAGGAAGTGGCGTGTGTTGAGTTGACCTACACAGTTGTTGATCCAGACCTGACAATATATTAGATTATGCCCGCTATACTTGATAGGGTGGGGTTTACGCAATGGTGGTCATGCTTAGCTATGCAGTGCTTGCCTAACCCGCTCAACAAAATTAGTTTAGCCACTTTCCTGTGATATAATATATATTTTAGGACATACAGATAGAGCAGTGTTTAGATCGTGCAGGTTTTGATAACTCGCAAGTTCGGCAGATGTTTCCAGGACGAAAGTTGAGGTGGTCATAAGGATAGCACTGTAGTGATTTTTCGTGGTTCTCTAGGGTAACGAAGCCTGGATCTGAGGTTGCTGCGAGATACATTGTTATATACGGAAATGTAGCCACTACCGGGACACACATTCTTTTTATATAGTTAGGCCTATGGATCGCTCAAATTATATCTTTGGGGTGATAGTTGATATATACCTGTGGAGGGGTGATAAATGCTTCCAGCCATCTTTAGTAAACATGTATATTCCACCGGTCACAAGGGTCAGGTAAAAGGCCTATTTTAATAGCCTCGTATTAATACATATCTCAAATATAAGATAAAACTTTTGCTCACCATGACAATCGGGTGCTTCTCATTCATCAGGTAGTTTCCAGCTCCCGTGAGGAGAGGCCCAAAACGACCCCCAGTAGCTATCCTGTCGAGGAAGAAAAACAATCTCGGAATAGTCTTCCATAGGAAACGGTGTACAAAACCGATTGGCGTATTTCTTTAATGGTAGCCATATATTAGAAACGAAGACTGCAAAAAAGAGACAGGGTTTAAGAGGAGTGAGCCAACTCGAGATAAAGTGTCAAAAAGAGAAAACAAATAGCTGATAGCTTAAGAAACACTAGGGTCCCAAGAACCATAAAAACGAACGAGATTTAAATGTTACCTTAATCCCGGGACGTGCCCGAATAACGCAATAAATACCAGAAGTGATATCCCCAGGACCACAACAGCGACTTCCCGAACTGTGCCCATCTCCTTACCCACAAATCCAGCCTTTCAACTACCCCTGGATGAACTTTGTGACAATATACTTCCTTTTCTTCTTGCGGCCTTACTCTCTCCTAGTTTGCTCGGGGAAGAAAGTTGATACTGAGATAAGTTGCTGTTAACCGAATAGCCTAGCCTGAGATATACGTAATGCTACCGAAAGCTTAGGGAAGTACGTCGTGTGGAAGAAGAGAAAGTTTGAAGAGAATTAAGTTGTAATTGCAGCCGCATGCCGAGATTCCGGGGGGATACTTACCTTCTCTTCGCCGGCATTACCTATCATTCGTTGCAGGGTCGCTCCCGTTACGGAGCACCAACCGTGCAGTGCAGACTTAAAGGTGGTTCAGTCACTGTGCATCAGAGCTTATGTAGCCTGACGTCGTCTGTATCTTTGTTCAGCCTCAGCCTTCCCAACTGAAGCCTTTGTCCAGGGGGTGCCTGGAAAAAAATCTGAATACACAGGGCGCTGAGTCGTGTCGAACTACCCAGTAACATCAGACATCAGTTATTATAGCACCATAGAGACATTTGTGAACATTTTCTCCTCGCGTGTTGACCGCTGTTAAGTTGAGTTGAGGCTCCCCCGCCCTGCACCTTACACGTCGCGTCATCTGACTTTGCAACACGCGTCTTACCACTTCTACGAACAACCTCCCCACCATAGCTAAAGGCCCACAAAAACAAACGCTACCACATCTTTCTCGTATGGCGTCGATCATACAGCATGGCCAAATGTCTGCCCCTACGCAAGGCGGGCTCTTTCAAGGGAAGAGGTTTTGGCTATCGCGTCAGGTCCCTGGCCGCAATAATTTTATTAAGCAGATCAATGTCTAACCCCTAAACAATCACTTCCTAATGGGTTATATTAACTGGTAGTAGGTGAACGGTGGGGAGGTGGTTATTAGTGAAAAGGATGCCGATATGTGTATCGTGGACCACTTAAAGGATAGTGCAAATGAGGGAATGTATGACTCCCCTTTCCTAACTTTAGAGTAGTTTTGTCACATCTAGGAGACTCATTGTTATGTGGGTAAAGGCTTTCGTACAGATATATCGAGAAATCGTTAAAAAACGAGAAGCTAGAAGATCCAGAAAGTCACAAAGTTGTGGCACGAAAGCCGAAAGCAGGGCAAAGGCCTAAAGGTTCAAAAAGGTATGTCTAAGTCTAACACATCTATAGCTTTCCTAAATACGTATACTAATATCCCTTAATAGCCGTAACTTTTTCACTCAAGAGGATGATGAAATCCTCATGGACACACTATCCAAAACAGATCATAAACTCTCCGGTAATAAAGTGTATGAAGAGATCGCCGCGAAAGTAAGTGTTCTAAAAATGAATTCTTAATAGCCCTTATTCACACACTATCTAGTACCCAAACCACACGATGCACAGCTGGCGAGGTCGCTGGATTGAACATTGGTCTAAGCTTATGCCGGATGGCCCTAGACCCTTGAAGAAAGTGAACCGGCGGCAAGAGAGAGAACCGAGTATTGAAGTGGAAACTAAACCGCAAGAAACCGAGCTAGGAGAAAATGAAATAGACCTATATAATATGCGGGCTAAAAGAGAAATGGATCGGTTTACAAAAGAAGACGAGGCTATACTAAAGGAAAAAGCGGTCCAAATATTAAACAGCCACCATCCTAACACAATCTATGAAAAACTTAGTAAAGAAGTAGGTACTTCCATTTCTCATACTGGATATAACTACCAGAGTATTAAAATACAGCACTAACTGTTAGCCTAAAGCACCCACACCATACACCGGAACGGTGGCAGTACTATTTTGATAAAGTAATGATTCCTAGAATTGTCCGAAGATCCCTCAATAAGCAAGCCGGCCTGGACCCTAAAGACAACTACAGCGATACCGAAGATAAGGGACAGCCCGTAGACTCGATCAATAAGGATAAGGTACCACCAAATATTCAACTGGAAGTCAAAATGAAACCGAAACCAACCTCGAATTCTTCAGATTTGAAGAGTAGGAAGCCGCAACCTCCTACAAGTACAAGCTCGCCAATACGCACAGTGAGTGTGAGAGACCGCCACCCATGGTCTATGATCAAAGAGGGAAGTAAACAAAGGGTAAATCACCAGGAAAACAAGAATGCAGTTAATTATCGATCGCATCAACCACTCTCGCCCCCCTGGAAAAGCGACCCAAATGTTCCTAACAAAACAACAACCCCAAAATCACCAATATCGGCACAGCAGACTAACCGACGGAGGGCCCATACCAATATAAGAGGAGACATTGAAGACCAATATTCCGAATTAATTACATCATCACCCCCAAAGATCCAGTCCAGTATTGCACCGAACAACCAAAAGCGTAGGCGTGAAAGTTCAGGTTTCACCCCGGTACAACGAAAGAGAAGTAGAAACCTTTACCAAATGGAAGAAATTCTGTCTACACCAGAACCAGAATCATCAACACAATCCCGTGTACTTTCCCCTGAGCTTGGGGGGGATAGTGTGCAGGGCTCCTCGCCAGCTGTTGAGAATAGGAACGAGAAGCAGAATTACGCTACAATGAGCACACAAGCATTATATGATCAAGTAGATGATGAAGGGTCACTTAGGAGAGATAGTGTGCAGGGCTCCTCGCCAGCTGTCAATAATAGGAACGAGAAGCAGAGTTATGCCGCAATGAGCACACAGGCATTATATGATCAAGTAGATGATGAAGGGTCACTCGCAGCGGATATGGAGTTCCCAGAACTAGATCTTCCTAGTGTTCTTTTTTCTCGTCCTCTTGCAGTACCATCGCCATCGCCAGAACCAGAGCCGAAACCGAAACCGAAACCGAGAGAAAAGAGGACCCAATCATCCAAACCTCCTGTGACAACCACTGCACCTACACAACAATCACCACTTCCTCCATCAGCTAAAGAGGACCCCGATGGAATTGAACAATTAAGTACGTTTCTTGTTCACTGTCAGAAGGAATATAAGGCATCAGAGAGACAGGTTATTCACGCAATCGAGCGCACGAGTGGGATTACAGCGCTAGTAGAGGTAGTGTTACAGAGTATTGTTGAAGGGAAACCGCTGCCGGTGGATATTCCGGGGGTATGGAGCGAGGAAGATGATAAGGTTCTCATGGGCGCAGATAGCCGTGATATGAAGAAGCTAGCCGATTTGAAGGGAGATGAAGAAATGCAGCGGAGGATGGAGTTTTTGAATCTGTGGAATATGGCTTGATGCCCTTCTGAAGTAGGCAGTATGGGTTGTTTTGGGTCGATTTATTGACCAGCCACTACTTTAGTGCTATCAACATGATTAAGAGTACTTGAATCGAGGTGAATTTTCTACAGCTTCCAATTATTTTCACTGTTTTATTTCTGATACCAATACCCCTTGCCGCTAGCCGAGAGGATTTTTTTGTAGTATTAATCACTTAATTGAACTCTGATACACATGTACTTCTTATTAAAAAACTTATAGACCACTACAAAGAAGTAGCGTCTACCATAAATACCCGTCCTAAGCAGTCTCTGTCTGCTGAGGTAATTAAGTATCTTACTAGCCAAATTGTAAGGACCTACATGTACATAGTAATAAAAGAATTCTTTAGGATGGGCGAGTGATTGTATATGATTAAACTATTCTCCGCTAAAGTCTTAAAGAAAGTATATGCCAACAGGGTACGGTTGGAATTGAGCGGCCAAAAACAGTATATAGTTAAAATATCCTTTGCTGACATGGATATAAGAATAACAAGCGCTCTGTGAGGAGGGCACTGCCCATGATCAGCAGGGGTACGTTAGAAGCTTATCCGTCCCAAATCCAATGACTAATCAACAAAGCTGCCGTTAGTCTTGCTGCTTTTAGTAAAACCCTATCAGCGGCACAAGGCGCGGCGCATGAGTTTATATGTGGTTGACCCATCGGTACTTCGGGTAATACTTCTCGTCTCATCGGTGAGGGTTTCATTTTTCTAGCTCTGGGATTTCAGCACCTGCATGTAATAGGTGGTGGCCGTGGGTTGCTTGAACTTGCTTTTCCACAGTTATATAACACCTGATAGAAATGGCGGTAAGACAGAGATCTCGGTGAGCGTAGGTAATCAAATGCTCTGAAAGAAGTTAAGGATTATGCGTAGTGCAAGGAAAGAGAAATAATGGGCTGTTCAATCCAACCAGTAAAATTCTGGTAGTGACCCCTAATCCAAGAAACCCTAGCCCAATAATCAAAGGGACAAAGGCAACATTCAATACTACATGTATCGTGGGTGTTTTTTTAAGAGAGCCGCAAGGCTCCCCATGTCACGAAATGAAGGGACCAATGGTAGTTCTACCTAAGTACAACACGATCGCCCTATAGGTATATTAAATTGAAGCGATGCAATACCGCTATAGGATGATTGCTATGTATGTACTATAGAAAAGCCCAACATAAATATACAAAACCATGCCTATCGAGATAGTATATGCCCTTATAACGCGATTACAGCCAGGGGTATAATAGGGCAACTTGTTTGTATTAAAAGTATGTCCGGGGCATGCAACTCCCGTCTCAGTGGAGGGAGATCTTCACCCAGCTCTTGATCAGTCTGTAGTCTTGGCGATTAGTGCTGATATTCTGGTCAGCTTTGAGCCCACCTGCAGGCAATGGTGATTTGTTATATGAGTGAGGTTAGGTTTAGGGATTCTTGTATGCCCCACAGTTGGACCTGTAGCCAATCCAGGATGTGCCAAGACTAGGTATCCCAAGGCCATTGGCGCAGCGGTGCGGATGTTACACCAGAGACACTTCTATCTTTAGCGCGGTCCGTTGACGTGGATCCAGGGCTGAACCAAACCGTTCCTAAACAACGATGTCCATTGTTTGACTCCGCCTCCGCGCCCCCTCCCCATAGCCAGTCAGAGAGAGGCTACAGCCGCAGCTGAGCGATTCTAAGTAGAGTATATAGGGTAGCATTTCTCCCATTCTCTATACTTCCCAACGTTTCCCTTACCCCACCTTGATTGATTTTCCCTTCTTCAGCTAGTCAAATTTCAACTTCCACTAAAAAAACCCCCCATCACAGAAATGGTCTTCAAAAAGAACCCTTCACCATGGCCAAAGTTGCCGTTCTTTGGGATTCGTATACTGCAGCTTTCTATGGCTACAATAGTTTTGGGAATCACTGGATACTTCAATTACAACCTTGCTAAGGATGGATACTCCATCCCATGGGAGTTCGTCGCGGTAGAAGTTGCTGTAAGTTCAAGAATCTCAGCCCTAAGGTAGGCTTGAAACTAATATCTTGATGTAGTCAGTGTTGACCTACTTCAACGCTCTTGGCTCAACCATCTTCCTATGTTGCTCTAAGCTAGGCCCTCTGTTCATGATGATAGCCGATGGTATACTCTCGGTTCTCTGGGCTCTCGTATTCGGCATGCTTGCTCGTGCTATGGGCAAGACTACAATCCAGAGCTGTGATCTCGCCAACTGGGGCAGCAGCGAAGGCATCACCATCTGCCATCTATACAAGACTCTATTTGCATTCACATTTCTTGGATGGTAATTTCCCACTGCTTTCCCCACCATGTGAGACAAGCTAGTAACTAACATTATCAAAAGGTTATCCCACCTCGCATCTTACATATTCGCGTTCACTATTTATCGCCGAACCAAGAAACACGCATATGCCCCCGCGCTCAATCCCGCAAACCTTCATTCTCAGAAGACTTCCTACAACCCTGCTTCTGCTGGCTCCCACAACAACGTAGCAACTGCCTATGGTGCCCCTGCACCGGCTGTCTACAGCCCAGCCCCTCAATATACTGCCGGTAAGGATGGCAAGGATGGCCAGTATGCTTAATAGCCAAGTGTTGGTTGGTAGGTGGTAATGGGATTTCGTGACTTGGTGTAGTTTGTGGCCTAGCAGTAAATTTAGGTTATACTCGATACAGCTCGGAATACTTTCTTCTTTGGCGGTGAATGGGGGAGTTTGGGTGCGGTTTGCTTGGTGTTTGAGTCTTAGTTTCTTTATGTTCTCTTTTTCAAGCCAAAAATTTCTTTTTATTTAAATATGCAGAATAAAGCCGCATTCATTTCCTCTGATTAGGTATCCGGTGCATGATGTTTTTAGTCCCGTTGGTTGCCTAGTATTCTGGATAAGTTATGTGGTGGGACAGCGCTCACAACCGCGTTACCGTTCCTTAGGCATTAATTAATGTTTTATGAAACACCTGACTCAGGAATAGGTTTACTTGTTATCAAGAGGGGCATAAATAAGCTCACCGTGTCTCAGGTATTGGGGCTTGTTTCACCCTTAGCGGTCGGTAGAGGATATCCATTCGGTGAAGCTATCAACTTTCAGGGGGACCGCATAGTGGTCTGAGCGTCCGGGGTTGTAACCGCACTTTGATAATGAACTGGAATCTTTAACAATTCTAGTAGGTCTAGGTTAGAGATGCCTGTTATTTCTCATAGACTATGCTGCTGGAGAGTAAAATATCCTAACCGTTCTGACATCGTCCCTTTATGTGTTTGCTAAAGCTTCAGGAAACCCTTTCGGTACTAAACCGAGTAGTAAATAGACGGCTATGGCTATTGCACATCTAGCGATAAGAATTTTGCAGAAATACAGCCTTTAAAAATTTGAAGAGAAATTGATATATCACGCAATAGACCTCTATAACTCATGATTTTTTAGGAAGAAGCAAATATACGAAGCAAACTTAAGCTTAATAGTTCGCCAGAACATCGCGGTTATTTATACCACTTTTTCCGTTTAGTGCTACTACCTAAAAGCCTTCTCTACCCTACAAAACCTTGAGGGAAAAACCCCCCCCCTTCTCTCTATTTTCTACCCTCCGTTAATACATCTATAGCTATAAGCGTTCTAAGTTTAATAGGAAGATTAAGTTACGTGTGATGATAAATCGCTAAGCTAGCTGAAAAACACGTCTTAGCGCTACATGTACTCTATATATTGGCTATATCCCACAATGCACAGTATAAAAGAGAGAGGTATTGCCCCCACTAAACAGTCAAGGATCCGAATAGATTAGGAGAATTCCAAGTTGATCTCATCCATATATGCAACGGCCCCCACCAGCCCCCACTGGAGAGGAACAGCTTTGTCGGGCTATAGGGGGGTTGGAGTCGGGACCTTGCTATCCCGTACCGGATCCGTTCAAAGCCCCCTCCTGGAGAGAAAAAAAAAATACAATTTTGCTATCCCGGGTTCTTTGGAGAGTATAATATATTGATCCATATCCCTGATATTCGGCAAATTAAAGTGCGGCTATATTTCTTATTGTACCCTCATATCATCCTATGTGACAAATGATAGCTCTGATGGTATGTCTAGAGTACACTTATTATGGTTTTTGTTTCTTTCTTTGATCTGTTACTAGTGGAACAGAGAAGGGGGCGGTATTTATATGCTACATTGATCAATGGGGTTAGTTTGGCCTGTTGACGCGCCCTCTAGAGTACATAAAGTGCAGTAGGGCTACTTCTTTTTGCGCAGGGTTCAAGAGGATATACGGGTTGGTTCTCGATCTCAAGGCTAAAGTGAACCATGAAGTGGTAAAAATGATAAGAATTCCTTTAGGAAGTATTGATTGTTTAGCTCTTCTGATAATCTTTATGGAATAAACTAATTGATACTGATTACCTGGTTCTGGGTTGGGTTTATGCATTTGAATCCTACCTGAGGTAGTTGAGTACATCCGTGTCCAACAAATTCCCGGAGTCCCCCCCCATAGCAATGGCAAATCCACAAACCTTAGCACCACAAATGCTAGTATTGATATAAGAATACATTTGAATACTAAAGGGATTATAAAGAAAATAAATGTATAAGAAAAGTCCAAGAAAACCATCACTTTGGGTACCCTTTGCCTCACAAAGTGATGTGGTCCCCACCGAGTCCTGTCAGTCATCACACAATGTCTCTCTTTGCAGGACCTTTATGGTTGTTGGTGTATCTCAGGGAGATGATCCCTGTTATAAAGGGCTCTAGGAATTAGCTATACATCGGTATGAGCTTATGGGAGCTACTGGCTCTCAACAAATACCACCGGTAGGTCAATTAGCCTACCGGGAAAGGAGTCATACAATTGATGATGACCTTGGCACAGGGAGAGAAGTAGTTCACCTAGTCGCCTAGTAATGTAGGTGGGCGAACTCTTTTGCTGTTACTATGGGGGAGGGGGCTCCGGGAACTTGTTGGGCGCGGCTGTACATGTAATCTGAGCCTCTACTTCTGAGTTTCCTAATACCCACAAAATAAATGTAGCTATAGCTAGCTTGGGGACTCTGGATTTCGTAATCTAGAGGGATGAGTATGAATTTATAGTAGTAGTAGAATTCATTTAACGTAGTATGAATGTATAACTTTGCTTCATTATTTTTCAAAGCATGGTCTTTATCGATTACAAATTCGGGTTAATTTTTATATGCATTTCTATACGTTACTAACAGTTCCAGCTACTCTGGTATAAATTCGTTTCTTAAGATTACATGTAGTGTGGTGTATTACAGTACGAGAAGAGGGGATGGATTGGGTACAATATTTTACCAAATACAGTAGAAATCCTGTAGCAATAGTATAGGATACGAGAGTAGTACAGCATTCTTGTCTAAATTCTGGTTTAATACGGTATTTCCCTTAAATACTGTAGTAGTTTCACCCCGTTTTTCCGTACTGTATCTACACATGCTTAAGTACATGTACTACATGTATGTATAACCGTTAGTCAGTTCTTCAACACAGCACTATATGTACATATGCTATATGCAGCTTTTATTATAAGAAATTCATATTTAAAATAATCTTTTCTTCGAGAAACGCAAGTTTGCCCTAATTATATATATAGAGGTTACATGTAGTCTAGTATGCGCCTAAGCCATTAAGTTAGGCTTAGAGTGATATATAAAGCTTGAAATATCGCACATATCGCCTCTAGCATCTTAGAAAAATTCATTTCGCATACTTAAGTATACATGTAGTTTGATTGAGAAGTGGCGAATAAACAATGAATTCCAGGTGAAATATATCTGTAACCAGGATGTAATGTTATTCACCTTGTACCCCACAAATAATCGCCCACAGATGCATGAGTACATTTAAATATTCAGGTCATTTATGGTTAATAGGAGAGAGGCCCTTACTTACTGGCGTGATAGTATTTGGGGTAAAAACCTAGTCTAAAATGAGCATTGATTGGCTCACAGGGGGGGGGGGGTGGTTCCTGTAGCACTTGAACCTCATTTATGTATGCGCATAGAATTAACAAGGTGACTATTACTTGCATTTAATTATTGAATCACTCAATTTCTTGTGGTGGGACAGCTAGGATAGTGGCCGATTACCGCTGGACGGCCCCGAGAACCCCGATGAACGCTGCATGTCACTTTAAGATATGCGGGGGAAGACTCTAAGCCTCAAAAGAATATGTGAAGATATTCGGTATTGGTACCAACAGGAAGCCAATTTTACCGGATCTTGAGGTTCTGCCTCGAGCCAGCCAAATTTGACCCAGGATTCGATCCCCAACGAGAACCTGCATCTAATGTGAGCCAAGAGCGGTTCGGCAACAACACAGTTATATTATGGGCCTCTGCCTAGACGTCACTCGTACCTTTTGCCCATATTTCTCTGTATCCTTTACATATCACCATCACAATTAATAACTACTTCTTGATGATTTACAAATCCAAGAGTTAGACCCCACTTTCTATCATATCTAGGGCTAATATCCTCTACCCGACTCGGACCCGGGCCCCGCACTTAATCCTTTCCTGGCCAGGTTGTTTGTAAACTTAGAATCAATGAGAACTCATTGATATGCACTCTACATGCAAAAGATACTACATACATATACAATAAAGGTGGGCTATGTAGCAAGGGTAGTGTCCCATGATTTGTAGCTATGGTTTGCTATGGTTTGCTCTTGTTTTCGACCTTCTTCCTTTACCGAAGGTTGTATCCCTGGCTTGATTCGTGCAGCAGGAACACAAACCCGATAGAAATAGGGAACTGCCTGTTAGACCCTGGCTTGGTACCACCTCGGTTCGTCTGTGCCAGCCAGCTCATTTGTCAAGAAACTAGAGATCAACAACGCAGTTCATCGGCCCATGCTTGTCCTAGCTAAAGGATGTTTATCGTCAGTAGAAGAGTTGCTCTATCGTGGCGTATGATCGGGTGGGCTAATGGTTTAAAAGGGAGGTCATCTCTTCACTCAAAGTCCTAATCCCTCACAAGCTTTGGTCTTTATCTGAAAAAAGACCAAGTGGTTTGGGTGTAGCAAAATATCAACCTCTACAATAACCACAATAGCTCGGAACCATGGTTCTTCGTATCGGAAACCTTATCACCCTCTTGGGCTTTGCGAATCTTGTCCTATCAGCACCGTCTAGTGTACTTGATAAACGTCAATCAACGCTCATTAGTTGCCTTCAAGCAGCATCGGTACCCCTAATCACTAGCTCGGATCCCGAATACGCTGCTGAAGTTGTACCGTACAACCTCCGCCTACCATACTTTCCTGTTGCCGCAGCAGTGCCCGAGACTGCTAATCATGTCTCTTCAGCGCTGATTTGTGCACAACGCTTCAATGTCAAAGTTGCTGCTAGATCTGGAGGACACTCGTATGCTGCGTTCGGTTTAGGAGGCAAAGATGGATCTTTGATGATCGATATGAAGAAGTTCAAGTCGGTCGTGCTTGATCCAACCACCCAGATCGCTACTGTTGGTGCAGGTACTCGCCTGGGTGATATAGCGTATAACTTGTATAACCAAGGCGGACGCGCCTTGCCCCACGGTTTATGCCCAGGGTATAGTAAACACGTTTCTCGAAAGAAAGATAGATTTTTACTAATCTTCAATATTCTAGTGTTGGTATCTCTGGTCACGCGCTGCATGGGGGCTATGGAATGACTTCTCGTATGTGGGGGGTAACTCTTGATACGATTGTTGAGATGGAGGTCGTCCTTGCAAACGGAAAGATTCTCACAGTGTCAAAAACTCAGCATCCGGAACTGTTCTGGGTAGGTCCTTATATTAAATATAAAAAATGAGATTCTTAACCCTATCGGATAAGCTAATACGTATCGAATAATTCCCAGGCTCTTCGTGGCGCTGGCTCTTCAGTAGGTGTCGTTACCAAATTCAAATTTCAAACACTCGAGGCACCTGCAAGCGGTGTCGAGTACACATACACATTTGGTGCGCCTACAACGGAGTCGGTGATCTCTTATAGAGTCTCTATTTTGGAGACTTTTCAAGAGTTTGCTTTGAATAGTGCTCCTAAGGAGCTTGCTATGAGGATGTTTGTCTTTGGTGAATATTTCGCAGTCACCGGAGTTTACTGGGGCTCTAGGGCAGATTTTGATACAGTAATTGCGCCACTTATTGCGCAGTGGCCTGCACAAACTACTGGGGTATTTCAGGAATACCCTTGGCTGGAAATGTTGGTTTCATTGGCAAATGGCGAAGCTCTCCCTCAACCAGATAACTACACTTTGCATTCCAACTTCGTAAGAACCCTAAGAAATAACAAATAGTAATTCTCTAACCTTTTTCTATGTAGTTCACAAAAAG
Source organism: Verpa bohemica (assembly GCA_033030345.1). Classification (NCBI taxonomy): domain Eukaryota; kingdom Fungi; phylum Ascomycota; class Pezizomycetes; order Pezizales; family Morchellaceae; genus Verpa; species Verpa bohemica. The sequence continues at coordinate 1,987,543 of JAUFSE010000003.1, forward strand.
CATTGTTGCTCCAGAACCCTTGACTTCGGATGCACTGGTCTCATTCTTCAACTACGTTACCAGCACTCCTCCACAAGTTGTAAGTGAATTATACATAAGCCCTAGTAAATGAGGAATAGAAAAAAATACTAATACGATATTTCAAAGGAATGGTGGGCCATTGCCGACCTTTACGGGGGTGCTAACTCAAACATCTCCTCATTTTCTCTTGATTCCGCAGCATATGCCATCAGAGACTCCCTCTTCACCTACCAGCTCTACTCGGTTCCGCTAGGCACAATCGCTATGCCAAACGAGACCTTTGTATACCCAACTGCAGGTATCGAGTACATGAACGGCATGGTGGAGTCGATTACAACTGCCCAACCCCAAACTAATTTCAAAGCTTACCCCAACTATGCTGACCCTTCGTTGAGCCCAAGAACAGCTCATCAGCTTTACTATGGATCACAGTACCAGAGACTATTGAAAGTTAAGAGGGCTATAGATCCGAAGATGACTTTATGGAACCCACAGGCTGTAGGCGTGGATTCCGGTTGGTAGATAAAGTTTAGCCTCTAAATTTAGCGTAGTATGCACTAAATAAAAACAAGCTTTGGGGATACACATATAGTATTACATGGCACTAAAACCTAGTTTGTATATTTCTATTAATTCTTTTACCCTAGTAGAGCTGATTGTAGTATCTGTGAATTTATCATTGATATTATTTATCTAGACTGAATTCAGGTGCTTATAAGAACTTACTTGGTTACGGGTAAATTTTGATATACTTGCCGCTCTATAATACTATTGCAAAAGATAGACTTGATAGGCAAGTACCACATACTAGTAAGCCATTCTAACTAATTACCATACTCTGTCTTAATAGATAACATACAGGTTATAGGTAGCTAAATACTGTGTTCTGCTATCGTTATATAGTTTTTCTCCAACCAGGACCCTAATATCCAAAATCCTCGTAAAAAGCCTCTTGTCCTTCCTCTTCAAGCCAAGCCAAAACTACCTTTCTCAGCCCCGGTGGAGCACATAGGTTCCAATTCTCTTTATTCTGGGTCCCGTATGGAATCAAGTCTCTTTTCTCAATCCTCCTCCAAAAAACCTTTGTACCTTCCAAGTCCTCTAAATCACGCTCCTCCCCTCCAGTAATAAAGATTTTCATTCCATGCTTCAAGTCCGGGTACCTCTTCAAAATCTCCCTCACGACCCCCACGTCACCTACTTTAATCGTCCACCACACATTTACATCCCCGCCACCATTATTCAGGAATGAAAGCAATGGCGTTATCCCTACTCCACCAGCGATAAAGTTCACTTTACCTTCTTCATTATGTACCAGTTTGAAGCTGCCTCCAAATCCTCTGATGGGGATCTCGATATCCATCCTGCTTTTGATTAAGCTAAACATCCACCCTGTTACATTTCCAACCTTCCTAACCAATATTTCAACCACATTTGTATCTTTATGGTCAGAAATTATCGTAAAGGTCCTGACATAATCGTCATTGAGACTTTTTGGGTCAGAGTCGTCCATGTGTTTATAGACATTTCCGGTTCCAACTTCATCTAGGAACTCAAGAGCGATATATTGCCCGGCTTCCCATAGTGCATTGTGCGGTTTAAGCAGTGAGAACCTAAATACGGCGGTTGTTGGAGTAAGTGGTGTGACTTTGTCCAATTTAGCTAGAATAAGATCTCTCTTATTGGTAGCATGGGGTTGGATCTTCTCGGAGTATAGGTATCGCACAGGTGGGTTGTACGGCGAAAGCTTTCTTGACTCAACATTGGACTCTCGGATTGGTAGAGCAGCTTCAATATATCTGAATTCTTTAATTGTGAATTTCACAGCTAGATTTGAATGTGGAAGGATATCTCCGAGTCCGGATTCGGCAGTCATAACCTCAGCTGTTCCGGTGAGGTAGAGTATGCTACCCGTGGTGAAATCAGTGAATGTTACACCTGCCTCGGGACTGACCGCCAAATTCCCTAGAGTTTGATAGAGCCGATTTCCAGAGTATTCAGGCCATATTATGGATGTTGGGGCGTCAGCGGAGGTGGGAGGAAGAATACGAACGAACCCAGAGGGGCCACCACGTAGATTTGTATCCATGTCTTTTTCGCCATTACGCGTGGTTATGAAGAATATATCGGCTGTTTGGACTAGCTTGAGGGCATCCCCGGAGAGAGGGGTTTCCTGGGCCACGATTGGCCCTCCTGGTTGTGCGGGACCTGTTTCTGAATTTAAGGTAATCTGGCGGGTTGTGATATATTTTGGACAATTCCCAAGAGTTTGCTCAATCTTCCAAACAATCTGAAATGCCCCATCTTCCACGCCAAGTCTCTTCATTCCACCTCCGACCCTCCCAAATAGTTTTACACGACTCCTTGTTGCTAGATTAAGCCCTAGACCCGCAACCATCCTCTCCCCAGGCAAACTTAAATTATCTAGTATTGGGTCTCCTACAGCCACCCTCCCACTGACTGCTAGAAGCTCCCTATTTAAGCCTTTTATAAAACCTGGGGGGCCTGCGGTAATAGAGGACCATGGTCGATTTTGGGAATCAAGAGAACCAAGAACTAGGACCGAGCATATAGAGAGGAACGCACTTGTTGAGAAATGAAGATAAGGCGCAGTAGGGTTTTCAGATCGTGAGGCACCAAATAAAGCCTGTATTCTTTCTGTTTAGAGTATAAGTATAAGCTTTGCCCACTTCTCACAGCAAGAGGGGAATATCCTTACCTTCTCCAATATGGAAAGCAGAGTCTTCTAAGAAAAAGGCCATGTTAGACACTTAGTTAGCTGCTCAGATGATCGTTTCCGTTATGCGTGTTACCTCTTGAGGATAGCGACAAAAAGTTGAGGGATAGATCTCATTAATTCTTTATACGTCACTTATATAGCTGCTGATGTGGGGTTAATTTATAAGCGGGTTCGAACAAATTTGTCACGATACATTTGTAATCAAGTGCTTACCAGGCGTTAATTAAGATCTCGGATAGCCCTACCACAACAGAAAGCTTACATGTAACCACCTCCTCTTACTAGTTACTCCAAAAAAATACAAATAATGCATATTAAGGACAGGGCATCAACTCCAGAAACACTTTTGGGTGCGAACTAAGCTACTATGATTAGCAAAGTCATTTATTCTTTTCTAGTGTGCATTATGCTCGTATAAATACCTTACTTCACTCAAAGCCAATCTATAATCCATCACTACTATAAACCCTCACTTGATCACTCAATATTCAATAGCTCAATAGCCATGAGTAAAACTAAATTTATTATTTAAGTGCACGTACCCACTCCCTTTAACCTTTCGTTGCCCTGGACTCCCTCCCATAGTCTTAACTACCCCCAGTCCATTACCCATAAGCTACATTACGAGCTTAACTTCTTGATCATTGTCCAGTCTCTATTGAAGTATAATTTTACTTTACCACTTTTATAGTCCGAGAATATGGTGACTTCATGTGCCCCAAAAAATTCCCCACCAAGTAGATTTATTTCAGAAAAGTGTGAATGGAGCAGGGACATATAGACGTCTTTAGGATGACCTCTAATATTTACAGGGGTTGGCACTCCCTCACGAATACCTAGATACGCGCTAGTCTAAAACAGTTAGCAGTCATCCTTCGCCCCATAGATAGAATTACTCACTTGACTTGAAAGATAAGTCAATGTAGCCCCAGTATTCACGACAAAAAAACCCACCTCGCTTCTCCCTTGTACGAAACAACAAAAGGAACAATCATCTTAAAGTTGATGCCATGGATGTAGCCATCACCTATTTGCACTACTTCCTAGGCATCCGCATCAGTTGCTCTAGACAAATATTCGATCCCTAACTCTTCTGCAATGGTAGTTTTTAGCTTTTCGTGATTGATGTCAGTAAAAAGCACATTTCAGCCTTTCGGGTCTCGTCCGGTATCGTGGGTAACTGTGTACTTCCCACATTTTCGAGCTTTTTCCTGGTGTTGACGGATGAAAAAAGTTCGAGGGTCAGCTATTTCTGAGAGACGTCGGTTGATGAGTTCATAACTAGAGGGGCCATTGCAGGGGGCCTGAAAGCTATAGATGCAGCTTGTAGCAAAGGAGGGCCTAGGAAATAGGCGGAGAGGACTACGAGGAGGTCCGCGTATTTTCTGAAACAAACCTTGGCCAAACATAGTGGAATCTTATAGAAGGTAGATCTCAGAGTAAAATGATGTAATAGCAGGATGAAGGTCAGATAGTCAGTGGTGGTGGCCTGCTTAGTCAACACTCTAGCTCGGATTATTAGCGGTAAAGGCCGACTTTAGTAGAAAACTAGTACACTGGTTGAATATAACCGAATACCTTAGAAGTACATGGCCTGTGTATCATATAGTGAATTCGTGTTCTTTTGGGAATATACTAGATCCTATGTATTATTTGGAGAATTTAGGGTACTTGAGTATAATATACCTATAATTAAAACCTAGGTGCTATTAGTGAACCAAAACTCGCCAGCCTTTTAACACAGTGCCGTAATTATCTCTCTGCTTTGTCCAGGGGCACTTATTGGGTACTACGGGGATAAGTAGCCCTATTGGGTAGACTAGGATGACAGCCCATTCAGAGGGTACAAAGGCCTACTTTATTATAAACTTCCCCTTCCCCTTCATAGTCTTACAAATCAATCGAGACCTCATTACCAAGCAAAAAAAAACCCCTCTCCATACACTTACTCTACACTACTGACAGCTACAATTCTGTCCCTATTCAAAAGGGGTAGCAATGATAAGTTCTAGGATACCTGGCTGCATAAACTAGAGGCCTAGAAATGGCTCCCCCATAGAATCGGGGGAATCTTCCACATATGGATGGCCGTACAACGAGTTCTAGTGTAAGTCTGTATATATGCTACTATAGTAGCCCGGTTGTCTCGTACCCAGAATTCTCTTGACCCGTAGTATGACATGTAATACCATCATAAGAAGTCTGATTTTTAAGGGGCCCTAATTATGTAGGTGAGGTTTGGGTGGGCGGGCGGGGACCTTTTTTCCCCGGGGCCGGCATAGACCCGATAAAACTCTGCTAAAACCTTGCTAATGATCTTATGTAAGCATAATATAGAATATTCTCAACTTCAGTATAAAGGAAAGCTTTAAGTGGGTAGAAAGGGCTCTTAAACCTACTTCCAATAAGGTCAAAAGAGGCCGGCTGGCTTGGCTTGGCCAGGATTATATCCTTCCGTCCATAGTATATGCCCTCTCCTTTGCTTCTCGGGGAGCCTTTTTGAGGGCCTGGTATGTACTCTATAGGGCTTCTGTCTCATAAAAACTAACACTAAAGACAATTCGGGGGAGGGGAGTGGTTGATAATAGCTATTGGTATACAGAAGCTCTTTTGTTCTAGACTAAAGACTACGCGCCGAGGCCAATAAAGACTAGGCACGAGACAAGCGGCCCAGATTCCCTGTGGAATCCAAAGTAGTACTGGCCAGAATTATTTCGAAACCCGCAGTACTGGTAATACTATCATAGTGACTTCACGCATCGGAAATTCAAATTGCATGCAATATGTAGGGGGAGGCTTTTTAGAGCACAAGCTTCGCCATTTAGCTTTACCCCCCTTCCCCTAGCGTATAGTGGCTCTAGATCGTCCAATTAACTAATATTAAAACTAGAAGTACGTAGCGCAAAGGAGATTCATCCAGAATTAATATCTCCTACCTAATAATATTTTAATAGTGCCAAGGAATGGGTTTGGATATTTCATTCCTAGGTGGGAATTCACTTGTCCACAAAATATGCACTTATGAAAGAAGTTCATACGAGCATATAACTGAGGTGCACGGAGAGACCCGCCGCAGCTTGACCCCTAGCCCTGAGAAACCCCACGACTAAACTCTTACTGAGGAACTTAGGTTAACACAGAACCTTACAAAGATGTGAGATATTGTGATCCTCATTCAAAGCTTAATCATTTACTAGCCTTGTACAAATAAAATAAAAGCTGCCTGTTTGAAGTTTTTGTAGGGAGGAGGGGGGATGATGGTGGCTGCAGCTCAAAACTTTAAATACCCACAAGCTGCATGTATTTATATACCAACCCTTCCCAAACAGGATGCAAATCTTGATATAGGGAGATCTTATTATTGTCTACGGGGATATGCAGGAGATGAAACCATAGATCAATGCTCTGAACGAAGGAAGAACTACATGCCACCAGGCAAAGAAGCGGCTTGGCGTTCACTTTCACTAACCGGCTACCCTTAACCCCCATCTATTTCTCTGGACGATCTTGTATTGGTGTCTGCAAGGTTCTTTTTCTTTACCCCCAAGATATACTCTATACTAGGCCAATAGTATACAATGATCTTTATGTTGGTAAATTAGTTACACACAATTCTTTTTTGCCCTACCTAGATCGATCAGAACCTCAATTCTGAAGTAAAAAATGGCCGTACTACGATATATTAGTCACAGCGCAGTCATAACGAGGTAACATATAACTTCCTAGTGCAGGACGTTCAAGACCTAGACTCTGCCTACTGGCCCACGAGAAAATAAATGTGGGTGAAATGTAGAGAGAAGTGACTTCGACAGTCCCCCCATAATTATAATCCTCGGGTTGTATGCATTCAATGAATGTGACGAAGAGTTTTTTCTTTCTTTCTTTCTTCCCCTATAGAGTACGTAGCTGTACATACACCTCTAAGTAATAGCACTATATCCTATATAGATTCCCATTTAAAAACACGCATAATATTACTCACCTCGCGGCCCGGTCGGCTAACATTAAAATAGTGTTTAGATCGAATCGATGGTGTGGGTAAATTCTTCTACATTACTTATGTTCTGGCTTCCGATTCCCCGGCTGTTTTTGTTGTATTCCATACCCCATATGCATTCAGTGTGTGCTGTTCTCCCTGATCTGTTCTCAGGGAGAAACCATACGTACTAGTTGACCTATATTTGGTATTAATAGAGGAATAGAGCTATCTAAAACTCTTTGAGCTGTTGATTAGTGTTTGGTATAATTACTCTTGTGAGTCTTGACTGTGGACGAATAGATGATCTACACTCATATACACTTCAGTAGAAAATACTACCCACTATATATGCCTAATAGCTAGGTTGGATTAAATAATAGTTGGACATATTACATGTACTCCACAGAACAGTTTTGTGAACAGTACTCCGGAGTGGAGTACAAGAATGCCTAGAGATTAAATTACTAACTACATGTACGTATAGATATAGTTCTGAGACACAGCCAAAACTGAGCATGAAACCCTCCCCAAAAAGACCTTTATCTCATGCCGCGGCCATATTACCAAGTGAGACAGCATAATCATAAAACACCAGCTTCCCGATGTTTTGCCAGGGCTGAGTAGATAAGCTTCCAGTCCCAGACTATTTTGTTTAATTAGTAGATCAATAGCACTCCTACTTTATATCTACAAGCATTTATCAAATTATAAACAGCCATTCCTTCTAATTAGGCCCAAAAGCACCTCAAGATCTACCTACAAGTTAGGACAGATACCTTCACAACTCATCACTCGTTGTCGGGAAATCCGCAGTACCCCCGTGATCAGACCAACTGCTATAGGATATCACGGGGGAATCGTCACACATGACTATGATAAAAGGATACAATGCCTCCTTTACCAACTTACAGATTAATATTCTCATGCTCAGGTTACATTATGGGTAATCATTAGAATACTGAACCAATTAGTTATCTCTGGATTGACGGGGGAGAGGAAGGGGGGGGGGGTATATAGTCCAACCAAGTTCCAAGAAACACAAACCCAAATGCCCTCGTCCCCGACTTTATGCACCGGTCATACTAGGCACACCCTTGAAACTTGATGATGCCCACAGTACAGTGCTCACTCACACACGCACACACGCACACACAACGGTAACAACTGATAATACCGGGAATATAACATGAGTCGAAAGCAGGTGTGTCTAAATAAATAAATAATGAAAAACAGCTCACTGAGCGCAGACGCGGCAGTTCCATGACCCGATGATAAGGTCGAAATGGAGAATGACCTCCATATTGGCATTAAATACAGCACACTGCCCGTCATAATGCAGGTTTTTCCGACGGATCCACAAAACTGCAATTATGCTCGCATGTTCGTGCTCCCTGTCAAAGACTTTTTGATCCACTCCAGACATACGAACCCCCCCCCCCCATATTCGTGAGAATTAAAGGTCTCAACGCAAACAAGGTCCTATTTAGTATCACCAATAGCTGCCGCCTATCTTAGAGATCTGTTACTTTCTCTCTCTAATCTGTGGCCTATAATCTACCCTCCTCAGGTCGATCACGCCCACAATTCACAAAATTCACAAAATCGGTCCACAAACAGTGGGTTATTCACATGCCGAACATTCCGCCTTACTCCTCTAAATGCGCCAGCTTGCACATGCCGTATGAAGTGTTAAAGTCCCCTTAAGCCGGATGTTTGCATGGGTGTGATGAGAAAGCATATGTGGTAAACAATGTTGGTTCGTCTGAACTTCAGTTTTGAACGTACATTTTGCTTGCTTCTCTGTATATATATAGAAAGGAACTACATATTTGATTACTTGGGCTTCTGGCTTTATTATTGTTTGTCAATTAACTCCCGGCACCAGTCATCTCCTATAGCTAGAGACTGATAGCTTTCCTCCTATCCTCCCCTCCGGCCCCAGCTGGTCCAATCCACCCAACGTTCCACTGCCACATTATTCTTTTTAGGACTCCGCTTGAAGGTGGTTACACGTTTTCAGTTTGTATCAAATTTCGCATGTCGGAATCCGTACGTACGCACATCCTTCAGCTATTCAAGCAGCTGATAGATCAATACCTTTTCGTTCATGGCTGTAGTAGAACGGCTGTTATTTCCGTCCCCCCTCTTGTCCCTCCTGTATTGCCATTTCCACCGACCCGTTTCTAGTTTACGGTTATACGCAAATTAAGCATCTTAGGTATGCGGCTATCAATCCGAACTCTGAATACAAGTGATCCCCCCCCTCTCTCCCCCTCTCTCCCACACCCCTTGAAGGCATATGATTTGACGTCTACCCCATTTTTTTTAATTTTTATTCTTTTTCGAGACAACCCACGTAGGTATATACGATGCGCAAACTCACTTGAACTTATCACTGTCCCCCTTCAACCTATCTTCATGGACCATTCACTGTCTCATTTTTTTGTTTTATTTTTATCCCCCCCCCCTTCACTCCCTATTCTCTAGCCTTTCAAGGGTCAGAGAACTCAGTAATGGAATAGCTAGCTCAAACTGTCGGAAACCGAATGTTCTACCATAATCTTCCCGGAAGAAGAGAATCCTAACAAACTAGCTAGACATATTTTTTTCATTCGATGAAATACTAAAATGCTCCAATAGTCAAACTAGGAGGGAGGCCCCCCCGCCACCCCTGGTTATGAGATGTACTCTTGATGTTCCTGCATATCGATAAAGGAAAGGGGGAGAAAAGAGCCGACTGGCCTGGATCTTCATAGTATTGTAAGTGCTTCTTCTTCCCCTTTCCTCCTTTTTGCCGCTGTCAGGCCATCGGTGTGATATTATAAGCTGTTGAACATATTGCAGTCTTTAACTAAAATACTTCTAGTCCATTCTTGAGACGATGACCTATCATTTCTTTTTTACTTACTTGAGATTCTCTTTTGCTATGTCGTGGGAGTATACACAGCTAACGTTACATAGCGTGTTAATTCATACCATAGTATGTACGTACATGTTGAGGTTGTCTAGTCGTGGGCAATCATTAAGCAAGCAAGCAAAAAAAAAAAAAGATTGAATTAATCAGAGCCTCCTTCTAGGCTTAGTGTATATAAACCCATTTATTCTTTCTAACACCTCTTTTTTTTTTCCCTTTCTTCCTCTTGTCCTTCTAACACACAATCGAATCCCCACTACCAGACGAGCAGATTTTGTCCTTTCTTTCATTCTTAGATCTTACCTACATCTATAGCTACATATCTAGCTATCTAGAGTTACCATCTTACCAATAACCTCTATCATCCACGAATCTTTCTTTCCTCCAGCTAGCTAGAGCGCCGAAAGCTATAGGAAATACACCTCTTTTTCCCTCTTCTTTTCCTTTCTACATACGAAGAAGTTATTATTATACACCATCTCCTCCCTCCTCTATACGAAATTGTTTACAACAAAGATAATCATGCCTCTCGAGAAACCTCAGTCACCTTGCTCTGCTGATGACTTTACACAAATAACCGTGGCAACTGCTAAATGCGATGTCTGCAACAAAAGAGATAAGAAAACTATGAAAAGATGCAACACTTGCTCGTTTCAGCTGTGTGGGGGCTGTTCTCTCAAGTCGGGGAATGACGGCTCCCATACTGGGCAGTAATCTACCTACGACTACAACTTTGAATCATCAGGATATTTTGAAACGATGGTATTTTTTTCTTCCTCGGAGTGCGGAAGGGGGGGTTTAAAGGAAATAATTGGGACGGACATGAGGGGATGGTGGGGAAAAAGGAGGAGGGGTGAGGGGTTAGGGGAGGGGAGGGGAGGGGAGGGGAGGGGAGGGGAGGGGAGGGGGGGTATTTACTCTTTGTCTGGATTATTTGCTGGGGAGGGGGGGTTGATTTTCGCTGGCTAGCTAGCTAGCTAGACATTGTGGATTGTTGGGGATTCGTTTTTTTTTGTTTGTCTTTTTCGTACTTACTTTCTCTGTATCTTTTTTTTTGTCTATCCACATCATTCCATATGTCTTGCTTTTTTTTTGGATAAGGGAGAGTTCGTTCCTATTGCCAGATTTGATATCCTAAAAAAGTATTTGGAATTTCAACGAGTTATCTTGCTGTTATCAATTGGAGTCACCCTGAAAGATATGCTACTAATAAGAACGTACATGTCTGGCACTCAGTTTTAGAACTCTGGACTTGGGTTGTCTATAGCCCTATAAAACAACGGCTTTGAGGGAGGGTGGGGTATGGTACCTATTGTAGATTGACACTATAAAAGCATGTGGCTCAGTTTTTTAGTGCATAGTTATTAGCTGTGTTAACTTGTGCCCCTCATATTAAACTCTAGTGGGGAAGGGGGGGGTGAGAGGGTGGAGAGGGTGGAGAGGGTGGAGAGGGTGGAGAGGGTGGGGGGGATAAAACCAAATAAGAGTATAACTACTGCATATCTCCAACCTTTAAGTAACGAAACGTCCACACTTCCCAAGTTTACGGTTTTCTGTCTTTCCGGTCGGGTGATTTCAAAAAAGAATTTCCATATTCTTCTCCAGGAGAGGGGGGAAGTGAAGGCTATTTGAACCAATTACGGGACCGTTACGTTTGATAGCCTCCCCCCCTCCCCCACCAACCCAACTGTCTGGCTGCCACTCTATAAACCTTCTTTTGTTTTGCTGCAAGGGCTTGAAATTATCTTCCGCAATAATTAGTTGCAACCTTTTTTTATAACCAATAATATCTGTCGCAGGTCTTAGCGAGTGGTTCTTCATACTCGCTATGTGTCAGCCACTAATTAAAGTTACACCTAATTGGAAAAGGAAATCTTATGCTTATCAGTGACACCTAAAAGGCCTAGACCTATTAGAACGCTGAATTAACGTAGGTTATTTTATTTTATTTTGCATGATCTTCGGTCGAAAGGTACTTTGGTACGTACTCGAGAAAAGAAAATCTGCAGTGAAACTAGTTAGTATCTCTCTCTTCTTCTTCTTCTTCTTCCACTTCTAGAAAAATATCCACATGGATGTTGTTATTACACGAGAGTAAAGCGAACCACAAGACTTCCCAATATCCGCGCGGAGATATATTTCATGTATCTTTCTCTTATATAGATCGAGCGGTGGGGACGAACGAGGGGAGTAGGAGTAAGAGTAAGATGAAGGCCATCCTAGCTATACTAGCTTACCGAACTTTTTATTTTTCTTACACCTCCCAAAAAAAACACATAAATATTATTTTTCATACAGTAATATAGGTAGTTATACCACTTCAAGGTCATCTGGTAACTCCAAATGTATTCTTACTGAATCATAATTAATCACTCGCCTATATATATATATATATATATCTCTAGCTCTCTCCTCTCTCCCCCTCTTCTGTGGAAAGTACCGAGACGTACTAGGTCACGATACCTATGGCAACGTCATCTTGGTCATTTACCCCTCTTTACATACACCTTCCCCCCCCCCTCTCCACCACCCCTCCTCGTAATTAAAAACAATCATGCAACTAGATAATTGTAGTAAAATAAAATAAAACACTAGCTAGGTACGTTTTCATTAAGCATTAATTAGCCATGGGGGGAGGGGGGACACGGGATCTTCAAGTTGTAGATAGTATTCATCGCCGGTCTATTGGTTTTTTTTTTCCTTATATTAATTATAGGGCTTGGGGTATATATATTACAAACTCATCTCTCCCTCTCTCAAGACCGGGGTGAATGAAATCTTGGCTCATGTTAATGTAGAATGAACTTTTTTTTTCTTTTCTTTTTTTTGGTATCCCTGTTGAAATTAATCTTGTTCTTACTAGCGCTAACTATATAGTACAGTAGATATATAAGGATGATCATCGATGATAGGTTTTTTTTTTATAGCTATAAAAGACTGTTTAGATGTTTTCCCTCTGGCTTTCCCTTTTGTGTGACACGAGTTCATGGTACAGCTCATTTCTGGCAACTCCACACATGAATCAAGATCATGGAAATTCTCTCTCTCTCTCTCTCTCGATCCGCTGGGGTGATGTTGAACCCCCTGAGAGGAGGTCTGAGCGATGATAACTTCCCCTACTGGAAAAGGTGTAGGGGAATATTATCATGAATCTGACTAATAAACTGCAATCATTCAACATCACTCGCTCCCTACTTAATTATATCAACATACTCATAAAACCGCCATCTAACCCTATTCGCTCCGCTGCCTGCTCGACCAATATTTATGATTTGCTAATTTATGCCATGGTAGATATGATATTATAATACATAACACAGGTCCTCCATATCCTAGCTCCTAAATACAACTTATCCACTAGTTACGTAACTATCACCCCTACTTAGCTATACAGCTAGGGAAACCCAATTTATTACTAACAGAGGGAAATCATATATTCATTGTTCCCCGTAATTAATAATTACAACTACCAGAATAATAGAATTCGACGGTATAAAATGCAAAGATAGAAATGAAAAAAACAAAACAAAACAAAAAAACTCCTACAAAATGAATACAAAAAACAAAAAACAAGACAAAAAACAAAAAAATACAGAGAATCTTCATGCGCCACCCGAAAACAAAGACTAGAGAGAAACGCCCCGCAATAAAAACGAATGATATACGAGAAACGACTCCTCCCAACCCAACAAGCCTCCCTGATCTATACGGAAAAAAAACACCCCTCCACACTAACATATACCCTTAAGTTCTAAGCCTTGATCAACCGGTCTGTTTGCCATATCGGCCTCTAGTCCCAATAATACCCATAATAGCTCCCCAAGCTCCAGGTTGAGAATCTTACACCCCCCTCGGAGGAAAACCTCATGTTCCGATCCTTCTCAGCCTCAACCGCCGAATACGCCGGTGGTGGGGGTGACCCATTCATCGTATTTCGTGATATGGATGAACCGGCCACCCCAAGTCCCTATAATGGAAGATCCTCAAAACCTGCCCTAATTGGTGTATACACTCTAGGCTTGTATGGTTGAGAACTTGTAGTCTGTAATCCAAAGTTTAGAGGTTCTGGGGGGGCTCGGGTTATTGCTATTGGTAAAGGCGTTAATGGCGGTGGAGGTGAATCTGGAACGGAATGACGGTTCACAACCTGAAGCGGTCCTCGTAATGGGGGGGGAGGGCTCCGTAGTTGGATTGGTGGCATCATTGGGATGGGTGGCGGTGGTGAGGATCGACCGTTGTGGGCACCACGAGAGGACAGGCCCCGTTTCATACGCGAAGAGGGGCCACGGCCCAAAGTACGTGAAGATAGTAGACGATGTAGGCGAGGATAGTTGAACAATTGTGATGCCCTACGATCACCAAATGAAGAGCTGGAAGATGACCGGGAGTGACGACGGGTAGAGGGAGAGTCGAAAGCGGACCGCCTATCACGGAAAGATTTACCATAGTAATCTGCTTTCTTTTTATCGCTGTGGACACGAGCCCACACTGCAGCGATGATTATAATGACAATAAGGCCTCCAACGCCAGCGCTGGCTGCCCCAAAGATTAGGCCTAGGTCCGGAATATCTGTGAGATCGTTTTTGGTACTAAATAGGGAAGAAGCTGAAGCTGACGATGAGGATGCTGAAGAAGTTGTGGTAGAGTCACCTCCCTCAACAGCTTTGTCCACGTTTTGAATAGCTGCACCTGTGGGAGCTGGAGTGGTGGCGGGTGTAGAGATACCAGAAGTGATAGAGGCTACTGTAGGCAGTTGGGTTTCTAGTTGGGAGGCTGTACCCGTAGCTATGACCGCCGCGGGAACAGTCATATCAAACGGAGGGCTGTATTCAAAGGTTCCCGTCAAGTCGTCTACAATCTTAATGCCATATTTGTTGCCTGTAGGCATTATCGAGGAGTCCTCGTAGTCACCCGGGACAGTCCATGTGTATGAACCCGAATTTGGAACACCAGCTTCTCAATGTTAACCTAGATCCATAGAGAACTCCAATTCCATATCAAAGATATCAAGTACGAACCGACTATAGCGCCAAGGTCTGAGAGGTTATCTGGAGGGCCCTTGAGTATGTGTAATGTGACGGTCCCGGAAGTTGTAGGCTATATTTTGTAGGCACATTAGTCAATTAATTGATCCTATTGAGTTGCGGGGCAAAAATGACATACAGTCCATTTTATCGTTATAGGAGTTCCTGCATTTACGATTCCACCGAGTGGGTATGTAATGGCATTTTGTCCATTTGTTTGGCCACCCGCCGTAACAAGAGCAGAGAAAACAGCAAAGACTACCCAAAGGTAAGAAGGTGAAAGACTAAGCTGCATGCTCAGGTCAACTGATTATAAAAGACTAACACACGAACAAGGAATAACGAAATTTGAGGACTGGAATGGAAAAAGGAGAGCCTCGAAAAACTATCGTGAGGCATGCGTCGTCGACGGTGGGGCCTGCACAACAACGGACAAACGTTCACGTGTGACTATAAAACGGGTGTGCTGGTTGAGATATGGGGAACAGAAACATGAAAGGAATAGAACATCGATTCATGAAGATCCAGGCCGGGGAAATATCCCAACCTGCGCCCCTCCCCCCGTTTTCATGGAGTTATCTATCCGCTTTCGGCACTATCCCATTTGGAGGTCCATTCACTATCCACTAATTGCAGCCCGTCCCGCAAAGGGTCCAACCACGAGAAGCCAGTTCGAGAGAGAAGAGCGAGTAAGAGGTCCTAACCAGGAAATATTCAATTTCGCCCAAGTGCCAATCCTTAACATCAGTCTCTTTCTGCCCCTGGAATCTGCAGGTGCGACCGTGCGCATATCGCCTCGGCTAGCCCCGTTAAGTGTAACCTGAGACCCTATCAAAGCTTCCACCAATGTTCCATCCACCCCACGCCAGATCTTACGCAGAATCGAGATACAAAAATTTCTTCTGTGGGCCTTACAGAGATAAACAAGAATGTTTCGTCAAAAATGAACGTATAAAAAAAAACAGAAAATATGGAAAAATGAGAAAACATGCTTGTCGACCTTATGATGTTGTTATCAATCCGACGGTGCCTCCATTCTTTCCATGACGAATCCACGTAGATCCGGAAGTGCATTAATGACGAAATGTAATCGTGACACTTGCCAGTGCGTTCTCAGCAACTCATGATGAAAGCTCGAATCGCATGAGAGATATTTGTTTTGAGGAGCCAGCCGGTCTTGATGTTCACGTCTTGTTCATCCTCCCCCTCCTCCGTCTAGCGTTATTTCTTCTTCCCGAAGGCTCTACACTAATATCCTTCTCAGGGCCTCCCAAACGCATCTTCCCTAACATCACCAAAACATCATCCTTGTTGCTTATCGGTTGGGGGTTCGTGTTTTCCACAGATTCCATATACCTTAGATTTGATTCTTGACGCCCTCTAGGAGTAGGACGTTTTTGGTTTACGTGCTGTGGCTGTTGTGGTGGGTGTGGTTGTGTTGATGGTTGTGGTGATGGTTGTGCTAGCTGTGGTTGTTGTTGAGGTGGTGGCCTTACTTGCTGTGATGGTGGTTTAGGCGGGATAGCTTTTTGGACTCCGGTAGGAAGAATCCGATTTGAGGGAGTGCCATCAAAGAAAAACCTTTCCGTACCATCAAGTTCATAGCGAAGCCGTTCCCGAGATTCCATCCCCCTGTACTGAACCTGTCTGCGGATCCAGTCCGCGTCGAGACCTAGCTCATAGAGTTGAATCTGAAATGCGATAACCTAAAAGACCCGACACATGAGCTTTAAGCGTCCAAAAGAAACCATGAGGAGATCCAGATCAGATCTGTTATGCATAAACACTTACATCCACATCCCCTGGGTCCAACCTTTCTCCCCTCGCACAACTACATTCTACCCTCCCGTCGGCGTGACAAGACCGGCAAGGTCCCGGTCTGCGAAACACTTCGCGTCCATACGTTGTGCAAACATAGTTATAACCTTCACCTTCGCGCAAATCTACCTCCGTCGCAAAACACCCAGGCGCCAAAGTCGTAACGAAATCCATAGGTTGAGTCGCGACCGGTGGAAAAAACAGTGGGAACATCTATTTGAGCTTAGTCTTCGATCTTGTGAATGCCCCCTTTATAGCTGTGGCTTTTTGGGGGGATTGTGGGCATGTTGATGAGTGATGGGACAGATGGTGAATTCGTGAATGCGATGCGGGGTAAATGCAAGATTGAAATGAATGTTGGGGGGAAAGAGATTTGAAGTCATGGAGTGGTTAGCCCGGTTATGACTACCGCACTTGGGGGGTGAGCGGGAAGCGGAAAGCAAGTAACCGGGACATGTAATCACGGGTAAGGGATGAACAGGTTTTTCTTTTGTCACAGAATCGCACTCGATGGGTCTGGCCCAAGACCGCTCTTTGCTACCAACACGGGTATTCTGATAGCCCGTAACAGCAGTAAGCCTATATATCAGTGCACCTTTCAGTTGAGATCACAATCTGTGGTGTTTTTGTGTGGGTTGGACTGCAGCTCCCCACGCAATAATAATCTACATTGAGGAATTGAGGTGCATACATCTTACATGTAGTATTGTGAGAGCATCAATAAAAGGCCTCTGCGTACTGTGGGCCTTTAGAAGAGGAGTGAGTAAGCCTGTTTCTGTGACCACTTGAGCTGTCATAACTTGGCTATACTACATGTAGTACTCTATTGTACATGCGTTTTTACTTTTCTCAGTAGCTTTGGTCATCTCCTTCCCAGGCGATGTCAACCTCTTCTCATCTCCCCATTTATCTTCACTCCTTCATCAATCAGTACCCCTTTTATCCTATATCTGCTATCATTATTAAAGGCACCCTTAATTATTATATTCTCTCTATACTAATATTTATAATTCACATCTTATAAGGTTAGCTGATCCCTCGAAACTTTCGACATCTCCTTGGAAAGAGATAGCTAGGTGGGCTTAGATTTGGCCAGCACAATAGAAGACTAACGTGTTCCTACCCAATAAAGTTCCTTTACCATTCATCACTCATCACTCATCACTCGGTATGAACAGTAGTACTTGTATTAGTGCTAGAAGATGGAACCTGAGTACTCGGGATACCCGCCTATATAAGTCTAGGCCACTTCCATTGATTTGTGTTATTGTTGAAATCCGTACTGATAAAGGCTTCATGTCAGCACTCATATTAGGGAGATATATCCGACAATGGGAGGATGAGTCGAGAGCAAAACGGAGGGATTAGCTACCCCTCCACACTTTTTTGGAGTCGCATGAGGGTCGAACCCCTTAGCAGTAATGCCATACACTATAAATGCCGCTAGCTAAATGTTCACCTACCAACATTGAATATGTTATTATTTAGGAGTAGTAGCATATTTTAATAGTACACTCTAAATAATATGTATCTATTCTCCCTAACTCTCACCCTAGCATATGTGAAATACAGGCTACTAAATACTGATAAGTAAGTCACTAAAACACAGCCGCACCGCAAGTGTACCCAACATTCACCCCAGCCTCCATCAAGTAGAAGTTACCACCCCTCAACTCTGCTAACCTTTACCGGAATCCCACCAGTCGGTTTCGCTGTAATACCACCTTTAATATCGATCACCCTCCCCTCCTCTGCTTCTACAAAAGAGAATCGCCCTATTTATCCCATCATTAGCCGTTTGCACTCACAGAAGAATACAGGGGTGCATCAAGCATACCAATAAGCGCAGCCAATAAGCACTTATACTCTAGCTTCGCAAAGACATTTCCAATACATCCCCTTGGCCCTGCCAAAAACGTCAGGAACGCATAATTACTTTCACCCTGCCCTTCGTCCCACCTCTCGGGCCTAAACTCCTCTGCATCCTCGCCCCAGAGCTCTTTACTTCTATTTATTGCATATGGTACAAGGACGATGTGGGCCCCCTTGGGGATGAAATGGCCACCGAGGCTGGTGTCTTCAGATGCATGCCTTGCTGTCAAGGGAACAGGTGGATAAAACCGAAGAACCTCGGAGGTGAAGTTACGTAGGTATTTTAGGGACTCAATCTGCTCGTAAGAGACTGTCTGTGGGATACCGTGGGGGAAGGCATTCCGGATCTCATCACGGAGCTTGTTTTGTATATGAAGGTTTTTCTTAAGGGAAAGGGAATATAGTGCCCAGATCATTGCCGTAGCGGTGGTCTCATGTCCAGCAGCAAGGAAAGTCATCATCTGATCCCGCATGACATCGACACCATCAGGACCATCATAATCACCGCTCTTCAACATGACAGAAAGGACGTCTCGGTCTTCGGTGACAGTCTCCTTTCCCGCGAGTTCTAGCTTCTTGGTATTGATAATTTCGAGAGAGACGCGCTTGACTGTTTGTGCAGCCTTTTTAAGGTCTCTGGTCCGCTGGATAGGTATAAGCGTGATGACCCAAGCTGGAAGTATGAGACGAGCAAAATGAACAGCTAAAGCGACACGGTTTGTCGCAAAGAGAGTTTTATAAGCGCGTGCTAGTTCAGAACCACCCTGGCCTTTTGTATCCTTATCATTGGCGGTGGAGAGAGCGTTAAACTCATACCCAAATCCAGCACGGCCGATGATGTCGAGGGTTGCGAGGGAGCACCACTGTGACATCTCGATTATTGGGGTTTCTGCAGATGCAGATACGATACTATCGATACTCTCAGTGAGCTCACGGGAGATTTCCCAGAAGGTTGGGACAAGGTTCTTGATATGAGTGTGTGAGAATGCTGGCAACAAGAGTTTTCGCTGGTGTCTATGTTCTCTACCTTCACTAAACAGAATTCCTCGTAATCCTAGGACACGACCGAAACCGTTACGCATAAATTCGGGCTTAACAAAGCTATAGCTCTTCTGGTGTAGCGCTTCGCTCAGGGTTTTCGGAGAACAGGGCATGATTCGCACTGCGTTGAAAGGCCCTCGATACTGGATCAGACCACCGTTATCAGGAAGCTCTTCCATCCATTTTAATTGTGGTCTTCCAGTAGGGTTATCGCGGATTTCAGCGTAGTGGCCAAAGAGCCAGTGAGCACCTTTTGGACTAGGAATATTCTTGAATGGCGAGAATAGCAAGGGGTATAAAACCACTTTGTATACAAACCATCCACCAAGCAAGATTGTTGAAAACCCAACGAAGGTCCATGGTGCAGAGAAGCGAGACGGGTTGTATCGAGCTAGTAGCAGCGATATAACTGCCGCAGAGGTAAAAAGGAGCTTCTTTAACATAGTGATAAATGTGTGGAAGATTGTGGGTATTTTATGGCAGTAGAAGCGAGGTGTTATATGTTGATAAGGTAATAAGTAAGCGAGGGGTGATTGTATATGAAGGGGTTTAGGTTGGGGCTGTCTGGGGCGGTCAACGCTGGCAGCGGAAGTTATAGAAAAACTGAGAGGGGGGGAATATGGGGGCCTTCATGTCAGGGTAATAGATACTACATGTATTGTTCGAGGCCCCCAAATAAGAATTCTATTCGGGACTGCCAAGGGTCCCAAATTAAGCCGACCCCGAGGCCTAGCATAGATATATCTTAGATCTTTGTCTCGTCACTACATGCACATAGGTCTAGCAAATACTCAACCTAGTATATATATGGTTAGTATCGGAAATGATTGAGGCCGCTGGTTCGGCTGTCGCAGTTCTTTTGATGTGCCGTTTACAAGTTATACCTAACGAAGTTACATATTTGTAGTTTTCTAGAGTAGGTTTTGGTCTTCTATACATGTATATTTGTATATATATACAAATCATCTTGTATCACTCGTGAGTCGTGGAGCCACATATCACAGCTGTGTTGACCCCACTGAAGTGACATCTCCCGGCCGAAAGATTAATTGCCCGTCGGACAATCTTTCCCCCGCCCGGTGTCATATCACTTATGGTAAACATACTTACACAGCCATCGACAAGTTTTTGTTATCTACTGCCTTTAAAGTATAGTCCTATCAAACACCTCATAATTTTGCGTGCTCGTTGATGTAAGGGGGGTCCTAACGGAGTTCAAACTTGTAAGGTTGGGGCCGCTTTCGTTGGGGGGGGGGTACGTGCAAGTCGCATAACTAGGGGAATTTTCTAGAAGGGCGAATGAGAATATTAAGATTTGAGGCATGAACTAAGACGAAGGCCAAAAGGTTTTATCTTTTATGCAATAATTGTTGAGAGAAACGTCAGCCGCATTAAGTTCGCCGCAAACGTTGTTTCAAGGGTTTATCCAGTTTAGGGTGCTTGCCAAGTTTGGCGTTGCCTCAATACAATATGTACATGTACTAACTTGGCTTTATGGAATTTATAAACAGTTAACTTCCATATTAGGAGCTATATTGTTGTGGGACTTTTCCAGTTAGGTTTAGTTAATTTATAACTACATTTGGAGTGCTAAACTTAGGTGTATCATCTTGTTGAGTAGATTACAAATAAGTAACAGTAGATTATGTATTCCTGGGGTCATTAGCCGTGGGATTCAATAAATCTAGACATTATCTTCCTTTTACAAGCGCTTCTAGACCCAATTTAGTACAGAAACTGCATTTTGGTGTGGTGGGATATGGACGTGAGATGTGAAACCCACCCCTCCCCACGTCGTCGATCTAGATCTTCTTCCAATAGAAAATTACCAATAAAGGATTTGTAAGTTTATCCTTGTAATAAATAGTTTTTATTTCTACTAGTTGTTTCTGACTCTATGCCCTGCGTGTCTTTGGTCGTTTCAAATCGTTTAGCATTGTTAGTAGCGTCGCGTATTTATTTCTAGATATAGACAACTCCTAGAACTCTTCACGTACTAAATTTAAAAAGGAAACTTGCTTACGTGACTTGTAAAGTTTACGGTTTCTGATTGTTGACAGATACCTCGTTCTTATCTAGTTTATCTACTGTAAATGTACACAACCGCTCAAGTTCTTATCCTAGAAATAACTTCTCGTTTGAAGGCTAAGGTCAATGTGGGATTGAGTGTGAAGTACTTATATAAGTACATTTATATACATACTTATGGCTCCTATTCAAGTACTAAGGGTTTAAAATGGATAAAGTTCGTAAGTGTACCTCTCGAGAATTCTAGCGGTCGTTTCTTATTAAGCTTTGGCAAGAGCTTTAGTATATTTTTTGTTATATCTACATGTATTTATGCTATGCCGAGTTAGGGTATAGAGACAGATTGTATCGTTCCTGGAGCAATACCCACAAAAACCACATCCACATCCATTGGCCTCCATCATTACCGTGTAACCACACTTTATCTTTTTCTCTATATAGCTCTTAATAAAAATGGTATATTTATCTCTGTACTTACTGCTGTTTCTGACTCTAGACCTTTAGTATATAGAATAGGTGTATGATGTACTAAAATACCTACTTTTTAGTGTCTTTAATAGGTATATATATAGGCAAGTCCTCTTGTCTTTTTATTTTCTAGTACTAATAGATAGGATAAGTTATGTATGTAGATGGCATGTGTGTATTAGCGTTATGGAACTACTGCTGATCTCCCAAATAGTACTTCTAGATGTATACCACCCCGGGCTAAATTTTCGGGTTTAGACAGTCAATATCCTTCTCAATATACTAGTGGTGATAATAAGAAACTCGTATCAGAGGAGGTTGAAATATCACGTAATGTCAGTGTGTGGAGGGTGCTATTGATTATTATTTTCTAGATAGAATTTATTCCTTCTAATTTCTTCTTTCATGAGTTATCTAATGTACCTAAATATATATTTTTATACACCTAGGCTTACTAAGGCCCAGTATAGACATGAAATATCACTCGTCTAACGCCTGCTTGTGTTATAACTTTGCTCTTTCCATGATCTCTCACTTCTGGTGGTGTTCTAGTATTAACGCCTCTAAAGTAGCCATTTTCCATACTTATAAAAAGGAACCTTGTACCTGCGAAGTCTTTAGTCTTAGTAATCTTACCTCATGGGGGCTTTTTATTGTTCTACGTATGTTGTTGCGCTAGGCTTTGATAGTTACGTCCACGGTTACAATAAATATATATTTTGGCTTTCTTTATATTATGGATAAACTGAATATCGTCTAGGTGTATTTAACTGAAAATGTAGCTAGGCTATTATTCGTAAACTTTCAGCTAAGTTTTGTCTAGAAACTAGATAGATGTACGTAGCTACATGTATACACTGAGAAGAAACGTGCGACTCTCCACCGATACCCCTACCAGTTTTAACTACATGTACATACTTAATCATTCATAAAGGGGGATGCGGATGATCAATAAAATCACTAAATGTAGTAACTAAGAAGCTCTGATTACATGTAGTCTCAAGCAGCCTAGGCTATTTTAACCACCAGTTCGATCTGTACTAATAAAGAAATCCTACCCAATCTCAGGTTGATCCAGTTACTGACATAATCAATGGTACATAATTATTTCCAATAACTACAGCCGTGTCAAATAAATTCCCGGAGCCCCCCCCATATAGTAACAGCAAAAGAGTTCGCTCACCTACATAGCTAGGCGACTAGGTGAACTACTTCTCCCCAGGGAGTCGAACCATAGGCCTTATGGTTCAACCCTGTTTTGCCAAGGCTATCATCAATTGGATGACAACTTTCCCGGTAGGCTAAGGGGCCTACCGGTGGTATTTGTTGAGAGCCAGCAGCTCCCATAATCTCATACCGATGTATAGCTGTGTCCAAATAATTCCTAGAGCTCTTTATAGCAACGGGTGCTATTTCCTATACGTGATATACCAACAACCATAAAGTTCCTAGATGCAAAGAGAGGTATTGTGTGATGACTGGCAGGGCCTGGTGGGGACCACGTCACTTTGTGAGACAAAGGGCACCAAAGGTGATAGTTTTCTTGGACTTTTTTTTCATAAATTTGTGTTCCGAATAATCTCTTAATTACATAGTCTTCAAATTTATTCTCACATTAATACCAGCATTTGTGGTGCTAAATTTTATGGGTTTACCGTTACTATAGGGGGGTGCGGGAATTTATTGGATACGGCTGTACATAATATAATTTTATATTGAGCGTAGACTGAAGATGGGTAGGGTATACCTATATTCTCATGATGGAACATATTAATTACTTTCAGAGCTTCTAACTTACAGTACGAAAAAATGGGGTGTAACTACTACAATAGTACTACAGCATTGTAAGGGGGATACCGTATTAAACCGGAATTTAGAAAAGAATGCTGTAATACTCTCGTATTCTATACTATTGCTACAGTATTTCTACAGTATTTGGTAAAGTAGTGTACCCAATCCATCCCCTCTTTTCGTACTGTACATATATCTACCCCTACCCGCCGCTGTAGATGTGACTACCTTACACCACTTCTGCTATAAACGCTTTAATCAATAGGAGTCTTGTCATATATATATCCTTTTATACAATTGAATATAGTTAAGAGAAACATTAAGTATAAGGCAGATATAAGCAACTGAAAGAAAATAACTATTGACCTTTCCGTTACTTCCACACCCCGCACTAACCCTATGGGGCAGCCTATCGCAACGGGCGTTGGCGACGCAATGTGCCACGAGGACAGCACCCTGCAGAGAAGCTAGCAACCGCCCCTCTAAATGCACTGCTTCTCCTCCCCCGAGATATCACCACAACCACCATCCCTCTTCATCACCACCGTGTGTCTCTACTATAATTATCCTCCGTAGACAGATCTCATATCTTAGCAATGTCTAACAAAGCTCTTATCCTCGTTCGTACATCCTCTTCTGCAATTGTGACTGGCTGAGCTGACTTACGTTTTCCCCGCTACAAAGGTTGGAGGTCCCTCAAGAGGCACTCGGTTCCGGCCGCTGTCTCTCGACCTACCAAAGGTACTGTTTCAATTTTCAGTTTTCTTCGTACTGAGATAAAGCTTACCCCACTATCTGTGTAAAGCCCCTCTTTGAGATCGCTGGGCACCCATTGATCTGGCACCCTCTCACGGCAGTCGCCAAGGTTCCCTCAATCAAGGAGGTTTACCTTATCGGATACTATGAGGAGTCCGTTTTTGCGCCCTACATCCGCGAGTGGTCAACCGAGTTCCCACAATTCACCATCAAATACCTACGCGAGTATACTGCCTTAGGCACGGCTGGAGGGTTGTATCATTTCAGGGATGCTATTATGAAGGGGAATCCTCAGAGACTATTTGTCTTGAATGCCGATGTTTGCTGTAGCTTCCCGTTGGGGGAGATGTTGGAAGTTTTTGAGGAGAAGGAAGCTGAGGCTGTTTTGTTGGGGACAAAGGTTGGCGATGATGCGGCGAGAAACTTTGGATGTGAGTTTCATAACTTCTCTAGAAGTTCTTGTTGCTTTTTTTTATGAAGAGAACGCATCGAAAAAAATTTCCCAATATCCAAGACTAATATTACCCCCCCATAGGCATTGTTTCCGATCCTAAAACCTCCCAAGTTCGTCACTACGTCGAAAAGCCCGAGTCGCACATCTCCAACATGATCAACTGTGGTGTTTACCTTTTCTCCTCGTCCATCTTTTCCTTAATTCGCTCAGCGATGGAGAATAAAGCCATACGCCTCGCCTCGGACCCAACCCTCGACCCCTCCGATGGAGATTCCTCATCTGTGCTTCGTCTCGAGCAAGATATTCTTGGTCCCCTCTCCGACTCGCGCCGTTTTTTTCTTTATGAGACCCGTGCTTTCTGGCGTCAGATCAAGACTGCCGGTTCTGCTGTACCCGCCAATGCGCTCTACCTACAGAAGGCTTTCCAGTCCGGTTCTCCTGAGATTTCAGCGCCATCAGCGTTCATTGTTCCACCAGTCTACATTCACCCCACTGCCCAGGTTGATCCCACTGCCAAACTCGGCCCTAATGTGTCAGTTGGACCCCGCGCAATCATTGGTGCCGGTGCGAGGGTTAAGGAAAGTATTGTATTGGAGGAGGCAGAGATTAAGCATGATGCTTGTGTGTTGTACTCAATTATCGGGTGGCAGAGCAAGGTTGGTGCATGGGCTCGTGTTGAAGGGACCCCGATGAGCGTTAGTGAACATACGACCACCGTTGTAAAGAACGGTGTCAAGGTGCAAAGTGTTAGCATCTTGAGTAGAGACTGCAAGGTTGGAGATGAGGTCAGAGTGTGGAACTGCGTGTGTCTGCCGTTTAAGGAGCTAAGGAGGGTGAGTTTTCCTAGTTTCGTAGGGTCTGGAAGTAACTTTTTTGCTAACGGTGGATTAGGATGTGTCAAATGAGGTTATTATGTAGGCAAAAACCTAAATACACAAGTGAATAGGAATAAGGACATTTTTTTCGAAAAGCTATTTCTTGTATCTTCTATATCCCTTGCTAGGCGGTCCTTGTTTTATTTTTTAGCAAATCGAAAGCATGTGGATTTTCCTTTTCTAAGTACTTTCTTATATCAAATATTGGCTACTTTGGGTGCCAATCGATAGCATCAAATCAAAAGAGGGGCACCTGTGTATCAAGGGTTCTTTTGACACTGTCGCTCTGAATTTGGGCTTAAGGTCTTAGTGCAGAGATTGAGTAAGACACTTTAGTAAAAAAAATGTCTACTCGGGGTCAGATAAACCTCATATTAGTCCTTGGTGCTATAACTACCTATTTGAGAGGCGTCTTTGCTCCTTCCTAGAAATTTTATCTTGGCCTGAAGTGTATGTACCCTAGAGTACCTATACCCAGCCCTTGATCTCAAAGAGCACCTTGCTATGGTAAGGGCTAGGTATTTAGGGTAAATCCTCTAAGGTGATTCAATGTTACTGGTAGATATTCCCGCAGGCTTAGGAGACGGGAGGTTCCCGAGATGCCCAGATGCGCGAATAACACTGAAGGATCTATATGAGGGGGGTTAGAAGCACTAAAAGTATTAGCATTGACAGATAAGGGTAGGGTACGCGAGAGCAGGAAAGAATGTGTAGTGGATTGGAGAGAAGAAAGTAATCAGTAGGTGGTATCGTGGGTATTCCCGTCTGCAAGCGGGCAATTGCGGGCTTCTGTCCTGGTAGCGACGGGAAATATACCTGGCACCCTAATATCGGGGATTCTGGGGGGCTAGGGGAACGATAGTGGTGGTAGGGTGGTAGTGGTATGGCTATGAGCTTATTTCTCGTTCTCGGAATAGCTTATATTTTGTGGCCTGGTTTTTATGAAGCCATGAACCTCTCTGTAGGGAGATTTTCGAACCAGGTTCCTCTCCACTGGAACGCGGGTTCAAGCTAAGGCGGGTTCTGTTGTACAGGGAAAACCGCTCGGGTATTTTTTATCCCTAATATTATATCCGCGTGCATATAATTCTCTCCCCTTCTATCGTATGTTTTTCTATAACTACATGTAGTTACATGTAACTTATGACATGTTTAAACGGTCACAGCCGATCACTCGTTCTTCGGTCTTGGCAATGGTGGAGAGGGCAGAAATCAGTCCATAGTACATGTTAACCGTTCCCATTGCCCCCTTCCCCCTCCCCTTCCCGGTATGTGCGTCTTCGGTATATAGACAGAGATGGAATAAGGCCACGACAACCAACAAACCCTACCACTGCCGTCGGTAAATCAGCCGATCGGTGCATAACCTTTTAATATATATAAAATACAACTTGCACTTGCGTGCATTACCGAACTTTACCAGTGGGATGTGCAATTTACCGTTGTAGGTTCTGTCCTTGCCTTTCATTAACCTTATTATTATAAACAAGGGTTAGATATATAGTACGCGTGTACACGTAATATATGATATTTGGGTTCTTTTTTTCCTTTTCTTTTTTTTTTGTGTGTGTGAGTGTATTCTTTCCCCCACATCTCTCTCCCCACCCACCACCTCCCCCCCCCCTGACCTCTCTCTCTCCCTCTCCCCATTTACCGGCTTTTTCGGGGGGTAAGAGTGGGGCAATATATTAGTTGACTTGTGGCCACGTTTTTGGGGGAGAAACAGAAAGTACTTATAACTAAGGGGGCTTTTGTCGCTTAATTATTAAACACAGAGTTTCCTTTTCCTTTTTATATGAGTTTGTGAAAGGATAATAGTACTACATCTCGATCTTACTTATAAAAAATTTTATCAAATTCCTTGACCGTTACAATGGTTCATCCAAAGATTCAGTCGTTCAGACAACTTCAGAGGTTCTCTAGTATGAGACATGGTGTTTCAAAAGGCTCGCCGAGAGTGATTGTGATGTATAGTTATTTGGTTGTGGGTTCTTCATCTTGCTTCTCTTTTTGGTTTTTATAGTGTCTAACGGCCTTTTTATATAAATATAGGCTGGTTTCACACTCCCGTTTGCGGTACCTGCGGCTCGACGACGATCTAGTATCCAAAGGTGCACTTTAATTCCCGTTCATACTGAACTGTAAGTATGCGTTTACTAATGGTGGGATATAGTGATACTAGTAATATAAACAAAGAGGAATTGAGTCTATATCATTGCTGCCGGTAGCTGATTCGACGGTTGAGGTGGAGTTCTTTTTTGTGGGCTTTTTATATATCTATCTGATCACTAGATCGATCAAATTGTACTTTCTTGAGTGTTTTTTTTGTATGTTTATATGGCGTTTATTTGGAGCGGAGAATGCAATTCAATTCTTTTTTTTAAAAAAAAGGAAAACTCTAAGTTGACTGTTAAGTGCTGTTGGCCGTTGCTTATATATACACCCTTCCATTCCTCCCTAGACCATATTTGAAAGAAAGGAAGAAAAGAAAGAAAGAAAAAAACTCCCCAAACTTTTCTCGCCACTAGTGTTAACTAAATCGATCCCCTCTTTTACTCTTATAAGTCCCACTTGCTTCATATTTACTCTTCTCTTCTATCATTTGTTGCTCTGTTTGTGGTGCGTGCCGTGTCGGCGCCGGATCATTAGAGTGTTCTCTCGACGGGGAGCCGGCAGGGTCATTCTCGAGGAAGGTGTCATTATCTAAAAATTACTTGTCAGAAAAAAAAATATAGTATACCCAGTAGCTATAGTGTTGCAGGTCCCCCCAGATAGGGTTATTTGCGAAGAAGTAATAGGTTCCTAGGTATTGATTGGGTATAGTATACTCTAGTGAGTGAACTGACATTGCTGCTGCTGGAGCCTCTTCAAATGTTTCTCTCTCCGGTCGGCATTAATCTGTTGCTTTGCAAAGTAGTACGCACCACCGCCTGCGACAATGAGGGAGCCCCATCCGATCCTACATAACTCAGCGGGTAATGTCAGTTGTGCGCTATGAATGTCTGTCTTTTCGTCGGGAATAGAGAGTACCAGAATGATTTAACCTAGATATGTTAGTGAAGAGATATTTTTAGTTTTTTATTAAAAAAAGTGATCTTACTGTATTCATGATTGTGTGGTCTTTCTGTAGATTGGGAATTGAGGGTTTAAGGGTTTAAGGGTTTGGGAGTTGATAGTTGCGGTTTTAGGTAGGTTTTTGATGGTGAGGTCAGACCACCCTCATGCGGCTTGGCGGTGAGTTCTTGGTTAGCACATTTAGGTGCTGCAGAACCTCTACCGTTTGATCCTTGTTTGTATCTCGGGTTAGAGGACTGCGGGCTTTCCCTCTGTATGCTCATGGGCTTGAAGTTATTCTCAGTTCTGTTTGTTTAATATCCAGAAATCATCTAATCAAACAATCCGAGGTTTGAGTTCCTCTCGTTAGGAGTCACTACTACTATTACTCATATTTAGTATGATTCATCCTCATCATCCCATCTCACTCACTTAGCAGAGCCTCGTTTCCCTTGGCGCCAAGAGGTACTCGAGAGGGAGCCCTTAAACTAGAGCTTGAAGCATCCAACGTCCTTCATCACTCACAAACACAAACACCCCTCCAAGACCTCCACTATCCATTCACTCAACCATGCCAGTCAAACGCAAAGGTCCCGTCACAGGCTTCGCAGGTGTGTAATAACCCCCATTACAACACCAAGAAGCTAACCAACGCCACAGGTCCCTCCGCGGCCGCCGCAAGCTCAAAGCGTACGAAACCTGCAGCCCCAGTCGACGACGAAAGCTCTGACGACTACTCTACGGACTCTGAGAGCGATGTGGAGGAGATTATACCGGCAGAGGGTGCGGTACGGATGAAGAAGGCACTCGACAGTTTGTCTCCTCTGTACCCAGTGCTTTGGGTATAGCTAACACCCCCAAGAGGCAACTGTGAGTGCAGTGGTGAACCGCTTCTCACTCGAAGCTCCCGCTGCCCCGGCCATCCGTACGCGCGATTCTGTATCCCATCTCTTTAACAAACATGACTTTGCCTACCTCTCTATGAAACCCGATCACGCGTCTCGACCCCTCTGGATCAACCCTGAGAATGGTATCATAGTTCTCGAATCTTTCTCCCCACTCGCGGCGAAGGCACAAGATTTCCTCACTACCATTGCAGAGCCAATGAGTCGCCCGCTATTTCTTCATGAATACAAACTCACCCCGCACTCGCTATATGCTGCCGTATCGGTGGGGTTGGATCCAAGAGATATCATATCCGTAATAGATCGCTTCAGCAAGATTCCTGTACCAGAAAAGATTATCCAGTTCATTACAAATTGTACAGGCTCCTATGGGAAAGTGAAACTAGTCCTTAAAGACAATCGCTATTTTGTTGAATCCAATGACCCCGCCATGTTACAAAAACTCCTACAGGACCCCATCATTGGTCCTGCGAGAATCCAGGGAGAGGCAGGGACGGGGGTCATTAAAGAATCTGCGCCGAAAATGGGTGCTCTTGTTATCCCGGGTACTAAGAACGCTGCTGGAACTGCACAGCTAGGCGCTGATGCGGTTAAAAATGCACCTGCGGAGGATGTTTTTGCTTCTGTTACTGGCCTTGGTGATAATGAGAAGGATGAGGAGGATGAGGATGAGGATGCTGTGCATAGTTTTGAGATACCTTCGGGGGAGGTCGAAAAGGTCCAGAAACAGTGTTTGGATCTCGGGTACCCCGTTCTTGAGGAATACGATTTCCGTAATGACAGAAAGAACCACAACCTTGAAATCGATCTAAAACCTCAAGCTCAGATTCGATCATATCAGGAAAAGAGTCTCTCAAAAATGTTTGGAAATGGCCGTGCTAAAAGTGGTATCATCGTCTTGCCATGCGGTGCTGGAAAGACACTTGTTGGTATTACGGCTGCTTGCACGATTAAGAAGTCCGTCGTTGTGCTTGCAACTAGTTCTATGAGCGTTGTCCAGTGGCGTCAGGAGTTCATCAAGTGGTCCAATATCAACCCTGAGCAAATTGCGATCTTCACATCTGACAACAAGGATAAGTTCCGCGGCGATGCTGGAATCATCGTGAGCACGTACTCCATGGTTACCAATGGACGTAACCGTTCCCACGACTCGAAGAAAATGATGGATTTCCTACAGAGTCGAGAATGGGGACTATTGATCCTCGATGAAGTCCACGTCGTCCCTGCTTCCATCTTCCGACAAGTAGTGACATCTATAGCCACTCACTCGAAGCTAGGACTCACGGCGACACTATTGCGAGAAGATGACAAGATTACCGATCTCAACTTCCTTATCGGACCTAAACTCTATGAAGCAAATTGGATGGAGCTTGCAGACCAGGGTCACATCGCAAAGGTCCAATGCGCTGAGGTCTGGTGCCCTATGACACCAGAGTTTTACAGCGAGTACCTCCGCGAACCAGACCAGCGGAAGAAGGTCCTCCATTACATCATGAACCCGCGAAAGTTCCAGGCTGCACAGTTCCTAATCGACTATCACGAGAAGCGTGGCGATAAGATCATCGTCTTCTCTGATAACGTATACGCCCTTAAAGCATATGCGCTAAAGCTCCAGAAAGCTTTTATCTACGGCGAAACACCCCAATCGGAACGTTTGAAAATTCTAGCGAATTTCCAGTTTAATGACAGGGTGAATACAATCTTCTTGTCTAAGATCGGGGATACGTCACTTGACCTCCCAGAAGCAACATGTCTTATCCAGATCTCATCCCATTACGGTTCTCGTCGTCAGGAAGCGCAACGACTAGGGAGAATTCTCCGGGCCAAGAGAAGGAACGATGAAGGTTTCAACGCATTCTTTTACAGTTTGGTGAGCAAGGATACACAAGAGATGTTCTACTCGTCGAAGCGTCAGGCATTCTTGGTAGACCAGGGGTATGCATTTAAGGTCATTACCCATCTCAGCGGCATTGAGAATCTTCCTGGACTAGCGTATTCCACGCTTTCTGAGCGGAAGGAGCTGCTTGCAGAGGTCATGCTACAGAATAGCGATGCGGGACAAGAAGAAAATGATGATTTCGATGGTGCAAAGAACCTTTCGTACAATGCGAATATGAAGCGGAAGAGCGCAAAGTACAAGAGAACAATGGGGAAGCTTTCGGGTATATCTGGTGGAGATGGGATGGCTTATGTGGAATACAATAAGAAACAGCAGATGCCAAAGCAGAGTCATCAATTCTTCAAGAAGATGCAGAGGGAGAACGAGAAGAAAAAAAAGGAACAGAGGGACCTGTTAAAATAATATAGGATAGAGGTGAAAATTAGGTTTGGCTTTGTGTTTTTGATTTCTTTCTTTGGGATGGGGTTAGGTTTTATATTTGTTTTCTTAGAGATACTCGTTTTTTATATTGCTTATTAGAATTACTAGCGGTTATGGAGAGCTAAATTGTATAACTAGATGTATGACTGAATAAGATGGATAGGATTTTTGTGATAACTACTATACTAGCGTAATGAGGGTGGAGTTGGAATGCCCTAAAAGCTGTGACTAGGTGTTTTGATCTTTCTTTCCCGGCCCCCTTGTAACATAACCCACCACTATCATCATAGAACCTCCCACTATCATCATAACGACCCCACCACTATCATCATAACAATCTTCAAATACTAGCATCATTCTTACAGAAGCTTTAACTCATACAGTCTTCGGCCGTGCTCTAACCAGCTTGTTCATAAGGACGAAAGGTACAAAACGGTACATTATCCGTCAGGAGGGCCAAGTTCCAGCTATCATGGGTGGTTCTCTAATAATAATAAATTATCATAAAGGTATCACGTCCTTAGGATGGTCAAAGTTCATCCCACGATTCTTGCCAGAGAAGATGGCAAACTTCTATGCGGAATATGCACAAATAGTACTACATACCTCTGATCCAGTATTTGAAATAGGTGAATGACGACTATTCATTTACACCAAAAGTATTACACTGATACTAGATACTATCGGAAGAGAGCGTTGCCGTATGTAAGTTCCCTACTCGAGTCATTAGACACATAGGGCTAGATCTTTAGTTCAAGATCTTATTAACTAATATGATTATAGATCCAAACAAAGAAAATTACAAAAGCGATCCGTTTGCTAGCCTAAAACTACCAGGAGTATCCTAGGCTCGCCTTCGTTATATCTCTACTACTAGGGATCACCTACACTTAATTTTCAGGTGAAACCTTGGACTTAGTCCTATTCTTATGAAGGGGGGGGGTTCTGGTTTAAACATCTGTTCTGACTTTATTGAGTCCTGCCAATAGTCTAAACCGAAGCTTCAACTTTTTGAGGGGGGTTTCTAACGCCTACTAAGAGTTCCGCTAGTAATTTTAGAGGTGAATATAACCATGAAAGTAGGGATAATAAAGTTTTATAGGAGGCCGATGAGAGGAAGGTTTACAAGTTTGAAGACTCGGATCAGGAAATAATAGACCGGGAAAAGTACATTAGCAATCGTGGGTTAAACTGCACTATCCCTCATTTTAAGTTGGGGTGGTCATAGATATGGGCATCCCATATTGTTGGTTTACTTTAAGAAAGGAGATAGGCTCTGAGAAAATAAGGTATCGGGATTATATTTTCCTATATAATTTATAATTATATATGGTAACTAGTGTCTTAATATACTAAAAATGAGATTGATCATGTATCTACCACAAGTTGTGATTTAACTCTAAAGAAACGTTAGGTACTCGAGGTAGATACTTGAATAGCGGGGGTGCAATATTTTGTGTCATGACTTTATTTCTCCCAGAAGTTAAGTGTATTTTAATAACATTTATATAAGTGATTCCTAGTTAAACTATAACTATAATTAGAGCCTAATTAGTAGATCACGCCGTCCTGTTATACGGTAGGTAGAGTAACTAGGAGGGAGGAGTGGAAACGTCATACTTGGTCGTTAGAAACCAAGAGCCCCCCCCCCCCCAGACAAGTACACAGATGATAGCTATGTACCATATGGAAGCGCAAATCGGTCAAAACCTAATTTACCACCGGTGGTAAATTCCAGGTTTACTAAACCTGGCCTCAGAGCAGTTGAACATTCAACTGCTCTGGGGTTACTATAATGAACATGGGAAACTGCCCCAAAAAACTGCCCCAAAAAACTGCCCTAAAAACCCACTCATTCCCCCAACTGGGTGGGTTTTCCTTTAAAAATCCCTATTAATCTAATTAACTGCCAGTTAATGCCCTGTTAGTGGGAGGTTTTTATCTAAAATTAGGTTCCAAACCACTCCAAAACAAATAAAACAAATTTTATATTTTACCACCGGTGGCAAATTAGGGTTTGACCGATTTGCGCTTCCATATGTACCAATCAATAAAACCCTTTTTCTAAAAATATAACAGTTATTTTTGCAAATAGATTCGAAATTGTACCGCTTCTAGTTCTATATAAACAATATAAAACAAGAAACAGAAATACATAGAAACCTAAAATAGTTCTAATTATTCTTAAGATTCTCAAATTCCATCTTTTCTGTATTTCCAAGTGGATGTTCTGTCCTTCTCGCCTTGGATTCCTCTGTCTCGACAATAGTCGCATTATCACTCTCCTCATCAGCAAATGTGTAGGAACGAAACTCTGTATTACACCAACCAGTACCAGGGAAGGCGCCATCGCCTACCCAGTCCTCAGTTAAGTAGTGTAGGAACTACAATTAAATGTTAGGAGCGAATCACCCAAGAAGGCATATGATAACTTACAGCACCGTGGAGAATGACGACGATGTGGCCTTCGTTCCGTGACTTGAGCCAGTTACGGGCAACCCTTGCACGTTCGCGAAGAGCTAAATCCTCTGGAGCCCATTTTCCTTTCTATAATTCGACACACACTCACATTAGCTTCACTAGATTGTGGCTACAACCCCCCTCCCCCCCTCCTCATGTTACAGACCTTTGAATTCCAGTCATCTGTCAATCTTCCGAAATCTAATCCCTTGAACAGGGCATCTTCTTCTAACACATTTCTGGAGCTCCCGGTATCACATGGTAGGTCAGAGCATTCTTGAAACTCTGGGACGATCTCTATCTTCAAACCACTCTTGACTTGCGGTGCGAAGCCGATGAGTGTGGTCTGTAATGTCCGTTTTAGTGGCGAAGAAACGAGGAGGTCTATAGTAGGTTCTTTAGGGAAGCGCTCGGGGAGGCCTTGGCATTGTTCTTCGCCGAGTGGGGTTAGATATGTATCAGGAAGATGGTGTCTCATGTCAATATTGTGATAAGCTTGGCCGTGACGGACGAGGGTGACGAGCTTAGGGGCCACTATAATGAGGATGAGGATGAGGATATTAGTGGGAGATTCTTTGAGGAAAACTTTGGTTTGATGACTTACTAGTGAATTGATTTTCTGCGAGATAGTGGAAACTTTAGGTTGTATGTGAAGGTGGTTGAGGTTGTATTTTATAGTTATAGTTAGTGACTCCTCGCTGTTGCCCCGGCGGCCCACTGTTGCCCGGAGACGCATCTGGGTACCATCGTCCTTGGCAGATATCGCAGGGTCCAACACTGACGCAGAGTAATCAAATGTGGTATCATGTTGCGACGATCCTCTGGTGCAATGAAGAGCTTAGTCAGATACTAGAGTATAATAGAAGTTACGGGGCAAGGTCTCATAGAAATTTTCATTATGGGAAGCAAATACAATTACATCGAAACACCCTTAGAACTGAGGGTACCAAACACATCAGCTAAAAAATATCTTGCGCAGATCTCTCTAGCTCTAGAGTACATTGTTGTAGTATTGAATAGGTGAGACACGGAATAGTCTACGATGTAAGAGGCTTGCCTTCAGGGGGCCGTACATATATAGGAGAGTAGGAGCTCTCGCTCCTAAGTAGCAATCAACTCTCGCTCTCTCTCTCTATTACTTCATACATTATAATATTGATCTCGAGTGATATATTGTGAAAGAGTCATCTCTATACCTATTGGGTGCCCTCAGCGCTTAAATATCACCAAACTACATGTAATTTACTCCGAGAACTGGCGATAGCTCGACCACTCATCATTGACAACCCTTTCAGACTCGAAAAGCGCCTTAAATACTGACATCGTATTTAAAGACCTGATTAGTGGCCATCTCATTACAAATACATAGCAAGTCCTTACAGTCATCCAACAACACTGCCCGCCGACATACCTAACACGAAAAAATAAATTGAACAAAAACTCCGGTACCACCAGCACATCACGCTTTTTGCTTTTCCCCGAAAACAAGTCGCGCAACGAATGTATAAACGCGTGTAAGGACAGGGCTATAAAAAATACAGGGCAAGCAATGATGAAACAAAAGAAATGCACTCTTTTCTCAATTCCTACCTAAAGTAGAATTATGGAACGCCAAATCCTTTCCCATTTTCCAAAGCTAACTTCAGCTTTTCCTTCAATTTCCTCCGACTACTGTATTCTGGCAATAGTAGCCTTCCAAAGCACGTTAAGCTAGTTGGGACTCTCTTTAACGTCCAAAGCTGTTAGTCACACCTCAACATGGGAAAAGAAATGGAGGTAAAAACTTACATTGCTATCTGGCCCATTCCTCTGAATAACAAACATGATACTTCCAATGCCGTTAACAGGAACCCTATCACTTGCTGTGACAAACTCCAACAATTGCCTCTTCTTCACATTGTTAAAACCTTTAACAATGCTCCAGAAATCTCTAATAGTCCTGTGCTCAGGTCCATACCCGTCATCGTATCGTGCTGTCTTCTCCAGCCCCTCGATATCGATATGCTGGATACCCTCGACTAAATTCTGTAGTGATTCTGGCGTGAAAAGCTAAATCTTCCCCGTTAGTTAATTTAATGAAGAGGGAATATACTAGGAGCTCTTACACTCAACGCCTTATTATCAAGCACAGCAAGGAAACCTTTCTCGAATGCTTGGTATTGACGGCGAATTGATCTGTCGGTGAGCCAGGATATGTAATCCCTTACGTACTGCTCACGGTTCTCGTTCGTTACCAGCTCTGCTTCCTCTCCAAGCTCTTCCCAGCCCTCACTAGTCTTTGAATCTACACTCTCTAGCCTATCTTTACTCCCACAGTTGTCTAGTCCTTGTTGTGCTTCACCCGACGACTCGCTTTCGCTCTCTACCTTCTCCTTTGCCACGGCTCCTTCTGCTAGTAATTCTACCTTAGACCCCACAAACTCTCCACCATTAGCATTACTTCCTCCCTCTACAGTTTGCCCCTGTGCACCAACTCTAGAAGACTCTCCGTCTTTAGTCCCAACCTCATTTTCATTCCTAATATCCCCACCCACCCTCCTAGCCTCCGCTTCTTCTATGTCCTCCCATGCACCACTCTCTTCTCCAGGCCACTCAGTAAAGGTAACTTCATAACCTCTCTGCCTAGTTGGTCCTGACCTTTCTTCCCTATTAAGTACCTCCAACACCTCATTAAGTCCACCCAGCCACTGCTCTCCTTCATCGGGCGTCGGTACAGGAAGCCAGTGAATGTCTAGCAAACTCTCTACAGTATCCAGCTCTGGCTTCTTATCCTCTTTCCTTTCTTTCTTCTTCCGTTTCTTTGACGCAAAGGGCTTGAAGATTTTTTCTTCAAGAAAATCTGGGCCTTCTTGCTTGGCTTTCATCATATTGATATTTTTAACTCTTCCAAACGACTCGTATGAGAATTCGTAGGTTCGGAAAAATACATCTGCCACATCACCTTGGTCCCAATCTAGAAGCTTTTGGAGGCCACTAGCAAGGTCGCCCCAACCGTCTTTAATGTCCTTCAAAGAGCATGGCTCCATCCCAAGAAGCTTCTGGTATAGGGCCCTTGGGAATGTAACTGGTAGTGTAACACCGTTATAAACCGCCAGTCCAACCAACAGTCCTAATAGCTCGAATTTATGAATCGGTTCTACAGGACATACACTGAACCAGTTCATTCTGCTCCGTTCGTCTGTTGTAAACATGCCATAATCCGGCCTTAGAGCCTCCCTCAACGCGATGATAAAGAACTCCTGCTGCACACCACCATGGTCGACTCCCTCCTCACCATTACCCACAAAGCGGACCTTAAGAGGTCTTTGTAACTCTCGGAGCTCACGTCGGAAAACTTGGTTGAGGGTATCCTCAAGAACAGTCTCGCGGTTAACTTCCACAAGAAGATAGGTGCTTAGAGCGATACTCATTCTCTTTGTAAGTATCTCGTCAGATGGGTTTAATAGAGATGAGTTCATTGACATCTGGTGTTTCAGGCGTGCCATCGTCATGGACTGTTCGTATGCTTTCGACATTTGAGAGAGGTTTACGGCGCGGAAGTAGGTCACAAGTGCGTGTGGGGAGAATATAAAAGGATAGTCGAGGAAATGCACAATTTTTGGATCCGGAGTAGAATTAAACCATTCCACGGGCATATCCTTGGCATCGTAACGATCTGAAAGAACTTGGGTATGGAAAAATTCGGGCTCCAAACCGTAGGATTTATAGTCGTCGTCTGTTTCCTCATCATGAGTAAAGCGCAAGTATGTGTAGGACTGAGATATCTAAACTTACGAAGGATTCTTAATAATAATAGACACGATGCCACTACGCTTCCCCTTTTCACTGCTTCTTGACCATCCCATGCTTTCAACATCACGGCCCGACACCATTCCAGCGTGCACACACCCAACCCCCAACCGCCCCTCCCTCTATCCAAACCTTTAGAAAGCTCCTCACCAAGCTCCTGCAATGCTACCTTTCTCCTTTGTTCCTCTTGTATCCTCCCACATTTCCTAAAATACTCTTCTATCCAGCCTACAACCTCATCACCGCATAAAACTCGATGTGAAATCGCTCTCACGACCCTCCGCATCAAACGCTCTGCCATCTCATTCTCAAACCCAATATCACTAAAAATCCCGGCCTCGCTAACCCTTCCACTCCCCCTCAACTTTCTTATTGCCTCCCATTCATCCGGACTACCCTCGGGAAGCGTAGCTGCGAGGACATGCAACGCTAATAGTATCAACCTCGCCACATCTTTATCCTTGAATCCTTGACCGGGTCGAGAAAACACCACTTCCAGTCCCACCCACAAACTCCGCATAATCATGCTTTCCCACTCGGTATTTACCATAAGCTTTCTTAAAGATCTATCAACTGTCTCCAAATCCAAATCAATTTCCTCAGACTGTTCTCTAGTGATAAATGATTTCAACAAGGCCTCTGGAGTACTAAAAACGTAAAACAGGCTTTGTTTTACGAAAATTGACACATCTACTCTAGTTGTAAGGTCACCACTACACATATTTACTAAAGCAGCACATATCTCTGGATCTAGCTTTGCCAGTGACTGCGGTGGCGTAACAAAATCGCCTGCTGGAGACTGAGATGATGTCTGTATATGTTTCTCTCCCTTTGAGGGCGTTGTTTGGGGTGTTTGGGGAATGAACTGCCGAGGCTTATGACTGTTATGGTGGCCAATTGGTGGGGGTGCTGTAGGTGGTGGTATTCCTCTAGTTCCTCCTGGGGTAGATACTTTCGCCTTTGTAGCATTTGAATGCGGTGTTGATGTTACTACATCCTTCAGCGCTTTAGGAGCCGGGTTGGATCCCCGACGCTTCTGAGCAGGTGGCTGCTGGAGTATCTCTTGATGCCGGTGCTGTGATACTGGCTCAGAATCACGATGTAATCGCCCTGTATCAATAAGTTCCATTGGATTTGAATGAAATTTGTATTTCGGGGGTTGCTCGTGTGGTGAAGGCGGTGTAGATTCACTCCCATGGCTCCTAGAGGTGCTATTCAAATCAGATAATTTCGGCGGATTTGTACCAGCTGGAATAGAACCCTCCGAGGAGAATTTTAATGCCCCCACAAGAGGAGGAAGCCCGATCCACTCCACCATTTTTAAAGACATAGTGTTGAAGAGCTGCTGCGGGAATGACTTGGGATCCTTCAGGCCCTTATCCGTAACAGTCTCTACTTCTCCCTCTCGGTGTCTTTTTCTTTCTTCGGGTCCAGTAGAAACCGTTGTAATCTCTTTATTTTCTTTCTCTGCCTCATCATCATCATGAATCTCTTCCTTGAAGCTACTATCCCTTGAAGACCCATCTTTGGATTCTTTCTCTTCCGAGTGCGATGACATCACCGGTACAACGGG
Source organism: Verpa bohemica (assembly GCA_033030345.1). Classification (NCBI taxonomy): domain Eukaryota; kingdom Fungi; phylum Ascomycota; class Pezizomycetes; order Pezizales; family Morchellaceae; genus Verpa; species Verpa bohemica. The sequence continues at coordinate 2,027,425 of JAUFSE010000003.1, forward strand.
TTTTCCGGGACAAAGAGCTTTATACGGATCATCCTGGGTCGCAAGATGACAAGCTATTATTCTTGCTGATAACACTGTGAGCTTTCTTGAAGCATTCGTATTCCTCGAAAGGGTCTTCCGAAATGTGTAGCATGTCGCAGTACCGCAGTGGGATTGCTGGCACCCGTAAAGAAGCTGGTTCATATACCTAGCATCGATCCTCGATCATTAAGGCACACTCCCCCAACAAAGCGGCCCAAGGTGCAAAAAGAAAGTGCATAACCTACCGCCTCACAAGGCCTTGAAACCCTCTTTTCCTCTCCGCATCAACCACAGGTTCTATCTTGTCTAGTGCTCGAACATAGATAGTATTCGCCACGATAATTTCCGGAGCATTAGCAGGCAGGACGGCATACTCGAAAGAGTTGAGTCGCAATGCCCGTTCCTCAGGCTCCTTGGGCGCCATGATGGCGAATCGGCGCTATAAGGGGAAATGATACCCACGAGTATAGGTTGTCGTCGCGATGAAGGTAAACTAGTAGAAAAGCTGATGAGTCGCAGGGATAGATGATGAACTGCAGGAGCAGATGCACGAGTCCTAACGGATGATGATGGTTGTAAAGCTTGGGCGGCTCTTTGGCAGCTGGCTACATACAGGGCTGTGTCACATTGAATCTATGGGTTAGGGTTCCATCTCCGGATGTGGCAAAGGCGAGTGATGAGTGGTGAGTTGTTGTGTAGAATAAAGTAACCTCTTTTACCATTAATCATAAGCGTACTTGGTCTAACGGTTATGATTTTCGCTTCCCAAGCGGGAGAACGGGGTTCGACTCCCCGAGTACGCATTAGCCCTTGTCTTTTACTTTTGTTTGTACACAGACATTTCGTCCTTGCGTAACCCCAGAAGTAGTATAATAGAATAAAAATATTTCAAGTTTTACTATATCTCTAGATAATTAGGAGTGTTTAGAAACAAGGCGATAATGGCACTCCCAGCACAAACACGTTATTGATCGACTCAACCACCTCAGGTGGGGTATATTTTACTACGCGGCAACGGTAAACACCCCACTCTTCGACAGGTCCTACTATCGCGCTCAGCCTCGCAACTACCCCGCAAATTCAACACATCGTGAGACAAACTAGCAGATCCATGGCAGCACGAATCCCAGTTGGAAGCCTTACTCCTTGTTGGGCGGTCTCATATATGTCACACAAGTACTCAGGCAGAGCAAGAAGAACCCAAACATGTAAGTGGTCAAAACAGGGATTATTACTCGAGATTTCTTTAGTGAGAAAAGTATGCTTATCGACTTAGGTTCTTCTTGTCTTAGGGCAGAGTAAAGTGCATAAACGAGAGATAAGACAACAGCGAGCGAGTGAGATCTCATGAACACAACCATGGCTTGGCAGGCACATGTCTATCGCAACATCCCGTATTTACAGGATAAGGGGGGAGAGTTTTAGTGGTCTTTATCTTTGTTTTAGATTATTAGGGGTTGCTAGTTTTTCACTAGCTCTAGGTTATTGCCAAGCATTCCCAATTCACCAATGGGTCTCATCATTGACAGGTCTCTACCCAACCAACAGCCTTTCGGCAAATGCTTTTATCTCTATAGATACTACATGTATTTCCCTACGCTTATTTATTGGTTCAAATTAAATGGTAGCACTTTTTCCATATTAGACTCGATATAACTTGAATCGTACTCCCTGGTAGTTTCGTGCCCAGCCCCTATACGCAGCTTGCTACGTCACATAACCTAGAATGTCTTTGTATTCAATATTTCTAGGTGTGTATATGTATTGGGGTGTTAGGCATTACGTGCTTTTTCAAGAACTTAGTCAAATGACCTGTTTATGAGCCCCCTCGAAGTTATCTGACGCAAAGACTAGCTAAGAACATCGGCAGCACCTTTAGCCCAGGTGTATCAATGCCAGTCTGTAAAACAACCTTAGACCACTACCACCCAGTGTGGGGTGGTGGTTCGACTCCCTTGATAAGGAGAGATTACTTTCGAGGAACTCTTTTGTTGTAATTTTTCCTACAAAACCGGTGATGATGAATCTGTGGCGTACGGTGTTGCGCAGCAAAGAAAATTTAGGGATGGGAATGAGACTAACTTGCTAGATATTTATGATAAAATCATAATATCTTAGGAGTAACACATACTTAAAAACCCTAAATTTCACAGTGGTAGTGGTGTTTTTTTATTTATTCATGTTTGATTCTTGATCACCGAGCATCGGTATTAGGGTTCATGTATACCCGTTTCCAGACAAATACCTATCATAATCATCTATATAAAGAGTCCTATTCACATATCTAGCCTTCCCCGTAGGAGTCTATTAGGGATAGGGATTTAAAACCAGTTACTTATATATATCGACTATAGCTCCACAGATAGCCACCCAAAGCTAGCTCTTAGTTAGTTCAGACATTCATATGAACCCTAACCACCAGTTGTTAGTACCCTGATATGACTACAGTTCATTCATTCAGTCCGTCCAGCCCTTGGATGAGAAGTACCGTGGAATAGGAAGTCTAGTTCTATGGCCAATGATAGGCGGACTATTTACTACCTTCACTAGAGGCATGGCGCCTTCCATCTAAGCCTGTGTGTCAAGGAGTCAGTAACAACATGGCCTCCGTGGGTCCATATGTTCCCAGCTCCGATGATTATCCTGTCATCTTTAGCTAACTTATTTCTTTTGAAGGTGATGAAACGATTTAGTAAGACATTATACATATCTAGTTAAGATGCTAAACTGTTCATATGATCTTTGAGCGAAATAATCTTGAAATCTTTCTGGGTTTTATCTCCTTCAAGTGCAAGAATTTGTGCTCTAAAATCATCTTTATCCATAATGGGTCGTACCCTTCCTATCAATCCTATTGTGCCACAAAACCAATAGATAGGGAAGAGCTACGTGTAAGTACAGGTACAAGCACGGCGATATGCATATACATAGAGTTACCCGGCTAGCTCCCCACGTGCCTAGCTTGTACACTTTATCTAGAATACTACAGCAAACAAACGTACTCATAAGAAATACATTCTAAAGTCATTAATCTCTTAAAGCTAACAGAGAACCTGGGTATTAAGACTCAAATTATATACATAGTGCTTTTTCTCTCCTCAACGCTGGACGAAACAGGCTACTTACCCTAGTGCTAAGCCTAGCGATTAAACGTTGGTTGCTACCTGACAGCGTTACAATTTCAACATGCGTACACGCACACCCGCACTGGTGATCCACGGCGGTGCCGGTTCTATCTCCCGCACCAATCTCCCATCTGGGTCTCCCCAGTACGCGGCTTATGTCGCCTCCCTTCGACATATCCTAGACGCTATCCATCCGCTGTTACTCTCGGGAGTCACCGCACTAGATGCTGCAACTTCTGCCGTGAGGCTGTTCGAGGATAATCCATTGTTCAATGCTGGCAAGGGCGCAGTTTTTAATAGGGATGGAGAGAACGAGTTGGAGGCTTCGCTTATGGTAACTCGGGGCCCTGGGTGTCAGAAACGGGGTGTGGGGGTTGAGTTATTGAGGAGGGTTAAGAATCCTATCCTGCTTGCTCGAGAGCTGATACTGAGACAAGAAGGTGAAGAGGGGGGGACCAGGCATAATTGTATCTCTGGTCCAGAGGCGGAGCGATTAGCAGAGACTTGGGGGATTGAGTTAGTGGATGAGGGGTATTTTTGGACCGAGAAACGGTGGAATGAGCATCTCCGTGGTTTGAAGCCTACGGTGGCGACACCCTGGAGTGATGGCGAACTGGAGGAGTATCTACCACAAGGTACAGTTGGCTGTGTCGCACTCGATATTTACGGGTCCCTATGTGTCGCAACATCTACAGGAGGACTCACAAATAAGATTCCTGGGCGCATCGGGGATACGCCGACTCTAGGCGCTGGCTTCTGGGCCGAAGAATGGGAGATCCCGTCTATCCCGCCAAGGGTTACGACTTGGGAAAACTCATGGTTCAATTATATCTTCGGTAGTTGTTTCCTCCGGGCGCCAGTTGATACGAATGAGCATCACGGAGGGGAGAAACAACCGTTACTATTTCAAGATCACCCACAGAAGACGAGTAGAGCAGTTGCATTATCCGGGACTGGTAACGGAGACTACTTTTTGCGACTCGCGGCAGCTCACTCAGTTACGGCCCGATGCCGGTTCGGCGGGATGGACCTGAAAAGTGCCACTGCTGAGATGGTTGGTGATGGTGGGGAGATGCAGCGTGCGGCAGGTGACCGATGGGGGAAGGGAGATGGAGAGGGTGGTTTTATTGGACTTGATGAGAGGGGAAAGGTATATGAATATTTCTCCTCTAGTTATCTTTTCGATCTGACGATTGATTATTTACATAAATCTGTATACGTGGGCATTCTTCTAACGAGATGAGAATCACTTTAGGTGGTTATGATCATGAACTGCGGCGGGATGTTTAGAGGATATATCGACGATGAAGGTCAGGCTAGAGTTGGTGTCTTTAGAGATGAGAAAGAGACATAGACCCTGCATACTTGAGTATGCATATACCAGTATTTATATCCTATCATTGTTATTAGTTTAATGGACATACATAATTCTTGGGCATTCTTAAGAATCCCCGGGTATTACCCCGGGAGCTATGGCTGAATATAGCAGAGAACACCACAGGTAGGGAGAGCAAAATATCAGTACGATATGTAGATAGATATAGCTCATGGCCCACTATATCGGTCGTACCGCTATTCTCCCAACTGGTTGAAAAAACTCTCAGTGGGCATCTACCTGCAAACACGAAAGCTTCTTACGGGAGATGCGCAGAGATTTTAACCTTATCAATCGCTATCCTTCCGATACTGGGTGCTTCTATGCGTTTCTGTAGGGTAATGGCTGCATCATCGTCTGTGCAGTGCATAAGTCTTCCCTATCTACCCTGTCTACCCTGCGCACCTGAGGAAGAGGGGGTTGGTAGAAGGCGGGGTTTACCAAGCTACGTACTCTAGCAATAAGCAGAAATTCTAACCGTCTTGAAATAGACATGTAATATCCTAATTACTCAGATATGTATGTAGATAAATATGCTGCGAGGACTTCCGGGGCCATACCATATGTGAAGGTGTGTATGTGTAGCACTTACTATACTTACCTCGTGGGTGACCAGAAGTACATCATCCCATGCATCTCTCGGTCACAGCGCCTCCTTAGGAGGGGCGAACAACTCCTCGCAACGAGAATCCGCGACTATCATTACACCCACCATTCTGCTTATAGAACCCACCACAGTATAGAGTAGTACACCGCGGGGCTACGAAAAATGTGAGGGACGAATGATGAGTCTATGATACGGAGGAGCTTCGAGCCATGTCCGCGTACATATCTTACATATCTCTGCACCCTTTACATCCAACGGATCACATGTTTCCCCAGTCATTACTAAAAACCTACATACACACATTATAGAGCGCCCAACTGGTTCGTGGGTACAACTTGTGGTTCGCACGATAGATATGATAAATGCTTCTTTTCTTTCCATCCCGGTCCGCACGGCAAACAACTCTAGTTATCATAGTGGCCGCATGGTGCAGGGTGGGAAGTGAATTTCTGATCCTGATCCATGACGTACCTATTAAACAACACCCTTCTCTAAAAGAAGAGAGAAGAAGAAGCAAAATGTAACCCTGGAAAAGGTGTGTTATCATCGAGACTTTAGGAAGCTCCGGCCGGCAGCGCACACGGTAATAAAAAGAGACATTTTGGAGTTCCCAATAATGTATGGGCTTGGGACCCCCTGATTCACCAATCTTTTTTGAACTCCCCCGCGCGCGCACCGCCTCCACAGCCACAGCAAACCCGCGTCAACCTCCCACAAAGCGCTGGCACGGCACTGGATACTGCAGCGACCCAATGGGCACTCGCCAGCACAAACTCCAACTCAGACCCCTGCTAAGAAGAAAGAACGGTGGAGTGGCCGTCAGGCGCTCATGGGACATCAGGCACGAAAGAACGCTATGGCTGGTCCGCTTACGGAGAGCCTGCATACAACATACAGGTAGGGAAGACTGACAGCGTGTTCGGCCGTTTTAACTCCTGCCATTTCCCTCCCCCTCCTTCCCCTTCTCCTCCTTTCTGTCTCTTGTTTATATCACGGTCCGGTCTATCGTCGTCGTCTCGCAACTATCTCATAAAGCTCTATTTATCCGTACTCACCTAACAAATTGAAATTTTTTTTTTCTGTTGACCAGAAAATAATAATTCTACACCGCTTTGGAACCGCTTGCAGTAAAGATCTTCAAGTCTATCCTGGTTCCTGGATCGTTCTTGCATAGCAACCAACTGAAACACCCAATACGAACGCGACCTCATTCTTTAAACCCAACTTCAGCAGTAATGGCAGACGCATTGAACCTTCAAAACGCGCTCAGCGTTGCACGAAATATTCCTGCGCTTTCTGCATCCGTCACAGTTGTTGATGACGCTGGCAAGGTTGTCACTACGGTATGTATAAAGCGCTATTGTTTTTCTTGGTTTATTCGTCCGATGTATTGGTTTGTCAATTCGTAAATTTCATACGGATTTTTTTAGGTAACTTTTATTTTCTGAGTATCTATGCTAACATGACTCAAGTCTAAAACTATCTTCTCAGCCTTTAAATCAGCCCGCGAAGCCTATAAAGCCCGCAAAGCCGAAATTGCCTCAGAGCGCGGTGGCGATGCTACTCGACGCCGCGAATCTCGACGAAGCGATCCCCGCCGTGTCGAACGCCGCGAGCGCAAGCTTCTCACAGCGACGGTAGAAGAAGGCCCCGAAGAAGTTGCCGACGATAGCCAGCGCAAAAAGGAGAGGAAAAAATCCAAATCATCCCGTAAACACCGCTCATCATCCTCTGAAGGCCGCGACGACGAGGAAAATGAAGGTTCTTCACGAGGGATGACCCGCCGAGGCTCTTCCGACACGATGCAGACCGAGGCTACAGTGTACTCCCCCGGTGCTATGGCAATGATGAATAACAATGCTTCGCTCCTATCGTTGGCACCAGCAGCCATGTTCGCTGGCAATGACCCCCTCGCCGAGACGCTCCAGGTGCTATTGATGCAGCTCCAGAACACAATCGATGAGATGTCATGCATCACTGCTGGTATCGGCGCGCTCATTTCAGAGCTCCAGAAGGTCCCTGACACACTCGCTGTTGTTGGGCTCACCCTTGCCGAAATTTCTGCTATTGTGGCTAAGATATCTCCTGCGGCAATCATGGGAATGAAGAGTGCCTTCCCTGTAATCTTTGGCCTCCTCAGCTCCCCGCAATTCGCGGTTGTTGCTGGTGTTGGTATGGCTGCAACAGTTGTTGTCCTTGGCGGGTTTAAGATCATCAAGAATCTTACAGGTGCTGGCGAGAAGGGGCCTGAGGAGGATGAAGAGAGAGATCTGGATTTGGAATTTGGAGTCACAACACTACCAGATGAGATTGATGAGCCTGTAGTTGCACGTGCGCCTGTGGCCCCACCAAGGGCAATTATGCCAGCGCCTACTCAGCTAGAGAATGAGCTTAATAACCTCAATATTAATAATAATAACGATGATAAGGAGCGGAAGAAGATGAAGCGACGCGATAGCGAGAATATTGTTAAGGCTGTTAAGTCCGAAAAGTCGCTGAAATCGGTGGGCTCAGATAAGGATCGCTCACATAAGGACCGACCTAAGGCTGAGCGCAGTGAGAGTAGTCGACGACATGAGAAGAGTGAGAAAGGTGAGAAGAGTGAGCGACGGGAAAGGCGAGAGAAGAGCGATAAACATGAAAAGAGCGAGAGACACGAGAGGAGTGATAGGCATGAGAGGAGTGACAGACATGAAAGGAGCGATAAGCATGAGAAGAGTGATAGACATGAGAAGAGTGATAAGAGCGACAAGAAAAAGAAGGAGAAGGATCTAGTCATCAACCCCTCAAAGTTCTCACTCATCAGACGAGCAACTGCTCCAGCTTCACCATTGGAGCCACAAAGGCCATCTTTGACCAAGAGAACTCCAACGACATTAAGTACAGCATCAAGATCAGATGAGAAGCTTAAAGCTCCAAAGAAGAAGATTCTTGGGGGCTTTTTTGATGGCCGCTCATAATATTTCTACTTGTGACTGTTTTGTACGAATTTGATGGAATGGTATATACGATATGTTCGAGAATGAGCTTGAATTTTTATGTTTCCTATGGTCTTGTTTATATATTGGCAGGCGTTTTTTACTCTTCTATTCGCTTCTTGCGTTCATTAATATAGTTTTCGTTGCGTTTGGACGCTCACTTCAAGAAGCTCTCTTATGTCCCTGCGCTCCTCCGAGCCCGGAGTGTTGGTTTTTGGGTGGTTGTGGTCCAGTTTTTCTTCTCGCGTACTATTTTTGTCACTCGCTAGCCGATTGATTATTTTTTATGTCCGATTGATATAAGATACTTGGCCTAGATGCAAAGGGCCTGATTTGGCAAAGAATAGAGTTGGCTGGTCTAATATTGATATTGATTGCTCTATAGATGTTGACGTGGAGCAAGCAAGAAATCCGCGATCTTGTAGGAGACCCAAAACCCGATGTTGAACATGAAATAGAGGTGTGCATGATCCGCACTAGAGTACTTACGCGGTTTCCTTGAGTGAGTAATTTCTTTTTCCCTACTGAGGGAGCTTTAGCATCCTACCGGAAGGGGGGAAATGGGTAGACCCAAAAAGTAAGTTCTAGCAAATGTAATAATGTATGGTGGGGGGCAAGCAGGGAGGCGATTTGTGTTTAAATGCTACTGGAACATACCGCTCATCGAGCTTGGGGAAGTATCGTAGAAATGAGTGGCCCTGTTCATGCATGGCATTTCTGCCGGAATGTGGTGGAGCCACGTTCTGTCTCCCTGTCCTGGCTGCTTGGGATGATTGGTATTGCGATGACGCCAGAGGATGGTCATTGTCTGAGGCTGAGGGCGGGGTTCGTGCGAGTGATTATTTGTGAGCCAAGGTAAGCGGGATTTGTATGGGACTGTTTTGGGTATGACTGCTTGAGCGACGGGCCAATTAGATAATACCGTAGCAATCCCGCTCGGAAGTATTGGGGGGCTGCTTTTCAGGGTTCTTCTTCCTGGGCTTGGTGGCGGTTCTAGAGTCCGGGTATTCTCCATAAACTTCCGATAGGCGTGCGTAAAGTACGGTCTCTGTTCGGCGCGGTTCCTGCATGTTTGGTACCGTTTGAAAGCTAGTACTTTGCTTCATGAATAGTCACTCGTTTAGTGTTTAGTACTCTAGATCGCAGTAGAGTTTTATGAATGAATTTTATCTAAAGTTTACAGAGATCGGCAGTTCTTCGTCACTCCCTGGATACGAATACAGTCACATGCAATGTAAGGCAGCACGGCTTCTTATTTTACTCTTTCAGTCCAGACCCTGATGCCAAGACGCATATTCCCGCACGGGCCGAGCACAGACCTCCCACCAACACCCCGGGTCCATCTTGCATCCCGACGTCAACGTTATCGATTGCAGAGAACTAAAGCAAACTCAAGACGGTGTCAACGGTTTCTTTAACAGAAGGCCAACAGTGTTCTGAAACCACACTTACATTATGATATCAAGGGGAGATCGGAGCATAGCAAACAAGGCAGGCCGCGTCGGGGATGGCGAGGAAAAGGGAGAGGCTGGATGTGATGGAGGTGTGAGATTTGCTATATTTATGGGTCACTGGTGAACGTTGTCCCTCTTTTATTTCGTATTTAGATATACATAGTGGTCTTACCATTTACGCGTGAAAGAGAAATCAAGCTTCGAACTTTGGTGCAGGCCTTTAGTTTTTCAAATCCTTCTATCTCTTGGGTTCGGTTTCCTTGAGTTTGGTGACTTGTGCACTGTCCATTATCTATCAAGCAAGTTGTTCAGGTAGGTTATCTGGTGGGGCTTCGGTTCTTTTTCTTTAACAGTTGCATTTTTTGTTCCCCTCAAGCTTCCCGTGTCGTCCCTATTAGTTCAAAATCGTCATGTTTGTCTGAGATAATAATCACTTGATTGCCAATCCTTTTTTAACAAACTCGGTCTTTATCCCTCACTTCCAGTGTTATATTTCTTATCCCCTCGCCCTCGCTACAATTATCACCAGGACTCTAGAAAATCCAAGAAGCCATATATTCTACCATTATCTCCTTACACAATGGCAGATATCATTAAATCTGCCCTAGCGTTTAAGAACGAAAGCATGACTCCCGACCCTCTAGGAAACCATATCGAAAGTTATCCATCTACAGTCATGAGTTACCACATTATCGAAAATCGGGAACACTCAATCCCCAGAATCTATCCCCAGGGCCCAGCTACACCTACAACTCAAACATCGCCATCTGATAGCAGCTATGGCGAGGTCAAACATAGGGATCTGTCTGCTCCTAAAGGGGAAAGCCACTATGTTGATGACGACTTATATTACGCTGAAAAAGGTACGAGCACGGCCTTTACTAGTGGTGAAAATTTGGGCTGATATCTAGAAACAGTAGCTCTGGTTGGGGGAGCGCGATCTAGCGCCGGCCCAAATGTAGACACTGGCGTTGATGAAGATACTACTATGCAAGTGGAAGATGAGACCATAGGGCAGGTCGTGGATCCTGTCGACGAATCTCACCTGGATTCTTCAGATCGCGGTCTAGGTGTTCTAGGCCGGGGTATGCGGGGTATGGTCGATCTTGTAAACAGGCTGAGGGCTTCTGGGATTGAAGATCTTGGTCTGCCTTTACCTAGGATTGCAGTAGTGGGAAACCAGAGTGCTGGTAAGAGTAGTCTTATTGAGGCCATCAGTGGTGTAAGTCTTTTTGAAAATCCTGATTCATCATCTACCATTTACCATTGGGGAAACTACTTTATTCGGGTTATTTCCGGAACTGGGAACTGATGACCATTTATATAGATCAAAGTGCCACGATATACTGGAACTTGCACTCGGGTACGTACCTCCAGCTATTTCTGTACTTATAACACTTACTGAGTAATAAAAAAGTGCCCCCTCGAGATTAATCTCTCCGAGTCTCTTAATCCGGGAGATTCTTGGCATTGTCGGATCTCGCTCCGCTTTAAAAAGCGATACGACCCAATGGCTGCAAAGCAGTCTGTTAATAGCAATGGCCGCTCTAGCTCTTCTAAAAGCCCCTGGGTCGACCAAGCTACTGAACAGGTAGCATTTCTGGACATCACAGACAAGAACCAAGTTGAACGTGTCCTCGTGGCTGCTCAACAAGCTGTCTTGAATCCCAGCAGGAATTGGCGAGAATACGTGTACGAGCTGAGACCCGAGATTGCCGCAAAACAGCTTGGTATGGCTGGTGAAAGGGCAATTCGCGCTGGGAAAAAGCTTCCACAACCCGGCAGCACTTGGGCTGGTTTTGGAAAACGTCATGTAGTGGAAAAAAAGAATATTGAGGAGGATTTCGAGGTGAAGTTTAGCCCGAATGTGGTGTGCATGGAGGTAAGTTTTTCCTTTCCCTGGTTTTCGTTATAGGTCAAACTGATTGTTATGGGTCACAAGATTACTGGACCTGATCTGCCTAACCTTGCATTCATTGACTTACCTGGAGTTATACAAACTACGGAGTCGGTAAGTGCTTTATTAATCATTGATACTGATTATGATTAGTACTGATTCTTTTATCATCCTCTAGGAGAGCGAGAATTATCTCATCGACCTGGTTACAGGGTTGGTCAAAGACTATGTACAAGAGGAAGATTGCCTTATAATGCTAGCTTTGACTATGAAAGGTTTGGATGTTGTGGGGGTCACTTATTTGGTTTACGCTAACTTTAGGTTTTCATAGATGATGCGGTTAACCAGTCAGCTGCTCGCCTAGCCCGAGAGTTCGGTGAAGAAAGAACTATTGGTGGGTTAAACCTCGGTTCAGTATATGAAACAAAGGCTTTCTAATAGGTTATAGGGGCCTTGACCAAACCGGATACTGTTGGTCCAGGGGAGTACGAACAATGGGTTAACATCCTGCGAGGAAATTCTCATCGTCTGAGGCATGGGTACTTTGTGACCAAGCAGCCCAACCAGGAGCAACTAAATCAGGGAATCGATCATGCCCAGGCTAGGGCACAGGAAGCAGAGTTCTTTGCAAAAAGTGAGCCATGGGCGACTGATTTGAAGGATCTAAAGGATAGATTCGGTACTCAGGCATTACAGAGCTATTTGGCTAAGGAGCTGGGAGAGCTAATTAAAAAGAGGTATAATAATCCACGGACTTAAATTCTAGGGTTTATATTAGTCTAATGTTCACCTACTTCAGGCTTCCAGGCGTCGTTGAAAGTATCAAAAACCAGCATTCAGAGGTCAAAGAAGAGCTCGCAGCTCTCCCACCGCCTCCAACTGATAACCAAGTATATCTTGTTCACAATCTTGTTCGTGAATTTGATACACACCTCATTGGACACTTGTCTGGGGGGCCTGGTCACAACGAATTTCAACAGGATCTTCGTCGGCTCGCGGATCGATTCCAAAGGACCCTTAAAGGTTGCCGTCCGACTCTCAAAGTTTTTGAGACTCTCGAGGAGGAGAGTGAGTTTGCACGCCTTTTGGAGACACCACGCAAGGCACCAGCTTCTGCACGTCGGGGAGGTGAAGGCGAATGGTTCGGTGAACGTGAGAGAGAGACATCTCCAACTTTAAGGAAAGGTCGGAAGCACCAAGCTGGGGTAGAGGTACACACTTTATCGAGCGATGAGGAGAATGTTGCATCGCCTTATGGGAAGAAACGAAGGGTAAATAATGAGGGGTCGACAGTGACACCCAAGAAGTCAAGGAGGGTAAACCCACTCACTAGGTCAGGGGGGGATGATGGTGAGTATTTATCTAGTCTTGAAGTTTTCTTATTTTAGTTAAGTTGATTATTGGTTCTAATTTATCTAATTCTTCTTAGCCCACAGGTTTAACCTTCCTCAAATTCGACATATCATCGAATCTACCGCAACCGCCCGTATCCCGGGTCAGATTGACCCAAACGCTATCACAAACTTGATTAAGCAGACTATTCGCTTATGGAATCCAATTTTAGCTGATTTCCTAAATGGGTGCGGAAGTCTCCTTAACGAACGAGTGCATAAGTGCTTCACTCAGGTCTTCAAAGAATACCAAAAAAGTCCCATCTTTGTAGCAGTTTATAAGGTTCTCAACCAGTTGGTGGCAGACTCCTTTCAGCGGCAGAAAGAAGCTGTTGAACGCCTCTGGTTTCTTGAAGAGGATCAAATTTGTACTCTTAATGAAGAGGATTATCAGAAGTACATTGAGAATCACTTAGAGATCTTGATGAATAGGAGAGCGCGTAATCTGGAAGACCAAAAGGTTAAAGCGGTAGCAGCACAGCAATCAGCAACAAACGGTGATGAGAATGCCACACCACGCAAAAGAAAGGCGGCCCAACAACTACCAGTGCGTGATATTCCATTGGTCGACCCTTACCGAAAGGAGGTTCATGTACTGGCACAGGTGAGGGCATATAATGAGGTTGCCCAGAAAAGGTTTGTAGACAATGTCTATATGTCAATCCAATGTGAGATCGTCAGTGTGTTTTCGAAAAGCATTTTGAATGCCCTGCACCTTGGGCTGGCGCTTGACAAACCAGAAGGTACGGTTTAGTTATTTACTATTTGCTCTAAATTTTCTCGCTGCTTATAGTTGACTAATCTAATTGTGAGCTACAGTCGCGGAAATCTGCACAGCTCTACTTGTGGAAGATCCCCAAAAAGAGAAGCGTAGGAAAGAGTTGATTGGGAAAAGTGAGCAGCTTTCTAAAGCAATGGAAGAACTGTGCCGTATTACCGAGTAAAGATTAGGCGGGGTGTTTTGGGAGGGGGATATCAAGGTTCCTGGCTGATAGGTTGGAAGCGAATCGGAATTACTCTATTTTGGAAAGTTTTTTCTGTCTCATCGAAAATTATAGCTCTTAATACAGGCCGGACTTGAGGTAGTGTCATACCCTTAAATTGAATTAGAAACTTTCAAGAATCTATACCTTCTATACCTAAAAATTGTACTTCTAAGAAATTGCCAATTATCTATACTGCTTAAGTTTTTTGCTATCTAAAACTTACTAAAGAAGGAGAGAAAAGTCTTAACTAAGGCTTGAGTCTCAGTTACAATGAATTTAAGAATATAACAAAGTTATATCTATTTGACTACTAGAGCCATAGTTTTAGGAGCTATTTGCTATTATCACTAGGCCTTTCAACCTCTTGGGACTCCTCAAGTTGAATTTGCAACTGCCTTTTGTTGTGCTCCTCAAGCTGCTCTTGTTCGGGAAAACTAATACCGTAGAGACGATATACAGGATCTAAGTCAGTATGCAAGAGGAGCTCGAGTGGGGACTTCCGCAAAATGCCTAGTTAGCCTATAGAGAGCCTAAAAATAAAAGAATGACTGCCTATAAATACCATTTCAAGTTGAAAAGCCCCAATTCTCCCAATATCTCGAATATGTGGCCCAACACATATATCAATAAACGGGCCACATCTATATACCGTAGCATAGTGATTATCAGGAATTTTTGTAATTTGATCAAGTTTATACTTGTTATAGCTGAACATTTCTAGTAGATCTTGTTTCGTCACAGCGAGACGCTCGAACCTTTGCTCTTCTGAAATCACAAGCTCTACAGTATCCTGGAGAGACTTTACATCATCGTTGGTGATCCTAAACTTGCTCCCGTTACTGTTCTGACCCACTTCGTAGAAGAAAAGTCCGCTAGTCGTAATTGCGCTAGATGAGAGGAGGCAATCGAATTTAAGTTCCATAGCTTGACCAAGAAGATGCGCAGAGGAATGTCGAAACACATTTTCCCCTAAGAACAAAGATATTAGTTGAGTCTATGTAGTAATAGGATCAAGGTACGGAGACCCACCTTCAGGAGTATCAAAATCTAAAAACTCCAAAGTGCAAGAACTCTCCAAAGACCTATCAAGATCCCAAAGCACGCCGTCGACTCTTGCAATGACAGTCTTTTCTAGGAGGGCTTCACCACCAAGATAACGTGCGATGTGAGTCGGCTTTGTCTTCCAAGAAATTTCGGCAATTGAGCGGTTGTATTGGGGTATATTGACACAGATATAGTTATGAGGCATAGCTACGGGAAATGAAGCATTAGTGGAGAAAGAAATCTAGTATCAGAGATACACTAAAGGACAGTGGAATTCAGGTGCGTACAAGCAACATCTTCATCATACTCTATCTTAAGCATCATAAAGAATTTGAGTCTTTCGGCAATGTATGTTGGAGAATCAATGATAGGATCGAGCTATAAATAATTTTTGATTAGAATAGAATTAATATGTGACTTATACGTGAAGCCTTTAGTTAAGGTAGTACCCACTTTTAAGGTAGTAGCTGCAGAAGAAGCGACCTCGACTGCCTCCCTGGTCTTAGACCTTGCATCTGGGCAACCGGGTAGAAAATCTTTCTCATCTTTGGTAATGGAGATTCCCTTTACAAGCTCTTCGACTTTCTCCATGTATTAATTCGAGTCGTGTTGATAGTTGCTTGCGATTCGACTTGGAGAAGTGATAGTGTGTTTGGGGAAGAGGGGGGTTCTGTGGTAGAATAACAGACTTCTTGTTAATAGATAGCCGAGTGATACCCTGTGAGTGTGAAGTGGTAAATATTTTTATGCCTTCGTTATTTCTATTGACAGGGGGTTATCTGATGATTTAACCTAAGTATAATACATTGCTATCTACGCGCAGAATATAGTATAAGCTTCAAAGAAAGTATATAAAAGAATATAATGAACTACATGCAGCCACCAGACTAGCTTTGGCCAAAATTAACCAAAAAAAAAACATAACCGTTCTATGGTCTAAAAATACCATAAGAATAGAAAAAAAACCCCCTCATAAAAAACGAATCCCATTGAGTGAGGGAAAAGGCAGTATGTACTCTACCTCATAAAATGGGGTGGGTAGTTGAGAAAGAAAAAGTAGTAAAAAATAAACAATTAATCAGAACCATCGATCATATTTCTATATTTTACAAGTCACCTGAAGGCCCAAAGAAGGACTCAAGGGACACTCCAGCCACACCAAAAAATCTCATAAAACCAACAACAAACAAACAAACCACACCAGCTCCTGTCTGTTCTTATAGTCCCCTTCCACTAAAGTCCTCTGGCCTTGTAGTAGCGCTTCTTGCTGGCGGCCGAATTTGCTCGTACTCAGTAGGACCTCTCATGCTTAAGTCTGGTCTTGCCGTGGCACTCCTCTGCGGTTGTTGGGTGACTCTTGTAGGTGGGGTTGTGGTACTTCGCACTTGTACTGGATCTTCTCTACTTGGAAAGTGACTTTCTGAGAGTTCATTAAAGCTCTGACCGGAAGTATTGGTGATAGCAGGTGCTGGGGTGTAGGTCGGTCTTTGGTATCCACTCCCGATTGTTGGACTTGGGGTTTGTGTATTTAGGCGTGGTAGCTGAGAGAGTGTTTGCTCCTGTTGATAGGCCTGTTCTTGTCTCTGTTGTTGGCGTGGAGGGAAATACTCATATGCATACGGCTGTGGCTCTTGGGGCGTTTGTAGTGGATTTTGCTGTCTTGACGGTGTCTGTTGGCGTGGTGGGTAATAATAATCTTGTGGTGATTGTACTAATTCTATAGGTGATTCGCTGTAGTATTGTTGCTGCTGTGGCTCTCTAGGTCCAACTGCAATCGGAAACCTATTCTGTGCTGACTGCAGTTGTTGCTCTCGAGTTCTTACTGCAATCGGGAACCTCCCTTGAGCTGGTCCATAACCTGACCTCCCTGACCCCGACCTACTTGGTGGTGGTCTTTGTGGATATTGGCCATTCTGCCCCTGTCCAGGCATGGGTGGCATCTCGGTATATTCATCCTGTGTCTGTTGACTTCCCAATCTATCCGCAAAGAATGGACCTCGTCCACTTTGAGAAGATGGTGAATTGAGATCTTGCATTTGGTACCCTGGTACATCTCTCTGTGGTGCTGGGGTTCTCCTTCCCTCACTCCTACCACTATTGCTACTAGCATATGCTGGCGCTGGTGTTCTGCGGCCTTCGCTTCTCCCGCTAGTACTGCCTGCGTACCCATATGCAGAAGGTGCCGATACAGGCGGGGGAGAACCCCATTGTCGCTGTACTTTCTGTTGTCTTTCTGCATATTCCATACTTTCCTGGCTCCCTCTCCTAAGTCCTTCCCCACCATATCCCATACTTGCTTGTGCTGAAACTAACGGAAGGGATGAGTCGTAAGATGAGCCAGACATAATTGTCTGGCTCCTGCCCATAGATGGAAGGCTAGAGCTAGCTACAGAACTCGCAGTCTGTGTACGTTTCAGTGGCCTTGGGGTTCCTCTTCTGCTTTCCATATCTGCAATAGTGGGTAGTGTTGGTTGCCGAGAGGCTTGTTGTACCCTCGTGTTTGTGGTGACATTCGAAACCGAAGAACTTATCATTGATGATGCATACGATGGTTTCTCCATCATCGCCGCAGCTGGAACTGTCGGGGCACGTAATATTCCAGCTTGAGATTTCTCCTTATTGTCTTTTTGGATGCCCTTCTTGTGATTGTCAAGTACGATCTCACCCATCCGATTGTCAATACGGTCTTTGCAATATTTTCGGAGCGAGTCACCGTTCATCACGTGCCAAAGGAATGTGATAAAGAGGATACACGCGAGGAGAAGCTGGAGAATAGCAAAGATCCAGAGAATAGTCGTGAAGGCCATAGAACACAGGACGACTACTTGGATCTTATTTTCGCTATAGAGATGTTCGATATTTTCGAAGAATATAGAGATTGCTGAGAGAGTTTCGATTTCTTTCGCAGGGAGAAGGTCGGCAGATACAACGGAGGCGAGGGTAAAAGCATTAATAACAACTCGAGGTCCTTCGGCAAAGACAACTCGTACCCAGCCTACAATATGCGATTAGCATGGGTAGTTGGGATAAGGAGAAATCTTACACACCTTTGAAGGAGAAATAGGTAAAAAGGGCAACATAGTCTGCTTTCCCCCTCTGTTCTGTTAATCGGGCAAATACTAAAAATCTTCTCCAGCCAGAATCATCCTTGCCCTTTCCCCCCCAAACACTATTCCAACGTAAGGCGATGACATTCATGTAGGCATCTGCCACACCACCCCTTCGGATGACCTTAATGGCGAACACCCAATCATACACAATGAGAACGTAGGAAATAAGAATACAAATGGCAAAGACAATCCTCGCTGTCTCGAAAGGAATGACAGGTTGAATTTGGCTAGACCATCGGTTAAATACGAGGAGAGTAATGGCCGTATAGCTATTGATAAATAGTTTATTAGAAAGTGAAATATTGTCAAGTGGTTAGGAAAGTGAATAGACTTACGTATCAGCAGCTACGCATGCGAGCGAGATTAATATACTCAAATAAATCCAAATGTAGGCTGTGACGTTGACAAATGACTTATCTTGGAAATCGCTGAGGTTCTATTAAGATTGTGGTTAGCTCGATTACTCGACGTGCGTGTGAAACATTAGGCCTAGAAACATGCAACCCATTGCGTAAAGAAAGTGGTGGACGCACGATGTATTCAAACTTATGTTCTGGCGCCAGCACATTTTTCCTTCTGTATCCAGAAAGACACCCCATTGTTTAAAATTTAACAAAAGAAAATAATAATAGGAAAGTTAGTTAAAGGATCGTTTGTAGTAGTAATTCCCAGCAGGCCACCTGTGCCCGAGTGTAGTTTTGAAATTGCCAGATCCAGCCGGCTTGTTCTTGTGTAATCGTGAGTTCTGCACCTGGCAGGTATCGTGGTAGCGACAAAGTAAAGGAAAGAGAGAAAAGGAGTGGTTGCGGGGCCCTTTTTGCAAAAATTCGCTAGGCGTATTTTTGGGGATGGGCTTATAGTTTCGCGCGCATTGGTACATGTAGCTGTTATGGTTTCAAGACCCGCTGAAGGAGAAAACGAGAGGGTGACGACTCGTAGAGGAAATGCGCGGATGCGACGACGATAATAGCATGGGCGACAAAGCCAGCTGGGCAAGGAAGCGACGGCAAGCGGAACGAGGTATTGAGGGGATGGGCTGGAGAGCTGGAAGTTCTACTGGGATATACATTTGTTGATCAAACAGCAGCCTGCTTCACCTTCCTACCATGATATTGGCGGGGACTATTGATATTGAATGGTAATTTACAGAGGATGGAGGGAGTGAAGTCTCTCTATTTAGATTATTCCCCGGCTGATTGGGCCACATGAAATTTCACCGGGGATTAGGACTTACGGAAGATAGGATTTAAAGCCTAGAGAAAGCCTACTCCAAGGCCGTCAAACCATCATAGAAAACCGAGCACAACTAGATCTTGGTATTCGAGGGGATAGAAGGCAACCTGAAGCAAATCAGAAGCACACAGAATGGCATTCCCACGCTATCCTCGTCGCACAGCCTATCGCGAATGCTCGGTACCTTGCAGCCGGTTGATTCAGATTGATTAGGAACAAATCTCGTTTGGGGGCGATGGTTTTACCAGGAAGACGTAGTCTCGCCGCTGCTCAGCGGTTATGGGGACCCCTGAACCCCGTTGCTGCGCATGCTTAACTTAAGCATGTGGCTAATTATATTGTGGCTCTATTGTGGCGCACTCGGTAGCCCCCGGTGTGGCTTATGGGGGTGATTACAGCAGATCATGCTAAGCATCGTGGCCGCTGTCAGCCGACGATAGGCGAGCTGAAATCTGGGGAAGGTCACGAACTCAGTTGCTGGAGCCGCAACCTCAACCGCCAACATCCTTTAAACCCGTCTCCAATTGCGTTACTATACCTCTATATCATTCATAATTTTCCCTTGTAACTCACCATGAAGAGATCAGTAGTTCCTTTAAGATATCTACGTCCTACATTTAGAATTACAGCTCTGTTTTCTACCTCGTCTAGACGCCATCATGCTACAGAAAATCTCGAGAAGCGAAAACTGAACATCCCAATAGATTTTGCTAGATCTTCTTAGTATGGGCTTTAAATTCTTCTTTTTGCTCCTGTATTAACAACTTGCTAGTCTCGCCCACACCTCACAAGCTGCCTTCTCCAACCCAGAGCTTCCATCTACTCTTAGTTCATCCTCAAAAACAAAGCGAATGAATCTATTTCAAGCAGTCAATGATGCTCTTGCAACGATCCTAGAAACAGACGAAAAAGCCTGTATATTCGGTGAAGATGTTGCATTTGGTGGGGTCTTCCGATGTACAATGGGTCTGTCTGAGCGGTTTGGGAGTGAGAGAGTCTTCAACACACCTTTGACTGAGCAAGGAATTGTTGGTTTTGGTATTGGTATGGCTACACAAGGCCATACTGCCCTCCCAGAAATTCAGTTTGCGGATTATCTCTTCCCTAGCTTTGACCAGCTACACAATGAAGCTTCTAAGCTACGGTACCGTAGTGGTTCCGCAGAATCCTTCAATAGTGGTCACTTTGTGGTTCGTATGCCTACTGGTGCGGTTGGACATGGTGCACTTTATCATTCCCAGTCCCCAGAAGGCTTCTTCTTAGGTACACAGGGGCTTAAAGTAGTGATCCCACGTAGTCCTATCCAAGCTAAAGGACTCCTGATTGCTGCCGCACGTGGCCCCGACCCAATTGTCTTCATGGAGCCAAAGATCCTTTACCGTGCTGCCGTCGAAGAGGTTCCAGTTGGCGAGTACGAACTCCCAATTGGTAAAGCGGAGGTTGTCCAGAAGGGGGAGCACATCACACTTGTTTCATGGGGAACCATGATGTATGTTTGTGAGCTTGCTGCCCAGGCCGCAAAAGAGAGGCTAGGAATCAATGTTGAGGTTATCGACTTGAGGACTATCAGGCCGTGGGATAAAAAGACGATTAAAGATAGCGTTGATAAGACAGGTAGGTGCATCGTTGTCCATGAGGCAAGTAGGACTGGGGGTGTAGGGGAGAGTGTGGCAGGAGAGGTACAAGAGAGATGTTTTTTGAGGCTAGAGGCGCCGGTCCAGAGAGTTACGGGTTGGGATGTGCATATGCCATTGGTTTTTGAGAGTTTTATGGTACCTGATGTCGCGAGTAAGTTGTATTCCCTTTGCTATAATGTTGTTTAAGTGAAAGCTAATATAAGGGTTTAAAAGGGGTTTTTGATTGCATTAAAAGGACAATGGAGTATTAGATATCACTGTATTTATGGATAAGCGAGTTGGATTGGCATATATGAACGATGTTTTTACGTGTTATAATATGATTTGCATAGCCTAGTTATGGGTTTCGCCTTGCCCTCATTTATTTGGTTAAGCCTATTATATAAATACCTTTCTTGTCACACTTAGGTACATATACCTACTATGTTTAATGTCTTGCTATGCAATACTTAGGGATGATTGTCTTAAGATGTGTAGTAAGCGAGTGATAATATATGACTGACTTTGTGATGAGTAAATCTACCGAGTTATTCGGGCAATTTATTTACTAGAAATCCTTTAAGGCCTGCCTAAAAAAATTTTATGTTAGCTCTAGGGTGTTTAGTCAAGACTTCTACTATGGTTGCAGGTTAGTATGTATGTACATGCAGTTTCCTGCTTGAGTGGTCGGGGCTTAGTTGGAGCAGGTTAAAGCATCATAGGATACATGTAGTACATGTAACCCCTAGAAGATAAGTAGTGGCTGAAATTTACTAGTAGTTAAGAACATATATGTATATGTATTGTTGAGTGGCCTCTACTGAAGACTGGGCGTACTAAAAACTAGAGATTTATAACGCATACTAATTAAGATGATATAATTGGGAGTTAAATTATATAAAAGCTACGCTGTTCTACCATCCATCATTCGCCTCAAACACTTGTTCACCTCGACCATTCCACAAAATATAAGCCTTAGGCATCTCTAGAGGCCGTTTATAATCGCACCCCTCAAAGACCCTTGGTAAAGCCTTTTAAAATCTAGGATCGAGTGAGTATTTTTAACCTAGAGTCTTCACCATTATTTATACTCATTTAATTCTAATAACAGCATTTTTTTTAATTCTATTAGACTGGAGAAAGCATATAAAATTCTCCTTGTGTATTGTTGTAGTCCTGTCACTATTCATGAGGCTTCCATCGAAAAGACTATCTGGTAATAAATTTGACCTGAGATTCCTATTACCTTGGGAAAATAATCCTCTAATCATGAGTATAGCCTACTAGTATTTAGGGCTAGAACTTTTACTACTATAGCTATATCTAAATTCATTATGAGCGAAGCAGCGCCCCTGGTTGATAAGAGTTTATTATAGTGTTAGGGCTAGTTGGAAAAGGGAAGATAAGTGAGAGGAAATTCTTAGGAAAGAAAAGAGGGGAAATACTCAATTATAACTGCATGTATTAATATATTTAAAGCGCCTATATCAATGATTATTCCTACGATTCTATTGAAGGCGACTGTCCCTTTAAGTTACAGAATAGAAAGTTAGAAACTTCATAAATTACCTTAAAACCATTATCTACTAGGGCAGAGGATGCCTCCCAAATTCTAATATATTTCTCTCCACCCAACACAGACCTTTTATTGTTACTAGAAGAGCTAGTCAAGTCAAGCCTAAAGGAAAAAAAAAACCGAATTATACCGACATCGGCAGGATTTGAACCTACGCGGGCGAACCCAACAGATTTCTAATCTGTCGCCTTAACCACTCGGCCACGATGTCATATCATACGTCATCCTCAAAGAAAATGAATTTTTTATATATATTAAATTTGATGTGTGGGTCATGGGCCATGACTTAGCCTTAAGTATCAATGTTCTGCTGTCTATGATAACAATGTTAAGTTGAGCTGCTTAGAGTTAATATATCAACGGTTCAGATTCTTTTAGAGAGAAGACTAGAGGGGATGTGCTTGAAGTAGGCATTATAGGATAGATGTATAGGTCATCCGAGGACGTTACCATCTTAGCAGTGAATATTGAATTAATAAAGAGAGGAGGGGTGAGTAGATTGCTTCTTAGTAGGACTCGCTCTAGTGATTACTCTTACTGCTCCTATATATACGAGCTCCCTAGACGCAAGCCTCCTACATCATAGAACCAAACCTGTTTATACCTATGTCTAACATATTTAATACCATATACTACAATAACTATAGATATAGGAATATTCATATAGAAATATCTATAGCTAAGAGATCCCTAAACCTCTTGATACAACTAATCTGTTAATGTCAGACTAGGAAATCACAAAATTTTATGGTCTACTCCATGCTATAAGACGTTATATGAGTTTTTAATTTTCCAAGGAAACTTTAGGGAAATATTATTTAAAAGGTTCTATATGGTTGGTAATTTGTTGTTACACGATCAACCCTCTAAGAACCTAGCCACTTCTAAAAGTGGGATGCTAAAGATCTGATGCTGATGCCACAAATGCTGGTTGTTACCCGGCCTGTGCTCGAGAGGAAATGCATGCCTCAGGGACTACTGAGTGACAGCCTATGACGCAAAGTGTAAATATCTTGGCGTTTTATAATTCGCCACAAATAACTCGAAACGCCGTCCGGACACCTACGCGGCTGGGAAAAGGGGAAACTTCAGAATCCTCTATTACTGATATTCCTAATATAAATCTATCTAGCATTATCAGCTTTGATTGGTTAGTATGTTCCCCGCTCCTAGAGCAGTCATGGATCAGAAAGCTGATACATATTTCCCCTATAGAGGCGATAACGGCTGTAGTCACGGGGGTACTGCCTTTCTTAGGTTATTTCCCGAGGCCCCTCAATGTTTCAGGAGTGCTGGCATAAAGTGCGGAGACCAACAAACAGCTCAGCTGTGCGGTGCATAACCGACCATAGTGGTACCTGCTTTTACTCAAGCACTCACGAAAAACGAAACCAAGCTGAATTGAAATAAAATATCTTTTTTTTTTGCTTCTCTAATCGAGGCATTAACTACAGCTAGTACTAAAAAAAAGCGCTTAAGATTTCTCGTTGAGCTGCACGTGAGGCACCGCCTCTTCTTCAGCGTCTCTCGCTCCACCGGTGTGATGACCCTCTGGTAGCGTGTTGAGTATATCTTCATCTTTATCGAGATGTCTGAACTGAATCCAGAATCCGATTAGGGAGCAAAACGCAATGACTGCCATAGAACCATAGTTCCTGAAATGATGTTAGCATCTGTTAGATTAAGGGGAATAGATAAAAACTTACCAGACAAGCAAAGGATCCTCGGAAACTGTAACAAATGCTTCACCGATAGCTGCAGAAACAGCGTTCATAAACAAAAAGCATGACATAACCAGACTCCTCATGTTCTTTGGTGCCTTGGTATACGCATACTCTAAACCAGTAATAATAGCGAAGATCTCGGAGATGGCGATGAGGATATATGAACCAGTCTGCGCCCACACATTGATATCAACGATGGTATCACAGGTTGCGGCTTCATTCCCACAGGCGCTATGTTTGTAGAGATAGGCTTGGATAATAGCTGCCCAGACCATCGCCATGGAACCGGTAAAAAACCCTGCTGCAACCCTCTTGATTGGAGTGAACCTGATTCCAACCTTGCGGAGCATAGGGTAGAGTACGAGGTCACAGAGAGGAATTAAGATGATGAGTGCGAAGGGATCGAGGTTGGACATGATATCGTTAGGGAGACCGTGGGTATTCATAACAGCGGCTTGAGAGGTCAAATTGTTGTTGATTTGGTTATATGTGAGCCCTAGCAGAAGATTAAACGTTAATATCAAAATAATTACTTTCGTTCAGAACAAATATTTAGGACTCACAGTAAAGAGGGTACCACAAAAACACACTGCACGCCTTGAACCCTCTCCTAACCTCATCAACCCACAGATCATCGAAAGTCATCCAACTCGGTCTAGAATCAACCGAGATGTTGCTAGGCTTAACCTTCTCCCAGAATGTACCATCATTCATGTTCTTATAAGTAATGAAAGGGTTAATCGACCATCTTCCCTTCATTCCATAGGACAAAATACGCATCGCTTTTGAAAGGACACTTCCAGACGGGGGATGCGTAATATACTTGTCCTTCCCCCAGTACATAACAAGTGGGCAGATCATAAATATACAAGTTGGGAGTGTAAATGAAAGCCAGAATCCAACGTATTTCTCAGCGTAGACCATGGAGATCTGTCCAACAAGCGCGCCGACATTAATCATAAGGTAGAACCAATTGTAGATCTTACTGGTAGTGAGAGCAGGGTCTACAATGACTCTTTCTCCAGAGGGCAGAGTTTGTACTCTCAATTTCGTATTGGTGTATTGCTCAGCAACAAGTGGGGAGATATTAGCCTTGAAGGCACCTGTTCCAATACCCATAATGATGATTGCGATTGAAAAACAACCAACAGAGCCATTAGGGTTTTTGATGACGTCGGGAAGGGCAGCGACAATGAGGAGGACATGGCCAACCAATGCGACTACGATAGCGACGCATATGGTCTTATAACGCCCCCAATAGGTATCTGCTACGTAGGCACCAAAAAGGGGCATCAAGTAAACCCAAAATTGATTGACTAAACCAGGATTAGTAAATTTGCATTAGACGGATCGTAGTAATTATAATTGGCAATTTATGTCCACACTTACATGTACCCAGGCCAGTCGAGGCACGTTGTCCAAGTCCGAGAGCCCCAGACTTGCCCTCAAAGCCAGCACCAGTTCTTGATCCTTCAGGAAGATCTTGCTGAAGAAAATTTGTGTCTATAAATACCGCAACGATTAAAGATTAATCCTTAAACCTCTTAAAGAGACTCTGTACCAAGAATTAATACTTACAGACAACTGTCGAGCCGTAGTAAGAAAACCGCTCACAGAGTTCCACGAAGGCAATTGCCAAAGTCTTCCATGGAACCTTGTCGGGAACCCTCCGTAGTGTGTCCATCTCCTCAGCAGTTGGTTGATAATCATCTTCGGTCGTCAGTTCTGACTGAGCATAAGGTGGCACCTCATTCTCATGTTTCTCTGGAATGGTCTCAGCTAAAGCTGGATCATGCTTCGCACCGATAGCGACATCGTCAATAGCAAGACCGCTCATGATTGCGCTGGCTTGTATCACTCGCAATGTGGTTGGAGGTTGAATATCACCTTGCACGTAAGAGAATGGCTCTCAAGATGGGTTCTTAGTCCGCTCTTTTATACCTAGCAGCAGGCTGGTTATTTATTGCGTCTTTCCAAGCCAAAATGCAAGACCACTCGCCTGGGTCTGCTTCTGTCGACGGCAATAACGCTACTGCTATCAAATAGCCTACCGTTCATCTTCACTCCACACCACCTTCTGGGATAGAATTGACAGCCAGAGAGTTTGGGGTAACTGTCTGTGTAATTTGGCCTCTGCCCGTTCCTTTGGTTGTCTCGCCACTAAACAAGAGATCGATGTCTAGATCCAGAGTACCTCAACAGGCAGGCGCCGCGAGAAGTCCCGCGTGGGTTCTGTAATTGGCCGAACAGCAGAGAAGCAACCTGCCTAAACGGTGCCTTCTCCCCAGTCACCCCCCATCAGTGAATTTGTATTTCAGTCTGCGGTGTTGCCGTACAGCACATGATGGTATAAAAAAAAAATCCTTGAAGAGGCATAAATCAAGCTATTTCCAAGGGATCTGAACGATTTCAAGCTTCTCGCCCAGAGAAATTGTGCAATGTGGTCCAACAATGGTTTAACCAAAGCTAGGCGATCTCTCTCTCCATCGGAGCACACCGGTCTGGTTATTTGAAATTTTGTTCCCATGGTATATAACAACATGCTTGCTAGCTGCTATCCATATAGTTGTGGGGGGAAGGGAGCCCCATCATCACGCCCGCGGAGAGCCGTCCTGATCCGTGACGGAGGTTATCAAATATGGATGGGGCAGGTGTTGAAAACGGATAGTATGAACGAGAAATCAACCCTCAACCGAGTCAGACAAAGATAAAGTAAACTCCAAGACAGCCCCTCTATGTGCCTTGGGTTTCGTGCAGGCAAAACTGGGAAATCCTGGTTTGTGGACTCTTGTATGTTGCGCTAGGTTCCCGTGATGTACTTAAATATGTAGTTGCCCTAAATAGACGAGCATTGATAACTACTACATATGGTTACCCGCGAGACGACAGATATCCAGTGTTGCAAATGATACTTAGAATCTGAAAAATTTCTTTTGCCCCCCGCCTTCTGTCTGGGACTTTATCTACAAACCCAGCAGATAATAAGTGAGTCATATGAAGGTATGTAGTTGTGACTCAAATACTCGATTAATATCATATGAGTTTAATGAGCCACATTTCCCAAGTGACGCCTAGACAAGCCTTCTAGGGCTTAAGCGAAGCCTGTTAAACCCACGGTTAATAAATCTTGGTGAAAGCTTGAATCGAGCCAAGTTAACAAGATATTGGCAACATATTTCGTGCTACTTGAGAGTCTTGGAGAGTCTTGGAAAAAATATTTCGAGATTTACCAACGGTCGTGATGGATGACATGTATGTTCTAGGAGTGTATCTCTTATCAAAATTTCTCTAAATACCAATACACCAATAATGGTGGTATAGTAAACATTTAAAGGTCGAGTCTTGCCTCCTTGTGCCACAATCTCCTTCTATAACCTAAGATTTTCGTGATACCCTGTCCTTTGCTACTTATCGCACAAACAAGACTACATGGCAAGTTTCTTGGTACTGGCCCTCCTTCAAGCATACAGGGCCCAGACCTGCCACCGCTGCATCTCTGCACTTCTTTAGTGCTAAAAACCGGGCTTTTGAAATTAAAGATTTACCGTAATTAGGAGATATGGTTGTGCCTAATGGTTATTTGGGGCACGCCATTCACGCTATAATTCCGCAAAGTTACACCTATATAATATAAGATATTATAGAGAGCATCGGAGATTTTGCGCCCTGGAACAGCTAGAGAACGTTTATCGTGAAACCCCTGTTGGAGGCGTTTTGCAACCACCAGACCCCTGGATAACGATAATATCCGCTTGTACACGTTTATAGGCGCCTCATGGGAACTTTATACTCTACTGCCTCGTATCTGCTGCGTAAGACCTTACGAGGACTCTTGGTCTTTGGGTAACCTTACTTACATAGCAAGAATCCTGGAAAGAACCCGGGGAACAAACCGAGATTGAGGGACGTAAGAGAATGTGGGGAAGCTTTTGGCCTTCTCTTATTGCTCAATGTCTGCTAAGAGCTCGTGGGAATTAGGTAAAAGGATGTGAGTTCGTTGTCCCATTTAGGAGGCAGGTTGTCTCGTGCCTCATACATAGTTTTTTGTGAGCCTCGGTCTTGGAATAACTATGTACTAACGGCCATTCCCGGGGTAGCACCGGAAATGGCCTACTAGCATTCGTGGATTCGCGTAATTTACCTTTCGGATGAAAGTGATTAGCTATTGAAGTTATATTATAGGTAGATGAAAGCGATTGTGAGGAGAGGTAAGTTCGGCTCACAAGAGATATAATAATTCCCTATGAGCCCAAATCTGACAGTTTCGAATGGGGTCCAGCCCGGAGAATCATGCCTTAGCAGTACCGGAGTAGACAGCAGCCATCTCGATTCTGTGACAATCCGCCAAACTCCACCCTTATCAATAACCTTAATCCAGTGTCTGCTATGTCTTTGAATCCTCGGATTGATTATGGATGATGGCCGTAGCCGGATCTCGCACCACCCATGCACGGCTCATCACGCGATTATTACGCCTCAACGTCACCCCACTTCGCCGCCCAAACCTCCCCGCCCGTTTACAACAAAATTTACCATCAAAGAGAAAAAATCCAACAAAACCAATTTCTCGAAACTGTGGCCATTTAGTTCCAAATAGTCACAATGTCAGCATTCGCTGGGTTACGGCTGGCTGGTTCAACCTCATTGAATATCGGTCGACAATGTATTTCTAAGCAACGGCTCTCACAGAGAAGGTTCTCATCTGTGTTTTTCACCAGAAAATTCCCGAATGCCCCGGTCCTTCTTCGAAGACAGTTTACCTTTACTTCCAAGAGTCCGACCCTTACTGCAGTTGGAACGAAGGCGGCAGAGTCGCCGCTAGGCGGGCTTGCGGATGGATTCGCAGTAGGTAAACAGGCGATTAAGAATGCCGCAGATGTGAAGAAGCGGCCTTTTTTCGCGGAAATTAGTAGCAAAGCGGTCGGGTATTGGCTTATTGGATCTGCGGGGTTAGTATTTGGAATTGTGGTTCTTGGAGGTTTGACTAGACTTACAGAATCTGGGTATGCCACCTTTTAAATTCTCCATCTGTATCAGCTATTTCTAACACCTAGGGTATAGTCTATCAATAACAGAATGGAAGCCAGTCACCGGCACCCTTCCCCCACTCACTGTAGAGGACTGGGAAGAGAACTTCTCAAAATACCGCAACTCTCCTGAATACCGCATCTTAAATCCAAACATGGACCTCGAGGAATATAAGTTCATCTACTATATGGAATGGTCGCACAGACTCCTCGGGCGAATCATTGGTCTCTCCTTTGTCCTTCCTGGACTATATTTTGTTGCTCGTCGCCGGGTGTCCTCCCGCATGGCTGCACGTATTGCGGGTATCTCGGCACTAATTGGCTTCCAAGGGTTCATTGGCTGGTGGATGGTCAAGAGCGGCATCCAAGACGACCTTTTCCAGAAACCGGGCTCTCACCCACGTGTGAGCCAGTATCGCCTTACTGCTCACCTCGGTGCTGCATTTGCGGTTTACGCAGCAATGCTCTGGAACGGACTCTCTATCATTCGCGAGAACCGGCTCTTGTACCCTGATCCTAAAGCCGCACTATCAGAATTCAAAGCACTCTCGCACCCCAACCTCCGCTTTTTCCGCGGGAGCGTTGGTGTGATAGCGGCAATGGTCTTCCTCACCGCGATGTCCGGCGGTCTTGTCGCCGGTTTAGATGCAGGGCTAATCTACAACGAATTCCCAAAAATGGGGCAAGGATATATACCCCCCATTAAGGAAATGTTTGATCCC
Source organism: Verpa bohemica (assembly GCA_033030345.1). Lineage (NCBI taxonomy): Eukaryota > Fungi > Ascomycota > Pezizomycetes > Pezizales > Morchellaceae > Verpa > Verpa bohemica. The sequence goes on from JAUFSE010000003.1 coordinate 2,057,311, forward strand.
TTCTATTCACACACTAAAGATAGGACCGACCTATGGTGGCGGAATCTACTCGAGAATCCGACGACCGTTCAGTTCGACCACCGTTGTCTTGCGATGACAACCTTTTCGCTTATTGTAGCACTGTTTGCATATAGTCGGTTCAATCCCAAGGTTGCCGCTGCATTAACGAAACGAGCTAAGGCGGGCACAATGGGGGTATTGCATTTAGCAATTCTTCAGGTTTTGTTAGGGATCAGTACGTTGATTTATGTAGTGCCTACGCATCTAGCAGCTACGCATCAAGCAGGGAGTTTGGCGTTATTGACAGGGACAATTGTGCTTGGAAGTCGGGTTTGGTTACCCAGGTACGCGGCGGGGGTTGCGGGGAGGAGGATTGGGATGGTTGCAGGGAAGGGGCTGAAGACACCAGTTAAGGCAGTAAATGGTAAGAGTGAGGGCTTATAAAGGAACGTTTTATAGGAAGGATTGTATCATATTGGGGACGTGATTGGGCTGGAGGGTTTTGTACAAAAGGTTTTGATTCTGTAGCTGTGATTTAGGTAACTACATCTCGATTGTTCCTGTATATACGTTTGCACCTTATGGGTTTAGAACATGAGTAGAATACACCACTCAATTATAAATAAAAAAATAAATTTAGTTATGTGATTGTGATAAATGAGCAATAAAAGGTGGTTTAGCCTCAAGTTCTACTTAGGTTTTGTGTGAAGTTTTGGTTTTTGTGAGAGTGCGCAAGTAGAGAGTACCATAGCCTCTGGCTGCATGTACGTTTGATGAAATTTATTATTATTATTATTATTTTACTTAGGTTTTGTGCATATCATATCACTCGGATAATCTATATAAATGTATTAAAATCTTAACATAGTATACGGTATGACCTCGCCCAATATTTAACTATTTAAGATATATCAAGGAAACCCAATAATAGATGCTCCTATGACGTCGCCGAAACTACTAGAGCCACTAACAATAATAAGGTCTGTTCATATATATTTATTTAGTAGAGTTCAGTCTTAGAAAATATGCTGCTGACTTTAACTTATGTTATAAACTTTCTAACACTCAGTAGTGGAATAAACTATATGGGAAATTTATACGTACGGAGATGGGTTTGTCACATTTATCTTACCTTAGAGCAGGCTATTTAATAATGTTAAAATTTGAAGTAACATTTCTTTAAAGTTACTATAAAGGGAGCGGGAACTGTTAATTGTGTAAAGTGCACTTAAGGGTCTTTAACAGTCATAGTTTATGGCCTACGGACTATGGATAGACTTAAAGCATAGGCTTATGTTATTGTTTTTAGTTAAATTCATTGGTAATCATACTTTAGTACTTAGTGGCTACATGCCAAAGGTAGGCGCAAATGAGTCTAACATGAGTTACACCTAGGGATATAAGCCTCAATTGCGTGAAAAACTAATTTAATTCAATCAATTCATAAAACTAAATCCATAAAGTCATACCAGCCTATAAAAGATATACCGTTAAAGAATAAGAACCCTCATGCTAATAATGCTAAGAATTAAACAGCCTACATCTCACAACTTCGCACTCAAGTTCTCAGACTTCTCAGATTCCGGAACACCCTTCTCCGTCTCTTCCCTAATCCTCTTTCCAAGGTCTTGATTGACCTTCTCAAACATCCCATAAGTCTTTTGCCGAACCTCCTCTCTCGCTGCGCACAGATGCACAGCAATATTATGCACAAAGTTATCCTGTTGCCCCTTAGTGCGTCCCAGAACATTCCACAAGTCACCCGCCTGTTCGTAATCGGCATCCGTGACACGGAAAGCAAAGTTTGTAGCTGTGCCGACCCATTTCTCGTGTTGTTCATGGGGGATAACGTTCTTGTATGTAATCGGCCTGAACGAAGACTGATAGTTCGGGTTGGAGCCATAGTTATGGAGCTGCATGGCACCATCACGCTGGAAGGGATTAAAAGCCTTCAATGGGCAATTTGCGGGAATTTGTTGGTAATTGACACCGAGGCGATGACGGTGAGTATCGGGGTATGAGAACAAGCGGGACTGAAGAACAGGGTCGGCAGAGGGCTCAACACCTGGTACGAGATGTGACGGAGAGAATGCAGCCTGCTCGATCTCCGCAAAGTAGTTCTCGGGGTTCTTATTGAGTGTGAGCTTCCCGAATCTGCGCAACGGGAATTCCTTTTGCGGCCACACTTTGGTGAGGTCGAAAACACTGTATTTGAATTTCTCCGCCTGTTCAGGAGTCATGACCTGTGCATAGACAGTCCATGATGGGAATTCACCCTTTTCGATCGACTGGAAGAGATCCTGGGTGTGGTGGTCTGGATTTGAAGAAGCCATCTCACCTGCTTCTTCATTATTGAAGGTCTTGGTGCCCTGGTCGGTCTTGAGGTGAATTTGGACATAACGGTAGCTTCCGTCGGGTTTGGTGAATTTGTAGGTATGACCCGAGTACCCGTTCATGTGGCGGTACGAATATGGAGTGCCGCGGTCAGAAAAGAGATGCATAACCTGGTGAACAGCCTCCTGATTATTGGAGAGGTAGTCCCAGAACATAGTAGCATCCTTCAGGTTAGTCTGGGGGTGACGCTTCTGAGTGTGAATAAACACTGGGAACTTCGAAGGGTCACGGAGGAAGAAAATGGGCGTATTGTTGAAAACCCAGTCATAGTTCCCTTCCTCAGTGTAGAACTTGATGGCGAAGCCTCGAGGGTCTCGTGCTGAGTCGGCGGATCCTTTCTCACCACCGACAGTGGAGAAGCGTACGAGTGCCTTTGTTTTCTTGCCAATTCCATTGAACATGTCCGCAGAGGTTAGATCGGAGATGTCATCCGTAACTTCGAACTCTCCGTAGGCCCCAGCACCCTTAGCATGGACAACACTGTAGAATAAACATTAGTAAATTAACTCCCCCCTTATAACGATTAAATGATGTAAACGTACCGTTCTGGAATTCTTTCACGATCAAAGTGAGCTAACAGATCGATCAGGTGGAAGTCTTGGAGTAACAAAGGGCCATTCTCGCCAACACGTTGGGACTGTTGAGGGTTCATAACAGGACACCCATTGCTAGCGGTGTAGACCGGAGAATCTTTGAACTGCTCGTCCTTAACCATGTTGTCTGATCTATTATGGTTTGCGATAGGTAAGATATATGTGAGAAATTCAATTGATAAAGAGCTTCTTAGATGAAGTATTGAGACACGTTGAAGAATACGGGAGCCTAGGACATGGACGAGCAGGATATATATACGAGAGTGAGCTTGGGCAGCTGCACGCCAAGAACACCTCGAGATGCCCAATGCCATCACTAACATCACCAACAACGGCCCCACATAAGATAGCTTACAATAGATGCGAGTCTAGAGTTGAGTGCTGAGAACGCTGATGAAAAATCAGGGCCCTCGGAATTCGCGTTCCAAATTCTGAAGTTTCCACCGTGAACCGAAAGTACCGGGTTTCAACGGGTCTCCTAGGCCTTCCAACTCCAACTCCATGAATATTACTACTTTACTCCCCCGTACGCAATCTTCTAGCCAAAGCATTTCTTGTTATCTAGATCCTTGGCATTCGGCACAGCAAGGTGCGACTGTAGCGATAATTTGCATCCGGAAGACTGACCCTGCCCTTCCCCGTTAATGGAAAAAGCCCAATTGGCCAGGACTTCTGCCTCTTATGATATCATGTTCCACACGGGTTAGCCTTTGTGTGGAGACGTTTGATCGAGGGCATTCCCCGCATTCCGCTAATCCAGATCCATACAACGGTGGTCATCCCGGGAAAGCACACCCGGCACCGCGGGCGGCGACGAGCGGTAAAAGCATGGTCAGCGGTCGCCGCCCGCCGCTTACAGTTGGGTTGTTATGGAAATTATAATTCTAGTTCCGGGGATAGCCGTAACATTACGTGCTAGGAGCTCTTTTTTTCTTTCTATAACTCTTGTTTCTAGTGGATTTGGTGGTCTCGACGTTTCGGTATGTTTCTTTAATAATGTGAGCTGCGTACTGCTGTGTGTGTGTGGCTCTCCACGCATAACCTTTCTGGACCTTTCGGGAATACTAAGCAAGGACTTGAATATTGGCATTGCAGGTGGTACCGGATGCGGAGAAATTCATGGTTCGTGATGATCATTGAGTAATATTTGATAGGTGGGACCCCACCTCCCAGGGCCGTATTCAGGATTATTAATAATAGTATTCTGCCTATTGGTTTCAAGATCATCAGACTAGGAGCTATGCACATTTTATAGGAGAGTCTAGATTCATGATGAGAGATAACCCAAGGTCTATTATCTTTTAAAATCTACATTAATTCTCCGCTCTAGAGTGCCAGTAGTTATCAAACCAGTCTTGTGCCTAGTATGATGCTGTGTAGTAGATATAGGGTGGGAGCAGGAACCGATTAATTAAACCATACATTGCTCTATTCATAATATGCATATGAGTAGTGAGTGCTCCAATACTCTAGCGAACTACATGTAGTACATATATACCTCTTTTTTCTTCTCTCCCTCAAAGTTCTCTATCATATTATTGCCTTGCGATCATCCTATACATCTACTCTTACTTCTTCAATAATCCAAGTCGGCTTAACTGTAGTTTATTCAACTCCAACCATTGGTCTTCTACAGTTCTGACCGAGTTTGTGCAAAGAATCCATATGAGTGGCGGTTCCTGGATCGAAGATAGCCGTCAAACAATGTTTGGGGTTCAATATCTTCCTGTTTATCAATATACTGATCAATACATGATTCCAGAGACTCGGGAGCATAAGAAGTGACTTCAGAGAGTCACCAGAGTTGGAACCAATACAAGCCTCCTATGAAGAATCATGGCCTAATAGAGATGATTATTGGTATCTAATGGCTGTAGATTCTAGTCTGAGCTATTGTTATTCTTAATATGCTATCAATTGAAACTCGATCTATAGATTCTCTAGCAAGCCTCATTCTTTCTTTCGCTAATAGAAAACATTATAATTACATCTCTCCTGGAATGTTCCGAACGTTGAACGCTGCTAGTGTAAGATTAGCTGTGACGGTTTGAAGAGGCAAAACTATACTAAGGTAGCCTACACAGCTACCCCAGGGCGAAGGGATGTGACGCTACTTCATAGAACTTATACACTTTCTGTTAGCTTCGAAAGGCGTTTAGGGCGCCCTTATACGGGTAAGAATCAAATTCCGAGCAGTACCCAGACCGTTATGCTTAGACAGACCACGATCCAAAGGTCACCCACTTTCTAACTCCAGTGCTATAATCACTCCTAGCCATCTATACAAGATTCAAAATGTCGCTCACAATTATCAATTGCTGGCCGGACACTATCTAACCAATCGTAACCGACCCGGAAAGTATACTGCTGTATGCAAGGTAGGCGAAGTAACGGCTAAACTAGTGACCACACCCTGGCTTCCGCAGAGCTTGGAGATTGTTTCAAGACCTCAAGAGCCCCAACGGAAGTGCGTACATACGGCAGTTTTTTTGTACCAAAAGCAACTGTCACCCCACAAATCTAATCTTTGTGCATGAATACACTTAATAAGCGGCTGCTCCCCGCACTTGATCTGCGCTACCGGGAAGAGCTTCGGGAGTATATCGGGTAGTATCGCAGCGAGATATCACGGTTAGATTAGTACCCGAGCGTGAGTATTTTAGAGCATGCACGTACTTGGGGTACAGTTCATGTCTCGGTCAGTACAAGGTATAGTTACAGAGGCTCGTTAGGCTGAGAATTACTAATCCTAACTTAGGGTCGTTAGAATTTGATAAAGGTTTATATAGAACAGGCTTAAGTTTCCTCATAAATATAATGTTATTCATTACACACCAACCCCCAAAACGTATCTAAGGAAGGCCTTCCTATACCACATCATTATTCCCCCCCCCATTTCCCTCTATCCACAAGGAAGGAAGACTCCTTGGTACACAAGCAAGCGACTCAACAAGCGGAGAAAAAGGAAGAAACCCCGGCAATTAACCAAACAGTAGCCATACCATTGGCCAGTATTCTAACTAACTAAGCCCTCGATAGGCTAACAAAGATATTTGTTATATACGTTCAATTTCTCGGAACCAAAGCTACGTGTGATGTGACTATTGATTCTCTTGGACGGTATTCTATATAGCAAGTGTATCGTCAGCAATTCTGCATTGTAAAGTGATAAGTGTAGACAAGGATGTGTGGGGAGAGAATGTACGCACCACTAGCCAATCCATGCCATCATTTACACCTGTGATCCCGGGAGGACGCGTCAGCAATGCCATTCAAAAGTAGTATTAAGGTTATCCTTCTGCTGTGGTGTTTCTTTGCCCATAATTATCCTACCCACTACACCCCGCCATAACCCCACTAGATCTCAGATAAGAAACTACTCTCACTCACCATCACCTGTAACAGCACTACACCCAAAAATGCTCCAATTTCTTTCCTTCAAGCTGGGGAGCTTCAAGGCCTCGCTAATCTCAGCAGCACCAAGTACACCGGGCTGATCCTGTTTGTTCGCAAACACGAGTAGACTTGCGTCCCGTAGCTCGTCCTCGTTGAGCATGGCTGCTAATTCCTCGGCCGCAGTCTCAAGACGGGTATGGTCGGTGGCATCAACAACGAAGACCACTGCCGCCGTGTTGGCATAATAGCAGCGCCAGTAGGGTCGAATAGATGTTTGACCACCTGGAGAGTGTTAGTTGTGCTGTTTCTGCTATCTGGGGCTTGTTTGGCTATACCTAGATCCTATAGTATTTGTTAGCTCCTAGCTATCATGCTTGGCCCTGATAAAAAGTAGGGTAGATCTACATACCCAGACGTTGAAGTTCAGGTTTTTGTACGTTACGCTCTCAACGTTGAAACCGATAGTAGGGACTGTAGTCACAACTTCGCCAATCTAAGGAACCCTATTAGATAGAGCCCACCTTATATCCCCCTGTAGAGTTTCCGTACCTTCAACCGATAGAGTAATGTAGTTTTTCCAGCGTTGTCCTATTAACATCCACATCATCAGTGGGGTCTCCTAAGAAGGTCAAGGGGAGCTACACACAAGACCCAATATTAGTATTCGGACCTCCTTCTTCGACCATAAGCGCGAGAACATGCTTTGAAAAGCTCCCATGGTGAATATTTTTCGTAGGTGGGTGAGTTAAAGGAGTAGATATTTGGGAGCAAGTAGTTCAATAATAGATCCCGTGTATAGTATGTACGCTGCTGGTCTTCCCAAGATGACTCTCAGGAGAAATTCTTGGGAGCTGTAGTAGCTTAGGAGAAACGTGTAGAATACCCCTTAGTAAGCCGAGATGAGCCGCGCCAAGCAAAACGACGCGAGATACCAACATTCTGGCAGGACCAGTAACAGCAACCTCAATCAAGGGGAGCTTCAACTCTCACCGACAACACGTTTTACCCACTTAATCGCCTCTTGGAACTGCGCGGAAATCATGTCTCGGGCCCCGTCACCGTCAATTCCTGACATTACTGTCGCCCTGGCAGCTACAACTACCCCACCATTACAACCTGTGAAGCCGAAGATGCCACCACCGAAGAAATCTGGAAGAGCGCTCATGCGCGAAGAGGGTGCGTCTTATTCTTTCATGAAATTATAGGTTTTAGAGTTGATTGTGTATTTTCAGGTCTTGAACGGACTGATAATAACCTCCGAACCCATTCATGGCCTATGACACCTATGATCAACCAAAAGAACTACTACACGTCCGTTTCGCTCATACCTTCTCAATCGCATGGGACTGACACAAACTAGGGAATACCTCAAGCGGGAAGATCAGATCATGGTGTTCCGACAGCAGCAAGAAGAAGCCGTTAAGGCGCAAGCTCTCCTCTTCGAGAAAGAGAAACAAGCTGCTGCTGCTGTTGCGGTTGACCCGAATGCTATGGACATTGATAGTCAAGCTGTTGCAGACGACGCAGCTGCAACTATGGCTGCGGAGGAACAAGAGGAGGCGACACTAGGGAGTAAGGTTATAGTTATTCACCCAGGATCCCAGAATCTGAGGATCGGACTTGCGAATGATGCGCTGCCGAAGAGTCTACCTAATGTTATTGCGAGGAGATCACCGAAGGCAGAATTCGAAGAGGAAGAAAGGAGTCCGAAGCGAATGAAGGTTACGGATGAAGATGAAGATATGGAACCTGAGGATGGGATTTTTGGGGAGGAGGTTCGATTACTATGCCTCTCACTTACCGGATTATTACATGTGCTTACATTATCTAGTTTGAAACTGGATTTAACAAAATGTCCAATGAGCTCAAAATTCGCATGCGTCACAATAAACGTCGCATCCTCCCCAATTCACGGGACCTTGTCCTCTCCTATAACCACCGTACCCCTCCCGAAATCATCAAAGAACATAATGATCCCTACCGTGTTGACTGGACCGAGATGACCAAGAAGAGCGAATACTTTGTTGGCCACGAAGCTCTCAGGATACCTGATAACTCAAATCCGCGGTATAGGTTGTTCTGGCCGATCAGGTACGGAACATTCAATGAGCGAGACTATAAGTCAAAGCGGAGGGTACTTGAGGATATTTCCACCATAATTGAAGATGCAATTAAGAGGGAGATGAAGCTTGAGAAGAAGGATTTGAAGACATACTCTTGTGTGCTAGTGGTGCCTGATCTATATGAGAAGAATTACGTGACAGAGATGTTGGATTTGCTGCTGAAAGAGTTTTGGTTTTCGCAGGTTTGCATCATACAGGTATTGCCCAGTTAGGATGCTTTCTACAAAGTTTTGGTTTGTAAGGGTTAGGGTTGGGTATAAGCTAACATGAAGTAGGAATCATTAGCCGCTTCTTTTGGTGCAGGCTATTCACAAGCCTGCATTGTTGATATCGGTGCCCAGAAAACTTCGATATGTTGTGTTGATGAAGGAATGTGTGTGCAAGAGTCACGGTTAAACCTCAAATACGGTGGTCAAGATGTAACGGAAGCGTTACTACAAATGATGCTATCAAACAACTTCCCATATCAGGAGATCAATCTCTGGCGCCGCTACGATTACCTTTTAGCTGAGGAGCTTAAAACAAAATACTCTACGCTGAATGACTCTGATGTTAGCGTCCAAGCGCATGATTTCCATCTGCGAACTCCAGATCAAGATACAAAAAAGTATTCCTTTAAGACATATGACGAAGTTATGCTTGCTCCATTAGTTTGTACTCCCATTCATTCCTATTAGTCGGCGATTTTAAACTAGTAACCAATTTAGACCCATTACAACCCTACCCTTCTAGGCCACTCCGAAAAACTTCGCGGTCGCCGCTCCCTCTGGGAGCGCTCTTACGACCTCTATGATGGCCACCCTAACGATCCACTCTCCTCAGCTCAACTCCAACTCTACCAATCTCTCGCACCGCGTCCTCCCTCGCCCAATCCCGAACCCTCTAACGGCACAAACCCAGCCCTCGTCACCCCAGCCCGCCCCCAACAGCCCTCTTTCCCGACCTCATTCGGTATGCACCTCAACACATCTACCGATACTCCACGCTCCTCCGTTGCCGGCTCACCTGTACCTGAAGGTACCCCCAACCCCGGTACTGCGACCCCGCTGCAACCCGGACCAAATGGTATGATGGTTTTCGGCGGTGGTTCAGTTGGCGGGCCTACAAGCGGTGGTGGACGCTCCCCGCTCGAGTTAGCGGAAGAACGAGATAAAATAGTCCCGTTGATGCCACTTGACCGAGCCATTGTCGAGTCTATCACTCACGCTGCAAAAGGTGAGGACAAGAAGATTCGCGACTTTTTATCTGGTATCATGGTGGTTGGAGGGGGAGGGTTGGTGCCAGGTTTCAATCATATGCTAGAAGAGAAAATGCGTTTATTGAAACCAAATAAGGATTACCAAATCATTATCGGTGTTCCGCCAAGAGAGTTGGATCCCCAGGTGATTGTGTGGAAGGGAGCAAGTGTGTTTGGGAAGCTGAGAGGGACAAATGATAGTTGGATTAGACAGAATGAGTATGACATGCTAGGGGCGAGATTGTTGACTTATAAGTGTTTGTGGACCTTTTAGAGGCGGTGTAATTTCTGATTGAGGAGGGTTTGAGTGGACTACATGTAGTATTAAAGGAGGAAAAGAAGATATTAAACTTTATTAAGCATAGAGTGTAGTCCCTTTTATTGATGATGAGTGGAAGAGCATATGCGTATCAAAGTTTGTGAAATGCTTAGTTATCGCTCGGAAAACTATATTTCAGGCCTCACAGAAGTTGTGGATATTTTGTTAGAAGGGTAATTAAATCCTAACCCCTGCATCATGTAGGTAAAGTATTACCTCGCTGATATGAGACAATAACCTTCACATAAAATCACTCGCAAAATTTTCAACCCTGACCCATAGCGCCTCTTGGCTATAATCCGAATCTTTACCTCGCGGCCGTCACAACAGAGAGCTTCCACAACCTCTGCCTCGGACAAGCTCATCACCACTACCACAATTCCCCCTCACCATACCCGCCTTGTCAGAGAAAACAATGTCGCGGCCCACTCCTCGCGGTTACCCACAGGATTATATAGTCCGCATACGCTACCAAAACAGTCTCCCTCCACCACAATGTCCACCAAAGCTTCTAGATATCCCTAATAGTGCTGCGGCACAGTTCACCGACACGTCATTTGCAAGTAAGCTTGCGAGGACTGAATCGATTAGTGTGGATGTAGATTCAGAGCTGGGAATGCCGTTGGATATGGTACATGTGCCAAGAGTATTTGATGGTGATGATGCTGGTGAGTTTCTCCTGGGAATTGTCTATCTGCTTCTTCCGTCGTCTGTCCTCAAATCTGTGCAGAGGTTTCTCTCTATTATTAAGCTCAACTAATGGAGATATCTAGCTATCCGAGCCCTTGAGCCTACACCTACCCCTGACCCTCGCGACCGTCTCCTCCTCCGTTCGGCCTCTTCTCTTGGGCAAACCGCGCTTACAAAGACCGGCTCCGCATCCGCAATTTCCTTTCTCCGCCGCACCGAGTACATATCCGCCGAACAATCGCGCTCCACATTCAAGGGTAGTGGCTCTGCAACTTCTGAACGCATGCTCATGGCTTCACGCGCCAAGCGCACTGCTACAAAGGACCAAGACAACGACCCTCTCCGCATCCTCCAAGCTATCCTCAAAGGCTTCGATGTAGCCAATCCCGAGACGGCAGGTCAAGGCTCAAATGGCCTCAAGAATCTTGCGGCCGGAGACAAGGCTGCAGCCAACGCCGAGCGAAACTGGAAGGAGCTTAGACATCCTAATAAACCACAGCTCCGGGCAGTTGAAACGTATCCACTGCTTCCAGACTTTAACGCGACAACTGACAGCGGTGGATACATGTTATTTAAATTCTCGGCGAATCCTGTTGCGTCTGGGAGTAAGCGCGATACGAGGTTAGATGTGGGCTTGTTGAAGCCCCACGAGAAGCCGATAGATGAAGAAGGAAATGTCGATGGAGTTGGTCAGGATATTTTTGATTATTATCTTCCTGCTTCGACAAGTATCGCAAATGGGATCAAACGCAAGTTCTCTGCGTATAATGATGACCCTTCAGACGATGAGGAGCCAGTTGAGGATGAGGATGAGTTCAAGTATGATTATGTTCGCTCGTACGAGACGAAGAGTCATAAACAACACTCTGATGATGTCGAGGAGGCGGCATTGATTTTCCATCAAGGAGATGATGAGAAGCCAAGAGGGGCATACTTCTATCCTATCCTAACGAGATATGTGCTCAGACCAAAGAGGAAGAGTAAATTCCCTCCTGGAATGCCTATGAGACGTGAAGATCTTGAAGATGAAGATGAGGCAGAAAAGCCGCCAGAGGTTATGAATGTTAAGGTTAGGGGCTTAAATGGTGAGGAAAGAAGGAGGAGAGACGAGCAAAAGGCACGGATGGATAATCCCAAAGCAGCAATTGGGGAGTAAAGGTGGAAAGAGGTTGCTACTGCACCTATTTAGAAAGAAATTTTGGATATTGTGGTGGTAATGGGGAGGCGTTGTATTTCTATTATTCCTACACGTACTAAAAAGGAAAATTTATGTACCATATCAATAATTCCTGCCGGCGTTTTCTTGTCCTTACTGGTTGAAGATTTCTTACGCGTTTAGCCCAGCTACATAGTGGGGTGGATCGCAGGCTATGAGCCCCCTTTCTATGCCTTGAGAGAAAAGCTATATATAATTCCACCCACAAGCCCCCCCATTTGGATACTAAATCACTACTCAACTATTTTAGTAGATTCCCTCTCATTCAATCAGTTCATCTTCACCAACAGCTACAAACATGCATTTACCAGAACCCGAACACGGCGTTTACCTCACCCTTATCAGTCCCTGGGGCGAAATTCCCGAATACCCATCTAAGCACAATGGTGACCCGTGGGAGTGTTGTGAAATACCCGCTCTCCCAGGATGTCCCTTTAAAATTGCATATGCAGTTAGTAGCTACATAAATTGGGAGAATCCACTCTTCGATAGTATGCCATTTTACCTATCTTTTCAGGTTCTCATCGGGGGCCAATTGGTTGGGGAGCAATTTGTTATTAATCAACGGAATAAGGAGGAATGCTCCGGATATCTTCCAGGTTTATATAACGGTTTTGGTGATGGGAAAGCTCAGTGGTTTAAATTTTGTCAGCAAAAAGGGAATGTAAAAAGTATATTTTCTGAGCCTCAGAAGGTGCATGTGGCAATTTATCGTTGCAGTACCAAAGAAAGGAAGAAGAACCCAAAGGGAACCAACATGTCTAAGAAATATGCCGACACGCAGGTCAATAGGCCCCATGATTCCAAGCCCCATTTAAAAACTCTAGGTCATCATATTTTTGGGGGGCCAGGTAGAAGCGAGGACCTGGAGAAACGGGAGACAATCGTATTGGACCCTAAATTCAACCTCTTGGGTGTTTGTGAATGGTTTTATCAGAATCCAAGCCTATCAAACACGCTTACAGTCCCCGCAGTCGAACATAATCTTCCAGCTTATTCTAGGGGCTCCAAATCCTCCCCCGTGTATGCAATAAATCCTTCTCGCCCAAGGAAATGGAATTCTAGCCGTACCTGTATGATACGTTTTAGGGCCCGGATCGAAGCTGGTGGTTTCTCTCCGCTTAGAAGCTTTATCCTGCCCGATGCCGAGGAAGTTTTGGGCGAGGCAATCTCTTTGAGACCTATCCCAAAAATTGTTGTCAAAGCTCAAGATCCTCTAGGAAAAGATTTCGACCTAGGTATTGACTCTAGGAATCCCAGCTGGAAAATTGGGATATCTCGTACGGGTCGAGTGGAGTATTCAAGGAAGCCCGCCCCAAATAGCTCGAGTAGGGTGATTACTCACTCAAAAAGGTCGAGGCGGCCCTATATGCATGTACACATGCCTCCAGGCTGGGAGAAACGTTACATAAACCACGATTCGTACTTCTTCGACCATAACGCAGGGCGTACACAATATAGGGATCCCCGAATCAGTACAAATACAGTCGCACCGGTCAATCCATCTTCTAAGGCCTTACCTTTAAAGACTATTCTGGGAAGCTTTGAGGGGTACCTTATACGCCGTGGAAAATACATTATGGGAATAGAGACCTCACCTATTGATGATTACCGGAAGCGGTTTCAGCACATACTGAAAGTATACGCCGAAAGTAATGCGAAATCTCATAGGACCCTAGAGACTACCCTATGCACGGAAGATTACTCTCAAAAGAAGCTTTTGACAGTAGGCCGCCCAACCGTGGATGCTTCGACTGCTAGAGACTCCAATAAATATCTTATAGCTAGACATCGCTTGGTTGATGAAACATTAGGGATTATGGGTCGAATAAAAATATGGATTAATAATCCTTTACGAAGATTACAAAATACCTTGAAAAAGCTCCGAGGGCACTGAGGAACTGGGGCATTTAAGGAAGGGAAGGGGGTGGAGATAAGTGAAATTTCTATGATGGGGGGTGGGTGATGGTTGGCCGGGATAGCCTTCAGGGAAAGGCGGATTTAAAGAGGCATGCAGTTATTATAGCTACACAGAGAGGTAAATAAAACAGCAGAATACACAGTTTCAGAAACTAACAATAATTGGTAGGCAAAAGCGAAATGGAGTAACTGATGCCGGGAACACACAACTATAAAATATGCTAGTTCCTTGGTAAGGCCCCCGAGAATAATAAATACAAGGGGAGATTACTGTTATGTTTATTTCTTTGTGTATTTAATTTTCGCTTCTGGGGAGCTAAGTTATATACAAGTTTTGGAAGGGTTTTCTCTGAACTGTAGCATCTATTAGAAAATTTATGTGATTAGTGCGCACGTAATACTTTTGCTAAATCAATTTATGGTAAACCAGGCTGGTTCCCACATCCTTCTATAGAGATAAGGTGACATTCTTTTAACTTCACGGACTGTTGGCCTAGTAAGTGCCAAGACTAGAGATAAGGTTTATCAACCCCCCACCTTAAAATTCTCTAAATTCTACTCAGAACTTCACCCTCTATCACCCTATTTTCTATAGTGTACTCAACTTTCACAGTCAAGCCCCAGCAAGGTTTCATCGCCCTATCATCAAAGAAAAGAAAGCCACAAGTTGTTATTCTAAGGGAACGATAGAGATTACATAGTTGTTGGGTAATTACTACAGGTGGTACTGCAGCAAAACATATGGAGCCTTCAAGAAAACACTACGTATATATACAGATTACAGTGTAGTTTAGATAAAACTAGTGTATCCTATCATGCGGATTATAATAAATGGTATAACTATCGTTTTTCATGCCTATTATAACCCCTTCACAGATTAGCACTCGGAGAAAGTGCTCATATTCCACCTTCCACTTTTCTTTTTTAGCTATATCCTAAAGAGGTCCTGAACAACCCAATAATCAACTCCAAGCTATAAAGTTTTTATATTCTAGATTTTCCATTAGGAGAAACATTGTACTCTTATAATATTTTGTAGTCTATTTATAGCTAAGGTGTTAATTTATAGTCAGGTCATTAGGTATTTAGATCTAGCAACAAAGTTAATTTAACCCGTTTATTCTTTTCTCATCTTATTTCCCCTTTCCTGTTCTGGGCTTTCGCATACGGGACAAGAGACTAGGATGAATAGCTCAGTAAAGACTCTTTAAAGATTACTCATGTGTATGCTCTAATATCCCGATTGAGTAGCTTTCAGTACCGTAAGGATTTCAGTTCTAATTTAGTAGCTAGAGGCAGTCAGACCTACATGCTCGACCATCTCTTCTTTTAATAAAGAATAGTTCTATAGAGATATTCAAGGCCTTTTCAAGCCATAATAGCCCCGACTAACAAAATCTTGTAGTTAAATATAGCCTTCAAATTTCTGACTAAATGTCTTTGGGTTGCCTTAAGCCCAAAACTTATTTTTTTTTTTTTAGCGTACCCGAATAAACAGCCTCTAGTTTGCAAATTGAAACAGCTGTATAAGTGTACTCATGGGGGGGGGGGGGGTAGAGGGGGAAAGAAAGGAGTACCAGATTTCTTTTTTTTTCCTACCTTTCAGTTATAATGATATACGCTACAATTTGTATTCTCATCTAAAAACCCCTTTGTTAATAAATACCAAGTGCATTTGTTATACTCGAGTTTGGCTCTCAAATCATGCCCTTCTCTCCACTTAATAACTACATTTTCTACTTAGGGGTGTTTATCCAATCATGCCTAATCACTCGCAGTATCTAGGACGAGGTCAATGATATTAAATCGACAAGAATATGAAATTAAGGTCAATCTTTATATCTTTGATTCCCATTTCTACAATATGTAATTGAATATCTACACGAATGTTAACTCTCTACGCATCCACAACACCGCCCCCAAAGCCCACTGGTCTCCTTCCCCCACTCTCTGGAATCACAGCCATAACCTTATAAATCCTTCCCATCCCACCCACACCTCTCTCTACCAACCTCCTATATCCACTCTCCATGCTCTTCTTCCTCTCCCCTTCTTTTAATGTCCCTACTAAAACCTCCATCCGCTCCTTCATACCCATCATCCCCAAAAACGCACCCTGTTCAACAGGCCCATGTACTTCTACACCCTCACTCGCATCCAACGCTCTCTCCGCTAATGCCATAAAATCTACATCTGCAGACAGGTCCACCTCTCCTGGATTCATAAACGGGGATACAGTCCGATGTGCCTTAATCCCCCTAAGAGAATTAACGGGGATAGTTGATGCAGGGCCATAGTCAATTATTAGTGCTGCACCACTACGCGAATCACCAATACGTCTAGAAATAGATTCAATTGCTGTTAGAGATTCTGGTGAGATCTCGATTGTCGAATCGATCTGCCCCTTGAGAGACTTGTAGCGTGGAGAGAGCTCTGGGAGGATAGTAGAGTATGGTGTAGGGGATTTTGCGGTTGTGAGCGCAAACTCGGGGACAGGTTCAAGAGATTGGGAGCGTGGGGTGTGAAGGGTGGCGTGGGTTGTCCGTGGAGGGTTATGGTGGACGAGGAGCTCACGCCAGCCGGTAGGAGTAGAGGTGAATGCGTGAATAGGAAGGGCGTCAAAGAATTCGTGGGCGAGTATAAAGGGAGTTGTGAAGGTAGTCGGAGTAGTAGTAGTTGGAACGAAACGGAGGTCCTCGTACCAGACTATAGGGATAGAATATTTGCTCATACAGCGCTCACCATTCTCTATAGACTCAAAGGAAGTGGATTCGCCGCAGAGAAGCTTTCTTTGAGTTTCACGAAGGGAAGGTGAAGCCTCAATGAGATATATTTCACTCACTGCATCACGAAGCGGTTTAAACGAGTTCAATGTCTACCATCCTCACTTCGTCAATATAATTAACCACCAACCGAGTTTTTTGAAGGGTGGATTACATAGGACCACATACACGAAGAACATCATCCATCAATGTCCCTCTTCCCGGACCCAATTCCACAATCTGCACACCATCCTTCTTCCTCCCTTGTGCCATCCATTCAGCAACCATCCAAATCCCGATCATTTCCCCAAACATCTGGGATATCTCTGGACTCGTGATAAAGTCCCCACGGCGACCGAAGGGATCACGGCCTTCGGTACGCGTAGTTGTATAGTAGCCACCATCGGGGGATGTAAGGCATTGACGCATGTACATTGCTAGCGGAATTGGGCCATTGGCCTTGATGGCATCTACAAGGTGCTTGGCGAGTGGGGTTGAGTACGATGCTGTGCCTGATAAGGAAGAGTAGCGCGCATGGATATAAATCTGGGATGGACGTAAAGGCCGCCGGAGGATACTAGAGAGTGACCGCAATTGTGAGGAAAGGCTGGGCTTCATGATGGTTGGTTGTAGGTATGGTGGAGCTCTGGTGCTGGGGAAGCTAATTGGGTGGGGGGTCCTGTATATGTGTGACGTTGTAATGTAGAGCCTCAAATACTCAGGTGGTAACTAAGATCTCAAACGCAACGGAACTTTAACCTACCTCCTCTTACTATATAGTTACTCTATAAAATGTAAATAATATATATCAAGCACAGAGTATTAACTCTATAAATATTTTGGGTGCGAATTATGTTACTATGGTTGGGGGTTCTATTGTTCGGTTTAGTTATATACCGCCTGAATAGGTACAGCCCTCATTTTCTTGCCAAGTGCAATCTTATAACGTGGCAACCAAGCGTCCTCAATCTTCACCCTCTAAAAAGATTTATCTCGACTACGTACAAATCAAAGGCCGCTCAAATATAACTATGATAAATCTACAGTGTTTTATTATACTATGGATTATTCTACATTGAAGTGATACCAGAGTACTTGAAGACAACTAAACAGTACTACCGTTTATATATAGTTAACTACCAAAAACCAGTATAATCACACTGTATATTCATACCAGGCGGTGTACATACCTAGTAAGAGCAATTTATAGGGTAGAGATAATACGAGATTACGGGAAGTTCTCGTCTATACAGAGAGAAAAGAAGTTTAAGAATAAGTAATAAGCCTTATACACCGTATAGTAATACATGGAGGAACATATCGAGGTGTGGGCAACCTCACCTAGAACTTGCCTAGCATAGCAATATATAAAAGTACTAACTCTGAAGAGACTTGGTCTCTCTTTTTATAATGCGATGGCTAAAAGGGAACCCAGGTATATGCGAGAGCTCCCCTATTTTTCGTGTATCGACTGAAGATGGAGCCTGTATTTTTCCCCTATAGAGCTCCCCTTTTTGTCGTGTAAAGACTGAAGAGGAGGCTTGGTTTTTAACCCTTAAGAAAGGCGGTTGTATTGTGAATGTAAAGAACTAAGGGTGAAGAGGCTCTGTATACAAAGTCTCGATCCCGAAGATATTGATGGTTCTGGTCCTTTATCAAAGGTAATATCAATGTGTACAAGAAGTTGATGTGTATAGGTATAAAGAACTAAGCACGGGGAGGCTCTGTAGACAGGCACCGATCTCGGATATCTTTGACCTTCAAAAGAGGTGGTGTGGAGTTGTTAATGTGTGTAGATGTAAAGAACTAAGAATGGGGGAGACCAGCGCCAGCTATATATATATTATATTCAAAACTTTTCCCCTGCCAAGACTTTTTGTCCTGCCTTCTATATATCCCGATGTGACTCTACAGCCTTCTGAGTAACCCCGCAACTGATTTCTGACATACAGGGGGAAAGCAATACTTATAGGCCCTATAGCATTTATGACGCATATGTGGTTAACTACATGTAGTATTTGTCCAAGTTACATACCTTGGTAAAATATGCAGTCAGTCTTGCTAGGCTTTTCTTTTGATTTTATCTTAATAAGAAGCTATTAATAATAGCAATTTTACCAAATCAAGTGATATTGACATAAAAGAAACTTATTTGTGACAGTAAATGGCTAGCTAATATACAAGATTGAAAGTCTCCGATCAGATACTCCGCTAAGCCTCCACAGAAAACACAGCCACGAACTTATAGGTTCCTATACAACTAAGAACCCAACTTAATCTAACCGCCGATTCGAAACCCCGTACTCGTTTGCACTAGCCCACTCGGACTTATCGCGGGTATACATAGGATGGGGGAAAGCCTGGAAATTGAGGTATATAGTAGGAGCGTTTATGTTGAAACATGAACAGAAGGAAGTAGGTCGATTGGTTTGGATGCCAGATTCCATTGAATCCATGTAGTTGTGGCCTCTCTAATAGTCAAAAGAATAACGTTAGTACGTGTATCTATTAAAGTTTCGGAGGCAATGAGGGAAGTGGTATTTATATTTATTAGGGAAGAAATGCTTAATGAAGTGAACGAAGATGGGACGTACAGCGCCTCTTTCTCCCTTCCATACTTTCCAGCCTTTAAAAAGAGCAAGGACACTAGCGATAGCAGCAACTATTCCAGCAATCATCCCAACGGCATCCATATGGCCGTCAAGTTTTCTGTTTGAAAGATTCAACAGCTCAAAAAGATGTTGGGCTCGTGTGCGTTTTAATTGGAGAGTGAAAAGGTATTAGGAGGGCCAGCTAACTTGAATAAAAAAATACAGAATTCATCGAAACGTAAGATATAGCCTGGTATTTATTAGATGATACATAGAGACCACAAGTTACCTTGCATTGGCCTGCTTGCTTTTCTTTTTACGAAACCGCCATCAGTGATATCTTCATTTTTGATCAGACAAGGGCCCTTGTCTTGGCTGGCGTGCATATTCCTATAGCACGGAGGATTTAACTACTGAACAAAAACCACCTCCCGGGCCCCACCAATCATTAGCGTTTCTAAAGCTTTAGCCGCGAACACGAAGGTTGATTGTGCATGACATATATGCAGTCCGTTTTAAAAACGCCAGCCGTTTTGAGTAGACATGGAAACCCTCATAATATTTGGTTGGGTGAGGTTAGATGTGGTATTTTGGGGCTCAGCCGGTGGGGCACGGGATTTCCGCGATGTTCAGACGGCAGACAATCGGATGGCGGTTTTGGGTCCCCTTGCTATAGTCCTCGCGCCAAGTCAAATCTCTGTCCGCTCGGCCATATTTGATCATGACTGTAGCAATATTTTACTGGATGAAATAGTGAGTAGCACACGTGACCTCCATGATTGCCTAAATAAGTGCGTACATAATAACTCCATATGCATATACGGCCCTAGAAAAAACAATACATAGCTTTCCAATCCTTATGTATATATACTTACATGTAATCCTACAATGTATTCCAAAATCTTACATACAACTAACAAAAATTGGCTCCATACGATGACCCATTTTTGACTCTAAAGATTTTAGATAATAATTGGAGACTAACGGTATGAACTTTATTTTACCAATAATACTCAATATTAATACGTAATTAATACTTTATGGACTACTTAGCTATGCTATTATAGATCTTGACTTCTTGAGAAACAACCCAGCTATTTACACAGCATAAAACCCCCTACAGCTACACAGCCATACAACAATTACAAAACCCTCAACCCGCATGGCCATATGAAGCATTAAGGTCCCAAGCTCCGTGCTAGCCAGTCCGGAATAACATTCCCATCCCTATCAAGCCACCAAGCTCTACGATTGGTATATATAGGATGAGGGAAAACTTGAATATTGAAATTTGTGCTGCTAGATACTCCGAGAGTATTCATGCTATAACCATTCCCCTTTGAGTGAAAGCAAGTGCATCGTTCAGGTTGACCCCCAGATTCCACCAAACCCAGGAAATCACCTCTCTAACATCCATTCACACAAGATTTTAGTCCTCAGGTCACAAGCGAGTTGAAAAATGAGCAAGAAAGGCTAAGGATTACTTACAGTGATTTCCCCTCTTTTCCAGATCTTCCAGAAATTAGACAGAGCGAGAATAGCAGCAACAGCAGCAATTATCCCAGCGATCGTCCCAGCAGTGTTCAGACTACTACTGGGGGGTTCTCTTGGAGGCTCAAACGACATAGAACACGTTTAGACACGTTTAATTCTTTGTTGAAGGGTGATGGTGTGTATGAGGAATAAGTAGGTTTATGGAAGCCTAATATAAGGAAATGAGACTCTATTTAAACTTGAGATGAAAGTCTCCAAAGCTTAGGACTACATTTGTATTACCTATCCTGTAATTTTACCTACGTGATATCTCTAACTTTTAATCGTACCATGCTTGATAAACCAATAAGTGCACCTAACCCCATTAACCGTACTGTTCTCAGACCATCATTATCGCCCGAGAGAGAGAGTTTACTATATACAATGTAAATCGTAATTAACATACGATTCCAGCTTCCCCCGTTTTCCTACGATGTCGTGCATTTTCAGTGTGTGGGATCTTTCAACACCTATCGAATACGAAATGTTTCTAGAACCTGGGGGAATAAGCATCAAATCTAGGGGAGAAGTAATACATGGTATGAGATATGGGGTGGTGCAGGCGCAGATCTACATGTAGTGTTACACAGTTAGAGGCCGTAAGCCAATGTAAGGCTACCACAGGCTCCCATGTATTACATGTATACTATGTATGGGTGGTTATGAATGAATCATGGATAAGAGGATATACCGAAAGAAAAAAGATATGTATGACATTCGATAAAACGTATGATACCGTTAGTTAGTTTACTATAAACAAAAAAGAATTTGGAATCAGGATGATCACGTCAGTAGATCTATAAACCTAACCCATGTCTCATACTCAGCTTGGGGGGGGGGGAGCAAACTACGGGGTTTTTTGAGTTATTACATGTGTTCATGTTCATTATTCATACGCTTTACTCCTGAGGTATGTATATATGGATTGTATGGATTAATGATTGCTTAAGGTTCTTCTGCTGCAATAATTTTACACTCTTGATATATCCAAGTGTAGATTTAGGTATACCGATACATATTTACTCTTATTTTTCAGCTCCCATGCATGCCCCTCTAGACTTTATACAAACTCACATTTCCCAGAAATATATGTAATCTGTAGCCCCTGTATATACAGTACTAAAGCGCCCACAAAAGCAACCCCTTCAGCCCCCCAATCTATCTATATATTAAAGACCCTTCACCCCCTAATTCACCCTATAGCTAGATCCGCAATATCATAACCACATCCGGTGGTCACCAAAAGGCTCGGGCCCATGACTGGTATAGATAACCTTTGGGAATATTTGGATGTTGAATGTTATGTTGCGCGTCTTACTATAAGCACCGATACTTCTGATATTCGTCGAGCAAAAGCATTTAGACCGATTGAATTGGGTGCCAGATTCCATAGAATTCATGTAGTCGCTAGTCTAAAATACTAAAGTATTAGTTTCTAAAGATACCAATAGAGATTTAAGTAACAATATTGTGAGAGGGGGGGGGGCAATTGCTAATTAGCACAAAGGGAAATATTTAACACTTACGGCCCTTTCCCTCCTCATCCTTCTCCAAAACCTCCAGCCTTGGAATAAAGCGAGAACACTAGTAATAGCAGCAACTATTCCAGCGATTGTTCCAGCAATGTCCATAGGGGGTTCACTCGTAGCCGAAAATCCAGAGGACATAGAGATCGCGTGCGTTTAATTCGGGTTTAAGATGGTAGGTAATATTATATGAGGAATAGAAGTGCTTAAGAATTATAGATATAAGTCTCGGACTCTATCGGGGGATGTACTTATCAAACCGTCTGAAATATTTATAATGTCGGCCTGCATATCACCCATGGTACACGCATGGGTGATATGCGCGTCCCCATGCAGCTCTGACGGCTTTGAGTTCTGCATTCTTAGATAACAAGGCTGCTTAGATATTTTCCCCGGTAACACGACCTATAGATCTACTCTAGAGATTTATCGCTATTAAGCCTTTATCATATTTGACGGAGCTGAGCACACCGCGCGCGCGTGGGGTTGACCCCATAAAAAATTAAATCGTGTGACCTCCCAAAGCGTCCATGCCCTGAACGCCCTAGATTATTGGTTAGATCAGAAATCAACTCGCGCACAAAGTACATGTAGCCCTAGAACTACACTTCCAGCGAAGTCTCTAGCCGTCGATTTCGTAGAACCATGAACTAGTCCCCCCACCGAGGCTCTCATATCTTTATACATAATGTTCTATAAAGCTATGTTCTAGGACTGATCTCCTACTACGAATAGTTGTCAGTACATACATATAGTTAAGCTAAGGCGTTTGTATTCCAATGCGGGAAGTAGAGTCGAGCCTTCTCCAGCAATTTCAATCACGATCCAATTACCTAAAGTCTAAAAGCTTTGTGTGGCCAGATGTGTGGAAAGGGCTGAAGGCGTACTAGATCTAGTACTAGGCAACCAAGCGGAGGCGCTGCGCGTGCACATGAGGTGGCTAACACAGGGAAACCCTGAAACCTTGGACTAGAGAATTTTATTCTCGCGTTAGGCAATAAGTACCTAAAAGGTACTCTCATCAATTAACAGCTATAATACCTACAGAAAGCCCCCCACATTTAATAGCTATAACCTATTTGGGGCGTGAGTTTCCGGGTACCTATTAATTAATGCCTATCGCGAATTTGGACGGGACCGACCTTTGGGTCGCATAGTAAAACAGTAAAATCCCAAGGTAGGCTCCCCAATCGACGACAAAATTATGGTGTTTTTTCTTAAGAAAAGTATTCAAATTTTTATTTATGAGCTAAAATTCTGCTGTTAGCATTCTCATATAAATAATTGGGTGGTCACAGACCAGGAGTTTTTCTAGCCAAATATTTCCCTAATAATGGGAGAATCATTTCCTAGGAGACAATAGATTATATCACTGGGCTATAGTGGTTGAAAAGGCATTCACTACAGTCGGTATATAGTTCTTGTGTGTTTTGCCTGTGCTCCTAGGGACACAAAGATCGATCTGAACCCTGTCTGACCCTAACCCTTAACCCATACAGTATCGAGATTTAGAATTCAGTGATACCTACGCCTAAGCTCTAGAGGAGTTCCACAACATTTCCACAACACATCGCAAAAACCTAGGAACACGCGTTGTTGACTAACCTCTAAGCTCTTGGAATTGCAGTCCCCAGCTCTAACCCTCATCACAATGGCAACTAAGGGTAAATCCCGCTGGGAGGACGACGACGACGATGCCCTTGACCAGTCCCGCCGCAAAGCCGAAAAAGAAGCCCGCCGCAAAGTCAAAGCCGAGAGAGAGCGTCTCAAAGCCGCTGCCACCGCTGCTGCCACTACTACACCCAACGGTGAACAACCTCCTCCCAAGCGACGGCGAATTGACGAAGAGGCATCGGTGGACCCTAACGCACCACTGAAGCTACTACGGCACGCAGCACCAGAGATAGTTCCGTGTGCCCATGTTGACCGGTACGAGCCGTTGAACCGTATCGAGGAGGGGTCTTATGGTGTTGTCACCAGGGCACGCGACCGTGAGACAGGGGAGGTGGTTGCGCTTAAGAAGT
The DNA here is from genome assembly GCA_033030345.1 of Verpa bohemica. Taxonomy (NCBI): domain Eukaryota; kingdom Fungi; phylum Ascomycota; class Pezizomycetes; order Pezizales; family Morchellaceae; genus Verpa; species Verpa bohemica. The sequence goes on from JAUFSE010000003.1 coordinate 2,081,635, forward strand.
TGAAGTTGGAGAGAGAGACGGATGGGTTTCCGATTACGAGTTTGAGAGAGATACAGACATTACTAGCGAGTAAGCACCCAAATGTTGTCAACATTCGGGAGATTGTTATGGGGGATACGTTGAAGGAGTATGTGACCCCTCCCATCCCCCATCCTCTGGCAGTGACAATTTTGGAAGAAGAATTTCTCATGATTCGTGGATAGCGTGTTCATAGTCATGGACTTTATCGAGCACGACCTCAAGATCCTGAGCGAGGACATGCAAGAGCCCTTTCTCCAATCCGAAGTTAAAACACTCATGCTGCAGCTTGTGTCAGCTACCGCACTCATGCACTCCCAGTGGATCGTGCACCGGGATCTTAAAACTTCAAATCTTCTCATGAATAACCGTGGTCAGATCAAAGTCGCAGATTTCGGTTTAGCAAGATATCTCGGGGAGCCGGCACCACCGCTAACACAGCTTGTTGTAACGCTATGGTACCGTTCCCCGGAGCTGCTATTAGGGGCGAAGGATTATGGGACGGAGGTGGATATGTGGAGTATTGGATGTATATTTGGAGAGCTACTGCTTAAGGAGCCTTTACTACAAGGCAAGAACGAAGTAGACCAACTATCCAAGGTATCTACATCTTGTATTTCCTTGTCTTTCTGCCTACACTAACACCTTACCAGATATTCGAACTCTGCGGTATTCCTACCGAAGAAAACTGGCCCACCTTCCGCAAGCTCCCAAACGCAAAAGCTATTAACTTTCCCAAAAACAAACTCACCATTGGATCCTACATACGCACGAAATTCCCTCTCCTAACCGCCTCCGGAGTTGACCTTCTAAAACGCCTGCTTACTCTCGATCCGGCACAGCGTATCACCGCCGAGGAGGTACTTCGACATCCTTACTTTAAGGAGGACCCGAAGCCAAAGAGCGCAGAGATGTTTCCAACTTTCCCGAGCAAGGCTGGCCAAGAAAAGAGGAGACGCCACATGAGTCCAAGTGCACCGATGAGGGGGGATGCACCGGCGTTGATGGGGGATCTAGGGGGGCTTTTTGGGGGACGAGATGAGGAGGAAGTTGGCGCGGGGTTTGTGTTGAGAATGGGGAGATAGTGTATAGTTTTACTAGGGGTAGGTATAATATTAGATTGTGGCTCTTTGATTGCTGTAGAATTTCCGTTTTAGAGGCTATATTAACTAAGTTTATTTGACGGAATGATGGTAGGTGAGGGGAGGGGATGCTTATGAGTATGGCATGTGGTACTAGTGCTACTACTCACAGCTTGTCATTCTCCCTGAGTAACTGTGTCTGGGGACTGGTATCACTGGTACAACATCACTAAATTACTAACTTGCCCTATAACCCGGAGTACTTCCTGGGTAATTTTGCCCTCACTTCATGTTGTATCACTCGGTTGGGAGTAGTACAGTAGGTACATGCAGTGAATGGGGTTTAAATGGTTTGCTGCTTTAGATGTGAAGTTAGATGATACATAGTAAGGAGCAAAGATATATCTCAGTGTAAAGATTTAGCTATTAAAGCCTAGATATCAATTCATACATAGCGAAAGAACCTTATTCACTAAGTTCTAAAGTCTAACTACCAATTACTCTTTTCTACCATTCTCCATAGATAATCCCCGGTCCTAATCTCATCCCCATTATGAACCTCTGTCCTAAGCTCTACCTCCTGCCCATCATCGCTCCTATCTATTGCCCCATATAACTCCTTCTCGCTACTTAGAAAATGATCGATACAAGCAACCATACACGGCAACGTCTCATTCCCACACCTAAACACTCTACTCCATTCTGTGGCACCCTCATGTAGCACCCACCTCTCCGCCGTCACTACGCCCTTCACCTTCATAATACCCTGACAGTATCTCCCCAACCTAACCACCATTCCCCTCGCCATATCTCTTCCCTCACCGACTGTAAACCTCTTCCCTGATTCCTCCTCTAGCACTAGTACTGCTGCCATCTTCGGATTAGGCTCATAATCACGCCATACCTCTTCATACTCCTTCACCTGTCCGTCATCGAAGTCAAGCATTTTGCCCTTCTCCAACCAGTCACCATTCTCGAGCTGTGAGAATGTGCCTGAGTCTTCAATAAGGTCATCGGTGCGGGAATCAATGGTGTGCAACCAACGGCCTGTATCCCCAGATTCGGACTTGTGAGATATTCCAGCGAAGCCCCAATAGAGATCACATGGAGGTGTTACGAGGATGCGAAGGTCGATGAAGAAGCGTTTAGCAGTCGTGAGGACAAGGGTATAAGTTGGTTCTTTACACTCATCAGGGAGCTGAGAGAAGCTTATTAGTAGTAATATTAGTTGAGAGAGTTAGGAAGAAAGTACCCAGCGGATATAGATTCTCTCGGAGATTGATGCAGCCATGATGGTTTTAGTAGATATTGAGGGTTTTTGTTGGGATGAATGGGTGCTATGATATTGGAGGATTACAAGCTGTGAGGTTTTGGGGGGTGGGGCATCCGGATTATTATTATTCCGAGCCGATGATTTCTGCGGTAAGTTCCGTAGTATGCATCCGTACAAACACCACAATTCAGACGAAATAGAGCTATAGATACCTGATATCACGACAAAACCTCTCCCTAAATAGTCTAAATATAACTACAGAAATTCCCAGTCCCTCTCTCTGTATCCGGAACTAGATTGATCCAGCTCCCAGTGTCTCACAACATGTCGCATAAGCAACCCAGTGACCAGGTTCCGGCGAACTCGCTCCTGACGCGAGTTCCCGGACCCAACCACAAACCAACCTTCAACCTCACACAAGCGGGATGCCAGATTCCAGCACCGGCCCCACCGCAGTATCAACCCGTCAGCGCGTCTTTGAGAGTGCGCCGTTACTATCCCAACTAGATGCTGGGAATCAAGATGTTGATACCGAGGAATTCGAAGATCGTGCACAGCTACTAGCGCTAGGGCATAAACCGGAGCTGAGGAGGAATCACACAACACTATCGATGTTAGGCCTTGCATTCGCTATTCTTAACTCCTGGACGGCACTTTCAGCATCTTTATCAATCGCGCTACCCTCAGGTGGGCCTTCAGCAGTGGTATGGGGGTTGCTTGTTGCAGGTATTTGTAACTTATGTCTTGCGGCTAGCTTGGCCGAGTTCTTGTCGGCGTATCCTACGTAGGTGTACTTACCCTATAGTTTACTAGCACATACTAAAATTCAAGTGAAATAGGGCTGGTGTAAGACCCCCTCGTCGGGTTTATGTAGATAAAAGGACTTAAGCGAATAACTTCAATAGGGCCAATATCATTGGGTAGCTATGATCTCGCCTCCAGAGTGGGTACCACTGCTCAGTTGGATATGTGGATGGATCAATTGCTCTGGTTGGGTGTTTCTCGTCGCTACCGGGGGGAGCTTAGCGAGTCAATTAATTCTTGGGATAATGAGTTTACTGGATCCGGTATGTGGCCCTGTAGTAGAAACTATTAGATATAACTGACTTTTTATGTAGGGGTTTGAAGCTACACCATACCAGATGCTTGTTATCTATTTTTTGTTTACTATCACTGCTTTTACGATAAATGCATTTGGGAATCGTCTATTACCGTTGTTTACAAAGTGTGCTTGTATGCTTGTATCCTTATCTTTCACAATCGAGAGGTCTTGGTTGACGATATCTAGTTCTCTGGTCGGTTTCGGGGGTCATCATAATCTCAGTAACACTCTTAACTACTGCAGCGCCAGATTACCAAAGTGCCGAATTTGTGTTTAAGAAATTTGTCAACGAAACTGGATGTGAGTATCACACGTCTCCTGAAATATTTTAGTATTATGACGGCCCGCTGATAAATACTGAAGGGCCTAATGGGATTGCTTGGTCGCTTGGTATATTCTCCCAAGGACAGTATTATGAAAAATATACTAATAGTACCAAGGTCTATTGCAGGGAGCTCTAGCTCTAACTGGTTACGACGCTGTAGCACACATGATTGAAGAAATCCCACATGCAGCCCGTGAAGGTCCAAAAATTATGATCTATGCGGTCATCATCGGAATGATAACAGGATTTGTATTCCTTGTTGTGCTCTTGTTCTGTATGGGTGATATACAAGAAGTCATCAATGCCCCATGCGGGTAAGTCCCAAACTCCGATAGTAGACGAGTGAGATCCCATGACCAGCTAACAGCAAAAGACCAATACTAGCAATATTCTACCAAGCAACAAAGAGTAAAGCTGGATCAATATGCCTGCTAATGTTTGTACTCCATTACCACGGTCTATATCCCCCCACTAACAAGAATATAACACCACATAGCTTCCCATTAGTCTGCCTCCTATTTGGCGCAACCACAATCATGACCACCTCCTCTCGCATGCTCTATGCCTTCTCCCGAGATCACGGTCTCCCCTTCTCCTCTACGTTTTCGATTGTACATCCAACTCTCCACGTCCCACTCAATGCCCTCCTCTTAACAACGGTTCCGGTGCTGCTTATGGGAAGCTTGTATCTCATCTCTACAAGTGCACTGAACGCGTTTCTGTCGGCAAGTGTTATAGCACTAAGTTTAAGCTATGGGTTTCCTGTATTAATTAACGTACTTACTGGGAGGAAGAAACTCCCAAAAGACCGTGGATTTAAGTTAGAAGGGTGGAAAGGGTGGATCGCTAATGGTGTTAGTTTAGCATTCGTAGCGGGAGCGACGGGGCTGTTTGTACTACCGCCGAAAATACCAGTGGATAGGTTGAATATGAGTATGATCCCTTATCTTCTGCCTCTCGCTATAATATACTAACATGTATAAATGGAAGATTACTCCCCACTCGTATTTTTTTGTGTTGTAGTAATTTCAACAATAGCATACGTATTTGAGGGGCGGAAATCATTCACTGGGCCAAGAATAGATGTTTTAGATGAGCCGCCATTGCCGGGACATGATGATGCAACGTCGGCCTTTTTGGGAGAGTTGGATATGGAGTATGAAGAAGAAGAGGATGGGGCGGTTACAGTTTGTCACCGTGATGTTGGGCGAGTGTATTGAGCTTTGAGGATAGTGAGTAAGAGAGGAATAAATATAGATAGAATTAGTTTTTTTGTGCTTGTATCTTAGGTTCGATTAGTATATATAGACTAGCGATGACAATAAATGCATGTATTGGTTTCCGAGGTCTTCCGAGGCTATGGTTCTTCCCCTAATATTAATCTTAATATTATGTTAGAAGTCAAGGATCTACTGCTTATTATATTGGTAGCCTTTGCTAAAATACATTTAGTAAACAATGAAAAAAACAAGTATGTGTATGACCTCAAGTCCTTACTCATGATACGGAGATTAACGGCATTACGTCAACTCTTAGTCAGGTTTACCCGAAGCTACAACACCAATCCAGATTCCCTTACAGTGTCCCAAGACACCAAAAAGGATTTGCCGGTATTAGGATATTTTGTGTACTTAACTCCGTAATGGTTAACTCCATAGTGGCTTGGGAGACTCCCCGGGGTTCTACGCCTTTTCCCCGGACGCTTGGAAAGCCTAACACCATCCTTCAAAGATTAAGTATATATACATCTCTCCTCCTCTCCCCTCTCTCATTCACATACACATCCACGCATCAAACCAAGCTTCTATCAAACATCTCAATTCCTTTGCTATAATATATTCAGAGGAAGAAAAAGATATTATCTAACAATGGCTACCACTACTACCCCAACCGTATCCTACCGCCGTCTTGGAAACTCTGGCCTCAAAGTCTCAAACCCCATCATTGGTGCTATGAGCTTTGGCGATAAAGCCTGGCAACCATGGGTCCTCAATGAGGAGGAAGCCCTACCAATCTTGAAAGAAGCATATGATAATGGCATCAACAGCTGGGATACAGCAAACGTGTATAGCAATGGTGTATCGGAGAAGATCATTGCGAAGACTATCTCTACATACAATATTCCTAGGGATAGACTCGTTATTATGACAAAGTGTGCTGGAGCAGTTGGAGGTATGTTTCTCTGAGTAATTAGATTTCTGGTGTTTTTTTTGTTACTGATGTGTTGGGGTTACTACTTTATAGATGAACCTGGTACAAGAACGGCGGTGATTAAAGATATTGCAAATACGAAGGAGTTTGTGAACCGGCATGGTATGTTTTTTATCCCTCTAAAGTAGTTGAATTACAAGAGATGGAGTACTAAATTCATTCCAGGACTCTCCCGCAAGGCTATTTTCTCAGCCGTCGATGCATCACTCAAGAGGCTAGAAACAGACTACATAGATCTGCTCCAAATCCATAGAGCAGACTATACCACCCCTCCCGAAGAGACCATGGAGGCTCTCCACGATCTTGTCAAGAGCGGAAAGTATATCTTCCCCCCAAAACAGACTCTAAAAACCCAACGAGAGAGATCCATACTAATAGATCTCCCAGAGTCCGCTACATCGGTGCCTCATCAATGTGGACCTGGCAATTTGCACAATATCAACACGTCGCCGCCCTCAACGGATGGACTAAATTCATCTCAATGCAGAACCACTACAGCCTTATCTACCGCGAAGAAGAGCGAGAAATGATCCCATACTGCCGCGCCACAGGGGTTGGAATTATCCCATGGTCGCCTCTCGCCCGTGGCTACCTCGCCCGTCCAACTAACACTACTAGTACCAGTGTACGTAAAACTTCAGAAGAGGCAGCAGTAAAAGAGATAGTAGGACCTTTTAAGAGATTATACGAAATGGGCACAAATAAGGTCGATGTGGCAATCATTTCACGCGTGGAGGAGATTGCTAAGAAGAAAGGGTGGAGTATGGCAGATGTATCGTTGGCGTGGATTAATGGGAAGGTTACAGCCCCGATTATTGGGATAAATAGTGGGCAGAGGCTTCAGGAAGCATTAGAGGCTGCAGCGAAGACGTTGGATGAGGATGAGGTGAAGTACTTGGAGGAGTTGTATGAGCCATTGCCGATTTTGGGGCATTCCTAGGCGTGAATTTGTAGGGTTCTTAAAGTACATTGGCGAATATCAGAGTATAACTATTAAGATGAGGCGCTTACTTAGTTTCTTATTGGGCCGTGACTGTTTCCACTCAATTCTTTCTATTAAGTACACCCAACTTACTTCTAAAGGCAGACCATAGGTGTTATTTAAATAAAAAGTGTTTACTTATATAACTTACAGTAGTGATTCCTATAAAGTTATACTAATACACTTTTTAGCCTCGATCTTTACTAGGGGCATTTACAAAGATTGGACCTCATTTGAGAATTCACTTGCTACTAAACCTTAGGAAAATAGGTTCTTTCTATCAGTCTTATGTCAAAGCTTTTATAGACCCTGAGACCCTTACATTCCAGCTTATCTTTATAAAAATATGTATATCTTGATGCCAGAGATAATTATTCTAGAAATAGGCTCTCATCGCAAAGTAGCCGACTGCTAATTACTCTGTACTGAAATTTACTAGAGTATCAAACTAGCTAGTGATCATTTGTTTTCATCTCATCAATTCTGTAGTAAAGGCTCTATCAAACATTAAATTGGACTGACTGAAAAAAAAGAAAAAAAGAAAAAAACAATCCAACATACATACTGCCTTCCATAATGAGTAAATACGCATATAATTCATATATCATGTACGACTCAGCCTATACCACAGGTAGAATTGTCAATATCACCCAATATAAAACAAAAAATCACCAACTGTAATAACCTCATCGACAAGTGAGTGACTGGATAACTCCACAGAAGCGACCGTGCTCCAACAAAAAAGAAATCAGCAACCAGTACATACTGAAACAGTAACATCTATACTCCACCACATATGTCCATCACTTCATGCTAGAAACAAAAGGAATATAAACCCCAAACCCACAACCCAAAATAACACTAAAAAAAGGATAATAATACCAAAGCAGAAAAGACATCGCCAATTTATAGTCAAACAAAGTGTAGAAAAGGTAAAACTAAACCCATGGATATAACGATTACCCTCAAAGCTCCCCTTCCGAATTTATGGCATCCCATTCAACACACCATCCCCACCCTGCAAGTGCCCTCCGTGTGCATAGCTGTGAATCCTCGTTTTTACCAGGAGTACCGGTTTCGATGGGTTCAGTACATTTCCCAAGGAAGTTGTACTTCTTACAGGTTTCTACCGGGGTAGTTGGTGCGTCGCCTGTTGTGGTTGACGTAGTGGGGTCTACGCACCTTCCAAAGTAGTTGTAATGGGAACACGTTTCTGTGGCTGTTGTGGTGGGAGCCGTGGGCCCAGAAGTAGTAGTAATGGTCATGAGGGTGGTAGTAGAGGTGGTTGTGGTTGTTGTTGGTACAGGATCGAGACAATTTCCAAACCAACCATAATGTGTGCAAGTAGTAGTAGGCTTTGTTTTGGTGGTGGTAGGGTGGGATACGGTACTCGTGGTGGTTGTTGTTGGGTCCAGGCATCCCCACCATCCGGGTGATGTGCATGTAGTTGTACTGGTGCTCGTAGGCACGGTCGTCGTATGTGTAGTTGTGGGTTGAGTGGAATTTCCTTCGATATATTTCCAGTTAAAACAATCTACACACCCGTCATCAAAGATGCATTCCGGAACAGTATCATAAGCCTCGATGACATCTTTAATAACAGGCTGAATTCTATGGTATCCCAAACCCATTCTCCAGCCTTTGTCACTGACAACATCGTACACACATTCGAATCCGCCATGGCATCTCGTCTCCATAGCATATCCACCGATCGAACAACCAGAGGCCGGACCGTTACAAGTACCCATGAAGATTGGGTCCGCTGTGTGACCAAAATGGAATACTGACATTCCGTTTAATCCCTTAGGGTCTCCAGGTGGCTTAGGTAAACCTATACGTTGGGCAGCTAAAGCTTCACCGGGAGCTTCAAAGGTCACAACCGGGAGTCCATATGTTTGGCCCAAGAGAGAAGAGACAGCACCACCGAGAGAGTGACCAACAACCCAGATGTTTGCGTCAGGGTACATCTGTGTCACGTTGTAGTACAAGTTGAGAGAAGCTCGATAGTACCGGTTCTCCGCCGTGATCGAATCTTTCAGGCATATACTATCACAGGTATATGCTGTGCCAGAGTAGCAGTCACAGACCGTCTTCCACCAATACGAGACTCTTGCGCAGCAACATGAGAAGAAGAGGTTATCGTTAACCTTATCGTTTGTGGTAGTTTCCTCGCCATCGAAGACCGCCGGACTTGTACCTTTGAGTCCGATGATGATTGTTGAATTCGTTTCATCAGCAAAAATATGACCTCTTAAACCATCACCCTCCCAACCAAAGCTGTCCGAGACATTGTACGAATTTCCAACATCTATCCAACCATCGCCACCTTGAACTTCGACATAAGCAGCCTGCGCAATACGTGCTAAACTCAGGACTGTCTCCTTATCAGTTATGTTAGGTTGTGGAACTTCTTCGCTTGTCCAAGCATCCGCAGAAAATGTGGTCGGGAAATTGGCACGTTGAGCCCATAAAAAGCCCTCAACCGTCTCTTTTGAGCGATCTACTAGGCGGGTTATTTTTCGGGATTTTGAGGACGCCGCTAATTTGGGGGGTGGCTGGAGTTGAGGCTCTTCTTCAGTAGCAACCAAGGTGTTTGCATAGATATCCAATCTGCGGAGCTGATTGGGGTATCTGGAGGTATACACATTAGAGATCGTCAGGGGGAGAAACCACAAAGAGAGAAACTTACAGATGAGCACCATGGTGAAGGATGTGACGCAGAGACTATGAATATTGTAAGTACAGAGCTTTAAGAGCTTTAAGCTACGCGACAGAGCTCTAGAAAACCTACAAAAGTATGAGTTCCCTCCCCCCTAACTGCACCGCCTTGCCCAGAGCCCCCACCGATAAATGGTCCAGGACCTAATATATTGTCTGGAAGAGCTGCAGCTCGTAACGGGGGCGGCACTGGGTCTGGCGAAGCAACAACAGATAGTGGAGATAGCGCGAGGAACGATAGTAGAAGCCTGGTCGTAATCCTGCCAGTAGACGAGTAAGAGCGTGGGGAGTCGAAGAAAAGTGGCGACATCCTATTAGAGTTTGTGAAATGAGCAGCAGGAGCAGACTATGATCTGGAGCAGGAGCTGGAGAGAAGATCGGGGGGCACCTAATAAGCGGGTCGGGTGGTTGATTGTTGGGCCTCGTCATTAGCTGGCTTGGCGAATTACATAATAAATACGCGTTCAGTGACCAGAGTTACATAGATACATGTAGTACAAGTATAATGTCTAGAACGGAGTAGATTGTTGCCATGATAAAACTTAGTACCTATCGCAAAATACCTAATAGGGAGGGGGGCGGGGGAAAAGTACTGGCTACCATTAGTAATTTTGTTGAATACAATCCAGAACTTTGTACAACCATACACATGATTACTATCATTGAAAGAAATGTGCTATAATTTTCGTTGGGGAGGCAAAATTCACTTTTTTTGTTAGGCATTGCTATTAAGCAACAGGAATTACTTATCTAATAACAGTCATGTGACCGTATTTTGAGTGCGTGGTTAACCTACCGATAACAGGTCACATGACTCACACCTATGTAGAACCTCGATTTCCTGTGTCGATCCTGGATATAAATAATCCTGGGGTATTCTATAGTTTTCTGCTTGGTGTAGTCGGATTTTTAATTAATCCTAACTTCTATGTTTGATGAGACTAGGAGCCGAACCTGTAGCTCATGAGATATATTTGGGGAAGTATGACATGTAGGTATGCCATTAATCAAAGACATTGAAATCACGTATCGATTCACTGTGTACTTGAATATAAGTTTTAATATTTCATGACGTATGGGTGTATATAGATATGATAAGAATATATGCTAGGAAGGAGAAAGAGCTATTCTGCTTAGGCTAAATTATTTCTTTTGAAACTCTATATTTATCACCGCCAGGCCTAACACATTAATCACATATGCAGTATATGTAGAATTCATATGTATACATTTTACTCTTAGTTTAGGGAATCCCCAAACTCCAGGAGGGATATTATACATGTAGTAATAAAACCATTATATTATAGCCGTCAAAGGCAAAATCGCTCTACTTTCTCTCTATATTTCCCGACCGTAGGCTTAACGCCAGTATAAAGTTCGTAGGTTTTGTGTGGAACCTTTCTTTCAAATTTTAAATAAGTGAAACTACATGTAGTCAAGTTTAGGAATGTGTGGTTCTTTAAGCTGCTAGGATCTCTTTTAGATCAGCAAGCTACGTACAAAAGTATTTACGCTAGCTCTTAACCCCACTTAATGACTAAAGCACTTTATTCTACGTACCTAAGTAGGAGTGACTGTCACCACTATGTACTAGTATATAAATGAGATCCTCAAACTGGTCGTAAAAGTATATAAACTCGCCCATTTCGCCCATTTCCTGTTCTTCAACTCATCTAATAAATCTTAATACCACGACAAAAAATGTAAATAAAATTATCTATCTATATTATTTCACTGTTAATAACCCCCTCCTACCGTTCGTCAGCCCAGCCCCCATAAACTTGTGGGGGTCGGTTGAGGCTTTTAACCGCCTCAATAACACTACTTATCTCCGTCGGGCAGAACTTTACTGGTATTCTCTATTCATTAACCCACCCTTGCACCTACATCTACGGCTACTGATATATTATATGTATAGATGGGACTCACAAGGTACTACTCTCACCAGAAACCAAGACGGGTCTTTGCTAGGTAAATTCCCTGTTCTTGACCTTCTCCCATGGGGAATCACAAAGACTGATAACTCCACTTCAAGCGCAGCTGGGAGTCCTATTAATCTAGAACCTAGTACATCAACGCTCGCTCCCTAAATTCATTTAATACTTTAATTACATGTTTTGCTCTTAAAGCTTATTTACCTAGACACCAAGGTTTTCTCATTTACTAAAGTCCATATTTAAGTGGGCCAGGCGCAGGCCGCTATGTAGATCTTCCAGAAATTGGTAAAAGGTTTTTTGGCCGAGAAAGGGCTTTAGTCGGTTCTGGGGGTGGGCGAAAGGCCGATCTTTTCGGAACATTAATGCTGTATGCTTGTAGAGGGTTTCTTTTTGTCTGATATTAGAATAAATGTAACTCTAATTTCATTTGTGTACACTCTTGAAGATTCACTAAAATTTCATTATCAAGACCTTTAAAAGTCCTAATGCATGTATTAGACTTTACTGAGCCCTCTGCTTAGGCCTGCATGTACATGTAGTTTCTACCGTAGGAGCTAACCTATAATCATAATCAGTCACTATTTTATTATTACATGTTTAATTCCCATCTGACCTAAGTACATATGCATAAAAGAAACCTTTGGGATCCCCCCCACGAATATAGGTATATATCTGTCAAACAAGTTTGGTCACTTGAGGCTTAAAGGAGGTGGTTCTTGCGAATACATGTATGTTTACTTATGCTTTCTCCGCCACTGTTGTTCACACGTTGTGTCTCAACTGAACCGCCTGCAGCACACACCGACGCATCGGGATTCTTAGGTCCTCAGAATATGATCGTCAAAAGAACGTAAATAAACAATTTTTCCGGTACTAAAAGCCTATAAACCAATCGATAAGCCTCGGCTATTTCGTATCGTAACATTCTCTACCCCGCACATCAGCATTTGCAGTCACGCTAAGTCGATAAGTAGCGGATAAGCACAGCACCACTACAACACCGGCGGCACGACATCACGACAGCCTCCAACCTCTGGCCGGAGTTCCTCAGCCGCTTGTATACCCGGACTCCTTCACCGTGAACATCAGCGTCTGCCCACCATGTCTGTACGAGGTATCTAATTTTTTTCTTTTACTTATTACCATTATTTACTCAGTGTATTTCCTATCATCTGTGTCTTTTTTGTATTCTTATGTCCTATTACCCACTTAAGCCCCGCCATTATGTTCACTACTCACAGAATGCTGTTCTTTCTCCCAGTCCCCGAACAACAAAATACTTCGGCTGCTTCATCTATACGGTCTTCTTCTCCGGACCGACCTATGTTGCGCGGAGCTCGTTCATTCTCTCGCTTGGAGCCATCAACAACTAATCCTCTCTCTCGGCTTGCAAATGAACTCACTATTCCGGAAGCCTCAGATGTAGTCCCTGAGAATCCATCTCCTATTGAGGAGAATGAGGAAGAAGATACAGAGAAAGAGCCATCATCTACCACCTTCCCAGAAGGTTTTGACGAGCTCCCGATAGAGCTACTTAGTTTGACAGATCGGTATGTATCCCCCTGTGTTTTAGTGGGGAAGGAGTTGTGAAGGCTAAAATTCTAAATCGTATTTGAGGAATATCAGCTTTATTGAATCGTTATCTGCCAAAATCCACCCTACTCCATTAGCAGTATCACAGCTCACAGATCTATTTCAGCAATTCTATGTCAGTGCTTTTCAGCAAATAGATACACACATCTCACATTCTTATCTTTCACTTTCATCGAAGAAACCTCGATCTTCACCCTCGGCTTCGAAGAATCCAACACAGATGTTGTCAATCGGGGAAATAGCGCAAAAGAAACGTGACAGGAAAATGTTGGAAGTTAAAAGGCTGGCTTTGGAAGAAGCTGTAGAGAAGCGGATTACTGAGGGTGTCTATGATCGCATCTGGAGGCATAAAAGTACAGATGACGAAGCAAGGGATGAGAGTCTGAGAAGCAAGATGGCAGCGTTAAATGTGGTTGGTGTAAAACTGGGACATCTGGGTGTTGAGCTGGAAGGAGTCCAAGGTGATATTGAGGAGGAGCTTCGGTCAGCAGTAATGGCATTGGTAGGGATGAACGATCAAAAGAATCCCCTAGGGAAGCTACAGTCATTAAAACAGGCACATAAGGCTATCGTTGGTACGTGTCAGAATTAACCTATAGTATCGGGGGTGTTTCGTTATTTTCGTATTAAAAGGAGCTGCTAATCATGAATATAGACTGGTTATCAACCCATAACTCCTCTTCTTCTGCTGACTTCATTCTGCCTACCCTAATATACACTCTTATAATATCCCCTCCAACTCAGGACTTTAACATCATCTCCAACCTCTTTTTTATTCAACGTTTCCGTGCTAAGAAAGCAATCGACGGGGAAGCCGCCTATTGTCTCACTAACCTTGAAGCTGCCATCTCATTTCTTGAGACAGTCGACCTTGCGACTCTCAAGGTAGAAGACCCAGATGAAGGGCGTTCGAGAAGCAGAAGCAGAAGTCCGTTACCGAAAGAGGAGTCACTCCCAGAAACTCCCGAGATTCCTTGGTCGCCAGTTGGCGATCCTTTAAGTAACCTCACTGATAAACTTGCGGCAGCCCATGCAGCCGCTGCAGCTTCAGCAATTGAAAATGCGGGTAAACCACCTGCAAAAACCATTGGAGCAAATCCCTCTGCCTCTTCGTCCACAATATCCCTCCAGCCCCCCGCTATTGCCAATCCTACACCTATGGGTCATGGGGTTCAGAGAAGGCTTTCCTATCTCACTCCAATCGACCTTGCCACAGGCGCTATCTCTACTGCAGACCAGGGAATCCGTGGTATCGGAAACACTCTTGAAAGTAGTTATAAATTTCTCTTCGGAAAAATGGAGAAACGTGGTGAAGAGCTCCCTAAAACACTTGAGGATGCACGTAAACTAGTAGATTCCCCAACTGTTGGAGATTTTGACGATGAGAAGATTACGGAGAGTGATGGGGGTTTGAAAAGAGTTGAAAGTGAAGCTAGCATCAAAAGTACACAAAGTCATAAGGCCGAAAAAGAAGCCACATTCGGCACCCCCCCGAGATCATCAACAACACCTGCTGCTGCTGCTGCGGAGAAGTTAGGGAATCTTGGAACATCAATAGGACGCTTCGCGGTACGAGGGTTTACAAGAAGCGCCACACCTGCTGCACCAACGACCTTGACACAAACTGATGTACTTACTGGAGCTGCGAAAGGCTTAGGCATCATAGGTGTAGATAAGGGACAAGCACATAAAAGGAATGATAGTGCCCCTGTTGCGGATTTATTGACTGTATGTTATACCATCATACTATCTACAGACTAGGAAATATCTACTAACCTGGGACCTTAGACATTTCCGGATCTTGCAACTTCATTACCTCAAGTCAGAATGGGTGTTCCACCAATTACAAGGTTTCTTGAGGTTGAAGACCCTGGCGAGTTGAGAATCTCTGAAGTGGGCGAGCTGTTGAAGGATTATAAACGACTGGTAGAGGAACTGAGGGTTAGGGGTGCTTTAGAGTAACTTTAAGGTTGCATATAGCTGAGAGTAAACTATTAGGTTCAAATTCGTTGGAGGCGGCGTGTATTTTTTTATTTTTATTCATTTTCCTTAGAGGAGTTCTTTTGGGTTTTATATTTTCCCCCTTACTCCCGTTAACTTCAGAAATGATAGTGTGTATTCTGGGGGATTTTTTGCGATTTCTTTATGTTTTGCGATATATGGGTTGGCTGGAATTTGTTGCAAATGTATATAAAATAGGTGGATATGATAGGAGCAATCCGATTTGAAAGGTATAAAACACTTAAAGCACCTGCTAGTCCGTGATTTACCCCCCAAAGTATAGAAATATTCGTGCTCCTTTCAAAAGTTCTTGGATAGCCTTGTATGTATTTAACGAGAATGATCAAACTCGTAAAAAGCAGCGTATATACTGCGAGTACATACATGTTGCCGTGAAACAAAAAGTTTAGAAATATACATACACCTAGAAAATTAGAGCCAGGGAAACACAGACACTTTCCCTTGTTATAAAAAGTTTAGGGTAGGCAACTCTATCAACATTAAAGCGATATAAACCACAAAATCTCGTATCCTATACTTAGTATAATCTCATCGTCTCATTACCTATAGAAAAACTGTAAGTATATCGTAGACTATAACTAGAAAAGTCAAATTATCCCATGTCATGAGAAGGGAGAGGATTAAGGGGTTTACCTTCAATGTTTCTTGCACTTTTTACACCTAAGGATAGAGCAAAACACACGCTTCAGCTTCACAGTCATTTTCCCAATGCCTTCCTGATCCTTTAGCAGTTTCTTTATCTCTTTGTCCTGAGCAAGATGAACTGCCTTGTACCGGAAAGCACTCCTCAACTTAACATTAGCCCCATGATCTAGTAAGAGTCTCACTATTTCAACACTCCCCTCAGCTGCCGCAATATGAAGAGGCGTCCCCATGAACCCAGAATACGTATTAACGTCCGCCCCTTTCTGGAGCAAGATCTTCGTCATCTCAATATTCTTCACCCGTGCCGCGACGTGGAGCGTCGAGTCCGTACCTAGGTTGAAGTCTCGAGGTGAGATAAAGATGTCCGCACCTTCATCCATGAGGAATCTCGCCATATCTCCGCGGCCGCACTCGAGTGCCGCAAAAAACGAAGTTTTCCCACTCTTTGGCCCATGTTTATTGATACTGGCACCTTTCTCGAGGAGCATAGAAACCACTTCCTTACTACTAGTTTGCGTCGCCGTCACGAATAAAGATCTTGTAAACTCTCCATCGTAGGTACTCAAGTCACCTGCCACATCTAGAAAGAACCTAGCTCCTACAACATCCTCCAGTCTCCATATGGTGTCATGCAGTACTCTGTTGCGAATAGTTTCAAGGTTATTTCCATTATAAGTATCCCAACCATCTTTCGGCTCCAACAGCAGCTTAAGTAATGGTTTATTCCTCTTCTTGACCGCCCACTCGATGGCTGTTCCATCGAAAATACTTGTCGTAATCCTCAATCGTAAACCCCGGCGCATAACCCATTCGATTAATCTCGTTGTAGACATTTTTACCGTGAATTTGGGTAGTGACCAGAACACCGCTCTCTGTCTTACACCAAGTCCCAAGTATCGAGCAGTGGCAACCATGATTCGGAGCTGTAATGGTGGACAGCATTTGCAAAGTGTTTTAAAAAGTTCTACGTCACCGCGTGCGGCGGACCAGTGGAGTGCGGTTAATAGGGTGTTTACGTCGCTACATATAAGTTTTATTAGGACAGGCCTTAGAAGCGTGTAGAACTGTGCGCTGGTGCGGAGGAAGGTGCAGAGTGTTTCTGGCTCGTCTATGCTCTCGCCGATGATGAGGAGAAGCTCGTTTGGGAGATCGGGCAGTTTCATGATTGGGTTGTAATTGAGTATTCTACCGGTAGTGGTGTTGGCCTTTAGTCAAACAACAGGGGTTGGGAGGATACAGGGGAGGGGGGAGGTGTTTAACGTACAGTGTTGTATGTGATCGTTCATAGGTGTTAGAGAAAACAAGACTCCCTCGGAAATCTCGGGGGTGTCGGTGGTATTTGATGTTATACCATTAGTGCTATTGGGGAATTCACTCATGTTAGTCAGTATAGGTCGTCTCTTATCTTACGTCACATGGTTTCGAGTGAGAATCTATGATGATAATCGTCTTTTTGATTTTATTTGTTTAATTAGCTGACTTTCTTCGGTGAGAGAATATGTGATTTTATTGTGCAAATTTATATGACTAGATCAACTGAATCCACCTACTTTCTGAATTGGAATACTAAAGAATAAGGCACATAAACCAGAAATATATAGTCAGTTCACTCTTTTACCGCATAAGATTAACTCAATAGCCTATGTTGACAAAAGCTGCAGGCATGAAATAAAGAGAAGGGCATCATATGGCAAAAAAAAAAAAGATTCCATCTATAAAAATCATTTTATCCTCGCAAAGCAGTTATTCAGACACTTGGTTATTTCCTCGGACAAAACGTGCCACTCATCTCCAAATCCCGAATTCTTATCAGGATGATACCTCCGTACAGCTTCAAGCACCAGTCTTTTATCTGGGAGTTCTGACGTGGATTTCGTCAAATCTGGCGAATCACCCTCTGTTTTCGGCGGGTGTGTCGTCATGATCCACGTAACCAATGGTCGGGCATCAAGTAAAGTCTTGTCGTGGATTTCATCAATCAAATCTTTGACCTTCTCATAGATAGGTTCACGCCTGAGATACCATTCACTATCCTCCTGGGCCTTCAACTTTGCTCTCCGGGCCTCGACAGCCTTCTTAGCTTCCGTGAACCACGTCCCACCGGGTAGTTTTGGGGAGAGTGTTGTAACGAGGGAGATGGCACGGATGTAGAGCTCGTGTGCTTTCACTTCGGATTTGAGGAGGATGTGGTGGGTTTTGGCCAGGTAGAACACAGACTCGGCCTCCAGCTCAATATCCTTATTCGTGGCACACGATAAGGCTAGGCGGTAATCGTCCAAAGCAAACAAAGTGTTATCCATGAGCTGATCTGCGTGCCCTGACAAAGCATCTTTGAAATACTTATGACCAGCTAGTAGTGATCGTGTTGCAGTGCAGGTGCACCGAAGGATTTCATAAGATGATGCAATATCTTCAGCCTCAGCGAAAATTGGATCTGTAGGCTCACGCGTACTGTTTATGGTCTCTTCTAGTTCAACAGCCATTCTACAAGCCCCTTCCCCATCTGCGAGAATTGACAGTGCCTTCCTAAATTCTCCAGCATCACTCGCCCGGAGAGCGTCATGGTGGAGTTTCGATGCCATAGAGCAATAGATCGAATGTCGAGTTTCTCTGAATTCGCAAAACTGTCGCAAAGAAGATCTGCCAATAGCTCTTTCAAGCCATGTATCCCATCCCATCTTCCTCGTCTCGGCCCAGTTCGTATTGAATTGCTCAACAATCTCACATGCTGCTGCGGCGGAGCGTAATCCGGTCATTGTCTGGGACCCCTTTAACGAGCCGCCGGGCGCATAAACAGGTTCATCTGCCTCGATGCATCTTTGGAAATATTGTTGAAGGTACCACTTTTTCTCAAAAATGCCTGAATGGTCTACTATAGTGGATACGGCGAGACTTGCGGCCTTTGAGGTAATTATCTGGGCAGTTCTCCTCTGTGCAGGACTAAGGGATCGGTCGGAGAGCGTAGACTCGCAGAGGTTGAGGGTTTTGTCAATCCTCCCAAGAAGAAGGGTGGGTGCTGTCACAATGTGGATAGATGCGAATGATTCAGTGAGTATTTCAATATTGTCCAGATTCGTCACCGTGGGTTTGTTTCCAGAGGACCTACTTCCACGATTGAACCACGACATAGTTGATATTATAGAAGGCTTTGTAGAATATCCCAGGAAAGAAGAGTGCTAGATGCGATATTTATTACTTTTAGGGGGGTAGCAAACCTTTTGCTACCATCTCCCGCTACCGGCCTGTATTACAATCAAATTCTCGTGGCTTCCTGCATGTGTTCAGGCAACCATATTACACCTTTCCGGACTTAACGGCAACTACCTTGTTCAGAAACACTCCTTTCGCCCAATAGAAGCTATGGAGAGTTTCTCCTTTAAGCCTTTGCTCTAGGGTAGAGCGCCTAGCATGTTCTGAGTATGTAAATGTATTGATATGATTGGTTTTACATATTATCATTACCCAACTTCAACAATGAAGCTCCAAATGTAGCAATAACACAACACTTTAGGGTTATAACAGCCCTATAATAAAAGAAATGGCTAGAAAATGATTGATTCAGACTCCTTGGCGTATAATGGTGGGAGAGATGACTTTACAACCTAAGAATACATTACTACTATTAACCAATTATTTGGCATAGCTTGTGTGGATTAAGCTTTAGAGTTTCGAGCTCCCACCCTGCAGGTGTTTCATAAAAACCAATGTTAAAAGATGGGGTGTGGGCGCAATAACAAAGAACTAACGTTATCTACATGTAGTTTTTGGGTAGAAACTCAGAAGAGATATTCCCAAACTAGTTCCTTCTCCAGCGCTACAGTACAGTCTCAGAAATAAAGCGGTACAGTTGAAGCTATTATATCTACTATATTACTGCAATATATACTTTTAAGATATAATACAATACCCAAATCAGATCTTTATCACCACATTTACAAACCCCCTTCCCCTCAATAACCCATAATAGAGATCTAGAATAACCCCCTACCATACACTACCCAAGCACTCTCTACCACGTATATCTAGTGACTACTAGCACCCTCGAGAGGAAATAGTGTTAGTTCACACTAAAATAGAACTAACAATCCTACCCCAACTTAATCCCTTTATCTCTACTACATTCTAGACGGTACACTATCAAGGTAAATAGTTAATATCTCATGACGAACTATATCAAACTTCTTTAAAACACCCATATTGAGGTATACTATATACATTTTAAATATATAGCATTAGTGGGTACCTAACGTAAAGTTACTACTGATTATATAATCCCCAAGGATCCTCATAGGTTGCTTGCTACTGAGAGTGACACTAGTAGATGATTGGTCTATAATTTCTCTATATATCCCTTGGGTGTTTGCCCTAAAGTATTAAGCACATATACGGCCGTTGTCCAACAAATCCCCAAAGCCCCCCCTCCTATGAGGGGCGGAAAAAAGAGTTCGTTCACATAGTAACTACTTCTCCCAGGATTCGAACCGCAGATCTCTGAGCCAAGTTCATAATCAGTTGTCTTTCCCTACCTGTAGGCCAATTGACCTACTGGATGTTATTTGTTGGAAGCAAACTTGCATGAAGCGACCACCACCAATCTTTTTTGTGGTGTTGGCTGATAGGACTCATTAGTGGGGAGATCAACATCGTTTTGTGCATTTATGCTCCTCATAGTCCCTTTAGTCCCAGAATTAATACTAGTATTTGTGGTGGTGGTGCTGAGGTTTGTGGGTTGGCCGTTACTATGTGGGGGGACTCTGGAAATTTCTTGGACACGGCTGGATTAAGTTTTGAGTCGATACACTCAAGAATCGCGAGGGGTCAGATAGTAATTGCCCGCTTCGATCTGCCTTTAGAAGGGTCACTGCGAGAAGAACACTAAGCCTTTCAAAAAAAAGATTGTAATATATAGAAACTTCCATGATTTTAGCTATATAGGGTAATATTCACCCCCCCCCCCGGCGCTCTGATATGACCTCGATACCTTAGTATCTTATCTGCTTATATTTTTCTTTTCTAGAAACATTTAGGTCGGGTGGTTGCAAAACATAGACCTTCGTGAAGAAATGCTTAAGCAAGTTCCTGGTACACAAAATTAAAAGGGATATCAAGTTCCGAGAGAATGCTTAAGTAGATCCTAGAGCGTAGAGCTTCACCCTATACCCTTGACCTCGCTATTGATTGACTTTCATTACATCAACCCCCATTGTAAGTTTAACAGCTCTAGGGGTTGAAATCTAGATAACTATCCTTAGAATAGTATACTTTCTCAAGCAACTTCAACTAGGTACTCAAAAACTCCTAGTTTTGTTAACTCATTACCAAACACACACACACCCTCCCCATTGGATAAAGAGTAAATACTAAAGAACAAGAAGCCAAACGGATGATAGGTGGGGGTAAGAACCAGCCCACTCCAAACGCTAACAGGAACTCCAAAATTTATGTATAAATTGATATCTCGCCTCCCAAAAGATCCTCCTTCCCCCGCCAAAAAAAAAAGGTATAAATAAAAAAAGAATTCCGTCAATAAGTCGTTAGATAGTATCTTTTTATGGGAGTTGTATTCTCCCCGTAGCTGGGGTTCCCTATACTATTCATCGCCGCATCCTAAACTATCTTCACTACGAAGTTGGCAGCGCAGTATAAGATCTCCGTTGTCTTGCAGTCTATGGTACGAATCAGTGACCAGCTCTTTTTTAGGAAAGGAGTGAAGTCGGTAAATCGGAAGAATAGAAGAAGAAAACTTACTTCAACCCATTTCGACACCCACGGGCGTACAAGCGCGTACGTCAGCAACCCCACTGTTGCAAAGATAAAGATGAGGACCACCGCTTGATCCTTTACCGAATCACGTTCTACCACCACCCACAAATTAGTACCCAATATTAAATCAAGAATAAAAACAAAAACAAAAAACAAAAACATACGGAAACATGTAGTAACAATATCCCCATCCTCTACACCTTTACAAAACGGTAAATTGTAATCGCGACAAAACTGGCGATTGCAATCGGTACACGTCTTTGGCGACGACGAGTCCGGGCCAGAGATTGGTATGAGTGTAGAGTTTGTGAGACAGCTGCATTTGCAGAAGAGGGATGAAGATGAGGTTGAGACTGTTGCGTTTGCGACCGCGGTCACGAAGAGGAGCAGTACGAGGAATGTCAGGAGCTTGAAGGGTGTTTGTGACATGTTTCTTGGCTGGCGGGTGTGTGAGAAGAGAGAAGCTTTCGCTGCGTCTGTGTGTGTATGTACGTTGGATGAAGCTTGGAAGATGAGGCTGAGGGTGTAATGCCAAGATCTGGGGTATTGTGGCTAATTGGGCCAATACGGAGGGGGTTGTGGTCTAGCACATACAAGTTGTGGGTGCTGGTGATATTGGCTTTTATTTGAGAATTTACATAGAGATGCATCCAGGTGGGCCCTGAGAGTTTAACCATACAGTGCACAAAGATTACTGAACTTGGTCACAAGTACAAGAAAAACTGTTCTCGACTTCTGAATTCCACTCTGGATCTGTAATGTAATGATTCAGATATATGCAGAGTTGAGAGATCCACTATCTATACAAGTAATGAAAGGCGCTTTGAAACACCAAAAAGAGAGGAGTGACACCCAAAGAATACGTCAATCCCCCGCGTATCAACCCGATCCGAACACCAGTCCTAAACTCCAAAGCAAATACATGTAGTATAATAGAAAAGAAAAAAAGAAATAGATTAGCAATGATAGTTATACGCTCTAACCCTCTTTCCAATAAATTATGAAGCCTATCAGAAAACACCCCCTCTTCTAACCATCTCCTGTTGATATTGTCGTCCTACGATCGGTACATTTGTCGCTGCTCGGAATGGTGTTCCTGAGGCCACAGTCCTAGGCTTTGAAGCTGCCTCGCTTGGTCGAGATGGACCCAGCGAGAGGTAATAAGATGAAGCAGGAGAAGTCAAGAATGCATTCGAGTAAGACCCTCGTCGGGGAACAGAAGCTGCGTTACACCACTCGCATCGAAGATTATCAGCGCCTTCGTTACTGCGTCTTGTTAGTGTCTTCCCTTCTATGATAAAAAACTAGGGACAAAAAACATACTGTGTGATGCAATAACCGCCAGTGCAAGCAGTGCATGTCCTGCTGTGCTCAAGTGTGCATTCCTCGCATTGAGCCCCACATTCGAAGCATGTCCTGTTGACCTGTTTCTACGCCTAGTTAGCTGGGAATATTCTTCTCCGGTGATGGGCTCTCTCTCTCCAGGGCTTACCTTCTCAACTGCACACTCCTCGCACCACCACTTCCCACAACATTCACACCATCGCTCCTTAACACAACCCTCGCACCTCAAACCATCCCCCAGTTTATCCCCACTACTCCCCTTACAGGCTGTCTTCAACCCACCAAACAACGGTACCGGTGCAACCAATGCATCCGACAAGCCTTTTGCATTGGTTCGTGGTGAAAACCCACAGCCAGCACATCCGCCGCTGAGCTTTATATTTGCGATTTTGGGCTCAAGATATTCGCCTTCGAAGCTAGGATCGTGCTTCTGGCCTTGGCATATCCGTGTATCGAAGGCAATATGACCCTCGCATGCTTTCAACACAGTTACCCAATCTGACCCCAACTTTGTTCTTGCATTCTTTACGAATCTCCCGGTAGTGCTAGCGCTTGGATCGCTGAACCAGTACACGCCTTTTAATTTCAGGCTGTCCTTGGGGGCGCTTGGTCGCAATAGGTAGGTGATGAAAGACATGAACTCACGCTCATTGATGTCTTTACATCCTCGGAGACTAAGGATTTGGACTTCACTATGCCAGTCTTGAGGTGTGATAAGACTATACAAGTGCTCAGTTGTTACCGGGAGGTTATCGAGGACGAGGGTCCTGGTCGAACGTAGGATCTTTGGGGTTGAGAGGATACGAGGGACATTCTTGCTGGGCTTTGATACTGAGAGGTCCAAGTGGCGGTAGACTAATGGTGTAGCAGCTATGAGATTGTGGGCTGAACGGCAGGATAGCGATAAGGAGTATATATCAGATGGTGAGAGGTATGGAGTTGTCGAAAGAAGGAGAAGCTGGTTTGAAAGAATTGTCAAGATTGTTGCTTGGTATTCAGCCATATGATCTATATAAAGCAGAGAGATTTTTCTGTTCAGGTAGTATAGTAGTAGTAGAGAGTGGCAGCCGTTGATTGTGAATGAACAAACAGATCTAACTCTGGGGGCGGGAGAGGACTAATATATCTGATCTGAATCTAATATATCCTCGATCCCCATAATTGTACAGCCAGGTTAAGAACTATGTACATTTAGAGAGCACACCACAACTATCTCCACAATTCAAGCCATAGAAGAAGAAGAAAGGCATATAAGTTTAGAGTTTGTGTTTCGTAACCCATTTACTCTTATCTCAAACCTCTCGGGTGTTTACCCGGGAAATCTTGGTGAGCTCACCTGCGTCAACACTGTCCCTCCCTTAGTTAGCTGTCGCTCGCCTCAGGAATTCTGTTTCGGGAAATCGCAAGCCTGCCAAGCTCCCATCAAGCAGGGAGAACAGTCGGCAGAAACCCGCGTACCTACATATTTATCACCGAATCCCTCGCAGACCAGGGTTCTGGCGGGGTTCGTAATGGCCACTGTGTAAGGAAAGAATGACCACGCCCAGCTCGATCACCGTACCAAAACACTGATTCCAGAGGCATGAGAGGGGGGGGTGTTTGTTTTTCATGCATGCCCCGCAATTTGAAGATGCACGACCCCACTACCGGCATTGCCAAACATTACATTACCCCCCGTGGCCAACGCCCAGGTAAATCGAACAGGCGGAACATTTTGCCCCAAGCAAAAGCTTGCTTGCCGTCCCACGAAACGGAAGGATTGATGTGGCTACTAATGAATCGGAGATCGGAATCTCCCCGACAACTGGGCACCATCAAATCAGCAAGCTTTATTGACCCACGCAGTCTCGATCTAGCAAGACTGGGGGGCAGGATTTCCTTATCTATTGCCCCCCCTCACCTTCTGAGACACAACAATTGTTGGTAAAAGTAGATGATACAAGGTTGATAATCTTGCAGACCTTCGGACTTACTTTTTACGTCACGAGTATCCTGTTCTAAGTATACCAAGCGAGGCGCACCATTACCGATACTGGATGGGTACCGTCAAATCAATGGAGATCACTAAAGTGGTGGTCATAATAAAGGGATATTTATCAAACGTTCCTCCCTTCTGAGATTATACCTATACTAGAACCGCTTGGGTGGAGAAAATGGAGAAGGAGGAGGAGGAGGTGAGGCCATGCATCGTACGAATGAACGAACGAACGAACTGATTGACAGGGCACGTGGACTATGACGCGTCTTGGATGCTCCTCCCCCCCCCCCCCAAAGACCCTGCGATTGATCGCGGAGATAATATCAGCCGAACGGATGGCTACGATTTTCTCGATGCTTTGAAAAAGTGGTTCTGAAATATATTTATGCAGCCGTATTTATCTATCTTGACTTTTTTTGTGTTTGCGAGCACAATAAAGGGTGTCCCGGATGATTTACTCAAACGCTCCTCATCAGGGTCTTGGAATCTGATCTTTTTTACAATCACTTCCGTCGGAGCCGAATCTTATTACGGACTTTACTTGGGTATACTGTATATATGGGCCCATTACCCGGTTTACTGGGCCTCCCCCCCCTGATACCGTACGTATCTGCAACTATAGTCTGAAGTATTTAAATATATCGTTTTTTTTTGTCTGTTAATCTTATTTTTCTTAATTCGCTACAAGCTCCTTACTTTGGCCAAGCAGTTTGTCAGGATCCAGGATTACTTGTCCGTTAACCACCAGACTCGGTTTTTACCCCCATCCTCCGATTCTTACTTTGATCATGTCTCACGACATTGATGCGCTCTAAGAGTGACAGAATAGAGTGATTAGGCCAAGAGGCGGGGTTCTTCCAAGAGATACGTAAATGATGTTGGCTAATTAGCCCAGAGCTTGACGGCCGGACTGGTTAAATAACATCTCACATACTCATCCCTGTTTACTAGTAATTATAAATTAATAAGAATAGTAAGAATTTTTTTTTTTAAAAAGCTGGGCTCTACTCTTTGTGTATTTCTATTCAACAAAAGAAAAAAATAACTCCCAGGAGTTAATTGTAAAGACTTGTGGCTCCTTAGCCATACTAGGTCTTGGCATTTAAATTGTAAAGGAAATGATATGCAACTCTAGGTAAGTTAACAGCACAGCCCCCCCCCCCACCATTGCGCCAAAAAAGAGAAACAAGGCTATAGAAGACTACAAAACAAGTACTAAACGATCAAGCCCCCAAGATAAACTACTACAAGTCCAAACTTGTGTAAATATTCCTAATAACCAAGTAAAATCTTATTAGCACACCGTCAATCCTTAACTTGCATGAGCCATATTGGATAAGTGTATATTATTACCTTAACTTTAACGCAGGTGCATCATTCTCATGACAAGGCTTATGTTCCAATATCTCAAACAATAAAGGACCCTTATGTATCTTTCCCAACCTCTTCACCGGGACAAACTCATTACAAGTCGGACACAGACTAGACTCCATATTCCTAATTTTCAAAGTCTGTAGTCTCCAATGAACATAACCCATTTTTTTCGCACATTCCAAACACATCCTTTTGTATTTATCCTGTCCAGTCCTTGCTTGGGAGTCCGAAAACCTCCATCGAGTCTTTAACTTGAGACACTTTGTACATGCCCGGTAGACCAAGATGTTCCCTTGCAGTCTTTGTGCCTCCATCTTCGTGATGATAAAGTCGAGACGTAATGTCGGTGATATAGTACCAACTAGGACCGACGTGAACTTGGATGTTCTTTTTAGGTTTACGAGAGAGGGGTAATCTAGGTATGATGTTACATCTTTGAGGAAGTCGAGCGGGAGGTCTTCGAATGCCATGGTGGGGGGTTTTTTTTTGCTTTAATTTGGGTTGTAGTAGTTTTTTATTAAAGAAGTTGCTTTCCCTCCCCTCCACCTCCCATTCTGTGCTTCTTCTTCCATCATATATGTATAGGGATTATTAACGGGATGCCTGAAGGCACTGCCTTGGGGGAGGTTCTGTCGGTCGGTGCCTAGAATTTGTTTATGAGGCGCAGCCGCAGCGTAAGTGGTCCTAGCTGCTTCCGGCGCTTGTTGCGCCTGTGATAGGCTGGTTTGCAGATATCGTCTTCTAGAGGATATACTCTATACCTAGTAGTCTGCTCCCAGTGGTGGGCGAAACATAGCTGAGTTCTTATCTATCGGGGAGGGTGTGGGTGGTGGTGTTGTTGTTGTTAAACTTAATACCCTTTGGAGAACATAAGTATCCAAGAGTACGTAGGGTGGCGGAAATTGACGCACATTTTGACACGAATAAATTAAAATAAATAGTAGATTCAGCTCAATATCCTGTCGAGCGAGTAACTGTATCTATTTCATGAGGAATATGCTTATGGACCACAATATAGCCTAAGGGAACCACTTCTCTATCAATAAAAACCAGCAGAACAAATAACAATAAACATGTTTCAAATTTTCTTGTCAAAAGTGGATTATACACACACTAACTGGTATCAATATCTTTTGCTATATTAATCAGTTGTGTGGTTGTTGAAAACCCCAACCTTGTCTCTCGAGATATCCATCACTTTCCGTAGCCCTGCGTACACTGATAAGTACATAGCCGCATGAGTAACAGCAAGGGATCGAATCATCTCTCATGACTCGGAGGGGTATTATCCTATAAGATCTCGGCATCTAGAGCCCTTCCGAGAGCCTCAAAAGACTTCACGATGCCGTCGTGTCCAGTTCCGCAGCCTGTATTAACGCCCCCACAAATCAGAGCCCCAAATGCAGCGCCACACCATTGGTCACCCGATGCGGTCAACCTCAACCCCCTGATCCCGAAAGGATCTTCCTCTCCCCCTGTACCCCCGATCATCTATCAATTCGCCTTAACGAGAAGTCCAAAAAAATGTCGTTCGACTTCGATATCGGCTCCTTCAGAGGGCAGCCTAATTACCTCATGAGGTCTAAGAAGGGTCTATGTTGGTATGTTGATAGCATGAGTGGGGGGGGGGTATAGATAGTCTAACGGTAGAAATCGTAGGAACAATTTACCACCGTCGCTGGTTTCGCTCGTGAGGTTGGATTGGATGGCGGATGCTGTGGTGGCTTACGCGCTTGGTCCTAATGGCCTTTACTGGCTCCAGCATGCAGACGAGTATGGTGGGGTTGTTACAAGTAAGTCTTTCCTAAGAGGGGGGGGTCATAGCTAGTCCCTTTTAAGGTAGAGGGGCTTATGTTTTATAGAGACCGCGCCTGGTCTTTGGAAATACTTAAACTGCGATGAGAATACTGGTCCAATGATAAACCGCCTTGAGTTTGGCCAAGCGCGGACGTTCTGGGGAACTTATAGCTGGGCTGGAGAGGACAACCAAGTAAACCAAAGCATCCACTACGATAATCTCCCTGTGGGATTAATTAATCAGATCACCGAGCTAGACAATCAAGGGATACTATGTGATTATTCAGATATTGGGTTCTTGGCAATGGGGAAGGATAACTCGTGGATGCTGGAAAGCAAAGGGTGGATTTGGTCAGATGGGATAGATCCTGGACTCTTGACATCACTCCAGGAAGTAAAAGAGGGTGTGGGTGCAGTGGTTTGTAGTTCTTCCGGTGGAATTCTAGGGCGGTCCGAGGAGAAATACTGACAAATCCTCGATTATTTTAGAATGTCAGGCTTTCCCCATTACAGACAAATTGCTGGTGGGTGGAATATAGTGATGGCAGTACCCAGTTTCAGGTACCGGCCCATTGGAATAACGCTGTTACTGAATATGGGTCGCCACAATACGCACTGAAGAAGCAGCCACCATCAGCAGCAAGCGTGGGGCGGAGTATTGGCCTTGGGTTGAAGAAAGCGGGGCCTGCGGTCGTAGTAGCTAGTGCTGTGGGGTGTGTTTTGATGTAGTATGTATAACAGGTAAGTTTAATATAACTATAATATAATATATGCTAGAATGGAGTAACCAGACAGTAATGGAAGTTCTAGCCGCAGGGCTCTGTGGTGGCGACACTGAGCCTGAAACAGGAACATGAGTAACTGCTTCATTCTTATTCTTATTTTCGTGATCTTGATAGTATTCCTATAATGTGTGTTTCAACAGCTTTGGACTGGGAATGTAGCGATTTAGTTGCGAGAATAACTGGCAAGGGTTTTGGATAGTCATGATATCTCACTCGAAACCCCGTATGTTTATATATTTAAGCTTAATCTATTTGCATAATCAAGAAAATTTCTAGTGGTTTTTTCTCTATAAACCCTATTGATGGCTAAATACAAACTGTTGCACAAGTACCCTTAACGTATCATATCCGATGTATACCTATTATTATATATTACTTCTAATGCCCAGTGCTGTCGTATAACACCAAAGCTTACTTCCAAGACCCCCCACATTCTTCATCTGAGCTACATGTATCCGGGGACAGCACCCTGATTTCTCCAAAATGTCACACCAAAGAAATCACTAGAATAAAAGCAATAGTGAACTATATAACTTTAAGGTACGTAAAAGCTATAGAGTACCTGCGTTTATTTCTAATATATCCAAGGTCATGTCATAATCCAACGAAGAATCCAAAAGTTGTAAAAAAAACAATTTTATTGTATGTAGATCCTTAATCTCGTTCCAATCCCTAAATTTGCTTTACTGCGCAGCACCGTAGGGCACGTACGGTGATGCAGAAACCTGCGTATATGGGGGCCGGGCTGAGCACAAGACTAGTAGATCCTCTGTGTTACTATTCTTTTCTTTCTTCTTGGCCCAAGATTATATCAGGCTAAAATAAATAAATAAAATAAGGACCAGTCTAGACAATCAAAAGTTTATACACATTAAATGAAACCTCGATATTATTATATCTTCGGTATATTGTACGTAGCCATAGGTTCTACGCCCCCCCCCCCCCGCCCCTAATGCTAAATTAAGCTATACACCTCGTTGATACAAGCTAGTATACATAATACAAAACTTCGCCCCCAACCGTATGCTACATCTATTAAGGTTCCACTGGTATATATTATCGGAAAAGTGTTGATCGACGGGGTAAATCACTATCGATCCCCGGATCTACAGCCTTTCGGTTCCGCCGGGACGAGACGAGGGCTAACTTTATTCAGACTGCAGGTTTTTCCATGCGTAAGTCGGAAGACTCAATACCACAGATGCAGCTTTTCATTGGTTATATCATGATTAGTTCGTGGGGTTCCAGTCAAATTAGTTTAGATATTCTCTGCTTCTGGATCTTTCAGCTGTATCTCGCCGTACGGATATTCCACAAAGAAATGCGCATGATTCATCCGGGAGGTTTATCTCCCTCTGTCCGAGTTGTTAGGTATTCCATAGTGATTGATTATTCACTGATTAGAGACTTATAAACTCTTGAGCTTGCCCACCTCATTAAGCAAACCCCTCAAAAAAACACTTCTCTAAACATATAATCAAAATGCAGATTCTCCAACTCCTCACATCCATAGCTGTCCTTATTGGGGCCACTCAAGCTCACACTCGTATTATTTCCATGAACAGTGACACCACCTGTGTCCGTACCTCACCCAGTAGTCCCATACTAGACCTTGCCTCCAACGACATGGTAAGTCCACCCACCCCGACTAGAACACCAACTAACCCACTAGATCTGCCACGAAAATGGCGCTATCCCCGCTCCCACCGTATGCAGCGTTGCACCAAACTCCATGGCAACTCTCGCATGGGACCCCGCCGCCACTCTTCACATGGGCTGTGTGATTATCTACATGGCCAAAGTCGACGACGCCAAGACCACAACTATCACCGACCTCAGTTGGTTCAAGATCTATCAGTCTGGTCTCGTGGGTTCCTTGTGGGCATCCGATACCGTCAATGCGAATGGCGGCACCCTTGAGTTTAAAATCCCTAGTAATATAGCCCCTGGGGATTACCTTCTCCGCGGTGAGACTATTGGGATTCATGCTGCTTATACCTACCCTGGTGCTCAGTTTTATATGTAAGAACTCTTTGGTTATCATGAGAGGGGGGGGGGTTGATCTACCTTTGGCTAATGTTTGGAGTAGGTC
Organism: Verpa bohemica; assembly: GCA_033030345.1. Taxonomy (NCBI): domain Eukaryota; kingdom Fungi; phylum Ascomycota; class Pezizomycetes; order Pezizales; family Morchellaceae; genus Verpa; species Verpa bohemica. The sequence goes on from JAUFSE010000003.1 coordinate 2,112,676, forward strand.
TTGTATTCAGATTAATGTTAGTGGTAGTGGTACCATAAGCCCTCCTGGTGTTTCTTTCCCGGGTGCTTATTCGCCAACTGATCCCGGAATCGTCGTAAGCCCTCTGGCGGATATTATGTTTCCTCGTATTAGTGCTAACTTGGTTAAGGTCAACGTCTACAACACTGGTGTGATAAATTACACTATCCCAGGTCCTACTACTGTTGTGACTTAGGCTGTTTTATGGTTTTTGGTTTATCCTGCTTTGTTTCCTTGTCTCTAGCTGGGGGGTTTTAGGGGCTACAGGTTAGGTTTATCTGTATCTGGGTTATAAATACTTTATTGTTGGGTTTTATTCTCTAGTAAGAATGAAGCACATCTGACTTGATATATACCTCAAGGTTTGGTACTAGATCATATTTATCTTTGGAGTTATCTAAAATCACTCGCGCAGCTTACGTTTGTCACTATATCTTTTGTCAGAACTGCTTCTTAGAAGAAAGTGTAGCTTTAGACTTAGCTTTGTTAATTAAACGAGCTTGTATTGAAACTTTTGGTAGTATTTCTATGAGTGATCACTATAAGATCATAACTAAGGAGGGAATAATAGTCAGGGGTATTTATGTAGTCCAGGTTATTTTAGTAAGTGAATTAGGTGAGATTAGGTCTAAAAGTACTAGCTAATGAGTTCTTATCATCTTTAGGTTAAATCTAGAAATAGTTTTTTTAGAGCGCTCTGTAGGTTAGCCCTCTTATTTAGTAGACTAAATTTTATAGTATAGTTAGATGCTGTCATGAAACTGCATTAGATTAATAGATTTATAAGCTAGTTTCAGGCTTCTAACAATTTGCAGATTTTCTATCTTTCGCCGAATATCTCTTACAGGCTTCCGAACGCTGGCTACAGGTTTGCCCCCTCTCCTCTATTATTAACCCCATCTAGATCATCTTGGGTCTATCATTAATAAGATTGGTCGGCCTTGGCTGTTTTTGAGATTGAGATATCGTAGAATGAGGGTTGTCCTTAATAATAGTTTTTCTTACAGGCTTAACCTGATAAAAAATCAAGTAGATCTTTGCCTTTGTTGTTATATACTGTAGAATGGTGATGGATATCGCGTAGAAAGTCGGCATAATATGTTCGTTTTGACTATAGACTGATAGTATAGTACTCTGTATGCAGGTGCCATGAATAAGAGATGTCTAATTCGGATCTTCCTGTGCTAATAATTAAGATTGTTTCTACCGTATTCATTCTTAATAGAGCTTATCAATGATGTTAGCTAGTAAAATTGAAGATAAGGGCGAATACTCACAACGAAACCCTATCAACGGTGTGTATAATCCGTAGTTGTGCTGTTGCAATACATCACAGCCTTTTTTAATCATCTTCGGGCTTAAAATGGGGACGAATGGCTAGTTGGTAGCTAAATATGATGATGTCTGTTTTCTAGACTTAAACTAATTGTTATAGACTTCTTCCTAGGCATACATGTGGATCTAGGCACGAGGTTAGTTGAATCATTAGATAGTGCTAAAGAAACAAAGAAATCAAGTGTTAATACTCTGTAAGGGTAGTAAGTATGGGAGATAAGAGAAGGATGAAGAAGAGGGTCGAGAGGATGAGTGGTTGATGAAAGAAGATAAAGTGTGCTGAGGGCCTTCAAGGCTCTATCTGTTTGCTAAAGTGAGCCATCACCTCCTATCAACACCAAGCAGAATCTTGACTTAAAGACCCATACCCTTCACCATAGTTGTGTTATGCATTAACTGACGATAAGCCTTATGAATCTGCAGCTATGAGATAATACATGTGGCTACCCCATCCCCAGTCCTGCAACACGCACAGCCCGCCCTGCCCTGCACGCAAACGCCCCAATCAACGCGCCGTCACGTGTGTCATCCCTGAACAATTAACCACACCACACTGGCCATATAGAGTAATTCATGCACAGCTTGGAGGATCGAGAGACCAAACCCTCAGGGTTAGGAAAGAAAACAAAACAGAATAGCCCCATTGTCGTCCCGGCAAGCTGCCTTTCAACCTTTCCCATCTCTCAACACGGTCTTTCGGTTTCTTTTTTTTTGGAACTACACTACCTACCGTCTGTCATCCTGCTCTGCACTACGGCGACTAGAGTAAGAAAGGATACGCTTGCCGTTTGCAGTCCCACACTGGCTCTTCACTTGTGACGTCGGTTAAAGCCAACCTTAATATCCTGCAATATTTGACTTTCGTCGTTTATACCCTACAGTGCTGATACCCATGTTTTGCACACGTCCCTCTCAAAATACAATGTTCTCTAGCGGAAGCAATACAGGAAGGGGCGGGTTTCTCCCTACTACACCGGCAGCACCGCTCCAATCACAATCACTCAAGCGGCGGCGACGATCCGGGTCTGTGGCGGGAGAAGAACAGGTATCATCAGAAGCCCAGTTTCTAGGGGATGATAGCTTTTCTATAAAGGTACATACCTCTAATCTTCTACTACACTGATTTGGAGGAGGAATGTTAATAAAAGGGCAAACAGAAACCCCGACGGGAGCAGAAACAGCACACATTCCAGCTATCGTTCCTCACAACTCCCACCGTGCAGGATCAATTCTCGCCATATAACACTTACCAGCCCACGCCACCGATCGATAGCGATAGTGATTCTTCATCTGACCGGTTTGCTGTGCGGTTTGGGGCGTCGGCACCAATGTTGGGAGATGATGATGTGATGATGGATGAACCGGAACAAAGAGTACCGCGGGTAGTTATAGGGCCGCCAACGCCGGTGACGGAGGTGATGGAGAGACTGGATGTAAGCGGGGATGTAGATATGGATCGGCGGCAGGAGGGGTTGAGTGCGGAGACAGGGATCGAGGGTGTGGTGAAGAAAAAGTCTGGGCTATTTAGGATGGGGTTTAGAGGGGATTGTGAAAAGTGTAGGTTGAGGGTGCCAGGTCATTATAGTCATTACTAAAGGAAGGTATATTATTAGAGGAGGATAGAGCTGGCTCTTGGTCTACGAGTGTGGGTTTCTTCTATTTTATACTGAAGCTCCATCTTTCTGCTTGTTATCTGGAATTTGTGTTTGGGCGATTATTCATAGCTTCTTTGCACTGCGGTTTTGTATTTCTTGCTTATTCTCGGTTTTATGTATTATTTTGTATTGCAATGTGTACATATACTATAGACCTTTTTCGGAGTTAATTGAATGGATTTTCCTAATAACCAAGTGTGAGTAGTCATAGATTGCTCGCCTTATTGCTGCAGATAGGTAATAACGAATAAGTCATGTAGAGTTTTAGTTACTAGTTACAAGTATGTACTGATGACAATTGTCGTTGGTTGATTCTAGCAGGACATCCTCCGCTTAAAGATTTTTCCGCGCCGACAGTACCCGATATCCGGAGCAGCAGCAGTCTTACCAACGATTACCCCACGCAACCATAATCCGAGCCTCTATCCCCACCATTACCAGGAAATCGACAACAATGCGGTGCCCGTATAAGAGCCCTGTCTCCCCGCTGAAGAGGGTGTCCGGGACGTTGGAAGACGAATACACAAAGTGGAATTGACAGCTCGCGATTCAAAAGCTCCCTTAATCACCGCATATACCCACCACGAAAATGTCACTCCTACAGAAAGGCCTTCGTAATATTCTCAAGAAGTCTGCTAGTGATGTTGTCTTTGTATCTGCTCTACGAACACCTGTCACCCGTGCTACGAAAGGGGGGTTTAAAGATACCCATCCTGAAGAATTGCTCTCTCATGTTTGCTCCCACCCTCCCAGAATCACCCCCCTCAGTTCACTAATATCTATCTTCTAGGTCCTCAAAGCTACTCTCGACCGCACAAAGATCGATCCCCGCCTAATCGAAGATGTCACTATCGGCTCCGTCCTCCAAGAACTCGGGGGTGCTAAAGCCGGCCGCATGTCCATGCTCCACGCAGGCTATCCCTACACTACCACCTTCAACACCGTAAATCGACAATGCTCCTCAGGCCTCCAAGCAGTCACTAATGTAGCCTACGCTATCAAAGCTGGAGCCATTGAGATTGGTATCGGCGGTGGTATGGAGAGTATGACACGCAACTATGGATCTCGCGCAATCCCGGTTGACCTAAGTCCTATACTAAGGGAGAGTGCGGATAAGGATGCAAGGGATTGCATCATGCCTATGGGTATCACAGCGGAGAATGTTAGTGAGAGGTACGGCGTCACTAGACCGGACATGGATGCGTTTGCTGCGGAGAGTCACAGGAAGGCAAGTGCAGCACAGGCAGCGGGGAGATTCAAGGATGAGATTGTACCTATGGTTACGAGATGGGTTGATGTTTCTGACCCGGCGAATCCGGTTACGACAACAAGGACTATTAGTGAGGATGATGGGATCAGACATAATGCGTCAGCGGAGTCAATGGGGAAGCTGAAGCCGGCGTTTAAGGCAGATGGACTTAGTACTGCGGGGAACTCGTCACAGGTGTCGGATGGTGCGGCGGCGGCATTGATGATGCGACGTGATACGGCGGAGAGACTCGGGTATGAGGTTTTGGGTAAGTTTGTAGCGACAAAGACAGCGGGATGTAGGCCAGATGAGATGGGTATTGGGCCAGCGGTTGCAATCCCAAAGTTACTAGAGGAGACTGGTGTGAGCGTGGATGAGGTTGATGTATGGGAGCTTAATGAAGGTTTGTTCCGTACGTTCTCTTACTTATAAGATGTGTACTAATTTGGATGTTAGCTTTTGCGTCGCAAGCCCTCTATTGTATCCGGAAGCTTGGTCTTGATATGGCGAAGGTGAACCCGAATGGTGGAGCTATTGCGCTGGGGCATCCTCTTGGTGCTACTGGAGCTAGACAGCTAGCAACACTGCTACCCGAACTAAAGAGGAGTGGGAAGGATGTGGGTGTTATTAGTATGTGTATTGGGACTGGTCAGGGCTTGGCTAGTTTGATTGTTAGGGAATAGAGATGGAGTTTTAGAGCCTGGTTTTCTTTTGGTTGTTTCTTATATACGGGTCTCTTTTGGGTCTGGGGTTTGTATACTTTAAAAGCGAGGTAATGAAGTTTCATGTTCAAGATTATTCTTGGGTTGTAAGAATTTATGTGAATTAGGGATATAGGCTCATAGGGTGTCACCTGTGAAACTCTCCTTGGGGTAAAATTAAAGAATGCTATAGTCTAGATAAATAGATAGCTACATGAAACCCTATCTGTTTGTGCAACACAAGCTTTTTGTGCTTATATGATATGCATTATCTACATGTAAGTACATTCGTAAAGTCGGATGATACTTTGTTACCATTTATGTATACTTGGAGCTTATTACATGTATGTAGTATAATCATTGACCTGAGAAATCCTGGGGGGAGCTCATTTCAGTGTTCCAAGCCTAATAAAACATTATATTCTAGCGAAAACCCACGGATCTATCCGTTCGGGTGAAAGGCTAGCATTCCGACGTTCCTTATAAACCTGCAGGCACACCCCTCACAGCCTAGTTCCGGTATTATTTGTGCCCTGCACTAGGATTAATTGTGATATCTTCCGGGGTTATTTGTGCATATAAAAGTGCAAATCTAGGGTTCCTTTGCCAGCTGAGAAAAAAAAAAAATTCGTGCATGAGAGAGATCCTGCATAACATAATTACCGTTCGGAATTAATTTTACGGACATGTGATGTAGCCCAAATAATTTGGGAGGATTACTTATAATCAACAACCCAACCCGGCCGCCCGCACCGGCGGCGAGTTTACGTTACCCTTGATGGTCCCCAGAGCCCAGGTGACGGGATTGTAGAGAGGGAAACTTCGTGCTACTTACGTAATCAGAAGAAGTCTCTTCAAGTGAAGGTCCCTAGACGGCTAAAATCCTGTGACTTCCCGGGGCCTGAAGAGTGAAAAGATGGTATTTATTTACCTGTTGAGACAGTTACAGGTCAGTCAGTCAGTCAATTAAAGACCCCACATTGTGGGACCTGGAAGCATCATGGGTTATGCATACTCTCACAGTATCCAGGGATCTGTACAGAAGTGGACAGGATTTCCGGGGTTCGACGTTCCTAAATTGCCGTTTCGCTAGTTTATTGCGGGAATGCTAGGAATACCGGCCGTAGACAAGTAAGAAGCCGACAATTATTTATTACACACATAAAAAGCAATCTGGAATGGTATTGCTAGGGCTTCAAGTTAGCACGCTGTGGGTTTTTTCTCAAGTGTGGTGCGATATTTGATTGCCCCTCCTCCTCCTAGGGTTTCTCTGGCTCGACGCTTCTTCTTCTTCTCTCCATTAACAATTACAAAAAATTCACTCCAGCCACGTGGAAGCTATAAAGCTTGCTATTTGCTTGTAGTGAGTCCTGCATAGATTGATTGCTCGTGTTGCGGCTTCCCGGGCTCGGCGGGGTCCTGGTTGGGTTTTGAACTAACTTTTTTTTTCTCGATGCAATAGAAATCCACTCCCATTGAAGATCTCATCACCCCGCTTTTCAAACAAACTTTTTTCCAGTTTCTTCATTAAACTATTTCAAGCTCGAAAAAAAAGTCCATATTTGCAGTTATGACTCCCTCAATTGATGAAGTTGAAGATTCTCGCGGTATGTTTCCTCAAGCTTTGCAGCTCTTTCCACTGATACCAAAATTTTATAAAATGAGTAAACACCATAGCTAATGCAATCTCACAGTCGTTGGACAGGACCCTCTGATCCCGCCCAGTCTCCTCCAGCACGAGATTCCCGCAGTACGAACTCTCAATCCTATCCCCCGAAAACTATGACTCATACGCGATATAGACTGCCGAATCCAAAGCTGCCGTTCTCCAGGGACGTAGAGACTCGATTGCCGTCATCACTGGTCAAACAGACAAACTCCTCGTTATCGTTGGTCCCTGCTCTATTCACGATCCGGAGACTGCCATCGAGTACGCCAGTCGCCTTAAGGTCATCTCAGAGAAGCTTAAAGATGATTTAGTCATCGTTATGAGAGCCTACCTTGAGAAGCCCCGAACCACAGTCGGCTGGAAGGGTCTCATTAATGATCCAGATATTGATGAGAGCTTCCAGATTAACAAGGGACTGAGAGTGAGCAGACAGCTATTCGTTGACCTTACTAACATGGGAATACCAATTGCGTCAGAGATGCTGGATACTGTGTCCCCTCAGTTTCTTGCAGATCTCCTCTCCCTTGCTGCTATCGGTGCACGAACGACTGAATCACAGCTTCACAGAGAGTTAGCCAGCGGTGTCTCCTTCCCTGTTGGTTTCAAGAACGGTACTGATGGGAGCTTGGCTGTTGCCATTGATGCTGTGTTGTCTGCGAGCCATCCTCACCATTTTATGGGTGTGACGAAGCAAGGTCTTGCAGCAATTACTAGGACTACCGGGAATGAGCATGGTTTCGTTATCTTACGTGGAGGAGCAAAGGGGCCAAATTACAAGGCAGACGATGTTAAAGCTACTAAGGAGGCTTTGAAGAAGAAGGGTCAGAGGGAGATTATGATGATTGATTGTTCTCATGGGAATAGCTCTAAGAACCACAGGGTAAGATAACTTCTACATTCATATTTCTTTGCTATTTTGATACTAATATCCTATCTAAAGAACCAACCTCTTGTCGCTGCCGACATTGCTTCCCAGATCCGTGCCGGTGAAGAAGGTATCGTTGGTGTCATGATTGAGTCCAATATCAATGAGGGCCGCCAGGATGTTCCTTCTACAGAACAGGGTGGTGTTAAGGCACTCAAGAAAGGCGTTTCGATTACTGATGCTTGTGTGGATTGGTCATCAACTATTGAAATGTTAGAAGGGCTCGCGGAGGCTGTTAGAGCGAGGAGAACTGGAAGAGAGGGCGGTGCGGGAGTTAAGAGGAAGGCAGATGAGTCTTCGTAGTCTTACTAAAAGTGTAAGAAAGTGAATTTGGGTTTCTTTTGTTTTATGGTTGAGAAAAAAAAGTAGGTGCGGTGCATGTTTTGTCTTGGTTGAAATTAAATAAAAAAACATTTGCTTCTGGTTTCATTCTAGCATTTTGAAGGCATTTTAACTTATTTCTCTGGGATAAATGTACTCAGTACTAGCGGGTAAGTCGTTAAGTTTTTCTAGGAGGGCCATTCTCTTATGACTGGCGTCTTTATCTTTGGAGGGTGGGATGCTTTTAATATTCAATTCTATCTCGTAACCCTAGCCCTGTGGGTTTGGCCATGGCAGGAGGTACAGTCGTGCCCAACAAATTCCCGGAGTCTCCCCCCATAGCAACGGCAAACCCACAAACCTCAGCACCACAAACGCTGGCATTAATGTGAGAACAAATCCGAAGACTAAAGGGATTATGAGGAAAATAAATGTATCACTTTGAGTGCCTTTGCCTCACCAAGCAATGTAGTCCCCACCAGGTCCTGTCAGTCATCACACAATAAAGGGGCTCTATGACACAGCTATAAATTGGCATGAGCTTATAGCAGCTGGTGGCTCTCAAAAAATACCACCAGTAGGCCCTTTAGCCTACTGGGAAAGTTGTCATCCAATTGATGATAGCCTTGGCACAACAGTCGAACCATAAGGCCTGTGGTTCGACTCCCTGGGGAGAAGTAGTTCACCTAGTCACCTAGCTATATCACCTAGCTATGTAGGTGAGCGAACTCTTTTGGTGTTACTATATGGGGGGGGGGCTCCAGACCAGCTCCCATAAGCTCATACCAATATATAGCTGTGTCCAACTAATTCCTAGAGCCTTTTATAGCAGTAGGGGTCATTTCCTGTGATACACTAACAACCATAACAACCATAACAACCATAAAGGTCCTAGATGCAAAGAGAAAGTTTGTGTGGGGACCACATCACTTGGTGAGGCAAAAGGCACCCAAGTGATAGTTTTCTTGGCCTTTTTTTTATACATTTATGTTCCTCGTAATCCCTTTAGTATGGGGAGGGGATCTCTGGGAACTTGTTGAACACGGCTGTACATCCACTTATCCCTAGGCTTGCACCGAAGGCTCCCGTCATATTTATGCGCAACCATTCATCATTAAGTACATGCATTTCCTTGGGTATTCATATATTAAAGCATCATAGTACCGGACCACTAATCCCCTCAAAAATCTCTACTTCAATATTCCTAGTTCTATCAACTTTTGGGAACGCCCAAAGCTTTCATTGTCGTTCAGCTCATGGGGAATCTGATTTCCTATGGCTATGAAAGTATGACTGGGGTGAATTACGTACCGGAAACCTTTCGACAGCTTATAAATGAACTCGATTTGCTCGGTTGAGTGGTTATGCTTGTTTACTCATAGGTTCTGTGTTTTTTTTAAACCGGATTTGCCGAAAGCTTTTGTATAGCATACCAAAGTTGTAGGAACATAATCGGATCACCCTTTTTTTTAGTTTTTGGTTTTCACCTAAAGGGGTGTGACGAGAACCTATCCCTTGATGTACTTATATTCCTTAAGAAAGGATAATTAATCTTTTCTTATGGTCAGAGTAGCTAGTAGCGAAAGAGTAGTAAGTTTGCTACTTCAAGGTGGGGCTGAACTATCATCAAAGGGCCTCAAGAGGACTACACTGCAGTGCTAGGTAGTCATCGGCGGTTATAACGTTACTACATGTACTTGTGACTTAGAGAGAAAGCTAGTAGTCGAGTGATAGTTTATGACTACATGTACTTTTGTATACGAAAATATGTACAATCATTTCCCCCCATAATATCGAGAATAAAGACCCTATATAACTGCATGTATTTAAGAATCAGAATACACTTATATCTAGTCATTATATACTCACAATATGCAAAACTCACAAAACTACCATGACTCTTGTCCTTACATACTACACATTAATTAGCCAAGCAGCCGCAACTCCACTACGTATATACATCTACATACTAAAAAAAGACTTACATAACTCCATAATAGTCCAAATAAGAGCCTGTTTGCCCCACAAACAATTCTAGTCTAAACCACATCAGGCTACCACCTCTAACTACTAAACACAAAAAAAAACACCTATCAATACTTCCCTAATTAGTCCCTCCAGAGATTTTCCTTTTAGTCCTCCCCTCACTAACGGCTAGATCAGTTCTGTCTGTACTTGTGCGGGCGTATACGGAAAGGGGTATTCGTTAGCTGTTTCTTCAGCTTGTACTTCGAGTGTCACTTGCGACCCAGAAAATGATGATGGGGATGATGATGTTGATGATGACCCCATAACGCGCATGGAGCTCGTATCGGATCCGGGAAAGTAAGATCCTACCTCTTGATTCTCGAGGCTGTGAATCGGGGCTAACCTATAGGATATGACTTGTGATATATCTACGCGGTTTCCATGGATATATGTAGTGACTGATTTGAGTGTTTCATTGAACTCCGCTTCCAGTCCTGCAAAATCAACGACCTGCTTAAATAGTTCGCGCATCAAACCGATACGATAGATTTTTTTCTGGACGTATATCTCTGATTCTTGCAACTTCGTCTCAATTTCGGGGTCGGGTCCGTGAGATATAAAGATTCTAATGACCTCGTGGTTTCTGCGCTCTACTGCGTCCTGGATAGGTATGTTTCCGCTGTTGTTTGGAAGGTAAATGTTAGCGCCTCTCTCGAGGAGGAGGCTGACGATTTGTTCCTGATCGTTCTGAACAGCGAGGTGGAGTGCGGTGTTATTGTGCCGTGCGAGACAGTTGATATCTGCCCCGTTTTCTAATAATTCTTCGACTGCGTCTTTACATCCGTTCTTTGCGGCAATATGGAGCGGTGTTGCGTCCTCGGCATATTTGTTATCCCTGGCTTCAATGTTGGCCCCTTTATCTATCAGGAGTTTAACGATTTCTCTGGAATTGTATCGGGCTGCGTAGTGGAGGGGGGTTCGTTCTATAATGTCCCTGGCATCTATACTACTCCCGTGCTCGAGGAGAATACCAACTAATGCGAGTTTTCTGTGTTCGGCTGCCCAGTGAAGTACTGATTTCCCACCCGTGACGATTGTTGTGGCTCCGATCTTGTAGAGTTCATCTGAGAAGAGGGTGTATAGGCGTCGGTTTACTCTGAGGAGTGAGTTTAGATGCTGCACACGTTCTTCGGGAGGACATACGAGATCTTTGGCAATCTGTAGGAAGATCTCATTAGGGAGGCTAAGTAATGGCATTTTATACTCTTTTTGTTTTGTTTTTTGGCTTTAATGTGGAAACATGTTTCTTTTTGGTTCAATTGGGTAAATTAATGTTGGGCTTTATATACATTTGATAGGGATAGAGTTTTACAGTAGAGTTTCAGTGATGAAAGTGTGAGGATCAATATCTTAGGTGTCCATTTAATTCCATGACAAAAACATGCGGTGATATTTCCGTGGATCATCTCCTCTATGGGATTAATTTCATATCTACGTACTAATTATGTAACTCAATATTCTACCGGAAATAGTACCGTGGGGCACGTAGCGAGTGACTAATGATGATGCCGAGGTGTATGTGGGGCTCAGTATATGTGAGCTTGAGAGCGAACGCCACTTTAGGATAAATATAGGGTACAGGATACTGGATACAGGATAACTATAGGATATAGGGCATAGGAATTAGGAATTAGGAATTAATAAGCCAGGGGCCCCTTTGAATGAGGGATTTCCTGAAAGCCATCTAAGGGGAAGTTGACAAATGATCCATTATCTATGGTCAGGTTCTATTATTTAAAATAGACATGGAATAGAATCGGGGCGCATGGAAGCCTTCTGGTACCTTCTTTTGAGCCGCATTCCGTAAGTGTTCAGGGCGTCTCCCCCGAACACAACACCCCCCCTACTACTAAAGAAAGGGATGAATACCTCAGCGCCCCACTATCTCTAAGTCTTTCTTCCTAAGTGCCACTCACTCCTCTCTGATGGTAGCTCCAACCCCCTCCCTGAACTGGTCGGCACAGTTGTCGATAACCACTTCAATAGGCACACCCAAGTCATTAACCGGCGATAAAATACTACTGCCACAATCTGCCCTCGAACAGCTTTTGGCAGCAGCATCATCGATACTGCAGCCGCCGTCGCCCGTGGTAGATAGTGAATCTTGGGATGTACCTCAGCGAGGACAGCAAGAACAGCGCCATCAGCAGCTACCACATCCGTTGATTTTTAGGCTTTATAATCCTGCTAATAACCGCTTCTCGCATGCGGTGCCACGAGAGTTCTCGGCTGCCGAGGGGGAGGTGGTGATATCACCATTTCTAAGAGAGGCTCTAGGACTAGAAGAGACGGATGAGGAGCCGTTGCTGGAGGGGGAAGAGGAAGGGTCTAGAGAGAGACCCAAAATTACGATTGTATCAAAGTCACTACCTAAAGGGACCCACGTGCGTCTAAGGCCACTAGAGGCTGGCTATGGTAATGAGGACTGGAAGGCGCTTTTGGAGCGACATCTGAGGATGAATTTTACGACCTTGACGGTCGGGGAAATTTTGTCAGTTACGGGGAGAACGAATAGTGCGGGAAGGAAAGATCGAGGGGAATATAGGTTCTTGATTGATAAACTTGAGCCTGAGGAGGCAGTCTGCATTATTGATACTGGTGAGTATTACAAGTTTTTGCTATGATGTGCTTCTGACTATTTTCTGACGTATGACTAGATATGGATGTCGATATTGAACCGCTGTCGGAAGATCAAGCGAGAGAAACGCTGAAGCAACGGATAGCACAGGAAGCTAGTAATAGCACTGGTGGGGTTATTGAAATCGGCAAACAGGCTAATGGCCAGGTCCTGCCCGGAGCTTACCATTTCTATGAGCTCAAAGAGTGGAAGAAAGATTTACCACTGATAATAGACGTCGATGGCGTGGACGACGGGGATGAAATAGATGTCTTTGTTTCCACATCAAAACAACATCATAAGCCCCGGGACGACGAGCATGTGTGGGGGGATATAGGAACTACTTACCCTAAACGGATAGAGATCTCACCCACGAATATCGAACTTGTGGACGTAACCACAGTATTCATCGGCATCCATGGCTACAGAACCCTAGACGCTGGAGACGAAGAATCGGAAGATGAATCAACAAGGCCTTATGTTTTACATGTTACTCAAACCTCCTTGGACTCCGATAATACCATGGACTCTAACATGGACGATGATACTCCTCCGGAGTCCGACTATAAAAAATGTACAAACTGTACCCAATGGGTCCCTCCACAGACATTCATGCGCCACGAAATCTTTTGTCTCCGTAATAACTATGTTTGTAAAGATTGTAAACAAGTTTTCAAACGCGGGACTGAACACCAGCATTGGCATTGCTCAGAGTGCACAACCTACGGAAACAACGCACCGTTCGCGTTAGAAAAGCACACCTCGATCTTTCACCACCCACGCCATTGCACTTCCTGTCCATACGAAGCTACGAATCTCCCCGACCTTGCAGTCCACAGGACCACAACATGCCCAGGTAAAACAATCCTCTGTAAATTTTGTCACCTTCTCGTCCCGCAGGAGGGTGATGGGGACGGATTACATCCGGATGCGGAGACAATCATGACAGGCCTTTCAAAACACGAACTGGACTGTGGATCGCGAACAACTGAATGCCACTTATGTTCAAAAATTATAAAATTGCGTGATATGGAAACACATCTCAAAAATCACAATCTCCAGCGACTCTCGAATAGCCTTCCCAGAGTCTGCAGGAACCCCAACTGTGCCCGCACTGTCAATGATGCAACTAACGACATTGGACTTTGTGGGTTCTGTTTCGGTCCTCTTTATGCGCAAGGTTATGATCCAACAGGCTTACAGCTAAAGCGCCGTGTCGAGCGAAAGCTCCTCCAGCAGCTGCTATCTGGGTGTAGGAAGTATTGGTGTCAGAATGAAATGTGTAAATCCGGCCTTGCGAACCGTGGGATTTTACCAGATGGAGTTATGAGCACAGCGAAGGCGTTCCCAATCATTAGGCCGTTGACTGATAAACTCGCGGATAAGACTGTTCCATTGAGTTTGTGTGTGGACGAGAAAACAAAGAAGAGAAGAGAGATGGCTGAGTGGATATGCGCGGAGAGTGCGTTGCAGGAAGCGGGTGGGTACGACTTATCTTTTACGATTGCTGCAGTAGAAGCATCTGAGGGTGATAGAGATGGGGCCTGGAGGTGGTTAGAGAGAGAAGGTGTTAGAAAGGGGGAGAGGGGGAGAGAGGTTTAGAGGGTATTTTTCTTTCTTTTTCATATTAATTTATTATCTCTAGGTACATAGTTACACATTATGGCCTGGTTTAAAGGGTATTGATGTGTTTTTTTATTTTTATATCTCTATTTTTTTTAGTGTTCATTGTTTTTGCTTTGTATGTAGGTGTTGGCGTGAGGAGTTTGGGGTGTGTACTGGGGATAGATATAGAGGCTTTTATAATCTGCTGCAGTTGTAAAGAGATAACTTTTTTTATATATATTGTAGAAAAAGGTAGCAAAAGTGTCCATGAATTTGAGCCCATAGCAACAAATGGGAACTCAGCGCAGACCGATGAAGATTATTAATAATGTGTAGAGAGTACGTAGGTAACTATTTTTATTAAATTATGACCTAGTTATTAGATTAGAGAGGTTGGGGTCAAACTAAACTAAAGCGGCTGCTTGCTGCTCTCCCGCGGCCACTAAAGTAGGATAACATTAGCTGAAGAGAAAAATCACTTGCACCAAAATAGACCCGTATCATGTTAATGGTAATAATGATCTACCAGACAATTTCCTCCAATTTCCACCTGCTACCATAAATTCCAACCCCTTACTCAATGTATATAACTATCCTTAAAACAAAAGAATGCAAATAAAGCCATGAAAAAAACAATGACGACGATGAGGTATCAAGAAAAACAGGCGCAAGTGAGAGATGAGAGAAGAGAAGAAAAAAAGAAGCTAAAATGCGACGAATCCCGCTAACAAAAAATAATTCCAAATCCAAAACCAGTCCAGATAAATACAAAAGAGAGTATGGGAGAAAAAAAAGAATATCCGCCATCGCCAACCCCGTGATAATACGCCTGTTGTCCCTCATTGTTTATCGTTCATCATCGTTCTGTCATCCATGATCACCACTTCTTAGCCCCCCCGCCATTCAGCTTTCCAACACATCTTATATACAGCGAAATCTTGATATAAGTATACGAGCTGACAGTCCCATTCTTCGCCGCCCATAAAACCTACCTCAATAAAAGCATAACCCCGGCATAAGCATATGATCTTCCATTCCCGAGCGCATGCTTATATCGAGGTTTTACTATACTTTCAAAGAAAGAAAAAGAAAAGAGAAAAAAACGCACCATATATACCAAATGTAAAAAAAAACGATAGATTAAACCCAACAGAAGGTTTAACCACACACACCGATAATTGTCTAACACAGCATCCAACCCACATACTGCCATTCCTTCCCCCAACTGTTATGCTAGACATTCATTTTCACATTTCCCATACCACATATCAGCTACTCCCACTCCCACTCCCACTAAGCCTCCGCTGTCCTTCCAGCAACATTGTTCTCATTTCCCCCTAAGCCATGCGTGACATCTTCCACATGTTGTACAGTCTCAACACCCTCCTTACCTTCCCTCTCATCCTGACCTGACGACCCCAGAAACTCACCACACCCATCAATATCAACCCTTCCTCCATCCTCTTCGACAATCATCTCCGCTAAGCTCCGAAAATTGAACATCGTCTCTGTCGCACTCCCTGCATTCTCAGAGGCCGTTCCTTCGTCGTCGCTACTCCCTGGAAGACTCCTAAAACTGCTTGTATCGCTCGCCCCAGACCCAGACCCCGCAGACCCACCACTTGTAAGTTGTGGGCGTGAGTTGGTAGTTATAGCGGAAGAGGATGAAGCGTCCGCATTATGTGGGTACGGAGATCGATCTACGCTTTTACCTTTACCTTCAACACTACCGATACTGCTGGTGAGGGAGATATTGGACCCATTCTTGGTAGAGATACTAGGGGCAGCAAGTCGTTTCTTCTCTTCTTCAACTTCTTCTTTCCGCTTACGCTCTTCTTCTTCTGCAAGAGAAAGGCGGATGGCTTCCATGAGCATCATTTCTTCCAAATCAATCACACGGCTTCGTCGTTCGCTGAATAAGCTACCATCGCGATGGGTACTCTGCGGTAGTCCCAATGAGGTTCCCTCCCGTGAATTTCCTGAGGCCCCCATTCGCTCGGTAAAACTTGCTAGACTGGTTAAGCCTCCAGCATGGTGACCGTCTCTGGGGGTACCGGTCCCACTTTGAGCAGGCGATGGCGTATCGCTTTCTGCACCCCCATTATTACCACTTCCATCACGTACAGCCCTTCGGATTAATCGCCGCGACGAGAATCCACCACTGGTGTTGCTGCTTGAACTCGCCGGTGCATTATGAGGGCCCATAAGATATGCAGCTGTATGCAAGGCTGTTGCTGCTGCTGCCCGTCTAGCAGCATGAGAGCGTGCCGTAGCAAGTTTGTGTGCCCAATCAGGCCGGATACGGTCAGTTGTGACAACTTCCGGGTTATTCACACCCAACGCCATGCGCCTCTTTCCTGTAGGTGTAATCGGGCTCGACGGGAAAGATGGGGGTGTCCCCGAATAGTAACTTGGTAAAGGCGAAGTAGATCCATCTGACAGCCCAAAGTTCATTGGGGATGGTAGCGAGCTTTGAGATTGGGCATTGGCAAACATGAGACCCCGGCGGAATGGTGGTGGGGTATAGATGACGCCGAACTCAGGTTCCACACAGAAGGGACAAGTTGCCGGTTCGGAGATTAATTGATCTGCTGTACCTGTCAAAGCGTTTGCATCAGCTGCAGCCGGTTGATCTCCTTCATGGTGTTCGGGGTGGTGGGGATCCGGTCGCTTGATCTGGACAAAACATTCCGAGCAGATGTCCTGGTCACAACACCGAGTCTTGTTCAAATAGGGTGGGTAGTATAAGAAGCAAATTGGGCATTCCGTGGCACTTTTGTAAAGGACGGCTTCTATTGGGCGCCCGTCGACTATCCTAGAAGGCTCGTTAATCTCGGCTGGTCCAGCTGTATTTGCCAACGTAGGATTGCGCGGAGCAGATATTGACAACGTCTTGGCTCTAGTCCTGGATGAGAATCCGAATGACGATGGCGTGGAGGTAGCAGACCTATTTGATCCTTCAGATGTATAGGACTGTGCACGTGAACGCGAAGCTATGGGAACGGTCAGGTTGCTTGCTGAATCCGAAGGGCCGGGGGTCCTACTGGGAGACCGAGATTTTGCCTCAGTACGTATTTCGACATCTGCTGAAGGAATGGGCAATCCCTTAACAGCAGCAACAAGCTGGGCATCTGTCCAGTGAGACTCGTGATCATCGAGTCCTTTGAAGAACGGTGCTAGTCGTCGCTCGATCTACAGCGAAAATCTACATTAGTACCTGATCGCCACCCTAATACTGACCTCGAACATGGGAGAATGTCATACCATCAAATGCCGAACAACCTTATCCTTGAAGTCTTCGACACCGGTATAAACTCCTTGGGTAACCAGGAAACCCCCTAGCGAGATCCGATAAGATTAGCACCCATATTTTTGCTCCCCGCGTTATTTGTGAAACTAGCTGTAAAAATACAAAAGAGACCGGATACAGAGAGAACCCACCATCCACGCTTTCCTCCTTCAAACTTCTTTCGCGTTCCTTCAATCGTTCCTTTTCCCGTTCTGCCTTTCTTTGTTCCCTCGCTTCCCTCTCCGCTTCTCTATCCCGCTCCCTTGTCTCCCTGCTACTTGTCAGGCCCAACCCGAACAGCGAGTTCTCCAAGTTATGTCTTGACCTCCCCCGGGCTGAATAGCTCTCGCTGCCCCCCGCGCCCCCACTCGAGAGCAGAGTATTTGAAAGACGTCCTGAAGAGGATGGTCCACCATTACCACCACCATTCCTCCGCGAGGAAAGATTCGTGGACGAGAGATTGTGGTGGCCTCCGTGCGGGGGCGTCAGCGAGCGTTCCTTTGTGGAAGCGTTCCCCATAGTTCACCAGGTGCGGTGTAGTTGTGGGACTGACTGACTGACTGACTAGGTCTTCAACTCGTTGGTGGTTGGGGTGTGATGGGATGGGTGTAGGTAATGGGGCAGTAGAGATGGTTACAGTTGTTGTTCCTGGGTTCTTTCTAGGTGCTCTGTTGTTGTGGCTAAGCTATTTGTTTAGTGAGTGGCGGGGGGCTGGAAAGGGCAAACTGTCTCAAAAGATGGCGGGTGGGACTGGGACTGGATGGGGCACGGGGACGATTGTTTCAACGAAATGCCTCAAGAGATGATCTCATAAAAGGGCCCTGGGATTTCTAAAGAGAAGAAAGTGGGAACTGGCTGGCTGACTGGCTGACTGCGGGGGCTATTCTCTAGCCGGGAGGAAGTCCTCCTCCTCCCTTTCCCCTCCCCTCCCCGTGGGGCAGGTATAATAGAGTAGATAGTAAAACCACATTTAGCTTAGCCACAATCTGTCAAAAAAGAATGGAAATCACCGAGAAAGATCAGGGATCGATTCAGTAGCACAGAATATCACCCTTATTGGACAGAGTGGGAAGATATAGGCTAGCTAGATACATCCTACACAGGAACAGAACCTGAACCAGAACCAACTTCGGAGGAATGCTGATGTGCATCGCGCATGTTGTAGTGTTTCCCTCCCGGAAACGCGTAATCGGTGCGAGGAATCGTGGGCCCCGGGGAGAAAAGGCACATCCACACCACCCATGTCCCCCCTCCATGTGAGAAAACCGCGATTGAGAGAAAAATACTGGAAAGGGATACAAAAAAATGGAACCCTAGCTGCATACAAGCCCTACACCTACTTACTGTATATTAATCTAATTCTATCCATAGTTTTTCTCTCTGCTTATATTATATTTCCACTCGCCTTACGTCATACTGATAACTGAAGGACAACACACGGATCACGTGAAACTGACACTTCTTAAACCGTTGGCAAGAGTTACACCCGAGATATTTGAGACACTAATAAGCGTTTACTTTCTATTGTATCACCGAGATAGCAGATAAGGAAATCAAGGGACAAATACATATATTCAAAAACGGTCCTAGAAATACACTGATGAAACTTTTATGTTTACTTTTTCCCCCCCTTGAAGGTTGAATGGAAGTCAGTGGATTTACGGTGTCTCTCATAAACCATCAGGTCCAGTTAAAGAAATTTGACATTGCCTGAGTCATAATGTGAAAGGATTTCCGGATGGAAAGATTTGTCACGGCTTGCTAGAAGATACATTTGCCAAGTCCTTGATTTTACATGTTACGGTTTCTGTATCAGGTTAGTGCTGTCCATTTTGATCAGGCCGGTCTAAGTGATGCGAATATATTAGTTATCTTCAAACTTACTCAGACCATCGAGGTCTCGCTATAGGTTAAAAAAAACCGTTTTGTGTAAAGGACATTTCCCCCTTATCACCGTTATCCGGTACCCGCATGCTGTGGTAATTCTTTTCCCAATAGCACACAATCAGGCCCGCCCATCTAGACACTTGAGGAAAAGCTTCCTAGGAGCGTGACTCGTACAAAGTTAGGGAAGAAAGCCTCAACTACCTCTTCGGCACTGCTAGAAAGAAAACCTAGCACTTGGGCTTTTAAGGAGTGCCCACACGAACGTAAGTATCTTTGGAGATCTAAGGATTTCCAAAGCCTCGAGAGCATCTGGATTCAAAACTAAATGTAGTCAGGAATTTTATTGCGCCACGATGTGGAACAACTTATAAGGTGTTTGGCCAATAATTTACATCATCTTAATGAAACAAAAAACTACCAAAAGGGGATACATGTATCTCTAGTACTCTCGATTCAGAGCTGGGAGGGAATCCTATCTATGAGGCAATGATGTCACTATGGGGGTAAATTAAGGAATTTCTAGCGCAGGGTTCAAGTGGTTGAAGCTAGCGACAACCTAGAGGACTTTAGACACGGCACAAGGGGGTTCTATCATAACATGTATATGGGATGGGGGTTTAAATAGCACCTCTTAAGGCCTCTACGACTGGCAGTTACCATCATCTACCATCATCTACCATCATCTACCATCATCACTTATCATCACCTATCATCACCTACCTCGATATATATATGCTTCACCCCCTTTCCAAAGGCACTACCTTTCAATTACTAGCGGTGATAGGATACCGAGATAGAACCTATCTTTTCATTACATTAATATCTATATTCAAGGAGATTTAAAGGAACGGTATCTTACTCAGATTACTTGAAGGTTATATAAAACTGACCGTTAAAGGGTTGGTACAGTGTGTTTCAATGTCTGGAATCGCATAAAATTATGAATTTTTTGGCCGCTTACAGAGAGGGGCCAGTTAATCTTTTACCCAGCTGTGGAAAACGAGAAAAGAGTTGGAAGGGTACCTACCGGGGCGAGATTGAGTAATAATATTCACCAAGCACGAAAGGTCTTTTCTGCGATTGCTATTTTTATTGGAGGAGGAAACCCCCCTCTTACTCGCCCTTAGTTTCCCAATGGCTGGGTGTCGGTCTTATTGAAGGAGGAAACCCGCGTCTTACTCGCCCCTCAGTTTCAAAATGGTTGGGTGCTAGTTATATTGAAGAAAGAAACCCCCTCATCCCCGTTCATTGGTTTCCCCCATGACTGGGTGCTGCTTTTTCTGAAGGAGGAAACCCCACATACACTCTCTCCTTAGTTTCCTAATGACTGGGTTCGTTTGGTTTACACTATGATAGGGGGATATATTTACGAGATGAGTTTTTTATCAGAGTCAGTATAGTTAAGTATAGTGAATGTATACGCCTCATATCATTAAATATCTGGCCTCTAAATCCTTCAAGACTTCTAGAGATCTGATAACGAGAACTCTAGAGTAAGTTTTCTTAGTTTGAAATCCCTAGTTCTATCACATAAACATAGGTAATTTATCCACTGTTACGAAGGACATTATTGGATATTTATGTTTGAGGATCTTCCTAGTGTTTTCGTCTATCTCGATACTTATCCTAAGATTGAACTATATGATATATTAATGGCTAAGTTTAAATATTAGTAGCATGCTGTTAAATAGGCCGCCATGGCAATCCCCTATTAGCAGAAATCCTAAGAATCTAAAGAGATTTTGTAGCACTAAAGGCCTAGACTATTGAAATAAGGGACTGTATAAGAAGGATCACTCTCTGCCAAAGTCTCGCTTCTCTACGAAGGGCGTGAAGGCATATTTAGAGGTTCAAAGGCTTGAAACTCTGGCTTCTCTGCTGTTGGTTCTGTTGGGGCCAATAGTCGGTATACTAAGTAGATCTTCCACCTCAATTTTATTCATTTATTTCATAATATCAATCTTAACTAAGTAGATATAGAGGAACCACTGACTAAGGCTATAAGTTGGCATTAAGACCTAGACTACCGTACTGGGCTCACAGAAACAATTTTTATTGTGGATCATAATGTTTGAAATTCAGTAACCCTCACAAGTATAGAGAGATGCAAACTATTGAAATTCACCTTGGGAAAAACAAAAACGAGACAGGTAACTCTTTGTCTTCAATTCATACGCAAGACCCCTAAATAAGTAATAAAAAAAGTCCAACACATATTCCCTCCCTCCAAATTGCAAAAATAAGTAATAAAAAAATAAAAAAATTTACAATCCATCCATACTCCTCTCTCCTGGCTTACTAGCCTTCAACTCCGCCTGTTTATCTAGCGGGCCCTCTGGGTTCGAACTCAACCCATGCTCCTTCGTCTGCTCGCTCTGCTGCTTTGAGAAATCCTTCGACGGTGCAGCCTGGGCTTTGCCATCAGATGGGGGATCATTGAGCTGTCTTCCTGTCTGTTGCTCGGGGGGCGGTGATTGACGGCCTTCGCGTGGTGCGGACATTTTTCGGTGTGTTTTGGGGTTGAAAGCGAAAGGATTGAAGGCGGGAATTTTGACGGTTTTTCTTGTTTGAGGAATTGGGTTTGTGGGATGCTTTTTTTGTTTGTTTGATGAATTGAATGAAGTGAGGTTTTATTTGGGTTTTATAGAATAGTTGCGTTTGGAGTAAGTACATAAGTTGGTTGTGTATGCGGTGATGCGTAGTTGTGACGTCATTTATACGCAACTGTAGTTTATCCTAACCCTCAGGGTGTTTCTTGGGATTTTCGGGAAATTCTGCAGACTGGGAAGGTGAGACATGACGTGCGATCACCGATGAGACCGGCGATTGAGTTGTGGGGTTCGGAGGCGGTCTTGGTGGCTTAGGATGAGTTCCGGGTACAGAATACTTAAGCTTTAACAACCAGTCTTTAGGGTGATTTTGTCTAGTGAAAGTACATTTTGGCGAGAACACAAGTCTTGGATTTCAATGGGGAATTAATATAACAAACTATCAAACACATTTTCATAAGCTCTGAGGTCACGATTCATCAAACACATCGAAGAACACTATTCATCATTGCAATGACCAGACTTTATAAAATATCTTTAGACACATGAAAGCAAAGAAACCCATCCCAGCAAAACGAGTAATTCAGAAAACCCCTACTCCAAGAGCTTCAAAAAAGAATGAAAGAAAAACCTCGTAGAAAAGAAAAGAAAAGAATACCCCCCGCATTCGTTGTCATAGTTTACACAAGTGTGCTCTTCTCCTTGGTGCCAGTACCCAAATCCTTTGCGGCATTCCCAATATCGGTAGCTGCCTCCCCAAACTGAACCTGAGCACCCTTAGCATCCTTCTTCACACCTGTCTTATCGCAACCCGCACAAGCGCACTTTCCAGGTGCACACGAGCAAGCTCCTCCACTTCCCCCACAAGCGCAGGTAGTCTTCTCGGGATCAACAAATGGGTTACCATCAGCTGTCGAACCAAGCTCGGCAGAGCGTCTATTCTCGCTCTTCCTCAATTCAGCAAGACGCCTAGCCTCATTGTGGATATCAAGTAGTGACTTTCCACCGATTTGGTAGAATGAACGGATCTTCTTTCCAGTTGGTGTACCAAGAGCCTTCTCGAAGTAAGTCTGGACGGTGTTTTTCGCGCCAACGGCACGGTCAGAGACGTGGTACTGGGTATCCATGCTCTTAGCAGTTGTGGACACATGAGCAGTATTATCGATAGTTGTGAGAGCCTTGGTAAGGTATCCAGTAAAAGTTGATGAGATCCCATGCTTGCTATCTAGCTCGATACCCTTCTGGAGCGCGGTATCACCAACTAGATACCCATGGCTCAAATACTCGGCCAAGATTGCAGTACGGGGTTTATCATCCTGCCTCAGACTCTCCTCGGTAGTACCAAAATTTGGTGCGTCTGCATCACCGGAAGCAACATGGCCAGCGGCAAGCTCATCGAGAGAATGTGTAGTCTCAACCTTTACAGGGTTAGGGCCAAGCTTGGTGCCGTCGAGTAGGAGAGCGGTCTTAGCAGCAGTGTCGCGCTCGTAGGTAACGGTTGCAGAGAGAGTAGAGTTTTGCTCTGCAGAGGTGGGGGTAATGCTTAAAGAAACGATTTTACCGCAGAAGGAGAAGAAATCGCGGATTTCTTTTTCGGGTGTTGTTGAGGCGATATTGGAGACGTGAACGGTTTGAGCGTGAGACATAGTTGTAGTTGTAGTTGTTTGTAGTAGCAGTAAGTTTTAAGTGTTTGGATTTGAATTGCAGAAGATGAATAATTCACTGATAGAAATGTATGATAGACGGGAGGAAGAAAACAGATCTACGCTGCGGACCCTGATGTTTTATACGAAAGCTCAGGAGCGCGGGGTAGTACGTCATGCGAGAAGGTGTGGCGGTGCTGGCGGGGTGTTTCCAGATCCTTCCAGCCACAATGGGGGGTTCTTTCACATGCAAAGAACACGCCACACTGATAAAAACGTCACTCGCTAAGCCACGGAACGCGTATCCTGGCACACGAAAACACTGGGGGTGAATCTTGCTCTGGGTGCATGACGACGACCAAGTTTGGGGAGAAACTCTATACACAGGTCTTCCCATGCGAGGACTTGGTACCCATGAGCTCAATTGAAACAGTGGCTTATGGTAGTAAGACGCAGGAACTTTTTGTACACGCAATGGGTAGGGGAAGGGGAAGGGGGAATTTGCCTCGGTCGGACCAACTCTTAATATCTTGTGTGATGCGGAAAATATGGTCGTAAGCACCCCCACTTCTCGATAAAACTGTTTGGCTGCGCCTTCTTCTTACTGCCTCTTTATTCTATTATAAACTCTTGGCGTCTGTACCACGCGGTCCGTAGAATTATACTATTATTTATGTTGTTTCAAACCTTTAGGCTATCGGTAGAGAATCAGTGGTCCTTTTAGTCGAGTGATATATTGTGACTATATATATACGTGCATCTACTCGTGTCAGGGCTAAAGTATTGGGACACACTGGGAAGGGAAGTATAACAATTGCGTAGACCCGTAGCACAATAAAACACAGCAAAAAACAGTAAAGCACGGTGGTAGCAATAAAGCACAACTGTGACTACCCAGATGATGTTTGTGTGTTTGCCGTTACTATAAGGGGCTCCGGGAATTTGCTAGACACGGCTATACAAGTTCGTTCATATCCCACACATTGCAAGAATTGAGTAGGTTTAGGTTTAAGGTTAAGTAGTAGTAATAACAGAAGTGTATTTTAACCTTTCCTAAGTTAGTGTAGAATATATAAACTACATAATTGTATAGTAATTCGAGTGATAATCTATGTCACTCTTGGAATATCATTGATATTCAACACCGCGCAAACTCTTGTAAAGTGGATTTATACCCAAATGTGTTTTAATCTATTATAGATATGCTGTTTTAAGTTTTAGATGTACACACAAGCGTCAAAATGAGAACTATTGAACGCAATAAGTCCTAAAGTTACCCTCCTAATAACTTAGCATAGTGTCTAGATTTCCTAGGGGTCGAAACCCCTATACATAATATTGTGAAGAAATATACCTCTCCATTTGAGAATTTGAGGTCATAGTCCCGCTCATTTCGTCTAAAATTTGGTGAACACAATTACAACACTGTTATGAGGACCACCAAGACTTTATAGAATATTGGCCGGTCATAAAAAGTGGAAAACTCCTGTGTTCACGTGTTCTCTAATCTCACGAGACCAAATCATGGAACAAGAAAGAAAAAAAGACCCTGGAATTTGAACAAGATAAAAGAAAAACCGCAAATGACAGCCCAATTCCCATTCCTCGAAAAAACTTCACATAATTGCAGAAAAAAGGAAGATTTTTTTATTGGTTCCATAACAGCATCACCTCCACAGCTCCCCCAGCCATGCAGGATTTTAAATTTATTTCTTCTTAGCCGCAGCCTCCTCATCCTTTGCCTTAGCCCTCTTCTCCCTCTTGCCCAAGTTTCTTGCATCAGCACGAGCGATACGGAGCTCCCTAAATACACTACGAGACTTCTCGGCATCGGTGATAGTGCGCTCAGCAACGGTGTGACGACCAGGTGTGTTGTCAATGGGGAAGGCAGAAGCGACACGAGCAAGCTGCTTGGCCTCGGCGGTGGCCTCAGCAGAGGAGTCACCCTTCTTGACTTTTCCGGCCTTGCGGGGGAAGAGGATCAACTTCGACTTGTACTCATTGAGGCGGGCAACGTTTGTTTGGAGGGACTCGACTGAGGTGTTACGGCGGCGATGGTCGACTGGAATACCAACGGAGAGAGCAAACTTGCGGGGAATCTTGGCCTCCTGCTATAGGGTTAGCTACTGCAACCTTTTCACACGATTTTATATCCCAGCCCGTCTAATTCACTTTCCACACTCTTCTCCATTTAAGAAATTTTTTCATAGGCTCTTTTTTCCTCTTCCACAAATTTTTCTTCGACTCCTCCTGCCCCTTCTAATCCAAAAATGTTGACCTCTAGAGTAAATATCTCACCTTCAACTCCTCCAAAGTAAACCCCCTACCAGCACGGACACGACGGTTGTACTTGAGAGTTGGGCACCTAACAATCGGCCTCAGAAGGTCGATGGGTCTAGGAGCAACAGCAGCGATCTTGGTAAGACGGGCATTTCTGCGGCGGAGCTTGCGGCCTGGCTATATTTCCCAACAATGAAACCCGTTAGCTTCCCATCATATTCCCCCAATATCCAAAGAATACAGCTGAAAATCTCGAGATCGAATTCGATGGGACGAATATATGTTACTGACCTGGTCGAAGTGGGTCCGCACGCGACGCTGCCAATCCTTGCGGAAATGGTTGTTGGGGATTTGCTAAATCTTCAATCAGTATTAATTCCCTAAAATAGACTGGCACCCAGAGAAAATTCCGGGGGTGACGGAATATACCTGATTGTGCTTAATGGCCATTGCTGCTGTCGATGGTCGTCTGTATTGTTAGTTGTCGTCGGTCGTCGTCTTCGGGTTGGCGGTATCTGAACTGGCGCTGGTGGGTGAATTTTTTGATGATTCTCAGCGTTGCTAGGAGGTTTGGTGTGTGTGGGACTGCAGTAGGGTTTGCCCTAATAATACTACAGAGTAGTTACCCTGTCTACCACTTGGCGCAGCTAAGGTACAAAAATTAATTATAAGCTATATGTATGATTTTAAGAAAAGATTCATCTATTCACACGCATCTAGTACCGTAGTATATCTAGCTTTAATCAAACTTCTTGGAAATGAACTATTTTGTAATTTTAGTCTCACATAATTAGGAATTAGCGGCTGTATTTAATCTATCTCCAATAATTTATCCGATCTAGGGGCCTTGGTTTCTATGTAATGAATGAGTTATTCAATTAGCTTTGCGAACGTATTAGGGCTCAGAAACGGGGAAGTCTTGATCCCAAATTTTTTGGGGAATCTAGCTACTAAGATATTTATACTTAATTTACATAAATCGAGAAAGAGAGTGGTGAGGAATAATATGGTAGAAGTTTGTTCCTGAGGGCCGGTCAATAGGAGCTAGGTACATAACTACATGTGGTTCTTAAGTTTTACTAACAGGGTTTGATAATGAGATCGTGCCTGAAGGGATGATAGAAACTACTTACATATAAAAGTCTTAGAATCGATCATTTCATTCCAAACAAAAATATAAATATAGCGAAGTCCATCAACTACATTTACCTACCCTCAGTGAGTAGCTTAACTACATGTAGCTCAATTAATATATGCTCTTCATAGCAATAAATATAAAGCTATTTCTCTAAATATTGAACTAGTTAGATAAAGAAACTCGCTCCCCTATCCTGGAATAATCTTAATATCTCGATATTCCCTAACTCCACTGCTTCATCCAAAGCTGTTAAACCTAAAAATAATATGTGGTTGAAATCCGCTCCTCTATCTAAGAGTAATCTGGCTACCTCAAGTCGACCATTCTTTATTGCTTGGTGTAAGGCGGTTCCATGATAGCAATGAAGTCCTCCATTGACATCTGCTCCGTTACCTAGGAGTAGTATGACCATTTTGAGGTTCCCTGCCATCGCTGCCAGATGCAAAGCTGTTAAACCTGAAAATAATATGTAATTCGCATCTGCTCCTCTATCTAGGAGTAATTTGGCTGCCCCGAGTCGGCCATTCTTTACTGCTTGGTGTAAGGCGGTCCCATGAAGGTAATAAAGCTCTCTATTGACATCTGCTCCGTTATCTAGGAGTAGTGTGACCATTTCGAGGTTCCCTGCCGCCGCTGCCTCATGTAATGCTGCCCAACCCGAATCTAACTTGTAATTGGCATCCGCTCCTTTATCTAGGAGTAACCTGGCTACCTCGAGCCGACCATTCTTTACTGCGCCGTGCAAGGCAAGTCCAATAAACGTGCTGGGATCCCCTTTGCCATTATACAACCCTTTAGATAAGAGCAGTCTCACGGCGTCGAAATATCCGTGCTCAGCCACTATCTGTAAACAGCGCCCCACCTCAGAAAAACTCCCTACAACCTGCAGCAACAGTTCAAGAACTAGAGTATATCCATATTCTGCAGCTTTATTAAATATAAAGCTAAGAGAACGCTTATCTAAACCTTTGAAAAGTTCAGTGATATTCACTCCCTGATACTCTTTGCACTCTAGGACTAAAAGGTCGATATCTTTGATATCGAAATCTAGCCCTAACGATAGGAATTGTGCTTTCAAGGCCTTGGAACTGTCTTCATGGTCTAGTTCATGAGGTAAATCAAATAGCCACCTGCTCCTCAGGGCATCTGCAGCCGTTATTCTAGAGGCTGGATCGGCAACCAATAACTTCCTCAAGAATCCTATACCCCTCTCAGTGACTCTAGATTCTCGAAGTAAATCTGTAGGAAGACTGATATGTGCTAAGCATAATTGCGAAAGGAGGTGCATATCGACCCCAGGGGTATCATTCATGGAGGTTTCGCTCGTAGTACTACTTAGGACCTCAGATACTGGTTCCTGCATAAATGGTATTTTTGAGGTCAAAATCTCGTATATTAAGCAGCCTAAGGACCACATGTCCAGTGAAGTAGTGTAGCTTCCCCTAGCCTTCGTACGGGGCAAGAGCCCATGTAGTTCCGGGGCCATATATCCCGCTGTACCGCATCTAGTTCTTAGACTTGTACCTATTGTTGATTTTGACGTTCCGAAGTCGACAAGCTTGACTCTAATGGGTGAATGGCAGGCGATAAGAATATTCTACAATCTACTTAGTATATCATTCTGAGAA
Organism: Verpa bohemica; assembly: GCA_033030345.1. Classification (NCBI taxonomy): domain Eukaryota; kingdom Fungi; phylum Ascomycota; class Pezizomycetes; order Pezizales; family Morchellaceae; genus Verpa; species Verpa bohemica. The sequence goes on from JAUFSE010000003.1 coordinate 2,141,213, forward strand.
CATTTGGAAACTCTCTGTAAATATTAGGGCTCAAACCTTCGGCTTTAGGTCACGGTGACAGATTTTTCTTTCGTGTAAAAATTTAAGCCCTTCTAACAGTTGTTCGGTAATCTCCTTAACCTCTAGCTTTGCCTTTGGCCTAAAATCTTTGATATATTGCCCTAGATCGCCGTTTTCAAGGTACTCCATCGCAACGAAGATGAAGTTTCTGTCTTCGTACCAACCGAGGAACTGTACGAATAGATTTTTATTCTAACAAGTTATTGTTAGTTAAGAGTCTATAACTTAGATATTACCTAAAGGGAACTTACATCGCCCACCTTTATCAAGGCACGTAGCTCCCGGGAGAAACTGAAATTTCTGCTCCTCCCACGGAAAATCCTCTTTACCGCCCTTAGCTCCCCTGTGCGCTCTTCTCTCTCAAGCCAAACACTCCCAAATCCCCCCTCTCCAATAATTCTTTCTTCCTTCCAGGTCTTACTAGGCTGCGCCCAATATGAGTGAATCAGAGATCCCTCATAGAAGGTGGTTTCTAGCTTATACTGATTAATATTGGTCATAATCGTGGTTTGAATGGATCCCCTGACGTGTCAATGGATATTTAGGGAGAGCTGCGGCCCCTTCAGAGCTACCAATAATTTCTTACATATGTACGACCACCCAATAGAAACATAGGTAGGGAACGAACCCCGCAATCTGACTCGAGACGACCCCCGCCGTGAGCGCTATAGTAGCCGCCTAGTCGTGATCATTACTCGGTATCTATACGGGGGCTGCATGCCCTGGACGACTCTGAAGCCTGATCCCACTTACTTGCAGTAGCTGGCACTGGCCTGAACAGGGTGGGATCCGCCGGGGGCCCCTCCCCGAGCTGCTGTGCGAACCAATGTCTAGGCCCTAACAGTGAGTTATGTTTTATTTTATAGAGTCAGAGTCTTAGATCCTTATATTGGGTTAGGTTTATTAGGTTTATTAGATTGAGACCCATATCAGTTGGTACTCAATTCTAATTTTGGGGTTAGGGCTTATTTGATCGGTGGGTTGCTAGAGGAAGTCATTGGCTATCCTATGTAGCCAATCAAAAACAAAACCCGGTAGCCTTTCACTTCGTTTAGGGTGCAGGGCACATTTAGTTTAGGGCATCAAGCCCAAAGTCTATAGAGAGGAGCCACCTACGGCTTCCCGATGAATATTGTCTACTAATGAACGTGGGCAATAAAGCTGACAGATTAACCAGATAACGTAACCCCTAATAATTTCTATTAGTCAAAACCACTTGTTTGTTTTCCATGTATGTAAGGTAAATATCACGTGGTTTTTGAGATTCTATTCCTAAATCCATGAAATAGCCCTACTTAAGGGAAGGCCCATACCCCATTGACCTATAGTTAAATGATGTATAGTTAAATATAGGGAACTACATGTAGTCATGTTGATAGTTACCCTGGATTTAATACTTAAACCTAAATCTAAGGTGATCATTGACTAGGAAATACGCCCAGATTATATCAGGGGAACACCCCGGGACCAGCTTGCAAATTTTTGAAACTAGAAACGAGTGTCTATTTTATCAGGCAGAATTAGTCTTATATACACATGTACACCATAACGGTTGCTCGAGGTAAGTAGGGGGGTGTGTGTGGAAAGAAAGAGAAAACTAGAATATACAAAAAAAAACAGCCATAATTTCTTTCCCTTCGACCCTATACACTTCTGTATAGTCCCCTAGCCTATACACAAACACCTTGTTGATCATACATCAAAAATTTCATTTCCACCACCCGGTAATGCTACTCAACACGCCCGTACCCTCTCCTTTCGCCTTCCCCCCTTTCCCGAGACCATCAGCTCCTGATTTATTCAGGAGGTCGCCCCCCGAACCTGCAGCTACCTTATCATGTATAGGTTCTACAGTGCTTGCTGGAGCCCCAGCAGGGTTTTGTGTCCCAATAGTAAAAGCCCGCCCTTCCGCTACTGCTGCTTCCTTCTCCGGGGGTGTAAGCCCACTCAATGCCCATTCCTTCAATCGGGTAGTCATAGGCTTTCCCTTACGGGCTTCCTGGGTACGGCGGTCAGTGTCTTCAATTGCTTGGCGGACTAAGGCCTCATCGCTACCGGCAGCGACGGCGGCGAGGACTTGGGATTCTTTTTGGGATTCTTTGAGGAGCCGTTGCTCTTCAGCCTGTCTTTAGTGTCAGTTTTGTCTCGGGAATCCCTAGTGAGGTAAAAATTACATATGCTCGCTTCTTCTTTCGTGCAAACATCACCATATCCGTAAACGCAAATACAGTAATACCACCACATAGAACTATTAATTATTAGTGCTTTATTCATATAATATCACACTTCAATTTATATATGAATAGAAATGCACCTGTAGCCCCAATCAACCCAATTGCAACAACTTTATGTGCCCTATCCGCCCATATTCTCCCACGATCCACAATGCGATCAAAAGTACTTATCTGATCTACCCTCGCCCGGTTTGCCGCTTCGCGGAGACGGGCAACTCGCTGCTGTGGGGTCTCACCCCCAGTGCTCCCTGAGACTGGAGGGGCGCGGGTGAATGCGTGTGGCCCAGTCGCTGTGAATCGGGTCGCATCTGCCACGGAGCGCGGGGGTGGCATTGTGTATGTTTTAGAGATTTTCAAGTGGAGGGTTTTGTTTCTTGTTTGGAGGGGCTGTTGTCTCTGGGAGAAATCGATATATTTTTTTTTGGTGGGGTGACAGTGGTGAGGTTGGAAACCTGACGTGACCCGAGCAACCACGCTAACGGCAAGCGTGGTTAGCGTGGCTACTCGGGTATAAGCGATTAAAGAAGCGTATCGATTGGAGACCGTTGGAGCTCATCCAAACTCCTTTCTTGTGGAGTGCGAGAGTAGCCTGGGGATCGTGTATTTTTGTTTTAGTTTCTATATTCATCACTATCCTTTGTCATCCTTTAGTAAAGTAATTGCTAATTGTATTTCACTCTATAAAACATACACATCAAGAGATACTTCCAGCTTCCCGTAACATGAACGCCGACGTAACTCGTCTTCTCAGCATCCTCGCCCAAACAGACCCTGAACCTCCCCAAAAACCTCCCCAGGTATCACATCCCCCTTTCCCACCCCATGTCCCCACCTCCGACCCACGACTTCACCATGGCGAGAAGCCATCACAATACGTCCCAGAATCGGCTCCAACACCGCCAGTGGACCCAAAGAACATCACAGACTGGCCAGCAGCTCTCAAGTATATTATGAATACAGTCTGCAGGGATGAAGTTGTTATGGCACAGATAAAGAAGGTGTGTTTACCGTGTACAGATTTGGATGGATGGGCTAGAGAACAGAACAGGGGCTTATTATAGCTGTAGATGAAGAAGCACCAGCACGATCATGAGAAGCACTGGTGAGTGAACGGCCCCCATCCGTATTATTGGGGTGTATGTCAGCTAACTGGTTAGGTGGGCTGGAAGAGAGGAAATCATGAAAAAACACGAAGCTAGGGTAGAGAGTAATAAGAAGGTTGCTGATCTACTGTATGTTCACCAGATGTCGTGTATTATTATTCCTTAGGCTAATCAGCGTATGGCGAACAGACAAAAACTCGGGACAATGCCCACTGCACAGCTTGGTAGCAACATTCCAGTAAGTACCTAGCTCCCAACTCTCAAGTTGGTATAAATTTCCTCGAGCTTAACTCAACCTCTACAGACCCCCGAAAGCGAAAAAGAAGAACTCCGAGTCTTCGACCAAAAAGTCCACCTCCGCAGTGAAGAAATGGTTAAGCACATGGCTACGGAGTTTTCCCAGATGGGTATCCCATTCTTCTGTCGAACCTCTCTTCCAGGGAAGGAAGACTTGGAACTACAAGCACTCAGGAAACGTATCGTGGAGCTATTGGAGGACTTATGTGAGGGCGAATAAATTATAGACTCATTAAGCATAATAGATGATTACGGGATAAATACACAAAAAGGGCGTTTGGCGGAATAATTTCATTTGAAAGGCTGTAATATAGAAATAATAACTCACAGCGGAGTTAATTCTTACATTTTTATACTGTTAGGCGGTTGTTGCTAGTAAGATAGTAAGAGCCTCATCCTAAAACTTTATGCAACAATGGCAAACCCCCCCACCACCTAAAGATTTGACATCCTCCCCATCAACTACAACAATGTATCGCGCAGTCCCACGGATAACGAAGCTACGACTACTCGTCGTCCCTTCCATGCGACGGCAAAAGAGTGGAGGTGGGGGTATATTTAACCTATTCAACCCGAAGAAAGGCTTCCTCGCCCGAGACACTCTTGCAGATAAACTATTTCTCAACCAAACCCCAAAGTCTAAGGCAGACAATGATACAGAAGTGAAGGAACCAGAGTCAACCTACCAGGACCGGCTCAGGAGGAAACTGTTCCGCGACCCCGATTCATTAGACGAGAAGGCGGAAGAGCAAGTAGAAAGCCTAGTAGACGATGGATATGTAGAAGCGCTTGATGGGAGAGAGCTGAGGGTTGTTGGGCTGGATCCCGAATTGGATGAATGGGATGTGCCGACGTATGTTCCCTAATTCCCTTGAGGTACATGGAAACAACCGGACTAATTGACTACTTCCTCCCTTGTGTAGCTTCCTCACAAACCCCAAATTCGAGAACCCCACATCAATCATCCGTGCCGTTCACCGTGCCGTAGTAGAGGTCTACACGACATCACTCAATGGTCTCCAAGTATCTGACTTCAATGTCTCTTACACTGGCCCTGAGAACCTCACTGAGGCTGTCTCCATTCGTGTGTCGCCCGGTGGTGAGGCTGTATTCGACTATAGTGATCCGGAGATTGAGCGTGGTATCTTGGACTCACCAAGAACAGGGGCTGAGCTGGAAATCAGAGCGTATACAGAGGATGAAGTATACCCTTCTGAGGAAGTTCCAGAGTGGGTTAGAGAGGGGCTAGAGAGAACTGGATGGACGGGGCTGGGACTGAGGAAAGATGCTAAGTTTGCGGTTATCAAGAGGGTTATGCAGCTCACGGGGATCAAGATTCCGGATCCGGAGGTGACAAAGATGAAGACTGTGGCGCATTTACGTATGTTTACTCCATTGATGGTGTTATTTATACTTGACAGTGGCATTGACTAACCCTTTTTTTTTTACATGATAGTTGAGCATCTTGAATATAAGCCTAAACCAAAGAAGCTCTTCGAGGTCCTTGTAGAATCTGATTTGCCGAGTCTTCCGAATGTAAAGATCTTTGGGAGTAGATTAAGGCCGTGGGATAAGGAGAAGATGATTGGTAGAGAGAGGCCGTTCGAGAAGGTGGTTGAGTTTAAGTATCCATTTGAAGTGAACGATGGGAAGTCGTAAATGTTAACAGAGTGTAAATAAAAAAACTCCCCCTTTCTGTTTCTAGAGGGTTGGATGTGCATATTCCAGATGTAGTGTATATTGTAGAAAGAACCCTAATTTGCTTAATCTAAGGCATGGGTTTCTCTCATTATCTGGTTTCCCACTGATCTTATATATATACGGGATATGGGGTTTCCAGATGAGAACCCTTTCAACATGCGGTGGCGAGTGATCAAACATGAAAGGGTCAAATCTTCCTTTATATTCATACCCCACTTTTCTATTCATGAATATTAAAATCTATAAGAACAGTCACGCATCCTCCATCAACTAAATGTAGTTTAATTCAAGAATTCAAAGCCTTGCCAAAGTCCCATCTGTTTTTACCCTAATCAAATGATCTTTAGAAATCTCCTTCACGCTCTTACAGCCTGCCAGACTCATACAGAGCTTGAATTCGTCATATAGCAACTTTAATGCCAACTCGACACAAGCCTGGCCATCGTACTATATGTTCATGGTGTAAGTCAAAATTTATCCCTTGGTAATAGAATACTCAAAGTCAGACATACCGCCAACCCCCATAGTGGGATTCTTCCGATCCAGCAACAATCTGCTCCTAGAGCTAGCGCCTTAAAGATGTCTGTACCTCGTCTAATCCCGCCGTCAATATGGATGGGGATTCTCCCAGCTGCAGCTGCAACACACTCCGGGAGTGCATCAAGGGTTGATGTTGCACCATCAAGTTGGCGGCCTGAATTTCTTTTAGTGAGAGATATTTTATAGGTTTGGAGGATCAAATTTACCCCCATGGTTTGAAACGATGATCCCATCGACACCATATTTAATAGAAAGAAGCGTATCTTCAGCTGTCAGGACTCCCTTCACCCAGATTTCCATCTTTGTGATACTTCGTAGCCATTTTATGTCATCCTCCCAGTTCAAAGATGCATCTATTATAATAAGGTCTATTAGCTATAAAATAGGATAATGAGAACGCTGGGATGAAACCGTTAATGTTCCCCTGGGGTATCTCTGGTTCATCGAGGAAAATTCCTTGAGCTGCTGCCTCCTTCTTTCTCTCGGCGAGTCTAGCTTTATAATCCGGGAGCACGGTGACATCTGATGGATTATCAAAGTTCAAAAACTTTAGGTGCGGTGGAAGTTTGAAGCGATTGCGGACCTCGTTGATACGATGGCCAAGGTATGGAGTATCGACTAGAAATAATATGATCTCTTAATAGAGGGGATAGTCGGGGGGTGGTTTATATGTAACGTACCGGTGAGAAATACTGCTTTAAATCCAGCGCCTAGATGATTAAATTCGGAGGTAAGATTCTCATCCCTAAATTAAGCCCTACAAAAAAATAGAGACTTACGTTCTGCCCTTCGGACCAAAGCCTCACTCGTCTGTCGGTTTTGAAAGACATATAATTGTATTGCGTAGTCTATCTTTCCCACCCCTTGCTTGACTACATCCTCCATTACTGAGTTTGAGAAACTGCTTAGACCCATTGCGACACCCGCCTTAGCTGCAGCCCCCGAGATCCCAACTTCGCCGTCCGAGTGAGCCAGTTTTGCCATTGCTGCCGGGGCGATACAAAGCGGGAAAGATATCTATCCACTCTCTTAGATTAGGGCCCTATATATATATCCAACTTCAGATCTACCACACACTTTCTTCTCCCACAGCTGTGTTGTCGTGTCCACTTTACTAACATCCCTCAGAACCCTAGGGCGCAATTTATAGCGATCGAACGATGCCAAATTATCACGAAGACTAATAGATGTTTATATAAATTGTTAGTATTTAATTAAAAATAGGCCAGTTTGTACATGATTGTTTGAAATACTTGCGTTACTTCACTATCAGCTCCAGAGTTATAATACTCTCGTGTCATCTTATCCATTTTATCATGGACGATCCTTTCCAGTTCGTTAATTGAAAGTACTTCGAGATTAGACATTGTGTAAATTAGTTTAATATAAAGTGTTTAGTACGGGGGGGGGGGGGGTTATAAAAAAAGAGCTGATTTCAAGTCCAGAGCTTCACGGTTGTAGATGGACTTTAGAGGGATACGTGGAGTCGGTAACAAGAGCCGAGACACCCCGTCTTGGCGGATAACTGGTGCCAAACCGCGCTAGGTATTCACGGGGGATCACTTGACGATCTTCTATGGGAATGCCGGCTTCATCTAGTTTATGACGTGATGATGATGAGGATGAGGGATGTCTGAGTTACTAATCAACTACTAAGTGATAGTGATAGGGTTAGAACCTATCTGGATAAGAGCCAATGATCACTAGGGAGCAGGTAGCTAAGAAGTCGAGTCACAATTAATCACTCGGTATAGTTTTGATTAGTCCTTACACCCAAGATCAAAAGCCCACTACGGAGTTGTCAAACATGAACCCTATTATTCAAATAGCCGTATACTTCTAGAATACTTAATATCATACCTCTAGATTCAGGATGATTGTTTTTTTAACCTGCTAAACTAATGTCCCGACTCTTATAAATCAAGACAGAAAATAATATTCAATTTTTTTCTTCACGCTTCAGTGAATAAAAAGATTATTTCAACCAATGTTTTACCCCACCCCTCACCCCCTATCCCACACGTTTTAAGGCTGTTATCGGCTTTTATGGAGGTTAAAAATAGCCCTTGCTTGTGGTACAGCCGTGTCCAACAAATTCACAAAGTCCCCCTCATAGTAACGGCAAACCCACAAACCTCAGCACCACAAATGCTGGTATTAATGTGAGATCGAATACAAAGAGATTATGATGAACATAAATGTATAAAAAAGTCCAAGAAAACTCACTTTAGGCGCCCTTTGCCTCACCAAGTCCTATCAGTTATCACACATACCTCTCTTTGTATGAAATGACCCCGTTGCTATAAAGGGCGCTAGGAATTATTTGGACAGTCATAAATTGGTATGAGTTTATGGGAGCTAGCTCTCAACAAATACCATCGGTGGGCCACTGGTCTACCGGCAAGGTCTTCAGACAATTGATGATGGCCTTGGCTGAGAGAGTCGACCCCCTGGGGAGAAGTAGTTCACCACATGTAGCTATGTAGGTGAGTGAACTCTTTTACTATTGCTATCGAGGGGGGCTCCGGGACACGGCTGTACATTGTATTCTCGCCTAAGAATTTATAAGCAAGGGTAGGTCACCCTCCCACGCCATAGTATATACAGGCCCCAATTACCCCTCAATAGTGGTCACGTTAACACAAAGTCCCTTAGTGTTTAGAAATACACTGCTGCTGTCTCTGTTGTCGGAATAGGCGATTCCCAGGTTGATCAATATTCAAAATAGAACTTTGGCGATATTAAAATTATCACTAAGGCAGAAAATCCCCCATTTGATAGATATAGTTTTACAATCCTTATACCTATTTTCAATCATAGCAAGAACTAAACAACATAAACTATAGATGTACTCTCCCATAAGCCCGAGATATAACCTAGAATAAGAGATTAGGACAAAACTGTAAGAGGGCATAGTAGCTGAGCACCTCGGAGTGATATATCATGACTTTCAACCTTACTTCGGCTTATATTCCCCCTCTATCTCTACTAAATTCGGACTATACCTATCTTAGGAGGACCTACAGAACAACAGGGTCTCTTCAGGATAAACATCGTAGCACCAACGATAAGCATGACATACCTACCCATATCCGAGTAACCAGACCTGTATCTAGCAAAAGCAAGCATATCAAGGCCGGGTACTACTACTTATAAACCCTTGAACTTCCAGGCCCGAAGAAATGAAGCATCATATAAAACTATGTATTCCAGGGTTCAACTTCGGCCCGTAAGCACACATACACTCAGATCCTTACCATGTAACACAACCATTTATTTGACCAAGTGACCCTTTCCTTATAGAGCCCATCTAGTCTTATCTCAGCCAAAAGATTTGGATCTTCGAATGTAATAGAGCGCACACGCGGGGAAGTCTTAGATGTGATAGATCACAAGAAAAGAACATGTGGGGTCTAAGGACAACGCCACCAACTTTTTCTTTTTTCTTTACGTCGTCTGCAGCCGTCATTATTAGGCCTCCCAAGATTTTTCTTCTGTACCCCGCGAAACCCGTCCCGCTGTCTTGGAAATTTATGTAATTGGCATATATCTAGATCTGGGGTTCTACTATCAAATTCGGAGAAGCCCGAAAGATCTCACACACAACCCCTTGAAGTTGTACTCATGTCGCCGGATCGAAGATACGTTTCCTAATAAGGCAAGAATCAGTGAACATGCCACTTCTATTGGTTAAAAGTATGCTTGGTAGTTTTTGATCGCTTGCTTGGCACTTTTTCAGTACCCTTTTAACTCTCTTCTTTCATCTTTATGACCCTTGGGGCACTAGTATTGAATGAGAAATCCCCATATTCCGACTTTTCATATGTGAAAACCCCTAGGTCAAGAGCTGTTTGGAACTTTCCGGCCGAGGAATCGAAAGTTTCCTAATTAGGTAACGAATCTTCAATCCGGCGCCATGAGTAATGTATAAGTCAAAAGTATTAGTGGTCGATCGGACTCATCTATAGCTGAGATAGGTGCAGCTAGCTAACTTCGGAAGTGTGGAGATGCTTTGAAGTAGAGACCCGTAAACAAAAAAGTAATGCTAAAAAAAACACCGAGAGGGAAAAAAAACCTGTTGTGAGTACCGATTTCCCTTAGTACGCCCTGATAGCTGTAAAGTGGGGAATTCTCTTCAGAATCTATAGACAGGTGTGGTGCTCAAAAGGAATAAAGAAAGAAAAAACACTTGTTTATCTCTATTCGTAACTACTAGCATATATCATGAAGTTTTAAAACGTCCCAGCTCTGGTTCTAGTAAAGCTCCCCCATCTACGTACCAAATTAATTACTTCTGAGAAAGTACTGCCCCTCGTGGGATTTAGAGGACAGTTAATCTGTGACCTCTACAGTACTCTCTACTTTGGCCTAACTAGCTATGTAGTATAATAGCCAAGTTACAAGACACATGCCTCTAGTCCCTTGCTTGTTTAGTAATAGTATGCCTAAAATGCCGATACCCGTCGCTTTAGAAATAGCTGTCAGGCGATTATGGGTTTTAGATATATTCCCTGCCCCCTCGTGTTTCAAGCCAGGAGGTTCCTCTTTTTTTTTTTTCCATCGATCAAGGCGGCCAGCTTTGCAGATGAGCCATAGTAGTCAACCCCCCCTCCCCATTACAGGGAAAATTTGTAAATCAGCTGGTTAGCTTGTAGATTATTTTCTTCTTCTTCTTCTTCTTCTTCTTCTTCTTCTTCTTCTTCTTCTTCTTCTTCTTCTTCTTCTTCTACTTCTTCTTCTAGCTTCTAGCTTCTTCGCCCCCCCCCCTTCTACTCGTATTATATTGCCCATCTTACCCCAAAGGACGATTCCTACAGAAATACATAGCTATGCACTATAGTGGATCTGTGTAAGAGCGGGAGCGAACCCGCAGGAACAGAACTAGATGCTAGTCATCTGGTTTTTGGATATCAGTCACTTGGAAGATCAGCTGCAGGCTGATATACAAAACTGACCGACCACTATACAAAAAAAAACATCCTTTTGATAACCCGGATATACCATAGCACTAGAATAAAGCGAGAACCTGATTATAAAAATAATAATATACAGCGCTAAGAGATAGACAACCAAATATATATATACTCCTGGTTAGTATACTGCGATGGGTTAGGGTTCGATAAGTAGATCCCCAGCACTCCACCCTGGCAATACATATTTATGCAGATCGACACCAGTAATGCTATTCTGCCACCTATCAGTTATCCACCAAAGAAAGGGGGGGAGCTAGGCGATAATGCAGGTAATTTCAATAACTGTGCACAGACGTTGTCGCGCTGTTCTGTATCGATCTCTTTCGATCTGTGTTTGGGTAAAAAGAATATTAGACTTATCATAACCCCAGCATTATTCAGTCATGTTGAGAATCGATTAATTGGCCAACTGGGACGGAGCTTCGGGAATAACCATTACACAAGTGGTACTCCAGATAGGGGATAGATAGAGGAGGAGGGGGGGGGGGGGAGCTGGCCAGGGAAAATAATATCTTTGGTAGACAGACCCTACATACATATTTCCAGAGACGGAATATTATTAGATAAGAAGGTTCCTGTGCGCCCCCCCTCTCTCTCTCAGTCGTGCTGCTTTTAGTTTTTTTGTGCTCGTATATGCATAGAAGGTTCTTTATCATCCCAACGCGTCATAACCCTACACTTAAAAATAAATATTCCCCCCTAAAGGAAGTTATATTCTTAAGTCGTAATTAGATAATATTTGTAAAAGTTGTGATGGTTCTTAGCTTAACAGTTCTGTATTGGCTAGCTAGGGGCACATGTACACACTCTTACCCGGCCGTGCCTCTATCACGGTTATACATTACATATCACACATCAGGGATAGAGAATGCCCTCTCAAACCATTTTGTATAAGGTTATACTAAGAAAGAGACTAAGACTAATCTTGTAGGGTGATAAAAATTACTTTCTCAAAGAGAATTCGAGATTACCGACAATAGGTTTCTTATGTTAGAAGAGGAAAAACTCAAAAGTAGTATTATTATTATTTTTGGAGGCTTAGATCGAGGGTACTGCAGAAAATCCAATCAAGGGTATATGTATAGAATTTGCAGGTGAAGCTTAATAATATAAGATATTGTGTAGAAATAATCATATCCCAGTGAATATATGCACCGTTCATCACATTTGCCAGTGGAAATGGTTGCAACAGTGATTGATGTGGCTATTGATGTTAAAGATATCAAGTAGGGAGAATAATTACACTTTCCACTAAAAGGTTATCAAACAGCCTTGGGAATTTTCGTATTGGGCAATGAAGGCTGTTTAAGGTATTTGGACTAACTTACCGCCAGTTATGGTAGTTCTTCCACCCTAAACCTCATGTCTTCAACGAGGTATATATAAGGAATTGGGTAGACCCCAGGTATGTCTCTGATTGATCCCCCGGACACTGGACGGGGTACTACTTTTGCATTACTAATGTTTCTTTACTCGTATCGCCTAGCAAGGCAAGAATAAGTAGACGTGCTATTTCCGTTAGTTAAAATATGCTTGTTATTTTCTAATCACTTTCTTAGAACCTTTTCAAGTCTATCTTTCCACACTTATATGATCCTTAGAATACGCAGTTTTTTAATAAGAAATTATTTACAATCTAACTTTTCAGTTGAGGAATGGAACTTTTTCTAATTAGGAAACAAATCTCTAACCCGGCGACACGAGTAGAGGATAGTACTGAATTATATATATCTGTGGTTGGTTATATATACCACGAAAAGGCCAGTGGAAAGCCTAGCCTTGGCACAAGACAATACACTGTCTGTGAATAACTAGTCAAACACAAGATATAAAGCAGCGTTGAAAATACTGAGAAGAGCCCACCATAGAGAAAGAGTGTATGCCTCTAAACCCCCAAAAACAGTTAGAGCGCATATGATTGGAATGTGTGGATCTGATACGACCGTCAGGTGGACAGCCTAGAAAGTCGTCACGTTTCGATCCGCGAGTCCATGATCCATAATTGGAGGGGATACCTAGTATTGAGGCAGGGGCAACTCTTGGCGGGTCATCCAACGCGAAAAACTCGCAACAGCTTTTGTCGCATAACCCGAAACTCCCCTCTCCAAAAGAAAAAAAGAAAAGAAAAGGGCACAATTTACTCAGTGGCGATGATTTAGTTCGCTAGAAGTAGTATAGGCAATCCAGATCCGGGGCCGAGTTTAGTGATGAACATTATTATACCCTAGCAGACCCATGGCGACAGGAGGTGTGTATGTGTGCGTGTGTGGTGCGATAAGCCCATGTACTCCATGCATATCGGGCCCCTCCATAGGCACGCGGGGCTATTGCAGAGCGGGCAGATCCAGAACGCGAAATGCAAAGGAAGCGAAAATCAAGCACAATCAACGCAGGTAAATCCTCAGCCCAGATACTGAAAAAGGAATAATTTGGTAAATAGAAGAGATCTGTGTGTGGCAAGTGGGAAATGCAATGTGCTTGTGACGAAGCCAAGGGAAATACGACGACGTACCTATCGCTTCCTTTCCAATAACCCCGCACGAAATGCTCAAGGGCTGATGTGGACAAAGACGACGCCTCGTTTGAGCTAGATAGAGGGGAGAGAGTTGACTTTGATAACAAGATAAATAGTCCCCCATTCCTCCCTCACCTCAATTCCTTTTCACCACCACCAGCGAAAACATCACCTTCATTGCCCACCATTCCAAACCAAACATCTTTCAAGCTTTAACTTTCCAACCTCCCAAACAATAACCAAAATGAACGGCTGTGGATGTGCTTCCTCCGGCTCTTGTGGCTGCGGTGAGGGCTGTACTTGTGAGGGCTGCCCTGTACGTTCTTTCTACTCTTTATCCAATCCAACTCTCTAGTACCTCTCCTGTTAGCATATAGAATACTAACAATTCCTAAATCTATAGCATAAATAAATCGCCGTAGCAAGGTTCTGAGCAGTCATTACGCATCTTTCTCCTATACTTCCCCTCCAACGGCGAACAACGTCGGAAACCCCACTGGGGAATATGAAGTGTTGAATATACTGTTCGGTTCCAGAAGGGGTCTGATAGGATGGGTTAGGACTTAGGAGGAGGAAGGGGGGGGGACATAATGTCTCTCCCCTCCCAGTCAACCGGGTCTTAGGATATCTTAAACAGGGCCGAATCATTGGGGAGGCTTTTTTGTTTCTTTATTTAGGAGTTGAATTACGCTTTTTTGCCTTTTTATGTCTCCGAAACGTTGTATGACTTATCTTCCTGTGCATTCGTGTATTCAATCTCGCGGCGTGTCTTCTTGTTTTCGGCATGGCAGTGTCCAGTCACTACCAGAAAGTCATCTGATCGTTGAGCCACAAATTAAAAACATTCTTTGCTCGCTTACCAGGAGCCAATAGTAATAGTCGTGAATTTGCTGATCCCTCTCTCTCAAAGGGGATGGATAAACGAATGTTGAGAGATGAGTAGCGTGAACTCTCGATTGCTGAGGGGAAAAGTAAAACACCTGCAGTGCTAGGGTGATTTTTACCCATCAAGACCTGAATTAAAAAGAGCCAGTTAGGTGACATTATGTAAAATATTCTGGAAGAGGAAGATCCAGCTGGTGATATTGAACGCCATGTCATTACTACGCTGCTGGTCGAATCCAGAAACTCTGCTGAATATCCAATCCGAGGATTCAACGAAACCTGCTTATCTAAAAATAAAGCTATTACCACTGATAGGTGTGTTTTACCCACTGAAATCGTAGAGTATCAGAGTACATACCACTGCTGTAGACTGCACCCCTTATCGCATAGAGTAGAGCCACCGTCTTTTAAAGCAAACCGAAACTACATGCAGTACTACATGTAGCTATGCATTCAGTTCAGTAGCTTACCTCCCAACCAGAATTGAACAGAGCGCATCCAAAGGGGACTTACCACCATCAACATAACTATATATATATAAAAAGGCCAGCACCGTAATACCTTTAGACGAGACGTAAAGTAGACTCTGCCGTCTTTTATAGTCCAGATACCCCGCAAAGGGTTTCGACGCACGAAACTTCCCGGGTACCTTGGTGGGCACCTGTGTGGGTGCCTCTTATTCACGCATGAGCTTCGCTTGGATTCTCCGAATTTAGGGGGAATAAGGTATTTTAAACAGTCTATAGTGAGTGGGCTGCAGTTAGATGGACGGGGTTTGTTTGCTTAATGGAAATTTATATCATAGAGTATCACTCGGTCCTCACACAGTGCACCTGCTATAACGTTATGCATAACCCAGATTTCCATTAAGTTATACCTTATGGTTTTACCATTGATTCACAGAAGTGTAATTATTGCTCTACGGCTATTGCCGATAAATTCTGTGCTGAATCGTTTCACCTAATACGCCGCCCCACAAATAACATTGCCCCACAGCCAAGAATTAACGTGCACAATTACGCACCAACCAGCATAAAATCCACGAGTTAAATACTGCATATAAAAAAACAAAAAAAAGAACTCATAAGACAGACTATCGCTGAGGCAATGGTGGTGCCTTCTTTTCACCATTCATTACCACTTTCCCATTCAACCCCTCCTCCCCCTCTCCTAGTAGCCTCTCCTTCTCCTCCTTACGATTACCATCTTCGTCCGTGATAACTACCACAGGCTTTAGAGTGCTCTTCGGCTGAACCTTTACCTCAGCTGCTGGCAGTTCTGTAGGTGGGTCATCATTGATATCCTCTACAAGCTCTGCATTACGATACCATTTACGGCGCCTTGTGTATTTACCCCATCCATCGACTCCTCTACGGCCATCTCTCCACTACATCAAGCAGTTAGCACTCACCCCATGCCTAGCTTCGTTCAGAGAAGACATACCTTATTATCATAGTACACCCATCCCTCACCACTCTCTCCGCTCAGCCCAACTTTATCTTTCACTTCCTGCTTCTTCCCATGATGGCCCTTATCAACTTTCGCGCCCTCAACCCTCCACTCCTCTCCTTCCACCCACCTCCACTTCACCCCACTTCCCTGTGGGGTCTCGGGTAACTCGAACTCCTCTGGCGAGGGTGCCGGTTGCAGGTGTTCATCTGTGAAAGGTGCCCTCTCGTACGCAAACAGGCTTGCCGTCCACCCCACACCCAACCACCGCCTCTGGTTTTCGTAAATGGCGAATGTGAACTTCACCCCTGGGGAGGCGCCAGTCATCGATGCAGTAAGGGGTGTAGAGACTTCTGCGGTGATGCTATCGGGGTTACCACGGGGAACTGCAGCGATATTACTCCCAAGAGAAAGATTTCTTGTCCGGATATCAGACGGCTTCCTTGACCGTGGTGGAAGTGCCGGGAGTGTAGGTGGTGGCATGAGGGATAGCCCCGTTAGTCGACTTGACAACTTCCGGATCATCTGAGAGCGCCACAACACTGTCCGAGAGACTTTGGCGGGACGGGAGTGCCACGAGAGGATCAAGGTCCCTGTCATGAGAACTATGCGACGCGTTGTGATTATGTGGGTGGGATAGACGCTGAGCGCAAGCCATACTGGTGTCGTCAGAAGAATTCGTATGAAGAGAGTCGTGAGCGCTGGACGGGTTGTAGCCGTCGTAGCTGTTTTAGTTGTTGACAGCCAACGTGTTAGGGTAAGGAAAGGCTCAAAGAATATGTTGAGCCGAATAGTAAGTGTATTGAGTGTTTCAAGGATCTCATCGAGGGTTGTTGATGTCGGTTCTAGGTAGAATTGGGTGAGTGAGTATTTTGGCTTCTGGGGGAGGTATGAGAGACAAACCGTCGTAATAACGCCGTAAAAACATTCCGAGAATTAATACCACCACAATAAAGACGTTCCCAGCCCACCGCAATACTACATCCCCGTACAGCGCTGTTGCCCAAAATACTGCAACCACCAAGAAGGACTCCCATGGGTCCTTAGAAGTCCATGTTAGTAGTTCGGCAATGCGATTCGCGGCTTTCAGGTAAGGATAGCTCTGTGACAGTGCCCGGGTGATTTGCGGTGGTGTTGCAACAAGCAGCGGCGATTTCTGATGGACCTGGAAGCGTGAACGTGACGCTGGCGAGGAAGAAGTAGGCGCGAACGATGCGATAGTTGGCGGATTTGGATCTGTCGGGTTAATGTTGTAGTCATTGCCGTTAGTATGGCTAGCAGCGCTGCCATTGGCGCCGTGGTCGTGTTCGTCGGACATGTAGAACGTCCAGGGCGTATCTAAAATGATTGTTTAGAGGAAGTGAAGAAATTGGGGCAGATTAGAGCTGGGTTAGATTGGGTGGAGAATCTTGAGATACTCGATGACGACTAGTTGTGGCTGATTGGGGCAGGACATAATAACTTACCAAGGGCTGCCATGCATCCACGTTGAGAGTTGCAGCCTCCACAGCCAGCAAGTAACAACCTCGGAAAAAGCAGGACTAGGGGGTAGATGACGACAACAGAAAAGCTCTAACGGTGCTTGTATTCACTATAGATGATACGGTGGCATGACGGAAGAGGAGATGTTTCGAGAGTGGAGATGATGGAGATGAAAATGTTGGAGATGAAAGAAGAAGGATATGAACCGAAAGAGTAAGACAATTAGCTATTCTTCCCTTCTACCTTCATTTCTTTCCACTTGGAGCACAGGACGGTAGAATAGGAGTTTCCCCGATCTTTGACATTTGCATGTGAAGGAAGGGAAGTTTCTTCAACCGGTTGGTCACATGTGTCTTCTGAGTCAGCACCGGGAAGAGATAGAGCCCCATGATGTCATTGCGAGAGTGAGAGTGAGTGAGTGAGGTGAGTGAGAGTGAGGAGGTGAAGAGGTGAAGATGAGGTGAAGAGGTGAAGAGGTGAGTGAGAGTGAAGAGGTGAAGAGGTGAAGATGAGGTGAAGAGGTGAAGAGGAAGTGAATATGAAAGAGAATATATGGGGGGATAAAGAGATGGGAATGGAAAAGAACTATTGGATTGAATGCAGAAGAATTACACTCTTTACTTGAACTTGATATCAACCCTTACTGAGTTCAGTAAAACTACAAACAATCAACGTGCTATAGCCAAGTATACTAAATTAATTTATATAGACACGACCCCGGGATACAGAATACACGAGGATCATCTGGAAGGCGTTTAAAACCGCACCCATATCTGTTGCGTTCCAACCCTACTCTCTCTCTATATATAGACAGCTATATAAGTAGCTAGGCTATAGAATGTGTCTTATACTTCAAGAGATTGGTATTCTCGCTTTATACCTATTAATATTGAAGCTACCAACTTTATATGTAGCATTTTCTCAGATGCACCCTAAATTACAAGGTTGAGAATAGCATCACAACAGCAGCTTCCGCAGAGAATTCACCCGGTTCCACAAAGGTATCTCCAACTAATTGAGCCTCAGAGCTCTATATAATAGAGTACATCCTAATAACCCAACTTACACCACTTAAAAATCCCCAAGCTCCCACCACCACCACAAATCAACTCCCACAACCAACAACCCTCCATGGCCCCACCACCCACAATACCCCCACCGCTCCCACCGCGCATCACCCCTCACAAGTCCCCGCGCATAGTCTGTTATCACCAAACCCACTACCGCAACCAAACAGAATATGTCTCCATCCTCCCACTCATCAGCACCCCCACCGGGATAACACACCTGATCCTCGCCGCCGTGCACCTGAACTCCACTCCCGGCGATATCACACTCAACGACCACCCCTTCACCAACCCCATGTTCACCCAACTATGGACCGAAGTCAGCATGGTCCAGTCCACAGGTATCAAGATCCTATTCATGCTTGGAGGAGCTGCCAAAGGGACCTTCACCCGTCTCGACAGCGATACCACCACATTTGAATCCTACTACATTCCTCTACGAGATACACTCCGCGCTCACAATCCGGACGGAATCGATCTTGACGTCGAGGAGGAAATGTCATTGCAGGGGATAGTAAGACTTATCGACAGGCTCAAAGCTGACTTTGGTAATGACTTTATTATCACCCTCGCACCTGTGGCTAGTGCGTTACAGCGCGGGGGACATCTCTCTGGATTCGACTACGAGGCTTTGGAGGCCGTGCGTGGGGGTAAGATTGATTGGTATAATACGCAGTTCTACTGTGGGTGGGGTTCGATGAGTGATACGCTTGGGTATGAGACGATCATGGCGTGTGGGTGGCCAGCGGACAAGGTTGTGGCGGGGGTGGTGACGAATGGTGCTAATGGGAGTGGCTGGGTTCCCATGGAGATCCTACAGATGGTTGTGGTAGCGTTGATTGAGATGTTTCCGGGGTTTGGGGGTGTGATGGGATGGGAGTATTTTAATAGCTTGCCTGGGGATGTGGAAAGACCGTGGGAGTGGGCGATGGGTGTGGAGACTGCGGTTGTGCTGGGACTTGCAGTGGCGGATGGGGTATAATACCGTGGGGCTTTGTATATTTGACTTAAATAGAACTGAGTAGGTCTTTCCAAAAACTACATGTACATACATGTATATATGCAAGGTGAATTCTCAGCTAAAGTTGAAAGGCTGAATCTTCCGAGTGATACTCAGTGATGTTATACAACTTATGCTATAATGATTGGTACTAAGAAACAAGTGAATCCAGAGAAATTTCTATTTATTACAGTCGAAAAAGAACGGGTATTCAAGTAGTTAAACGTTAAGCGGACTGCTTTAAGGATAAAAAAGATACTCGCTACTTAAGCTTAGAATTTACTACTAAAAACACAAAATACAAGATCCACACACAAAGAACACAAGTATGATGAAAATACAATGATGCCGCTGGAATCTTGAACCCCTGTTCCAAAACCCACCAGACCAACTCGACTCCCCGGAAAACACGGAAAACAAAAGGAAAAATGCGGTGACGATGATGATCCCAATAATACCAGCCAAGAAGAATATGGGGGATTGTAAATATGCTTGTAATGAGAAGGAAGACAAAGCAACTAATAACCCTTCTTACAAAAATTACAGTAGAAAAGAATAGAAGGCGAAAAATATAAGAAGAATAAGTAAAAAAGGGACTAACCAACGTAAGAAATAACTTGAACAAAGTTTGAACATGACGGTCATATGAAACTTTTAGACAAAAGCCCATTATCAAATATGCACCAACGAAGCCATTACTCGTAAAGAGAGAAAAAAGAAAGCGCCAATTTCAAATTACCTAAATCATTCCCGCAGGCGGGCCACCCATAGCCTTTGAGATCTTCGGGACTGTCGGACTCCTTGCCATTGCATCCTTCCGAGCGCGTGCACTAAGTGCTCCGCCGTCGCTAGTAGATTTCCGGAGCTTCCCTCCAACCTTTTTCTTTGGCGGTGGGTCGTCGGTGAAAGATGAACGCTCGACTTCGTCATCAGTGTGATGACGTTGCATCATGGGGCTCCCAGTCGGTATTGCTGGAACTTCCTCAGTAGACTTATTCTTACCAAAGCCGCTGAAGATACCCCGGGTTTCGGTCATGCGTCGTTTACGGCCATCTTTGTCTTTCCCACTTAGAGAAGCAGGGCTTTGGACTGGGAGGTCAACGGTAGGGATCTTTGATGATGAAGAGATAAGCTTTGGATCACCGATCTTGCTCTTGTCGACAACTCGCTTTTTGGCTGGGACAAAGCCAGCGTTTGAGTTCGCGATTGTTTGCATTAAAACGGCCGGAGGGACCTTTGGTGGAATAGCTGACGCTGGGGTAGTAACAGCGCTGCTATTTGTAAGAGTCCGCTGCATCTGCGAAAAGGCAGGTGATTTTTCTATAGTTACTGCAGAACCTGGCGTAGAAGCTGATTGCAGATGTTGTGGTGTAGGAGGTGCAAGAGCAGTTGTATTTAGTGGTGGTAAGGGAGTACCATCGAATGTACCTCTCCTCTGCCGCATCGTTGGCCCCGAAGAAGCGTTACTACTTCCCCTTGGCCGTCTAAAATCGGAACTGGGAGGGGGAACATCTTGGTCAAAAGATTGTTTTTTGTTTAGCCCATTATTCATCGGTCCATTATTCATCGGTCCGTGGTTCATTGGGCCATGGTTCATCTGGGCACCAGGGGGTGGGCCACCATGACGGCCTTGCCTTGGATCCTGATCTCTAAGTTGACCTTGACCAGGTCTGTGCATCTCGGGGCCATTCATTCGTGGCATACTAGGCTGTTTGCGTGGCCCATGGCCATCTCTTTGTGAAACCGGGC
The DNA here is from genome assembly GCA_033030345.1 of Verpa bohemica. Taxonomy (NCBI): domain Eukaryota; kingdom Fungi; phylum Ascomycota; class Pezizomycetes; order Pezizales; family Morchellaceae; genus Verpa; species Verpa bohemica. Next base: position 2,162,268 of record JAUFSE010000003.1, read on the forward strand.
TACCGGGCTGAGTACCAGGAGCTGATCTAGGCGTGCCGTAGTTATCTCTTTCATCTCTCCATCCCATTGGCTGACCCCTCGTAGTGTTCTGTCCATTATTCTGCCCACTATTCATCTGCTCGCGAGATGGCCTCTGCTTAGGTCTAGGTGTATGCATAGGTGAATGGAGTGGATGCGGAAGGCCGATAGGTGACTTCTGCGGGGGGCGAAGCTCAGGTGATTGGTTTGTATTCAAATGACCAGGTCCATTTCTAGAGTTTGGAGGAGGAATATGATGGTGTGAGTGTGGGGGGTGTTGCTGCATTGGATAATTGCCAGAAGGAATGTTCTTCGGGCCTCTAACAGTCTCTCTAAGCCTTCTTTCTTCTTCGGCCCTTCTATCGGCCTCATGGCTATTCATTCTACTTCGGCCCCCATCCTTTCGCATTCCGGGACCAGGAGAATCACGCCCATTCCTCGGTGGCTTAACTGAGGGATCGTTCTTAGATAATATCCCGTTAGAGGCCTTTGACCTAAGGACGCCAAATCCACCGCCAGATCCACCATTCTTCGGTTGCTGATCTTTAAAGTTCTCAGATGGGAAGTTCATTTCGTGTTGGCTGTTAACCTTCTCGTGGTTCCTAAGATTTTGTTGAATGATTTGCCGCCTGAAGGCTAGTTGCTGCTCCCAATCCTTGTCATGCTCATCATCTCCTGCAGGAATACTTCTCTCTCGATCACTTGCTCTACTCATTGCCCTATCCCGGTCACTCATCCGACTATCAGCTCTCCCTCTTTCTCTCTCTCTAGCCAATTCTTCATCATCTCTTCTTTCTTCAGATCTCGCCCTATTTGAGGCTTTTGTAGGGATTGAAGGTGCAGGTGCAGCATCACTAATGGTTGATGGGCTATGTGGCCCATTATTATCATCTTCTGCGTAATACCCACCATCCCAGTCATCAAATTCCCAGAGATTTCCTCCGCTACTTCCAGAAGCGCCGCTAACACTAGGCCGTGCTACCCCAGGTGTTTTGGGACCTTTAGATGCACCCGTACCATAATGCGAAGTTCGCGACATGCGAGTGTATGTTGACCCAGCGTACACCGAAGAATGACTAGAATCGGTGCGAAGGTGTTGGCGAACAAGCATACTAAGGCCCTGGCCGGGGGGAAGAGTTGGAGAGTCATCATCGGATAGTGCATTTGTATCAGAAGAGAACTGAGGTGAGGTCGGTGAGATGGCTGGGTTTCGGAGTGGTTGAACCCCACGGATCAAGTCATCCGAACTCCTAGAATTGCTAAAGATTGGAGAAATAGGGGACACTGGGGACACTGGGGACACTGGTTCCAAAGGATCAAATGCTGAATCGGCTGAAGATGGCCCTGACTGCTTGCGCGGGTGTAGAGGTGCTATATGATCCAGAGAATTACGGAAAACAGGCTTGCTCTCATCGTCCATCATACCGATTTCACTCCCTTCCGGTTCACCATAACTCGAATCAGTTATTGAACTCCGCATTGACAGAAATGTTTTCCTATTCTGTCCGTGTTGGTCACTAATGTCGCTCAGTGGCGATGGCATCCGTTTCTGTTCCAGTTGTAAGTTAAGCTTTTCGGAGCTTTGGTTTCTCTGCTGTTGATCTCTTGGGAGGTTCCCAGGACTGAAGGGCCCCTGCGTAGGGAACTGAATGGCACTGGCTGATACTGGTGGGCTTATTGGAGATTGAGATCTAGGCTCTAAACCAAAATTGAACTGTGCCATATGTGGTGACAACCCTGGCCCAGATGCTTTATATTCTTGTTTTTCAACTTTTTCCCCATTGTCTTCATCTTCATCCTCTTCCGCTGTAGACATTGGTGAGTCTGGGCTCTTCCTAATATTAAGGGACCATTGGGGAGGTTGTTGTGGAGACACTGGAGACGAAGGCGAGGTAATGGGCTGCTGCGCAGGTTGTGGAGGGCTAAAGCTTCCCTGATAGCTATTTGCTGGAGGCGGACTAGCGGATGCCTTTCGTAAGGAGGCTAATCTCTCAAGCCTTCCAACTGCAGTCGACTGTTGATCTTGCAATTGTTGGTCTAGGGCCTGTTCATACAATGCTCTTCGAGGTTTATTTGCTACCATTGGCCCAGAAGCTATGGGAAGGGAAGAGGTCGATGCTGATGTTGGGATTGACCCAGATGGTGTTTTATTGGATGTCACAGATGTTGCAGCAGTTGACGAGCGAGTAATGGTAGTAGGGGTAGAGTTTGTAGATGAGCTAGTGTTTCTGTTTTTGTTATACCCATCCGTATCACCCCCGGAAGGGCTACTAGCTTCCTCAAGATCCTGCTCCCTCCTCTGTTTTGGAGAGGTGAATGCCGCTTCTGGTAGATCATAACTTCCAACAGTCTTTCCACCCATTGGAGACCCCGGATTCGAATCTTCTGCAGAATCCTTGCTACTAGTGTAGGCATTTGGAACCCTATAGACTTTCTGTCTTCCACCAAATAGAACATTGCCTTCCCCTCCTCTAGCACGATTCATGATACCCCCAGATTCGTCTGAAACCAAGGACTCTTCTGACTTTGTAGTTAATCGGTTCTGTTGAACTGTCGTTCCCGATTCAGCAAGAGAAGATGTTTCGGTGATATCTCCCAGGGGCGTGAACTGCGGGTTCGTGAAAACAAACCCCTCCATTCCACCTGCAGCCGCGTCATTAGGTAAAATGAAGTTCTCCCCGTTTGCCTTCCCTGCTGCTGCTGCTGCTGCTGCCATCTCCATTTGTAGAATGCTGAAACGCTGCGTTAGATTCGGCATCAGTAGCGAAGTCCTAAAGTCGTCTGATGGAGGTAAGGCATTTTCAAGGTCGATCTGAGGTTTTGGAGGAGGCTCGGGGGTCCTTCCCCATTTGAAGGGGTTATGACTAGTAGTAGTAGTAGGTTGAGGAATTGGAGGAACGCCATCTTCCTCTTCCTTATTTCCCTTTTTTCCTTTACGGAGACGATGCATTATTTCTGTAGATGCTGTAGTGAACTAAAAAGGCGGAAACGCGAACAAAAGGGTCTTTTGTCGATCGTTTAAAAAATTACCGAAATGAATGCAACTAAGTAGCGAAACAGTGTGAGGAGCAACGATAGAATGACGGGGGAATGGGGGAAATACCTCTATCTACCTCACTTCTAGCTCTATGTTGTGATAAATAACTAGACTGAGGGAGGTTAGCGAAACGGGTGTTTAGGGGATATTTTTAAAGAAACCCTTACCTCGGTATTTAAGGTATGTATTATTTTAAGTTCTCCTGAAGACTCAAGAGCCGCAGGTTGTATTTTTGTTGAATATGCTAGAGGAAGGAGAGTCGGTAGAATTACTCGCGAGAAGAAAAAAACGCTATAGTAAAACCACCCTGAATCAATATGTGCAAGGAAAATCCAACAGAAACCCTAGGAGAGCTATACATCTGAAACGCGCAAAAAAAACGATGGGGAAGAGAGATGGTACCTTGACAACGCCGTTCTGGTGCCTGACCTCGATAACTTACGGGATGCACAAGACGAGAAGCGAAAGCCTAGGAAAGCAAGTAGAGCAATGTAGACACCCGATTTGATCGACAGGGGCAATTGCAGACTACAAACAACGAAGGTAAAGAGCGGGAACGCAGAAGTGACCCGCTACTAGGCGAGACCAAAAAAACAACGAGAAAACGAATGTAGATAGCAATAAATGCTAAAGAGAATGAAAGAGTGGATGAAGAAGAAAAAACGAGAGGAGAAAGGAATAGATGAGGTAAATGAGTGGATGAGAGTGAAGATCGCGTGTACGCAATCAATCAATAGAAGCTTCGGCAAACAGAGGAGCGAATTGTCTGGCAGGCAGGCGTAAACCAGGACCAGGACCAGGACCAGGTATGTATGAGGGGGGGATGTAGTAGTAGTCGGTGGCCAACTTCCGTCGTCTTGATAACGCCAACAACCTATTTCTTAGCGCGACAGCGGGGGAGGGACCGATCAGTGGGGAAGGGTACAAAACAAAGGGATAAAGGGAGAGGAAGAAAAAGGGCTGTTCCAAATCCCAACGGCGGAAGTTATGATCAGGCAGGCAGGCAGCTGATTCCAGGACGGAGATGTTAGGTAGTCTACCTAAGTAACTAACTGTATCGACAAATTAGATGCTCCAGAACCGAAAAAAAAGAAAAGAAAAGAAATAATATTCTACCCTCTACAGTAAGAAAACAGAAAGTCCCGTGAGATTGGGAGATTGAAAGATTTGCCGCAAGGGCTGGAGGGGCATTTCTAGCCCGCCAATGGGTATAAACCTCTTACCTAGGATTTAATCCTAGGGAATAATCTGGTCAAGTTTCATTCCCCTCAACCACCCCCGGTCCGCTCCACTCAACAACCGAAGTGCCTGTGAATGAGCATCCGGTCCATCTCCCCAGACGCCTTCATGCTTGACGTCTTCAGAGGGCGTTCTCACCACTGTGCGCAAGAATTGCCAAGTCGCTGACGACACTCGTAAACCCATAAACAGTTGCCTCCAGAACTGGGGAGATGAACGATGAGCAACATTATGACACCAATTGGATTGCTGCAGCTGGTGGCAACATGGGGATCGTCCATCCAAAGAGAGCTCATGATACTGTCTAGGACAGGGTTCAACGACAACGTCCAACCCTGTGGTGCGTGCATTCTACAAGTCTCGACCAGCTGGGTTAAAAATACAACAGTTCGTCTCCTTTCACAAGATTTCCCTTTACCAGGTTACTGTCGCTGTCTAGTAAGGCTTTTCCCAAAAATCAATTTCCAATTCAACTCAATAAAAGGAACTATACTAGGGATACGAAGTTCTCCGACGAAATTCTAGTACACATGCATATTGTCACACCCCTCGGCCAACCCATGAACCCAATGTAAGGGAAGCGAATACCTAGCGAGTAATGCACGTTAAAAGAAAAAGGGGAATTTTCGAGAAGATGGATAATTACTTCGGTAGTGCCGACAGTTGACCTCCTCCTCCTGTCACAAGGCATGTTCCTCATCTAAGTTTATCTTTATCATGGTGTGGTTGAAACCATCGTGATACTCGATGGCTCTCCATAGACTTGATGTCTGAGCGCAGGCTGTCGACATCTATGAAAAGATTCGATGTCATCCCGCGCCGCAAAATCATCTGAAACGGGCGACATAACCAACGTAACCAATTACCAAAACCTCGCCGCCCGAATACAGATGGGCTAGAGCTGAGGAATTCACGAAGCAAAACCTATCGCCGAGTCTACGGCATTAAGGATCGGCGGAGTAAAAAATTAGCAAGCGAACCCCTTCAATTTCCCCTTTGAGATGAGGTGACACGGGGTTTTTATGCAAGGTACGATGGTACTTGGCAGTGTTTCCTGCAAGGGGTGCCAAGCTAACTATGGTCCGGCTCAGCACGCCTAAGTCGCGGGTTCTCCGTAAAAGAAGTTAAGCTCAAGGCGAAACGTCAATAATCACCGTCAACCGGGATTCCTCATTGTAGTAACATGCTATCTTGCATATCTGATTCCCGCATATTGACACTGCAGTTTTTTTTTCGAACGGGCGATATCGTGCGCCCCTTTCCAAGGAAATAGACTTTATCCAGACCAACGCCCAACAGGTATGGAAAATAGATGTTTTGTTTCAACTCGCTTCTCATTGTTCCCCCCGCACAAAGGTAAAATTGCATTGTCCCATATAGGGCACGTTGTGTTCACATATCTACTGAACAGCATTCCCGTAAAACTCTCTCAGCATACAAAACCAACCGGACAATTTCCCGTGTTTGCAATAGTTCACCGAATCCCCCGGTTATTCCGAAATAGTGGGCGATGCTCGTGACCTAATTAAGTATTTACGAGCCAGCATTGATCTTTCCCTTTCCCCCTTACTGAACACTGCAAGTTCCAAGATTTCGTGTGGGGTCTACCCGGACTGTAAAGCACGTTACTCGTCTAGCATGGGCTACCGTAGCCCTAAAGAATTTGCATCGCCTTGCTGTAAGGGTAATAATACTCAATATCGGATGAAACAGCAAGCTTGTGATACTCCCGTAATCAATTTCCACCACCGTGGGAGAAGATTTTTTCCCTACATTACTGTGTAATAACCTCCAAATCTCCTGCGTAAATATAGTTTCGTAAGCTGATTTGAAAAAGGCCAGTAATAAAATTTTAGCGGGAAGAGGATCTACAGTATTTATATACCTCTGTTGCCGCCTAACCGCGAAATCGTTCGTTCTCATGGACCGGTATTGGCCGCGATTGTGGACAACACCGATAACAAACGGTTGTACTGATACGGGAATTTCGTCTATATGAAACGTTCCTTATGAACCTGTCCCACGTTCCAAATTGCCAAGCCTCTGGGGAAACCGATCCTTTTCTCCCGCAAAGATCGCTCGTTAGTTCCTGGTGATCCATATATGAACTTTACAGTCTTTGAGTGCTCCTTATGGCGTATCCGCACGGATCGCGGTGCCAAGAAGAAACGGTTTATTGTCTTTTTATGGGTGGATGGCTCATCTATCAAGGTGTTATAATTCAAACAGGATTTAACATTGCAAGTCTCTGGAGAAATTTATTTTTACTTTAAGCAGATTGGTGGTATACTCAACTAAGAGACTAAGATACAAGGGGTATCTTAAAGATTAGATACAAGGAGCTGAGCTGGTACTTAAATAGACAATCAACTAGAGTCAGCTGATAGAAAATAGGATCTTGAGAAAAAATATTTTCAACCTCAACGGAATGTAAAGGGAAAGTTCCGGTTCAAGGTACCCATAACCCCGAGAACGGGAATTGACACAAAACAGTGTCACTTTATACGAATCCAAAAATGGTGGATTATTCTACTATGCTCTATAGGTTTGTTCGGTAAATTATGCATCATGGTGCATAGTGGATAAGTTACAAAGATCGATCGTGTACATCTTACACAAATCCTATACACGTGGGGGGGGGTATGTGTATGCGTATGTGTGTGTGTGTGTAAATATAGACTTTAATCACCATAAGCTTCAAGATTGCACAATGACATGATTCCCATACAGAGTTTTTGTATTGCCGCTATCCCCAAGAATTTGAAACTTTTGCTCCCGTGCGCCCCACGACATTTTTAGTCACTGATTGGAGTGGTCGATTGCGCAATTACCAAATCCAGTAATCGGGCCCTTCGCGACTAAGATTACCATTCTAGGCAACCAACTATTAATCGGCGAATTACAGCTTCACCTCTAGGTCTAGTCCCTAATTTAGACACTACCTCCGTTCCTGCAATTTTTTCCATGAGTCCTCTATTTCTATTACCTCTACGCTTCTGAGAAAAGTACTTTGTTAGATATTGGTAAATTGGTTTGATTTATAAGCTCCTTGTAATTGTAATGATATGATTACTCCGAAGGCACGATCATCTTTTTTCTCTCTTTTCTTGTTTAGTGAAGTATGTACGTATACCTAGAGTCATATATTAACCCATGACGTTTTTGAATCAAGACTCCTGTTATTGACCAATCACAAAATATCACTCGGGTGTAATCATTTCGAGTATTATTCTTTTTTTTCTTCCCCCCCCCATTCCCCCCCCCCCCCACACTGGAACCTAGAATCTCGAAGGGTATTGGATAGAGAATTTAAAAGGAAGGGTCATCTGAGTAAGAAAAGCTTAAAATGATCATAGCCGATTACAGATATTACTGGCCGGTTAGACAACATACGCGCGGGGGAACGGACCAAACGCGGTTCTGGCATTAAGCATCGTACAGAACTTAACCTTAAAAAATAAAATATGACGTACTAAGCTGCTAGAAACGGTATAATCAGATAGATTACAGTACTGGATAAAATCAGATGATTCTATGCGAGTAGTTCCCCCCTCCTTCGATCCACCTCCCCGCATTAGTTAATAATAGAACTGGAATCTGTACCCTTTCTCGGTATTATGTGTTTCGTTACCTAGTTATAGTTCGGTAGATCTTTTTTTTGTTATCAGAATTAAATTTATCGAGTGGACTGGTTTAGCACTATCCGGTTTTTGAAATTGGAGAGGGGGGAATGACGACGTTATTGGTAAATAGGGCCTAAAGCATACATACATGTACAACCGTGTCTAACAAATTCCCGGAGCCCCCCCCCCATATGCATAGCAACAACAAAAGAGTTCATTCGCCTACATAGCTACATGTGGTGAACTACTTCTCCCCAGGGAGTCGAACCAGGGGCCTCCTGGTTCGACTCTCTCAGCTAAGGCCATCATCAGTTGTCTGAAGACCTTGCCGGTAGACCAATGGCCCGCCGATGGTATTTGTTGAGAACTAGTTCCCATAAGCTCATACCGATGTATAGCTGGGTCCAACTAATTCTTAGAGCCCTTTATAGCAACGGGCGTCACCTCCTCTGATACACTAACAACAATAAAGGTCCTATAAAGAGAGGTATTGTATGATGACTGACAGGTCTTCTGGACGGTGTTATGGAAACGGTAGGGCCTGCTTTTGTGTTGATGTATGCTATATAATTATACATAAGATGAGTTAGTCTCGCGCCCAGCCATCTATACGCTGCTGCGTCACCGCAAAGAAAACCTAGGGACGGGAACGAGACTAAAGGTGAGTCTAGTGTACATACTTCATAAGCGAGGGGGCTTTGGGTTTTAGATTGGCTTACACGCTTTTGCTATTGTATCTAAAATAGGTCTATACTATATTACTTATACAAGAGAGTGTAGAATTGGATTTATTACATGCAAGTATACTATCTATGGATCATTCTAGTCATGTCTGACGAGTGATGGGTTGTGGTGTAGAATAATCTGACATAACGGTGCATAAAGACTGGCGTAGCGACTATCCTCACACTGAGAGGGTGTGACTGCTCAGGGTTATAGACCAGTGGTGATACTTTAATAAATCTTTCATCCACCTCCAATTTAATTTTCTACAACTTATCATCATCATCACCATCCATCTACTATCAATTGTAGCGTCCACAGCATACAACCTCATCAGTATAAATGTCTAGCTTCACCCTTGAGTCCATTCCACCAGAAGTCCTCTTGGAAATAATGCAATGTCTTCCCGATTACAACGACCTCTATGCGATCACCGCCTCTTCGACCGCCTTTTATAATATTTTCAAAATTTATAAAAACTCTATTTTAAGGCAAATCGCTCTAAACATCCTCGGGCCGGAAAACTGGAAGGACGCCACGGCGGTCTTGATATACCAACGTGACGACAGTAGCATTATTTCGGAGTTCGCTGCCGTTAAAAGGGACCTTGAATCGAAATTCGTACTTACAAAAAAGGACATCATCCAACTTCTTATTAACCAGGAATTTTATAAGAGCTGCGCTATCGATTTCAGGTTTTCCCTATTGGAGCCAAATATCTGCGCCGATTGTGGGCACAACCACCGCGAAATAGACCAAGGCACTATTAAGCATTCTTTTGCCGCCGGGGATACCCTTTCTATGGGTCTTTTCTATAAGATGTGGTTGCTTAGTCTTCAATTCGGCTACGATTCCATCATCGACTTCTCCAATCGCCCAGTTCACTCGAAGCAGGATGCCGCAGATCTGCAGTTTGTGTCTCAGATTATGTACCGCAATGAATCCTACTTTGATGTTGTCAGGACACCGACATGGAGCTGTAGAATGTTTGATGGAATTTTCGCCTGCAATATTTTTAGCTTGCTCGAATTCACGGCAAGTACCATAATGAACCGCGATGCTACTAATCCCCTACTACTGATGAAGATGATGAGCCATTTTGTTGCTGCTACCATTGGGCCTAAAGTTAGACCCGTACCAGATGGGTTTCGAGCTGGGCTGAGGATGTTTTTCCTTGACTATTCGAGAATGAGTGTAGAAGCTTTGATCGAGAAGTATGACCTCGAAGAGGAGAGTAAGGGGGTTTGATGGCAATGCGAGTGGTGGGCAGCACTGGAGGGGGAGATCTGGAATTTTAGTAATTTGGGATGGAGGCAGTAACAACTCTGAAAATGTAAGTTCCAACACATTCATATGAAGTATAGATCTAGGGTTAAGAAACTTGAAGCTTTAGTCTAATACTAAATTTCACAATAAACTCGTGGCTACATTTAGTGAGGGTAAATTTATTTAAGAGAAACGAGTACTATGTAGTAACTAGAAGAGGTAGTACCTAGTACTATAATTGGAGGAGATACTGTATTAAGCCGGAATCTGGACAAGGATGCTATAGTGATCTTGTATTCTATATAATATACTATTGCTACAGGATTTCAGTTTTGTTTAGAAAAATAGTGTACCAAATCCATCCCCTCTTTTCGTACTGTAGCTAGCTATAGGGTTTACTATGGAACATCTCTGCTGCCGGCCTCCGGGTGCCTAGACCCCGAGACACCTTTAGCGCCAAGACATATCCTCAAAGGTGCCAAGCCTAGAAAGTATTCAACAGTATCTCAACAGTATCACCTTCTAAAAATGAATAATTAATACCATTTGTGTTCTCTAGGGTCTATAGGTATACTGGTAAATTGTTTCAGTTTTTTAGGGTGATATTTGGGGGTGTTCAGCTTGTTAGGGTAACCGGGACATATCTGTCCTCTAAGTGGGTAACGGTCTATGGGATAATCTTGGCAACTCCTAGTCAAAAATTTCCCCTATTTCGCGTCTACTTTAATCCCTTTAATCCACTTTCTCCTCTCTTTGCGCTTCTACCTATACACACTTGGTAAAATTGGTAAAGTTAACGACTTCACGATGCGTTACTTTTTGCTTGCCCTCCTCGTCCCAATCCTGTTTTATGTCGACTCCATAATTACGCGGTTCTACATATTCGACCCTGTGAAACTGCAGGAGCTGTCGCAGAACGCCATTGAGAAGTATGGTGGCCCCGGGGGAAACACAACGTTGCTGCTTGAGGATCTCGTGGAGAACTTGAGGCTTGAATATGGTGACAAGTATGTCAACAAATTGAACAAAGAAGAATGGTTCTTCAAGTAAGTTTTCTGTTCCCTATTTATTCTTGTGCGCCGTAGGGTTTAGTCTAACATGGGAATAGCAACGCTGGTGGTGCAATGGGCGCAATGATTATCCTCCATGCTTCTATCACAGAGTACTTGATCATCTTTGGAACCCCCCTCGGAACTGAAGGCCACTCCGGTGTTCACCTTGCTCATGACTACTTCACCATCTTGACTGGCGAGCAGCAGTTTGTCAAGCCGGGCGAGATCGAACCTACCATTTACCCTGCTGGTGCTCAGAACCACCTTCCCCGTGGTGAAGCTGGACAGTACATTCTTAAGGGTTGGGCTTTGGAGCTTGCGCAAGGTTAGTAATTCTAAATCTTTATTGTTTTAGAAAAAGAAGCTAAACTGTGAATAGGATGGATCCCATCTATGTTGCCTTTCGGATTCTTGGATACCTTCACCTCAACCCTCGATATTCCCAACATCTGGAAGACGACCTATCTTACCGGGAAGGGAATAATTGGGCAATTGCTTATTGGAAAGATATAAGCAGTTTGGGACTTTAAAAATTTAGAATCTAGCTAGGGCGTTCATGGGCCTTAATAGGCAATATCAATATTTTATCTGTATTTTATATATAGAGGCGTAACGTAATTTATATTGGTATTGGTGTTGGGTGTTGTGGCAATATCTTGTTGAAAATCTAGAAAAGCTTGTCATAAGTGAATTGTTTTGTTCAGCTGACTTAATCACGGCTTCTTGCAATGTTTCTCAAAACCTTTTGCATAGGATGAAAGCTCTTATAGAATGGAAACACTCATGAGGGGCAAGTATATACGTATGTATGCATAAACCCTTAAAGAATAACGTGTTTTTTTCGGTATATATCACAAGTGCAAGTACGTGGTCTCTTGCTGTGTCATGTTTGGTCACTCGCAGTTGGAAAATTTTGACGGAAAGAACTTTTTTTGTTTGATGGTAGAACATGAACAGAAGACATCTGTATTTGTCTTTTGGTTTTTATCGGCTTGCTGCATGCATATATAGTTTCATGCCTTATCCAAATCCCTCTCCATATCAAATCACGGGCATGTAATAATTAACTCTATACAAGATCGTGCTAGTAGAGGCAATTAGTTATGCTTAAACATTGCGAATGAATATCATTCTACACAAATCTTTGTAGCTTGATAGGTGAAATCAAAGCAGTCAAATGGTATTCTATTTGCGCATGTATATATCCTAGGCGCGTGACCTTAAAAATATAAAAAGCGTCATAGAATCAGATCAGGCCAATATAGTAAAGGGGATGGGTCTAATACTATGACGAAGATCTTGAAGTAAAAGCTATAAATCAGGGCCAAATCCTTTCTGTTGGACATATACCTCTTCTCCTCTATACTTCACCTACAGCCCTGATCAGTGATTAAACCAAGTCTCCCGTTAATCATCTTACGTATTTAAAAAAAAGCAAAAAAAACACCTAGTCCAAACAGACCCTCTCCATCAAAAATGCCTGAAATCTTCTTCTTCGCTGAGCCACCAGCTCCACAACCTCCCAAGCCTACTGGAGCCGCACCTGACAAGAAGCCAGAATGGGGTTGGAACCCCAATGGAACCGGTCCTCCTCCTCCTAACACTCCAAAGGGAGCAGGATTACCAGATATCTTCTTTGCTAAAGCTCAGCCTCCATCGCTCTCATCCCCACCTTCCCCTCCTCCTTCCCCACCAAAGGAAAAAAAGCCTACCCCTTTGCCGGACAGGTTCTTCATGAAAGCGGGCAACGGGCCCGCCGGATCTCCACCTTCGCCTTCCCCCACACCCCCGGCTCCGGCTCCGGCCTGTGCAAACCCACCGGCTTGTGGCGGTTCGACCAATATTGTAATTTCTGCACCGCCACCCCCGGGTGCCTCTATGGATACTGCTAGCTGGCTCGCTATTCATGCGCCTGCTGGAGGCCCTTTCTCGGTGAGTTCACGCCGTAAGAAGTCGAGAGGGTGTTGTTGCTGTGACTGGAAAAACATATTTTGTCTTCGTTGTCGGAGGTAGTCGTTTTCCCTCCCCCAAGAGCTTGAAGCTGACTGTATGAGAATATTTAGTATTATGTATTCGGGTAGAATGTATGATGGGTTTGGGGTATTGACGTTCTTTTTTCTTTTTCTCGTCTCTGAGGTTTGGACTTTTGTGAAGGATGTTCGGGTGATATCAATGGAATTGGGTGGTTGTTTGCTTTTTTTTATAGTAGTTTGCTGGCTGGCTTGATTACGAATTTATAGCCAGTATTCTACTACGTATACCTAGTATTAATATAATATTTTTTTTTGTTTTGAATGTTTGTGCATGGGGGCTGAAGTTATATTACCCAATTCAGCTTCTAATAAACGGTCTTTTATGTCTCAAGAATCAAACAGATAGGATCAAATTGTGTACGTATACATCTTCCGATAGGCTAGTAGTTTTTTCTTTTCCTTTCGGGCTGTTGATAGGTGTGCCTCATGTCTCCAATCAATTTCGCAAGGCATCATATCACCCAATGTGTGATGTTTATCATATGACGTACACACCTCAGGTGTATGTATTTATACCTGAGGTTTAATTAGCAGTCAATCGCCAATTAAAGACACACACTTTTATTTTCCTAAAAAACTTGGCTCGAGCAGAGAGCGCTAAGTCTTTATGAGTAAGTTTCCTAGGTTCTTACTGTGTATTAATTTGTATGTATTGAAATTAAAGTTCCTACCAGATAGTATCTTGGTTTAGGTTATCTTCCTCGCTACTAATTAGATTACTATTCAGATTAATAACTTGAGTCTCTATTCAAGAATGTATTAAAAGCCTTAGAAAGAAAGAAAGAAAATGACACTGTCTATATATGTACGTTGGGTTAGTAAATAAACTAACGCCTCTAATATATTGATGGTCCCAGGTACGTACTGTGTGTTAGTTTTGTTATTGGCAGAGTTCTCCGTTTCGAGTGATTATAGGTGATTTAAAGCTCGGGGGATCGAGGGGGGGGGGTATATAAGGGTTATATAACGTCATTGAGAAGTTTATATACACTACGGATTAGATAATATAATAGAGTTTCTAGGTCACAGCCTAGGTTTATAGTTTTTGGTATAGTGGGGCACTCACAATTAGAGCCTCTAGAGGGTCTAGTTGTGATTATGGGAGGGCTGTGTCGGGTCACTTTATAAATTTGAATAGTTGGGGAGGATTTGTAAATAAATTAAGGTTTGCTTGATTCATACTTTTCCAGGCTTCTCGATTCTCTCTATTGGATTTTTACAACGTACCTACCTACATAGCACAATAATTCGGATGCTGTAATATGTCCTAGATGCTTAAAAAACGAGTGATCGGCCATGACTTATATTAAAAGTAGAATCTTCTTAGCTCTTGTGTTGGGATAGGGAACAAAAAGTGTATTTTGTTTATGCAAACCAAGAACTCGGTCAGTGGGGGCATTGCGTTAGGAGGACAAACTGCGGACCTCTAATGAAATCCATAGCCCACTTGTATGATCTGGCGTAGATCCGGTATAACCAAGTAATTCTGGAAGAGAGCGGGGAGAAGTGTATAGATCAAGTATCCCCACGGTTTGGGTATAATGTACACCTTGGAACATATTGCCGGCCATAACACATACAGAAATAATACACACACACACACACACACGCATATTTTAATTAAAGGTGCCGTGTTTTAGACCAGATCTAGAGTCACGTTTTCTCACCCTTTCCCACGCCTCGGTTGAAAGCTTATCGAACAGAACATTGGGGGCCAATATAAGATGGCCCCCACGCTCCACGTGACCTACACCAAAATCCGACCAAATGGCCCCCAAAGTTCACGTGACTTATTACAGGGGATCCTCGAAGTCACATGATGGGAGTGGGGTCCGTGGTGGTACTTTTCGGGGGCGCCGTGCGGCATGGATAATCATCCGAGCGGATTTGGAGCGTCTAAAAAGGCACTTGGACCAATGGTTTAAGGTCTACAGAATACCCTGGCCTCCTCTCTCCCCCCTTGTACCATGATGAGACACCTTCTCCCCTATAAGCGATAAATGCCGATCTTGAGATGTCTTTGACCTTAAGTGTGAGAGGGGATTTGGTTCACTAAAGCTTTGAGGTCTAGACTTAAGAGGAAGGTACATATTCCGATCATGAGGATTTTATTTCTTGATCAGTATAAGGTGCATGCCGTGCTATTCCGGCCTATATAGAATTCTCTAGTGTTTTTTTTTTTTCACTCTCGGGATACAGTTTTCTAATTGGAAGAAAGAAAAGAAAAGAGGGTTGTTGATTATAATCTAACGGCATGATTTTTCTGAAATTTTCTCTCCGAGGAAAAGTCTCTGAAGATTTTCCTTCCGTGAACTCCGGAGAGTAAATATATTCTTATGAGTATTCATACTTCCGACATTGCCGTGCTTTGAGTCTTATCACCCTGTGACCTACCTCTACAAGTCTCTTAATAGAGACCAGGGGAGAGGAGTTTTGCTGTAAAGGGCGTCGGGGTTTGTGCTAGCCGTTAGGTAGGGGTGGATATATTTAAGATAGGCGAATCGATAAAGGGTTGAAGGTATAAGTATGACTACTACGGTGAAGAGCTTTGATTAGTGGGACTGGGAGTTTAATAAAAGCTAATCATCTATCCATCCTAACACTTCTCAGCGGCTTCCAAGAATCTATAGTTTTATGTTATTAACACAGCCGCAGCTTAGTGAGTTTCTCTGTTAGAACAGTACAATGCAAGGGTTCTCGAGTGGATGTACGCACCGGAGATCTTTGGTTTTGATATTGCCAGCCTCAAGGGTATCTTTCAAAGGTGTCTATAGGCACTTTCACTTTAGGGACTCGGACAAGAAAGTCCTCTAATAGCCCATATGATGATTTCAGCTTCTTACTGAGAGATATACTGAATTATCAAGATAGACTTGGTTGAGATGGTCGTTTTATGGAGGCCCTGACCATGACCACTCTCTTCTAGCTATTGAATAGTAGATCTCCATTATAAGAATCCTAGTCATAAGAACTAGTCTATATGATATATCATTCTCATAGTTTTTTATGGTAGAATGGCCTGGTCTTTAAGAATATCCTATCAAGGGTATTCTTAAATAGCGAAAGCCTAGTATATTCCGTAATCACCGAGATAAAAGGTTCGCGTACGCAAAAGGATCTTTTGATGCGCGTACCTAGCCTAAAAATAATGCCCTGTAGATCACCGGCTGCGGCTATGATAACATGGTGGGGCCTTGGATGTGCATAACAGACCAACATATCAAACTAATTTAAGTGAACAGGGAGTCCTACAAGGCTGCAAGGCAATCGCGGTGGTGGCGGCTGCTTTCCGGGGACTGTAACTAAGTATTACGTGAATTAACGGCGATGCGTATGTGAGAATTGGGGATATTCGACCCCTCTTTGAAAGTCTTTCAACTTTACACATCTCCATATTTCAAGAATTGAATAGAGTCTATATCACTAGCTATTTAGAGATAGACAAAGTTTATAGCTGGCACGCATCATTATAGAGGATATTTTAATATGAAACTATTTGCGGGCCGATAAGTAGTAGGGTGATCGGTAGATCTGACCGGCTTGTTTACATTACTTTA
Source organism: Verpa bohemica (assembly GCA_033030345.1). Lineage (NCBI taxonomy): Eukaryota > Fungi > Ascomycota > Pezizomycetes > Pezizales > Morchellaceae > Verpa > Verpa bohemica. The sequence goes on from JAUFSE010000003.1 coordinate 2,178,816, forward strand.
TTTGGGCTCAAAGCAGACACTTGAATTTTAAGTGGTTCCTTCATAATACTTGGCATAACCTCCCTTAGGTATGGGGCTTTGTAGTTTGTTTCTTCGGCAGAACTTTTTTATAATGATCTTGTACTTACCTAAAAAGTTTCATAATACGGACTAAATTAGGAGTAGTATCTAATAAGATTAAGGGAAAACTTGTCGCTTAGTTGTAGTTGACTGTATATGGATAGATATGTCTGATCTTTAGAACTATAGTACGGGAAAGCTGGGTGCTTTTGGTATAGCATTGATGCGGTATTCTGGAGAATGCTAGATTAAGCCTGCTGTGATACAGAACCTTTTGGTCAACTCGGTAGTACTTCTAACTTAAACCCGTATTTCCTGCCGATGCGGTAGTGAAAACACCCTCATTTCCGCCATTGCAATAGGTCTGCAAAAATTTAACCTGATATTGCATAAAAGCTAGCAGGGTATATCTTGTAACAATGCCATCTTGCTGGGGAATTAATTTGTCTGACAGATCAATGTTTTAATTTATTGTGTTGTGGCGGAGCGAAACCTCTTTATGTTATTATCTGTCATGACCATGGTCTAGAAGTGTTTGCTGGGACAGTATACTGCGTGTGCGCGTGAACCACACTTTTCTCGCGTCTTAACAAGCGGCCGATCACCCGCTTGTGGCACACAGTTTATCACTTGTTTATTCATAAAACGCAGGCAAAATCTTCTTGATAGTTACACAAAATGGGCTGAGTTGAGGAGGAGGGAAGGGGGGGGGGGTATTTACTGTACGTATTGGATTGGCGCGCGCGGGGCGCATAACCCGGGGGGGGGGGCCTATATTAAAGTGTGTGTATCGTCATATAGTATCACTCGATGAGCGCATTTAGGTTAGGTGTCTGCTGTCTCCACAGTTTCTGGTCCGGCTATTATCAGTATTTTACAGGTAATAATTCGATTGTTGAAAACTGTGTGTAGATCGTCAGTAGTCCTGCCTACTTCTAGAATAGCGAAAACGTTTTGGAAGACGAGCTGGGTGGACCTTACGATATAATTAATCGCGCGGGTGTTTTTGTCTGAAAGGGTGGACTGGGAACAGGGGATTGTTACACGGACCGCATATGTAAGGGGATAGTTTTGGCAGGTGGAGGGCTCACCTGATAAATGAAGGAGCAAAACAATAGAGTTCTGCTTGGTAAGCCATCGATCGGGTGTGGGGAGCCTCGGTACATAGGTTATACCAGACTTTGCTAGAATAAATATGTAGTCATGGTATTATCGACTATCATCGAGGCACGAGGTTAATTATGGCCTTTTTTCTGACAGGAGTCATAGCTAAATGTAGCTGTTTAAGAAGTCGATTATATGAAGAATTCTGTTTGAGGGGTAACATACGTTGAAGAGTCTATTTCTTCCACTGCACGAGTACATGTGTTCCGGGACCTCCCGCTGGGGTTGACCTGTTGGCAAAGAGGTTGAAAGTCTCCGCAAGGTGCCGGGAGATGAAGGATATTCTGCAGGCTAGACAGATGAATCGTCAGATCACAGCCACGTTCATCCAAACAGGGAGATAGGGCTGTACAGTTTAAGATACCGAGTAAGAGATGTGACAACGGAGCCCAAGGCCGATTAGCAAGCACAGAGTTGTAGTCATTTCCTGTCCGGTTTCTTGGATCAAGTGGTCAATGACGCGATGTTTGCCGAGTACCTATCGTGTTTCTCTTAAGAAAAAGGGACAGGGTCCGTATATCTGTAGGGCGAAATACAGGGTTTAATGGCCGGTGCTTTGCGGATACTGCCGAACCTAGCAAGTGAATACATGTAGTTTCTGCCATAAATCAAAATCTACAATGCAGGCCTGCTTAGCCCCAGAGGACCCATGCTTGATACCTATTGCATTCATTTCCTTCTCGATGGGAGCCTCAACCTTAAAGTATTTACGTTTCGAAACATCTGGGTAGCAGCCGGAAGATATTCCTCTAATGCTTTATCAAACACGGGGCGCAGAGTTCTATGGAACAGTAGACCGTACAAAAGTGCTTATTGCCACACTACCACATGCATCAAGATTCCTTTACCACTATTAGGTAGTTCTTTCCTCGGAATTCTTCTCCAAGTGAGAATATATCGGCCGGTGCGCGGTTGTACGGCCACCCGGATCTCATAGCTCCCTATGGGGGAATCTTGGAGTTTGACGGGGGGGAGTTGGCCCGAAATCTTGGCAATAGTATTACTCATTATATAGTAAGGGTTAAATCGTATCCCCAGAAACTCTAAGTATCATCCTACCACTTACAGTCGCGGCTGATAGAATTTCTGGGTTAGATCCTTGCATATATGCAGAAGGATCTGTATTATACTATCGTGGTGCCCTCTTTCTTTGTGAGGAGTTTTTCTAATAATTGCTCTAGCTAGAATCTTGGTTCTGTAAGGACCGAGGCGGGCTTCTCGCGAGGTTTTTGTGGTCTTGACCTCCGTAAGATTTGGTAAGTGTAACTAGGCTGATTGATCCTATTCCTTATATTATGCAAAACTGGGGGCTTAGGTTTATCGAGACTGATCCAATGTCCTGGGTGAGCTTGCAGAGCCCCAACTTTAACCGCAATGGGGTGAAGATTTTGGGTCTAGTTTACCAGCGATTCCGGAGCCCTACAGTCCCCCTGGACATATGCATGTAGGGATTTATGGCTTACGTTGGTGCGCCCTATATCTTTTTCCCTTCCATGACTTCATGTTTAAACTCCACTTGACCCACTTTTCCCCTACTATTTCTTGTGCTTGCTCAAATATTTCAGTATTTCCCTTATAACAAATCTTAAGCCGAAAGCCTTATACCCGATCTTCTATCCAAACTTACGCCTTAATATATCTCTAAACAGTATTATCTCTGCTAGGTATGTGTACCGAGGCTTGTATTATGGGAGAGTGGCGACTTATGTTTTCTATAATAGCTAGGAGAGACGTGAAAAACGGTTTATATCCTTCAATAGAGCTAGCTATCCATTGTATAAAGCCGTGGCGCTTACAACCAACTTGCTGCACCGAGCCACAAGATCCAGCATCCACAAGCTAGCCAAGTAGCTACGAAAAAACAACAATAAACCCTAAAACATGTCAGTAAACCGACATACAGGCGATCCAAGGTTTCGTGGCGCTGGGAACAGCTTCATCATACAGCATTCATTTCAGAGACTCGAGATACCTTCAATAGCATGCTCTTCACAGCAGATGAATTGCGCACGGGAGGAACGGGGGGAACAGAGACACGCGAACTTTTTCTATGACGATGATAGCGGGTTGTTCGACCTTAGTTCCCAGTACGATGCCATGGGATCTTCCGAGGGTGATCCCTTTGAGAATTCAGCACCAAGTAGTCCAGCAAGGTAGGCCTTATCCGGTGCGAGTCTGTCATTTTTTTTGCAAACTGTAGCTAACTTGACTAGATCACCGCCCTTGGACGAAAAAGAGCAACATCCCTGCCTCAAGCCTGGGTGCAACAAAATATTCACCCATTTACATAAACTCCAACGCCACTATAGAGATGCCCACGGAAAACCACAATACGATTGTCCCTACCCGAGTTGCGCGCGGAAGGGGCCGAAAGGCTTTGCGCGCAAAGATAATATGCGGCAGCACCATAGACTCGTCCATAATAAACATCTGGATCCTGGTGAAATTCCCCGACGGAAGCGTGGCTGTTCAACAGTGAGTACAGTATATACTATGGTTGAGCCCAATCGAGACATAAAATAATAAAGTCTATAGTAACGTACGCTTGTAAAGGGTGTTTTGTCTTGGAGTGTTTATTGGTGTTTCTTCGGCGTGTTTTGAATATTATGTGATATTGCTTTTGTTTTTCTATTTTAGGAGTTATATGTTTTTTCTGCAGGCGCATATATACATTAGCTAGGGATATGGGGTTTTACCTATAAGTAAATAGTATCAGCATCGTTCGAGTGTGAGATATTGGGTTTCTGGGAATTTTATTACAGAAAGCTTCCTAGGGTAATTGCCTGTTATATATTAAAATCTCCACAGTTCTATTATAGGAAGATATGTTAGTGAAAATACTGATATTTTTTATACAGAGTTGAAAATCGGGCGACTTACTATGATTGGGGACTGGTCCTGGGCTTTATGCTAGAGATTTCAAGATCGGAACCCAGCTGGGCACTCTTTGAAAAGCAGGTGGTTGGGTCAAATTTATTACTACGGTAAGTGTTACTAGCCAATAATACTAAATATTCCACAAAATTACCAACACTCATAATGGTCTCTTGAAAAATTCATAGGGACACCTTTAGAATCATCACCATAGAGAGTAGCTAGGTATTCTGACGATGATAGTGACTCGGATATTTTGAGAATGGATGCTCGTATATTTACTCAATACTCTCAAGCAAAGGTCGTTGGGGATTATGGGCGTAGGTTATCGTAGAAGAGGGAGTATAATAGGGAGATGGCTGATCAACCTAGTGCTGAGTTGGTTCTAATATTGGAATGGATATGGAAGTCGACGATATTGGAGGGAATTTTTAGACACATTTGTATCTCTAGTGGTAGGGGGCGTTCTCTCTTAGCCATTTTATCTGTGCTGCCACAAGTCGTAGGTCGTTTGCCTGTTATCCAAGTCGATATTAACATCCCATTATTATCTGAGATTTATTCCCCTTGTATAGTCTAATTCTCAGTCCCCTGAAGCAATGCGAATATCTGGAACCTAATAGCGGAGCATTAGATAGCTAATTAGTGAATAAGATGGTATTGAATAGAGAGAATAGAGAACCCCATAACTATCGTAGAAGAGGGGTACTCGCCTCTTTTGTGTCTTTATTGTAGATAGGCCCACAGAGAGCTGGCCTGTATATATATGTAGGTGTGAAGTGGAGTCTTGCAAGCTGTTATTTAGAATAAAGAAACGTACTTATACTAGTGCGAGAAATTTTAGGTATGTACCGTAGGTTAGCTATGTCATCTCTCGCTATCACTCCTAATTTTATCACGTGCACCCCGGCCCTCGGAAAATTTGCAAGCGTTTTTTTACTCACTTACCTAGTAATAAAAGCGGGTGAAATTTTCCAAAGATACCCTTGGGTCTTGTATTAATAATTTAGAGATAGGCTAATATCAACAGCTCTAAACTTATAAGTCCAAACTCAAGATGTGGAAAATTGCGGCGACTTATAATTAGAGATCTTCAATTAGATACTGGGGTAATTCTTGGCTATTTGGCATATATAAAAAATATTTTTACTGCCTGGGCATAGACCCGAGTGACAGATTGTGTTGCGAAATTATATTTGTGAAGGGGCGGCTAGTGGATAACTCAAAGAGTACATGTATTATTGTTCTTGGGACGGGGTTTAGGTCCCTAGACAATCTCGTGCTAGCCACTACATGTACTTTCTGACTTCATTCTAATTCAAGAGTCATCTAAATTAGACCCTTTCTTTCCCCAAACATACTATTAATATATAACCTGTTTAGTCTAGCGGTGCTGCCTGGGGATATTAAACTCTGTCCAAGAGTAGAATTTCATGTGGCTATACTGCCCTAGAAATTGAAAGGGCACATACCTTTCTAACATTAAGAAAAGTGGCTATTATATTCGTATTCAATAGTACTTGACTGAACTTTCCTGAAGAGCGGAGTCTCTAAGCTAGGGTAAAACTCCTTATCCTTGTACGCTTTCTCGTAATACCTCGAGCAGCTATCCTTCAGGCCCGTCGCCTTTCTGCGACCGCTCTTGGGGCTATTAGGATTGATAGGCATGATTGGTTAGCTTTATGACAAACGATGAAAGAAGAAAACTATGTGGATAAGATGGAGATAAGCTTAGTCTATCTGTAGGTAAGGGGCACAAATTGAGCTTATTTTCATATGAAGCTAGAGGAGTTGGGGGCGGCTTACATATAATAAAGAAGGCTGTAGGGGTTTAAGTATTAAACGATAAGGTGGGAAGGGCGCGTAAGTACATGCGCCTATTTTTGCGGACTAAAAGTGAGTGATAGCTAGTGAGGAATCATTCAAGGGGTTATCCCTAGTTCTGTTTCTTATGCATCAATTAATGAGATAGCTGATTACTATCTCTTTTTAGAGAAGTTAACGGAATAACTACATGTACTTAGTACTAATTAACTCCTTAGATATATAGGGTTAGGGTTGCTCTGACTAGCTATGGAATGACATAAGAGAGCTACATGTGGTTTATACTGCGGCTAGAGTAGCCAAATTCCAGGAATTAGAATTCCGGAGATGTTACCACACGTATGGAGATTTGGGCCGGTGAAGGTTGGGGTTTCAATAAAGATCGAGGGGTAGAGTTGGTCCCTGCGCTAAATCCTTGTTCCTGGCTTGATGATTGAGGCTCTGCTCTTATCCCTAATGCTACATGTAGTTGCTTATCGCACAGATTAGCAGTAAAAAGAAAGAAAATGAAATTAAAATAGCCCAAGAGATCTGTAAAGAAAGACAAAGGAGGAAGCATTAAACTCTTATAGGGTAGTGAGGTATTGTTGTTTCCTGGTTTTCTCGTTGTCTGCCTGAAAAATGATGTAAGGATCGGTTTGCACGACTTCAAGTTCGCAACGTCAAACAGAGCTGTCAACCCCTCCCTCCCCACCACCCTCCGCGGGCTCTTTCTCACCACCATCTTCATCATTCCTGACTGTCACATCAACTCAGCACATTTAGGTTAAACTCTGTGTAGTTCATGTTCTTCCCTATCACCAAGCCTCTAATCACCCAATCCACCAAAATCTTCCGCAATACAGATTTCTTGCTATAGTGTAATTATTTCCTAAAATTGTCTTTTAATTAATCCTACTGATTTATTATTTATAGAGAAAAAAAACCTTAATTACCTGATAGAATGGAGAAACTCCCTCCAGCCCCGAAACCACCACCACCACCCTCCTCCTCGCTAAATTCATCACCATCCTCCCTTCCTCCACGTCCTCCCCCATCTCAGATCCGTCCTATCATCTCAGTTTTACCAGCCCTTCCAATGACTCATCACCAGAAGCAACAGAGAAAGTTTCCTGCTCAGGGCATTGGTCGTGGAGGCGGGCTACAAGGACATGCTAGCCTACCACCGAAGCCTGGGATTCCTGGAAAACCTTTGCCCAGGGACACGGGGCCTATTGTACTTACCGGGGGCAAGGACAATTCTGGATCTGGGAGTTTCTCATATTCCCACGTAGCAAAGAGGGCGTACTCAACTGCTATAATGGTCAAGGCTGAATCACCTCCCGCTATACGTCGGGAAACGGTAATGACCGCCCTTGCACCTGCCTCTCAGACTATACTGGCAGCTTCCCCGGTCCATCATCATAACCAGCCAGTTTCTGCTACAATAACGCCTCCAGCTGAGATGATGACAAGACAATCTACGGATCAGCCTCCTTCCCTCACGAGCTATAGTTCCGATTCAAATGATGTCAGTACTCGCTCAGGGGAACAGAATCCTCCCCAACAAACCAAGGCAGACCCACAAACCCAGGCTAGCAACGATTTGACGTCTAGCAAGCTTTGTACTGAATCCACAAATCCTACCCTCGTAAGGCCGGAGGTAATCTCTCAACAACCTAATATCTTATCGTTTCCGCACCCAAACCTCTACGAAAATATCCAAGAAAATAACTTCAATCCCAATAGAAACTTCAACCATATCAATGGTCACGAAACATCAATGCATAATGGACCACTATCTGATGGATATTCACCCTATATTCTTCCTCCTTCACTCATCCTACCTCATCCACATTCTCACCCACACCACATGCACCTCCAGCACCATCAAGGCTTTATTCATCGTGGACCCCATGACCCATATCCGTTCCCTAACAGCATGACTCCTCCGAACACAGCAACAATGTTTGCACCACCCCCACCCTTCCAATCCCATGGTGTATTTGATAGTTCAAGCCAAGCCTCTGAACGGGGTGGTAGCACAAATCCCCAGACTCCATTTACCCCAACTCATCCATTTCCGGTACACTTAGATTTGCAACATCAGCATCCCCACGTGGGTGTTTTTTCCCCCCCTCTTCCCGACCATATGGTTCATTTCAGCAATTCCCATCATGAACAGCATCCCCAAGGGGATCAGGCGTTTGAAAACGTACTGGAGGTATCCCAAGATCATAAACTAAAACAGCCGAGTGTTATTGAAAGCAATCCGCTCCTTCGAAATATCTCATTCTTCCCCCCCGATAGCGATCAGCAGCGTAGTGGTGTAGCACCAGGGAACATTACTCTACCCACCGAGTCATCTAACTCCGATCTGAAGATAGATCGTCATAATCGATATTCAGGCGGAAACCAGAAAGAGCAGCCTAACGGCCTTGAGTATCAAATAAATCTTCCTCACGGATCTGGTTTTGGGGCTCCTGACAGTGGAATGACAGCAGCTCACAGGTTGCGGTCATACTCTTTGGGATACTATTTGAACGATAGGATTTCAGACGTAAGATTGTCGGTGAATCGGATTGGTGGAACGTTTGATTGGAATTTTGAGGAATTCAGTGCACATTCTTTCATTCTGGGGCGATCAATAAAATTAGCCTGTCTTATTGAAAATCAGATGAAGCGTAATGAGGAAAAAGTTCAAAGAAATTCTAGAGACTTGGGGATTACATGGGCCGATGAGATGGAAAATGGACGAAAGGATGGCTATCATTTGCCGATTATCGCGCCGACTCGGAAAATCACCGTCTTATTAGAGACTAACGACAAGTATATCAGCCGTGATAGCTTTCTACTTTCACTACGGTGGTTATACGGGGGTGCAGATTGGGAACTTGATGCATACTTGGATCCGAGTCATCCGAAACATAGGACACTAGAATGGACTAGAGCTAGTACTGAGAAAACAGACGGTTTCGGTGCAAATGTTACTCCTGGCCTAATCAATTCATTTGGTGAAGACAGTAATGGACAGGGGGATGATAAACCGGTTTCACTTGAAGATACAAAAAGTGAAGAGGTTCGAATGCTGGATAGAAGTATTGCATTATTGGCTGCTGGTACCTTGTTGGGAATTGATGAGGTTATAGAAAAGGGTACTTGGGGGATTCGAAGGTGGGGTATGCGTTTAGAAGGCGGCGCGTTTGAGAGGCTCCTAGAATTTGTCCTTCATGCAAGTGAAGAGGTCAATTCCAACAAGGTATCGACTAACGGTGGGGATGAGCCAAGTGAAGGGTATGCAATTTTTACAAAAAATCTTCTTGAAGAAGCTGTTGCATTCCTAGTTAAAAACCTACCACATCCATTTAAGTTCGATTCTAGGGCACCCGCGAGCAACTACCTCACACGTCTCCCTGAAACACCCAGTACCTCTTCAGCTGGAGTCTCTACCTCGATTATACCCGCAAATAGAGATATTAGCGTACCAGCAAAAATTCGGCAAGCTTATTCCACCGTTTTACTAAGTATACCTTTTAGCCTTCTAAGGACTATCCTGGAACACGATGGGTTTGCTACAGGGAACAACGATTGGAAGGGAATTGCAAGATATGATATTGCTAAGGCTGTTGTTCATGAGAGGGAGAGGCGGCGAAAGTATGGGTTTAAAGTCGAACGCGAGAGGAGAGCTAGCACCTGCGGTGAGATGAATGAAGCTGAAGATATCGAGGAGCACAGTCAAGATCCAAGTACTTTACTTGTGCTCCCAGGCGACAGGGAAGAACCCGAGCGTGAGAACTTGTATTGGGAGGAGAGTGTCCTTTGTACCTTCGGACATGGTGGGAATGGCCTTGAAATTACCCGCAGAAGGAAAGGTTCTAGTGTTGGTGGTAGAGTTTTGTGGAAGGTTGGGGGTTCCACTGTGAAAGTTTAAGAGGTTAGAGATTTTGGGGGAAGTGCTGAAGAGTTCATTCTTTTTTCTCCCCTGAAGATCATTATGCTATTGCAAAATACTTCTCACTATAGGTTTTGTAGGGCTATCTGGCGAAACAAGATGTGGATAGGGCTTATTTTTTTTTCTTTAGTGGATTTTTTCTCCTTTTACCACCAATTCTCGTTGAATGTGTTTCCTACTAAAAAACTCACTGTTGGGTAAGTTAGATGTTCTTTTAGGTCCCTTTATCTATTCGATTTTCAAGTTCACATGTTTAGCTTTGTATTTTATATTCCCTCCTTATTTCTTTCTCGCTAAAAATGTTTCGGAATCCGAATTTCTTCTTTCTGGAAAGTCTTGACATCAGTAATGATGCCGTATTGTTGAGGGGTATATGTAGGAAGGTCTAAGTGCCGTTCTTTCGTAATTGTATAATAGTAGTTAGTTATCTCCTCTGGTTTTCTAAGCCAGAAGTCATTTCATTCGGGGGTTTAGGATGGGCGATAGGCTTGATTTAGCGCATAGCTTTCTCTATAGCATGGTTATCAGAATTGATCCATAGTCAATTGAATATAGAATGCCTGATCATTACTGGTCAAATTCAACTTTAGTTATGCATAAAATAATTAAAGAGCTTCTGACTAGCTCTAACTAGTAGAATCTACTAGTTACACTTGCGTGATCGTTGAGTGACAATTACATGTAGTCTTTCTTAAGATTAAAATATATTACAGTACAATCACCCTATAAGGATATACAGTTGGGCGGGGAATTAGGAACAGTATCTTTATAGAAAGGGTTGTCTAACCTAATTAAGAAGCAACAAGGAAGAGACACTGCCAAATATTGCCTAGTGGAGCGCTTTCTGAGGCCTCCTACTAACGATATCCTTATAAATAATTTTTTTATAGGGCGATTGCACTTTATCTGCCATCTAGAGTCTATTCTGCTGTTATGTGTGAAAGGGAGTAGAGACCGCTAAAATAAGAGCTGTTGCTCTCACTAGAGGGGCGAGCACGAATAATCCTAGCTAGGTGATTCACTACACAAAACTAATTATATAATATCATTTTTTCTGGAGTCTGTTATTTCTGCGTAAAAATAGTTGAAGTAGGTGAATATACTGGAACGTATTATTATAGGATGGAAAATATAGTGCGAGTCTTGGGCTGTAGTCTCAGGCGCTTTTATAAAAGGAGGGAAAGAAAGATCTAGTGGAAGTAGATATTTTTAAGACTATTGAGTAGATCACGACAGAACTACTCGCTGAAAAATAAAGTTTGTCGCCTGGGTACGAGCTGAAACCAGACTTCTATATTAGTAAGTGATGTACTTGGACGACAGACCTTATTTTTCTATGAGTATATTTACTTGCTTCGATCAATTAGGGTGGGCGCTTACTTACCGGAGACAGGGAGTGTACATATAAATAAATAGATGAGTTTTGAATAGTATACTTATGAAACCTTGAAATAAGTGAAGAATAGGGATAGGAGAGGGGGAAATTAATCGCAGACCCTTAGCAGCGGCTATCGATCGTATACTTTTATCTTCAGCGACAAAATTAGTAGAGATTGGCTGGTCTAATTAATTGTGTCCCTAGACGAACGACTGCCTATCTAACTGAAGGACTCTATCCAGCTGAAGGGCAGTCTACCCAGCTGAAAGACTGTCTACCTAGCTATTCTGCCTGATAGTTATTGCTCATTTCCCTTCTACCTGTGGTAACCTCTCCTCTGATATATTCCCCTTGTCTTTCAATTGTTTTCGCCACTACTAACCTAATGATGTGTTGATATCTAGGTAGTCACGATTTCTAGGCCTATTATATAGCCCGGCGGAAAATGCCGCCCTCCAAAGTGGCGGTGGCTAAACGTATAAGATGCAGCAACCTATTAAAAAGAGTATAAAGATAGGCCTAGCTACAGAACCTTGGCCCCCACGGCAGCTTCACCGGGGCTTCACCGGGTTGCCGCCCCTGGTAGAAGCACAAAACTCTAGATCGATTCGGGGCTTTGATTGGCCTTTCATGTTCTCAGCGAATATTCTAGCAGTAGTGTTCGCAAAAAATCCGGTATTTTCTACCAGAGGCTGTATGAGATAGATAGCCGCTATTCTGTTTCTTGTAGAATATACCGGTAAAATCATCCCTCCCTCCCGGGCCCCGCACTTTATTATCTTACTTAGGAAGGCCTTAAGGACTCTAAGCTTATTTTCCTACCATCAACCCGAGTCGATATACCAAATTTTCACTGGAACCCATTCTCTCACTCGCCAAGAGGGTGTTTTTGGATAATGAAGGGCTTTCAGTCATATTTTTTAATGCTTTATTTGCTCTTAGGAATCTCAAGTCTACCATATGTAGCCCGCGGTAGCTCTATCATTAGAACTAACTATGAGCAATGTGATTAACTATACTTCCGAGTACAAAAACTCAGGCTGACATGATATTCTGTAGGTGCCGTACTGAACAACAGATTCTATATGAATGGGGGGGAAGTATATTATTATAATAATAATACACACTCCCAAACACGATCTTATTGTATGGCTTTTAATGTACCTGTAGCTTGATATGGATGACTACTAATGAATATTACTTATAGATTCTGGGCTACGTTTTATAAACCAATCAGATGCGAATATGAGAATCTACCATCTAGAGACCCCCTCAGAAGTACCTGTTGTAGCAATGGGCGCGCTTTGGTCGGATGGAAAAGATGTTTTATATCTCTTTGGAGGTCAATATGATACTAATCCTAGTTCCTCGACGTATAACCTTCCCAAAGAAAAGAACGAGGTCTGGTCATACTACGAAAGAAACAATAGTTGGGGTATCGCAGAAAGCAGGGATACCCCTAGCTTAAGACCCGCGCAAGGTGCAAGTCTAAGTGTACCGGGGATCCAACTGGGGTTTTATCTTGGTGGTTGGGCCGATAACACTACTACAGCTGGTTTAGAGAAGAAGGTGCTTCTTAACGGTCTTACAATCTTCGATATGGAAACAAGGAGTTTCAGAACCGATAGCGTACCCGAAGTTTCCAATCCGTTCCGGGTTGGTGGGAGGCTTGTATACGTTCCCGTTGGAAAGATGGGTGTCTTGCTTGCCCTTGGGGGCTGTACAGGGGACCCTTGCGAGAAATATGTATGTCAGATCATCCTTCTCTTTTAAAATTCTATATTACTAATCCTAGGATATAGATATCTTTTGAGAAAATCGATATATATGACATTGAGTCTGGAAAGTGGTTTCATCAGAAAGCGACTTCAAGACTCGGTCCCAGCCCTCCCGCCGAGTTTCCAATAAGCCGTTACGATTTTTGCGCTGTAAGTATACCATCTTGGGACAGAAGTAGCTTTAGCATCTACATATGGAGCGGCGGGAGAAATAGTTCCTCGGGTCTTATTGATGATGTATGGATATTGACCCTACCAATGTAGGTAATAAGTGCAAAACTCGAGAGGGAACCATGTATTGATACTTGCATAATAGGTTTATCTGGATCCCAGTATATACTGGCCCTTTTGAGCGTAAGGGTTCAGCCTGTGACTTGGCACATGAGCGGTTTATGATGTATAGTGGTGGCTGTGGAGAGGGGAGTAACGAGACATATTGCAACCCGATAGAATCTCAAGTGGGAACATATGATTTAACAGTAGGCACAGCATACTTCACAGACGCTTGGCATCCAATGGAACCGGGTACATCACCTTGGGCTACTTATTCGCCTGCGCATGCTTCATATACAATAGGGGAGCGTATTCGAGGTATTATTGGTGGCTCGTTAGTCCCCTATTTCCACTTGGATGCTGGTACTTTTCTCATTCCTAGGAATTATAGTGATGTCGATTCCTTATTACCAGAACCTGCCAATATCACTACACCAATAAACGGTTGGGATCAGGAAGAGCTAGGGAGAATTTTCTCAACAATATCTGCGACGGACATTGTCCAAAGACGGTCACAAAGTTATCTCAAGGCAGCAACGTACATCCCAGTTCTCCTACTTAGTATAGCAATCACCATATTCCCCCTCTCGAAACTGCTCTATAAGCGCTTGCATTGGCCTATAGAGACAAACAAGAAACATAGTAGCGTTCAAAACTTTTGGAACTATAGTATCTACGCTGCTATTCCTACGGTGCAGTATAGTACTGTTAACCCGGTCTCAGCACAGAAGCGATGGTGGCCATGGAGACCGTTTACACTTCGTTCAGCGTATCTCATCTTTCTTATTTTGAGCTCACTTTCACTCCTCATTGCTGTCGAACTTTTAGTGCGACATTCCCAACAGCCAGAGGATCTACCTAGCCTACGCGACTCATATACGGAGGATAGTCCACCAAATCAGGCTGGCTATTTTGCCGATCTAAATGAACGCCCTCGACTTGGTTTATACAATTTCTGGGATAAGTAAGGCGCTACAGATGCTAAGATTTTATGACGCTCATTTAATTAGTACGAGGCTAATTCTTGCTTATCGACGGACAGTGAAACATACAGTAAAGGAAACGACAGCCGCCAGAAGACGCGTAGTCAGTCTTCAAGGATACGTTTAACGCCCTATTTCGTTTGGAACTACTTGCCCACCATCGTTACAGTTATCTTTGGAATCTTTTGGGGACTATGTGATTCCGAAGTTCAGCGTATTGAGCCGTACTACCAATTACACCGCGAGAACGGCGCACTAGGACAGGATTCCTTAAGTGTTGATTACCATACCTTTTGGGCACCATTACGGATTATTCAGGCTATCGTGAAGGGGCACTGGGCTTGTGTGATCTCGGGGATTGCATATGTTATTGCATTTGCCGTCTTGCCTAATTTACAGAACTTCTTGTTTAGTTGGGAGAAGAGGGTTGGCGGAACGTATACCTGGACGCAGAACACTTTCGGGTTTCGTGTTGGGGTAGTGGACCCACTGTATGGCAGGGTAATCGAAGCTATGTTGGGTATTGAAGTTGTCTGTGGGGTTCTTTTGCTTTGGATCTACCATACCAGAAATACTGGGCTTGACGGGAACCCAATTGGTTTAGCAGCGGTGGCAGGGCTGATTTCAACGCGTACAGGCACGATGCCCAGCGAAGAGATTGGTCTTGGAGGAATCGGTGTCCAAGCTAATGATTTCGTGGGGCGGAGATTTAGAACTGTCTACGCAGGCGGTAAATTCCATTTAATAGAAGAGACCACTCCAGCGATACCTAGTATGGGCACACAGTCATGGAAAGACGGGCTTAGGTCTTGCAAAGTCTTCAAAAACAAGCATCTGGCAGCGGTGATATCATCGACTACTACCTACTACAAAGCGTTGAGCAATTGGAGGGAAAACTTGGTCATTTGGAGATTTCTGCACACAAAGCTAGATGTTGTGCCCTTGGCGACAGTTACAGCAATTCTAGTCATCACATTTTGTGGATCTATGTTTATCCTTGTCGAAATGGGGAAGAATGCGAGTATGAGAGATTATACCCTTCCACTCCCCCCGAATCTGTACCTCATTTTGGGCGTTTTTACCAAGGTATGTTTCCTGTATTCGAGATCTATACTAAGCCGAGAATTTTCAAGAGCTGATGGAAAACTACACAGTCAATATATGAATTGGTCGAGAAGAGGGTTAGAATCATTGCACCCTATCGCAAACTCACCATCAACCGTTACCAGAGGCCTAAGATTCTATGGGAGGACTACACTACCACTATGCCTATATATGTCATTATATTAGCATTCCGGAATGGCCAAGGGCTACTAGCTTTGGTGACATCTGCTTCGTTGGCATTAGAGGTGTGGACCGTTCTATTAGGATCTCTACAGGTTTCGGCAGGTGATTACGGTTCGACGACTTATGCCGGAGATTTGTTTGCTGTTAGCATGGCGGTTTTATGCAACATCATCGCACTGGTTAGCCTGGCTATGGTGACTTCTAGTCTCGGAAGTAAAGATCTACCATTTCAACCAACAACTATCGCCTCTGTCATTAGTCTAGTCTCAAGGGCAAAGATGTTGGAAGAAGATTTCCAGGATATCGGTTTTAGGAAAAGGAAGAAGTCTGAAAAGAAACTGGAAAAGAAACGTAGGAGATACGGGTTTGCATGGACTGGCAATGCCGGTGCCAGTGGGGAGTTTTTGACGGTGGATTATGAGCCATTAGGTGATGATTACAAACCATGATATGCACAGACATATCAGTAAATCAATAACCAAAAAAACTAATTGATGTAATGTACTTGATACCGAAAGCGTTTTTGATATAACATTAATTGGGCCAAAGTCTCACCGAAATATGTATACGCTACTAAGATGATCTCTACACATAGTGGCAATCTATGTGAAATAGACCACGGAAAGAAGCAAGTACATGCATTATCTTTGTCCATTCTCTCTATGCAAGTAGCAGCCTTGTGCTGCAGTCGAGAATCGGAAGAATATGACCTATCAGAGCCAAGTCCATCCATCCATAGTTCTCATTACACCTGAAACCAAATTACCCCACAGTCTTACATACTGTCGGGATAGCTACTCTACATGTACCTTCTGGCATTTCCTGATCCATGCAAATGTAAATGCACGCCCTTTTCTTTCCTTTCTTTGACAGCGTGCCCGCATATGGTCTAGATCAACGTACCCTCTACGAGGCAAAAAATAAAAATACATAATAACAAGGTACATACAATGCTATAGAAAACCTTAAAAGTATTATGCTTTGGGGGGGGGTTACATGGGGTGATATGTACGTACAAACCCTAACCCCCCTTACATGTATGTACGTAGCCTGTACTGTACTGTACTGTGTTAGTAATTACATGTAGTAAATCAGTCTGATTAACTTGTGGCCTCTTGGCTGTCTTTTCGAACATGTGAAGAAAAACAGATGTATCAAACACCTTATAGAGAGGAAGTTGAGGTCATAGTAAGTCACTCGGTAGCTAATCGAGCAATCAACGAATAGATATATCACAGCTAGATTACATGAGGATCCCAAACCCCCCACGTCACATATACCATCTTTTATGATAGGGGGGTTCTGTTCCAAAGTGACTCAACAAGAGATGCACGAAACCAAGGGGAAGAACTGCCTAAAAAAGGAGTGAATAACAACATTTGAATTATGGTAGAGTCAACTAATTAATAGCAAGAGGGATTACTATATAGCTAGATGTAGCTCTAGGCATTAACCCGGACTTCGAATAGAAATCGTACGTGTGGACAATATGTATACATGTACATTATGTACATATACTTCTCTCCCCACAAGAAATACCCCCCCCCCCTCCCCAGGGGATATATATCGTAGCACTATAGCTAATGAGTAATCAAGAAACCCACATCTCTCAACCCAGTTCTATATCAGAGTCCTAAAAGCAATCAACTCAGATCAGAGCAAAAGTAAAAACCAATCAGAATTAATTCTATGAAACTCAATTGTCTCGACTTATTCCAGGTTTTTAGGCACCAGCCAAGAGAATTAGCCGATCCTCTAAAACTCACACGTATAACTGTTGACTGGTCAGTTTTTTTTTTTTTTTTAGCTAGCCAAGACCTTCGATCACCGGCGGGGGAGAGAGAGGGGGGGGGGGCGAGGGGGAATATTTAACTCTATAATAATAATTGCATACATATCTAGCGTTGCATAATATGCATAGTTTTTTTTTATTTTTTCTTCTTAGTTCCAAAGTATGTATGATTCCTTTCCCACCCGGTCCACACCGATCGGCAAAGCCTCATAATGATTTCATACAGCGAAGGAAAAAAATAAAATAAAATATAACCTCACATAAGGTGTAAATCTAATACAAAAACAGGCTGCACAGTAAAAAAGATGTGCATGTATCCTTGTCGTATATGAAACCAACTGTGGGGATTCCTCCTAGTTAGCTGCTTGACGATGCTCGCCGACCCCGCTCATAACTCCGTTTGCGGGGGAGAGGGGATGCATAGACTGAAAGAGCCCCTCATGTGAATTTCGGGGATTGAGTACCCCAGGGTTGGGATTAGCATCGAGGATGTAATAAAAATAGGGGGGGGAGGGTCATAAATGATCACTCGGTATATATGCTTATTTGATGTAGGTTTACTACATGCATCCATTCCTCAAGACCTAGCATAATGTTATTTTTATAAACTATTACAAAAGAGCAGAAAATAAACATACTAGTTAGTATATGTATACACAAAACCTAAGCATACTCCTAGATAAGAATCGATCTTGTTGAGAACAACCACTATCGATATCTATAACCAAAAGTTAGCTGTATGTACGTACAACCAATCTTTAACAAAGTATACCGAAACAGCAGTCCCTAGTTATCCCCACAACCCAGTATACCCAAGCCTGATAATCCATAACACCATCCCTCAAGTATACGTATACCCGAGTATAAAACAACCCAACCACAGCTACTCCCAATCCCACTCCCGCCAAGGAATTTCAACTCCAATTACGACTCTCCTTACGACACAGCCAACCTGTATACATCATTCTCTATGGCGCAATTAAACTATCCCTAACCGTACCATATCAATACCCAACACAGCATCAGAATCCAGCACTACCCATAGGAAGTCTCAGGTGCGGGGAGGGGGGGTAATAGTGCCTCAGTCGGACTAGGGTTACATATCTATCAATGATACACGTAAGGATATATATGCCCCCCTTATTGTCAGTCTCGGGAGCGAGTGTGTACATACGGAGTTTCCCAGTTAATTACCGACCAGGGGGAGAGGGGGGGGGGGGCGGGTAAACAAAGATAAAAAGAGGGAAATTAAATATAGTCCGGCTAATAACTAATCATGAATATATATCTTTCACGTCGCGTCGGATAAGTTATAAGCTATTTTGCATGAGTAATCGCCTCCCCCCCCCCCTAAAATGAATAGAATTACATCATCGGATGGCATTGGTCAAGCTATGTAGCTAGGATAGCTAGGATAGCTCTCAGTGTAGTTGTTCAGTTATTATAAAATTATACAAAATAGATAAATACAACAATATAAAAATATAAAAATATAAAAATATAAAAATATAAATCAATCCCCCCCCGGCTCGTGGAATATCCATTAGAGCTGATGAGGAGGTGCAGTATACGGTCGTTGAAGTGTCATATCTCTATAGCCAGACATCAATAATGGATTATTGTCTCTTTTCCCATTCACATTCCCAATCCCATGATTACGTTCGACTCCAGTACCTAAAAAAAAGATAAAAAATAAATCCATTAGAAACCTCCTCCAATTATTGAAAAAGGGTATATAAAACATACCATTTGGTTGCAAATCATTTTCATGCTCACCATCAACCCGGAACCTACTAAAATCCGTACACAGGTGCCAAAACCGTAGTGTTCTATTATTCCATCTAGCTTCTCCAGGATGTCGTGGTGATGACTGTCGTGCAGCTTCGCGCTCTAATGTCGCCCATGCTAGATACCCTTGCTGTTTATAAAAACAAGAAAAACAGTTAGAAAAACCCGTAAGTACCTTCCTCTCCTTTTTTTCTTTCTTTTTCTTTCTCCCCTCCTTTAAAAAAATTATGAACGTACACCGAGAGGTTGTGGAAGAGAGTTTGGATCATGAACATAGTATACTCCATTAACTAACTAATTATTTTTTCATCAGCCTAGTTTCCCCCCCCCATACTACTTTTTCTTTACAAGAGAGACTTACTGTTCGAGGATAACTTTGAGGCGAATGCGATTGTTCTAATACCGAGATATTTGTGTTGTCGGGGGGTTGTCGACAGTTGATATCTCCCCGTGAAGGACATAGTACATCATTTTGACAGTCTGTCTCATGTGTCGTTGTTGTTTGAGCAGGCAGTACTGTCGGTGGGATATTTTCTGCAGCTGGAGTACTCCTGGTTGGACTTTTTCGTTTGGGTCGTTTCTTCGACCGCCTTCCCCAGCCTATAATACTACAATCATTAGCTCTTGCTTTTTTTAAAGACTTTTTTTTAAATGTTGGGGCACGTGCTGTGAAGGGGGGGGGGGTTAACCTCTCCTAGTATTTTCATGATCATACCACATGACCATAGCTGAAGTGTGTAGTGAAGTGGGAAGGGAGGAGGTATGAAATGTAAAGTGTGTAAAGTGGGAGTAAAAAAAAAATTAATCAGAGCTCAAGATGTAAAAAGAATTCTACTACCGGTCATAGATTAACAAGAGCCTTCGATCAGAGAAAGCATATGTACCCAAAATAACTGTAGATGTCTTTTTTTTCTTTTCTTCTCAATATTACACACACACACACACACACACAAGCCAACGTTGGGGCTGGTACTGAAGTGTTTCGTGAAGAGTTTTATAAAAATAAAATAAAAAAGATTGTACGCAGGGTCTTGCTCCCTAGTTTTTAAAAGGTCGGGCAGCTAGTTAATGAGAACAAACAACAAATATTATGAAAGTCCCACCACCTCCCCCCCCCTCAAAGAAAAGGAAAAAAAAAGAAAAAAAAGAGAAAAAAGAAAGGGAAAAAGGAAAGGGAAAAAAAAGCAGGCAAGCTGCATGTCTCGACGGCAGGGATAAGTTGCTGCTGCATGTCAAGATCAGAGAGAGAGAAATCCGGTGGTGATATGCAATGCGAGCAACGGACCTCTTCTGTGGAGTAATAAGGGAGGTTGGTGGGGTCGGACAGGAACCGGCGACTAATGCAAGCGACTATTCCTGGCTCTGTTCAACGACTCGGAATGCAGGCCCGACTCCCGGGTCCAGCTTACGAGGATTAACTTGAAAGGTAGAATCGTTATATAGTTTGATGACATCTATCATGTATGGGGAGGGGGGAGGGAGAAGGGGGGGGAGAAGAGGTAGGGGGAGAGGGGGGAGAAGAGGTAGGGGAGAGAGGGAGAGAGGGAGAGAAAGGATGCCCCCCCCCCCAATCCGATGCAACAAAGTTCCATGGAGAATGAATTATGCACACCCTCACTGTATACCCAATTGGAGACAGCTGAACAACAAAGGCTGCCTCTCTGTAAGGAGACGTAGGTACTCTATATGCGAGAGTGCTTTTTGAGTCGGGGGTGCAGTGCAGCAGCTCAGGTTATCTGAGTGGGCGCAAGTTCCTGCAGCACAACAGAGGGGGGGGGGTATGTACTCTACTCTACTGTGATTATAACGATATCGATAGCTATTATAAGATGGACGCCGTGTCCCGGGGACAGCCAGCCAGGTAAGAAGGAAAAGTAAGCCTTGAACGGAACGGAACGATCCTCGCTTAAACCAAGATTCCGGGGTTATTCCTGAATTGTCGGGCGGATAAACAAGTCCGTATTAATCTGTCGAGGGGGGGGGGGGGTGTATTCCAGAGCGCCACTTCCGCCCTTAATATTGGGGGTACTCTATTTAGTAAGCCTCATGCTGTAGCAGTTTGTACATGATGAAACCCCGGATATCGGAATCAACCCTAAAGGTGAATATTGACACCTGTTCTCCGGCCGGGTCCACAACAGGCAAGTAAGAGCGAATTTGTGGGGTCTCCAGGAAACCCAAAGAAGTGTCACCAAAAGATGCAAATCTTCTGCGATATGTAAGATATCACAATCCTGTGGGGACGGCAGTTGATCCCAGCGTCATGTATGAGTGAGTGAGAGCCCCGCTTTAGTATCTCCATTTAAAAAGTAGTTTTTGGACCTAAGATGGAGAGATGTGGGAGAGAATCATAATTCGTACAATAAGGACTATAATAGACTCTTCTAAACAAGATAAGCTCAGTATATCAAGACATGCATGCCTTATAATACTGTATATCCTATGGCTCCCCCAAAGATAATAAGACTTGCATATTACAACAATATCCAATCCAAGGATCTTCAACTAAAGTCCTGTTCTTCCCTAGCTATATAAATAAATACTAACCAATAAGGAGATGATCTGTATTTTACTATAAACTCCATACTAATCACGTATCACCAAACCTACATGTAGCTATCTGGGCTCTTATCTTTTATAGTACCAGGTATAGCTAGGCCGGTAACGCGGTGTGCCGCGCAATCCCCTAGAGTAGAGAATTAAACCATCGGTACGATCCCCCACAAACCAGACCAGGTAGTTAGTAAATACCGGTGAGTGCAATAGATGATGCAAGGATAACGCAAGTTTTTCGCTAGATTATCCTGGTCGAGAACTTCCTATAACTGTAGTAATAGTATAGACTGTCGCGTGTATCCATGTGAATTATAAATGCTTTGATGATCGGCCGTAAATCTCTCGTGACCTGGGATACTGAGGTTCTTATACTTTATAAGAACTAGCAAAAGTTGTATAAGATACAACTCTAGTGTAAGTACTATCCCGACCGAGTGATACTACATGAGTATGGGCTAGGACCAAGTGAAGCTATATACCCTAGTACTGCATTAATCCAAGACCGGGAATATTTATACACCAATAATACTCAACAATAGGGGATTACCTCCACCATTGAAGATCGAAGCTTGAATTAACCCATCACTAAACCCTACAGTCTCCACAACAATAGTGTTTTTACCACGGTATGATAAATCCCCACAACCATACAACCGTAATTACAAAACTCTACAAAAATCACTTGATAAGAGCTATAAAGCTTTAATATCCCATGTTGCAGCCATACCATATATGGACAACGGGTAGATACTCCAAGCCAACGATAACAGCTCTTGTCTACCTAAAAAATATATATAAAAAAGCAAAAAAAGGTACTACAGTAACCACGTTTGTTTCACCCTCGGGAAACTCGATCGTTTTACCAAGATCTTGAATTATGTGTGTGTGTGTCTGTATATATTAAATGGCTCGATTCAAAACATGATATAACAAACACACCTACGACTCAGTGCATGAAACCAACGTTCCATATATATATATATATATATATATATTGTAGGCGGTGAATCGACCCTATATCTAAAAGGATGGAGGGGAGAGGAGGGCTGGTTCTTAATTTGTTAATTACTCGATCATAGATATCAAACTTAATTGTCCAATGTTTTCTTTCCACATGTTTTTTGAGGAGGGGAGGGGAGAGGGAAACATGCAACCCACTTGCGATCTTGTGTCATTGAGAGGTGTTTCTACGATATTAGATTCCGAAACAAAAAAAAAAATCCTGCAGTTATACCCTTATCGTGAACCCATACCATAACGTGTCTTCTCGAGCCTCATGGCACGTGGTTAAAGACTTACACTTACCGTATCCGGGTAGACGGCATAAATCACGATTCGAGGAAGTGGGGGGGAGTAGATATTTGACTCCACCAATAATATAATCATAAAACCCTAAAGTACGTCACAGCGTCCATTTGTAAGTTTTAAAAGAACTGCTCTACCGTCGAGAGGAGGGGGGTCACATCTACGTGGCATGCAAGTCTTAAGATCAAGATAAAACAATTCCAATACCAACAATGTGAGACCACATTTTTTTTTAAAGATCACGAGTTAAATACGACGCGCTCAGTCATGTAAACAATCTTATCTTATCCTACAATTTCGATTGATCCGGGGATAAGGGGGAGGGGAGTAGGAGAGAGGGAGATAGAGATAGAGGGAGATATGGGAAGGAGGGGTTAGTTTATATTTTGATTGCTACTGAAATCTGTGCTACATGAAAAAAAGAAAAACCGGAACTTTCCATCATGTGAGACACGATGTCATTTAAACATTCCGCTGCAAGGGAACTTGTCTTGGGGAGTACACACTCGATCGCGATATGTTTTTCTCCGATTTGGTATAGTATAGGTACGTAGTACAGTACAGTACATGTATCTGTCCCATGACGTTGGCTGTTTTTTGTTTTGTGATATGTGGAAGGAATCCTGATATTCTTGTTCGTCCTAGGAATTGCCACGTGTGTGGGCTAGGGGGGGGGAATGACATAGCTGGGTGGAAGGAGAAATCATTGACATCATGGATAAAAAACCCCCTGGTATAAAGTTGGAGGTTTAATCTACTCAAAAGTAAACTAGTAGTCTTTAAGAATCCATGATTTCAGTACAGTACCAAGAACTCTTGGGATATACTGGTTGGAATACATTATGTTTATGCCATATTCAAACCATCTAGCACAAATTTTGATAGAGATAGGCTAAAGAAACCTCTTTCTGGCTTTATATGGTACTACACAACTATGTTGAAGCAAATGGTGTAATTAAGATATACAATGGCATGAAGTTTTGAGTGACAATATCCCCAATAACAGATATGATTATCTTACCGCGGGCTTGGGACTGGTATTTATGACCAAGAGGTTTTGTGCACATTTACAGTATTATCACTACCATTTCTCTAATAGCTTAAAGATAACTCTATAAAACAAAGGAACCAGATGTCTATTGCCCCCGCTAGACAAAAAAAGCAAGCCATACCATTAATTAACGGCATTCTACTAATATACCTAACCACTATGCTATCCCTTCCGATAAAACCTAGGGGGGCTTAAATGGTTGAGGGTTGTGTTTAGAACATAGCATAAGTTAAGTCCAAAAACATAAAACGTACTGTACAAATTGAAAGGAAAAAACCATGATAAACCACCTAGTTCTAGTTCACTCGTTACCCTTTTCTTTGAGACAAAAACTTTGAAAACAAAAAACACCCCAATCACCCCCACATCACTCTATCCTAGTTGTCTATTATAACCCCTTCCACGCATCCTACCTCCTCTCCAATTCCTAGCTTCCGCCCATACTTCTCTCTCCTTAACTTCCTTAAACGCACCATCCATCCACATTTCCCCGCTATTTGCAACACCAATTTCAACGCCCTCTCTCCAGTTCTCACCAACCTTTCTCCCGCCTCTCAAGTCAGCAGACCAACCGACTACTTCCCCTAAACTATCCCTCTCCAGTGCTACAGTTGCGGTAAGACCCTGAACACCGATGAAGTAACCCATTCCCACCTTCTTTACAGAGCTAGGAGGATTCCTTGCAAATGCAATTGCCGTCTCCCGGATCTTCTCGAGCCAGCTTTTACGCAACTGAGCAGCCATGTTCCCCCCTCCGGCTGCAGGTTCATCTCTGCCAGCAGGACGCAGGATCTCATCTGCCACACGAAGCTCCATGGAGGCCACATGTTTCTCCATTGATATAGGCATTGAAATTAGGATGTTGATCATCAAATCCTTGAGATATTTTGCATCTGCGAATATCCGAGCGACTTCTTCCGCAGCAACCCACTCCGGTTCGCGCCCCATTTCACCACCCCAGTCACCATCTTCAAAATCACTATCCATCAGTGCTGGTGGTTGTGGGGGCAGGGGTAGAGGTGGGATAGTAGGGGGTGGGATCAGAGGTGGGGAGGGGGATGACTCGTATTCCAGAATCACCTCATCGCCCCATACTGGGGGTTGATGGAACGATCCTAACATTGGTCCTCCTCGGCCCCTGCGATATCCAATTGGTCGTGGGCGCCATCCGATGCGTAGCTTCTCTAAGAGTGGAAGAGAAGCAACAAGTTCACGTGCTTCATCCTGGGATATAACACCAATAACACCTTCAATACGAAGGTACTTCATCTTTGGACAGCGACGCATGTTGCGAATGCCCATCATCATCTTACCTACAGGAAGGTAAAACATACGCCATTCGAGTGTCTCAAGATGTCGTAGGTGTCTCAAAAGTAGATTAAATCGTTTCAAACTGAGTCTTACACGATGTAAACTCTCAGGTGCTGTTCTTGCAACCTCCTCATCGTATCCATGTGCAATACTCAAAGAAGTCACAGTACGACCAAGATGTGTTGCAACTCGTGAAAATACAGAGTCTTCTAGTGGAAGGTGGCGGTTCAAGATCCAGCCGTTCCACCCAAGATGCCTGATCACCTTATGCCGCAAAAAGAAGCTTTCGAATGGGGCTGAGGAGAGCCATATTTCGGGTGTGCGGTCATGAAGATATGTCCCACAGGAGCGAATTGTGACACTTGATAGCTTATTTAGGGTTAATGGATACTCTTCTATCGTACTAGTCTCATCTTCGATAATTTCCCAGACAAGTGAGGAGTCGACTAAGGCTTCTGGAAGGAATTGACAGCCCTTTACTTTAAGCTCCTCTAGGTTCTTGCAACGTTGTAGGAAGAAAACAACTTTCTCTAAAGCTCTTCTTTCACCCCTGGCTATTTTTGCTCTGAATCTCATTCTTCTCCTCCGTCGTCGCTCTCTATCCCTGCTAGCCTGTGCCCTATCGGTGGTTCTAGCAGCTGGTACTCTGACAGGGGGCTCGATCAGTCCTGTATCTTTCTGAGGCTGGGGATGATACCCGCATCTGAAAAACAGGACATGTTTGAGGGACGGTATGTAAAAATCATCGTCTGGAGGTCCCTTCGCCTTTACTTTAATTCTCAGTCCATTCTTCTGTGGCTCTGAAAGATTCTGTGAGTCGAGGAGATACTGTCGAAGCCCTAGTCCATCCTCAGCAGTACCTGTCTCATCTCCCTCTCTAGATCTTGCCTTGCCCTTGCCCTTTCCATCACCCCTAGAGATTAATCCCTCCTGTCCTTTTCCAGTCCCACGTGAAAACTGTAGTAGTCGTAGATTAGTGTTGATAATGCTCAAACTCTCGATTTTAGGGCCCCATTTAAGAAGTCCAAGTAGAGCGTTCGCAATTCTTTCATCGCCCGAATTAAGCTTAAGAGACTCAATACGTGTGCACACTCTAACAGCCTTTCTAACAAGCTGAAGGAGTTTCTCGAGAGTTCTAAAGCGCTGATCTAGCATTGGGCGCATGTCGGTAAGGTCAGAAAATACCTTGCCTGCTTCGTTGTGATTAGGGAACGCCGTATAGGAAGAGGCTTGGTAGTCTATCTGACGGACATGCTTTGCAAGGTGTGGATTTCTACGAGGGGTCTCGGTCAGAAACAAAGAAGGATACCTAAAGCTAATTAGGGAGGTAAATTACCCAATAGCTCTAATAATCCCCATGCTCCAAGGCATGACAACTAACGCTGGCCCCCCAATAGGAAATGTGTTCCCTTGTTTTCCATCTGGGTAAAAGTCTTCTTCATCATTAACTTTGAATCCGGGATCTTCGTCTTCTTCATATTCCGAATGACAATCGTGTCTCAATCCGTATCTCGTAGGCCATCCAGCACCAGAGATACGAGATATCCTATGGCCATGACCATAGCTAGGCTCATAAATCTTTGGTAAATCATAACCTTTCTCTTTTCCATCACCTTTGTTCTTTTGTTCTTGTTTCTTTCTCCATACCCTCTTACGCCGCCCAACCTCAACCCAATAGTCTTCCATATAGTCTCCAAAAGGAATCTTCTTATAGATTATAGGGGTTGCAATGCCGTTCCAGCGACGACAAACGAGAGCATGATTAGAGGCTAAATGTGGAGGCCTGAAGTACGAGAATATTTGGTGAAGAAGCTCAGTTGGAAGCTTCGTAATTAACCCTTGTGGTCTCTCTTTAGAAGATGCTAGTCCAGCTTGAGCAGATGAAGAACCGGCCCTCCGCCCCCCTCCCATCCGCAGGTTCCGTAAACGGGTGACCTCTGCCAAAGTCTCACGCCTCAACCCCCCTCCACCGGTTATCTCCCCTTTCCTCCGTTGTAGAACCACCTCTACTGCGCCCTCCAGCACCCTAATCTCAGAGTCTGCTTGCGTCATCTCCCATTGGTACCGGAACCGACTCTGGCAGTACGACACCCACCGTTTCTCAATTTCGGGGTCAGCTTGCTTGTTTTTGCGTTTGCTGTTTCCATTCAATTTTTTATTTCCCTTCCCCTTCCCGTCTGTAGAGGGCTGTTTTGATGATGGTGCTACTAGACCGTAAATCGTGTGAAGTGACTTCATCGGGTCGTTGAGGGTCCTAGGGGAGTACTTTGCACCACCAGCTTGATGTGGGGTATACAAGGGTTGATAAAAGGAAATTATTGAAGGTGGTGGATTAGGAAATGCCCCATATGACATCGGTAATGGTAGAGGATCTGCATTGTATGAGCTCTCGGCAGGACGATCGGCGCAGGGGGATCCTCCGTCTCCTAGCTCCGTTTCTCTTTCTTTTCCCTTCCCTTTATAACTACTCTCCTCGGGAACTTCTGGTATAGCTTCCTCCTCCTCTTGCTCCCCGTCTTGAAGTTCCTCTGAAAAAAGATCACCAACACCAAACTTTCCTTCTTGCTCTAAGAATGCTGTCAATCTGTCCACATAGCGGACCTTTTCCCGCAACGTCTCTACATGTTGTCGTTGTCGTTCAAATAAAACAAGATCGGTTAAATTTAACAACTCATCATCGGTCAAATCCCGTAGTACAGGGAATACGGGCCGATATTCGCGGGGAAGATCTAGCGGAGTGCTAGAGCGTGGTGGATAAGGTGAAAACAGAGGTGCGGGTGATGGATAGAAGGCCTGATACGTGTATTCCAGATCGTGGAATGTTGTGTCTGCCATGATTGGAGGGACCGTAGTGGTGGCGAGCGGTGGGGGTGGAGCTCCATTAGAGGTCGGGAGATGAAGTGGATTTTAAGAGTGATCACTTGCATAGGTGATAGAATGTGCTTACGCAAAGGGTAAAGTGAGATACCACTTAGTTGACTTCTTGGCATGCATGCATAACCCAAAATACGTCTAGATATAGATATTGAATACATCTTGGCATCAATAGTACACTTAGTTCGGGAGGCTTGCTAGGGGTCATGAACCTTTTTAGATAGAAGCTTAGAATAAACGAGATACATAGCAATCCAACAGCAGAAATCATATGAATAGCCAACAAATAACAAATTGACGTACAACATCTTTTAAGTGTACATATATCGCAAGACATAAGAAAGACTCATTCCCACTTTCAAAATAAAGGCCCTACCAAACCCTTTCTTTTCAGTCATTAACCAGCCAGTCGAGGAAAGCCCAATACTCCCGGCAGGCGTCTTCCCAATGACGCTTGAAATGTTTTTGCATTCGAAGAGCTTCGGGCAGGCTCCACAAGATATCGTCAAATTCTTGAGATTTTGTGCGAAACGGTTTCCTAGCCAATGCCGCCAACTACTCCTCAGTCGGAAGGCATATGACTGCAAGCAGGCCGGAATCAACCAATGAAACGAGCTCGCCATTTTAATAATATAAGTACTACGATAAAAAATAATATTAGAGGCTCTACGACTTTTCTAGTAGAGAAAATAGGCTCCCTTCCCGCTATTATAAGGAATACTAGAAGTGCACAAAGTCAACCTATTAGTTAGATACCTATACTGTAGCTTTAAATGCGAAGGGAGAGGGGATATAGTCACTTTCTCTCGTCTAACACAGTGATGCCGTGTTTTACAAGAGCAATTGAACCTCATGCCGTGCTCCATCACTACGCCGGACATGTTGACATTGTTTATTACATGGGGTTGTATCTATCGCAGCTATGATTTGACAAGAGCCTGACTAGAATAAAACCCAAACTAAACTGCCTTTCGAGTAGCTTAGATCATGGTTGTGTGGCCTAATGGTTAAGGCGCTGGTTTTCGGCACCAGAGATTGGGGGTTCGAGTCCTCCCGCGATCGATGAGGGACCTCTTAGAGACAGATTGGTAGAATATAAATGTATGTGAGAAACTCAAGTGATATAAATTTTTCATATCTTGATGAGGGAGTTACCTATGCCCACGATTTACCCCTTAGATAAGTAATTTTTGAGCTGCTACCAAGTCACAAACCCTCCAAAACAAAAAAGATACAATTTCCAAGCCCTTTGTTAGATTCAGTTTCATTAAATAGAAATAGAAGTATGACTATAAATCAAGACTCACTATTTAACCTACAAGTGGACTGCCTGAAGATTCTTCATATCCGGGGGACGCCGATACGGCCCCCCCAACATAACCTTTACCCTAGACCGGCACAAATAAGCCATTGTACTACCAGTTCGATCACGGATTGGCCCTTTAACCAAAAAAAATCTAACTATCACCTTTATCAGCAAGTATTATCCAATTAGCTAGTTACGATATGTAAGATTCCATCTCCAGCCGTACGTTATATAACCCAGATAACAACATATTCTACACGATGGTAATTAACTTACATGGGATAGTATCTGCACAAATAAGGCCTCCCACAATTTAAAAAAATTTTCGCGCTTAAATGTCTATATGCAAGCAAGATATATACTCCCTTGTAAGATCGAACGCACAGATAAAACTTATTGCTTCTTTCACACACCGGCGGGTATCTAACTTTACCATCAAATGGATAAAAAGCTATATAATATAATACGGCGCCTATATCTTTATGCGGTAGATTATCTTAGTTAACCGCAAGATTTCAATATAGTCGGTCATTACCGCCGACAAAATCTCCCCTCCCCCTCTCGATCCTCCCCGCCCCCGGCACTTTATAGAGTGCTAGCTCATGCATAACTAAAGTGCATGCGGTTGTATACTTTAACCTAAACCGTAGAAACAAAATCAAAAAGGCAGGTGGATAGAACAAGAAACTTCACACGGCATTCTTTGGGTGGGCGTTTCCTAAGCATGATTTTGGTAATACCAATAAAGTAAATTTTGGCTGACCTATTAAAAATTCTATATCTACCCATATACACCAGTAAACGAATCCAAAAATATAACATACATGCGGACAGTGCACACTCTCAAAACAACACAGGAACTGCCGCCACAAAGGCTACAAACGCCAACATCGAAAGCCCTCCTTGGGTTATTCTGCTAGACCCACTAATATCCGGCTTAACTTCTGTTGCAGATAATAGTACTCCAGTACCATTCGAGCCTTCGCCAACTGTCAAGCATGAACGCAGCGGGGTACCCGCGAATGAGTATATTGGGAGTGAGATTGAGTGGCCGACTTCCCCGAATGGGGTTGGAAGGTCTATTTCTGCAGAGAGAGAGGCGGCTACACCAAGTTCCCAGTTGGCAGAAAACTCGAATGCAGTATCGTAGATGCCATCACTTAAGCTTGGTGTACTACAGTTGTCATTTACGTCTAATGGCGCAAGTTAGTTTCATCAAAAAAAAAAAGAAACAGGTAGTTCCTCATAATTGGCATTTCCGAAACTTACGATCTAGTTGTTTGGCAGCTAGCATATACTTTGGCGCATCAAAATCAAGACTTGGTCCAGCCTGAGCCGTGCCTAAAAGTACGCAATGGATTAGTATAGATTGAGGACTGTAATCAAGATACTTAGGCTTACCCAAAGCAAAGGAAATACTAAAGCCAACCTTAGGTTGAGCAGTCACATTAAGGCTGAGATCAATCTCGCTGAGTAGTTCGTTGATAGTGAATGGGATCTCTGTAACTTTTGTTTCGTTCCTATAGTCGTAGAGCAGCATTAGTAAATATTTAATACGAGAACTCAACGGAATTCAAGTAAATACCATCCACGTGAAAAAGAAGCATTGGTATTATCGATGTCAAACCGAGCAACTGAACCCACCGGTACCTGCGAGATGTAAGTTATTCTACTCTACATTAATAAGACTCCACTATCGATCAGACTCACATCTATTTCTAGCCCATATGAGACATTGAAATTTGAAGCAGAAAAATCAGCTGCCACAATGAGATTATACTCAAATGTTGGCCCGATAGTGAACAGTCCACCTGCCTAAAGTTTTATCAAACATGTAAGTAGAGATTCTTATACTCTCTGATGATGAGTAAATACACATATATACTTACTGAGAACGGAACGAAGATGATTTGCGGAACAAGATTAACTGTCCACTCGTTTTTTAGGGCTGGTAAGTTGAGACTAAGCTCAAGCAGGAGCTTAGTCTCGATAGCCTTAGTAGCCTCGACCTCGACCCAAGCCCACTCAACATCATAATCTTGATCAAAATGACCGCGAACCGTAATCTCCCCATCAACCCCACAATCGATACACGTGATTTCTATATTGGCTGTGGTTGCATTACCCGTACCCGTACCCGTATCCGTACCCGTACCAGTACCAGTATCGGTATCATTTCCAAATATATCAAGACTCAACTGCAGGGTCTCTCTTGGCTCAAAATCCGTCTTGATTGACATGGTTTCGTTGAAGCGGAAGTTGAACTTTCCATCGTCCTCATCATCGGCTATCTCCTCTGGGGTTGATTGACGTTTCTTCAGGCCGGTACTGTGGAATTTATCTCGTGAGATGTGTCCGAAATCAACAGACATCTTTTTGGCTGCATCAACTAAGGGAAGTGACTCGGCAGACATATCAACAGCTGAGGATTTTGTGTCCCAGTCCATATGTTGAACCCTTTTTTTGTTCTCCCGATCAGTCACTGTGTAGGCAGTTGATAAGTATAATATGATATACTCACAGGTATGCACCACGCTCATCTTCTGGGTTGCACCCGTTAAGGGCATGGTTTGATATCAATATAAAAGTATCCAAAGTACTCCAGGCATTCCTTGTGTAGTCGAAATCAGAGCTATCAGAGAACCTAATGAATACTGAATCATCTTCGCAGATAATCGCTGAAGTGAGGTCTTCAAAATCCTCGAGGAGAACGATAGGTAAACTCTCATGAGCAATAAAAGTGACATCCACGATGAATATGTCCTTCTGATTTTCATGAAAATCTATCAAAATCAAATTATGTTAATCCCGGTTTCTAGCAAAGGAATCCCAAAGGGTATAATAATAATAATAAAAACCAACCTTCTCCATAAGAGAAAACGACCTCATCTTGAGGATGAAGGCTTTTCCTCACAAGATCACGAGAGCTCAAGCCTGGGGATCTCTTTCCAAGTGGGAAGAGAGGTCGAGAATCCGGGGTCCTTTTCACGGTATCAATCCCGCTACTAGAGGAAACTGCACCAATCCCTTGAAGTAAAGAAAAAGCGAACGCCGCACGAGATAAAAGATTTCCCACCATGATGTCTTCTTTTGTGATACTAGAGTTATCCCTTATTGATTTTACCGAAGAAAAAGATCTAATGATATAATAAATGAAGGGCTACACAACATATTTATAAGTTTTTTGGGGGTCTGCGACTATAAGTCTATCGCACCAGCCCCCCTATACGCGCATGGACCAGGTCACATATCTGGGGGGGGGGGGGGATGTTTATGCTTAGGGCATTGGATTATGTGAGTTACGATTATAACAGTTACCTATTGTTGTAATACCTTTATCGTTAATCTTAGAAATAACCATGTAATATTAATACAAAAAGAAAAAATATGTTTAACTGTTACAGTCTTCTGATACCCTGCCCTCCCCTCCCCCCAGCATTGACACCTACCGAATATGTGATAAACTATTACGAGACACTCAGGGGCTCCAGTAGTAAAGCCCCTTTAAAGTCTAGGAGGCGGGCTAATATGTACTTGGGTCTTCCATGCATGCAGTTCGAAATATCTAACGTTCTCATGTTGGTAAAACTCCAGTGATCGGAATAGGGGCAGTTCGTTCGTGGATGAGACGCCCGTATTCTGTCCCATCCTTTACTCAAAATGCCCTATGGCTTGAAGTATGAAGACCATAGACTACATAGTCCTGTACGCCTTATAGTACGCCAAGAGAGGAGAGTTAGGTTTTTCAAGCTATGACTACTTAACATACGTCTGCTTAAACATAGTCTGAGAGTTAAAACAGGGCTAAATGTGTCTTTGCAATAGCTTATAGGACCCTGTAGTCCCAATAGCTATGTATTTCGGTAGAAGTTTGCCCGTCCTAGGGTCACTATAGGGCCCCTCTCCGGATGGTTCCGAATACTGTGTAACTGTGTTCTAATAATAAATCTTTAATAGCTACCATAACTGAATTGTTAATCTACATTAATAGAGGCTAATTACAAGGGCTGAGTACTGCCAGTCTCTGCAGAAAGAAGCATGCAGGGATCAAAGTTATCTTCTATACACCAACTGACTCTATCAACACATTAATACAACTACACCTTTAAAAGAGGAGAAAATATTTCTGTCCTCTATTGCTTTTTTTGTGTAAATACTTGATCTAATTAGAGCCGACTCAAAAGCACAATGCTGGCGGAGCATGCACGGGCCGAGAATAGTATCTGCTGCATCGAGGCACAGCAATAGATAATATACACAGCCCTCGAGAGAAAATTCAACCTCCTCCACAGGGATTCAGGAAAGGTTAAGAGGGATTATATTCTAGAAGATCTTGAGAAGATCTTGAGGAGATTCAAGTGGAAATTCAACCAACAATGTCGTAAATATGACTTATTAGATCAAACAAAAAAGAACAAAGGTTACATATAATCATGTCCCCTCTCATGAACACTCACATTTTTCAGGCATTCAATCCGGTGATTAATCTCGGAGCGCATCGAATCAGTATATACAATTCCACGATCGATGAGAATATTCTCTAGCTATCCATCGATCTGTTTTTTTTTTGGTACGGTATGGCCCCTCTAGTAGGAATCCCATTAGGTTAGAACAATCACATTTAGATGATCATTTACTCTATTGAGGAGATAGACGATCAACTATACCTACTAGAAGACTTTTTGGGTCATAGCATATGAGAGCCCTTATAATGTCTGTCACACCATGAGCAGAGATTCTTCAGGCTGCCACACACATATTTTACGGACACCAGCCCGAAGATCACACTGAATAAGCGAGTCTCACAGACATACCCCTAAAAGAGCTTGTTATATTAGCACGTGGAAAAGAAGGAGCGGGAGACCAGGATAATGCTCAGGGTTTATCCACGCGCATACTACGGCAAAGAATGTGTCAAAATCTCAATCTTACCGAATCCTCCTCTCTGTGATATTACCAGTACGGGGAAGGGGGGTTATCTGTACATACCAGTGTATCACATCACGCAACTACGGCCCGACCCGCAAAAAAGAAAGGAGTGAAAGGAAAAAAAAAACTAAGATGAAAACTGTCTCTCTCTACAGATTGACTCTAGATGTCTTCGATTCCTTTGTTGGTATAGCTGACCAAATTCAGACACATATGAACTCCTGTAATTGCGTAAAAAGTCCCTGCATCATGCACGGCGGCTTTAGTGTATACTTAGCTAGCTTAAAACATACAACCGTTTCTATAAACGGTTGTATATCATGTAGTGATTTATATATCAAGCCTCAATTTATATTGTTTACATGCACCGTACCCTCAAAGCCCCATTGATTATAGAGATTTCTAGCAGTGCAGCTCTGACTAATCATTTGACCAAAGAGTAATCATAATAACTCTAATATATTAGGAGATCAAGAATAGAAATATCTTTAGCTTTTATTACTAGGTATCTATGGCTATGCTGGATGGGGTGCTAAAGGACAAAAAATTGATTGAAAGTAATACCAGTGTGATACATTCTTGAGCCCTAGAAACAGTACCGCCCAGCTACTTCACCTTCACGTAGGCTGGACATCCTCTAGATCGCCCCTGCGCTACTTTGATCGTTTTAGATGAGAGTAGTCACCATACGTACGATTCGACTCCCCCCTCAGGAAAAAAAACCTCATGAGTCAATACACATGAATTAATATAACACATTTTTGTTTTGTTTTTTATTCGCTCATGCGAGGGGAGGGTTTAGAGCTACAATTGGTTTTAAGCAGGAGCTGAGTACCATACGTATACACCTACGGCTTCAAAAGCACAAAGTTTATATTAACTGCCTGGCTTAGAAATAATACAATTAGGCATCTCGCATCAGCTATATATTTGGGTACGTACTTTCTTTTTTTTGGCGATCATGGCGAAGTACCGAGCGAGCATAACCGCCTCCCACTCACCTCGCCCCTTTCAATATGTTCATGTATGTAGACGGGTTACCGGTGAGAGGCTTGTGTTCCCGTGGGATCCTAAAGATTTATGTAGTATGACAACCTTAACTGCACCTACACGTATGTATGCTATACCCGGGTACGTGTGTGTGTGTGTGTGTGTGTGTGTAGTACTATGTACAATCGTGTCCAATAAATTCCCAGAGCCCCCCTCCCCCCTCATAGGGACAGCAAAAGAGTTCATTCACCATCTAGCTGGTGAACTACTTCTCTCCAGGGAGTCGAACCACGGGCCTCTTGGTTCGTCTCCCTCAGTCAAGGCCATCATCAATTGTCTGAAGACCTTGCCGGTAGACCAATGGCCCACCAATGGTATTTTGTTGAGAGCTAGTTGCTATAATCTGATACCGATGTATATCTGGGTCCAACTAGCAACGGGGGGACGTTTCCTGTGATACACTAACAAAGAGAGGACTGGGTGGGGACCATATCACTTGGTGAGGCAAGGGGTACCCAAAGTGATAGTTTTTCTTGGACTTTTTTTATACATTTATGTTCAGAATAATCTCTTTATTCTTTAATATATTCGGTCTCACATTAATGCCAGTATTTGTGGTGCTGAGGTTTGTGAGTTTGCCGTTGCTATGTGGAGGGGACTTCGGGAACTTGTTGGACACGTCTGCAGTACATAATCACTCCGTAAGAATAGTGCGATTAAAAAAGAGGGGGGTGCACTGTACTAGCTAGTTACTTGCATGGGGGGGACTAATCAAGATCTAGATGGAAGTATTTTGGGCTTCTCGTGCGCCACTGCGCTATATGTGGTATGTGCTTCTACACAATTAATTAATTAATGGTTACTTACATGATCGACTCATAGATTCTTGATTATCGCGGGGTTAAAGAAGAAGACTTAAACTCCGAATGCTATATTTTTGTTACCTTCGTCTTTCTACATGTACGGTTAATCATGCCTTAATTCATGAAATTAAGACTATATAAAAGATTCCTTGCTTGATAAACCATGACCCTAATGAGACCTAGCCTAGCTAGTGCTTTTAGTACTTTCTAACCGAGTTATGCGCATCGTCAACTCCTTTTCTATCCAGTTTTTATTTTATATTTATAGATATATACAGTAAGTATCAGATAACAATAATCAGAAACGTGAGATGTGAGAGGCACATGGATGTGTATTTACCATCCTGTCTGCGTATCTGATCTACAGGGCCGTAGTTAGTGCATGTACTCAATCAAACTCTATACTCTCCTAAGCTATAAGGTTTTTCTTTTCTAGTGTCTCTTTTGAAGATAAATTCAGATATAAATTAACAAAAACATTGCCCTCAAACACTTGATATATATAAAAAAGTCAGTAATATTCTAAACAAAGTAATTCAGGCAGAAGTCAGGGATTCCACTATCTAGAAGCACCATACGAGACGACTATTTCACCCATCAAAAAAAAACCCCCCCACGCCATATATGCAAATGTTCATAAGTGATGACAAAACTGCCCCTCAGATTAACACAATCCCAAAATCTAGTTCTCATTATAGCCCTCAGAACGTTCGAACCTACATTCCCTAAAGCATCAATTACCAACCCCCCATAAGTTCTAGATCACAAACCTTCTCTAAAGAAGGAAATTGAACCCTCGAGTATACATACATACGGGTAGATAAGAGATCATCCCCGAGAGCCTGTTGGGAGATTGCATAGCCGCTACAGCCCCTAGATAACTAGCTCATGGGGGGGGAGTACCAATTCGAAATACAAGACACACACAACTCTCGTGCAACTTGACTCACAAATGCAGACGCACTGGTGTCTCAGATCTGGACTAACTAAAAGAAAAGGAAAGAAAGAAAGAAAAATCCCCTCCTGGAATTCCCGTAACGTAGGGTGCACACTTAAAAAACCCTAAGCGTACATACATTGGCGGGTAGGAAGAAAGAAGAAGAGAAGAAAAAGAAAGAAAACTTAAGATTCAGAATATTAAAAGATAGGAGAAAACAACTTGAACTTTTGTGGTCGAGGGGGTGAGTTGGTTCAAAAGAAGGCTTGCATGTGTGTTGTTGGAACGTACGTTTACTTTTTTGTATCATCAATCATTTATGCCCCCAACCTCGTGTTTCATGATATATATCTCTTAATTGACTCACGATATATTTGATCGATCTTGTGAGGTAAAGCACTCACTCACTCACTCACTTCTGTTTGTGTTGGTAGCAGCTAGATAGAATTGTTCCCAGAAATGCCCCCACATACACGGTAAGAAACCCGGAGTACTTTGAGAGTTTCCTATGTTGATGACTAAGCAGATTTAAAGATTCTGTTCAGCGATACTGGGTTAGGGGTTTTAATGGAGGATATCTTGTTCTTTGATTTACGGAGGAAAGTCGAGTGACAGCCTATGAGCTACGGTATGTAAAACATAGAGACTAGTACGTATCCCGAAGTGGTATGGCCATAAAATAGTTTAGTAAGCCGCGCACTAGCCCTGAATTACCTCCTTAGCCCGTGTTATAGAACGAGTCCCGTTAACTCGCAAAGCTAGAATATAACTATGCTTATCCTAGTTCAATGGCTAAAGGTGAAATATCA
Organism: Verpa bohemica; assembly: GCA_033030345.1. Lineage (NCBI taxonomy): Eukaryota > Fungi > Ascomycota > Pezizomycetes > Pezizales > Morchellaceae > Verpa > Verpa bohemica. The sequence continues at coordinate 2,216,879 of JAUFSE010000003.1, forward strand.
GCGTCTAGATATTTTTGGGTGGCACAACTAAATGCACTTGTATTTTTACGGAGGTGCATACATCTAAGGGCGTAATTAATACGAGTATTTGAAGCGGTAGCTGGCAGCGATGAGAGAACTTAAGGCCCGGAATTTTCAATTGAAGACGGAAGAAATGTCGTCATATATGTATAAATAATTTGTATTAATTTCTAACCATTGAATAAAACTATTAACTTTTCGAGTGGCCTTTGGGACCTAGCCCGCAATATCGATCTGCTTTACATCTTGCCTTCATCCCCTCAGGACTAGACACAAGCCAAACCAGCCACAGACCCCCACAATACCTCAACCATATAAAACCCCCGAGCCTAAAACATCTACTAAAAGACCGCAAAAGTAGGGATCGCAAAACTCTCAGCCCTTCAAATGCTAATATCCCCGCCGCGAGCACTCTCCCTATAACCACCCAAATGAAGGAATTGCTACAAAAATATTAAGAGAAAGGGAGAAGAGAGAGAAAAATAAAGGAGGGAAAGAGGGAAATAAAAGGGAAAGAATAGATGAAAATAAAGGGGAAAGAGATGAAAATAAAGGGGAAAGAGATAAAGATAAAGGGGAAAGAAGAGATAAGAATGAAAGAGAAAAGAGAAAATTTTAAAAGAGAAAAGGGGAGAAGGGGAGAAGGGAGAAGGTAAAAAGAGAAGACTACATGTGTAAGAAAATATTCAACCTCCCCTCCTCTCCCTTCATTATGGATAGAATATCAAATCTATGAAGGCCTGTTTGGCCAAACTCATCCACAAATAATCTCAATAGATGCCTATCGTAGTCGGAGTACTTTTTAATTTGGTCGTCTTCGTACTCCGATACCGGGTACTCGGTTTTGCATCCTTCGAGGAAATCATCTGATTGGCAAGATGCGGGGTGTTCGGAGAACACACAGAGGTCCCGAGTAGTTGCGGCGGTAGCAGCACCAGTATCGATAGTAGCTTCAACGGCTGAGCTAGGGACATGTGGAGTTTTTTTCAGCCAGGAAATGACCTTTTTGGTTTTTGTATCATCAGAAGAGGCACTGCCCCCAGATTCCCCGCAGCTGGTCGAGCGGGGCGAGGAGGTGCGTGACGAGGTAGCCTTAGTTAGCTTAGATGTAGGGGGTTTCTTATGGTGTTTGATTTTTGGTGGGACTCTAAGCTTTTCCGGTAGAGCACACCCCATTATCTTAGCTCTTTTGCGGCGAGGAGCGTTGGTGTTAATATTTTTTTTTCTTGGCTTCCTAACGCATTTTATTAGTCTTTGTTATGGCTATGATAAGGGTACATACAAATCTCCCTTCGGTAGTTTAGGCGGGTTCATTCCCTCTGCTTCTTTCTCCAGTTCCCTCACTGAAGATGTAGCTGCACTCTCCAGATACTCTTCTTCGGTGAAGGCGTCATCATGTGAACGCTTTCCTAGGCGTTCTGGCTTCTCATTGGTCTCTTTAAAAGTTGCAAAACTTGGAGTTACTATAACTGTATCTACATCCCACTCGTCTTGGGGGGTTTTGACTTCGGTGGGTGATTTTTTGGTGATAGTGGGCTGTCCATGAGTAGATGGTGGTGAGAGACTTGGCTGCGGGGTGGGAGTTTCCTGGGGGTGAATTGTGCGAACAGCCCTCCATCTCTGTTTTATTGATTCCATTGAGTATGAGGTAGATGGCATCTTTACAAGTTGATTCTTGCTGTAGATTGTATGAAGTAGAGGTAGTGTTTGTGAGATGGAAGTGGGATGGAGTAGAGAAGATTTAGGACTGAGGGAGGTTAGAGAAGAGATGAATTGTAAGACTACCTTGGATGAAGTAGAAAGAAGAGAGGTGAGGTTGATGTAGGTCTGTTCGAAAAATTTACGTACAGAACTGAATCTATGTACACTTCCTTCTCTGTATTTTAGAGCCACCATATAAACCTCCAATCAATTTTCATGTACCCCCAATAGGATTACAAGCCAAACAATTTACTCATACAAAATCCTAAGGGTCTCACTCCCAAAAGAACCCGTATAAGCGTTCCTACTTATACATAAGACCTAAATTGGGTCCAAAAGATACCATACCTCCTTTCTACCAAACTCATCGTAATAAATAGTAGCCCCTTCATATCCTTTCCAATCTAAGATCTCTTCGCCTAGACTGATTTTTGATGAATCCAAACGTGGAATATGAGATGGAGGTTCCTGCTCCAAGGTGCTTTTCCAAAAGTATGCCGGCCCTCTTGTTGATTGTTTTTTCCGGCTCTTGTAATTAGATAAACTAGCATCATGGGCAGTCGTTTGCTTCATTGGGGAGGCTAGTGCTTTGTTCTGCTCTACACGACTTATATCTCGTCGAAAACCTATGGTTATGGTCTTTTTCTAGTTAGCCATGACAAGGTTATAACAGTAGGGCATATTAGAATAAAAATTACCTCATCTTCTCCATCATCATTGGTCGCTAACAAATTTTCCTCATCATTCTTATCATCCGATGAATTGCACCCAGCGAGAGAGAAATGCTCATAAGTACTCTTATCCAGAAGTGTGACGAACGGTACACGATATAAGGACCCTGGTCCTCGTACAACACGGATTGCTCTTACGTAGTAGCTCCCATGCACACTATTAATTGGGCGGCGCTCAGAAGATTTAAATGATCTTGGCATTCGGCCAAGCCATTTCAAAGTTCCAGGAAAATCTTCCATTGTAGATTTACCGAGACTAGCCTTAGTTTTCTCTAAGCTCCCCGATATTTTAAAGCTAGTCTTCTTGTTGGGATTATTAGTAATGAGACTTAGTACCCAGGCTCGATTGACCCCCTTTTGATTCCATGTATTGGTAGGGCCTTAATAGATATTACCTTAAGTTTAGTACTATTGATTCCACATGTCCTAGTAATCTGGGTAGACTGGGGACCCATCTTATAGCTATATTCTCCCAAGAGAGAACCCTCAAGCCATCCATTAGTGCAGGGTGGGTTCTCTCCCTCAAAATCCTGTTCAAAAGGGGTACAGCCGTCACCCCCATCAGAGCTATAAGTCTGATACTTTGATATACTAGCCCAGGTCTCAAATACCGGAGGTATTACAGGAATATCCTCAAGTTTTTCGGACTTTCCCATGTCCCCACGAGTATTGAGTTGTTTTTTTCTGCAACTAGGATGGGTTCCGGAAGCTCGAGAAGGAAACATTACCTCTTCTACCAACATGGCACCTTTCACATCTTTAGAATCGCTTATGAGATCCTCAGTTACTCTAGTCTGATAGAAAGATGAATCTGTTCTATGTTTCTCTCGCCTGAGAGACTCTGAAGCTACTACCCCAGCCCAAGAGTCCTGGTCCTCCTCTTTCACTATATGTCTATCACCAGAACCCATTATGTCAGGCGCATTGACTAATAAATCTTTAACAAAGAAATTCACAAGTCCATCTGCAACCTCATCTGGTCTTAGAAGGCTCGTATGCACCTAGTTAACACCTATAGTTAGCAAAGAATCAGTGAGGAGATTTCCAGTATATTTTATACAATTCTTGGTCTTACTCTCTCACTCTGGGGAGGCACATTTGGTGCTGAATATCCCATTGTCATGGCCATGTCTATGGACTCGTCTGTAGAACGGCCCACTTCAAGAGAGTTGAGTGATGAAGAAGTATCTGGTGGTAGTTGGGTATTTTTGACCAGTAAAGACGGAGAGATCCCATATCCATAATACCCTAGAGTTGTATCTGTGCCATCTGGGTAGAAAGTAGCCTCCTTGGTAGGCTTGGGGATATTTTTATTCTCCCACCACGAGATCTTATCCAGAGAAACCATGCCTTCTCAAAAAATTACCAGGTACTGTGAATTACCAGGTCCCAGCAGCAGAGTTTTTGAGGGAGATAGAACAATACCACGATGGATGGTAGAGTAGTGGAAGTCCTAGGTGGGCGAGCTGAGGATTACTGAAGGACACGCTAGGGGATCGTGCCGCAGATTACCCCTCCAGTGATAGGCCTTTTCATAGTGCGTATCAAGCTACACGCATAAATCTAGGCACGCGAATATGTCGGCACACCGAACTAGAGCATTCTAAAAGCACCTTGCAGGTGTGTCTCTCCACCCTGTGAAGATGTATACAACATTTGAGCAACTCCTACAAGCAAATAACAGTATAGATTTGCTTTCATGTACATACTCTTAAATTAATATGGCAAATATCATCTCAGTTAGTATTCTAAACTTCAGACACCCAAGTCTAAAAATTATTTCCCAAAACTTACCTCCTTTTTGAGAATTGTATCTAGTCTGATAGTACCGCAAACTCCCTTTTTGAGCACTGCAGTACTACATGTAAGATCAATAGCATTCCTTGTGGGATTGCATCACTTATACACACCATAGAATGCTATATAGACCATATTAGTCACAACTCTGAGTGAGATTTTAGAAGGGGGGGGTGCTGTTCATACTGATCACCCTTTAGATATCCACGCTAGTACATATATACCAACAAGGTACCTGATCCCAAAATTTCATTGTGCTAGTCTCAAGTCATGCAAACACCTTGTAGCAGTAGCCCTAATATGTTTCAAAAGCAGTGATGACGAATTAGGGTTGATCGAGAACCAAAATTTGGGAGTGGTTAGACCGACCTCCGCGGCCTCGGCCACTCACGTGAAACACTCCACTACACCTTAGAAATTAAAACCTAACTCCCCTCAGACTTATTCGCAGTCTACAATACGAGTACTTACCCTACTTAACACAAAGCGCGATTAACACAATACGACCAGGTACCCGAGCCTCACTATAATATCAGTGACACTAGAAGTCACTCGATAATTCACGACCTTACTCTTTCATTCTTGCTACGTGTACCAATGAGTTAAAAGGTAGGTCAAAAAAGCTGCATAAGTAGTAGATCAACCATACAATAGTCTTACCCTTATCACGTGGGGAGAGACAAAAAAAAAGAAACTGATCATCCCCATGCCGAGAACTTTGCCGCCATTCAAGATCCTCCCCCTCCGGGATTAGGAAAAATCAGCCCAGACATCAACAACCGGCGACCAAAATGGGATATCCATCTCCCCCGCAATAAACCGCCCGACCGAGCCCCCTCCCTCCCCTCCCCCTCAAACAAAGGCTCTGAAAGATTCAAGAGAATAAACCTTAAGCTCAACTATAGTTATTATTGATTTTCCAAAATAAATTGTATAATTACACAACTACACACAGAGAGAGAGAGAGAGAACTCCCTATATATATATATACTCAACAGACCCAACACCTCTCATATCTATAAAAAAAACCCCACTTCACACTCATCCTTCAGAATAAGACAACTAAAATCCAGCTCAGAGAACCTCAGCAGTTAATTCCATTCACTCTCCTTCGCAGGTGAGTGCGGATATCGGCGAGTGAATAAGCATATCGTTGGGTATCTTCATCATAGCTGATGAAGATCAAGAGTAATGGATGGGAGGGGAGGATGCAGTATTTATAAACCCTAGTTCCTTGACTCATTTTTCAGGATCTCTCGATCATATATCAAGTTATTCCATAATTGTTAACTCGTGTAACAATGCATATGCACTTCGGTATCACTGATTTCCGGAATCAGAAGGAAACCCCCCCTAAGTGATATGCATGCATACATGTACTTAATAAGTTATACAATAACCCTCCCCCTCAAGCGATAGGAAATGCCACAAAATCTTTCGGCAACCAATAATCTGGAACCTAGTCTTCCGATAGGCTTCCTAGATGTGTTTACTAAAGAGAATTACCATGATAAAGAGTATATGTTAGACCTTGGAGATATGCCCCAGTAACCCTACTCCTAAGTAGCCCTATCATTCCAAAACAGAAACAACGCCAAGACGTAGGTATATATATAACCCCGCCAAGGTTGAGCCTCAGCAGTATATAAATCAACAGAGAACTTTAGAATTACGGCGGGGATAACCTTCAATCAAAATTATATAGATAAAATACCAGGAGTTATTGTTCTGTTTGATTTATCGATTACAGTCAGTCTAGAAGCGAGAACCGCTATTTGTAGTTATCCTTTAGTTTATCAACACAGTAAAAGTTAACCATCCTCAGCTGCAGTCTCCTTTGATAAAAACAATTCCCATCATCTATTAACTCCAGCCATCTATTCATTGACCAAAATTTTTGCTAACCTTCCTTCCCCGTCAGACAATTTTCCAACATTTACTCCGGATTTCCTTGCCACGTGCCTTCCTCACTTGTCAAAGAGTTTTTGAGAGGATATAGTATCCCGGCTGTTTTAGCTTCCCACCACGAACCTTCGGAGTAGGCGATATCACATCGATCTCATACCTATTCAATACACTGGTTAGTTCCGAACCCCCTAATCATAACCACATAGTGATAAACATACCCATTACGGTTATAAAACCTGATACCATCCACATTTTCACAAAAGCATGTCAACATGGCTTTCGGCAACCCTACAGCACGTCCAAAATCCTCCACGATTTCCATGAGATGCTTCCCTAGTCCCAAATTACGCCTATTTTCGGCGAGATGGAGTTCGTAGGTGTATACTACCTCTTCATCTTCCTCTTCTGTCACCATAAAAGAGAGAAACCCAACAACTTTACCATCGTCTTTCTCTCCATCGGAACATTCATCTTCCCAAGATTCCTGCTCCGACCCTGCATCGTCAGAATTTTCCTCGCTCACTATTGATGTATCCTTAGTACGTAATAGAAGAAACCGCATCGCAGGATGCCTCATCTCCTTTTTCTTCTTAGTAGCGGACCAGCCAAATTCGCTCCGCTTATACCTACCTCCCGATTCCACAGTCAATAAATCGACTATTACACTCAAGCTAGATTAGAGACACCATACATATCCCGCATATTATCCCTCACTAGCTCAAAGCATGTTGTGAATGCAGTAGTAGATATCGATGATGATGTTTCTAGCGTTACTATATGCGTCCCATTGCTGAGTGAGGATTCGGGACGGAGGTAGTTGCTCCGGATAATGGGAAGAGAGAGAGAATTGTGCGATTCTATCAATGATAGTGACGACATCTTGGTATGACGGAAGACGCGACCTCTGTGGGAGACGTGTTTTGATGCTGTTGCCAAGTGCTGCCAAGAACCCTGCCGAGATTAGAGCGAGCGAGTGATAGGCTATGTACTATCTGAGAAAGCAAGAGGTCAGACTCTCTATATAGAAGTATATAGAGGAAGATGTGGTTGGGGGTGAGTGGATGGAATGAAGTAATGTTTGGATCACACTCCTTGTACCCCCCCCCCCCACCTGTAAGGAAATGGATGGCTACATGTACTTAGTAACGTGTCTAATTACTTAAGGTATTACATGTAGTTCTTATGCTACCGTATGCTAAGGTTTCTAAGTATTTACCCGGCCGCTCATTCTGTGTATTCATTACATACCCTTTTCCCATGAACAAGAACACAAGTGATCTACGCGACTGAATTCCTAAGATAGTATGAAAATTATCACTTTGCTGTCTCAAAGACTACGCTTTTAGACTTATGTCCATTTTCGTTCAAGAGACTACCAGTCAATCACTAGTTCTTTAACCCGAAATACTGCCTAGTATACAGCGCATTGAGAATAAGCGCGTTGAGAATAAGCCTATTCCCCCTAGGGGGTCAACAATATTAGTGGTACTAACATTCTTGTCCCATGGCTTGAAACTTTACGCCTATTTCCAGTCTTTTGGGCCACAGCTGTAGCCTTTTCAAATTAATAATGCACATATATAGAACATACACAAGTCCTTGTCATCAATCCTTCCAAGAAATATGTACGATAAAATAAAAACAAAAATATATAAATTAACGATGTCCCTCTTTCACTATTCTTCTTCTTTTTATTCACGTGTTATCACTCGATAAGTACAATATGACAAAATTTACTTTTGCTTCTTATTTCATAGAGTGCGTAGATCCATAGATTATAAAAATTTCCTCAGTCTTGTCAATAATCTACCTGCCCTGAAATAGATCACCTCTACCCTCTTATGCGTACAATAAATCAGGCCAGTTACTCACGAGGAACAATACCAAAAATATCCACTCTACACTCCAGCACGATGAATTTATGAATTTCGTTTAATACCAAATCTATTTCTACCCCAGCAGAAACTAAACAAGCGACGAATAATCTTTTTTTATATATTTCACCACGAAACAGAAAGGAAAGGGAATTGTCTATGACTAGCTAGCTATTCAAATACATCTACTGGAACTCGATGGTCCCTGGCGGCTTCTGTGTAACTACACCACAAACAAAAAAATATAATTAGCATTCACCCAACACCTTAGTAAAGAAAATAAATCACTCACCATCGTAAAGAACTCTGCAAACGCCATCAACTTCGTTCACAATCCTTCCTGCCACCTTCCTCAAGAACTTTCCGTCAAAATCAAACCAATCTGCAGTCATATAATCGGTAGTCTCGACAGCTCTCAACGCAATAACCTGATCATGCACCCTCTTGTCTCCCATGACACCGACTGCTCTGACAGGTAGTAATGCAGCGTATGCCTGTGAGATCTTTCTGTATAAACCAGCGGCCTTGATCTCTTCAATGAAAATATGGTCTGCCTTCCTAGCAATCGCAACCTGCTCTGGTGTAACCTCGCCGAGAATACGGATAGCGATACCGGGGCCAGGGAAGGGATGACGCCAGACAAGATCCTCTGGGATTCCGAGATTTGTCCCTAGAATGCGGACTTCGTCTTTAAAGAGCTCGCGGAGTGGTTCGATGAGCTTGAGCTTCATGTTTTCGAGGAGACCTCCGACGTTCTGCAGATTTTTCTTAGCGCTTTTCCCCTGTAATATCATTCAATTGGAAATAAAGATTCCTTACGTGGTGAGTCTTAATAGTAGCACTAGGTCCCTTGAAAGAGATACTTTCAATGACATCTGGGTACAGAGTTCCCTGCAACAAGAAATCTACTTCCCCACCGCTCTCCTTAACCACTCTCTCTGCCTCTCTCTGGAAAACCTCAATAAAGGTATTTCCAATAATTTTCCTCTTAACCTCGGGGTCGATAACACCCTTCAGCTTCCCTAGGAACTCTGCGCTCGCATCAACAACCGTCAAGTTGATGTTCAACCCCTTTGTCAGGGTCTCATGGACAATCTGACACTCATTCAACCTCATGACACCATTATCGACAAGAATAGCGTGGAACCGATCCCCAATAGCTGCATTCATAAGTTTGGCAGCAACAGTAGAATCGACACCACCAGAAACAGCACCAATCACCTGACCTTTCGGTCCAACAACAGCTCTGATCCTCTCAATCTCAGTATCAACAAACTTCTCCATAGTCCAGTTCCTACGACACTGACAAAGCTTGACCGCAAAATTCTCAATGATCGCCTTACCCTTGGCAGTATGTGTGACCTCGGGGTGGAACTGAATACCATACAGTTTCTTCTCCTTATGTGCGATACCAGCAAATGGAGCATTGCTAGTGGTAGCAATAGTCAAGAAATCTGGTGGAAGACGGGCAAGCTTATCACCATGCGACATCCAAACCTCGAGCTCGGTGTCGAGGCCAGAGAAGAGGGCGTCAACATGGGCTGAGGCAGAAGTGTGACGAGTGACGCTCAGGACGGCGTGACCGTATTCCTTACGCTCACCAGCAGAGACATGTTTACCGTGGTTCCATGCGATTTCTTGAAGACCATAGCAAACACCGAGGACGGGTACCTGCGTTTTTAACATTAGGTCGCTACTTTCTACGTACTGAGAGGAAAGGAACATACATCTAAGTCAAAAACAGCAGGATCAACGTGCGGCGCATCCGCATCATAAACTGAGTACGGTCCCCCAGAGAGGATAACACCCTTCGGCTTCCACGACAACTCAGAAATTTTCTGAGTGCATGGGAGCATCTCGGCGTAGACATTAAGTTCACGGAGACGACGAGTAATCAAGTGAGAGTATTGAGAACTATTTTTTTTTCTCCCACATTAGCTTCTATCTAGGGGGAAAAAATAACAAAGGCGATAAGGATATCACAGCAGGACAAAACAAACCCAAAATCGAGAACCTATAAGCCAGCACAATACCAAAAGAGAGAAAAACACATGGCAAAATGTAAGTGCGTAGTTCCAATATTTATGACCATGAATCTTCACGTAGCGGCTGGACTGGAAGGTTATATACCAGGACGGTATCGAACAATTCGGCGACCTTATGTATCGCACGTTAGATAAGGGTACCCAAACAAAGAACCTCACTCCAAAGAACTCACCACTTCGGGCCCAGATCCAACATTTTCAACATTTTCAGACATCTTCGGGAAAAGGTAATCGTCGAGAATTCTCACAGACAAACTAAAGCAATAAGAGTTTGTCGAAGAGAGAAGTGGGGGTGGTGGACTCAGTCGTGGTGGGGCAATAAAAAGAGTGAGGAGGGGTTCAAACTTTTTCTGCTACTGCTTAGTGCGGCTCAATCGTTCCCCCCCATCCCATCCCAATCAATACCCATCTATTGGCTACAGCTACAGGTGCACATTACTAACAATTCACCCAGTGTATGGCATATGTTTAGAGAATTCATTCGTCTAAAATTCTCCCCCTTGACCTCTCCCCTTTCACCGACTATATTTAATCAAAAAAATAAAATAAAGAGAGTGGGGGAACACCAAAAAATCACCATGCCAACGCCAAATAAAACACTTTCCCAACAACAAAAAGAAAACCAATAGAGAACCATACACCACACTTATCCATCCACAAAGGGCAACAATCATACAAAAAATATAGTGAACAAAAGGAAGAAACGCCTACCCATCGCTACTGACTCTAGCACACTCTAGAGTTTCAATTGTGGCCAGCAATGAATAAGCGGAGAGGACCACTCTGGATATATGCCCCCAAATAAATAAAAAAACAAGAAGCATAAAAAGAAAAGAAAGAAAGAAAGAAAGAAAAAAGAAAATATATATGAGGTATCACATTGACTAGCACAAAACATCACTCGGCGGGCATGGATAATAAGTGTCCCATCTGGGTAATCTATTCACCCTCACTATTAGCACACACCCTGTTTCTCCCTTCCCTTAGAAAAACATACCTTAGTTCTCAAATACTCTCCCACCTCTTTCCCTGTAACACCCCCCTTCATGTTCTTCCAGGCCAATGGGATCATTGGTACCCTCTCCACAACTTTACACTCCTTCCCTGGACCCTCTACTGCGGCAATCTTATCCGGATTGTTTGTGAGCAACCTAATATCTGCCAAACCTAGATCCTTCAAGATCGCCGTCGCCAATCCATAGCTCCTAGCATCTGCAGGATGCCGCAGGATAAGATTTGCTTGTACAGTATCATTCCCAAGATCCTGGAGATTATACGCCTTCAGCTTCTCCCCAAGCCCAATACCACGTCCTTCCTGCCTCAGATATACGACGACTCCTCCACTCGGATCCAATGCCATGAGACGCGCAGCTTCATCCAATTGCTCCCCACAGTCGCATCTTGCCGACCATGCAGTCTCTCCGGTGTAGCATTCCGAGTGGATCCTTACGAGTGGGGCATTGGCTTTTCTCGCCGCGCTAATCTGAGGAGTAGCGGTGTGTCCAAACGGAGTGGCGGGTCGGGAGTTATCTCTTGAGCTTGCGGGGGAGTCATCAAATTTACTAGATGTACGGCCAGGGTAGAGGCGGCCAGTATAAGCACCACGGATCATACGGTCCATTTCAGTCTCCCCCTCTCGGGGAGCATCGAGGGAAGTTGAACGAATTGCGTTGCCAAAGACTATGGCGAGGTGCTCTTTTTTGTCAATGTTATTTTGGTACAGATGGAGAAAGATCTCGGTTCCAGTTGTACTACTTGATGTGAGCCGTTGAACCACCTAGTTTTTAGAGGAGAGTAGAAAACATACGTTGGAATTCTCGCACGGACAACACAGTTCACCTCTGGCAGCTCCTTCAGCAACTTTGGTTTTCTCACGGCGATATCCTCCACCGGAATTCCAGCAGGCGATGCGCCCAATACAGGGGTGCCGGGTGTGGTTGCTGGCGGTGTGAAAGCGGGCGACAGATGTGAAGGTGGGACTGACCCTGACCCAACCTCCTCGCCAAGGGCTAATGATCTCATTGACTCTGATCGTGACATCGGCTGCGAAGCCGATGGCGATAAGGTTGGTGATGCATGGGCGGGTGGTTGTATGTGATTCAATGATGGGAAGTAACCGTGGTGCTGCTGCTGATCAGGCTGTGGTGAGTAAATTGATGGGAGAGGAGAATCCGAAGCCGGAGAGCTGGTAATATCTGGCTGGGACATTATTGTTTTTTAAGAGTAGGTGGGGAGGAAGTGGGGGGAGCAGGATTCCTAAGGTGGTGAGGATTTAAATTAGAGTTTTGCGGGGGGGGGAGGGGTTGTTTGACTGGAAACAATTAATTATCCCTTCGAACCTTCGAAGTAAGCAGTAAGCAGTAGACAGAGAGTGAAGAGAAGAGAAGATGAGACGAAATAAGGGAAAGGCCAGGCAAGCAGGTAAGGACTACAATATGTATCTATGCAGGGAGAGGTCAGCACAGTGTAACTGAATTGTCAGCACCCATTTACATATTACATTACATTAGAAGCCGGGGCTAATGAGTAAGCATCACTCGGAGAAGGGAAGTGAAAAATGAAAACGGGTACAATTCACAGCAGAATTCTCCGATTGGCAGAGAGTGGGGGGCCTCGGCTAGTCGGGATGAACAAACGTCCGAGGTGTGCAGCGCAGTAACGTGTAATTTTACCTGCTACTCTACTCGCGCTGAGACAGAGGCTTCAACCAGCCCGGCAATAGTCTAACCCGACAAGCCCACAACACGCGAGCCATGATAGTACCTGTACCCCATATTCTGCTCTACCTTAGTACTTACATGTACTATACTCAAGGTATTCCCTCAACCATTACATGAATTACTGACATGTGACTAGTACACTAATTGTCGGCCACTCGGCAATATCCCCTTTATTCCCCCTTGCAGACTAAGCACACTTAACCCCGTACCTCAGCCCGGCTCTCATATAATCGTCCAACCTATATTATGTTTCTAGTTACAAGAATGTCACATACAGCTATTATTGCGAGACATGACTCAAGTTGAATACCATCCTTGGCATCTTGGCATCTGAGGAACCGAAAGCAATACCCAGTTAGTAAACACCACCTTAAATTATTTACAGCTGTCTCCATTTATACAATCTGCGAAATTTTCAACCTCTCATACAATGAATGACGTATTTACGCAACTGTAAACGTCGGAAAGCTTGCACTTCAAGCCGCATCATGTGATCATAAGGGCTTATATTAGTGGTAGGTGACTTTGAGGTACATATGTATAAACTCACTGCTTCCTAGGGGTCTTTAGTAGTCGAGGTTATAGTCATTAACATCGTCGGCAGTACTTAAACTTAATACAAGAAAAACTATTATACCTACCAGAGATAGTTCAAGCTATGTAGGTTACAACCATGATATTTTCATGTTTGGTTCTAGCTTGGATGTTTTATCGATAGTTATGCCCGGGTTTTGATTGACTTTAGTTGATTTAGGAGTGGAGCTAATCAATTTTTTATTAGTTTTTTCTAATTTTTACATGACAACTTAGATAAAGCAAAATTCGAGGAGTAGGGGAATACCATAACCCAAGGGCTCATTTAATAAGAGAAATTTTGCCACAAACCCCCACCTACCCCCACCCACCTCCGGCCATACCCACCAAAACGAATCCTTGCAATATTTCATGACCGCCAAAACAGCCTCCTCAAAAAAATCTTTATTTATTTGCCTTTGGGGCTAATAATACAACAATCCTCCCCCTGATTCACTTCAAACACAACCATACCGCCACCATAAAATAAGAAATGGTCGTCCAAAATATAGGAAAGAAAACAATCGCCATATACCAGTCTCAACACCATAAAACTAGCCCCCTATTGAGCTAGTCCATAATGTCCCACTGGCAATCTTCCTCCTCTTTATATAACCAAGACAGATAAGAAAGTGAAAGTAAACCGCTAAAAATAACACGAGCAAGAAGCGAAGATAGCCTCCCACAAATCAGAAGGAAATCTTGTCAGTATATAGGCTCAAACACAGAAAGGGGGAAGAATAGACAAAGAATAGATCAAACACCAAACAGTGGCGGTAATAAGAATATGAAAAAGAAAATTTCATAATAATAATGAAAGAGAGAACAGCAACCCCACCACCCCTTCAAACTAAATGTAGAAACACTCTACTCAATTTCAGCCAGCCCATCAAAACTCATACTCACTAGCATCGTCTCTCAATCACCCCCCAAACCCCCTCAAACTCCTCACAACTTCTCCCACCTCGAATCCTAATCGTCTGATAATCTTTTCATCCCATTCCTTCCTCCCACTCTCTTCCTTCCTCACAAACACAACCCGCCCCCCGTCCTTCATCTCCACTGGATCATCACCCCGAACCCCCCCCTCCGGCACAGTGTTAACATAGATAGTCATATCCGCACCTGTACACCCCCTCCACACCGTCGCGCACCATTGCCAATGCTGGAAAGGTGTCAAACCATCTGCCGACAACCTCGCTGCGGCAACATCACTGCGGGACACCATGTACCGATTCACCAGTACCACACTTGATATGCCAGAGGCTCCAGAGTCTTCCCCAAAATTCATATTCACAGAGGAAGTACCATCTGCTCCTGGTGGAGAGAGCACAGTCTTTCTAATATCAATACACCGACGCCGCCATGATGCAACATGGGATAGATATTTAGCAGCATCCGAGTCATCGTCATACCGGTCCTTATCTTTACTAGTACTCACAGGGACAAGGGAGTTAGAGCTAGTTGGTTCGAGGCTAGTAGGAATGAGGAGCCCTTCTATGTCAGCTTCTTCTACTGCTAGTACTGTGGGCGTGAATATGTCTGGTTCGTCAATAATCTGTAGGGGCTCAGATTTTCGTATATCCTTTGCGAGGGCATGAAAGAGCTCCGCTACGGTCTCAATATCTTCTCCCTCGATTGCGACTATAGGCATACGAGGACCAGAGATTGCAGAGAGGGGTTTACAGATCCTGCTGAATCCGTGGATTTTGTCGAGAATAGGGATTGACTTGATCATATATGCATCTGATAGCTGCGTTGTGAAGTTTGGCAGTTGATGGTGGTGTGAGCCGGTGGTCAGATTACCCTCATGGTCCAGGGTTGCTGTCGGTGACTCACTCTCGAAGCCATTTTGCCGGAGGAATGGGTCAATATTGGGGTCATGAGAAGACTGCGTTAGGTGGGCGTAGAAACCTTGCTGTTGGAGTGGTGTAGTTGCAATTATCCCAGGCATTGGGGAGCCCTCATTCAGTTTCCTCTTCTTTAGTGGCGTCTGGAGCTCTGGAACACCAGTGTTTGACTCATCCTCATTTTGAAGATGTCCCAGCTGAAGAAGTGCTTCTACACCAGCCTGATCCACGATACCTACCCCACTAGTTGAACCTGTCCCTGGGCTATTCTGGGAGACTGCATCTTCTGAATTACCTGTCCGCCTCTTTTTAGCCGGTGGTGGTGCAGCCGAAGGTGGTCTAGAGATGTGGGGTGGTAGGGGTAATCGAGGAGTCTTTGGGAGAGCAGATGATGGGGTTGCAGGCGTCTGCGGTGTAGAAAGCGTGCCCGTACGGCCGCCACATGTCGAGCAAACCGTAGTTTCAATAGACGGTGATAACGCACCGCTCGCGCCAGCAGAGAAGGCAGCCGCGGCAGCGGCAGCATTCTTCTTACCGTTTCTCCGCGGTTGATACCGATACTCTGGATAGCGAGCAAGGTGTTGCTTTTTCTCCTCCTATGTGTGGGCGCGCCAGAAGTTGTCAGCGCCAAGGATTTTATATTTATATCTTAAATGCCCGCGGTTATAGCAGGTGGGTAGTAAGTGTTCAAACAAACATCCGCATGCTTCTGCCATATGTTCTTAGTCTCCTGTGGGCTCTCTCGCCACATCTCCCCGATTATCTTTGAGATTTCGGGGTTCGGTTTTCCGGGGTGTTGAGCAACAACTGCAGCTTGGTTATGTTGCCTGAAAAGGATGAAGGCTTTTAATTGAGATTGTATGTTAGCTTCAATACGTGACTTATAAACCCTGTGATCCGATTACCACCCCTCGCATGTAACTAATAAAGAAAGACAAAGAAACAATACTATCTTATAAAACAAAAATAGCACCCAATAATTTGAGAGTGTCTCACCATTTCGTGGCCTAGGTATCCGAGCTGGTTGCTGGCATAGACAAATACTCATACTAGGCATAGGAACAGAAGATAGAGTTAAGTCCGGAGAACCAGGTGTTAATGACGCCTCGTTCTCCAGATCTGTGTTTGACGAAGGTATGAGGATTGGTGCTGCCTGAGAAATAGCAGCTGGTTGTTGGGGCAAGTTCTGGGCGGTGGTAGATGGAGGAGAATTTGAAGCTATAGTGACCTGGTGCTGTAGCTGCGGTGTAGCATCCTGATGATGATATTGCTGCTGTTGGTCCTGGTGATGTCTCTCCTCTGCAGCGTCGGCTTCCTCCAATGCCGCAGCAGCTCTTGCCTGATGAGCAGCGGCATGCTGCTGAGCAACCAAGGTATTCACATCGATTTGGACACCAGCAGAAGAACCGCCTTTGGTCATTAGTGAGATGTCAGCCCCATCACCTGGAGGATCTTCCCCTTCCTCTAGTAGACTTCGCAGAACCCCAGCTTCTGCTTCGGCAGCTGTAGTAGCTGGCTCTGCCATTTTAGTAAAAATCCAATATCGCTCTCTATCTGGAGGAAACCACCAAAACCGTTCTTGTGTGTAATTGTAAAGATTGACTGGAAAGGAAAAGTCGTTCCCTCTTTAATTCCGCCCAGCGAATAAGAAAAAGAGCCCTATTCGTTCTAACCTGCGCCGTTTGGGGTAAAAAAATCACGGGTCGGTTGAATCTTTTTTTTATGTTCTTTTTTTCCCTTTGTCAGAACACTCTAGCTTCGTTTCGCCTTGGGTAAGCTTCCCAGGGTCAGGTCTTAATTAATATTCCACCTGCTTTCTCTCTGACACGATGGGAAAAAGCTCTCTATCTCTGTCCCTCGCTTTCTGTGTCTCTGGCGCGCGGATGAATGGTACCGCGGGAGTCGCGCGGCCCGCGTCGACGAAGCAACAACGATACCAGATCGCTGCAAAGACCGATAAAGGCAAGGCGGGCACGGCAAAAGGGTGTCGAAGAGGAGAGGGGGGCCAAACGGGAATAATGGCCGTGTGTTCGCTGAATCGACTTGTTCTGCAGCTTCCTTGAATTGTTGCCGGGAATGAGGAAGGATCGTAAAGAATGAATTGTTGGGTCCCAATTGTTCTGAGCCTCTGGCGATAAAAAAATATCTTGGCACACTAACGTGTACTAGACCCCACAGAGGAAAGTGTCACAGCCTTTGAATGCGTAAAGAGCTTCTTAGCAAGTTAAGTATGGTGATGAGACCAAAGAAGTTTCAGGCAACAAATCCCGAAGCAGGAGAAATTGCCCCATAGAAACTATATATGTACAGTATTCTTGCCATGGACTATTGTTATTACTATGATGTTGATATGTTAGCGTTCCCCGCTTACAAGAAATTATTGCCAACATCATATATCACCATCCCCAGAAGCAAAGTACATGTATCGTATCATCAGCCGGTAATTATATCCTAGTACATGTATGCTACAAGACAAATCCGTACCTATTATCCCAATGCAAAATACTGTTTATAAAAACAAAACCCGCCCATAGCGCCGAAACCAACTAAATATACAAGAAAGGAAAATTATCTATCTAGTATTAACTTTTGGTAGCTACTTATTAACCCCAATTGACTATCTCCTCAGATAAAAATTCACAAAAGATACTGCACAACTGCCTGGGCCAATTTCTCATGAGCACGTGGCCCAAGATTAATATCGTCCCTATAGTTTATGTTAGTCCTAAGATCATTTTCCTCTCAACAGATAATAGAAACTTACCACATGAGGTATTCATCAGGTCGTTGGCAGATATCCTCAGAACTCTTTGCACAGCCTTCTTTAACCTCATACCATCCATCCTTAGACTCATTCCTAATGGCATCGATAAACCATTTGTTCATGTCCCAAAGCAGAACCCTTCCCCTCTTCCAGTTTTTTACTCTCAGGTCAAGTCCATGGTTCCACCTCTTTGTCAAGAAAACTGCATTCTTCAATTGTTCATACCTAAAATCTTTTACCTGCCTAAACCTTTTCCAGCCTGGAAGCATAGTCCTACAGCAATAAATATGGTAAGCCTTAACCCTAAATGGAAAGATTGGTAAAGAACGACTAGTAGATAGGGGTACTAACACATCAAGAACATAGGGTACTAAAACCTGGATTGGGTCAGGCCAGTTCGCATCCATCAAACTTAACTGCTCAAACATTGAATCCAGACTTGCATCCACCGCTGCAGCCCCCTCACTTCTGCTGAAACTTGAATACTTCCATACATCGTTAACCCCAAAAAAGACCGTGAACAAGCTTGACCTTTCCTGACTCTTTCCAGCAGCTCTCGCTTTTTGCTCGGACTCTATCCATGTTGTTACCTGCGTCCGAAGATCTGGCACGGTCGAGTTCTGGTCAAATATTATGTTATCAACCGCTGCTCCGTACACCCCCTTTCCTATTCGAGAGATTTCGTGGCTAGTCGCTGGCGCGAATGAGTCGCAGTCGGCATGTATTTGAGAGCAGAGAAGTTCCGTCCAAACATGGCCAGGTGAGGAGGTCTTGCTTCGCTTCTGGAGGGATTCTGCTGGTAAAATCCCACTCCATTCATCGCCAAAGACAACGATACGTGAGGGTAAAAGGCCAAAGACTAGAAACCCCCGTTAGTAACAGGAAATCGGCAGACTTTCTTTTAGACAGAAGCTTGCCTTTTCGATACCGGATCTTGAGTGCCTGATGGAAGCATAATACACCAATAAATAAAATGAATGAAACGAGCAAAGTGATCAAACGGCCCCTAAACCTCATTGCTCAAAGTAAGTAAACGAAAGTAATTAGCTATAGAGCTGTAGCGAAAGTATAACCCCAATGAGGTTGAAATTGTTCAAAACTGAAAGAGACAGGAACTGAACTTAAAACCCTCTCCCATGAACGCGACAAAAGAGGTCCATAAGCAGCACAACATGAGATCGATCCCATCCCGCACCCTAGAAACATGAGGCTTGATGACGCGGCACGGACTTCTGTGCTTTTAGATCTTCCTAGGTTCTTCTATTTCTAGAAAATCCTGGGCCGCTGTAATTCGACCAATTTCGATATTGAGATGGTTCAGACAGTTCATGAACGAACCGTGCAAAGGATGTAGGCTGAGTATGGCAACGATCTACAACACCTTGCAAGGGGTTTCCCGTCTTGTTTCAACAGGGCATGTCCTTCTGGAAGCCACATTCTTCTCCGAGAATAACACCAGAACGAAATCAGCCGCATGTACTTAATAGTGGGTTCTAGCGCCGCGGATCCTGTGTGACAGTTGCTGTTGTTGTTGTTGCACAGGTCAAAGTAGAGGTGGGATTCCTACCCTTGATTGTGCTTGGTGTCAATAGCTTTGTTTCGCGTACGCAAGGAGATGGTAGATCATGCATGTGATATTGTACTGAGAACTACGCATGTGTACATGTAGTTTTTTTATCAGTAGAGTTTGTGGGAGATTAATCCAAGAAGTACATATTTCTTGGCCACTGTTCCAGCCGTCTATCAAATCCTAGCCCCAATAGAGTACCTTGTTGATGCTACTACTAATCATGAATTATCACTCGAAACCGTCAAATCTCGACTAGTTTTTGTAGGCAGGTAAAACACCTCAAGGTAGGTTGAGTACCCTGGTCCTGCATTGAAACTAGCCATTCAAGTCACTTCGTCACTATGACTTGCATAATGGACAGCCTGGCTAGCCAGCACCTACAGAACTTTAATATTCTTAGTATCTGCGTCTATTACCAACACTAACTCGATTCCTGTAGAATGCGGCCCAACTTCACAAGTTATCACTCGAAATACGCCTTTTGACTCACGGGTAAAATATCATCATAGTAGCCAGCGGGTGAAATATTATCGCCGATTTTTTCTTAGTTACATGCACTTTCAATTGTAACCTTGACTTGGTCTGGATCGGTATGGACAACAAAGACGCCACCTGTTGGACAACGAGGCTACCCCAATATCCCAATTTTTGGCATGGGCACTCTAAGAGAGCTTAACTTAACTTCAGTTTACAATCAAGGGGTTAGTAAAAAAAAGTCGAATAAGGCACAAATGATGACGACATAGGGAGATTCTTACACAAGCCCAGTCGGAGACCCAGCCGTTATCGCACTGTGATTTATCCCCCGGAATCTTCCCCCATCGGACACTCGCTGCCCCCGAACTAAATGTGGGAACCCGGCTTGGCTCTGCACCTTAGGTCTCATACGGTATGCACCATTGGTCTCGGCTCCATAGATTGGTACCCAGATCTTAGATAAGTCTGACTTAGAGTATTTTGGGTTGGGCCTTTTCATCAGCTCTGCCGATGTAGTGCCGAGATCGCACCAATATTTTACTTTGGGTATTAAAATGAGTGACTTTTTTAACTCCTAAAGAGTCTTTATTGGGGATTTGGTATAGCGTTTTTAACCTATGAAGAGGGCATGTTGAAAAAGACTAGGAGTATCTTGACTCATTTCAGGGGTCAAGTTTTAGTTTTTCTTGACTTACGCTTAGGACCTCTTATGAAGCATTTATAGTGTACCTTGGCCCTAAGCCCTATTATGTGGGTTTAACTTTCAGCCCTTCTAGATTCCCGCTTCTAAAATTTAATCCTCTTGCTTTCTTTACAGATACTAGCCCCCACCTCCTCATTCACTCTTGAAGATCTGGTTCTCATTAGCATATATTTCTATCTCCGCTTTTAACCTTAAGGGAAGTCTCTTTGCTGTCATTCTTTTAATAGTTAGATAGGACTAGAGCTGACTCAGGTGCCGCTAACTAACGGTGAATTTTTGTTCTCGTGACCCTCTTGTCATTTGTTAACGAAAATTGCACTCCACCCCTGTTTCCTATTAGTTTGCTAGCATGGGCCTGTTGACCAGTCTGCGGTCGTAAGCGGATATAACTTAAGCCCACCACAATTTTCCTTTGAAACGGCTTGGATTCCAGTTAATTCAAAGGAATGACTGTCCGAAGCCTCTTATTAAATACAGTGGAAGATCGATAAGTATTATTGATCTAAGAATAGCTTCGATATAAATTATTATACCGTTTCTGTCCCTGAAAACACTATTATATCGAGACTCTATTATAATAACCATGGATTTTCGTATTCGAACTGGTTAAGGTATTATGATGCAAAGCATCAGGAAGTTATTGAATATACCTTAAGGGTGTGTTACGGGTTCAGTCGCCTTTCAAGAGTGGGCGCTCTAATTCTCTATAGTCATTTTTCTTACAATGATGATTATGTTTCACCTATATACGCCGTTTTACGACTCTTTAGGGCTATTTAAAGCATCTAGCTTTCTCTTATAAGGACAGATAGTCGAGGATGTGCTATTCTTAGGTAAAAGTGTTGACTTGTTAGAACTTATGAGGAGTCCATGCATAGGATTAACAGAGAGCATTGTTGATTTACTTTAGGAGGTAAAATGATGAGAGTATCGTCTCCTCTGTCTTATTCCTTGAAGGAAGGTTATAAATGCACTTATTAGGAAGGTATGAGATATCCCTGGTGACGCAAAAGTATTGAAGTAGCAGTTCACCAAGGACTATGATGAGCTCACCGATTTTATATAAAGTGAAGCTTAAGGGGGTTCTTACTCATTTCTCTATTAATATTTTAATAGGAGTGCTTCATAGTTAAGAAAAAGGCTCGCCGCTCAAAGTGGAATAATTATTGGTGGTTTTAGGTCACCTGCGTCTATACCTTACGCTAGTGGGGTTGCCTTTTGTATAGGCTCTGAGTGTTTGCACCTAGTATCAACTCAAAACCTTCCTAGCCTAGCTTTCATATGCCAAGACGGGACATCATGAAAATAGCTCGGGCATATGTTGGACTTCCTGAGTCTAATCCTTCCGTTACGAGACTAGGAGAGTTTTTCGATACGTAAACTGTTGGTGGGGTGGTCTGGTTGGCTTTCTCTTCACTGACAAGTCTATAGTCTCCGGTAAGAAGGGTCGAGAAACAAGGGTCAGCAAACAGGGCCTACAACTAGTATGGTTGCTAGAGTGTTTGCCACAAGCCCGAAAGACCAGTAGAGGATCCAAATCTCAGTCTCAAATTTCTCGATCCTTTTTACCAGAGGCTGTACATTCATCAAAACTCTTCGTTGGTGGGGAAGCAAAGACTTGTTGGTGATGGGGAGCCTAGTTCTTTTTTTAGCCTACGCAAAAACTATTTTCGTTTTTCTAAAACAAAAGATGTGACTGGAAATGGTAATCATTGACTACTTTCGATGTTAGTTTCTGTACAGAAATCATAGTACATACACGTGGCCGATACCTCTAAAATTCGGCTTGCGTAAAAGTGCACGTATATCCTTGGCGTAAAGGTTCCAGCTGCCAGCCTAACGGTGAGTAATGATTTCTCCGGCTAGAATTCACAAGCTCATGTCGTTTTCATCCCATAGAATCAGTTATAGTTGCCAAAATATGCACAGAAGGCCTCAAGCGGGGCCCGGCCCGGGGTGGAATAGGCTATCATACGATACCCTTGACATAAATTCTAGGGCTAGGGGTTTCCTCACTGCAACAGAAAGGATGTAAACCCATGGCATCGGTGACCTTGCATAAAATACTTTATCATACCAGGCTGCCGGGAGGGGCTTTTGGTAGATGTTTCTCATAGGTGATAGGAAAGGGAAAAGGCGTAAAGATTCATATGACCGATGATCCTGGGATCTATCAGGATCCTCAAGTTCATATAGTTAGCTATATTGGATAGATACATAAAGGCACAATGCCGCGCGCTGGGAGCATATGTACATGTACTTGTGAGTCGTTCATGAGTAGATCGCTAATAGTCATAAGCGAGCGTGGGATGTGGAGGAAGAAAGTCTTAACATCCTTCCACCGGTAAAACAGCCGGAGTCGTATTCTCCATACATAGTACTCGCCTTGCATTAATATCAACATAATAAAATCCCCGGGAGTTTATGGTGAATACCACCCGTGGCTTGGAGGTAAGCATACATGTAGGACTCTAGCGGGTGAATGATGTGCCGTCCTAAACAGTCGAGTTTTCAACACGGCGCAAGAAATTATTCTAAAGTACCTGCCAAAGCAAGCGAAGTGAGCACAGCTTCAGTGTAACAAGGGTAAAATTTCTTTCGAGGAACATGAGATAGGGTTTTAACTACATGTACTCTCAAGAGTCTCAAGGTTGAGTGATACCATATGATGATAGTAACGAGTGACCATACATGAGCGCATTTTCGCATTTCAACACGGCAACCGGGCGAGTTGCTGCTTAAGATTCTGCCCAGGTATGTTGTGTTCACCAATTCGGTGCACAGAAGGTCACGGGTCAACAAGGGTAGTGTCGTCAGGAAACCAGGGTCTCTGAAAGTCCGCCCTTGTACTCTTTCTAGCCCCCTTTTCTCTTTCGTTTATGGTGGTTGAACCGTCTGGCGTCCGTTCCTTTCGCTTCAAGCCCCTGGGCTCCATGGAGTTGGAGTCCAACCCGTCCGTCTCTCTTTCAAATGTCATGATGCATTACATTACTTTCGGCTGCCTGTTCTGATCTGCCTGTTAGATGTTGGTTTTCTTCCGGAATCGGGGGTGGGCGGTTGCTTGGTTTACTGGATCCTTTACAACTTCCCCTCTCTTCATCTAACCCCCCTTTAGGCTTCTAGGAAACGAACATCGGCCTTTGTTAAGCACTCTTCAGTCAGATTTTTCGGTCGGAATTTGCGTGTTATTATGGAAATAGCTTCAACAATAGCTATATTACAACCACCGGCTTCTACCGTACACCGAACCTGTTCTAATCTTTTCGCTGGGCTGCTGGCTTGTCCGCACCACGGTGTGCAGGCGAATCAACGCATGGTCGCGGCTGCTACGGCAGCAGACTACCATCGCAAACACACCCACCGGAAGCATAACGGAGAGGCGTGCACCTAAATACGCGGAGGACTGGAGAGCTTTTCTATATGGTTTTTTTTCGTTTCTGACGTTTTCATCAGCTGCGTACTTTATGTTTCTGTGCTTTCTGTCTGGCCCTCGCTAGTGGCGGTGGCGTGTGGCGATACCGCATCCGAGTGAAGTCGTTTTCTGGCTAACAGGATGAGTTACGCGTCTTGACTGTTTGCCTACACACGTGGGTGGATGATATAATATGAGGCAGTTTTTGATACTCTTCATATTCTCAGCAGTTTCTCTTTTTCTCTCTGCGTTCTAACATAGGTGCAGTTTGTTGTTGGGGGATTGGGCAAAAGGGGGGGGATGGGGTAGTTATCTGCAGGAGTATGTGGAATCGGCCAATAGCCTACCCTGGTACAAAGTTCCTTCCCGGCGGGGCTAGGGTTGA
Source organism: Verpa bohemica (assembly GCA_033030345.1). Taxonomy (NCBI): domain Eukaryota; kingdom Fungi; phylum Ascomycota; class Pezizomycetes; order Pezizales; family Morchellaceae; genus Verpa; species Verpa bohemica. The sequence continues at coordinate 2,241,410 of JAUFSE010000003.1, forward strand.
AATGCAAGATTTATCTTGGCGTTCCAATCGTCTGTTAGTCTCAGCCAGTGGGGCCGAATACAAAAGGAAGCACTTTCCCACGCAGTCTCTTCTCCCTCTTTGCTGTCCATTTTGCGGCCTCCTTGAAGTTTTGCATCTTATCTCCCCCATCGCGACACGAAGCCCGACACAACGCCCGCAGGCATTAAAGCGGCTGAAAAAAAAAAGAAAAAAAAGAAAAACTTTCTAGGGAAAATCCACAAGAGAGAGAAATTAATTTATTATCTGATCCCAGTTGACTCCTTGTTTTTTTTGTTTTTCTGTTGTCCATTCTATTCCAAATCGGAAAACGCGTGGCGCGACTGGCCAGCAAAAGGCAGAAGGCTGAGTCATTAAGCCTGCTCAAGCTTTAAAGCACACTTACCCTGCCAGATCTCTCTTCCCTCTTCTCTCTTTCTCTTTCTCCGTTGTTGTCAACGCACCACCACAATTACATTGGTAACCACCCAACCACCGCCTCGCCTTCCCACAACCACAATTTCCCACACTCCCGCACCCACTCACTTCCACTCACTCACACTCCCACTCCACACTACCCCTCTTTTTTTTTTTGTTCTCTCCACTTCTACGCAAGGCCACCACATCAACGCGCGGTTGTCCTCCCCACTTGGGCGTGGTGCTTACTACTCGCCGACAGGTGTGCCTTCTTGTGCCTTAAGGTTGTACAACACTCTGAGGCTCCCATACCCCCCCCCCGTTGCTGCCAGCGTAGCCACACAGCAACTACCACCAGCCTGTCAACCATCATATACCCGCGTCTAAGTCCACCACTACAGCCATCCATTAATTGCCCCGCCCTCCGCCCCCACTACAGTAACCTTACCCTATCTATCATCCCCGCTCTTTTCCTCCATCCTTTATTAGGCAACATCCATCGTTATTAGTAGTCACCCGTTGCTACTACAGCTACTACGGCCCCCTTCACCCCTTGGATCCTAATCGCGTCCATCCTGTCGTTGCCGCCGTTGGTGGGTGTGAAGGTGAATCTAATTTCCCTCCTACTGCTATAACGAGCCTTGGTTCATTTCGGTCTTCTATGGCAGTGATGAGTCCACAGCTGTCGGCTAGCACCCATCCACACGATCAGAAGTCTGAGGCAGTTGCTCCCGCCTTGGCGGAGGCGGACAATGCTGTGTCGCAGGGGACGATGGCGATGGACTTGGATGTTCACGGGTGAGTTTGCCCTGTTCCTGTCTGCTGTTTGTCGCTTCTCCCCTGCCCTTCCCTCCGCCTGCCGGCATCATATCTCGCTACGTATCTCCTCGAGATGCGTCTCGAGTGACGATTATGTGTCTCTGAGATCTGGTGCTCCGGTAGAAATTTCTCTTGTATCCTTTTGTTTTATTGCCTTTTCATTTTTCGTATCCATGTTTCTGAAAACATTGTATTTACATTATCCTTCCGTTACTTTAGTACGATCAAACAAGATGAATCTACCTCCGCTCCTCTACCAGAATTTGATCCATCTTCACCGAAGGATGATCCCAGCAGCAATGGTGATCGCGCATCATTCGTGAATGGCAATAGTTCAACAAAGAAAATAAATGCACCCCCGTCGCCACCAATCCCAACTCCCCCACTACACCAAACAGATAGCTCACAGGAACTTTCTGATCTGCACATAACCTCGCCAGCTGGCGGCGCCCCAGCAATGTCATTTCATGGAAATGGACCGACTTCTGTAAAGGCAGGGTTAGGGGAGAAATTAGATGGAGCGGATAATGTGATTGAGCGAAAGGGGTCATCTAATCAGAAGTCAAAATCATCAGCGTCAAACGATGCATCAGCTGATCACTCGATGGCTGATGCACCCTCTGTTAAGACCTCTAGGGAGCGGGAAGAGGACGATAATGAGGGCCCCCCACTAAAGCGGGCAAAGACCGAAGAAATGGATACCTCATCTTCATTCGGAGTACCACTATACCACTCGACCGATCCAATTACGCCATCACAAGTAAAGTTTCTTAGTAGTGTTATTCGGAGTCTGCGACGGACTAAGGATGCTCGACCTTTCTCAATGCCAGTTGATGCCGAAAAGTTGAATGTACCGACATATTACGAAATTATCAAGAATCCAATGGATCTCCAGACCATGGAAAAAAAGTTACAGAATAATGAGTATAAGTCTCCGAAGGCAGCCCTAGACGACTTTAATTTGATTCTTTCAAATTGTATCCTGTTCAATAGCACTGAACATCCTGTTACCGAAATGTCGAAAAGTATGCAGGCTGTTTGGGAAAGACAGATGAGACTGTTTCCAACATCGAATGCCCCCGAAACAGAGAAGCCGAAGCCATCAAAGAAAAAGGGTGGAAATGTAAAGCCATCGGCTGCCAAAGCGCCAAAGCCTATTCAAGTCAAAAAAGAGTCTAAAGTAGTCGCCCAGTCTCCTATCGCCGCCTCTCCTACGTTTGGTCTTCAACCATCGGGAATTCCCCAAATTCGTCGCGACTCTACGGCCGGTGACGGTAGGCCAAAGAGAGAGATTCATCCACCTGCTCCGAAGGATCTGCCCTATTCGGATGTGAAGCCTCGGCGTAAGAAGAATGCCTCAGAGTTGAAATTCTGCGATAATGTTGTTAAGGAACTTCAGAAAAAAGTTCACGAAGCCTACGCATTTCCTTTTTATACACCCGTCGATCCTGTAGCCCTTAATATTCCCGATTACTTCAAAATCATCAAAAAGCCGATGGATCTTGGTACTATACAGTCGAAATTGAAGACTAACCAATACGAGAGTGGTAATGACTTTGAAGCCGATATCCGTTTGATGTTCAGGAATTGTTACAAATTCAATCCTGCGAATCAGGCTGTACACCAGATGGGCAGGCGTCTTGAGGGCATTTTCGATCAAAAGTGGACCGAGAGGGCAAAATTCACCAGAGAAAACCCAGGCAGTCATTCCCCTGTTTCCGCGTCCCCGCCCCCTGAAGAGCATGAAGAGGACGAAATGAGTGAGGAGGAGGCGAATCAACCAGATATCAAGGCGTTGGAGCAGCAACTTGAGATGATGAAAGACCAGATCTCATCACTGAAAAGACAAAGCAAGAAGACACCACCTGTTTCATCAAGTTCTAAGAAGGGCAAGTCTGGTCACTCAAGAAAAAATTCAACGGCTGCACCCCCTCCACCGCCACCCAAGAAGGCCAAGAAGTCTGGCACTAAGAAAGATGTTCCTTATATTACATTAGAACAGAAGACAGAATTGTCGGAAAGGATTAATTTCCTGCCTTCTGGCAAGATGGCGTATGCACTCAATATGATTAAACAGAATATGCCAGATCTGGATAAAGTATGCATTTAATATTTTTATGTTTCTTTGACATTCACTAATATATAATTTAGGGTCAGAATGACGAGATTGAACTTGATATTGATGAGCTGGACCCGCAAACTCTCTACAAACTTTATGCCTATGTTTCGAAATTCACGCCCGCTCTAGAGACTAAATACGTTCCACCTCCGCCTCCACCTCGGCCTGTTCCGGAGCAAAAAATCAAAACTAAGGCACCCTCAAAGCCCAGGAAAAATAAGCCGATGTCTGCGAGTGAACAAGAAGCCAAGATCAAAGATCTACAGGCTAGGTTGCAAGTCTTTGACAACCCGACCCCTCAGCCATCTGCTCCTGGTTAGTCATTTTTTATTTATTTATACAATGGATAGTGTCGCTAATATATTATGTTTTAGCTGCTCTTGATAATGCGGATAGCGATTCTAGCGACGATGATGAGAGTTCAGGATCGGAAAGCGAAGAGGAATAGGCTTATTCTTTTATTTGATGGCAACTCCCATGAAGTTATTTTTAAAAGTGGGATTGAAAGGGGAATTGAGATGCCTTTTTCCATTCGCCAAAACTGGAGTCTAAATTCGTCGTTTCAGTCCATGCCATCATCCTTTCAGCAATAAGTCCTTTTCATCACTCATCTTTGTCAAACCTATCCACCATGCAGAAATGGAGATTCAAAGCAAACTACCTTGGGGACCGGCGTCGAGGTATGCTTGAATACCAAGTTTACTCAAATATCACTTGGGACTTTGCCGGGTTGGAGTTTAGCGTTACGTAGGGGAAATTAACGCTTTAGTGGGGGCTCTAGTTCAATGACTACTTTTCTCTTTTACCCTTTTTTTGTTCATTTCTTGTATCTTTACTTTGGCAGTTCTTTTTTTTCCCTTCTCATTCCTTTTTTTGTCTTCTACCCTCTTATGATTTGAAAGTTGAAGTTGGGGGAAGGCCGTTGTTTGTGTCACAAGTGAAGAATGAGTCTAGTTGTTGGTTTGATGAAGGAAAGGAGATACATCGTTGATTGGCGTGTTTTTCTCCTTTTTTCTTCTCGGGAAGTCTTTGGGTACGGCAATCAAACTTTTGTATGATACATTGCATGCTCTTCACGGGGTCTTCTTTTTTATCGCTTATTTCTTCGGAGCGACGGTGGCGCAATTTGATGTGTCCTTTTTCAGAACCTTCTAGGATACCTTTTTTTTTTTTACAATCCTTTTTGCGGGATCCAAGACATGACCTGGAATAGAGGAAGTTTAGTGGTGTTCACTTTTTATTCTTTATCATGGGGGTGCCAGCTTTTTATACCTGATCTGGAGGACTGTAGTTTTTTTGGTATGGGAGTTGATTTTTATAGTTTTTTTATTTGTCACGATGATCAGGGTGAGATGTAAATAGAGTACAGACTTTTAAATTTTTTTTGGGAGGGGGATTGCCATACGTATGTATTCCTATGAAAAAAATGAGTATGAATTAAACGCAAGGCAATTGATTGTCATCTAGATATTGAGGATAAAAAGGGAATATTTACGTAGATCAGGATTGCGTACCTGCAGTGTGTGTGGCCCGTGCAGCCTTGGAGGGTCTCTAAACACGATCTATGAAATCATCACTCATTCCTCACAATCGTGGCTGTTTAACGATCAGCCGCTTCTGGCCTTGTACATTCCTAGTAGGGACTAAGGGGAATTCAGCATCATCGTTTGTGAGAAATTAAGATGGCTTCTTTAATTCCTAAAGTCTCAGTGGTGGTGTAATCCAGCATTTCATCTCTACAAAGGTGAGGTTGGGTTATCTGATGTTTCCCTGTTTACGCAACGCGTGATATTGTTATTTGTAACAAATCTTGAATTAATAGGCAGAATCATCATCACCTGTTAATGACACCGTATCGAAAAAGACCACAATTTCTCAGTCGAAAGTGCATGGTGCAAAATCCACGTTAGTGCGTCATCATCCCCCAACACAATCGAGCACACCACTCTTTAGAGCGGCCTAGAGTGGTGATAATGTCGTGTCTATGGAGAGATGTTCTATTAACCACGTGATCCTCGCGTTACGTCTAATAAATCTTGAGATAATATATTATAGGTACGTCCTTTTAAGGCTAGTAAAAACATCACTGCTCTACACTAGGATATATAAAAAAAGAGGGATTAACCCTCATCTATTTTAAGTTATTACTGAGGATCTAGCCTAGGTTATGGAGAATTAAAATCTCGCGTGTTCTCCATCAACTTCTTCTCCCTTGATCAGGTATAGTCCCCATGTGATAGGTCATGGAACGTCACTCGGGGTTATTCTTCAGTAGTTATAAAGTCACTCCTGGGGGAGGACTTGTTTGATGGATAGGGGCTAATTCTTAGGTGGAGTCATGTGTAATTTATATCCATGATAGTTTTATAAAAATGCTGTAATCAAGCGTGGGGTGTGGGATTTATTCTACTGTTGAGGTATTACTACTAATTAATCTTAAGTCTTTAGACACTGCTTCATACTAATACTAAACCCTAACCCTGGCATTATAAATGGGTGACAGACTGTGATTCGCGTCTTAATAATGACTCATACTCGCATGCAACCGTTGTGATTCGCGTCTTGATGGGTGATGATGATGATGATGATGAATTTCATAACGTACATGCAGCCATAGGCTAAGGTACTCGCACTAGAACTAAAAAGTAGGATATAAGAAAAAACCCATAAAACGGGTGGATAAAGTCTAGAATAAATACTTATGGGAGTATGAACAAGGTATGAATTTTATGAAAATGGCTTCACGGGTAATCGAGAGCTTAGGTACAAAAGTGTAATTTGGGGTAATGGATGTAGAGTACATTAGTGGAGAGAAAGCCCCCCCCCCCACTAAAAGAGTGCATGGGAAATTTGAGTGAGAACAATAATTAGGCTTTTATAGTGGTTGATTATAGTCTTGTAATTGATTCTCCGAGTTGTAATTTTGCTTAGTGTTTGAATTTCGAGTGTGCGTGCATATGACGCCTTTATGTGGTATCTTAATACCTTGGAGATATGAATTGTTTTTTTGTTTTTTTCTCTGGGAATATGTTATTACGCGATAGCACCCTTGAATAATGAAACGTGAACTCGAACTGTGATTGGGTTTTTGGCTAAAAAAGGGGGGGCTGATTGTAGTCTTTGGGTAATGAAATACACTTATTGTAGTATAGCCGTGTTCAATAAATTCGCGGAGTCCCCCCCCCCCCACATAGTAACGACAAACCCACAAACCTCAGAGCCATAAATGCTGATATTAATTTGTAGGCTAAAGGGATTAATCAGTACACAAATGTATGAAAAAAGTCCAAGAAAACTATCACCTTGGGTGCCCTTTGCCTCACCAAGTGATGTGGTCCCCATCGAGTCCTGTCAGCCGTCACACAGTGCCTCTCTTTGAAGGACTTTTATGGTTCTTGGTGTATCACAGGAAATGGTCCTCTTTGTTCTAGGAATTGGTTGGACACAGCTATACATCGGTATGAGATTATGGGTGCTGCTGGCTCTCAAAAAATACCACCGGTAGGCCCCCTTGGCCTACCGGGAAAGGTCTCATACAATTGATGATGGCCTTGGCACAGGGGGTCGAACCATGAGGCCTGTGGTTCGACTCCATGGGGAGAAGTAGTTCACCTAGTCACCTAGCTATGTCACCTAGCTATGTAGGTGAGCGAACTCTTTTGCTGTTACTCTGGGGGAGAGGGGGGCTCCGGGAATTTGTTAGACATGGCTGTACACTATATCGATTGCTGGCTCTCAATATCATAGGAAGGGTCTGAGATAACTAAGTATTGTGAAAAATAACTATTATAGTATCACAGATTATGGTGTTATGAAATCTAATCTTGTGTTCCAATAACGTATTTACATACAGCTCTTGACAAGAATTGTTTTTAGGACCGATGAGCTCTATATAGAATAGTTGAGTTCGGATGACGGGGATTAGATATATACTTACAGGCGGTTTTAAACACCAGTACGTATAAAATTTCATCCCCCGAGTGCATGGTTGCTAAAAAAAAGTTATTCTAGATGCAATACAATCGTCCTATAAGGATATGACTTACCACGGCATTACTCTCCCCTCTATAGAGTATTCACCTTTATAGGCCGAGTTTACCGTGCCCTCGAGAGGTAACTATACACTGCTGAGCCTTCTTTTAGCTGCCATTAGGAGGTTATAGCCTGTTACCAATCACTAATAGAAAGCAGAATTATAGGTGTCACCTTGCGATTTTTAATGTGATTCTCTAAGATTTATAATGGAGGTGTTTAAAAGGGTCACTAACTGGGTTGGTAAACAAGTGAAAGCTCCGATAATAAATATTTAAGTTACGGAGTAATGATTAATCTTTCTGGGGCATCGTTAAGAAGGATTCGCACTATCTCAGAAAGATGTATAGCGCATTAGAAAACACGAAAACAAGTTAATACGCAATATAGATTAGATACAGGTATGAACTAATGGCAATAGTCGAATTTTATATACTCTAACACCTAAGGTCCACCATATATGGTTTAGTCTAGCAAGAAGTTCACACTAGGTACCTAGCGTTTTAATGTGAAGTTGTAGCCCTTCTCTAATATCGTAATAATACGTATTGTATCTTCGAATTTTGATGATTGGAGTTCAATATAAACCTTTAGAGTTGATAGCACCTAGTATTTATAATGACGTTGAAAAATTAGTGTAAGGTGACTGCATTAAGATGTACGGCTGGCCACCTTCTCTTTAGTGACACGACACTCCCTTAGGTTTAGACCTAGTCTCGCAGAGGAAAAATATGCTCGAAAAAAAAGAATTGACCCAACCTCGGGGGAGAATTATAATAGACCCTACGGTGCTGCGCGCAAAGCTGGGGATGGTAGCGAGGCTAGTATAGCCGCGCCAAAAAAAACCCCCGGAGACCCTCCTATAGCAATAGTAAACCTACAAACCTCAGCTGGTATTAATTTAAGAATACATTTGAAGACTAAAGTGATTACGAGGAAAATAAATCTATAAAAAGGTCCAAGAAAACTATCACTTTGGGTGCCCTTTGTCTTTCCAAGTGATGTGGCCCCCCACCGAGTCCTGTCAGCTATTATATAATACCCCTCTTTGTATCTAGGACATTTATTGTTGTTGGTGTATTACAGGAAATGACCCCCATCGCTATAAAAGTCTCTAGAAATTAGTTGGACACAGCTATACATCGGTATGAGCTTATGGGAACTAGCTCTCAACAAAATTCCATCGGTGGGCCATTGGTCTACCGGCAAGGTCTTCAGACAATTGATGATGGCCTTGGCTGAGAGAGTTGAGCCAGGAGGCCCCTGGTTCGACTTTCTGGGGAGAAGTAGTTCACCACATGTAGCTATGTAGGCGAATGAACTCTTTTGTTGCTATGGTGTGGGAGGGGGGCTCTGGGAATTTGTTGGAAACGGCTGTACATACATATATATCTATTACTTTCTAGCACAATCTCTACACTATAGTTCTGGTTAGTTCTTAATTCTTCATACTACCATGGTACACAAAATCATAAAGGGCAGTAAAATTTCAAGTTATTATAAAGTTACAGACACATAAGATATCAGAAATCATAAATATACGGGGGGCCTAATATGAATCCCCCCTAAAAATAATGACCGCTTCTAACTGTACGGTACCTATTTGATACTATACTCTATATCTGCTTTCAAATATAGATATAGGTGTTGGTTGGCTACATGTATGTACCTACATTTGAGGACGCTCCTAAAAGATACAGTTGAGTGATATTGCATGAGAGATCACGTGGGGTATCCTAATAGTCTAAATTTTTACATCAAAGTTATAGAAAACAATTGCTGCTGCTAAAAGTTTTGACTCTTATATGTATACGATTCTTGGCAAGGGATTAATTAGGTTTCTGTGGAAATTTAAAGGAACAAAGCCACAACATACTCTCCCTGTACTGCTATCTACCTATTGCTAAATTAAAAAGGGAGCTCTTTGACCGTATTTTATGTCCTGTATGAGTATTATGTAGTCTGACTTACATAACTTACATGCTATATTGTCCCTCTTAGCGTGACATTATCGGTTCAACATCAAACTTGTATTAAAGAGCTACATAACTGGTGATATTTTTTGTTACTTGATATCGAGAGTGTGCGTTATGTGACTGCAGGTTAGGTTATAAACCCTAGCTCTAGTTATATAACTCCACTTTGTTTGAGCCTCTCATTTATTTAATATAATGCCTAGGGATTCATACCCGGAATTTTGGTATAAATTTAGTACTGTCTCGACAACTCATAAAATGTCATTTCGATTTCTTCTTATTACTCTAGTATAGGTATCGAATAGGTACAGTACGTGACTAGAGTATTATGGTGTTGAAGGATTAGTCTAGGAGTACCGAAGGCGCAATATCAGTTTGCCTCTAAGTTAAGTGACCAGATATTGGTAGTCTCGTGCTCAACCCCTACACGTAGCTTGGTGCTTCATAGCAAAGCAAACCTAAGTAGGGATATGAAAAAGACTAACTAATGCTCTTTAAATTTTCTAACGAAATAAAAAACTTTATAATTAAGTAGCACTTAAATAGAGCAGGGGTAGTTTAGTAACAGCAAAACCCTTCACAAGAGATATCCCATTAAAATTTTCTAAAGCCAATTGATACTCCCCTAGTATTACCAAAATTTCAATCCGCAAACAAACATATTTCGTCTAGAGACCCGTTTTGGGATATTCTTTCCGTAGTTGGAAACGCGGCTCTGCGACTGCCAAGTCCTACCCTTATAATGAAGGCCTGCACCACCCTCCCCCCTAAGTAACCAAGCTCTCTCACAACCACCAACGCACAATGTCTGAAACCACCCGTCTCAAGTCGACCGTCTTCGTTGGTTTGTCTTAATCACTTTGATTTCACAGTCTCTACACTAGCTAACATAATGCGTTTTATAGGCGGCCTCGACAACGCCGTAACTAAAGAGATCCTTCACGCCGCTTTCCTCCCCTTCGGCGGCATTGCCGAAGTTCAGCTCCCCCGCGACGAGCGCAGTACAGACTTACATAGAGGGTTCGGATACGTTGAGTTTGAGGAGCCGGCTGATGCATTGGCGGCTATCGATAATATGGATCAGAGTATGTTGGCGGGGAGAGTACTGAATGTTGCACAGGCGAAGCCGCAGAAGGAGGGTACCGTGTTGGGGAGTAAGGTTGCTGTTTGGGAGCAGGTATGGAATCTCCCCTCTCCCCCACCGCTTTTCTTGGGTGGAAGATTTGGTGTTGGTGTTAATTTGGTGTGTAGGAGAGCTGGTTGGAGAAGCATGAGGTTAGTGAGGAGGACCGTCTTGCAGCGCAGAACGCGAAGGAGGATTCTATGGTGAAGGAGGGCAATGATCCGATGCAGGGCTTGGAAGGGCTTGATGTTGCAGGTCCAAAGCCGCAGTAGTGGTAGAGCTACCACTCGGAAAGCAATGGCCATCTAGACCTAGGCACTCTTCGATGAAACAGTGGATGGATGGGATAGTATTGTTTTAAGTCTTGTACAAAAATTGCATTTTTTAAATCATATTGCTGGCGTTTTGGAGCGGCAAGGAAAGAGAAGGGAAGCTTATGGTATGTATTTATAGTGATATCCTTTTCTAACACACATAACATGGAGCTTTCACGAAGACTATAGGCCATCGCATGAATAGACTATAATTCAGTGATATCTTGTTTCTTTAATTTTTACTACAAGCAATCCACCTGCCTCCGCCAAGTCGATCAAATGAGCACCTAAACCTTGAAAAATACAACCTCGTCCTATGTACCCATCATGATGAATCCCAGTGGTTTGGCTAGTGTTCAGCCCTGGTGGATCGCGAAAGTCTCAGCTGTTTGTCAACATACAGCTTACGGCCCATGGAGAAAAGTGCCACTATATAAAAAATTTCATCAGTAATCCATTCGCGTCAAAGAGAGTAGGCATAGGGGAAGAGCTTACTTCCAACACCAGCACTAGCGCACAGAAAGGCTACGGATTAGCTAGGTCTAGCGCTGCAAGTTAATGAGGGGACTCGTACCCGATAACGACACCTAGAGACAGCGCATTAGTATTTTTGAGAAGAAAAAGAAAAAGACTAGTAGGTTTTCTCATACCAAGAGGGATCAATTCTGGAGGAACCTTCTTGAGCTGTCGCAGTCTCTGCGAGATCGTGTGCGCTGCCCATTAGGAAGAAAAAAAAATCAGTATCCACTAAATTCTTCCCTCCTTCATTTCTATAAATCTTTCCTTCATTTCCCTTCATCCTCATAAACTCAGTGGAATCACCGCGAGGTCGCATAGAGGGGAAACATCGGGTGATCTCGTACCACTTTGTTCTTGCTTCTAAAAAGTCATAGCATGCGATGTTAGTAATTGTGATATAATTCAGTGGGTGTGGATTACTGGGAGCACGTACAGGCATAGGCATTGTGAAAATGTTGTTTTAAAGATTGAGGGGAGATTTGGTAGGGTTGAGTGGGGGAAGTTGAAGCAGGTCGTTGGTGGTTGATCCGAGGGATCGGATGAGATTGGTGTTTCGAAGGCTAATTGATTGGCTGCTTTAGAACTTCCTTTGATGGAAACAAAAGCGGCGGGCTATGCCGGGTAACGTGCACTACGAAATGACTTTCTTTCCCACAGAACCATAGTATCAAAGTATACTCTGGTGGGGAGAAGTTTTTTAAAAGAATTTCCTTTGAGAAATTCTCTATGGGATCGAAATATAACCAGAGTACTATTTATTGCATTATTCTATTGGTAAGTAAACTTCACCAATTATCACTCGGGCTAATCACACCGTTTCGAGAATGGTTAAAAGGGCTTAATATTAGAACTTGTTTAATGTTTGGTATGAATATTGACATTATGAGAATAGATATATTATAGGTCATAGAAGCAAATGAACCCACTGAATCTAAGGTTGCTCAACAATAATAAAAGTACTCCATCCACCACAAACTACCTCTACAGCCTTTCCTCCTATGGGTGGAATCACAAGCTCTTTCCATTCGTCCTGAAAACAGTTGGTTTTGGTGCCAGTTTGGCCATTATCCCCTCTTCCCACTGCCCACACTCTCCCATCCACTGTCAGAGCAGCTAAGTGCCCAGACCCCACAGATGCACAAACCACATCCAACCCACCATCTAAATCTACTAGATGCACTGCATCAGGTTTTAGGTCCCTTAGGTCCTTTATTTGCTCCTGGTCACCTGCACGACCACCCCAGATGTATAAATCCCTCTCTACACTTACAGCGGCAGTTATCCACCCACCCGAGGAGATCTTCGCGATCGGCACTCCGTCTAGGGCGTCAACAAGTCCTGGTCTATAGCCAGGGGTGAGTTCTAGGTCTCTACCGAAGTTGTTATGACGTTGGTCGCCAAAGGTGTAGATTGTGCCAATGGCTGTTAAAATTGTGAATGCGGTTTCGTTGGATTTTAGGTCGACTATCTCCTTAGTTATGTTTGAAAAGTCCCATTCATCCTGAGGTTCTTTCTGATCTAAAAATCCGCTAAGGTTCTTGTAAACGGATATCTTGTTTGAACCTATGTAAAGTGAGACAATAAAAATAACCCTTGATTGTTTAATGACCTAGGTGGGATACCTACTTCTGACTATACAAACATTTCCATTCCCTGCAATTGCAATTTTTGAAATATCCTCTATGCTTATATCTGAAGGCCTAAGACAAAGTGATTTTGGGTTTATGGGGTGTGGGCCAAGAACTAAGGGCTTATGGTTACACCCCAAAACACCACTCAAGCTTGTAGGCTCCCCGAAGGCCATTAACACGGTTTTAAAGTCATCCGGTGTCTCGAGAGTGAAAGTCTTCCTGTGCGGATCAGTCACTCCTTTAGCATAGAGCTTATTATCGATCTCAACTATATTAGGTGTTCACCAATTAATTAGACTATTGTCCTTTAGGATTAATTATTACAAACAATTGACGGAAGAAAAGGCTGTATGGATGCATACGTAGGGTCTCTGCCCATCCTGCAAATAGTACCCTTACTGATTCTTTTGCGTTAGCTATTACCGTAGGAGTAGATAGATCATTGATGATATGGTATTGGCTCACTGGGGCCTGGTGGTTGGGAGATAATAATTGCCCGTGGGCATTGAAGCCGCATGCTATTACCTTTAACCGCATGATTTATGTTAGGCCTAGTTTGGGAATATTGTAGGTGGATGGATGGGCGGACAGGAGAGGAAGAGGATGGCTGTATCTATGTATGGTGATTACTACTGGTAAAGGTTTTCAGCCTCATTTCTTGGCACTCCCAGGAAGTCTTAAGCTCTACCGACTACATGTACAGTGCCATATCTATAATATCTACTATACCCACGATCTTTCGCAATAACTCTTTTTAAAAAAATGCCTTCCCCTCACCGCTCCACCTCCCGTTCGGTCTCAAAGGTCCCAGAGCCATTACTCCTCCCTTCAGATGACCCAGACACCTTCCTTACCCTTATGGCCGACACACTTCGTCTCTCGACTGAAACCCTCACAATGGCTTATGTCTATATCCACCGCTATAAGCGTTGGGTATCTGAATCTACATCTTCAGAGCCCGAACTCGGCGTCTCCGAGCTTCTCGACGAACACGTCTCTACTCCCTTCCTCCCTCCCTCTTCCTCTTCCCAGCTCTCCCCAAGCTGAACTAAGCACTGACGATTCCGGCCGCCGCACCCCCTCGCTTTCCTCGCCCGTCTTTTCGCCGGATTAAAAATTACAGACGCTATCCCTTGCATCCCTCTCTCTTGCAACAAAAGCTACCGAGTCTCCAAGACGACTCCGAGAGTTTCTTGTGCCAGCGTATACGCTCCAACATCCGACTGCTACGGTGCCACTCACTTTCCCATCGCCGCTATATGATACGTTACGATCAACACTAGTCACTGCAGAGCTGTTACTACTTCGTGTGTTAAGATTCGAACTTAGGGTTCCACTGCCATACGAGTATCTGCCACGTCTGCTTGAGAAGGCATTGACATTGTCTGAGAAACTTGCGTCTGCATCTGCTGAGGATAGGCTAGAGTCGAGGGTTGTCGATCTGAAGGACACAGCACTTGGTCGTGCTGTTTGGGTTAAGGTTGGTGATGCGATGAGAAATTATAGGATCTCTAACTTCTTTCCTGCCAGGGCTGTTGCTGCAGCTTGCGTGTTTCATGTTGCAGTCGTGGAGCGTGGGTTACAGGCACCGGGGGAACGGGAAGTTTGGTTAAGGAAGGTTGCTGGTGATAGGGTTGAATACGAGGACTTTGTTGACGCGTTGGATGAGATCAAGGCCCTTACTGCTCCATACGAGGGATAATATTTGTATTGGAAATAGGAAGGGTGGATAATATTTTGGGGTTTAAAGGTGTGCAATGTCATATTCTTATTTCATTATTAGATCATAGTGTCGTGGTAATGATTGGTTTTTATTCAACATAAGTCTAATAAGGGTCTATACACGAGAGCTAGAGTGATTCTACGAGTTATCCTTATTGTCACTGTTCTCTATTCTATCAATGACTTTCTTATTCATTGTTATATAAAGTCGTGCTTCAAAATCCTACAAGAGTCCACCAATAAAAAAACACAAATATGAAAGGTACCTATATTTCTATCCACATCAACGCCATGTTGTCTCAAGTTCATCATCTTCGACGCCGAATACAGAAACATTGCTCTTAACCCTCTGTAACTGTTGGTTGACATATCCCAAAACCTCCTCGTCATCCTTCTCCCTAGCTAACTTTTCATCTTCATCCTCATCGCCACCCCAATCGCTTCTTGCGTCAATACTCCTCGTTGATTGGCGTCGACCCATGTAAGGTTTTGGTTTATTAACCCGAGAGAATATATCGTCGAAGTAGTGATTTGCAGCAGTGCCGGGCGTGCGTGGAGTTTGAGGCACACGGCAGTTGATACCAGAGTCATGAATCAACTTTGCAACTAACCCAGTCCAACCAGTCTGGTGAGATGCGCCGAGACCCCGGCCATCATCAGCATGGAAGAATTCATGGAACCATAGATTATCGCGCCAGTGTGTATTGAAGTCAAGTAGGTCATTGCCAGCATTGCATGCTCGGCGGCCATCTTCACCCTGCGCGAAGATGTGTTGTAGACGATGTTGAATTTCTTCTGCTACATGCCCAAGGTGCATGTATTCACCGGAGCCTGTGGGACATTCGACCTTGAAGTCGTCGCCGTAGAACATATAGAATCTCAGAAGAGATTCAATGAGCAGGAAGTTGACACAGAGCCAAATGGGCTGATATAAACGGTTAGAAAGTGAAAAATCATGAGGGCTATATGATAATTACTTACACCTCTCCAATTACTATTGCCGCCAAACAGCGAACTGTTTGAATCACCTGGGACATAATCAACCTTGAACTCCTGGCCATTCACGTTCATTGCATATGGCTTTTCCTTGTGGTATTTTGATAGCCTAATACCCATAAATAGTTAGTACTTATACTCTCTTTAAAGAATCCTTGATAATGAAAAACTCACGATCTGATACCGTAGTCGCTCAAGAATTCGTCTTCATCTAACATCTTCTCTAGGATTCGAACCAATCTGTCCTTGCTTACAAGAGACAACAGCATCCTATCTCCCTTTCCTCTCTTAGACATACTTGCGATATTACGTTCAGCAACATCATTCCTATTTTGCACAAACCAATCCACCCGCTTCTTGAAGCTTGGAAATTTATTCATCAATTCTGGTTCAAGCGTGAGGACGGCATATAACGGGATAAGTCCGACAAGAGACTTGACAGGCATCTGCTGGGACCAGGGACCTCCCCAAGAGATAGCATCATAGTAGAACCTAATAAAAATTTCTAATTAGCATTCACTTAATATGAGTTTAGTATCAGAAAGGTATACGGACCCATCTTCTTCATTCCACAAACTTGATTCACCACCCTCTCCATCACCCTTATACGTCATTGCATCACTAATAAAAATGAAGTGCTCGAAAAATTTGCTTGCGATGTCTTCGTAGATACGCCTGTGCTTGGCGAGCTCTAGAGCAATGTTCAACATGTTCAGTGAGTAGAATGCCATCCATCCAGTGGAATCAGCTTGCTCCAGAACACCCCCCGTCGGCAAAGGTTCAGAACGGTTGAAGATCCCAATATTGTCGAGCCCTAAGAAACCACCCTCGAAAACGTTCTTTCCGTCAAAGTCCTTACGGTTGACCCACCTGATACACATGATCATCAGACATCACTCGTTAAAAGCTGTAAGGGATAATCATTGGCTAACTTACCATGTGAAATTGAGCAAGAGTTTCTGGAAGACACGCTCTAAAAAGTCGAGATCCTCACGGCCATAAAGCTTTCGCTCCATTTTGAATGTTCTAAAAACAGCCCAAGCGTGTACTGGGGGATTGACATCTCCAAAGTTCCACTCGTAGGCCGGAATCTATTTAAAACAGTAGCTTTAGTTTCTTTTAAGAATCTACTACTGAGTGATGGAGCTACTACTGACCTGGCCATTGGGATGCATATACCATTCTCTGGTTAATACATCTAGTTGTTTTTTTGCGAAATCTGGGTCCACCATCGCTAATGGAATGGTGTGGAATGCCGTGTCCCACGCTGCAAAAAACGGATATTCCCAACAGTCTGGCATGCTAAGGATATCATCTAGATGCATATGTCTCCACTGCTGGTTTCGAATTCCCTTTCTTCCTGGTGGTGGTGGCGGCTGTGCGGGATCGCCATTCGCCCACTGATCCCATATAAAATGATAAAACTGCTTTGTCCATAGCATACCACTTAGTGCCTGGCGCTGAATATTTCTGAGATCATCTGCCATAGGAAGAGGCGAAATGCGCCAGTAGAACTCATCCGCTTCTGACCTACGTCGCTCAATCATATCGTCGAAATCTTCTTCATCGATTCCGGCTTCATCAACCTCGGCGTCAGGAGCGATATCATCACTCCCCTTCATGAGATTCCTGGTAAACTTAAATCGGACTACCGCGCAGGCGCCAGGTGCAATACCATCTCCCTCTTCAAAGGCGTACCAAGCTGCTGCTTTTGTGCCCTTTTGCTCTGGGTTGATTGCTTTTTTCTCGTCGTCAACAATGTAACGGTGGAAAGCGTCCTTTACATAAGGCTGTGCGTTTTCGCCGCCGTATAGTTCTTCGTAATTGGTGTCATTCTCCGTAAACATGAGTTGTGGCATCACATCTTCGGAGTCGGGGGTGACACCAGGAGATGGTGAAAGCTGCATGTACCTTGACCCTAAAGACCAATGTTTTGACTCTGCGACAAAAGGAGATTTCTGGGAGATCTCAGGCTTCTTGTCTGGTGTTTCATGACCCCATGACCAAGTGTTACGGAACCACATGTGGGGAATGATGTGAAGGGGTGCAGGTTCTGGGCCACGATTCCAGGCAGTGATACGGAAAAGGAGTTCCTCTTCATCTTCAGTATCTTTCGCAGTTTCGATAATAATGTCCCAATAACGATCGTCCCTAGGTATAATTTTTAGAATACTCTACTCATTGAGCCATTGGATTTGAATGGAAGCATACTTGAAAACCCCTGTGTCGAGAATCGTATATTCCGGAACATCCCTACTGCGCTTCGCATTCTCCTCGACCAGAGACTTGTATGGAAACTTTCGTTGAGGATACTTGTAAAGGTATTTCATATATGAGTGCGTTGGTGTGTTGTCAAGATGAAAATGCGCCTCTTTAAGAGACTCGCCGTGGTTTCCCTGGGGATTCGACAGTCCAAACAAACGCTCCTTCAAAAAATCACTACCGAGAATTTCCAGTGAGCTTCCTATCTAAATTTAAGAGAGAAAACAATACTTACTCGTGTTCATTCCAGAAGACAAAGGAAATATTTTGAAGACCATGGGAATCAGATACACCAGCAATGCCATCTTCACCCCAGCGATATGTTCGTGATTTTGCGTGATCATGAGGAAAGTCTTAGAAAGGTGGTAAGTTAGCATGATTGGAATAAAGCATCGCCCGAAAACGATGTCAAAATATAAGGTATGCTAAAACATACGGCTCCATGCATCACCATTCTCACTAAAAAATATCCTTTTAGCATAGTTTAAATCCTAACCTGGTCCATGGCCCAGGTGGTAATGATCAAATAGGATCCTGGTGGACTTACGAATAATCCTCACGAACTGTTCCCCATTGACGCCTAGGATTTAGTTAGCTAGAGTCCTCTATTATCAAATCATGACTTTAGCTTACTCGCTGAGATAAGGCCCCCATTTCTTCCAATACTTTGTCCTTTCTCGATCTTCCTTCAATCGTCGCTCTTCTGCACAAAGGTAAGAATGAGATCCGTGTTTCACCATTTCAAAAGTTCTTTGTGAAAATAGATGAGAATCACTGATGAGTTGCGATGGCAATAGAGATGGAAAGGATAATAAATGAAGGGAGAGGGGATGATGAAGAGGGGTCCGGCGGGGCAATCAGCACAGCTCAGCCAGTGATATCAAAACAATTTTCAGCAAGGAAAGACGTAATAGATGTGACCCTAGTAGGATAAACAAACAAGTTCTGCTTCCGGGAAGATACCCCTCTAGTGCAAAATGCAGCCAAGTTCTAGCTCTACTTCGACCCAACTAATGGCAGAAAAGGCGCCTCCAACAGGTACCTATCTACACAGACGGGGGTAGCGGGGGTTTACGCCGTCACCTTTCCAGGAACTGCATCTCCAGGCGCTCCTCATTTCTCGCTAAAAGAAACAGATACATAAGGACGGCAAGCACCGGGACGATACCGGTATTTTCATATCTACCAGCGTACTTATAGATACATGTAGGTACATCTATTTTATCCCATTTGCAAATGAAACAAGTGAGGGGAAACATCATAGGAGAGTGTGACAATGACAACGATTAGTTATATCAGAGCCTGAAGGTATCATATGTGTATGTACAGTATGCACAACAGCGCAAGCACCGCTATCTGCATAAACAACTACATGTACTTTCCGCCCTGTTTGATGCACAAATTCTACAGGTCCCCTATCTTGTGTGTATAGATCCCACTATAGCAAAACCCCCCTCTGCATAGTGAAAAGCCCGTCGGCAGCCACAGAATCTAGATCTCTATGGTGATAAGCCGGGCATCCACCCGCTACGTCATTAGTTTCTTTTTAGCCGTTGCTGCTTTCAGCCGCATCCACTTTTAAACCGCTATCGTACAGGGGCCCAAGCGCTCCAATGATCCACGGTCCGTGCGTCAACGGTTCCTTGGTCCAACGAAAAGCTTTTTGCAACAGCAGCATCCTTCTAGTAATGGAATTTATAAAATGCAAGTGTTCTTATGCATATGGTGACTCTACAAGACTTTATTGGAATTTAGCCACCGAGCTATTATTGGATATCTAAGTCTATGACAAAATTTTTTTCCCGCCGAGAAAGCCGGTGGGTGCCTTTATGCTTCTAGCAGGTGGGGAATTTTAAGTAATATTATAGGTATACCATATACTAGTGGTAGGGGGGAAATATTGGGATGGGAGGTTGACGAACTAGATGTGGCTCAGCCCGGGTAGATCTATCTACTGACAACTCATGCTCATCTCCCGGTTCTTTTTCTCTGCCGCGAGTATCGGAATATATATCTTGGATAGCTTTGATAGGCATCTTTTCCAAGATTTGGAGCCCTGTAGCTATCTTAAAAAATCTATAGGTGTATCCTGACCTACAAAGATCAGACTGTTTAGAGTCACAACGAAGTGCTCGATTAGGCCGTGTACTTTAGTACCTTTTATTCCAAGACAGTATTTTTTTAGAACAAGAGATTAGCGGGTGATTGAAAGGGAAGGAGTGAAAATGTCTACGTGGCATCACCTTCTGTAATTTAGCAGTATGCAGGTTAATAGCAATACCTTTTATTAAACCTGTTTTTGTATTTCTTTTGTGCATGGTATGTGTATTGATGCATTTGTTGAACCGGCTGTACTGTGTTGTACAACTCATTAACTACATGTATTTCTATTACGATACTCCAGCAC
Organism: Verpa bohemica; assembly: GCA_033030345.1. Lineage (NCBI taxonomy): Eukaryota > Fungi > Ascomycota > Pezizomycetes > Pezizales > Morchellaceae > Verpa > Verpa bohemica. The sequence continues at coordinate 2,261,744 of JAUFSE010000003.1, forward strand.
TTATAACGTATGACTTGATGTTTGCCCCTCAATTTCCAGATTTTCTTTCACAGATACTCTTTCACATTTTTACGTACCCCTCATATCATGTGTACAACTGTCTTCTAGCCCTACATGGCTACAATAAATATAGTTAGCATTAATTATCATTAATTTTGTTGATACCCCCCCAAAAAATTTGCGCTATAGGTGGACTGTGATACATAAAATTCTGTAACTTAGTTTTTTATTATTTTGGTAGTAATTGCCTTAATAGTAACTTTGTACTAGCTTAGTACATGTAGTAATTCTAAATTTCCGATTAGGCTATAGTTAGTTTTCGAGTGATATTCTATGATTACATATACATGTAGTTACATTTAGCGTGTGATTAAGTCATAAGTACTGTAATTCCACAAATATAGATAGGAAAAATAAACTAGACTAAAATTAAACCTCTAGAATCTTTCCATTCGAGTCACTGACTATATACTTATATGTATTTAAGGCACTTGAATGTTTATACTTGTCCAACCGTACCACGAAAAGAAAAGAAAGGCGTACAGCATGAGGTACAGCCGTGTCTAACAAATTCTCGGAGTCCCCCATAGCAACGGCAAACCCATAAAGCTCAGCACCACCACAAATGCTGGTATTGATGTGAGATCGAATATATTTAAAGACTAAAGCGATTATGGGGAACATAAATGTATAAAAAGTTCGAGAAAAGTCAGTCATCACACAATAAAGGGCTCTAGAAATTATCTGGACATAGCTATACATCGGTATGAGCTTATGGGAACTAGCTCTCAACAAAATACCATCGGTGGGCCATTGGTCTACCGGCAAGGTCTTCAGACTCAGACAATTGATGATGGCCTTGGCTGAGAGAGAAGTAGTTCACCACATGTAGCTATGTAGGTGAATGAACTCTTTTGCTGTTGCTATGGGGGGGGGCTCCGGGGATTTATTAGTCACGGCTGTATATGTAGCTACAGAGTCGTAGCCCCCAGGGCTACATGTATACATGCATATAATAGGGCAAAAGGATGATTTACAAGCATGGAATTAGTTGATATATAAATGGAAATATATATTAATTGATTTTTCAAACAAAAGGGAGGTCCTGTGGGGAAGGCCGAGCGAACCGAGTGATGCTCTGTGAAATGCCACGCAGTGAAACCAAAAGAGGTTCATAAGCGACATACCAGATGAGAACTGTAAGACATTGCTACCTGATACCGACCCAAGTAGAATAAACCCCCTGGTAGTATTTACCTAACAACTACACTGGACTTCAAGAGAGCTCAACAGCTATAGCAATATTCAATGATTACCTCTTCAAGCGCTTAAATGATATTACAAGGGTTTGGATCTCTTTCAAGAGTTGCAGCTATAGGATCTGTCGCTGGTTACGTGGACTGACTGCGATACTCTGCTTGACGTGGTTTTCTAAACTTGCTTATAGGTAAAAGCGTATGGAGGTTCGAGCACCTAGGCAATTTAAAATTTAACTACCGTATACTCTCCATAGCCCTATGAGCTGCTATTTTTTAGTAAGAAGCCCTAGAAAGTCCTCTAGGCTGAATAGACATCCTAGATTAGGTTAGAGTATTATTCCTAATTTTTGTCCGTATTCTGCTAGTAAGAGTGTGCCGACCTATCAGTCCCATCTTTGACGAGGGGTCTAGGCCCTGCAATAACAACAGTACAATTTGATGAGAGGTCGCAGATGATCAGCTACGCCTTCTGAGAACGCCATAGAAGCTGCAGTTTATTCCGCTTTTGTTCCCAAGAATGATGATCTGTAAAGTTGACCGTTCATGTAAATACTCTAAGACTTAGGCTCACTCACTATAAGGAAAAAGGAAAACTGGCATCCAATGTGTAGGCCGCAAGAGCCTAAAAATCAATCCTTTCGACCGGAGCATCGGTCGCTTCTCAAGCCGATATGGCCTGTTGGTTAACTTTAAATAGCTATTGTAAGCTCTAGAAAAGTTCCGCCCTCTTAGACCCCATTGGGCGCACTAGCGAAGGGTGTATCGACTGATTCTCAGGTTTTGTGAGTATGATTCTACGAGCGCCAGACTGGCCGCCTTTTACTTCGTAAAGATCACGGGGCTTATTTGGGCATCTTTTCCGCTGCTTAGTCTTTTTGTCTAGAATCGATGATAGCACGATGCCCTGAGATATGCATCTAGCGTGACATTTGGTAGATTAAACCGCTAAGGTTAGAAAAGCGTGACATACCCTGCCCTGTGTCTTTGGTATGTACATGTAGTCATGTGAACGGCAGTTCCTCGAGATGAGGCTCTTGGGATGCCCCGTCCCTGAGATGGCCTTGATATTAGCCTAATAGCATTAATCAGATAAGATCCATGCATATGCGGGGAAAGCCCGGCCTCGGCCATTCAGTTCGCAATCCAGGGCCGGGGGTACGGAGAGTAACTGGTTAACGACAATGTTCATACTCTACAATAAGCTGTCCTCCAAAAGGGCATCTTAAAATACTCGGGTGGTGCGACACGGGTGTATGCATCTACAAAGACGCAAACCTGGTCCTGAGTCCTGACAAATCGGTAAAGGCACCATTTATATTGTATTGTACACGTACGGGCCCGTGTTGGTCCAACAATAACAACTGAAACCCTACATGTAGTTGATACTCATGCTCAATAAGGTTATCAAGTAATTTCACATGTGTAGCTCTTGTATGCAGGAGGGAGGGTTGACGATGAGATTATTCATCGCGAGTAGACTCATAAGCAAAAGGTCACAGGGCATTTCACATGCGTATATGGAGCAACACCTGATGGATTCTAGAAAACTAGGGAGCCCAAATAGAAAATATAGATGATATAGCGCTCTTAGGGATTAATTGCCGAATAGGTGGTACTCGGTAACCGTTACAGTAGAAGATCAGGGCCTTCTAGGTGAGATTTTCGGGAATGCTGTTTCTGCACATGCTGATGGATCACCCCTAGCCTTCAAGTAGGCTTGTGCGAAAATAAATTCCTCGGCCCGGAAATCACGCACAATGCTACGTTAATAAAGAGCCTGAATATCGAAGCTTAACCCCGCCTTCTTCAGGTTCTTCCCAACGAGTTATTTCCAGCCTTTGCGCCATCTCCTGCAGCAAGCTAGAGTACGCCGTGTCTAACAACTAACAAGTTCCTGGACCCCCCCCCTCTCAACATAACCGACTCCCCAACTGCAGGATTACAACCGAGAACCGCATAACTTGATCTATATATTGGTTGCCATATATAAATCTGTCTCCACAAGTGGGTATCCAATGATCTGTTAGGTTTTAGGCAGTTATGTTGCGTTGAGGGGCTTAGAAACATTGTACTAGTCACTTACTTATTTAGGGTCTATACTCACCACCCTACAGCTAGCTATCTATTTACACCCCTCCCCCTCAATGTCATCGCAATCTTCCTCAAAGGACCGTTTGGCATCCATCACCGCACACATCTCTGCCCCAAGCCAAACTCCGATGGCTTCTTCCTTCGATGCAGTGCCTTTGGCACCTACTGACCCACTCTTTGGGCTTATGGCCGCTTACAAGGCAGACACATCCGATAAAAAGGTAGATCTAGGCGTTGGGGCTTATAGAGATGATAATGCAAAGCCGTGGATTCTACCAGTTGTCAAGAAGGTTTGTTTTTTTAAACATCTATCATTACTTGAGAAGAAGGACTTTTAGAATTCGTTGTTGACAGAAGATATGGCGTGATCTTGTTAGGCGGAATCCATCTTATCAAATGATCCAGACCTTAATCACGAATATCTCCCTATTGCGGGATTACCGGCTTTCACTTCTGCAGCAGCAAGATTGATCCTTGGGTCTGATAGTACCGCCATCAAAGAGCAGCGAGTATGTTTTCTTTCCTTTCCTTCCTATACAAGAAAGTTCAAGATTTTACCTCATAGAAGTATGTTCAAGTCGGAATAGAGCTCTAAATATGAGACTGTGATTTAGGTAACATCCGTGCAAACGATCTCCGGTACTGGAGCGGTTCACCTGGGCGCACTATTCCTTGCAAAGTTCTACCCTCGTCCTCAAAACCAGAAGGTCTTTCTATCCAACCCTACATGGGCAAACCACCCCCAGATATTCTCCAACGTCGGCCTGGTATCAACAACATACCCATACTTCGACCCTTCCACTAAAGGACTTGACTTTGAGGGCTTCTATAGCAGTTTAGAATCAGCCCCTGAGGGCTCTATTATCCTTCTTCATGCCTGTGCACACAACCCTACTGGCGTGGATCCTACAAAGGAGCAGTGGATAAAACTCGCCGAGGTAATGCGACAGAGGAAACATTTCCCTTTCTTCGATTGCGCCTACCAGGGTTTCGCATCCGGTAGTCTTGATAATGACGCTTGGGCTATTCGTTACTTCGTACAGGAGGGATTTGAGCTTTGCGTTGCCCAATCTTTTGCGAAAAACCTTGGTCTCTACGGAGAGCGTGCTGGGTGTTTCCATTTTGTCTCTCCCCCGGTATCAGGTGCACAGGATGGAAGTAAACGGATCGCGAGTCAATTAGCAATCTTGCAGAGGAGTGAAATCAGCAATCCGCCTGCATATGGTGCAAGAATTGCTAGCTTGGTCATGAATGACGAGAAATTATTTTCCGAGTGGTGTGAGAACTTGTCTGAGATGAGTGGGAGGATTAAGAGCATGCGAACTGCACTGCACGATAAATTGGTTGAGTTGGGCACACCAGGTGATTGGTCCCATATTTTGAAGCAGATTGGAATGTTCTCATTGTAAGTTCACCGTTAGTTTTATAGAGTGTATCTGTGTCACTTTGATTCTTGGTGCTAATGTTTTTCCGTAGCACTGGCTTGAATGAGAAGCAGGTTCTGAAGCTCAGAGAAGAGTCGCACATATACCTTACAAAGAATGGGAGGATCTCGATGGTATGTTTTTGATTTTTTTAAACCCCCCGTGTGTTCTCTTGCTATTTTATGGTTCTGCTCACATCTCTATTCGATAAATAGGCAGGGCTAAATTCTCATAATGTCGAATATTTCGCAACCGCCGTCGATAAGGCAGTTAAGGAGGCATAAAGTTAATTCGAGGTATAGACTAGCTAGTTTTATGTGCGGTGGACAACCAGAGTATATATCTGGGTATGATTGTGGTGAGGAATAATGCATTGATATAGCTCTCTACTTCAAAACCATTGTTCAAAAGCGATCCATTAGTCTATAGAACAAAATATATTGTCTGGGTTTGTATGATTATCATGTTTTTAAGAAATTCAAAGTTTTCGCCAAAAATATTTCAAATATTCTTAAGAATTCGTAAGATGTAAATATATAGGTAATTTCGAGTGATTAACTACATGTAGGTTGTCTGCTTTGGTGTTGAGAATCCTAAGTACTAACCCTAACCCTTGCTCTACATTTGCCACCTCTAAGTGTTAACCCACCCAAGGCTAGACAACAGCGCAACATCCCCATTTCAACGCGACACCAAACTTCAGATCTGTTAGAAATTATAGCAATGTCAATGCTTGTAGATTATGGCTCTAGCGAAGATGAAGGGGCTGGCTCCTCCACATCTGCCGGTATCCCCAAATTCACCTCTGCTACTAGAATCGTGGCCGCCCCTGATGTCTCTTTAGAGGTTGAGTGAACACTCTCTTTAGCTCTTTTAAATCCAAATTTCCAGTTGGCTAATGCCCCCACAGGACCCTATGCAGCTTCGCCAATCTCTCATAAAGCAGACTGACAAACGGATTACAACAAACATGACATACGAGCAACTTTCTGCACCCATCGTCGGCCCATCGAACCCATTCTTATCCGCAGATAGCGCCTCTAGGAAGCGAAAAAATGTGCTCACAGGTTACGCCGAAGAGTCTGCCATCTCTGATTCAACATTCCGGACACAACAACGAACCTTCATTTCCTTAGGGTATGCGCAGGACCCGTCATTGTCGGCAAATGGCAATACATATGTCGGGAACCAGGACAGTGTCGCGTTGCACGGTGGGAAGGATGTAGTCCAGTTGAGGCCTTCGAGGGAAGAGACGAACGCGATAAAGAGGAAACGAACGGGAAAAGGAGATCCATCAGTGATTGATGGAGACAACGCGTATGTGGGTCCATGGGCGAGATATAACATGCCACCAACGACACTGTCAGAGTCGGAAGGGGACGAGGAAGAGGAAGGAGAAGAAGAGTATGCGGCACCCGCGTCGAATCCAATTATTGATAAAGCTGGTAAGGAGTATCTAGATGTGAACACTGGTGGAGTGGGAAAGGAAACTACAGATTTCCATGGTTCTCAACAGTACGATTACCAGGGAAGGACATATATGCATGTGCCGCAGGACTTGGATCTGGATTTGAAGAAGGAGCTAGGAAGCTGGACGAATTATATACCCAAGAAATTGGTGCATACTTGGAAGGGACATACAAAGCCTATTACAGCGCTCAGATTTTTCCCGGGAGCTGGCCATTTGCTGTTGTCTAGTAGTAGCGACGCAAAAGTTAAGGTATGTTGTCGTATATTCATATATGGGGTGCTTGTTAATTATACTGACCATTTATTTGTAGATTTGGGATGTTTATCATGACCGTGAGCTGCTTCGTACCTACAATGGCCACTCGAAGGCGGTCACAGACATTACTTTCAATAACGATGGTACACAATTCCTCACCGCTTCCTATGACCGTTATATGAAGCTCTGGGATACCGAAACTGGAAAATGCGTTCACCGCTACACTACCGGGAAGATTCCACACGTAATACGATTCAACCCAGAACCAAATCTACACCACGAGTTCCTAGCAGGTATGAGTGATAAGAAGATTATCCAGTTTGATACACGCACGGAAGAGGTCGTTCAAGAATACGACCATCATCTTGGGCCCGTCAATACAATTACCTTCGTTGACGAAAATCGACGTTTCATTACCACGTCTGACGATAAATCCCTTCGTGCATGGGAATATGGTATTCCGGTGCCTATCAAGTTTATTGCAGAGCCATATATGTACTCGATGGTTCGTGCATCTCTACACCCAAGCGGGAAGTACGTTGCGTACCAATCTGGTGACAATCAAGTGGTTGTCTATGCTGCAACGGATAAATTCCGTCAGAATAGGAAGAAAGTGTTCCGTGGTCACAATAATGCTGGGTACGCTATCGATGTGAACATTTCTCCAGACGGGCAGTTCTTGATGAGCGGTGATTCTGGCGGGTTCTTGTGCTTTTGGGACTGGAAAACATGTAAGATGTATCACAAATTTCAGGCGAGTGATGGGCCAGTTGTAGCGGCGCAGTGGCACCCACAAGAGACCAGTAAGGTAGCGAGTGCGGGACTGGATAATGTTATTAAGTATTGGGATTAAGCAGGACTTTTATGGCGGGATGGTTTTAGTAGGTAGGAAGGATAAAATTGAATGAATGAATGTAACAGTCTGTAACAGTAGTGACACCTAGAATATCAATAGTTATATTAATTGTTACCCTATGTATGTGGGTTAAACCCTATAGGTGGGGTATTATATGAAATATATTGATAACTAAATACCTCGTATGGCTGTCTACTGATATTTCCTAGTAATCGGTCTCATGAGATATCACTCGGGGGAGATAATAGTTAGAGGTGTTACTTTCCCCTAAAGCTTAGGGGTACCGCCCTAGATATAACCACCGTATTAGGATAATTTAATCATTAGTTTATAACGGGTCTCTATTTCTCTCAGGTCCTCCTAAATTTGTTGAATATTTCTGGTAAGTGGGGCAAACGCGAGGTGCCAAGACAACGTGGAGTATGATCACCGCACTTATCGAAGCTCTACAAACGTAGGTAACTTCACTTCAACACACAAGCTCCCCCCACCACCCATCGCCAACCCTCTATTAGTATCATCCTCCATCACTATTTATCTTTAAACTTCATCTTACAAACATGTCCGTATTTATTCCTTATCTAATGGATTATTGGATTGATTGGCTGACCATCATCACTGCGTGTTCATAGGGAAGTACTCCTAGGTATCACCGGTAAAGACTTCGTCCTCATCGCGGCGTCTAAAGCTGCTATGCGTGGCGTGACAGTCCTGAAAGAGGAAGACGATAAGACCCGTATTTTGAACCCGCATACATTGATGGCGTTTTCCGGAGAGGCTGGGGATACTGGTTAGCCCCACCTTTTACTACCCCACCGCCCTTTGTTTCGGCTGCTGGATCTTCTTTGATGTGGCCTGAGGAACGTCATCCGGGGCATTAAGAGAGAAAGCTAATCTAGGGAGAGAAATGGGGTAGTCCAGTTTGCGGAATACATCCAAGCGAATGTTCAACTGTATGGAATGAGGAACAACTCAAAGTGGCAGCTCTCGCCGAGTGCAGTTGCGAGCTTTGTTCGAAGGGAGTTGGCAAAAAGTCTGAGAAGTAGGGTATGAAGGCTCCTACTACTCCATCTCTTTCTTATTTAAGATTGCCATCGTCTGGATGGTCTCGTTGGGTTTTATAAATAGTCACTGATGTACGTTTTGCTAGAAACCATATTATGTTAACCTTCTAATCGGCGGTTTCGACACCAACACCAACGAGCCTCACCTGTACTGGCTCGATTACCTAGCGGCTTCGGCACGTACACCTTACTCAGCGCACGGATACGCACAGTACTACTGTCTATCTATTCTCGATAAGCACCATAATCCGAATATCTCTCTTGAAGAGGGACAGAAACTATTGAGGATGTGTCACGAGGAGGTTTGGCATACCCTATAATGTAGTCTCCAGCCTAGAAATTGTATAAACTAACGTTCTATGGGATTGTATAGCTGGTCAAGAGATTACCGATAGATTACAAGGGGTTGACGGTCAAGGTTGTAACAGCGGATGGTGTAACAGAGCTTGAGCTTTAAGGCTTGATGCTAAATGCTAAAGTTGCGAGGGGCTCTTATGATATCTGATTCCTAGTTGTAAAAAATTACAATAAAATGGACTGCATCGCCGTTCATGGGTCTCTGAGATTATGAATCCATATTTCTTTCAAGATTAATTATTACTTACCTCTTCGCCCAATAGATATCTCGGCATATATTTACACTCAGATGATTTTCATTGTGCTATCATAAAACTCGTTTAAATCCTTTTTAAATATCCCACCACTGAATACCCAATGAGCCGTGCATGGTATATATTTTCACGAGAATAACTACAAGAAGAGAGCAAAAAAAGGAGCTAGAAGAGGGAATAGATAAATAGGAAGAAATAGAAGAAAAGCGACTACAGCCCCTCTATACCACGTTATGGAAAAAACCATACCGGAATATACCCTGGTCACAAAAGGTCACGCTTTACAAACTGCTCGTACAAAGCCTTTCCAAGCCTTGCAGGGCTTCTCTCAACAATAGCACCAGCACTTTCAAGTGCAGAGATCTTTGACTCAGCACCACCTTTGCCACCACTGACGATCGCACCAGCGTGACCCATACGCCTTCCCGGGGGTGCGGTGATACCGGCGATGAAGGACACAATTGGTTTGTTTTTAGGATTGTTTGTGGTGATGTATTCAGCTGCGTCCTCCTCTGCAGAACCACCAATTTCACCGATCATGATGATGCCTATGGCCTTATATTAGCCCAACTCCTTTATTGAAAGTGATGGTGAGAGTATTTGAGAGGGAGAGTACCGTCAGTCCCATCGTCATTCAAAAAGACAGAGAGAGCGTCGATGAAGGAGGTTCCCGAGAATGGGTCTCCTCCGATACCGATAACAAGGCTCTGGCCAAGCCCGACCTGGGTAGTTTGGTTAACGGCCTCATATGTGAGGGTTCCAGAACGGGAGACGATCCCGATTCTACCGCGCTTGTGAATGAAGCCAGGCATAATGCCAATCTTGCATTGGCCAGGCGACTTTTTAGGGTAATTAGTTAAATGTGAAGTTGATATAGAAATTGGGTTAGGGGAAGACTCACGATAATTCCAGGGCAGTTTGGGCCGACCAGTCTAGTCTTGTTTTGGGTTTTGAGGATATCCACGACACGGACCATATCATTCTGGGGAATTCCCTCGGTGATACAGACGACGAGGCCGATCTCAGCTGCGATGGCCTCCTCGATGGACGAGGCGGCGACAGAGGGGGGGACAAAGATGGCACTGCATTGTTTATCTAATATCAGCTATTCCGTACCTGAAACTTCACCGCCCTAACTCCATTTATGTTCTTCCGGGCGATGATAGTGGGCGCTTTTATTTAGAGTGTTGAGTGAAGTAGTACCTAGCATCCGCTGTAAAGGATGAATACCCCTCGGTTTAGCCCCACATTCGCACCATAGGTAGTTGCTCGGGTTCGAATTTACTCGCCTCCAACTTGCTTAACTGCTTCGCTCACGGAACCAAAAACTGGGCGGTCCAAGTGTGTGCTTCCGGCCTTTTTAGGATTGATACCACCGACGACATTGGTGCCGTATTCGATAGCTTGTCGGGCATGGAAACTGTACTGGTGTTAGCATGATCAATTTTCTCTACTGCTGCTGCTTCTAGGTCTTTAAAGAAAGAGATGAAACCTACGTTCCTTGCTTTCCGGTGAACCCTATATTATTGAGACAATACCTTTAGCCAAATATATATAAGGGGGGTCATAAGGATGGTGGATCAAAAACTGACCCTGGAAAATAACTTTTGTGTCGGCATTGATGAGGAGGTTCTTTGCAGTCGAGGCATATCCAGAGGTGGCATAACCGCGGGCACCGACGGTCAGCGCAGATGAAGAGAGGCGCTTTAGGGCGAGCATCTTAAAGAGTGGTTATGGGAGGATATGGAGGTATTGGCGGGGAATATTTCGGTGGATGTTTACTGAGATCTACCGTTGTTGAAGTTCCCGAGGTCGGGATGTTTAAGACTGTTCTTGGCGCTAGCAGGGTGCCGACATTCGCCGAGAGTACAATACTGGATAACCGAGTGAGGGAGGGTGTATAATTCTGGTGTTTTATCTACAAAAGGGTATTATTGTGTATGTACACATGCATATGGGGGCTTTGTAATTTTTTATACAATGACTATCACATTCGAGTAGATTTGGTAAAAGGTGGAAACGGTCATGCATGGAAGCACCATAGAATTCTCCAGGTGCAGTTGGAATGATGACGTTGGGGGCCTGACGAGTTCAAGCCATAACTTCATATGGGATAACGGTAATGGGATTATACCATGATAAATACAGTATCTGTGATAACGGGAGCGAGGTTATACCACTGGGTGAGTTCAATATCTCCAGCTGCTGCTGATGACCATTGACGACACCAGATGATTACATGTACGTAGCTCATTGCTCAATAAAGGCCGGGTAACAGCTGCGCTGTCAGTTGGGAGGCGACCAATTTCTAACCAAACATTGAACTCGTACTGGAGCCTCCCGTCTGCATAGAAATCTCTCCTCTTCCTCCTCTGTCGAACTATCCACGGTATCGACGCATGAACACCTTTAAGCTCATTGGAATTTGTCATTCTTTCACTCCTTAATTCTTAATTCTTAGAATAAACCCCTTCATCCGTCTTTATTTCCTTTCCAGCTCAGTTTTCACTATGGCCGACTGTAAGTTTGCCCTCCATCTCCTTTAACGCGCTCACTGCTAACATAGCTTCTCTTTGGCAGCGGATTTTGATGAAATTCGCCGTCTCCAATCAGAGCGCAACGCGGCAAAGGCAGGGAAGCCTGGCTCAAAGACTTTTGACCCTACCTCACAGCGCGAATCTTCAAAACAATCTCTAACAGACACATTCGACACGACCCTTTATGACCGCGCTGGTTCAGACAAGTTTGCTGGATACAACACTTCCATTCCCGTTAATGAATATGACGATGATGACGTGGATATGGCTGGCGGTGACGGCACACGTAGGCTGGTGGGCCAGTATACAGCCTCTAAAGAGCTTTTGAATGAATTTGCAGGCGCTGGTGATGACGACACCGATCTCATGACCTCAAAGGCAAAGGGTGCCCAGATTGCAGACAGGGAGACTGACTATCAGAAGCGAAGGTTTCAAAGGCAGTTGACACCAACACGAAAGGACGCGTTTAAGGAAGATGGCGAGGGACGAAGCTATAGAGAGGTCATGCAAGAAAAAGAAATCGAGAGGGAAGAGGAAAGAGTTAGGAGGAGGATCGAAGAAGAAATGAAGAAGAAGGAAAATGGGGGTGACAGGATGGAAGGCGTTGAGTATAAAGCGAGCCTGAAAGAGGATTTAGATAGGGAGAATTCTGTAACTGATGGTACTAGGAAGAGGGTATGTGCCATCCTTATCCCATTCTCACTTTCTAGGTTTGCTAATAATTCTGTAGAAGAAGCGATGGGATGTAGCGGGTGATGAAAGTGCTGTGGCTGTCAAGGAAGAAGAAGATTCCAAGAAGCCACGAGCAAGTAGATGGGATATCGCAGCTGCCCCAGATGCAACACCAGTGGTAAAGCGCTCTCGATGGGATCAAGCCCCATCCCTCTCTGCTGCTACGCCTGTTGGAAATCAGGGACTTGTGACTCCCATGCACCCATCTGTTTCTGCTACCCCTGTTCCTCACATGCCTCTTACTTTTGGACATGGAGACAGGAACGCGCCTCTCTCAGATGAAGAGCTTGACGAGATGCTGCCCAGCGAAGGCTACAAGATCCTCGAGCCTCCACCGGGGTATGCGCCCATCCGTACACCAGCAAGGAAGCTTATGTCTACACCAGCACCAATGAATTCTACAGGCATCGGAGGCTTCATGATGCAGGAACCTGAGAATGCCAGGGTCCTCGGGAAGCAGATGCCTGCAGATATTCCCGGAGTGGGCGATCTTCAATTTTTCAAACCAGAGGACATGGCCTATTTCGGAAAACTTGTCGACGGTGGTGATGAGAACGCGATGACTGTCGAAGAGCTAAAGGAAAGGAAGATCATGCGACTCCTTCTCAAAGTCAAGAACGGTACACCACCCATGCGAAAAACAGCACTTCGTCAACTCACCGACAACGCTCGTCAATTTGGGGCGGGCCCATTGTTCAATCAGATCCTTCCCCTACTTATGGAGAAGACGCTTGAAGATCAGGAACGCCATTTGTTAGTGAAGGTCATTGACCGTATCCTTTACAAGCTCGATGATCTTGTCAGGCCGTATGTGCATAAAATCTTGGTCGTCATTGAGCCACTTCTGATTGATCAGGATTACTATGCGCGTGTTGAGGGTCGTGAGATCATCAGTAACCTGTCGAAGGCTGCTGGGCTGGCGCATATGATCTCGACTATGCGACCAGATATCGATCACGTCGACGAATATGTGCGAAACACTACGGCAAGAGCGTTCGCTGTTGTGGCTTCAGCTCTTGGTATACCCGCACTGTTGCCGTTCCTGAGGGCCGTCTGTCGTAGTAAGAAAAGTTGGCAGGCGAGACATACTGGTGTTAAAATTGTGCAACAGATTCCTATTCTGATGGGTTGCGCTATTTTACCCCACTTGAAGGGTTTGGTTGAGTGTATTGGGCCGAACTTGGAAGATGAGCAAGCTAAGGTTCGTACCGTGACCAGTTTAGCTATTGCAGCTTTGGCCGAAGCGGCTAGCCCATACGGTATTGAAAGTTTCGATACTATCCTGAATCCCTTATGGACTGGAGCGAAGAAACAGCGTGGAAAAGGTTTGGCTGGTTTCTTGAAAGCAGTTGGATACATCATCCCACTTATGGATGAGGAATATGCAAATTATTACACCTCTGAAGTGATGGAAATCCTCTTACGAGAGTTCCAGAGCCCTGATGAAGAGATGAAGAAAGTAGTTTTGAAGGTCGTCAGTCAATGTGCGGGAACTGAAGGTGTGACTGCGGCATACCTAAAGGAAAACGTGCTCCCTGAATTCTTTAAGGCGTTCTGGGTTCGACGGATGGCCCTTGATAAGAGGAACTATCGTCAAGTTGTGGAAACAACTGTTGACTTGGCTCAGAAAGTTGGGTGTGGTGAGATTATCGAACGGATCGTCGACCATCTTAAAGATGAAAGTGAGCCGTACCGTAAAATGACCTTAGAAAGTGTTGAAAAGGTTATTGCTTCCCTGGGGGCTGCAGATGTTGGTGAACGTTTAGAGGAGAGGTTAGTCGATGGTGTGTTGTTTGCATTCCAGGAACAAACTATGGAGGATGTCGTTATGCTTAACGGGTTCGGAACCGTTGTTAATGCACTGGGTACACGGTGCAAACCGTACCTACCCCAAATCGTTAGTACGATTTTGTGGAGGTTGAATAATAAGAGCTCGGCTGTCAGGCAACAGAGTGCAGATCTGATCTCGAGAATTGCTGTAGTTATGGTACGTCAACCCCCTCCTTTCTTTATAGCAGCACGTTTGCTAATACGGGCCGCAATAGAAACAATGTGGAGAAGACGCTTTGATGGGTAAACTAGGTGTTGTACTCTATGAATACCTTGGAGAAGAGTATCCCGAAGTTTTGGGTTCTATTCTAGGTGCACTTAGATCTATTGTCACCGTTGTTGGTATCAATAGTATGCAACCGCCTATCAAGGATCTCCTCCCCCGGTTGACCCCTATTCTACGAAACAGACATGAAAAGGTACAGGAGAACACAATCGATCTAGTAGGTAGAATTGCAGATAGGGGTGCCGAGTTTGTGAGTGCGAGAGAATGGATGAGGATTTGCTTTGAGTTGTTGGATATGTTGAAGGCGCACAAGAAAGGAATCAGACGAGCGGCGAATAATACATTTGGTAAGCTGCCATCCACCTAAAGTTTAAGGGTAATTTTAATCTTACGGGATAATAGGTTTTATTGCCAAAGCTATTGGTCCACAGGACGTGCTCGCAACCCTACTCAACAATCTGAGGGTTCAGGAGCGTCAATCCCGTGTCTGTACAGCTGTTGCTATTGGTATCGTTGCAGAAACTTGTGCGCCCTTCACTGTCCTTCCTGCCCTAATGAACGAGTATCGTGTTCCCGAACTCAACGTACAAAACGGTGTCTTAAAGTCCCTCTCTTTTCTCTTCGAGTACATTGGGGAGATGGCCAAAGACTACGTTTACGCCGTTACTCCCCTCCTCGAGGATGCCCTTATAGACCGTGATCAAGTACATCGACAGACCGCTGCGTCAGTCGTCAAACATGTTGCCCTCGGTGTTGTTGGACTTGGGTGTGAAGATGCCATGATGCATTTGCTGAATTTGTTGTATCCCAACATGTTCGAGACGTCACCTCACGTTATTGATAGGATCATTGAGGCTATCGATGCGATCAGGATGGCGATTGGACCCGGGTTGGTCATGAACTACGTGTGGGCTGGACTGTTCCATCCAGCGAGGAAAGTGAGGACACCATATTGGAGGTTGTATAATAATGCGTATGTTCAGAGCGCAGATTGCCTAGTGCCTTTTTATCCGAACCTGGATGAGGAGAAGCTGTTGAGACATGAGCTTTCGATTGTGATCTAAGATATGAAGAATGGATGGATATTGTATTCATGGCGGTTATTATTTTTATATTTCTGTGTAGCTTTTCCGCTTCAGTTTCAGTTTCAATTTCTTTTTTGTTTTGGAAATGTGGGAATTTAATTCAATGGTATGGAGGATGAGGCGTCGCTGTAGGATAGTGTGTGGGCGGGTGTTGTGTGCGGGGGGAGAAAAATTTAGGGTGGATTTCTCTAGTGAACTATAAGAAAAGCTTGAATATACTATAGTGTCTTGTCTTGGTTTTTGGTTATTTCAAGCGTTCATTATGGTAGGATTTTGTCGTCCCGAAGCTATTGGTTGTGGGGAAGAGGACTTCGGAAGTAAATGGTCACCCCGCAACGACATTCTCTGCCGTCTATGATTTTGTCTCGGCGCTGGGTGGACCTCTACCAGATCGTTACCCCACAAAAGTTTGGGCGTTTGTGGAACGTTCCGTAAGGGTTTGCCTTCGTTGTAATTAAAAACATGCTAGAATATCCTTATCAACAATTTCAAGGGTATGCCTACATAGGAACTTACATGTGTGATAGTACTACAATGGAAGATATCTATACTATAGAAGTCATTCATTTAGGTCCGAGTTTGGATCAAAAGACTAAATTAGATTCTGACTACGCTATCCTATCATCAATATTCGCAGAGGAAAAGACGAGTAGGCCGGTAAGTAAAAAAAAAAAACAGGGAATCTGTGAATAACCTAATAAAATAACAGGATATAAAAAGAGATCAATAATAATAAAAAACCCTAGCCAAGCTATAACACAAACAAAACTAAATATAACTCAAATACTAACAAAGAAACCTTTCTCGCCTCCCTCAGGCCCCACATAGCTCCTCTTAATGATGTCATCTGCACATGAGAGTCTGATTCTCTCAGGCGTAGCTGGTGATACCAGGCTCAGGGGTTCAGTGCACCCATTGTCAGCCCTTGCCGACTTTAGAGCGTCCCTGACTGCGAAGAAGACGGAACTTCCCATGAATAGAGGTGGTTCACCAACACCCTATAACAAACAGTTAATCATAAAGTTTGAGAATACTAAGTTATAATCACAAGAGTGTGCTTACCTTGCTCCTCTGGATAGTTTGCAAATTCTTCCACTCCACATCCTTCAACATACTAACATTGAAGACCTGCGGGATATCCCTGAATCCAGGAATTTTATAGTTTCCTGGTCCTCTAGTTGCAAGTTGTCCATTATTCATCCATAATGATTCCTCTGTTGTGAATAGTCCTTGTCCTTGAACGAACGCCCCCTCAATCTGGCCATAGTCAATAGCAGGGTTGATGCTCCTTCCAATATCCATTTTAACATCTGCTCTCAGGCAAGTCCAGTCTCCTGTAAGTGTATCGATTTCTACCTCCGCCAGCGCTGCGCCTTGTGTGTAATAAAAATACATTTGACCAGTGTTAGGCCCCCACACGTACCCGATATCTGGCGTCTTATAGAAACCATTTGCACTCAAGTTAACCCTGTCGAAATATGCTGCCTCTGCAAGCTTCTTCATGGTTGCATCTGGCCCTAACTTCTCGCGATATGGCTTCAGACGTTCATTGAGCTTCTGACAGGCATTATAAACGGCGTAACCATTCAAGTCACTGGAGGCCGAGGCTGCTGTAGCTGACGTATTAGCTACAGTGTTAGTTGCTGTTTCCGAGATGAAAACAGCATCCATAGGAACACCCAATGCCTCGGCTGCAACCATGACCATTTTTGTATGAAGACCTTGGCCCATTTCAGTTCCTCCATGAGCAACAAGGATGGAACCGTCATGGTAGATGTGAACCAAGGCTCCAGCCTGGTTGAGGAAGATTGCTGTAAAAGAGATACCAAATTTAGTCGGAATTAAGGACAACCCTCTCTTTTTCCATTTATGGGTCTTATTAAATTCATCGACATCATGACGACGTTTCTCAAAGTTCGCTTCCGTCTTAAGCGTCTCGACTAGTAGCGGGACATGCCAATCTTTCAGCTCCTGGTTGTAATGTGTCGTTTGACCTTCTTTGTACATATTGATCTCCTAGAAGCTTGTTAGAGTAATAACTCCTACAGTAATATGGCAATAGGTATCTTACCCGAAGTTTCTGTACTGGGATTCCAAGCTTGTCCGAAATTTCTTCCATATAAGACTCGGCAATGAACATTCCTTGTGGTCCTCCGAACCCTCTAAAAGCCGTATTCGACATTGTATTAGTTTTGCACAGCCTCCCTCGTACATCTACATTTGGAATCTTGTAGCAATTGTCGATGTGTGATAATGATCTATCACAAACGGCTCCGGATAGATCTTGTGTCCACCCAGCATTACAAAAGACATCTGCGTCGAGGGCTACCAGCTTTCCATCACTGTTGACACCAACTTTCCATCGTGCCAAGAACGGATGTCGTTGTCCAGAAGTAAGCATATCCTCATCTCGATTCAGCATACACCTAACTGCTCGTTTCGTCTTCTTTGCTGCAATAGCGCAGATAGCGGCTAGTTGAACTGATCTTGTTTCTTTCCCTCCAAAGCCACCCCCAAGACGCTTCACCTTCGCAACAACACGATTTGCTGGAACTCCAGTGACTTGCGCGATATATGTTTGGCTAGAAGATAATATTAGTATTTAAGCGCACCTATTTGAATTAGTAGAGATGGATAGAGGTTACATACGTCTCTGTAGGGTTTTGGGTGCTACTATAAACTTCAATTTCGCCATCCTCTAGCTTGGGCACCACAACGCAAGCATTTGTCTCAAGATAAAAATGCTCCTGTCCGCCCATTCTTGCTACACCTGTAAAGACATGATCCGCCGCCGCCATTGCTTCTTCGATAGGACTTCCTTGTTTTATATACCTGAAATGCTCGAAGAAACTCTCTTTTTCGATAGCCTCCTCAATAGTAAGAATTATTGGGAGTTCCTCATACTCAACTTTGACAGCTCTTGCACCAAGAGAAGCTTGTTGCTGGGTATCCGCTAGAACTATCCCAATAGGCTGCCCGGTTGTGTAGACCTTGTCAACAGCGAAGAAAACCTCATCACACATGGGAGCACCCCACCAGTTCAATTCCGGGCTATCTAGATCTCGGTGATCTATATATGCATGCACACCAGGAATCTCTAGTGCTGGCTCACTATCGACGCTTAAGATCTTTGCATGTGCCTTTGTGCTTAGAACCAAGCATCCGTATAGTTCATTGACCTGTCTTGGGATATCGTCTGTGTACTGCGCTTCACCTGTGACCTGCTTCATCGCAGCAACATGAGGTACGCCCTTCCCAAGTACTCTCTGCTCATATGCAAGGGTGCTATCCTGGTCCCTCTCTCCGGATGAGATATTTCTTGTGATTTCACCTACTAGCTCCTCGTCAAAATTCCCTGTCAAAATTCCGACTGTTTCGTGCCAGAACCTATAAAAAAATCCAAGTGCCAATGATTTCCTGTAAACTGCCATTCCACCTGGTACCCCAAATCTCAAATTAAAGTCTTGCTCCAAAGCATTCATTGCCCCTTCTAAGACCTCCTTCTCGCCCCATTTCTTTCCAACAAGATATGTCATGGCATTCTTAGCTTCGACCGTTGTTGGTGCCATCCCACCATAAACCAAGTTAACAGATTCCACCAAGTTGCTATCATCGAGTGAGATACGGAGTGCAGCATTAACAATAGCGATATCATCATCCTTCCGCTTTGCTTGCTTGTAAGCTCGAATAAATTCTCCTTTCTCGCTCGCAGTGGGCACCTGAATTCTTGTGAGGACAGCGTTTGCAGGAAGAGAGGTAGTTCTATAGCCTTTAAAGAACTCAGACATTGGTAGTTTCATCTCTCCTTCCTCTTGGGATTGTGCTATTAAGGTGCTTTGAGTGGCAACAAAGACAGGGTTGAGATCTGATATCGGAGACGCAGTAGCGAGATTTCCAGCTGGAGTCCCGACATTCCTAATTTGACGGCCGGCAAAATATTCAAGCTGTTTCAGCATGGCAACAAACGGCTGGGATCTCGAAGGACCATAATGCTCTATGGCTTGTTTGAGTACGCCCTCGAGGTCTGTCAACGTGATGTTCGCCCCAATATACAGGTGGTCGTCCTCGAAAGAGAAATTTCGGAGCTCTGGAATGTCGCCCACATAAACAGAAACTGTGTATTGCATAGCCTTAAATTTTATTTCAATCTGGGTTTCTGTAGATCCACCAATGACCTTCGCAGATGGCAAGGCGTGCTTGATCTCGAGTAGTTGCTCTAGGGTAGCGGGTCGGAGCCATCTCTTGCGTTTATTCCCGAAGGCCAAAGCTTTGAATTCATGTTTCCTTAGAGCTGATGGAAAAATCAATTCTGTATCAGGCTTGTATTCGATAAGACCTGGTGGCGTGAATCTTTTCACTGGGGTGTCTTCTAAACCAACAGCCGATTTGTTTTTACAGCACCCCGCCGGAGGTTCACCATCTGCGCCCTGCATACAACAGCCACCTGTGGCGGAGTTCTCTTTCTTTGCTGCTCTTGAGCACCCAGCATCCACACTGAATGTCTGGGCAGCATCAAGAATTGGTCGATACCCAGTGCACCGGCACAAGTTCCCATCAAAAGCTTCTTCGACCTCATGAGCTGTAGGTTCTGGATTGTTTCGTACGAGTGCGTAGAGACTCTGAGTTTAGTGTTAGTTATTTTCCTTAAAGTGAGAAAGGGTTCATACCATAACAATGCCCGGTGTACAGAAACCACACTGTGATCCGTGAAACTTTGCAATCCGTTCCTGAATAGGATGTGGCTTTGTGGTATTACCGATCCCCTCTACCGTGATAACATGCTTCCCATCCACACTGACCAAAGGTGCGAGACAGGCGTTAACGGAAGCATGGTAAATCTTTTTAGTAGTCGGGTTATATTGTGAAACAACCTTCAGTAAGCTGTTAGCATGAAGCCCTATATTTCAAAACAAAAAAAAACTTACCACTGTGCAAGCCCCGCACCCCCCCTCAGCGCACCCTAGCTTCGTACCTGTGAGGCCGATCCCACGAAGATATTCAAGCAAGGTAATTTCAGGATCGATTGAATCAATAGTAACTTTTGTGCCGTTAAGGTAAAAGCGAATAGAGTCATCCCAGTTCGAAACCACTGCAGCAAGTGATGCAAGTTCTGTTCCGGGGACAGCCGGGGCCGGAGTTGTCAGAAGTCCTGGGGCCATAATAGATGGTGTATGAGTGATGAGTATGAAGATTCCTGTAACCTCGAGACCAGGGTCCGTTAAATATATATATACTCTGGAATGGCAACTATCTAATATAGTGCTGGATGTCGGAGGTGGCGCAAGTGTCCGATATTAGGAATGATGACCCAGAAGAGCCCCACAGCTTATCGATAGGATAAACTGTACCCCGCAACAGAGATGTACTCTATAACCTGGTCTTGAACAGCTTTCCACCAAACCGAAGCCTTTAAAGACCACTAGGAGGAAGAGGCAGAAACATGCTTAAGGGTTCAGATCATGAGACACCTTGTACTCAAATTTCATGCAGTAGATCTATGTTAAAACACTAGATATCTTATCTTCTTTGGTCTAGGCCTTGGTACTCCGCTTCGCCTAGCGTAAAGAATCCGTACAAGATTCATCAAGGTTAACGGGAAAAACAAAAGGAGGTGCGTCGGCTCTGATTCTGATAGGGATATCTTGACTTTCTATCGAGTAACAGCGTTTTGTCCACCTTCCTTCCACGACTCCGCAAATGCAGAGCTCGGAGATTACCGCCACTCTATATCGATGGCGATAACCCGTACCGGGAGAGAGCGACCCGCAAGAGGAAGGCAGCTGGATTTCGGAGCCTGGAGAAGTAAAGCCTCTAGGCGCGGGGCGGGGCGGCTACTCAACCTTGTACCACTATTTCGCACATAGGCGTCCGGCGACTGGGGCCACAAAGCCAAATATCCAATGTGTACAACTCGGAGGTCTAATTCTTAGATCTACGATGCAGGTACTTTGCTCCAGGTCACTAGACCTGATCTATACATTAACGAATTCACACCTCCGGAGTGAGGGGGACTGGCTGGCTGGCTGCTTCATGTCGCTTTACAAAGGAACAGCGGCGATAACCGTCACTCTACCAGGAAAAAAAAAAGATACCCATTCGGCTCCTCCCTTCGTTACCCGGATAGTCGGAATATCGGGATTTTGTCACTATGACGGCTATTGGTCCTACATCGGAGTCCGCCGCTTGATCTTCCAAGTCTTCCGACTGTCAGTCATATAGTCAGATTTCAAATCCTTATTTCAAAACCCCACCGCCTGTTGCCTCATTACCAGAAAATTTCACTTCCGTTGGACCCTTGAGCCTGGTTTTGGGGTATAGATTACGATGGCTATCTTGCGAGCCAGCGATTCCAAGACGAATTTACAATACTCTACTGTGTGGTCTTTGGCTCTGATTTGTTACTGAGACTACTTCTTCTTGGCCAAAATCTTAGAATTGGAACTGATCACACTTCAAATATCATTTGACTATCCACCGTCACCACCCTTCCCGCCGTAAGCTTCCCGTATGCACATCCCCGTCACTGCATCTCTATGCAGCTTGCCGCAAGTCTCTCTTCTTCCTCATATGCCCCTCAATTACCTCCCATAACCCATAGGACTCGCATTTAGGAGTGCTAAAATATTATCTTGTCAACTTTTTCAGCTTCAGTGGCTAGTCTCCAGATAAAACTCAGAAACCACTTTTAGCATAAGTTACAAGAATCTCAGATTGTACTCCCTTAAGAATCTGTATATTCTGCCTAACCCAAAGTCCCCTGGAGAGAAGAGCTGAAGTATTTCTCTAGAAAATTAACAATCCCACATTGTACGACCCTCGGTAGCGAAGCAAATCAGAGATATTACCTCCTCATCCCCCATCTGCGATAAGATGTGCACGTGGTGCCTACCTCCGTACACCTTGGCATCGAAGATGCTTGAATATTCACCACATCATAAAACATACGCACTTGCTCTAAAATTCGGAGGTCCAGAGGACTTGTTTCTGTAAAGTAAACCGAATTCAAGGGAAGCTAAACTCTGGGTGAAATTTGAGCTCAAACACAAGGCTCTATCAAAGTTGCGGGCAACACCGACTCAATATCACTGGTCATTGCAGTGTCAACAAAATTACTACACATCAGTTTCGATTAGAAGTTTTAACCCAGCAGAAAATATACGACTTCGGAATTCCCAAAATACTGTCAAGCACGCTGCCAGTACATGCTAATATATAGGTCGTCTAAAAACGACATTGATTCTTTGTGTTACACATCCGTCCCCTCCGCGGTGTAACGCCCACTAAAGCAATTCTCCAATCTGAATATTCCTTTAATCTTTCGCCGGTCAGAGCTAACGACGTCAGAAACCGTCTTCAAATCTCCGAAAACAACGTAGACATACAGCACCTTTCTACGAATCAAATTGCAGTTCTCAACATCCCGTCCCACTCACACGGGCTCCTGTACAATTACATCAGCCAAGAAGATCGTGGCCTTATCGCGTGTTATCGTTATTGCATCACACGCAAATGCCCATTTCTTCAGAGTTGCGTGGTGCTGATTGGTAAAAAAACAATACACGTACATTTGCTATAAAATAAAAAAATAAAAAAAAGAGAATAAGAATAAAAGTTTTATACGTGTTGAAGTCTGTAATTAGCCGAGTGTCTGAGAGATATATTCTGCGCAAAAATATCAAAGTATGTGCTTACTTGAGTTGGGTTGTTGGGTTGTTGTAATGAACATGCACACGGGCACCCCAAAAAAAGGTGTAAACATTTGTGCAGTTTTCTTTCCATATTGTGTGCGTTCAAGTGAACTCTTGCAAGCCAAGATGCACAGTTTCTTCCTTTTGCCTATTGATTCACAAACACTACCTTCACCAGTAAAAAAGTAATGACAAAACAGCATGTAAGAGTGGGGCGATAGCAGTAAAGGTTCTCCAAGGCATTTCACAAAACCAAGGGAAATAGGGAAGTCCAGCTCCACAAGCAACATGATGAGAATTCGTATAAGACCACCAGAAACACCTGTTCGAGAAAGCAAAAATATGCTCAAATAAAAAAAGAACAAAGAAAAATAAGAAAAATATATAAAGAGGAGTATAGAAAATATCCCAAGAGGAAAGAATAAGAGTCAGGTCCAAACAAAGCCATGCAGCCTCTCATCTTGAAAAGCCCGTTAAGGCTTATTCAAGATAGTGAGAGACCTACTACAAACTCAATTTCCATTTTTACCCTTCCTCAACGCGTGTTTATACGAAATGAACAAGACCTTTTGACAACACAAAAGTTGAAGACCCAGAAAAAACCTTGCCCAAAAACAAAGGGAAAAAGCACTGTGCACAATCTAAGCTCAAGGCTCTTCGTCCGCTGGTTCGCCATAGAACTTTGCAAGATGTTTTTCCGCTTGGATATAGTCTTTCTTCATAATATCCAGCGTTTTTTTGATCTTTTCTAGGCACAGACTCTCATCGGTTATATCTACGAGACCGGTCTCGTCCTTCTTAACCCCCAAATGCTGTATCTTTTCGCATGAGTCCTTCACCTTCGTGAGGCCCAAGGTGGCGGAAGAACCTTTCAGGAAGTGACCAAGTGAGGACAGTTGAGGGAGATCTCTAGCCTTGCTAAAGTGTACAACGTACATCACAATGTTAGTATGTATTTATAGCCCATAGAACTTCCGCGGAATTCCTTGAACGACGTACACCGAATCCTCCATCTGTTTGAATGTGTCCTCGGCTTGGTCAAAGAAACCAAACACGATGGCCCTACTAAACTCACGCTCATCGTCATCGTCCATCTCCAAGATCTGGTCAAATGTAGATTGATCGATGATGTCTTCAGGGATCATGGCAAGATCATCGATGGAACTCTTCAGCTATCATAAGTTATTAGTGTTTGCCTTATTATAATCGTACTCCACCCATTTAAGTTGTGACGGCGACCCAGAACACTCACCTGTTCTTCAGCGACCGCCTGTTTTCCATTCACCTGCTGCTGTCCTTTTAGAGGAGCTTCGACTAACGACATCTCGAGTTGACCACCGAACAAAAGAATGAGATATCTTGTGTGAGGATGTTACCACGCTGTAGAGGTAGAGGTGGAGAATATCAGAGGAAACTCTGGTTTCAAAGTGAAGAGGTTCTCAAACTGGGGGATCCCTGAAACGGAACAGTGCTTGGATAGAGGTGTCACTCACTCTGCTGGGGCGGGTGAGGAATGGAAGCCACCGTCAAATAAGGCGTTGTTGTAGTCCGGGTGGGGCTCCCTTGGCAAAAGCACACTACTCTGGCTGACGGATGATGCTTTTATTGATGAGGGACCTGTCCTTTTTTTCTTTTTTTCTTTTCTTAATGAAAAAGGAAGGAAACCAGAGAGGATAGGGGTATGTAACGAAAAGAAAAAAGAAAATAGAAAGCAGACAACGTGGACTTGCTTCAAGTGTGTTGTATTTTTTTCAGGGCCTTGTTGCTTCCCTCCTAGGACAGACACGAAGAAAGCGAGAGTAAGAGATGAGGGATGCGGTGGGGTGAGGAGGGGTTGTGTTGCGAAAGGCGGCGTTCAGAAGAGGGGCGACAAAGGTGGGGCTCTTAAATCGGTGTATGTCTGTATGTATGGCAAAAGTAGAAATAGTCTGAGGACAGCGCCCAAGCGTTCAACGAGCAAGTAAATAAACCAAGGTATTTCTATGTACAGGAGCGACTCAGGAATTGTACCTTTTTTTACTATCGGGTTTGTCGGAACATCAAATGTGCAGCGTCTAAAGTATAGGTGGTGCCACAGGAGAGTTGGGTTCAGCACTCGGCAGGTGGTAGCTAGCGGCTTTCTAACTCAAAGAGAGCACGGGAACGACGGGGGATAAGCGGGCAAGAGGGCGATTATGATGAGAAGCAGGAGGAGAAGAGGAGCGGGGGGAGGCACCGACGTGGGCGCGTGCTTTGCTTTGCTTGTCTGCCCGTCTGCTTGTCTGCTTGCTTGTTCAGATCTAGAGTGGTCGAGAATGAGATCGAAAGGGTCAGAGGTCAAGCAGGTCGACTCGACAAGAACAAGTCTAGCCTACGTAGTTTCGTGGCTTTAGAGTTTAAATGTAGGTAAGCGCAAGACGTCAGTCAGAGACCACATGCTTCTTGGTCCGGTACTGTGTATGTACGTCAAGCCATCTGTTATATGTACCTATCTGGTTCCTGTGCTCCACTGTGATAGCATGCTGATACTGTATCTATTATCGAATATCTCAGGATACATTCCAGTGATAATCTCCTCCCTTTCGAAGCCACTGATCACTTGCTGTGTTGTTTGATTGTTCTCCGCACGCTGTGCGCCACCGTGCACATATGCAAGGGTCATTAGCGCACAAGCTGTGACAGTTGCGTCATTTCTCGCAGGGTTGAAATCCGATCGATGGATAAGATGGAGGGGAAACAGCGACTCCCTTGACATGAATGGAGTTTCTAAGAGAGTCGGCTTCTTATGGGGCATTCAGTGAGGAAACCTGGGTCAAATTGACTTGCCGGTCAGTGTGTGCAGTGTAGGTCTTTGATTGTTGATCTTTTGCTTGTGGGGGCTATTCTCTAGCTCGAAGCTAATTGATCATGCCATAAACTATGCTGAGCTGGAGACCTTGAGGATTTTCCAGAACATCAAAAAAGATTCATATTTACCCACCCCCTCAAGGTTGTTTGCTTTTTCGACGGAAAACAGTAGGTTAAGTCCGTATCTTCCTTGGAGGCAACAAATCGGTACCGTGTGATACGTGATACCTATCCGTTCCTTTCGCTTTTACCTATTGCTTCCCGCCGCACTGGCTCTCGGAAGACCCAAAAAAGCATTAATTGCATGTACTCCTAAGCTCCGCTGGACAGATCTCCACCACGATCATCAGCAGAAAATGTGAGCATGTTCCTTATTACGTTGTAACACAGATACACGTACAATCTCCCTCCATGCAGGGCAAATATTGAGCTTTATCTAATCCCGGCTAATTTTGGAAGATTGTGAAAAAGGATAAATCAGCACTCAACAATCGGTTGCATCGACGCTTACAATTGTGATCCAGCTTATTGACAGCAGCACCTTTAAATTAAGTAATAGCCCAACATAAACTATAAACTTCAAAAAGAAGCACCGATTGGGGGCTTGCATGTAATCTTTTTAGCACGTAGGGTCCCGATATAAATATATAATATATATACTAAGGTTCACTAATCACAAATTATCACTCGAAAGAACATACAGGACCCTACATGTATAAATCTTACGGAAGACTACAATAAGCAACTGTAAGATAAGGAGCTAGTCAAAAGTATAACTGGCTAATTAGAATCATTCTGCTCTTGGTCTGTTACAGGCAGAAACAGGAAGTAGGGTATTTCAGCTGATAACTTATGAACATGTATAAAATGATCTCTTTGCTAGAACTAATGTACTTTACCAAGGAAGTATTTTTCTTAGGATCTAATATAATGGCTATAATCTACCCTTATTGTGAGCCAGTGGAGTTTGTCTCATTGCAAGTACCCTTAGGTGACAAGAGAAATCAACTACAGGCATTTATCCTCCCTCATGTTGGTGTCTAAACTTAACCTAGGGTATCAAAGATTGATCTCAAGTAGCATCATGTACCCAAAGAAGTAAGAGAAATATGGCTCTCCAGTCAAACCATCCCAATTTTTCTGACTTACTTCGACTTCCCCTAACTTGGATTTTATATATAGAATGATCTCCAGTGTACGCCAAGAATAGACGTCACTGTGCAGCCCGCAGAGCCTCGAAGCCGACAATCTAACCCCTGGAACAAGAACATTCCTAGCCCACCTGAATTTACATGTAACTTCGAATATCAGGATCGACAGGACGCTAATAGATTACGGGAGCCTCTATCGGCAGTCAGTATAGTGGCTAATCTGAACTGCAGCTTACCCCAGGCCCTCTTCATCACTACAACCACAACTATATTAATCATGGTCACACATAATTCCACAAAACGCAAACGTCCAAGTATGTTATAATCCTTCGACTAATTCTTATTAAGCTATTAAGCAAGGTGAAATTATTTAACGAAAAAAAGGATTAGCAAACGACGACGAGCAAGAACTAAAAAAATCGAATCTGAAGAAGCCAAAAGGTAAACCGGCTGTTACTGCTGGTAGGGATAACAGAAGAAGAGCGAATAAAGTGACTGCTATTGAAGACGACGATGGAGAGAAAAACAGAGAAGATGAAGACGAAGATGATGTAGAAGAGGAAGACAAGGACGATGACGACTATGATAGTGCCTCTCAAAAACAGTATAGTATTCCAGTAACTGAGGTCACTTGAGCGGGTGACGACTATTTATGTGCTATGCTGATGAGCTACTATGCATAGGCAGATGATGTTATTTGAGGAAAGACGTAGAAACCCCTCTTATCCCTGTTCGAATCCCTTACTATATGTAATCAAGGAGTCTGATAAGAATTACAGTGAGAGTAATAAAGCAACAAAAAAAATCTAGCTCCGAGAGCAGAACTTCTAGGTTCAGAAAGAGAGTTAAAGAACAGGAAGATGCACTCATCAAGTTCTTAAAAGAACAAAGACTCAATATGTCAGTACTCTCCTCAGTAACTACATATACCTATTATGCTCTTCTCATTATTCTAATTTTTCTCTAGTAAACTCGATGGCTTAGAGTTCTCTAGAACCTTAAGCGTCCTACTCGATGATGTTTTTAGCTCTAGTTTCCATAGGATTCTAGATGGGTCCCCCGTAAATTCACTAGACCCTATCAAAGACCAGCTACATAGGCCCCATCTTTCCATCACAAGTCTCCCAATGGTTCTTCCGACAAGGCTTCTCGAATCTACCCAGTCGCTTCAAGCTACACTAACTGCCATCGCTGACCATGGGCTCATTATTGGAGAAGGGTGGGAACGAGATGGTGATCTGTCTATTAGTGCTGTTCGTGGGGCGCAAAAGGCAGCCCTTTTGAAACTCACAGAAGCTATATCTAAAAATAGAGACGCTGATGCAGAGGCTATGAAGGAAGGCACAGCAGAAATGACTTGGAAGCATACCGTTAAAAAATCTGAGAAGGGAGTCAAAAGGCTGCTGAAAAATGTACCAGTCCTTGTTAATACCGAAGGAGAGTAAGTATGTTGCTATATGTAATGGCGTTCCGCATGGAGATTGTGGAGAAAGGGTTACTATAAATGGACAAAGCTTTTGAAATGGAGGAATATACATTGAAGTGGTACATTTCACGGTATGTATATCTAAGAAATAAAGGGCATATTAAGAAGAATATTTTACAGATTGGTAGTGAGAACTACAGCGTAGGAACCATTTCATAAAGGGGTATCAAGAAGATAAACGCGAAAGAGGCCTAGAATAACTGGAGTTTAGAATTGAACGCTGTCTTATAACGGAAGCTTTATAAAAAGCAAGCACAACCCAAAGGATATCGAAATCTACCGTATTTTCTCATATTCAGGACTGAGTCATCATCATGAGTCATCACTCCCTCGACATGCTTACTCGTACCATGTCGTATACTCCATATACTTTCGGACCTTCGAATCAGGGGCCTGACCTTGTCGAAGATTGATGGGTGTTCTGGGTCTAAGCATTCATCCTGCTCAGTCCAATCAGGTCGATCATTCATTGAGGGTAGCACGCTTTTGCGGCGCTGGCGTAATGGTACTCGGTGAAGATTTTTAAGAGACAAATCTCCTCCAGTTTTGAGTGGATAATTAGATGTGGGGGACGATGAATGAGCATACCGAGAAATTTCAAGGGTCCGCTGTGAAATCCTTCTTCCTAGGACCTGATTATCGCTAGCTTTGGATGCCGCAACACCATTACTGCATGGCTCCAGTTCGTGGAATCTGGGAGACAACGATTGGGACTGTTGGGGATTACAGAGTGATTCTCTAGTGTAATATTCCATGACAGGGCGAGCGAGCTTATGAACCCTTTCTAGAACTAGGGGCTCTGGTGTAGTTGTTCGAGCAAAGTCAAGCGCAGCTGAGCAAGGAGTGTGGTGGTATTGGTTTTGGGATCCTTTCCGGCGAAGGCGACGACGTTCGCGACGTTCATGACGGAGTTTCTGTTCAATTATAGAGTTCCGTGGGAAATTCCCCTACATAAACACGGCAATAAGTATTCTGTTACTTTAGAATGGAAAAGGATACTATAGAACTCACTTCAGGGAGCTCCAGGGCTACTGATGTGATAGTCATATCTTTTTGTCCTCCTAACTAATTTGATGACTGAGTTAGAGATTTAGTCCTGAAGATACTGGGAGAGGGGAATTTGGTGGTATATCAAGAGTTAACTGGATGTACCCTCTAAATAGGCCCCCCTTTTAAACAAGGTTAAACTAGTGTCACGATATAGTCTCGTGATATATAGGACACCACTCTCCTAGTTAGTGCAGTCTTCCAAAAGGGTAACTGGAATGGAGGAACTTAAAACTTTTCTGTCAAGTTTAACCGTTATTTGGAGTTTTTCCTCTTTCCAATAACCTCCACTTTGGTTCTTATTCGGTTTTTTGGGCCGTTTATACTATACTATACCAATTTTCTGGTGTTCAGGGTAGTATCAAGGTGGGGGAATGTGATCGGTGGTGTGCCCGCATATTTCGAACTGGGTAACTGCAGGTGTAGGATTGCTTACATGTGTTATATGTAAGTAACCCATAACAGTACAATGTTACATTCATTTATAATTTGACACCCCTATCCCCCTAGTCCCTATCCTTTCTGGCCAAGTTACATAGTACATAGGAAAAGGTATTCTCTAGCAAAGAAGAATACTACATGTATTACTTAAGGCGGTTTGCTACCTCCATCCTACTTATCCACTCTATATACAAATTTCCCGGTAAAAAGTCCTAGATAACCGGCCTATCCCGCCGTTACCGGACCATAACTGCTCAATATCACCCTCTATTTGTCACTCATACTATTCATGATAAAGGTTCTGGAGAAAGATCCCTGATCCCTGATCCTCGTGATTTATATTTCCCCCAAATATCTACACACTTTAGAGCTTCTGGCTCGTGACACCAACTACCCCAGCCCGGGTCAATTGCTCCCTTCAATTCACACTGTCAACTGTCAACTGTCATAAGTACAAAAGAGGCTAGACTAAATACTAAGCGACTTTAACCCCAGACAAGCGACGAACCACATAAACACGGGCCTTTAAATACGGTATTTTCTCTTTGACTTGTGACCAAAGAAATCGAAACTGTCTCCTGGGGTCTTGGGTATTGTCTCTTCAACTTGGTTAATCGGCTTTATGTGTCACGATGACGACGTGGACAGTGAGGAGAGTACAAAGGACTTTACAAGGAGGAAAAGAATACGGGCAAGTATAAACGACATGTGAAATGTGGAGGAACATGTGGGGCTTTAATAACATACCATATTTACAGGGGTAAGGGTCAGGCAAAGCTTTAAACGGTCACAGAGAACCTTTATTCTTTAGGAGGGGCGGTTTTTTTTACTAACCCTAGACTATGGCCAAGAGTTTTCAATTTAAACAACTATGCCTAATTCACTATTGGCGAACCCCTCTATGTACCTTTTAAAAGACGGTAGGAGTTCTTTAAAGTCCGTACAATTAAGACATGAAGACATAAGGTTGCTGTAGAGTAGAGGTAAAAGAATTGCTGGTATGTCAACTACTTCGGTAAACAAAATCCTAATTGGCCGGGTATGTGCCACAACCCAAAATGGGCCACATCTGATGGTCTAATGGTATTTACTGTCTCATATCTACCATGCCTACTCGCTGAATTCACTACCTTTATTGAGCCATTAAGTCTAGACTAGAAAGAGTGAGGCTTGGTTTCAAGGTTAGGGTTAAGTGATCTACCATTCACAGGAGATCCCTCACATAACCCACTTCTAAACCTCACGCTCCCTCTAGTCGAACAAGTACTTACCACCACCAATTAATCCCAAAAGCAGCACCAAAGGCCTAACTTCCGATCTTCTTAACACCCCATATTTACCCCTAGCTACTCTACTCCACTTTTCACAACCAGAACCCCTATTCACAATAGTAGGAGGAAACCCACGGTATGCCCCGGCCCCACAACTACATATGTAGGTGTAATAATACCCGCAAATAGTGAATTAGGCGCCTTACGGTGGCACGTAGTTACAAAGGTCCAATCTACAGATTTAGCGATAGCAAAACCTAAGGCTAAAATACCTAACTAAAATAAAAGTTCACTTGAAGGTATTCAGAGAGGACTGTTTCGCAATATGCCGCCGCCTTTTCCCAACCTTATCATAAAATCTAGTATAATTACACTTACCCGGCCGTGTATGGCTACATTGATAACCTCTCTCTCTCGTAAGTTTTACACAGGTCATGGCGGAGCACCCGAGTATAGAGGGAAACATGAGAAGAAGGTAGCGTTAAACTAGGGTTTGACTATATCCTTCATTAAGAAATTGGCAAACTCTTAGGGAGAATTGAGGGTACATAGAACAAGAGTTACATGACCCAGACTTATAGACAAAGCCTAGAAAAAGCCTAGAAAAAGGAATAGAAACATTCTTATATAATATTAATTCCCTATGAAATCTACACAATATCCTACGAGCACAGTGCCTAAAGTAATTCATGTGAATTCAGGGGATATATCCTATAGCTTATTGGCCACTAGAGTGAATCTTACCGCCAGAAAACGCCTTATACTATACGTCTAGGGCAAAAGAAAATCCCTATAAAGAATATTCGGGTCCCTTTCTAGTTATTAGTATCTATTTATGACTCTTCCTACTACATACGAGTAGATAAGGTACTTACCATAAGTTACACTGAAAGAAATTGAGTCAAAGAAGCCTACTTTAGGAACCCTATTTCCCATTATACAAATATCTTCTTGAATATCGTACGTACAGTTCTTCTCAAGATGTCTCTATTTAGACGAACACTATTCTTCGTCTCGTAATTTAGGGTACCTTCGAGGAGCGAAACAAGATATTGAACACCAGTACCAGCTAATTTGTACTTCCAAAATGACTGATACACAGGTCACAGGCTATAAAAAAAAAAATTTATACACGGAGCCGTATAGAATTATATATATCTCAGCATCTATATTCTAAAATACTTTTTTATCTACATCTTGCAAAAAAAAAGATCCCCCCTCCCTAGATTTATCAGATTGTGAGGCATAAAGTACTTCAGAGCAGGAAAGCTTTTTCCCGGTGGGTCGTGCGTGCGTGCATGCGTGCGTGCGGCGTAGGTAAGACGCCCACCATAAAAAAACGTACTCTTAATCTGGGGAGACGGCGTCTAGGAGATAAGGCTTATATCTACATGTAGCTATAGAAATTAGAAGGGCCAGGGGAAAGAAAAAGAGAGTTCTAAGCACCTACAGTCACCGGATATTTGGCCCATCCCCGCTTACAAGTTGTTCCTAACAGGGGGGGGGGTGTCTTGACATGGATAAATATTTGCCAATTTATTTATCCATTCTACTGGAGCCTTGAAGTGGTGTTATACGAGTTACTTATGGGGGGTGGGCCCATAGTGCATTCGTGGTTTAGGAGCTAGACTCCCCAATAAACCCCCCTGTTGGGGTTCATGTGGCCATGGGCTTTAGAACATCCAACCATGATCGATACAGACCCCCCCCGTAAAGATGACCCTTATCAAAAGCAAGTGCATCAAGATATCAAACACTAGGAAGAAATAAAAAAGTTGGAATGGTCACCTAATGGCCTGTGCTCAGCCCAGAATCAGTAAGTATAATGTTGATCTATTTGATATATCAGAATTATTGAGTGAATGTCATAACTCCACCTCAGGTTTATAGAGTACAGTAGCTAACTTAAACAACCAGCTAAAAGTGAGTGACGATATCTTGATACTCGATGTTTCATTCCAAGATGAACCTCTTGGTGAGCGTTGGGTAACGAATTAACCTTACCGCGGCGCGGGGTTCCCCAAGACGTTCTGACCGCCCTTCTCCCCCCCCCCCCCCAAACTGACCTCACCACTCTACAACGACGTCGTATCGCTCCATGCTCTCTCAAATTGACCTCACTGCGGCGTCGCGTCCTTTTCTACTACCGGATGAAACACTACTATTCGTACAGAATGCAGTCGGTCTCTACGAAGGGTATTGCTCTCTAGTTTTACATATCCCTCCCCTCATTTCATATGACGTAGTGCACGAGAGCTCATACTGGTGCAGGAAATACAAGATCCCAAACTACCAAAATGGCTGCGCGTACCTCACCTCGCACCGCGCCTGTTATGTTGACAACGACGACCCGCGTAAATACTCAGTTGCGGTAGACTTAAAGGATATCGATCGGATCGAGTTCTACGTCTGTTGGCCCAAATATAGAGTCGTCCCCTTGTCTGTACTGCATATTGATGTTTCCCAATAGGCAGGCTTCCTCAAGTCCTCCCCAAAGATCACACTACATTTGAAGTCCTCTTCTTCGGGCTCTCCTGGGGGTCCCTCTGCGTCTTCTACCCCTCGCGATGGGACACCACTCATCAGACCTACCTCGCCCCTACCCGTCTCAACTGGAGTTTGGATCTGCCCCATATGCTCATTCTCAAATCCCGTCCCATCAAACTACACCCCACAGGTCACTGCAGCAGGTTCTATTCCACCATGCCTGGCGTGCGGTATACGGCCCCCCAGTTCAGTACTCGATAACTCATTCCAGCAGCCACCAAGGTCTCCAACACCACTGTCTTCGCTGCCTACATTATATCCAACCAGTAGCGGAATAGAGTCTGTTATAACCCCCAGTACTACTTTATTGGCACCAGCAACGCAAAATGGGAGCACTGGTGAAGCAACTTTTGCCTGTCCTAGATGTACATTCCTCAACCACCCTTCACTCAATTCATGTGAGATCTGCGGCGAACGGCTAGTTTCGCCCAACCTACCCACAGAAATTCCACGCGTAGATTCCCCTGCCCCTATATCCTCCACTCGTAAGGGCGGCCTCGTCGGCGAAACTGTGGACATTGTCAAATTCTCTTTCCGGGCTGGTGGTGAAAAGACATTTCAGGAAAAGCTCAAAGGGGCGCTAGTACAGCGGAAATGGCTTCTCCAAAATGCACCACCGGTACCACTTCCCGGCCAGAGCAACGAAAGCGGTCGTAACGCTGGTGGGCCATCAACAAGCACTGGCACAAATGGTGGGATGGAGCGGGTCGTTGGGATTGCGGGGTTAGAACGGCAAGGCATGAATGTCCGGAAGAAAAATCAAGTTGTCATCGAAGGGGCATTCGAAGACCTAGAAGCACTCATGGGACGCGCGAAAGAAATGGTTGCCCTCGCAGAAAGTTTTGCTGTGAGGCTAGCTTCGACGCCGACATTTGCTAATGGAGAAGCTAAAGCCGCTCTTGCGAACTCGACGCAAGCTTTGGGATTAGTCACGAGAGATATGCTCGGTGGGAGCGGTGGCGGAGATAAAGCATCAGAACTGTATCTTTCTGAGCTTGCGAGACAGGTTGCGGAATTTCTGGCAGACGATAAAAGGAGTATTTTGAAGAAGGAAGGTGGTGTTATCACACTTGTAGACCTGTGGGCGGTTTATAATAGGGCTAGAGGTATTGAACTTATCTCGCCAAGTGATCTAGAGAAGGCAGCAAGATTGTTTGAGAAATTAAAGTTGCCAGTCAGGCTGAGGAAGTTTAAAAGCGGACTATTGGTTGTGCAGGAGGCCCGGAGCACAGATGCGGAAACTGTTAGGCGGATCCTAGAGTGGGTGGGAAATGACATAGGGAATGCATGGGGGATAGGTATAACGGCGAGTGAAGCTGCGGAAAGATTTGGCTGGAGTGTTGGTGTTGCATCTGAAGAGCTAGAGATGGCGGAGGAGAAAGGTGCTTTATGTAGAGAGGTTGGTGTTGAGGGGGTTAGGTTTTGGAAGAATTGGTTCGTGGGGACTTAAGGTAAAGTGTGTATGTATATCACATAGGTTTTTACTTATTTCCTACTACATTTGTGATGCTCCCATACTTTTTTTAAGAGACTTATTATTTTTGTACCATAGCCTAGTAGAGTTTACAACGAAGACATTAGGAGTTCGGAGTTCGGATACAGAATATAAGTAGAATAAATTCTAGAAACTATTATTGGGTAGCATATACCAGAGATCAGGGAAATTATAGTTGCGAGAATATGTATTTCCTTGTGGTGAATTTTGCAATTTTTTTTTTTTGTACAGTTATGAATACGCCAGAAAAGAAACACCACAATAACCTCCCCCAATACCGCCCCAATCTATACTCAACACATATACACAACACCCCCTTCCTCCAAAGTATCCTTCCACCCAGCCTCGATCAATTGCTTCTCGAATCTCCAACCCCACCTATTTCTTCCCCTTCTTCCCCTTCCCAGCCGGCGCAGCAGCAGCAGCAGCGACAACCTTCGACTGCTGCGACGGCGCCTCCACCACCGACGAAAACAGATCCATCAAATTATCATCCTCAGCCGACCCATCCTCATCAATATCAAACCCATGGCCATACCTCAACCTAAACGCCTTCAACTTCCCAGCCTCGTCCTCCTCAAGTCCAGCCAATAACGCATCACTAGCATTCCATATCGGGTGGTTACGAACGTCTTTAGCAGTTCGAATGACTCCCTTGGGTGATGTTGTGAGTTGTTTGTATGAGGACCCGTCGGAGAGAATCACGATTTGGTCTAGGAGGTGGGGACGTTTGGGACGTTGTAGAAGTTTGGCACCTCGGGATTGTGTGGGGTGGATTCGGAGTGTGTTGAATGGGCTTTTGGAGGGTGTGAGGCGGAGGAGTGGTCGGAGAGTTGTGGAAGACATTGTTGGTGGGGGGGGGGGGTTGGTTGAGATGTTTGGAGGTTGAAAGATTTTGGTGTGGCGTTGGGTGTAGGATAAGTAATTAAAGTCGTTAACTCGGAATGGGACTGCAACTACAAAATTTGTATAGATGGTAGAGTAGCAACGAGAAAACCAACAAGAACCAAATAGCATTACAGTTAGTACATCGAGTAAATATTGATTGGCTTTAATCACATTTTAGAGTCTATTTTCTAGAAAGTGCTTCGGTTTTGTGGTTATGAAAATTCCGAGTTATTAACACACGAGTAATGACTGACTGACTGACTGACTGACAAGAATACTTTACCTCCCAGCCCAAGAAGTTTTTATACACTGCAGCAAAAGAGGTCAATGAGCCGCGCACTACTTCGTACTACAGATTCGCATTGTACCTCTCCGCCAGGGACTCGAACCGGGCGCCTTGCGGCTGCCAGTTGGTTTGGCTAAGCACAGATATATACCCTTAGATTATACTGGCTTGAATATATATTTATTTAATGGTATAATATTGAGTATAGCTGTTCATTGAGTGAATACATGTACATATTACATGTAATATTATATAAAAACCTCTCTTTTAGTGATTAGATGTAAACAAGGCTGTCTTTAACAATAATAGTGAGTTTAAACCTGAGTGCTCATGTTGCTTTAAGCCGAGACTCTTTAATTACGCCCAAACCATGACTCACGAGGTTTGGCTTCTAAACAATGAGGAATCAACTGATCAAGACGCCATGAATTTCTTATATATTGAGACCCTAGAACGAATACCCTAACCATCCAAGTACATGTATTTTTGTGCTTGGGACAAGTACTTCATGTGGTTGTTAGAATATCCGAAAGGATACCCTATAGTAGATCATTCTAAATCTACTAAACAACCTCTGTTGGGCTTTAATTATGACTGTTAATCTTGTTCTCAGTAAACCTCTTACCACTTCTCTCTATATTCTTCAACAAAACAGACCTTTAGCTGACTAGGATGATTGTAGGACATTCACGTTAAGAAAACCCCTTCGATCAAAATACCAGTCACCCCACGCACTATACGCACTCTTTTCAGTCACTATACAAAACAAAATAACACACACAAAGATCAATATTGTTGGAGCCGCAGAGGGGGAGAGGTGCGCTGAGATCGAGGGCTGTGGCTTAGTTGATCAACCAACGCCAACTAGCTAGTTGCATTGTCTCACTCACTGAACGAAACAATCAACTCGCTAACTCATTTCGATCACCATCTTCATTCAATTAATTCAAGAAAAGAAAAGAAAACTCTTAGAGGCTCTCACACTTAAATATCCCTTTATAATCTCTCTCTCCCAGCCCATACTAAAAGGGGTCTTGATCAAATTAGCGAGGACTTTTGATACTATTCGCTCTTTCTAAAAAAATATACCCAATCACCCTCCACGTACGGAATACTACATACAGTAAGTAGTAAAAGCCTTGTCATGGGTACCCAAAAAATATATATTGCCATCTCTAACCCTTTTTTGTTCAAGTAGATAATCCTACAGCACTCAGATACATCGACTATATTAATTGTAATGAACCCCATTTTTTTGCTTTTTCTCTCGTAGCATACATTATGCATACTAGAGAGACTAGATTCTAACATACATATGTAGGTACTTCATTTGTAGTATTCAATGTCACAAGATTGCACAAGCCAAAACCTCAATTCGTCAGATATTGCTACAATAACAATCGCAGCAGCAACCGCTGTCACTGGTATTCTTGGACTTTTCAAAGGATGGAAGATATGGAGAAAACATGTATCTTCAAGGGTAAATAAGCCCCCCCTCCCCCTTAAACTTTAGCATTCCTATTCAGCTTTTTTGTTTTTTTTCTATAGTTAGCTCCCGAAAAGACCTCTATCTTTCCTCACCCCTAAAAACGAAACGACTCTTTGTTTCCTCCTCCCTCTCTTTTTTTTGTTTTTTTGTTTTGGATAGGCGCATTCAATACTGACACTTGAGGCCGGGAGAATAGGGCGATAGTATGGGTTCATTGGAATCGGGTACCCAGTTCATAAGTAAACATACAACCTACTATAATATCAACAATAACAGCTCTCCCATAATATACAACGTCATCAACAATACAAACTCTCCCACCATACCTCCTATAATATACAACATCAATATCCAAACAGATTCCAATATTGAAAAAACAAGCACCCACAACCAGGACTTTTTCAGAATAACTTTTTGAGAGATAGAAGCCAATGGTCTAGCTAGGGGGGGGTCTATAGATTGGAGGATGGCCTTTTTTTTGTTCCGTTCATAAATACAGAGCTTCTCGGCTATGGTATGATTGGGGGATGGCCTTTAGAGTCTCTAAAAACTAAAAAAATTATTGGGGG
Organism: Verpa bohemica; assembly: GCA_033030345.1. NCBI lineage: Eukaryota > Fungi > Ascomycota > Pezizomycetes > Pezizales > Morchellaceae > Verpa > Verpa bohemica. The sequence goes on from JAUFSE010000003.1 coordinate 2,300,369, forward strand.
GGGGGGGGGGGGGGTTTGGTACACCTTTATGCATCATTATGCATGGCTTTATTCATATACAATGTTTGTATACCTGTAGAAATTTATTACCTACTAAAAGGTCTTTATGTCTCTAGTAGTCATAAATCATCACTCATCTTGTAGCTCACTTTCACCGTTTATATGCACCGTGCTAGACTTAGTAGTAGTATCTAGATACCATAATCTGTATATATATTGGGTTGGTTTTGGTTTCTACTAGGGGCCTATACATGCATATCCCCAAACAAGTATAAACAGTTGAACACAAGATTATTTACGAATACTTTATAAAACTAAATCTTATAGAAAATCCTTCTTACCTTAGATACTTAGCAACAATAAAATATAGGCTACTAGGTAATTTAGCGGAAAAGACTTGACTCAACAACGCATTTTTTCCCCCCTAAAAAAAGCATACGAGAATAAGTGAAGGTAAAGGTGCAATTATACCAGTGAAAGTGAAATGCGTAATACTAGCCCCCCCCCCCATCTTCTCTATACATTATTATCCCTTCCCCCCTCCCCAGCGTACTTCCCGTACTTACCCGGTTATGTATGGCGGCGACATAGAGGGTGAATACCGTGTATCACCCTTTACTTAACTTACACACATCTAAGTGGACGGAGTTAGGCCTTTGATTATAATCTTTGTATTTGTCATAACAGCGAACTTGCGTTGCCTTTTTAGTAAATAAATACCTCCTTTAGAAGAGGCTCTGCTGGCTGGTGACTTCACTGCGTCTCGTTCACTTAATGTAACGCCACCCTTGTATCTAGCTGCTGAAACTGCGCCACCTGAGGGGGGGGAAGGCTATCCACAAAATCTGAAATGTTTCCTTGGCGCAAGGGGGCGGAGTTATTCACTGAATATTTCTTATCGCTCAGAATCGTAATGTTATTAGTAATTAGGCTATTATATGGTTATAGTTTAATAAATCATTTTCAATAAAGCAAAAAAAAAAATTGTAGTTTATAATAACAAGACTAAACGTATAAGGGAAACCCCCCCACCGATTCTTCTCGTAAAAACTGTCTAGGGTGTTTTGTTCTCAAAACTCAGTGGCAGTATTTGTTACTTACATGCCAAGAGTGCCTTTAGGTCATGACTTGAGAGGTTATGTGGCCCGTGTTGGGATTTGGTTACAATTTGCCAAGATCTTATTGATTCGGGATCTTGACATACTTTCTCAGATTTACTCTAGAAACACTCTATCATAGATACATGTAATCATATGGTCAAATCTCACCCTGAAAACAGATGACTTTAGTGTAGCATGCCAACAAATTATATTTTCCGGGAAGCCTCTAAAGTAGGTATTACGGGATATATTAAATCATCTTACAAACAGCTTTACTCTTGATGTAGTCCTCATTAAGCTCGACACTCTATACTTTAAGCCAAAGATTAAAGACGCCCTTCGCGTACTCGACAATCTCACTACCGCCGAGCTTACTATCTCCATAGATACGATCTACAAAGCTAATGGGGACCTCTGCAACTGAATATCCAAGTGCTCTTGCCCTATATCGTATTAATATCATTACCTCTCACCATGAGAAGAATCAAACTCACCGAACCATCATTTCCATCTGGAACGTATACCCTTTGCTCTCCGTCTGCAGGATGACCTTCTCAAGAACGTGCTTCTTGTACAGTCTGAAGCTACCAGTGAGGTCACTGACATTTGGGCGGAGTACCACGGACGCCAACAAGTTCGCACCCCTAGAGACAAGCTTGCGCTTAAAGTCCCAGCCATAGACGCCACCGTCGCCGGCATAGCGTGTACCGGTTACAATATCGTAGTTCTTGGACTTTTGCATGGCGATGAATTCCGCAATGAATTTCGGCTGTGTTGGACCACATTAGTACAGATGCCACAAAAAGCAAAGGAAAAAAGGGGCTGGGATAATACATGGTGAGAGAAATCGGCGTCCATGATAATAACAAAATTTCCCGTCGCAAATTGGAGACCATGAACATATGCGGTTCCGAGACCAAGTTTACCAGCGCGCGGCTTGAGGACAATGCGAGAGCCATAGACGTTAATTAGTTGTTTGGCAACCTCCTGGGTGCCGTCGGGGGAGCCGTCGTCAACGATGATGAGTTCCCAGTCAAGTTTACTAGAGACGTGTTAGCAACTGCGCTTAGTGGGGAGGTGGGGGGAGGGTTACTGTTCTGTAAAGGTCTTTTCGAGGAGCCATGTTATAACAGGGAGATTTTTGCGCTCATTGTAGGTTGGGAGGATGACAGAGTATTTGTCTTTTGTTGCTAGAGCCATTGTTGCAGTTTATATTTTGAAGGAGCGAGAGTCAGAGCTAAATTCAATAAAAGGAATTACTGTGAAGCAAAGAGCGAAAGGAGTGTGGTGTATCTAGATCGAGACTGAGGGGGGGGAGTTCAGAGGGAGAGACGTGTCGTTAATAGGAGAAGAGCTCTCCCTCGAAACATCGCCCAGAAACCCTAACCCATCCAGAGAAGCCGGGTAAGCAGCTGTAACATCATTATGTCCCCCCCATGGATACGTCGCGAAACCTCACCCGTCTTCTTCAACTATACTCTGGAAATAAAACGTCAACCTTCAATAGATACTCGCCACTCTTTCAAAATACCCCTCATAACTCCTGTGCGGTAAACATCATTCAATATGGTCGCCGCTACGGAAGCCGCCACCGCCCAAACCCTTCCATCAGACGCGAAAACAGCTGTAGTCGTAAACGGCGCTGAGAAACCGACAGCAAGTAACAACACTAGCGCTAGCACAGGTAAGGTGGTCAAGAAGGGAAAGAACCAGCTCCGACGCGAAAAGAAGAAACAAAAGAAGGTCCAGGCGTCACGGGAGGGGAGCGTTGTTACAGAGTCTGAGAGTGAATCTGTATGTACACACCAGCAAGGCATTGAGATTATTTTTTTTTCTGAATGTCTATAGTTTCTTATATTACTTGGCTAACAATTATCTACTCATACAGGAATCGGTTCATGCTTCTTCGAATGTGCGGCTTAATCTTGTCCCGGAGAGCACTCCTGACTTCAAGAGCAGCGATTTGGAACTCGACGAGAACGATCCTAATTTTGCCGAATACAAAAGAATTCTTGAGCGATTCAATGTTACCGATGTTTGTTCCCTTCCCCGCATAATCGCTAGGGTCTCCAAACTAACCCAAACCATAGGATGCTAAGGCAATCGAAGATAAAGGCGAGATAATGGGCCTGGATGACGACATGATTCCCGATGAACCCGAAGAAAACCCCGAACTCCCAAAACTCTCAAAAAAGGCGCGAAAGGCCAGAGACAAGCTCAGTGTTGCCGAGCTCAAGGTGCGTTATCTTATCCCTCTCTATATCTCTCTACATATTTCTCGGAAAATGCGCAGACTCTTAAATTCCTCCCGCCTTCAAAGTCATGAAATCCTCTCTGGCTTTGGCTAGGAAGAGCTCTGTCTGTGTACGCGCGGTGATATCTCTGCTTGACGAGTCGAGCTGGCTGCAGACATCCGTAACGCAAGCGGAAGCAAGATCCAGCGTTTTTGGTGGCGGACCCGGCATTTACATCACATGACGTTTTGAGCCAAACGAGACCACGAGAAGTTGGAAGGGGACAAAACTCAAACAGTACTGATACACATACCCTAGGCACTTGTTAAACGTCCCGAAACAGTCGAATGGACCGACACCTCCGCTCAAGACCCCCGCCTCCTCGTCCACCTCAAATCATACCGCAATTGCGTTCCCGTCCCTAACCACTGGTCACTTAAGCGCGAATACCTATCCTCCAAGCGCGGTATGGAGAAACCCCCCTTCGAACTACCAAAATTCATCAAAGATACTGGTATAATGGAAATGCGTGATTCTGTCAAGGAAAAGGAAGAAGCACAGACCCTAAAGTCCAAGATCAGAGAGCGAGTTCAGCCGAAAATGGGGAAACTAGATATCGACTATCAGAAACTCCACGATGCATTCTTTAGGTTCCAGACGAAACCGCCATTGACGATGTATGGCGAGATTTACTATGAAGGGAAGGAATATGAAACGAATCTAAAGGACAGGCGACCTGGGGAGTTGAGTGAGGAGTTAAAAGAGGCGCTGAATATTCCGCCAGGCGCCCCGCCGCCTTGGCTTATTAATATGCAACGGTTTGGGCCCCCGCCTAGCTACCCAAGCTTAAAGATTCCGGGTCTAAATGCCCCAATTCCGGCGGGTGCACAGTGGGGGTTCCATCCAGGAGGCTATGGTAAACCACCTACAGACGAGTATAATCGTCCACTCTATGGCGACGTTTTCGGTGTTCTACAGGCCCAAGCACCCACGCAAACCGGTGAACCTGTAGAAAAGACACTCTGGGGCGAGCTAGTACAAGAGGAAGATGGATCCTCTTCTGAGGAGGAGCTAGATGATGAAGAGGAGGAAGAGGATGACGAGGGTCTTTCGGAGGGTCTTACAACTCCAAGTGGAATGGATACACCCTCTGGCATGGTCTCGGCTGTGCCTAGCGAGTTCGAGCCCGTTGATGGTGGATTTGAGTTGCGGAAGAGGAGGGATGGAACAGAGACGGAGGAGGACACGGCACAAAAGAGTCTTTACACTGTTTTGCCCGAACAAAACATCCGTGCCAAGGGCTTCTTTGGAGGGGAGCGTGCCTATGATATTTCGAAGGCATCTCGTACAGACCTACCTGTTCTAGGGCAGGAAGACCGGAAGGTTTGTTCTCCTACCCCCACATCTATTTACTAGCGTATACTAATAAATCTGTGCAGCGTAAGAAGCCAGGCGATATAGAAGTAACGCTAGACCCAAGTGAACTCGAGAACGCGGATGGGTTAAGCAGCGAGGCGGTTAAGGCACAGTATGAGGCACAGCAAGAACAGCAGAGAAGGGAAAGACAAGGGTTCCAGGAGGACCTAAGCGATATGATTGCAGCGGAAAGCAGGAAGAGACAAAAGAGGGATGAGGAGAATGCGAAGAGGAAGAAAGATAAATATAGGTTTTAGATGAAGATAAGCAAAATGAAGGAATGGAATGGAAAATAAGTGGTTTGTACTTTTTATACTTGCGGTTTTGGTTCCTTTTTTTCTTTTCCTCCATTCTTATCATTCTTATCATTCTTCCTTTAACAGGTTATTGTGTTTTATTAATAAGGGTTGGCTTTCTAATCATCTGCATACCGATAGCATTATGAACAAAAACCTAGGTGTGCTATAAACCAAGAGCGAACGAAGTATGTGATGAGTAAGGAAGGCATGTGGAGATTTCCCTTTTTTATTTCATGTAAAGTAGACCGATTATCGGTGTTTTTTCTTTCTCCCATTATCTTATTACAATGACGGAATCTGAGTACCCTCTCCTTTTTAGGATGGGTGATCAAAACTGAGACGTCAATGTGTCACAGTAATGGCATAGTCCCCCAATAGAATACCAAGAGGGATTTGGGAGCTGATGTATGTATAGGTGAGATGGTAGGATAGGTTTCGAAAAAAATAACGGCCCTTTTAATACCCAACTCTTTACCAGAACCAAGACCTACTAGGGGATAGGTATTAAGGAAGATGCCCTGTTAGGAAAGCCGATGCTTACTAAAACCATTGATACTAGCGTAGAAGAATATCTCCATCTTTCTCTTGGCCTCCCCGGGTGTAAGTACTAGCACCTACACGAGTGATAACATGTGAACGATCGGTAACAAGGACCACAACAGGAATGTTTAGTCTACATATACCGGTACCAATCGACTGGGACAGAAGACCTAAGTGACTGTCTCACTTTCTCGATCGATCGCCGCTTACTATTTACCCCTTAGAAGCCCCCTCCCTCCCCCCAAGGGAAAAAAACTAATAAAATGCGAGCCCCTTACAGTGTCTGGAACAAAAGCACAGGGTTAGATAAAGCTACTACGTGGGGGGGAAATTTGAGGAGGGCTACTCTCCCCCCTCCCCTATGTAATATGTACGAGTGATGATGTGTGAGTGAAATGTATGGGTTCAGAACTAATGTCTGGTTTACATATCTATTTACAGCCATTAAGACATAAAACTCTTACCCCCTGCAGTTGTTCTAGTATATACATGTACCTCTCCAATGATAGAGACTAGCTCTACCAAAAGTCCACTGACATGTACTCTCGGCTTTAAGAGATAAATCGAGATATCTTTAGGGGCGGGACTAGATTTTGGAAATCTGAGAATGCCAACAATAAGCTATCACGCCAAAGCAACTTTCTAGTACGTAGCAAGGGCAACATTAGTTGAAGGGAAGCAACTAGGATATCACCTTGTATGCATGGTAAACCTTTCCAAGCACAACCCCCCCCCCCTCAAATATTACACCCCAATTTAAAAGCAAGGTCACAAACTAAAAACCTTTACAGAACCACGCAAGGAGAGGGGGGGGGGGTTGTGACCATGTAAGGAGGTCTCTAGAATCAAGGGGGGAAGGTTTCCCAATGATTTTATGTGGCGGCGGCGTAGTTCCCGGATTTTTGTGTTGTATAATGCCAAGAAAATATTGGTGAGCCTTAATGAGGTCTCCCTAGATGCTTCGTAGGTGATATCGTAAACACCAACAAAAATAGCAATACTCTGTCTCATGGGTTCTGTGTCTGCCAGCCTAGACACTTCTGCGACAAAAAAACTAAGATCTTGCTTTTGTCCCTCCAAAAGACCCACGGACTCAATCTTATGTAGAGGTGGATATATTATCAGGGCTCGAGCCTAAATCCAGCTCCTTGTGCCCATCAATGAGTACGCATGATTTAATAGCCCACCCTATGCAATCTCAAAATCTCACTCAGATAAACCAGCACATCAAGCTTTGTACCCCAGGAACGGTAGTGAAATTAAAGGTATTAATTGTACTAAAAGCGAACCTTTACGCCAGGTAAATATCCATTCTCCATGAAGGATACAATTAAGATCACAGATCTACACCCGTTCCTCAAGCATTATCTCTTTCACTAGACATCTTCCTTTCCTCTATCGCCAAAGTCTTCAAGTCCCATACCGCATTCTCACCTCCAAAACCTCTCAGCATTTCACCCAACACTTTTGTAATCTGGACTTTACACAACCCGCTCTTCCCGGATCCTATCCATTGATCTGCAGTCATGAAGAATCTAGATATCTCACACGGCCTCGGAACATCCCTAGTACAACTCTCCCACAGCTCATCCCATGCACCTAGTAGGTTCATTCTTGTTTCTTCTTCACAATCCGCCCCCGCCTTACATGAATGCGGGTATGTGAAATCCTCAAACAATACCTCCCCAGACCTTAGTAGTTCCAAACGCCTCACATAGCTCATCCAACATCCAGAAAACGCATACTGAATGTCAATAGGGACAATACGAGTATATTCATCTTTGTGTGGGCCCTCCTGGTACTGCGGGAGATCGTTAAGGATTGCGGTGAGAGCTTCTAAGTATAATGGTTTAAGGGTTTCGGTAAGTTCTGGGGTAGTCTTCTGGTGGTGGGCCAGCTGGCGGATAGTCTTGATTGCTGTAAGTGGGTGAAAGAGGGCTAAGGACTTAAGGAAGCCAACGCTGAGATGGAGAAGAGTCGGAATAGAGTATGAAATGCTGAGATGGAGAAACCTCTGAATGTTTTCGAGAGTTATTTGTGGTTTGTTGCTAGGCAATGTTAGAACACCGGTGGAAAGAGCAAACAACGTGCAAGACGAAGAATCAAGCATACCTGCAGGAATATATATAATAGAACAAAAGCTCGATAGTCTTCACATTATCGTCAAGAGAAACGAAATAGAAAATATCTCGCATTGGCTTAGTCCCTCCAGCACCCTGCTTCCCAACCGCAAGGCTACAAGTTCTTTTAGTAATCTTGCCAGCCCCTCGGGAATTTATATCTTTGAGACGTCCCCAGAGTGCTGGTAGACGTCCCATAGCCAATGCCTTCTGCATTACAATGCTGTAACGAGCTAGGAGACTAGAGTGGACACGATAGGATCTGTCACGACAGCTTATAATCGTGTCTCCATCGGCGAAATAGAATGACCTTGATGGGTGCATGGGTACTGGATATGAGATCGCCTTCCCAGTTTTAGTTGCAGTCATTGCGAAAAATTGAATCACGTATTTCTAGCCTATGTGTTTCAAGAGTTTGGTTGGGTTTTGTTTGTGTCAAAAAGAAAGGTTTGATTGATAAAAGTGAATTAAGTCTTTTTTTTCTTGGGAAGTTTCCAGGTAGTGAGTTTACATAGAGGAGAAGGAGAGATAAAGAGTGACAATGACCTAGGGAATGAGGGAGTTGGGAATGAGGGAAAAATGAACCCCGAGCTTATGGAAAGTTTATAAGCGCATGTGAGTGGGGGGGTTATGAAGGGGGTGGGGCTTGAAATAGCTCTTTGTAAAAGAAGAAATTCAACATTATACACCCAACTTGGCATAAAATACGATAAATTCCTATGTATGTAGCGCCAACCGAAATACTGGGTAGATCCAGACCAGCGAGCAGTGCAGTAACGAGAGCCGAGGGAGAACTCGAGCCAGGGATTACCTGGTCATTAAACAGCTTTTTTTTTCTTTCTTCTTATGTCTTCCCGAATGGGAAACTGGCTGTGTCAGGCTGTGAACGACCCAAAGATTTGAAGCGACGTTGAGTTGGAACGGCCCAGGTACTGGTAAATGTTTTACACCTGAACCATTGGGTTTAAATGTCTTGGACGCCCCGTAGGGTCTCCAGAGAATTAAAAATTAAAAACTGACGCAATGACCGCCCAAACCCGAGGGTCCAGGCCCAAGTCGAGAAAAGACGCGGTCACCAACTCTGAGGGGTGTGCATTGGTATGGAGAAACCCGGAAGGAACAAGAGAGCCTGGAAGCGAAGTAGCGGTGAGTATTGAAATTTGCTTGCAGTGCTGCACCTTGCATCAATAACTGCTTTTATGTATGTACGAATAGTAAAAGCTAAGTCCTTGGTGTATGAAATATTCACCGGAAGAATAACTATAAAAACGGAGACTTCCAGAGTAGGGGACAGCTCTAGATCGGTCCGGGGAGAGCTTTAGGAGGTGATGTTCTCTCTCTCCTGCCTTGTTACGCACTACATAGACCTGTCAGACCTCACCGTGGGACAAACCCCCGCAAAAGCTACCCGGGGGGGAGGATTCGAAAGCCTGGGCCTGAGTCCGTATGTCGTTGAGCGGCATGATCCCAGCCAGCCTTCCCCAACGTTGGTTATCGCGATAAACGCCATTGATGCAAGAACAAATATCTTTGATATTGCTTTTTCCTTTCCACGAGGATCTCGGACAGTCGAGAGCTCTTTGTTGGGAGCCATGAGCCACGTTTTCCCGATGGAGTGGATACATACGCTCTTGGTTAAGCGTGCGGCTATTTTTGTGGTGAGGTAAGGGACCTTTTATCTCGGCGTAACCGAGATAGAGCCAGGCTGGCCATAAACAAAGCGCCTTCCAACTATGAAACGAATTCGGGAGAGATGTCCATGTACCTGCCCGGGCTAGTTTTCACTGATCTCCAGGTGTGCTGTATTGTGGTGGCTGATTGGCCTACAGAAGCTACTGCTCAGGCCAGTCCGTGACCAAATATGTATACCTATAATACATAGCTGCTTATGTTAATACCAAATTCCCCTGTGTCTCTCCACCTCGATCTCCACTCTCTTGTCACCTTGTCATCCAGCGCCCATTACAAGGCCAGATCGTTCCAGGGGGGCAAACTCTAGATCGTGGCTTTCCCTTTGAATGCTGACAACGTCACCACCCAAATAAGGTTATTAGCGCGTGCGCCAGCTGGGACATCAGAGCTGAAGAGGGTCTAGGCTCTGTGTGCGCCGAAGATGTCCCCTATTTATCACCCCCAGAGATAACGACCAAATCCCCGGTTATCTGCTATGTATGGCATGTACCCGTGATTGATTCGCCGTTTATACATAATACCTAGGTACATCATGTACCCGACTAAGCTGCTTATGGGGGTTATGTACTTACTCAAAGCCAACCATCTACAATACTCATCCAGGTTGCTACAGTACAGTACCCTCTAGCTTTTTAGTATTTAGGAGATATTACCAACAGTTTGCTGACAAGTGCAAGCACAGAGAGGACGGTAAGTGAAATATACTCTATCTTAACAAACTACCCTCCACCCACACAAGCTTCTACATGTATCCATGTGGTATGTAATCTACACGGATACGATTATGAATCGGTTTCCAGTCGTTTGTCTTGGGTGTTGCCTCTAGCTCCTAGACTACATGTACTTACACTAGACTTTATATCCGAGGACTTGCGACGACAAGTCCTGACAGTAGCGGGTATGCGTAGGACTTTTGACCGGCAGAAATATTAGCCGTTGGGAACCCCATTGATTTAAGGGCACGGCACAAATTCCGACGGAAGGGAAGTGTCTTGAATACGTCTGCAAAACAAAGCGGCTCTCTCCAGACACCCTTATGGCTCCGGTGTAAAAACAAGTAAAAGAAACAAGGGAATGGTACATAGATGCCGGTAGATTTAGTATCACGAACCTGCGCATAAAACATACGTACTCTTTACTCCTAGAGATCTTCACCGGCCCCTTTCCTAGGGTACGGTACAATCATCAGATATCACGCCAAACCTCATGACTAGGCTAGAATTCGTGATCACCTGTCAACCTAGATGTCCAAAACTACCTAAAGAGCCTCATCCTTCCCCACACAGAAAGTCACGTTTCATGTTTGTCCGCAGGCTAAATCCCCGAGACATGCAACTTGGCATGAAAGGTCACACTGACATGTTATTCCAAATGTGCTATCTACTTTGCGCACAGGTATTCCTTCTGACCTCCTCCGTCTCTAACCCTCGAGCGAACCAAACACCAAGGATAGCTGAGCGCAACTTCAAACAACCGGGAAAGTCCTTGTATGCCCACAAATAAAACGGAACTCGTCTCGCTTAACACCTGAAAATCTGTAGATCCTAGATGGCGTGTTGTATGGGCGTACATAGGAAGTACTGCTGCGTACCGAGGATGTCGGGTAGCTTAGCGGTCTTGCTATCATACTGACACTAAACACAATTCTAGCACTAGTGCTCAGTCGGGCGGGAATGAGATGGAAGGATGTGTCCCCGGAGTACGCGGTAACTCGGTATGCTTGCGGGCGGCCCATCTGCAGCCCACCGGGGAAACCGAAACCTCATGACAACAGCTAGTAACGAGTGATATCTCATGACTAATATTGTGTTCTTACTTCTAGTCATCGTTTTGAGAAACTCTGCTGTAAGGATTTTTGAAATCCTTCTCTACGTATGATCTTGGGGCAGGAAATAATCAGCCGTACCCTGACGAGCGATAAAACATGTCCTAGGGGGTCAATATCTCCGTTTCCGCCCTCAAGTATATATATATATATATCAAGCTCATTAATAGCTCAAACGATATCTCCAGATCACTGGTAAGCCATATCGATCGTTCCAGACCCGGGAAATTGTCATATCTACGCTATTAGCCCCTTCACACCATGGAATCGGGCCGTTCTCCAGCTTTGGCCAACCGTGGGGTCGGAAAAGTGGAACTTGCTGAGCTGAGGGTCAGTGAGTATATTGCGGGGGCGTGAAATTTTCACTGATCTGCATCATCAACATCACCATACTTCTCTCGATGTGTCTTGGGGCATCCTTGGGGTCTAAAGTAACGTACTTAGACATGGTATGGTGGATTTTTCATGTGGCTCAGGAGCAGAGATAGCATTATTGCCCTGAGTTTGACGTGTGGGAAAGGTTTGATGTCGAATGCAAAAACGTGTGAAGACCGTTGCCAAGACGGGGTGCCTACATACAGCTATAACTATATCCCTACTTATTGTGTGGTTGGATGTAATAATGACAGTTCGAGAGCAGCGTAAGTTCGTGAGAACATATCACATGGATCAGTAAGAGGTTTGTAAGTTGGTCTCGCAAGAGTATTAGCTGCTAGGATATGATAAAGATAACTCCTGTACTTAACTACATGCAGCACTTTGAGAGGGATCTGGAGATGGTATTTAAAGGGGTGGGGGAAAGGGAGGAGACGAACGGGATTCCTGGTTTCTTGTGATACCTCATTCGAGCTTTCACGAGCTCCTTTCAACTCCCTCCAACCCTCTCGAAGGTCAACTATTCGCGAATAAATAAATGAGCAAAGTGATTACTGTAATATCCGAATAGACCCGCGGTCTTCTATGCGTTGCCTTTGCCCAATCCCACACTTGCTTGCTTTGCCTCGCCCGTCCATCCCATTTGCCTGCCACGTCCGCGCTCCCGTCACAGCTACATGTGGGATGATAACTGCCGTGACCGTATTTGTTCCTCCTCCTCGGGTGGTTTTATTGCACCCGCTCCCCCCAACGCGCGAGGTGTTTACCTATTCTCTTCCCTCCCGGTCCTCTGTTCCGGTCCTTTGCCCCATCGCCTCCCTAGAAATCACCTAGGGGAATAATATCTCTAGAACCTAGGAACCGAGTTACTACTCTCAAGATTCTTTGCTGTGTCTGTGATCTCACGCTCGTCATCTCGCTCATAGTTTCGGCTCCCCTCCCGAAACTTGGGATAGAGAACTCCTGTTTCTTACTCGAGTAGCGACCCATCATACACACAGCTACACAAGTGATAGAACCAAAAGTGCTGCAGGCAGGAGGAGAGAGTGTCTATCGACGGAACACAGAGAAAGAAGACAGTGGTGGACAAGACTGAACACCTAGCCTCCCCTGGATCAAGACACGGCAACCTCTTGGTTGACGACCCGCTGTAACGGATATCGCTGTACCGATTCGCACGATTGACCGAGAGGAAAAGTTTCTGCGTCTTGGGTCAGAAAAAGCGGAGGCAGATATATATATATATACGACACGAAAGATTACGACGCCTAGCTTCCTTCTCGTTTTTAATTTATCTGAGCTGAGGTTGATCAAGCGACCACCCTGCATCACAGTCTAATTTCACAGTCCTCAGTAAACTCTACTCTGCTTCCTAGAATACCCACGAGGGTTGAGTTCTAGGGGCAAAGAAGCCTGTCCCCCATTTAATACGACCGATTATTTACACATCAAACTACTGCCCTGCCTGACTACTTCCCCACTAAGCCTCCGTGAATCCAAGGGTCCACCCCGGTCGTCCACCGAGACGGAATTGGGTTGTTATTTGCGCAGCACTTAGTTAGCAACAAGCAGTTGAAGAATCAAGATGATTACGGCCGCAGGTGCCGGTGCGTCCTTCATCGCCGTTCCTCCAAAAAGACTTAAGCCAAAAACCCCGAGATCGCCTCGAAACACTACCGTGAGTTCTGCCCCAGGTTCTCGCTCCAATAGTCAACAATCTCGAATACGATCGCCCTCATCTCCCCCACACCCGCAAGAAGCAGCCCCTAGTGCCCAAGGCCCAACTCCCAGTTTCCAGTCTTTCCTATTTTCCTCCCGAAACTCCGTGTCTTCATTTTCCGAGCCAGTCGCTCCAATCCCTCATCATCATCTGCCCATCTACGAAGAGTCCGACCATTCGAGAAGCTTTATAGACGAAGATTTCTTCGGATTGCACCCACTTGCGCAGACCGAGGACTACGAACCCCCCTCACCGAAGTCCTTTTATAGCGCAGAGACGACTAGCACAACAAGCACTACTAAAGCTGGAGGTCGATCTTCCGAGGATTCAACAGTATTCATTACCCAGCTTCAGCAACCACCCCCCCGTAAGACAGCCCGAAAACTTCAGCGGCCAAGACCAAGCAGTCCTCCCACTTCTTCCCAGCATAGTCTATCTTTGATCTCTCCGAGTACTTCTCCAACAGGGCTAGGAATCAATACTTTTGCAAATTATACAAGTGGTCATCTATCTGGAAATTCAGCAGTCTCACAAATGCAGTATGGTGAGCATTATACAGGTCTAAAGGATTTTGAAAATGTGCGTGCTTTTTTTCCACTGTTGACGTCAGCGTGTCTATATTTGTGTCTCTGAGGTCCCATATCCTCGTTAATGCATGATCACCGGAAAGCTGACATTCTTTACCTTTACGTCTTTTCTTGTGCTATGTAGATGTCTCTAAACAATTCTATACGCGACGTCTGTATTGCCGTTGTAGGGGAATACGGAGTAGGAAAGAGTACCTTCATTCAAAAAGCCTATGACCTGAAATCTTCATCTTGCAAAGATATGGTTTCTTCCAAGATTATGACCGTTGAAAGGTCTTCATGTAATGTCAAACTGGTTGAGATAGATTTGGCGAAACTCGATTTTGAGTCCCAGCCGCTGATTTGGCCACGGGTGGGTTTTTCTGATTCGTACTTCTGCCAAATACATATATATGGGCCAAGTTGCATAATTACTGGGGAAGCGTTTTCGCTGATAGTAAACTAGATAGCGGCAGATGGCCAGAGGTTACCATTCATTGACGGGGTACTTATTCTATACGACGTGACAAACCAGGCAAGCATTTTAAAGGTGCCCGAGTTTCTCGGTGAGTGGAAACATTTCTCTGTAATATGCCTGACTTGATTTTACGTATCTTCGTTTTCCTCCCCCCCAAACACTCTTTCTATTATTTCTCTTGCTGATCATGGTTTTGAGTAAATTAGCGGCCTTTTCAAGGGCTATGCTTCCGGCCCTGGTGGTCTCGTGCAAATGCGACGCACCGCAACGCCAGATAAACCCCAACAATATTGAGAATCTAGGGTTAGTTGGCGGGTATGAGACAATGCAAACTTCGGCTGCTTCACCTGACTCGCAGAAGAAGTGCGTGGGTATGATTTTGAATATGATTGTCAGGAAAAATGGTTTGTGTGCTCCGATCCTTTGCTTTTGTTCCCTTCTAGATGCATTTTGTTTCCCTTATGTGGTGGTTGTTGCTTTGTGCCTTTTTCGCTTTGTGTTCGCCTGTTTTTACTGTTGTCCTTTTCTGGTTACGGCAAAATTGGATACCGATTCCCCACCAGACCCCAATAAGGGTAATCGGCGTCGGTGGGATGTTTATTTTGTTTCGGCTACAAGTACCACTTTCCCTATCAGATATCTATTTCCTATCACCTTGTTGTTGCCAAAATGCAGGTGCGGGAAAAGGGATAGAGTACGGGGACATCTATCATCCCTCTCATGTCGCTTGGCTAGGGTGATGCTTTTGTCCTTTTCACTCCGCAGCCGCATCTTTGCGCTCTTTTCATTGAATGCCAGCACACCCTCTTGTCTTCAGGACTTGGAGATTGTCAAAGGCCAAAGAACAAGGATAACCGTCAATGGCCTTTGCAACTTCATAGGCCCATCCTTTTCATACTTTTCACTCCATCGTGTTTTTAACAGTACATATATTGGGTGCCATTTCATTATCTCCAAATGCTAATAGTTTGGTCTGCGGCTCCAGAAAAGAGTGCGCGACATTTGAATGGTCGGCGGCGTGCGAATTCGTCTGCGACGAATAACAGCCGAACGACATCGCCGAGACCTTCAACCGGTCGAAGCGGGCATAGTCGCGCAAGCTCCGAATTCTCGACAACGTACCTGAAAGAAGGCCCTGAAGGCTCATCGCATGGCCATCCTAGGTTGTCAAGGTCACCGATTAATCCATCATTAGGAACACTAGCACTCAATAGTTCAACTTCCTCGCAAATCTCCTCATTACAATCTGGTATGCAGTGCCTAGACACAAGGTCGCAGAGAGGTTCTGGCGGGTCAACACCACAAATTACCCTTTCTTCGACTGGTGGGCCGTACTTAGAGGTCGTATCGGATAGTCCATTCAGTATGACACAGCAAAATCTAGGATCTACAGGCTTACGCTCAAACTCTATATCATATCACGAATCCAACAGAGCTCGAAACTCATCATTCCTAGATATGGACGATGATGATGCGCCCAAAGACCCGGATGATATACCAATACTTGAACGTGAAGGTGGTATGGATGAGTTTGAGGAGGGTGAGAAGCCGGCGCAGAGTAGGGGCTATACGTGGGATGAATTGGTTGATAGGCTACTTCGGCAAACGATGTCTCGAGGCGACCAGGACTTTGCAACAATCTTCTTGTGCTTTTTCCGTAAATTCGCGCCACCACGGGACCTCCTCAACTCAATATTAGAAAGATTCGACCAAGCTGACTTAGACGTAATTGCTTTGCACCGAATTTCAGCCCAACTTCGGTACTGTAACATTTTACATCAATGGGTTACATCGCATCCTGGGGATTTTGCACATCCAAAGACACGGCAAAGGTTAATGAGCTTCCTAAACGTGATTTCTGGGAACAGAAGTTTGGCAATATTGGCTGGCGGGATGAAGCAGGCACTGGCGCAAGGACATGAAGATGACGATAGTGTATGGGCAATTTCTGACTCTGATACTGAGCGGAGGGACAGTCTGAGAAGTTTCTTGACAACCCATTCACTATCGCAGGACAGTGTAACAACAATGGATGGGTATATTGGCGCCCGTACTGCTTCTGATGGGGCCCTTAATGTCCCACCAGAAGTAGAATTCAACAAAAGAAGAGCATCTGAGGTACCTACTATGTCGACAGTCACTACATCTTCATCTCAGTCATTGCTGCGGGGAGATGTCCCGGGATTTATCGGATCAACAGCACCGTGGAGCTCTCAATATGATTTATTCATGGCAATATCAGATGAGGACATAGCGACTGAGTTGACAAGGATTGATTGGTTGGAGTTCTCTCGGATCAAGCCAAGGGATCTAGTACGGCATGTTAGTATCCCAGCGGACCAGAAGGATAAATATCCAAGTTTGAAGCATGTGAATCAGTTGATCAGCCACTTCAACCACGTTGCGTACTGGGTGGCGAGTGTAATCCTCGAGAAGCCGAAGCCAAAGCACAGAGCCAGAGCCTTGGAGAAGTTTATGTCGATCGCTTGGGTAAGTCTATACATTTGTGGTATGTTTGAAGTATGATGTATTAACCACGCACTACAGACACTTAGGCATATGAATAACTATAACGCTCTTGGGGCTGTTATAGCCGGTATAAATGGCACAGCAGTCCACCGACTTAGCATCACAAGAGATCTTGTGGACCGTGGCGCACATAAAAATTTTATGAGGCTGGAATTACTAATGGGCACACATATGAGCCATGCTAAGTACCGACTAGCGTGGGAAAATACCTCGACACAGCGAGTCCCATTCCTCCCGCTCCACAGACGGGATCTGGTATCTGCCGAGGAGGGCAACCGGACGTTTCTCCAAGATGGGGAAAAAATCAACTGGAACAAGTTTCAAGTCATGGGGGATGTTTTGATGGTCATCGTGAAGAGCCAAGCAACTCCATACCGGGATTTGGACAGGCATACGATGGTAGAAAAGTTGATTAATGATGCGGTATCGAGCATGAATGATGATGTAAGTTACATCCATATTCCTTCTCCATGTGTTTGTTCCTCTTGGGGAAAACTGGGTTTTAAGAAAAAAATTGTTTTTTTGCGGTATTCAGGAGTTGATGATCCTTCAGGAACTTTACGAAAGAAGTGTTCAGCTCGAAAACAAAGGGGCCAAGGAGAAGAGTAAAGGGAGATTTTGGCCGTGAAGATTTTTATGGAACAGGCTGAAAGAACCTAATATTCCAAGGAGTAAATAAAGGTTTGTCGTGATTATCCTTTTTTTTTTTTTGCTTAATTCTTATGACCTAACATAGAAATTCGATAGCTTTTGGCCTGTTTCCGGATTTTATATTGGCGTTATTTTCTCAGATTCTTTTGTTTTTGGGAAATGTTTGGGGTTATTATATTTTTGGGTTTTTTTATTGCGCTCCTGTGTTCGATAACGACTTACGGCATATTTACTTGTTTGTACTTTGGATGGTAAGCATCATGAGGGGGTTTTTTTCGGAGGGATACCGAATTTCATGTTATTATTCTGCATATGGGGCATTTCTTACGATCGTGTTTTTTCTCGATAGGCTTGGCTGGCTATTTCTTAACTGCTTTCCTTATGCTTTTTTTCTTGGTTTATTCAATCTTGATGGCAACGGTGTTTGGAGGATGTATTCTTTGGTTTATTCTTGGAGCGGGGTTTATTCAAGCGTTATCTAGCGACAGACGAAAGATCCCATCACTAAAGTCTATCTTTTCCTCCCTAATCACCTGCCAAGAGTGGCTTTATTTGTGCCATTTGAATTTCGGGGCCAAATGTCTTAGACTTGAAGCCATGATATCATGCTTCATCACTCGCTGTCTACGAGCTGGCATCGAGTGATATGTGATGATTATCAATGATTTTCCCCGGCGATCACTTAGATAATAACCTAGATACAGTACGAAAAATTGAGTGAGACTACTACAGTATTACTACAGCATTGTAAGGGAAATACCGTATTAAACCACAATTTAGACAAGAATGTTGTACTACTCTCGTATCCTATACTATTACTACAGGATTTCTACTGTATTTGGTAAAATAGTGTACCCAATCCATCCCCTCTTTTCGTACTGTACTTGGGTATGTAAATGCAAACTGCTCCATAGTCTACTTAGTCATTTTAGATCATATCCGGATAGAACACTATAACTTTTAACTCTCACCATTTAACCTCCCCCCCCCCCCAGTAGTCTTAAAAAATTCAACACCAACCTATAATCACCCATACCACGGCTCCAAAACCAATAAATATGAATATCACATCCAATCATAAGACCCCCCCCTTGATCTCCGTGTAGGTATAAGTAGTACACCAAATCCCACAAAACAAAGAAACCACCTACTTAGTGGGAGACACACACACTATATATACCGTTGAGGCATTTTATTTATTAAAGACGAAACAAATCACTGAAAACTAGTATCTAAGCGGCTAGCTAAAAAATAGTAAAGCTTCGACAAACTAGTCAAAAGGTTCAAGTCCGCTTTTGGGGTGGAACTAGTACGTGAGCTCTAAAGAAAGAAAGAAATTCTCGGTTAAGTGAATAACTCATGGGTATTGAATGATGGGCTAGCTTGGTTGGCTGGGCTCTTTGTATATCTTATCTTTATTGCGATGAGGGATAGTTGGCACCTTTTGGAACGATTATGATAGTCCTCTGATGGCTAGTTAGTTGGTGGGTGGGGATTGTCCTTCATTGCTGTATTCTTAGGAAGTTAAGGGTAGTACTGTTGATTAGTTCAAAACAGAAGATACGGAATATGGAGTGAGGAGTAGCTAGAGGTGATTTTAGTAATTAAAAAAAGGCTTGACTTATCAGTAGTGATATAATTCCTAAGCTAGGTATATAGAATATTACTTCGAGTAGCCGGGCTGACGTGACATCTATTTCAATATATATCGTGGAGGAAAAATAGATGAAATGACCCGGGACTTCAAGGGCTTATATTCGAGTCTGGAGATTACCATAGATATTATTTTCTACAATACTCTTATTAGGAGATAGTGTTTCTGCACTCTTCATTCGACCGGAAGGAATTTTACAAGGGGGGTTTTTATTTAAGCACATTACGAACAAGTATAACCCATGAACCCTAGACAGTACCCTTCCCCCCCTTGTTTTCCTCTTCAACTCCACAACTACTCATTGTTAAATAATTGGATAAAGTATACAAATCTTTTTTTTTTTTTTGGATTACTCTTCAGTAACTAAAGGACCTGCAGCGGAGATAACAAAAAAAAAGCATGTGAAACAAAAAAAAAATTTGGTGGTAATATATTCCCAGTAATCGACCATAGAGTAGATCTCTCCTGCAAAGTCTGTGGTACATAATGCAAGCAGTAATATGTCAGTTTCAATGTGGCGCTATATACTACTGAGACAAGAGGATCCCCTCCCCTGTTTCTTTGAAGACTCCTCGTAACGTGATAGGAAGTAATACTGCTTGGGGGATAAGTTATGGATTCATCACCGCTTATATCAGAATCTATGGATGTTCTTTCCTTATACATGTAGGCGTGAGTTACTGGAATACACTGGCTTTGGAATAGTTCATGTGAAATCAAGGCATACAAGAACGTATTCAGACCCTAAATTTAATTATTCTTCTTTCCAAGTGTGTCTCTAGATCTATTCCATGACTAAAACAAAACCAAATCTTGTATTTTTTTCTCCCCATAGTCGAAAGGTTTCTGTAAACCTGAGTTTCTTCTAAAAAGGCTCCGGCAGCATTACCGGGTCTAGATCTCTCAAGTCCGCGGTATCTAGAAGGGGGGGGGATGAATGATCTACCTATCTAACCCTCCCCCCTCTCGCCACACCGTCCAAGGCTAGCTCCCGTTCAGCCTGAGAGTGTTTAGCCCCCCCCTCCCATGAAGACCAAAGGATATCTATCTCCAGAATGGTATTGTAGAAATAGTGGGGGGTTCTTTGAGGAAAGGCCGTTTTTTACTCACATTCTATTCTTATCGCCAAAGCGGAAGTTGAGACCCGGCACCAATAGCCCTCCTCCTCCCCCCTATAGGAAGCCTAGTCATGTATAATACTATGTCACTTTGAAGTAATTTACTTCTACACAAGACCACTACTGGGTATGTACACAATTGAAAAAAAAAGGGGGGGGGGTTATGTGATAAGTCTCATCTAGCATGATATGAACCGGTTAATACATGTAGATAAAGTACCAGATTCTGGTGCTCATATATACGCATACTATTTCCGCGGGGGGGGAGGGGTTCTTGTGCAACAACACCCCTCCCGGATCCCATCCCCGGTGTGTTTGTGTGGGGGATCTCTTGAATGAGGGATTAGTCACCCATGGATCACGTGGGTATCTTTTAGACGCTTCCATTATCTGTTCTACTCCCTCCCCCTCTCATCGTACGTTCTTTGTCTCCACATTAACCTCCTTCCATACTAGTGATATGGTCCGCATTTGTGCAGGAGGACTCTCACTGCTTAGTAAGTTTCTATCTCTCTAAATACCCAAAGCTTACCGCCCCCCCCCCTCCAAGCGAGCACTATTAACGCCTAAATCAAAGTATACCAATAACAAATTCTAAATCCCGGGAAGAGCTATGTAGAGCTTAATGATACGATAAACAACACAGCTCAAAACACAATTGTTTTTGCCTATAATACATAGCTTGTATAGTGTTTATTCAAAGCTACCTACCTAGCTATCTGTAAGAAAGAAAAAAAAGGGTGTATGTGTCGACCTGCATTTGGAAGACCGGCCAGCTCAGTACGTAGAATATGTTTAACCGGTGGGGGGGCCGGGGGGGGGGCGTTTTGCTTTTGTTGTAAGCTCTGTTTTTTTCTCTTTGATGTAGGGGTACGTTAGAGATAGGAGAACAGAGCTTGTACTTACCCTTCTTTGGTGGGATGGAACCTAATATACTAGAGAGGTCTATAGATTCGTGACATACTCTTTAGCTCTAGGAGCCTCTATAGTTGTATATATATATATATTCATTGTCGTTTATGTTATTAAAGAAGTCCCCCTAGCTAGGGAAACCAAGGTACTGACGAAGAGTTAAAGAATAAAAATAGTAATACTGTTATTAATAACCGTCCAAGATTTCACAGTGTATTGTTCTACATTATATTCCCTTCCTCTAGCTATATATCACGAATCTGGCTCGGCCCATTCCTTCTCTGCCTCTATGTACTCAAACGTGAACATTAGACCAACTAGTAGTAATGAATTAAAGTACAGGTTATAGGTTTCTACTCATCCCAGGCAACAACCTACAGTCACCCAATAAACCCCCCTAGCAACGTCAAGAGCAAATAAAATATTCCCTCACCCCTCCCCCTTTCAGAGTAAATAACACCTATCTACAAAAGAAAAGAAACACCCCTCCCAAAACCATCCATTGCTTATCCAAAGTGTTTAGTGGTATAGATAGTATCAAAGCTAACGAGAGGCCTCTTCACATTCAAAACCAAGAGGAGGGGGTCCAAGGAGGGGGGGTCCAAGTAAGCAGTTTTCTCCCCGGGATAATTAAAGGAGGAGGGGGGGATGATGAGAATTAGAAATAAAACACTCGCAATAAAATAAAATAAAAAAACCAGTATTCTTTTTTCTTTCTTTTCCTCATAAAAAAAGAAAAGGAAAAGGAAAAAAAGTGAGATCACAACCCTAGCTTATAAAAAGAGAAGATCCAAACAAAGAGAGAGTGAGAAATATTATAGGTTATTTGCACTCTCTATGCAACAATTATCTGACTGATACTGCCAAGGATTCAAGGGTTTCCAATACTTACTCAGAAACCCTTTACTTTATTCGTAATATAATAATATCGAGCCTGCATAACACACGTTTCCATAAAAACAAAAATATATATATAAAAAAAGGGTTTCTGTTTCGTTGATTTTATTACATGATTAGGAGGATCCCTGATACTGGGGGGGCTACTTTTTCTAATCAGTGCATAAGTACGAGAGATGCATGAACCGTTGCACATATGCATCGGTAGGCATGGCATGGCATGGCGTGGTAAATCTACTCCTCATACATATGTATGCAAGCAAAGCTGCAACGTGCATCTCGTTACGAAGATCCGTGTGTGTGGTGTATGTGTATGTATGTGTATGTGTGTGTATGTGTGTGTATGAGTGGGGTGGGAATAAGATAGACACTAATCCTTAGCTGTTTCCAAAGGGATAGGAAAATCCGGAGAGCGCTAGCTTATCTTCACAAGTGATTGACAACCCCCCCCCACATTTAGAGCTAGCAAGTGGAACAAGTTTTATTTCTTTCTGAATCATCCAGAATTTGTAAATATTTCACTCCTCCACCATCCCCCTCCCCCCCAAGGTCATAAACACGTGGGTAAAATGAAGCTATTCATACAATTTAAGAAGATATGAAGTTGAGGGAAAAATAAAGAGAGGGAAAAAAAAAACACCTCAATAAACTGGGAGATTATTCCAACCGACGGTAATAAAACATAAATAGATCGCATTTCCATAGAAACCCTCAAGTCAGAAGTAAAGACACATCCCCCCCCTTAGTAAAACACCCGCTTCCAAGATCAATAGATCGCTGGGGGGAAATAGAAATAAAAATAAAAACAAAAACAAAAACATCCGTTAAAAAAAAAAAATGTTGTTACAAGTGGTGGATGAGGGGTAAAAAAGATAAACCGAAAGTGAAAACCCTATGACGACTAGCGTTTGTAGAAACAAGAAAATAGAGAAAATTATCCTTAATCCTTAATCCTCCTCTTCGATAATGCAATTCATTTGAGGGCTTACACTCCCGTCCTGAGATCCGTGCCGTCTGGGACTTACTGATGGTGGTCTCCTGTGATTATCGTCCAATTCGATACCCTCCTCTGACCAACCAACCATATCGCAGAACTCGCTCCATAACCGGGTATCTTTATTGCCACCGCAGGACTTCGTGATGAGAAGATCTTTCGACTTCTTGAGCCAAGCGATATCTGGGAGCTTATTCCGGCTAGTTTCTGTCCAAAGGGGAAGACACTGGTTCTTGTACTTTTCATCACCAAGAGAGTGCTTAACCTGATTTACCCATCTCTTATTGGCACGGTGATCGATCAGCTCGGCCATCTCAACAGAACGATCGATTAGTGGGACCAGCATTAAAGGTGCCATCGGCGCCATAGGGATGGTTGTCTCGACTCCACCCTCAATGTTTTCCATGCCATGAGTTGATCCGCTGTCGTCATCGTCGCTCTTGTCACACTTGATGGAAACAATGGATCCAGACCGCTGTCGGTGGTGGTGATTCGCACAGTGAGCTTCGTCACAGTG
The DNA here is from genome assembly GCA_033030345.1 of Verpa bohemica. Lineage (NCBI taxonomy): Eukaryota > Fungi > Ascomycota > Pezizomycetes > Pezizales > Morchellaceae > Verpa > Verpa bohemica. The sequence continues at coordinate 2,324,006 of JAUFSE010000003.1, forward strand.
CGGAATATCATCGAAAGATGCTGGAAACATCATATCGTCGGTCAAAACTTCAATCTGTGGGGGTAAACCATCGAGAGATCCAGTCCTTCTCCGGTGGTGGTTACGGCGGCCAGCATCTTTTGGAGGTGAATAATCATCCAGACGGAGGTGATCAATATCTTTTGACAAAGACGCACCATTGGGTGCCCGGCGGATGGTAAGGGCTGGATTGCGGTCCGAGAACCCACGGAGAATACTTGAAGGAGAGCTTGGTGTTTGACCTGGAGAAGGTCCTGGAGATTTACCAATCCTCAAACTAAGTCCGTTTGCTGATTCCCTCGAGGAGCCGAAGGAAATGGGCATTCCAGTTGGGGAGACTATGGTTTCCTCATAAGAATGAGGTGATGATGATGAGTTGGAATGGCTCCCATGAGGACGAGAAGAAAACTGCGAAGGTGAATGAAAGGCATCCACAAAGAAACGTGGTGTGCGAGGATCGCGGGTACCAGATTTACCAGGGACGCTGGAAGTTGCTGAAGGGTGAGACTCAAGAAGCGAGTGATTTATAGTGGCAGTCTCCATCATGGTGGATGTGGTTTTTTTGTTTCAAATGACGATATCAGAGCTACTGTTTGCTTGAAGGTCCAAAACTGCAGGAAGACGGTGTTGTATATTTATTTATATAATACCTGTCTTTGAGGGGGGGGGGGATAGGATAGTGGTATTGATGATTCCTAAGGTGTCGAGTGATGCTTTGAGGAAATCGATGATATAGTAGTAGTAGTAGTAGTAGTAGTAGTAGTAGTAGTGGGTTGGGTTGGGTTTGGTTGAGAGTTGTGATTATAGGCCTGAGTTTAGGTTTTTTGTTTGAACGCTTATAATGCTGGAAGAACCTAATAGCTTTATATCTACAGGAGCGGGAAGTTCTCCATGGGGAAGAATCTCCCGGCTTTATAGGGTAGCAAAGAAACGGACACCAAGGTGTGGAGGCGGAAGTGACAGGCGTAAGTAGGCATAACCTCTGCCCTCTGCCCCCCTGCCCCCTGCTATCCACAACAACCTACCCTCCCTGGTGGTTTGGTGGTTCCACTACGTAGCTGGACTTGTATCAGAGCTTTGATCTGAGAGCAGGTATCTAACCAAAGCTGATATCATCGACACGCAAATGCCAAGTCCTGGTCCACATTACTGGGACACACAGGGTGCTAGGACCCCTTACCTACATACTCAGTCACTCACTCGGCCTTACATAACCTGCTTCTCCACAATCTGGCGAGCCATACATTTAGTAACGTGTTATCAAAGTCCCTTTCGTTCTAACTTTTCCCTCCTTTTGTCTGCTGGGTGACGCGGAGGAACAACCAATCAGGGACACCAAACACGACCGTGTCGACAAGGGGTCGGATGTTGCCTCCCGATTGGCGCTCTCCAAAAGGAGGCGTTTAACGGAAAGTTACCGTAGACAAAAAAACTTCGAGATACTTCACGTTGAGAAGCACACCATACAGAGCCTAGATGCACACATACCCACTGGTGGTCCAGACACAGCAGGCACACGTATTTACCATCAAGAGACGGGGGTTTCCGGCATGACTAGATTTGTGGTATTCGCGTCAGTAGTACGGGTCGTGAGAATCGAGATACTGCCCCCGGATCAGGGGCAAAAGATATCGCCAACGGAACCTCGCTAGAAAAAAAAAACACTATTTCCAATTGCTACGTTCTGTAACTTTCCGCTTCAAAAAAGGTCTTCCGGCGGACAAAAAAAGTCTGTGCCCAGAAAGTTGAACGGCAGTATACACCTGATGGAGGGTGGTGTATGTACTCACATGTAGGTACTTACCTATCAAGTCAAGACAAAAAAATATGGTGTGTGAGAGAATGTGTGTGGAATCTACCTTACCTATTACCATGCTGACGCGGAAGTCTGATGCGGTGGATGGGATGTGAGAATAACCCCCCCCCTAATTCAAGTCAAGGTTTTGATATTGCTCGGGTTTTTTTGTTGTTTGCACCCAGACTGCTGTGAAACTCTAAATCTGCGGATCAAGAAAGAAGGCTGTGGCCATTGCCAACACTAAATCATGCCCAATGGCGATAACAAAGACGCACAATATTCTAATTCAACCACTCAAACCATGGATATTGTGCAAACGGCATCCTGGTGTTGGAGGCAGTCTCGTGTCAGCCCAGGCCGTTAGGGAGATTTTGTTTCTTGTGCTAGAAAGAACCGACGTCAGGATGAGATCACCTCTAGCGCAAGAAAAAGCAAACCAGCAACAGTACCTAGTACGCCATTATGATATGTGGCTTGTGCGCTGAGCCATATTAGATAACAGAATCAGTGCAATCCTTGCGGGTAATCAAGCTAAACATAAACAGGTCCGTTTCTTCAAAGCCTTACAATCATGCCAAGGCGGATCTGCCCACCTTCTACTCAGCAACGGGTGCCTAAAAACCGCTCACTGCTCATTTATATGAAGAGTCAAGTTCTGAAGCCTTCCGTGAGACAAATGATTGAAATTCCAGGGGTAAGTCACAAAAAAAGTATTTATGGAGGGAGGGAGGCTGCACCTGGTTCTAGGTGTATCTTATGTCTCACCTGCGTGGCTTTTCGTACAGGCTATTATATGCGTAGGGTACATGTTCTAGGCAGCACCACCACAAACCCGTGAATAAACGATGTGTGTGTGTGTGTGTGTACGGAACGGAGCGGAGGAAACCAAGAGGCAAAGAGAACAAAACGGAATCTGATGATTCCTGAACCATACACATCCGACATTACACATCCGATGTTTACGGATTAACCATCCCGCCTTGACGTTTTGATCACCGTGTGGCCGCGCGGTTCACTAGTCCTAGAGGTGGAGAGGGCAACAAATAAGGTGGCGAGCGAGATGCCGTTTGACCGGTTTGTTCTTTGACGCTGCAGATCAACAATCAAAGCTACATGTAACAGCTTATACATGTATCTATGTGAAGCCAGTGTATGTATATACAGTATGTAGTAGAGTTAATAGAAGCGTGTTATAATCTAGTCAGGTTTGCACTTAATTGCAGGACACTCGATCATCTCTCATACACTATTTAGAATAGTTTAAGGGGGCGGATGAACAGCTCATTCTACACGCAAATATTGACCCCTTTGAGGATAACGATGGAATCCCAGCAGTTCAGTTTGAGGAGGAAAAGCAAAAGTAGAAAAACAAAAGAACAAAAACAAAACACCCCCCCTCTGCCTTCTCCTATTCGCTAGATCTACTGGTACCTGACTTCGCCACAAATGTATGTATCCGCACTATGTCGAATTAGAAAGGCTCGGCCCCCCCAAGAATTCGAAAAAAACTGGGGCAGCCGTAGTGCCGGTGTTGCTCCGACGATCGATGTTAGCTAGCATCGATAAGATTCAAAAAAAGTTGTTTATTTTCTATTGCTTTTTTTCTTCTCTTCTGTCTCTAAACTAACTCTTGTCGGAGACGTATGATGGCACGGGATAGCATCCCCAAATATAGTATGCCCACTCGAACACCTGGATCTGGTGCTAGAATCGTACGGGGTGGGACCACGTCGTCGTCGATTCAGGAGATAGATCAGGAAGGCTTGTTTTCTTCATAGTTATTAGCAATAAGACTAGAATACTGACAACTCGAAGTCTATGAATCCATCCTGTGATCACGGCTGACTTCTGTATGTAGTGATGGTGCGACTGCTAGAGCAGGCAGCTTTTGATCGAGGAAGGCGGGAAAAAAAAGATGAGACCCAACCAACTATACTTTTTGATCGGCGCTCGCTTTCGTCTCCGAAGCTATGGTACCTAAGTACCGATATCAAACCAATGTCGGTGAATTATAGTGTCTTACCGGAAGAAGGGAGTGGGGTGTGTGTGGTGTGCGTGGGAAACGATAACACCACAGTCAGCGCCCAGTTAAAACCGCTTTAAACCGGTTTGTTGATTAGGAAAATCCATCTTTTGATCCCGGAGAGGAATGGTTAAAAAAATGTGAGTTAGTTGCCGTGGTGACATTGAAGCGTTATACTTACTCAAGTATCTCCACTTCCCACCCCCCAATCTCTGCATGATGCTTGAGGCCGAGACTATTATCCGCCGTCCGTACGTGTGTGTATGTATGTACACAAATACGGATCGGGGACAGACTCTGCGTGTGGTACAGCAGGAAAACACTAGCTAAATAACTGACCAGGGCTAGCTCATGGAGGGATGGATTGGGGGGGGGGGGGAGTTGATGAACCAATTGAAGAAATCCCTCGAAGTAGGTTGGTGGTCCCTTCCAGGGGGTGGAAGGTCTGTGGTCCTGGGTTGAATCAAATATGGCAGTTCATGATGCTCTGCGGACTTGTATTTCTGTATATATGATGTACTTACTCTAGAACAGATGCAGAGCGTGGTACCTACGTCGACATCGTGGAAAAGTAGATGATGGGGGGAGGGAGGGAGGGGTCCTCCTTATGTTTAATGTTTCAGACAAGGATATATCGAAGGCTAGGGTACATATGGGCAGGACACCGAGGCCGGCAAAAAAAACTGTTGGAAGACAGTGGGACTAGTAATACAAATCATCCCTGCATATGCGGGGAAATAACCGCGATTAACTGTACCACCATGCATTTGCCGGGATGGCTGATCCGTACCACCTCAAAAAGATACTGCCAATTATTCTGCTTGTAAAAGTGAAGACGAGGCCATGAGCGTATGGATTTGGATGGTGATTACCCCGGAAAACTGATCTTGGCCCCATATCCACTCTTCCACTCTCTTCAAAAGCCGAATCCCGATTCTAGCAGCTTCTTGAGCCCTATGCAATAGCAAATAGGAGGGGGGGGTGTAGTTAGGGTTTCTTTAAACTTATTACGCATATGTGATTGGTCACAAAATGAGATAAACGACCTAACCCTAACTTGAGTGTTATAGGTACATGTAACTTACTTATGTACATAGGCACCTCAAATTAAGTACAGATGTAAAACCGACCAAGGCTGGAGTGCTAAATTAATAAGAGTGGGTATATGTAACTGCAGTTATGCTAAATAAACTTGGTATTAAAATGCCGATCCCAATACGCCTTATTTCGCCTTATGCCGAGAGAAAGCCAAGTAACGGCTGTCTATCTTCCTTAGAAAGGGTCTTCAGGTTAGTTAACACTCGCCTCAAAATTATTTCTTGTCATTTCTTGGGGCTTCAAGTGATGCATCTGACCCGTATCCCTGAATACCAAACCTTCAGCAACCTATAAGTAATTTGAAGTTAACTAGGCATAATCTCAATTTCAAGCTGTAGCAATAGTTTTCCTTCGTTGATCTAGGTAATGCTAGCGATAGAATAGCATTATGAAAACTTCCAGCCCCCCGTTTCATCTTCCACTGGCTTGATACTTAGCTTTAGTAGCCACTGATACTTGCAGACAAATTTAGGGAATCGCCTCGGAAGAAATTCTGTGGTCCCGCTTCATGGTAAACTAATGTGTTTATAAGACCACTTATCAGTTATACAAATCGGAGTTGGCTTTGGCGTAATCACCTACTTGATTTTCGAAATATGACTCAACATGATCATATTCAAAGACAGAGAAAGGTATCCGATGAGACCGACCACGAATCGATGTGCCATCGTATTGAGGGAGATGCCCGACATGGTGGAATCTCATCAATGCATAGTCAAAATCCCCTGGTGTTTCAAAACGGACCCAGGTGCATGGATGTGCATATTTATATGAGGCACGGACCCTCATCGAGTATCAAGGACTGAATAACACGTTTCTATTTTTTGCACCTGCGGCGCTTGTGCAAGGCTGCTCCTCAACCATGGGGCTTAAAGCTGGGAAATTTGGAGCCTGATAAAACCTATAGGCATATGAAGGTATCTAGATAGTGCTACCCTTTAATATCGACTCGGGTACATTAGCCATCAAACTGATATGCTGTTTAACACAATTACAAGTGACCTATAGTAGGTACATGTACTATATTGGGGGGAAGGTATCGGGAATCTCCTACTCTATGTATCGCTTAAGTGATACCTGTGGGCTTTATCAATAGAGTATCGGCGAACATACGCACAGCCGTTTCTTTGTTTTTCTTTGTCAAAGATCCCCTCGTATGAGTCAGTTTCATCCACATCTAATTTTCCGGGCTAGACAAATGTACGCCCCCCAATTATGTCGTGTATTCTGTTTTGGCAATTAGCATTGATTTGAACTTTGTTTTTCGTGCAAACTTGCTTGCTTCGTTTTGTAGTGTATATCTGATATCCTGTTGCCTTCAAGTCAGATTCCAAGCGAACCAATCGGAGGACTAAGTAGTGTGGTATTTAACGTACTAAGAGGTGCCTAGACTTACAGCTGAAACGTGAAACACTTGACATCAGATACGTCTAACCGCATTGTGTTTTGGGATAGTGTAACGAGCTTATAATTCACACTGGTGGTGTAGACAATGATTGTTAGATAGGCTCTGTGAGAGCAAGAATCACAGGCGGAGTATTACGGCTCAACGGGTTTAATACCGCTCCCCCCGATAGACATGAGAGGTAATCATGTGGAGGATCAAACCCATATTTATTGGGCCATTGGCAGCGAGCTATCACTACCTATGAAATTATCTCATTTGAGGTCATCGGGTTACTAGAAAAGAAATAGTGCCATAGGTGCGGTAGAAGAGTCCGCACTGCTATTTCATTTGTGGTATCCCGAAGCTTTTGATCAGATGTAAGGAGAAAAAACCACGTGTCTAACGAAGGCAGTTGAAAAAGAACAATTTTACTAGTTTTAGATATCATCAATGCCATTGGTGATGAGCTGAATCGCAGCATTGGATGTTGCGATGCCCCGGATCCGTTTGTTTTGTAATTGCTTGGTTCCTGGTATCGTCATGTGAGATGTTACCAGAGAAGACTACCAACCGTAGCTGGACCAGAAATCTAAGTAGTAAATTAGAGCAATTTGCCGGTAGAGTTATGTAAGTGATACTTTTCTTATATAGTGTTAAGGTATATACACTTTTATTTCTATTTATTAATACTCACATGTCAATGTGATAAGTGAGAGAATAAATCACTGTAGACTTTGAGGTGACTTCATAGAAAACACCTCACGATCGGGAAATCCAAGCTAGTCGTATTTCTTTTTCCTTAGTACCCGGACATATCAATACAGCCACACTCTATTTCAACGTCTTTGGAATTTCCTGTTTTTTGATAGTCAAGCTTAAGATAGAAACTGCCTACTACTGATTTAATAGTATACGATTGTTGAAGTATCTAGAAATGATGAGAATACTAGAAGAGAACTTTTAGCAATGTCTAGAGATAAGGCTTCATACACAATATCCAGTCTTTGTGCAGAATCGTAACATCCAGTTTCATCATAAATATCAAGAGCAGCGGACCAAATCTCCGAGAAGATTATCTGAAAGTGATTCACCTAAGCTTAAAACGAGTGATAATCTCGTATAATAAACCCTAACCCTGTCACAAGACCACGGGGGGTGCCTAAAGGAGTGATCTTTTGCCCTCGGAGTATTTTGGATCTGGCCGATACTACCGGCGACGAATGGGTGCTTTTCTTTATAAATTCGATGGTTGTCTAGGACGTCGTCATCATCGCTACTCCAGGGCCGTCACAGTTTTGCGAGTTGATTATTGGCGGCCAAGGCTGACTGCAAGAAGCGAACTGTCAAACTTGCAGATGCTTGGGTACCGTTATTTTACATTACTTAGGGTTAGTGTGTTAAGGCGGATGATGACAGCCAGTCGTTGAGGTCCTACAAGGCTCAACGGGATTAACTGTAGTAACGTGACCAGTGATGTACATTTACTTCACCACATACAGTAGTACTCGTGAGAGGTTAAAGAGAAGATCTTAACACATTGGTGGCAAAAAAAGAGCACAGCTGACGAATCCTCCAGCTTTTTTCTGCGGCACAGCGTGCTCGGAGTAGTTGAAACGATCGGTTTTCTTGTTTCCTTTTTCCCATACGTGTATGACGGAAGGTCATACAGTAGAGTACAATACTCTAGAATAGAGTACTTTATGTACTTGTTCCGGATGGCGAAATGCTGTTATAGTTGAATATTGATAGCCGCACGAGGGATAAATCTGCCAATTAAAATGTACGCATATCCTAAGGTAGAATAGGTACTATGCTTTCTTTTTCTCACGATCGTTAGAGCCATGTCAATGATAGCTGGCCCAGTTTCCGAGTGTCATTCAGTGATCATAAAAATCTACAAGTATTTACGGGGGAAAACCACGCGTCCTGTATATCTTTGTGATCGTGATGTAGAATTGGAAAGATGCGGACCTTTGTGCAAGCAACGCACTAGTGTCGCAGACTTTCAGTAACCCTACCAGCACTCTACAAAGGATTCAAGAGCCGAGTAATATTCACTTCTGCACTAGGGATTAGCACGTATACGGGGTGGGTTCTAGAGAGGCTGGTTCCACGAGGTAGACCAATTAGAGCTATTAGGTTTATAGTTCATCCCATCATTTTCCCTTTGTCTTGTATGCTGCAGCAATGGCGGTGTTGTGATCGGGTTTCGGTGGTAGATCGATTTTATCGAACCGAAAGGAAAATTCACAAGCAACTGATTGAGCTTGTCGATATTGAGGCTTAGCTGCAGGGAGTTTCGTAGGAATTTCGACCCTCTGGATAGAAGGGGAGTGAGGATATGTAATGTATACATATGGTAAGTCTCTGTCGACATCTCGTAGTTTTCGGTCGCTGTCTTTGTTATGATGAACGGCTTCAAGCTTGGTTTCTTCCTCCGGGGTAAGAGGGAAACGGGAAGCTTCGGCAACACCCGCTTCCGTGCATCCAACCCCGCATTTTCGGCAAGTTGGGATGCTACGCAACTTGGTTCTCGCATGATGGTGTGCCAACCTTTGGGATGTTCATAGAGTTTATTATAAGTGGTCTTATTTATTGCCACTCTCTACTTCTCGCGAATAGAGTAAGGTCTTAAATATCTTTCACTTCCATACCTAGTTCCTTTTCGAGTTTAAAAGGTGTTGTGTTTTCGGCTGCAGTATTCTCTCGTCTAAGGTCCGCGGCATATGAAATTAAAGCGGTGGATACCTTATTATCTTGCTTCCGGAGTCTCCAAGGTCGGTTATCGCTATAGGGTTACGCACTGTAGATTTTGCTCCGAGGCCTAAATTATCGCAATAATTACTTCAATTCACACAGATACCGGGCCTAGTACAGGTACGATCGGTGGTTAACGTTCATCAGGCGGAAGTAATCCTGCCGTTAAGTCGTTTACTCACGATACCTAGTTAGCCAAGCTTTTCGCCTACAATTTTGGTTACGACCCTTGGGCTAACCGTTTCCGGACCTTACTAGCCTCTTTGCTTTTTCAGGTAGCATTTTGTGGGGTTGTTGCGCATTCACTGGCCACCTGACCACCAACATCCATGCTTGGAGGGCCTGATTCAATGGCGCACTTCACTTCTTTCGTGATATGGGAAACGAGGGAGAAGAGCTAAAGGCCCTGCGAGAGACGAACCCACCGGTAGTAGAAGGCGTTTATTTGCTGGTCTGCAGCCGCCCCCAGTTCCCTTCGCCTGGGATTCTTGTGGTGTTTGGGGGGAGTGCGCAACCTCATATGGGAAAAATCCAAGCCTGCATGGTGTGGCCCTTGGACTGAAGCTGTCATGGTACCTTTTCCCACGCACTACGTACATATTTTATGCGGACTCGAGAGATGAGGAGAGCTTTTGTAAGGAGAAGAAGGAGTAGAGAAGGAATGGGCTGGATAGCAGCAGCAGAGTTTCAGGTACCAGAAACAGAGCATTGCCGTCTCAAATAATCTGTAGTGTAGTAATATTTTTTTATGAGCAATGGACAAGCAATGGGAAGATGGAGGATGAAGAATGCCAAAGTCAGACACAGGCGTAAAGCAAGTGCCATTCCAAACTATTGCGTCATGCCGGCCACGGGCAGCTGCGTGAGGGTATATAAGCTCAACATTGTAATAGCTAGAGTGAACTACTACCGGTAGATGCTGTGCAAATTTCTTTAGGAGCAGTGAGTTGTAGTAGATGTACGGTGATTATGGAGATATTGTAGACTATACAGCTCCGGGGAGCTTCTGCGGGAAGAACATTCTGGCATTGGTAAAAGCTAGAGAGCATAGAGGAGGGAGGGGAAAGAAGGAGCAGTGAGGAAAACGGCCAGGAAGAAGATCACTGCCTGGTCAGGGAGCTCACGATGAGCGAAAGCTGCCGACCTGTCTCCCCACCACCACCAGCGGTACCAACCCACCCCGCCGACCGCCTCCACACTTTTGGCCACACCCTTGTTCCACACTTGACCCTCGTCTTGATCGCCCGCTACGGTCTCATTGCTACTGCTTCTTTACTTCTCGGGGTCTGTCACTACTGCTCAGGAGCTATTTCCCCTTCCCCTTCCCCCTCCCCCTCCCACTCATCTCTCTGCCCCTTCCCTGTGTTTCCTCTGCCATTCCCCTGCTTCCTCTCCCCAGGTACATCATCACCATCACCATCATTATCACCATTAGCCTTATAATAGTCACCATCATCTTTGTCGTCGTTGCCATCTAATTGCCACTGTTGCTGCTCCTGCCAGCTTCGTAACCATTGCCGTCTCAACCACCAGCATTACTTATATCTATCTGCCACATTTTTTCAAAACCGTCACTCCCGTAATCTCTCTATTCACTACAATTATTGACTCTATTCGACGTGCATTCAGGTTTAAAAGAAAGAAAAAATAACCACGTACTTTTATCCTTTTGGTTGCCTATTATTTTCCTTAATCGCAGCGTTGTTCCCGCTCGTTCCTTGTTTTCGCTCCAACCCCCTACAGTTACTGGCGCTTGTATGATGGCTACCAACTAGAGAACCACCAAACAGAGAAACATCCAAGAAGCCTTCCTCCCCCTGGTTCGTCTCCCTCTCTTATCCCTCAAAAAAACCTATAGATAATAGGTAAGGCAGACGCTCACCAACGGTTCTTCTTTTCCGTTGGGTATTGGTTCTGATCTGACGTCCCAATCGCCGATAGCCTTCACAGCTTGTGTAAATCTATCATTTTTTCCCACGTACACTTAATATCATTATTCTTCTTCGCTTCTAAGACACGCCTATCATCCGTGGAACCCCGGACAGGTGAGCCTCATCTAGGGCCCTCCTCCGAATCCCACTTCTTTCTTTCTTTCCTTCAAAGGCAAAGGTTCCCGACGTTCTCGAAGCTTTTGCTGATGCTGCCCACGATGGCTTGACAGCTCTTCCCTCACATACATACAACTATAATTCTCTCAGGGCGCCTAAAACCGAGTCTCTGCCATCATAGTTTTTGGCGTTTTGTTCGATTGCCTGTTTCGACCTGGTATGGACATTGAAGCTACTAGGCGCGCCTTTTTATCCAGTGGTGTACCTCAGCTGACTCGGCTACCCCAGAAAGTTTATCTTGTTGAGTAGCCAAGAGCGACGAAAGCGACAGTAGCCTCCTACTTCAGCTTAAGCTATTCACGTGAAGCCAGTTCGTTTATAGTCGTAGTGTTTCTCCTTCTCGTCGTACTTCTTCTGTGCTCCTGTGGCGATCTTGTCGAATTTGCCTCGTTTCACCACCAGCAGGGCCGCATGCAGAAAGTGAGTCTAAGCTATTCTTACTCGTCTTAAGCACCCCTCACGGTTCCAACTCACGCGTGTTTTGCCATTTGTTTTATAGAATCGTTCGCTTTTCCATTTAGAGGACCAGATTGGTTATAGCACCCCACCTTTCATTCGTTCGCTCCAAGAGTCCAACGAAGATCACATCACAACCGGCATCTCAAGCCCTACCTCGAAGGATTCCTCCTTCAGCTGTTATTTTACGCATAATCCTACTCCGTACTGCTCAAGTTCTAGAAACTGTGACTTTGACAACCAGCAAATTCGCGACGATATGTCTGACGTGCCTTCAACCAACACGCCACGGCTGAGCGATATCTCTTCTCTCGATTCTCCTCGGGTCTCTATCGATCAGGCTTCAGCCGCTGGCATGGGTGGCAGCCAAGTAACAACTCCTGGGTCGAGCTTTAATCCCTTGGTGAATACAGGCTCACTAATGGTTCTCGATGATTCCCGATTACGTCGTGCATCTCCTGATTCAGACGCGTTGGTTTCTTCTGATGAAGAGGCTGAACAAAACCAACATTCTTACTTTTCACAGCATAAAAATAGCGCCATCTCCGCACTCTCTTCAAGGCGTCCATCTTACGCTGCAGAATTCCAAAATCGCCATAGGACCTATTCTGTGGCTGGAGGTGGCCCCCTGTCTCCTACTACTTCCCATCCTTCCGCACCATCTGGGGATACTGCTGCCTGGGCTGCTGGGCTTCAGGGAGCCAACCAATCGTTGGCGCCTATCTGGAATTCAATTTGGAATTCAGAACCTTCCAGGAAGAGCCCCCCAGGCCCGCTTGACGTCCGGCGTTCCTCTGTTGCTGCCGTATCTACACACAGTCCTTTGTTCGTCGGTAGTGAGGCCTTACCAAGTCCGACCAGTATGGCGGCACCCAACTCCGGTGATTTTCCAATCCCCATTCCTCTACAGCCACAACTTCGAAATTACAGGTCAATGTCATTTTCGGTTGGCCAACAGCCACGGGAGCTAGATGAACGTTCAAGGCTATCCCCTCCAGTAGGTGGACCTAGGCCGCATGCTGCACCTGGTCTCCATCACCGACCTTCTAGGCCTAGTTTACTCTCCGGAGAGCAGTATCCTGGGGAATCTACTCCCCTTCGGAGCGTGTTCGAGACTGAGGACGATGATGAAAACGATCCTGGCCGTCCGGGAGATGGGTCACTGAATGGAACTGGCAGCTACTTGCAACATGCCAATGGAGTCACTGCGACCCAACAAGCTCTTCAGATGAGGGCGAGATATGAATCTATGAGATTGAGGAATCGTTCAGCTTCGACTGCCAATATCACTTTAGCTGCGGGATTTGGCGGCGGCATATCTTCAGGTTTGGGTGGCGGTAGAGACGGCGAAAAAGGACTTACTCATGAAGAGTACGAATCGGCGCTCGCAGATGACGACGAGCTAGATTATCACCACTACTCTGAGCAACGTCGATTTAGCGAGGCACCTCCGAGATCACTAAGTATATATGCCGAGAACCAACGGTTGGAGAATCTTAGAAGGCAGCATTGGCAGAGCCCTAGTGGGCCTTTCGGGGGACCAGAATCAGGAAGCCAAAGCAGGAGGCACTCATTTGCTGGCCGGCTTCCTATGAATGACGGGCCTGAATTTGGCATGGCAAACGATATGCTTGGGAAAAGGACTGCTAGTCCGCCGAGGTATGGAGAGAATGGGATGCTCGGCGTTGCTAACAGAAGCAACAACTATCTATCATTGACCGATGCATCAATTTCCGATGCTTCTAGCAAAGAAAATTTCTACCTCAATGAAGAAAATCGTCTCCGCCAACGCCAAGCTTTCCCCAAGGTAGCAGGAATGGGTGCTTCGCCTGCAACACCTCCTAGTCAACATCATCTACAACAAATGCAAGCATACCAAGCCCCAGCCCGCATTCCCTCACCTCCTCCTGCTGGTCCACACCGCGGGATGATGGGTATACCTCCCCACCATGCTCAGCAACCAAGGAGTCAACAACTCTTGTACTTTGTAACATTTAAGGCACAGCGTGGAGATGTATTTTATGTTCAGGAAGGAACCGGACTACGTGTTCGGAACGGAGACTTGGTGATAGTTGAGGCAGATAGAGGAACCGACCTCGGTACTGTAGTCGCTGAAAATATTACCTGGCAGCAAGCTAAAGATATGAAAGAACATCATGCAAAGGAGCAATACAATTGGCTCATGATGTTTGCCACGAGAAGGCCAACAGCTCCTGGCGCTCCTCAGAATGGCGTAGCAAATATGCATAACAGCGCCAACGGGGGTGCTACTGCGTTTACAAATGGTGGTAACACTGGTGCTATGCCTGCTGCTCATGGTCCAATGCAAGGGCAGGAAGGTGCTACCACAGAGCTGAAACCAAAGATGATCAAGCGACTAGCCCAGGTGCACGAGATTCAAACTTTGAGGGATAAAGAGGCAAATGAGGCAAAAGCAAAGAGGGTTTGCCAGCAGAAAGTTCTAGAACATAGGTTGCCTATGGAAATCTTGGATGCTGAATTTCAGATGTACGATTTCCCGTGTGTTTATTTTTTCTCACGCTAACATAAACTAGGGACTGGAAAAAATTGACTTTTTACTATTTCGCCGACTCCTATATAAATTTTAATTCTTTAGTTACAGATCTTTTCAAGGTCTATAAAACTCGTATCTGGATGTCAGCTATGAACCCAGCCTCATTTGCTCATCCTACTGGTCTTCACCCGCCAGGCTCTGGTCTCACTGCCTCTGGTACTCTTGGAACTATTAGTGATCCTTCGAGTGACCAACAGTCCCAGATGATGCACCATTCTCAATTCTCAGGGCTTAGTCAAGCGTATCCTGGGTATGGTCCACCAGCAGGAACCAATGGTGCCATGATTGGTGCCCACCCTCGCGGACATCAGCAAACTCTACTCCAGCAAATGTCACCACCAAGCCAAAACCCTATGTTACAGCAGATTGCAGCATCAGGATTCCCCCCTCGCCATTCTCCACATGGTGCTGTCGCAGCCCATCAGGACTTCAGCCATCTCCCACAACAGCAGCTAAATGGTTATAACCATAATCAATCATATATCAATGGTAACGGGAACCACCACAGTCAGGGTCATTTGGGGAGCAGTGCCGACGGTCATACCTCGAATGGGAATTCAGAAAATTCTTGGATGAACTTGCAAGGTCTTTCTCTTGGTTCCCACTAGAGGGTTAGGTTGTCCTTTTTATTTATTTGATATTTTGGTATTTATTTCACTTTATTCATTCGTTCTATAAGGAGTTGGTGCCTTTTTACTTTCCGTTTTGGACATTTTTTAAAATATTTTTTTGCTTTTATTATTGGGGTATTACTTTGTCGTCTTCTGGGGTTCTTTGACGTTTCTTTGTTTGTCACTTCTCTGCACCTTGAAGACTCATTGGTGTACTCGGATTGGGTGGAACCTTGTCCATGAGGGAAAAGATATAAAGATTGGAAGACGAGAATCGGCGTTCTTTTACTATTCTTGCTTGAAAAATAAACGGGGTGGGATTCTGGCGGAAATGGGTTTGGTGCCTTTTTTTTTAACCCCTCTTTTATACTAGGCCTCTTCGCTCATTCTTTGTTGTATTTTCGTTCGCTTTTCTCTTAAGTTATTGTGGATAAAGCAAAAGTTCGTTATTTTCTTTCTTTCTTTGGTGCTCGTTTGCTGTGCACGCGCCAGGTCGGAAAAGGAACGATCCTCATGTCACGGGATTGGGTATGGGTCTGTAGATCAAGAGGTGTTGGGATGGTAGTTCCAGGACACGGTTTAGGTGGGATTTTACACGGGAAATATGGAAAGAGAAAAAAGACTAGGGTTTTGGTCAAAGTTAGAAAGGTTAAGGTGTTGGGGATTCTTTTGCCCGATGAGAGAGTATGGTATTTAACTGCGGGGTTTTTGAACCTATTTTCTACCCATTTTTTTATTACTCACTTTCAATGTTTTTTTTTCTGAGTGTTTTTTTTCTTATTTTCTTATCTCTTGTTCGGGTCGAATATAGCGATTAAAGGAATTACAGCGTACGCATACATATACAGTTTTTTATGGAGAGGGATTACGTTTTGGATCCTGGAGGAAGGGTGGGTGGGATACCTACGGGTATGTTTAATCAAATGTCCGCAAAATAATTGGAGATTACAAAAACTGACATTTTGGGAGATGAAGCAGTAGGAGGGTTTTCTCGCTTGTATCTGGGTGGCATATATCTATATCGCATAGTTTTACAACCAGAAGGGGTTTTGGGGTCGTATTTATTCTTTCTTTTCTTTGGTTTTCTAAAGTAACTACAGTCCTGGATAATTTAAGATACTCATTCAGTCTCATAAAGTACTAAAAACGAAGTCTTTGGACTTTCTCCAATAGAGTGGTATTATGTAGTGGGTTCCTAGAACCTAGAAGCTTGTGAGATCTCGGCAAAATTCTAATTGCCTACATTAGTAATACTACTAGAATATAGTCTTTGTAAGTATTTATTGGGAGTAGTACACAGGATTCTACTTCCTTATTATCTAGTTATATACATATAATTTGCATTTAAGACATACGCGATCACTCGCTGGTTACTCTATGAGCGCAAAAACTTCAATCCTAGCCCGTGCGCGAGAGTTAAGGTAAGTGTTATTGTTGTAGGTTTGCTTCTATATGGCTATCACGTGGTATATCATGTGATCTCTCACAGACCTTTATGTTTGAGGATCTAGGTGAGAGACACTGGGTTAGGGCTTCTCTTAGAGATATCTTGCTTGCTAGTCCTTTAGTCAATCAATCTACGCCTATTCTCTACCATATTGCTTCAGTTATACTAATAGCGGGGTACCTTTATATATATATATATATATATAATAACTAGAAGCCTCATGGGTTCTTGTGAAGGTAATTAGAGATTAGATTACACTGCAGCTGGTGATGTTGAGTTTTTTTTTTAATAAAGAAAGTTACAGAGTAAGCTCTTGCTGCATAACCTCTAACAAAAAAGGTTTCTCGCTTAAAAACTAGTGCGGTTAAACGACTCAAAGTAGCCTTAAGTAAATGCAGGGGGGATTAAGGTAACAGAGGGGGGGGGGTAAGACGGAGTAAGCATGTAGATTGCGGGGTTTAGTTTTGTGTGCAGTGAGATAGTACCATAAGCACCGCATAAGATGTTATAGTACCTTGAAATAATATAAGATTCATAAAAGATCACTCGGAAAATACTGCAGGTATGTTGTAGGTTTGCTTCTATCTAGCTATCACGTGGTATATCATGTGATCTCTCACAGACCTCTATGTTTGAGGATCTAGGTGAGAGACACAGGGTTAGGGCTTCTCTTAGAGATATCTTGCTTGCTTGCTTGCTAGTCCTTTAGGCAATCAATCTAAGCCGTTTCTCCTCTTTATTACTTCATATGTTTTCTGAATATGTAGGTAATATACTAGTAAGCTAGTGGGCTTTATATAAGTCTCGTGGAGGGTTTGGGGAGCATATGTGAGCAGGTACAAAGTAGTAAAGGCCATATATATTGTAGATCTTATATTAAATTCTAGATATTCCCGAAAAGTATCCCCCCCCAATCTAGCCAAATACCTAGACCGTTAGTAAGGTGCAAACGCAAATTGCCTTCAGTTAGTTAGCATATAATTCTCGCGAGTATTTATAATTTCTCGTTTCAACTCACTTTCTATACACCCAATTCCCAATCATGGTAATAACAGCCTTCAAAATCCATGGCATCTCCGGAAAGAGTGCATTTTCTTCCTTGTTCATACTCCTGTATACAATATGGGAGGTAAATCCTTTCTTTAGCGCTATATCCCATTCCTATGAAAGTCAAGTGAAAAGAGAAAGGGGGTCTCGCGGGGGGGAGGGGGGCGTACCTTTTTATGAAAGTGAGCGCCCAGATAGCTCCACATTCTTTATTCTCCTTATCTACTTCAACCTGCAATTTTTCCTCCGCCTCCTCTATAACATGTACCGGTAGCCTTCTCGCATACATATTTGTCAACCATTCCTCTTTACCCAAGTGCACGTCTAGCACTTCCAACAGCGCCTCCACATTCTTTGCTAGTGTCTCCTCTCCAACATTCATCGTGTCGCTTACTGCAGCCATAAGGAGTACAATGTCTTCATGCTCATGCGACGACTCTGAGAAATTGACGTAAGGCTCTGCTATAGGGAAGAAGATCAAGTCTTCGTGTTCATGATGGGCATGGAGGAACTTCATAACGAATGAAGCGTATTGGATGAATTCGGGAGACGGCGGACTTGGTTGGGTACGGGCATGTTTTGCTACTGAGCGCAGAGAGCGACGGAGGATGTTGTGAATAACGGCTAGTGAGAAGGCTAGTCTCACTATTATATAAAATAAAATAAAAAGAAGAGGCAGTTAGTTTTTTTTTGCCTCCCTCCCCTGCCCATATTATCTGGTAAAAAGACTGGGGAACATACTGTGCGGGTCTTTCATGTTGATTGTTGAAACTGATAGGGCATCCCGGTGAACACCAAGTGGTTCTACAGGCTCTGGGAACTTCTCGGCATTGAGGTCTTTGTAAGTGGCTGGGCTAGGGGCCATTGTGAAGAATTAATATTGAAAAAGGGATGATGGGGCTCAATAAATGACTGAAGGTTGAATATCGAGTAGGTATAGAAGCTACATGTATCCGCGGGAGATGGGGAAGAGGCCTAGTTCTATAAGTACACAAAACACGACAAGAGCTGAAGTATCTTTCCGGTCTGGGGGCACATCTTTCCTTAAAAGAATAAATGTCCAGATTCTTCAGGCGGGAGTCTTACTGTGTCTTAACCATGTCTACAGGGGAGACTGGCAGCCTATTGTCGCACAAGTTATACAATTAAAATGAGGCTGAATATAGTGCTTTTGTAAACCCCTGACAAAAAGCTTTTGTCATCGCATAATTACCAAAATATTCCTTACTAAGGGTCGATTAAACATCCCTATGGCTAGGGATGTGTTAGCAGTTACACCATATATGTAGGATGTCAGCAAGATTACTGGTATGTATATAAATGTAATCCTTATCTGCCGAGGTTATCTTGCGCTAAACTGTAGTAATTCAAATAACTACATCTCCATGTAGTTTCTGGTGGTTAGTTTACCAGTAACCAGTCACGTGAGCAATTTGACCGCATGTCTCAAAGTCTACTTCGATTTACCGAAACCAAGGAAAGGCCAATGAACGAGCTCAAAACAAGTCGGACGAATGAAATAAACGCTGGACTATTTCACACGCAACTAGATGTTCAATAGGAGTCAAATCGTCCTAGGTTGATTTCTTGATTCCATCAATTTATTTATTCCTTTAGTAGGTAGTTTTTTTGTTTCTTGGGTGTCTCCAAGATTGAAGACAGGTGTATGGATACATAGAAAAGAAAGTAAAGAAAGTGTAACAAAAAAATTCAGATTACCGGCCTTTCTATCCAATCCTCAGATTACACTCCTTCCCCAGCTGCTATAAAAACTTAGAATTGAGGAGATTTATGACAGCTGACCAGAAGATTTGATGGTGATGGTGCCTGTAGTACGGCCAGAGGTGTCCAAGGACTTGGACTCCATCTTTTTAACAATCTTTTTAGATTCAGCGTCAGCAACTTCGCCGAAAACGGTGTGTTTGCCATCAAGATGAGGAGTCGCGACGAAGGTGATGAAGAACTGAGAGCCTGTATTTACTGTTAGATTACTAATCGTGTATTTTTGGAGGGAGAATACCATTGGTGTTAGGGCCAGCGTTCGCCATGGAGAGAAGATACGGCTGGTTATGCTTTTTGGTGAAATTCTCATCCGCAAACTTTTCGCCGTAGATAGACTTTCCACCAGTACCCTACATATAAAGGTAAATTAACATCTTGCCCAATAGGACTTTAGGGGGAGGGCTGGGCATAGGAGCTGTATGGCTACATACATTACCACGGGTGAAATCACCACCCTGGGCCATGAAGTTGTTGATCACACGATGAAACTTGGAGCCTGCATAACCAAATCCCTTCTCTCCAGTGCAGAGAGCACGGAAATTCTCAGCAGTTTTGGGGACGACGTCGTCATAGAGGTTGAAATTGCAACGACCCCAATCCTCCTCTAATTTAGCAGTTAGTAGGATTCAGTTAATGTGGAGACACGATGAGATGAAGATGAGAGTAATTGTAAGGAAATGGTAATGAAAGGAGATACATACTTGAACCATTTGTACCCGTGTACTCAATGTCAAAATAAACGCGGCAAACCATGGCTTTATTTGTAGAGGAGAAGAAACGAGTACTTTTAGAGAGAGAAGGGTTGATGATGGATTTTGTTGGTGATCGAAAGATGGAGGACGAGAAAGATGAAGACAAAGAGGGGCGGAGAAGAGGAGTAGTATAAGAGCGGAGGGGTGAACAGAGAGCCATGTTGGGGACTTTGAAGTGTTGGGGGGAGCAAGAGAGGCGGCGTGAGAAGAAACAAAGACGGCGGGGATGTTTAGTGCTTTCATTGCCGCTTTCCTTCCTGTGTTCTCTTAAGTGACCGCCGTCGGCCCCGCCCTTGCCTACTTTAGGTCTAGCCTCATTGTGTCGTCATGAATATGGAGTCCCGATTTTCGAGAGGCTTCCATGTAACAACAATTCGAACATCTTGGTGCAATTTTCTACAGACACGTTTAAGGCAATTTTCCCATCATGATCGTGTAAAATTGTAGTTTAGGGTATTGGATAGCGGCTATAAATGGAGGCTCTGCAAGCGCCTAATGCTCATCCCTAGGGCGAACCAATAAATGATCGATATCTTCGTATCGCCTGAGTCGGCCGTGTTATCAGATGATATTACAATTGGACGTCATGGACGTCCTGTGCCTATCCAGAGCGCAAAAACTTTGAAACATCTGGATATGTCTGATTTCCGAGGGGTCTCCGCATTTGTTCCCTTCAGCTCGTTCCCTCGGGTGTAACTACAGAGCATACAAGAGCCTAGAGCACAGTGACCGGTGATAATAACTCCCCTCTTACAAATAAAGTAATCCTAATAGCCTATTGGATCTTGACCCATTAAAAAGGCCGCGGTGGTGATTAAATGGCCCACTGTGGACTGAATATATTCACGAAGGGAGGAGCTGGATATCACAGGATTTGTATTCTATAAAGTATTATTTTTACCAAGGTATCCACTAGACACGCTCTGGTTTTTTTAAAAGACTCTGCTATTGTCAAGTATATTCCTAATGCTGAAGTTCGTTTTGCTTTTTTTCTTACTTTATACAGCTAGAGTGTTCATCTACTTGAATCATCTGTAAATCATTTTACATAAACGTTGATGTTGCGACATCTAGATCTAGAGACGTAACGCCCCACAACAGTGCTATCATGATTAAAAAAGATAAATGAGCGCCAATTTCTCGCTGCTCATCTTTATGTATAAGTATGAATTATAATAGAATCTTCACGGAACACATGAGGTGAAGCACAATGGTAAGCTGTTCGAATTCGTGGCCACGGGGCAAGGGACCTGTTGGGGTGGTCTTGGCGCGCAGACATGAGCTGCGGTTGGCTGACCACGAACCCCCAGCTTTTCATTCTCGGCTTCTTTCCCTCCTTCTTCTTCGCCTGTTCCCCACCGCCTCCATTCATCTCCACCCAGCAGAATTCTTCTGGACGCTAAATTAAATCTTACCCGAGCTTTTCTAAATCAAAATCTCTTATTCTTACTACACCTACATCTTTTAAAACTATCGAAATGTCTAGCAGCATCACCGATCAATCCGCCGCTCAAGGCACCAACGAGCCTCTTGACAAGGGCAAGGGAAAAGCTGCCCAGCTCGTTGAGGAGACCGAGGAAGAGACCTCTGAGGATGAGGAGATGGAAGAGGTTTGTTCTCTTACCCTATTCTACTTTCCCTTTCTCAAGCCCTGTTTCTTTTGCCCCCTCCCCTAGTAACACATTTGGTGATTAATGATTCTTAACAAATATTAACATATCGATATTTTTAGGACGGTATGGGATCTACTTCATCTCCGATTTTTACCTCTAATTGCGATACTTAGAGGCTGGTGGCCTTCATAGGCTGACCGAATTTATAGGAGAGGATGATGAACTCGCCGAGATTGACAGCAGCAACATTATTCAAAGTGGCCGCCGTACTCGTGGAAAGCAAATTGATTTCGCTAAAGCCGCTGCGGAGCAGCCAGCCCCTGACGATGATAGCGACGATGACGAGGACTTCGTTGCGGCAGAGGAACGTGGCGATGAAGACGTCAAGATGGGATGAATATAAATATCTAGGAATCATGAGGGTAAAAAAAAAAGGGAATTTGGGAATTTGATGAATTATATTTCATGTCCTGGCATTTTTCTTTGACTAGGAGAGACACCCAATTGCAATTATGAATACAATTCATCCTTATCAGGGTGGCCTTGACAGCTCTCTTGATATATATATTCTCTATTGATTTATGGGTTATCTTCCTTCATTATCGCATGGTCTTATTAGTGATGTGCATGAGACAAAAGAAAAATAGTTGTGTTTATGCATTGACTTTAGAGCTGCCATTCGGCAGGCAATGAGTGGTCCCTAGCAACCGTTGCTACGCCAATGTGGGACTTTCAGGAAACATTTTTTGCAAGCAAGTTGATGAATGGGAGAAAAGATTATATATCGATGTAAACTAATTACCTATCACGACTTAGGCTCTGATTTCCTTGCAACTATTTTAAGCATTTTTAGGTTATAGAGGAAATTTTTGTCGGTTATCATAGAATGGTATTGGTCTAGAGGCTAGGGCCTTTTAGTAAATTTTATTTTACATTTTCAGGGTTAGGGTTTTGCACACCTTAATACCAGTTACCTAAAATGGGATGCGGCTGAAAAAAAACTGGATGCCAAGTACGCGAACGACATTGAATGAGAACAAAATCTCACATCCGAATTTTGTGGCCTAATTAGTTATCAAGGAAACCAATCTCAATTTCCCCCCAAAGATGCCGCCATCGAAGCGGAGTAAAGCCGAGGACTCTACCGCCGCTCTTCGGACCATCACCTCCCTTCTGACATCTGATAACACCCTTCCCACGCATATCCCAACAATTGTCTCACTTCTCTACTCCTCCTCTGTCCTTGAATCCTGCCATGCACTCGCAAGTGCTAGCGGTACAAATGCGCAGAAACGAAGATCGGCTAGCACAGGGGAAGATGCTGGTGTCTTGCTTCATAAGTACAAGACAAAGATATCATCGTTGCTACAGGGCAAGACACCACAGGCACGATGGAGTGGGGCTGCATTGGTGAAAGCGTCTATTGAGAGTAGTTTTGAATGTTTGGCGAGTCATGGCGGAGTTTGGATACGGCTTTTAGTGTCATTGTTGGTGGTGAGAAATGATTCCGGGACGCCTTTTTTTACACTGGTGGGTCAAAGTGCTAATTCGAGTATGTGTTATAGCGGCCGGAACCTCCTGCTACACATAGATTGATAATTGCAACTCTTGTGCGCGTATTTACAGTTCTGACCTCTGATAAACCTACTCTTATCCGCGAGATCGTTGTTCCAAACCTTCCAGCTACTATTGGACATCTTTTAAACTTCTGTACAACTTCCGATACAACATCAATATCAGAGATCGAGATACTTTCTCCTGTACTGGAGGGTCTTCGTGATATACTCCAAACACACCCAGTAACCTTCCGGCCGTTTTCGCAAAAGACACACACACTTATCCTCTCAGTGCTTTCATCTTCTCCCCCACCTATTGAGGAGAGGTTAGCTAGAGAAATATTCGCGCTTCTCCATCTCTGCGCATCTGGCTCATCACGGGGGAACTCTACTACAAATATTGACTCTAGCTCGGGTTCGTCAGGGAACAAAGCAACGGCAGTAGCGGACGAATGGACTCGTGGTTTCAAAGCCGTTGTTCAAGATACACATTCAACCCTAAATGTGCTCTTTAGATGTGTTCTGGAAGACAATGACTATAGTTTTCGTGGCGCTGAAAATGGCAGAGAGACTACAGTAGAGGCTACTGGCAGCTCGCTACTAGGTTTACTAGACTGGAAAGGTATTATGGAAGGCGTGGAAAGGGCCGCAGTTCTGCTAAGACAACTACAATCATTCTTTACACTTCCGACAACAGCACAGGTGTCTATTCCTATTGGGCAACTGGTAGATCTTACGACAAGAATTTTTAGTCTAGCCCCATCTAGCGCGCAGATTAATGCTGCCGTGGAACGCACGGAGCGAGAACTCGTGTTTGCAAGATTACCAGAACTGCAGAGAGGTGCCCTAGATCTCTTATCCACTGTTCTAGCAAGACTAGGCGGGTTATTTGCTCCATTTGCATTTATGGTAGTAGAACAAGTTGCATACGTCTTTAATGAACAGAGTTGGAACTCTGAGATTAAAGTAGCAGTGTATGGCCTTCTTAACACTCTACTTGAAAATTTTGGGACTGGGTTGGCAAAGAATATAGTCCATTCTATTCACCCAATTCTGACAACTACCTGCGATGATCTTCTTCCGCCCTCCCCTCCTCCAGCACCTACAACAAAAAACCACCTTGCAAAGGGTTCTGGCAAGCAAAAGAATGGAAATGCAAACGGGGCTGGTAATCAGGACTTTCACGCTGATAATTTCCTTTCTGTTCTCCCCGTAGGCAAATTTCACAACCCTGGTCTTGTGGCAGCGGCAGAAGCGTTACTTGCTACAGCACTCGCAAAGCTACCGACAGCATACATCAAGTCGGAGTTACGGACAAAGATGGATAGGACTGCTATATTGACGAGAAATACGGAGGCTATGCTAGCTAGCGTACTTTTCCCACCACAGGGAGCAAGGAGAGGAGGGGCTATACTGCCGCATCTTGTTGGTGCTGGCAATGCGAAGGGGTTGGCTATTGAAGGGGTTGTGAGACCGCGGCTACCAATTGTCTGGACTGGGAGAAGGAGGGATGACGATGATGAAATGGAAGATGCTAAGGAGGGGGGAGAGGAAGATGAAGATGATAGCGGAGACGACGAAGACCAGGAGGAACTTGCTGATGAGCTTAGCTCTAGCAAAAATCCTTTTACAGAGGAAGTTTTTCCAGAGGAGTCTCCATACAAGCGGCAGAAAACAGAGGCTGCGAGTGCTCCTAGGGAGATGAAGATGAGAAAACCTTCATTATTAGATGATTTAATAGCCTACGCTTCTGCAAATGGCCCGGGCCTTACAAAACAATCAGATCATAGTGAGCTATCTATTCAAGCGTCTGAGCTTATGCCTGCACCGAGCGTTACAGTAGCCTCCTCTTCATCCATAACAGCCACAACGGCCACAGTGGCATCTAGTGTATCTGATGGAGAATACATAGAGACAAAACAGACTGCAAGTGTTGCGATAGAAAGATCGAGGGTTCTGGCTGGGGGTGATAGTGATGACGATATGGAGATCCCCGAGATTGTGATGGGCGAGAGTAGTGAAGATGAAGATGAGGATGAGGATGAGGAGTAGAGAAATGGTGCATCATATAGCTCAATGAGGGTTCATGTATATAATATTTGTAGATGATAGGGTTCCAGACTGTAAAATTAACTACTTCCAAGTGAAAATAGTTATCTCCAATCTGATAGAGGGTAGAGCTCCTCGAAGCATAAAGGTAACCCAATTACCTCACCCAAGCTCTAGGCTAAGAAGTGATGAGACCGAATAGGGACGTTATGTGAACACTAAAAACTAGCAAGAGGACTAGCAATAGGCTTTTGTTTGTTCGATAAACTCCAAGACTTTTATCCGGCAATTTGAGTACTGTTCTATAATCAGAAGGTTGTGTTAATGGGCTATAATAAAACCCCCTCCTAGTTTGAGTACTTATACCAAGGGAAAACATCAACTTCCATTCTTAATCATGGCCTTTTTTATACCACAAAGAATTTAAAAACCCCACACGTATATAATGGGGAGTCTGC
This sequence comes from Verpa bohemica, assembly GCA_033030345.1. NCBI lineage: Eukaryota > Fungi > Ascomycota > Pezizomycetes > Pezizales > Morchellaceae > Verpa > Verpa bohemica. Next base: position 2,349,541 of record JAUFSE010000003.1, read on the forward strand.
CAAGCCAGAGCAAAATCAAGGCACCAGAGTATGCTAGACATACTGCGTTACACATGTTGTCACTCGGTTTTGAGCACTTTGCTGGGGCATTTAAAGTGCACTTCAGCCTTGATGGCTGTATTTTCCTCGACCCCCTTCTCTCTCTCTCTCTCTCTCTCTCTCTCTCTCTCTCTCTGTAAGTTTTGTTGTCCTCAGGCCCACTCATCTAACTACTATTATGCACTACGGGTACTGGCGTCTTGTACGCATTTGGCGACAACAATAACTTAAATTTAGGGGGGGATTTGAAGACTCGTTGGGGTTCTGTGTGTTCATTGCATGTACTCGAAGTAAATTTCCTCATACCCCCCCCCCCCTTTCTCCAAAAGTGAAGTTATGGAATGAAATTCTACAAAGTGAAGAGAGGATTTTGCCATTAGTAGATATCCCCCCCTCTCCCCTCCACAAGGCGAGTTTGCACGTACTTTACCGCCATAAATAAATCCGGTATATTATATTTTACACCCCTACACCCCTACACCCCTACACCCCTACGCCCCAAAGGTCCAATAAATAAATAAAAAAGAACCCATACACTCATTAAAATTACCATAGTGAACTTTAGAAAGCCTTACTATAAGCAACTAATGCAGGAAGGTAGGTAGGTAGTAGAGCCAAAATTTTCGTAAGGTGGTTAACCACAGTCTCACAATAACGGCCATGTAGCATCACACAGCCTTTAGTGTAACTCTTGGTTGTACAAAGAGGTAACTGGGGGAGGGGATATTTCAGCCATGTGATACAACGTTTCTGGGTGTGCAGGGATCACTTTTGCTACGCATCGGCCACACACACATAAGGGCGTGTGCTACTCAGCCTTGTGGAATCATTCCTGTGTATAGTACCCATTAACCACCAATAACTTGATATACTCAGTCAATTGACTTTTCACTCATAAATCGTATGAGTACCTAATCCAAAAGATAGATTACTAACCTCTACAATAATCTGAACAAGTGAAATAATAAAAGACCTTCCATATCAGTGACCTTTTTATTTTATTTTATAATATTCAAGACCCACTTTTGTATCATAACTAGGACTCACAGCTCACAACTCGTAGAATTAAAGACGCATGGGGTAATTACGTCGGTAAGTATGTGTATTCCAATCCAGTGTGCACAATGACACCTCCCAACTTCTATCACATATGTAATGGTTACAAGTATGCAGCAAGCCATTGTGACACTCGTGTTCAGATCTCTAATAATAATAGGCCTGGCGGAATGCTCTCTCCATCCGTTCACATGCTTGTTAACTTGACGAATAGGAGTATGAGTGGATCGGGGCAGTGTTGAGTTCTTTTTGACTGGTCAAGAAGAAGTACTGAGGGGTGGGATTAAGAATATTCAGGTATTGTGTTTGATCTTTGGTACTGACCAGTAGACCCAGGTGTGTTTTTCTCACTGTGATTTTAAACGCATTGATAAGAGTAGTTATGGGTATATTATGAACAGCTCCTGGAATAACACAACAAACCCTACATCTTGGCTCGATGAACCCCTTGACGGAGGGAAATCCAGGAACAACCCAGAATCTCTTTGTTTGCTAGTGACTCAAGGCCTTTCTGCACCTATCCATAGACACATGTTGTGGGAAGCCGTTATAAAACCAAGAAATTGCAAATTAAGTTAGAGAGGCAGTGCCTTGTATGACGGCTGCGTACCGTTGCCTGCTAACGGACTGGATGCTTGAATAATGCATGCAGTATTCAAGTCAAACAGTAACAAAAGCCTGAATGGACACAAGAGTTAGAAACCTGTTATAAGTCTCTAAATAATCCCTTTAATAACTCTATATGCCAAGATACAAGGGGCTATGGTAACCAAATACCTCAGCCGTAAATATCTACACTTTTTGGTCGTACTCCAGAAATCAAGTCTCATGTTTAATCCGATTATAGGCCAGATCTGAGCCTTTTGGAACCACCCAATCATATACAATCACTACCAAGTATGTCCCCCTAGCATTGAGTATTTAATACCAGAGCTTTCTCCCCAAATTCCATTCCTCATCCACAACATTTGGACACCTCCTCCTCCTCGATAGCCAAAGCTAGCATCAAAGACACCAGCTCTCTTTAGCTACCATTTATATCCTGCAATTACCAAAGATGGCAGAACGGTCTTTCCTCAAAACATTGGCCCTTTTACTCTCTTCAATTACTATTACTTTCGCTCAACGCACTGCCCCCGATAAAAACTCCCTTCTTTTCTACAGCACCATCTCAGGCCCCGAGCTCCAGATTGCCAAAGACTTAGGCTACACAACAGTCGTACTAGACAGTACCGAATGGAACTCACTAACAGCTGCCGACGTTTCGGGCTATAAGGCCATCATATTTGGCGACCCCGACATAGTCAATGAAGTCCCCCTCTCAGTTCCCTCTCTCAACCGAGATATCTGGTCCCCTGCAATCCTTGGAAACGTTGTGATAATCGGCACAGACCCTGCAAGTCATGACGGCCCAGGCAGCGGTGCAGATCAATTAATGAAGAGCGCAATCACCTTCGCCGCAAGCGACTCAAAGACCGGACTATACTTCTCACTCTCTGAATACTACGGATTCGTAAACGAAACCACCGTGACCATTCTTGATCAATTCGGCGAATTCAGAGTCCGCGGAAACCTTGAATGCTACAATAAAGCACATATTGTCGTCGACAGCCCGGCACTTAGTGGTCTCACGGATAGTATGCTGAGCGGCTGGACTTGTTCCGTTCACGAATTATTCCTCAAGTTCCCTGATGGCCCAGGTCAATTCAGTCCACTAGCTATCGCGCAAGACTTTAAAGATGCAAAATTCGGGATCTCAAACTTCACCGATGGTACTAGTGGTCTTCCGTACATAATCTCACGTGGGGCTCCCCCGATTGGATGTGGGAATGGAATCGTGGAGTTCCCTGAGGAATGCGATGATGGGAATACCGCGAACGGTGACGGATGTGCGAATAACTGCAAGAAGGAAACAGGTACTCCAGATCCTAATGACCCAAAAACACCTGATGCGAATACTTGTAGTACTTGTGATGCGACTGTTGGTTTGAATAAGTGCGATATCACAACTGGGTGCTCTCTTACACCTTATGGAACTATGTGCGCTTGTCGTCCAGGATATAGAGCTGATGCTGCTGGAGACGATCTTGATAAGCACTGGCGTTTGAAGTGGTCTCTTCCTGGCCATGAACACCGCGTGTATGTCAAGCCTGGAGTTGTTTGTAATACCCTTTGTGATAAATGGCAACTCGGCGCTACTGGGTGTGAAGAGGTTTCGATTGGACAATGCAAATAGAGGATCCTAGCTTTTTTGGTGTGGAGATACCGGTGTTTTGATTTAGGAGGGGGGGTTTTCTCAGATTGAAAGCCTTCAATGTGTTTTTTTATGATTCACATATTAACGGAAAGTCAAGTGGGAAATTTGTGTATGCGTGGGCTGTTATCTTATTATGCTATTTATCTTTTATCTTTAATTTTTGTCTTTTTGGATGTTTTCGTTTCTGCGATTGGAAATCTATCAAGGATAGCTAGCAGATTTAGGTAATATTCTGGTCTAGCTAAATGGAAATGAACTCTGAATACCTTAATTTCCTAAGTGATATTTTGTGAAGTGACACTTATAAGAAACCCCCCAGAAAGAGAAAGAATTCCCAGCTAAACAGAAAAAGGGGGAAAGAGGAACTCTTGGGACTTGTTGATTCTATACATAGTAGATGTATAGTCGACGAGTGATAGTTTATGATTAAATACTAACCTAAGTTCGAGAGTATTAAGAGTTACATAACAGGAGATATTTTTTTCTATGGGCGAATAGCGGGATAAGGGTATATGGAGTATTTAGTTAGAATTATAACTCAAGAACGTAGTAGAGTCTTGTCTGAGACCATGAACTTAATACTAAAAGTAACCACAATATGTAGACATTTTTCTAGACAAGACATAGCATAACAAATAATAAGATCTAGAGTCTAAAATATATATTCGATTCTTTACCACTAAAACAATCCCACTCGAGAGCATTTTTAGAAAGATATACTTAAATTACTCTACCCTACCACACCAACCTTGTAAATGTATGCTAACCCCTATCGAAACAACTTGCAGTAAAGTAAATCCACCACAGACTTCTCTCCCTATTCCACGTCGACATCCTCTACAGCCGTTTCACCACATTCTTCAACAATAAAAGATTTCATAACCCCCAAGTCTTCTCCAGGGACTACGTAATAGCCCTTCTGGGCTTCACGCAAAGACTGCACAGTTTTAAAATCCCTCAACTGGAGAACATACCTCCCCGGGACCTTCTTCATCCAGTTATCAGCTACTACTTAAGTGTTAGAACACCTTCATTCCGTGGGTATCAAAACAAAAAAGGTTGTTGGAGAGGGTGGGGGGGGGACTAAATTATAGTCATCGGAACTAAAGTAACTCACATGCAACCATAAAGCCTTCGGCAGCAGTTTGAAGTGTCCCAATTGCCTCAGTATCCCAAATAGGTCCATTGTAAACTTCATTGCCCTCGAAGACCTCCGCTGTGATTTCTTGAACGAGCTGGGTAAAGATATCAGTGCCAATTGCGAGTTCACTCGGGTGTTTATCTGCCCGAAGATAATCAGTCCACCATACCCTCTCTATGCTTCTTACGCCCCAAGAAGAAAAAACCCATAAGATGGAATATTATTACTTACAGTGCTGCTTTTCATGCTTCTTGCTCACTCCTGGATTTCCATTAATCATTTGCTTTCTAATTTGGCCGCTGGATTTCGTGGATTTTGTCTTGGATCGTGTCATTTTGTAGTAGTCGAAGATGGTAGTTTTGAATTTGTCAAACACTAGTTGGATATATGCAACGGAGAGAGGGGTTAAGAAAAAGACAGTTTTAAAATTAGATCTAGCAAAATTGTGAGTGGTTGACTTTATTCTTTATATACTTTCTTAAAAACAGGAAATGGCCCTTGGATATCATGAAATTGGGCTATGATTGCGAGTAGACAATATCAAGAAAAAATATGGCCGTGCTTTCATAATACTTGGGGACTGTGCATATAGTCATCATGCTATCCAATGTTGGCTATATAAGCTTTATCTTGTTTGACAAACCCTGGCCTACATTTAGTTATGCACAGCGAAGGAGTAAAGTGATATCAGTTTCTGGAAAAATACTTGGAATTGAGGCGTTTCTATGTGATATTGACCTTCTTCACACATCAAACTCATGACTAGTAGATATGCGATCAAACCTCGTTCAATACTATACCATCATACCCAAGCCTAGTTAGTTCTTACACTGTACAGTCTTTCCAACAGATTCCCTAAGCCCCCCCCCCCCTCATAAAATAGAGGCAAAAGAGTTCTTTCAACTAGTGAATTACTTCTCTTCAGGGAGTCGAAATATGAACCATGCCCGAGCAAGGTAAAGGTCGTCATCAATTGTATGATGTCCCTGCCGGTAGGTCAATTGACCTGCCGATATTATCTGCTGAGAGCCAACCCCCATAAGCTCGTACCAATTTATTTTTCTGTTCAACTAATCCCCCCATCACCCCCTGTAATACACCAACAACTATATTGGTCCTGCAGGAGAGGACACCCCTTGGTGAGGCAAAGGGTACCCAAAGTGATAGCTTTCTTGGATTTTTTTGGTACATTTATATTCCTCACAATCCCTTTAGTCTTCGAATATATCCTCACATTACTAGGATTTGTGGTGGTGCTGAGTTTTGTGTGTTTGCCGTTACTATGTGGGAGGGGGGTTCTGGGAATTTTTTGGACGCGGCTGTACTAAAAAGGCCCCTCAAAACGAGAATCGATCAATCACATTTTGACTAGTACCTATATACTCTATATAACCAATAAATATATGAGGATTTGATACATGAATAACAACGCTTACTTCTCGGGGTTTACTAAGCGCTCTGAAAACACATTCCAATCTGCTTTGGCCCCAATCCAGCTCTCCACCATCCAGGCAGCAAGCTCTGGTTCATCGTATGGAACCATATGCCCTGCGTCATTGATAGTGACAAACCACATATTATCCACCCCCTTGAATTTCCCTCCCTTTCTTAATTGACCGGTGCTCTGGACCGGAAACGCCCATTCCTTCAGTGTTTTTGCCCTCAGCTTAGCTCTTCCACTCCATTTAAACGAATCAAGCCACCTAAGTTGACCTATTGTACTTCTATCCCCACAAAAACTTGTAAGTAATCTAGAAGGGTTACAGAGAAGGAGTTTTGACATACATGGCAACATCCAGATTCCCGTTATACAGTAAAACACCGATACCTCTTTCGATAATCTCCCTTATATCTCTAGAAGTACTTGTGCCCTCGTCACCTGCGTCTTCGAATGCCCGATTGAGATCAAAATCTACAGAGCTAAAGTTCTTGAAGCTAGGAATATACAAAGCTTGCTTTACACGTGGAGAATTAAGGTATTTGTCTATTAGTATTGACTCGTTGTAGCATAACGGCGGTGCAATGCAACTAGATGTAACTATAGCCATAATTGTGTTCGCGTCAGTTTTATTGTAACAAGTGCCAGAGCTATGAAAAACTAGACTTACTATCAAACGGGTTCAAACCACCCTCAACAACCAATTTCTCAAAATCGAGCTTTTCAGAACAGTATTCTAGCGCCACTACATCACCTTATCTCAGTGATTGCTACCATTTAAGAAAATTACGGGAATAAGAAACAAACCTTTACATAAAGCCCTTGCCGCCTCCCCCTCCCGATCTCTTGTAGCTTTGCATATTCCAGCCAGCTCATCACAAGTATCCACCGACGCTGCCATTGCCTCACATTCATCTTCCTTGCCATTAAGATAAGGAAGTGTAGTATTTTCACCTTTCCAGCCCAGGTCGAGATCAGCCGAGCACAACATATCATAGACCCCAGTGAGAGACATATATGGATCAATATCCCCATCCCCCACCATGATAGATGTCACATTGATCCTTTCCTCCTCTTTTAGTGCATGCTCCTCAGCACGAAGTAAATATGCAGTGTAGTAAGGAACATAATGACCTCCGTATGATTCTCCTGCGATGTGGAGGTCGTTTGTCGCGTAGGATGGAAAAGCAGAGTGAAGGAATAACTTTAAAAAGGAATGAAAATCTTTAGCAGCAGCTGATAACGTAGATATCGGAGCCTTTGGATTGTGGTTGAAAGACAACCCTACGGGCGCCGGTTGACTGGGATATGTGTTAACATCTGGCCTATCTAGAAATTGAAAATTGTGAATGGTAACCCAACTCTATAAACACAATGCTAGCATTTTTGTTCCAGCCCCATTGATTGAAGATCGTGCCATTTCCATATTCGTTAATCAAGCAAGGACCAAGTTCACCAAACAACCCAAACATTGAAGATGCGCCTGGACCCCTGTAACACCAAGATTAGCACAACGCAGCTCCCTCAAAAGTTTTATGTGCATAAGCTACCCATTCATCCACACAATTAATGGATCCTTCACCGGATCATTCCGGCTCTCAAAGAACCCTTCACATATAAAATTATTAATCTGGCAAACCTAACATGAGTAATCATATAGAGAGAGCCTCACAAAAGAATAAGCTCCTCTCCGAACTGACACCCAACCATCCAGTGTACTGCTTCGAACCAGCATCGCATATCAACCCATTATCATCGCTACCTATCTGCTCCTTTACACGGAGTGAATATCCATCTGTAGAGTCATGAGTGAAGCACTGATGGTTATCATCAAGAAGGGGAACTAGCGGCTGTTGGGTATTGCTTGCTGAGCCAGTAACCAGCGTTAGCAAAGGAGCTGTAAGTAAGAGCTTTAGAATCATCTGTTTGCTTTCTTAGATAGATTCGTGGGATAATATCTTTATGGGCAATTGACTCGAAGTCAAGAGGTGGATGTTTGTTGACTGTCTATATACAGGTACTTACCCAATTAGGGTTCGGTAACCATTACAGGAAGGAGACAGGCATCCCAGACATGTGACTTATACTAAGGGCTCAACATAGAAATTCCAAAAGGCCTTTAAGAAATATCTAATGTTTTTCTTGAGGGGGGCATGAATAAATAATCAGAGGATCTTTAAATCCCCTTGCCAAAATCAAAGCCTATAGCTACATGTATTCACTCTAATTACTGAGAAATTACACTTAGTATTTTATTACTTTGTACCCCCCTTAATACTAGTCCAAGCATCAGCCGATTAAATGACCGGAATCCTATGGCTAATGCCTAGTATTAGAATCTCCATCAAGACCATAAATCATAGCGGGTCATAAAGAACCAATACAACCTCTAACATCAAGTATCACGTCTTTCGAAAGACCCTATTCGAGGGAAAAAAAGAAATATAGTAGTGATTACGCATGAATCCCAACTCACAATCACCCTAGGTTAAGTATATAGAAAATAAAAATTTAAAATAATAAAAATTCAGCTATCAAACAAGCCTAGCAAACGGCACCAATCCACCTACAGGAACCACTAATATACCCTTGCTATTTATGAACAACCTAATACTACCCTAAGAAAATGTATGCCTTAATCCATCCCTTGATACCTTTCCTTAGCCTTCTCCTTCGTCCTCTTGACAAACTCGCTATAGCTACCATTTCCTTTACTAAGTTCCTCGACATCACCAACCTTAGCACCCTTCATTCCCAACCCTACACCCTGAGTATACATCTCTGCTACAACATGTTCGGTCCTCCCTTCTCCAGTCGCTCCAAGTCCCTGTCCAGACGTCCACCCCATCTTCCCCAGTAGCGCAGCACCCTTGCTCGGCTGCTCCGGCTCTGGCTGTGGAGACTCCTTCGCAGGGGGGGTTTTCTTTGTAGAACTGGCTGATGGAGCAGTAGATTTTCCAAAAACCTGTCTGCGTTCCTTCGCACGATCACGGTACTCTGGCTCACTATTAGCAGGAGTTGTAGTGATGCCAGCTTTTGCAAGCTTCTTCAGAGCTGCCTCGCGCAGGACAGGATCCTTCAAGTTCGACAAATGAAGACTGCTGACACGCTCATGCTCGTGGATTTTTTCAGTAGTTTTGAAGACGCGGCTACAGAGAAGACAGGCAAGCTTGTTCATATCAGCGAAAGACTCTCGCTGCGGTGCCTCTTCAACTTTCTGTTCAGTCTTCCGTTTCTTAGCGGCTGACCCAGATGAGCCTTTCTCGTCGCCTGATGTTGAGTCATTGACGCTATCGGCTTTGTTGTTACTAGCTTCGGGGCCTTTGATACCATGGAGTTCTGAGTGTCGATTCTGCCAAAACTGGAGATGTGCTGGTGTGGCCTTCTTGGTAGCTGCCGCTGCCACAGCACTATTTCCTTCCTTATCCGCCTTCCTCTTCTTTCCCTTAGTCTTATCATCCATGCCCTCTTTTGCTCCTTTACCACCCCTCACTTTTTCCTTAGAGTCCGCTTCGTCTACACTAGAAACCGTCTCCTCCAACTTAGAAACTATATGTTCTGAGACATATCCATCATCATCCCAATATGCCAACCTCAAGCCCCCTCCTACATTTGCCGTCATGGGCAAAAATGTAAACCTCTCAACTCCCCTAGCTGCATTATACACAGGCACGAATACGCCAGGGTGTATGTAAGATGCTGTTACTGGTCTACTACTGATAGTGAATTTCTCCATCTTATTGTAAGCAGTAAGAGCGGCCTGTGCATCTGTCGCTGTTGCAAACTCAACAAATCCGTACCGCCAAGATTCGTCAGTCTTTCTATCTCTTACGAGCAAAACTCGCTTAACAGATGACTCCTTTGCACCGATAGGGCCGGTTTTAGAGGGTTCTGGAGTGACGCCATTGGGGACCGTCAATTTCAACGCGCCTTTCGCAAGAAGCTCTTCGCTGACAGAGGGTTCTAGACCACGAAAGAGGAGAAACTGTGATGGCGGCGATGAAGCCATGTCACGTTCGCCGTCGTTCATAAAGTGCGTTGGAGTTGGGTGGGTTAGGGTACCAGTAAGGGTGACCTCTACAATATTGTTAGATAGTTCGAGTACCCCTTTTGATTAATAAATTACTAACCTGACCGGGGTGTTTGACAACGAAAACACTCCTGTCGTCGAGGATAATTCAGAAGAAGACACTGTGGCAAAAAGAATATCAGAAACCCGCACAAAACGCAAAACCTCTGGTAAAGATACTTACAACTCTACACTTCCACTCTTCTTCGCCTTCATCCCTTCTCCTACCCCTCCTATCCTCATTTTCCCGCTCTCTAGAAAATGCAACCCTGCACCTATCTGCACCAGGTCCGAGATTAAGCGTAGGATAAAACCGCTCTAAGAATACCCTAGCATCCGGCACTGAATAGAAGTGAACAAAGCCAAACTGCCTTGAAATGCCTAGGGCCAGATAAGATAATAACCACACTTAGAACATCGATACCCACAAATCCAAGAGAATAACGAAACTCTTACCAGTTTTTCGATCCCGGATGACCGCGACTTTCTCAACACCTTCAACTTGCAATTCATCTTTAAGACCTCTCATAATCTACAGAAGCCATAACAGACCCCCAAGGTCAAACTTTCAGCAAAAGTCCACTAAGATGTGTAGAAGCGAAGGGCAAGTGGAAAAGCAAAAAAAGTCAAGCAACTTTATTTGCTAGTGGTGATAGTCGTTCCAAGGGGGAGGGTTAACAACGTAATCCTCATCCACTTCCGATCCCAGCCCTTCAATAATAACATCCCGGCTACCCGGTCCTCTAATCCATTCCCTATCTCTGTCTCTGCTGGGACTCCTGGATCGTGGTGCATCGCGGTCGTAGTAACCCCCTCCTCCGCTGCCTCTTCCGCTTCCCCCTCCTGTTCGGTCGTGTGAGCCTGATCGTGAACGATAAGATGACGCGTGGAAAGCGCGAGGACCTTTTGGAGCATCTCTGGGTGGCGAGCGGCCCCGAGATGGTGAGTATGGAGAGCGTCTAGAGCGGTGATAGTCCCGGTCGCGATCCCTGTCACGGGGTTCTACAGGGGCGCGGTAAGTACGATCTGTGTTGTAATAAGACTCTTCCTCTCTTTGTGGAGACTGAGGTCGCTGATAATAGGCCATCTTTTATGGGTGATGTTGTTGTTGTTGGTCAGTGAAGAGAGCTCTGCAGCGATGATGTCTGGGGAAGGTGAGAGAAAAGGATGAGATGAGGTCCCGGCATGAAGCATGCAAGGTCGGGACATCTAAGATCACCCATCTTACCGGCTTTGTGTGTATGTTACAGTATGTATGCTTAGTAATAAGCACCATAGTTGTCTTCTTCTAGTGACAGAGCCTCAATAAAGTACATGTACTTACCTTTTAGTCCTTGATTCGCAAATTCTATTCGCTTCTAGATTATGCCTCTTTATTCCTATTAAATCACAATAGTATAGATACTTTTTAATCATCTCGTACCCATCATCTATTATTACTCGTAATCCGAAAATAGCAGCTGCCTTCCTCGCAGACAAGGTGAGAGATTATAGAGCGGGGTATTAGCCTGTTCATACTCTCGAGTGATACTCTATGGCTTGTGCGTACCGTTTATCCTAGAAAAAACAGTAATTATATGGATAACTAAGAGTCAACTGACTTATTCGGCTATAGGACGATAAAAATAGACCATCCCGTCCACTCTACTATACTCAACCATTGTATCGCCTAGTTAGTACTGCAGGTATATTGTCTCAGGATTTATTTTATCTTAAAATACATGTAGTTATAGAGTGTGTTCTGGAGCTTCTGCTTTACTCCAGATACATGTAGCTTCTATATTACTACCAAGCGTTAGCAAACTTACAAGTCCCTCCGTAGCATATATCAATAAGTCCTCTGTAAACTAACAACCTTCCCCCTTAGGCTAGGAAGTGCCTAAGGATCTTTTGAAACTTACTAGTAAATTTGCGAGAATCTACCATTCTATTGAAAAAAAGCCTAATATTGTAGTTGGGTTTTCTGAGTACTAAAGGACCTCCTCATAAATCACCTAGTTATGTAATTTAATAAGCTCTAGCAGCCTCACCCAACACACCCAAAAACCCCGTTCCACGAAATACTATATCCTCAGATATTTGGGGTATGACTCTAGCCCTGAAGCAAAAAAACCAGTCACCACGGGTAGTGAGGGGCTCTAGCCCTTACCCAAAATGCCACGCTATTTTTGACTGAACCCCACCCCACCCCCCTTCCTTTTCAACTCCAGTAATGTCATCCTCTGCAAACAACCTAGAGTATCTTATCGAAACGCACTGCTGTCTAGAATTGGTATTCACACTCGATAAAGCGGGTGAACCGCTCGGTTCTACGCAATTCTACCAAAAGTGCATCAATCGATGGATCCTTGCGTTGAAGTAATTGAGTGCAAAAAACACACTACACCATAATACCGGGGCTAGGACACAGACAAACTAAATGCTTGCTTCGCTAGCACCGGGTTGAGTGCTGGGGATATAGACAAACTGAATGCTTGCCGACCCAGCACTCACAACCTTGAAGATTCCACTAATACTTCTATGATGATAGCTTAGGAAGAGAGCATTGTGTGATAAACCCGTGCTGAAATCTGGCTTCATAAAGAGTTGGGCCGAAAAAACAATTCCCCAGTGGTTATCTTCATAGCCTTTGGATGATGTTATAATAATATTCTTACATTATTGTTTTTGTTTGGGGTCTACAGAGCTCCCTAGCGTTATTTTTAATCTTATAGTAAAAAATACAATACCGAGCCCTCAAGTGAATAGCAGACACCTTCAGTGTCGAATTGAGGGGAAAACGAATAAAGATTCAAAATTCGATGGTATCATACACTCTCTAACTCTCTAGACCAACGCCGTGTTAAACCCGGCGCAGTTGAAGTACCAAAAGGCTTTATAGATGCTAAGCAACCCAAATGGGTATACGACGCCCTAGTTGCTGACCAGCACCTATGGCATTGTACGATGTATTCGTGATCCTGTTCGGAACTACGAGACCGTTGTCAGAACTACAATTACTAGGTATTTTATCCTGTGTGTTGGCTATGACAATGGCTTGGGCTTGGGCTGGCTCGAGTCTCGGTGTTTGCACAAGGAAGGTAGTACATGTATCTAGGAGTATTAAAGTGGGTGTATGATCAGATCCCATTAAAATATTTACAATTGCTCTATCCGCCCAAAATCCTCACGCACAATACTATAGTGGGTAATCATATGGGGTTCCTGGGTACTGAACTCGTTCTTTTTTTTTTCTCCAAATTTTTTCCTTTTCCCTCCCTCCCCTACAGGACGGAATTTATCCTCCGGTGACCCTTACATATCTCCGAATGGAAAGTACCGCAAATACAGGAACAAGCCTTGCATAAAGTACATGTTTTGTATGCACCCTGCAGATCACCCATATATAATGTACCGGAGAATAGTCTAGATAAGATTTAAAGCAGTAAGTTTACACACAAGGGTGCCGTGTCAACAAGAATTGATCTCCAGCACAACTAGCCGCTTTTCATCTCAACACCCCTTTCTGCATGACGGGAGATATTTTAGATTACCGCAATCTCCTCGTTTTTTATACACAGGTTTACTCAAAACCCCTCACTATAGATCACAACGCTGGGGGGGGGGTTCGGCCGATATACCAAACTCGCGCCCGGTCAACTCAGTGGTCAATCCCCAATTCCTGCTATTAATATAGCTATATATTATGCACTGGCCAGCTAGGTTTCTACTAGATCTCCCGTGTAGGTGTTCTATAAATAATTCTATAATAATTACAGCTACTATAAACTAGGATACTTATGCATATATGCTTAGATAGCGATATAAGTTTTTCTCATACTAGATATTAGATCGTCTATTCTATAAACGTGGTTCATACAGCCCTAGAGTAGTCTATGATGAAGGCCAATGATTTGTAGCTGTCGTAAGCCGAAGATAGCTTTGCCAGAACCCAAATAATATAAGCCCTAATAAACCTCTAGCGTTCCATTAATATCTAATGCATAAACTAACATCATTATCTCTCATTAATTAAATCTCTAAACTACAGAGAAACTTGAAGATATCATCCTCCCCAAATCCACCACTTAACCTCGACCATCATTTCCACTTATATAATTTATAAAATCATAAATGACCAACTGTAACTGTTCTATTTTCACTATGATCTTTATGACCATAAACCCGTTTGCTTACCTACAGTCTTTCCCCCTCCTAGTATCTTTGGTCCTCTCTACTCATCTATTTATAAAACAGTAGACCCTGATACATTGTCCGCCACAAGACATTGACCCTAGGTATTTCCACGTACTAGCAAGTCCTACCATTACTTTTCTAGGAACCCAGATAATATCCTATTACAGTAAGTAATTCTTAGGTTGAAGACCCTATCTATTAAGGCTAGATTAATAGCATGGTTTTTATAGATTAGCATCTCCTTGTCTCAATTGTTCGATCTATGACCCTAGCTGTCGTCCTACATTTAAGCAAGAACTCTCCACTCTTTTGGCTTTCTATTAATACCTCGGGATTGAGGTGACTTCGCCATCAAAAACCGTTCTTAGACTTCTGATACCTTAGATTTATACTGTTTCTTGTTCTAATAGGACTACTGTTCTTAGGCCTTAATAGGACTCTGATTTTCCCAGTGCTTATAGGTTAACAGTCCCACCTAAGGCAACCCATCACAATAGGCGGCATTGATTTCTAACTAGACATACCACCAGCATAAATAAAACGTAGGCACTATATGATTTGCGCTCACTTTTTAGTGCCCAATTAACATGGTTATACCCATTAGACTGTATGTTAGTACCAATAACTCTAGCACTCTTCATATGTATTCACGGAACTCCTATACACCCAAAAAGGGATCCTATACGCTCTACGCATATGGGAAGAACACAAAGGCTGGAAAAAAGCAGAAAGCGAAGTGGAAGGGGAAGAAAGAGAAGAAGGCGGGACAGAGGAAGAAGGCGGGACAGAGGAAGAAGGCGGGACAGAGGAAGAAGGCGGGACAGAGGAAGAAGGCGGGACAGAGGAAGAAGAAGCGCAGTGGGAATGGGGAGGAGTAGAAGAATAAAGGGGAAAAAAAAGGGGAAAAAGAAAGCACAGAATGGAAGCAAGCAAGGAATATAGTTTAGTATGTTTATGTTTTACGGTTACGCATCGTTATTTGATTTTTGCTAGTTGTTTTTGTTTGTTTGTTTATCGAGCGTTTATTGTTTAAGTGTTGAGGGAAGAGGCGAGAGGGGAGCAATACCATAGCCGGAAGGCTGCATGTATTTAATGAATTAAACAAAAAAAAAATCTTCATATGTATTGGGCCAAACAGCATGGCCTTAGTCCATAAAAAATAAGTATGGTATGAATATACCCTAGACATAAACTCAAGTTTATGATATCAGGAATTCTTGTGATTATCTCCTTTTCACCCCAAAGCTTGACCGTCCAGCACTGAAAAACGGTAGCCCAAAGTTCTGGTTGTAGATTTCGTAGCCGTATCACTGATATACTTTCCGGCAGTCATATAATCTTGAATAACAGGTAGAGTTAGGTAGTTCTAGAGGTCTACTGATATTAGCACTGAATAATTCTTAACTACCAAAACCAAGAAGAGTGCTATCAACTAATCTCAACATGGGATAGATTACCGTCATAATATTACTCTTAGAGAACAGCATTTAGATCCCCATTTTGGTCCAGTATGGATAACATTGGTGGCTCTCACGAAGGGGGTATTGGTGATATTTAG
The DNA here is from genome assembly GCA_033030345.1 of Verpa bohemica. Lineage (NCBI taxonomy): Eukaryota > Fungi > Ascomycota > Pezizomycetes > Pezizales > Morchellaceae > Verpa > Verpa bohemica. The sequence goes on from JAUFSE010000003.1 coordinate 2,365,275, forward strand.
GTCCGCTAGGTTTAAAGAACGGGATCCTTCTTGTTGAATACTCGCTAGGGCTATATTCGAATGGAATATTCCTCCTGTAGATAAGATGTACTGCATCGTTATGTAGGAAGGCTTAGATGTTGTGAGAGTGCTGGGAGGGTTGATGATGAATTAGGTGGGGTAGGTTCCTAAATCGAAGTCGGCTGAGGTCGAGTGATGACGTAGTAGGGATGAACATATACTCTAACTCTAAGTGCAAGAAAGCTAAATCACTCTTAAGAAAGATCTAAATACCCTATCACCTCGATAAATTGGCTATGTAGGCGTTACCGCCACTTCCTATCAAACATATAGTAGCTATCTGACCGTAAGGATATCTTAATCTAGCCTTGATAGGTTAAGAGACAGCCTGGCAGAGTTTATGTAGCACATTTAAGCATAGGTAGCGCGGCGGCGACGCCCACATAGCCAATTCGTCGAGGTACACGGTATAATTGTAATTTTGATGAGAAGCCCTTTTTAATAAAAACACGCTTAGTATGTCAAGACTTTTGAATTTTTCCATAAATGTAGTTATATAGTATGATCTAAAGGTTATATGTATGTATTTATCAAACTATACAACAAAAAGGGACGCCAATAATTAAATTAATCGTAAATCTAAGGAATCATACACTTCTTCATAGATGAGTATATATGTGAGGCCTATTAATCCACGGAATATTTTACATAACAGCACAGCACCTTGAAAGAATACACCTAAAACAACCCAGAGGAGTAAACGATAAGGTAAACAGAGCTTAGTTACTAAATGCAAAACTCATCTCCCGACTCGTATCTAGGGATGCAGTGTAAACATAAGTGGGCTTGGTTTCTGTGGTGCGTTATCCCGATCCCCTTTCACATGTAATTGAAATTTAATATTACAGGTACATATTGCTGATCCAGTAGATAGACGTTTGAGTCTCGCCCCGGGAAAAAAAAGAAAGTGGCTGAGCTGAATCCCGATGGTGGCAACACCAATCACTACACTGAATACCGAAACGCCAGGAGGTTGTGACACACGATGAAACCGATTGGAAGAAAGATACAATGAAATCGCCCGTGCACTTACATGCTACACACAATATTACCCGCGATGCCTGCCTGCACAGATATCCCCGAGCCGGCGTGGCGTACATACACTGAAAAAGAAACAAAAGGAAAGAAAAAAAAGAGTGCCTGCTGCAAGGGGAGGATCTTCGCTATTCCGATACAGCGCGATCTGGGGCTCAGCCTATGTATGCACATATGCAACTCCAATACTTTGGAGGGAGTAACACCGTTTAGGAAAAGAAAGAAAGAAAAGAAAATACATAGCAGTACGCGTCCATGGTTATTGGTAACACCCTATCGGCCCGAAAAGAATACCGGCCGATTGAGAGTAAAGGTCCTAACTCCTCGTAAAACTCTGCAGGAAAATCTTGGGCTGACGCGTAAGCCAGTATTTGACACATTTATTGCCCCGCGGAACCACTGGTCGGTAATGAATCATGAATGAGGCGACGGCAGTTCTTGATGGCCGTATTATTTCTGAATAGGACTACATGTATGCAGCTGAACACCACTTTTGCTGCCGTACTCTGTACACATAATATGGCTTATCCAGGATGGGGGGGACCGGTGTTGGTAGTCAATCTTGGCTGCTGGTTTTAGCAGGCTAGATGCAAAACTAGATGAGTAGGGGGCTTCTTGGGGGAGAAAATTTTCGATTAGCCAAGATAATATGCTTAAAACTAGAGTAAATAGAATCCCATGGGCTGTGGCATTGTAAGGATCACTTATAATCACTCGGCATATGCCAAGACTACCGACCGCATGCTTGCCGAGGCGTGTTGGTGTTCCTGAAATAAAGTGCACTTACGAGTTCCGATGGCCTGGCGCCGAATGCAAGGCGGATGGTAAAAAGCAAAACAAGATCAGTATCTCCTTGGCTTTTTCGTACGCGGAAATGGTTGCTCTTGGCTTAAGGTCTGGTGACTACAATACTTGGTGATCTATGTCGACCTTTAAACCATAATCCTTTAGGGAAACCCCATGAGCGCTCAAAGAAGAATCAACAGCAATTGAGCAAACTTATGGCGTGGAATAACCGTTACCATTGGCGGGTGAGATTCTCTTACTAGCCGCATAAAGCCGCCTGGGACTTTACATTACGAAATACAAGCGTGAATCTAAAACACCCAAGATACTTGGCCTAGTAGACAAAAAGCCCTCGTTCTTGGCCGTTCCAGATTCTTCAGCATTTATGCTTATGGCTGAAATCAGGTTACTTTTGCTGTGCGGCGTAGAACCTCGATATTCCGGAGCTTGCTACCCCGCACCGTATGAAGACTGGCCCTTCGTACGAATAAAATAGTTCTAACCTGGCCTCCATAGGCGCCTCTACTCTAGGCGCTAGCGTAGCGACCTATGTATTTAGCACCACCCAAAATCCAAGGATTAAAGGCCCAAGTAAACATAGTACACATTTAACCGCTAGAAGGCACAGGACCAACAATAGTAACTTAGAGCGCTGTACATAATCACTTGAATTCTAAAGACAAAAACTGACAAGGCGAAATCACAATTCAGTAAGGAACGCCAGTCAATTTCCATTAACCCCCAATACCTATCTATATACCCATCAAATCATCCACGCTAACCCAGAAACGAAACCATACACACAGCCCATCAAACTTAAAGGACGCCTTGAACAAAGCATGCTATATATTTGCGCAATTATACATGTGTTCCCAGTGTTACAAAAGCAAGTGTATGGCAAACCGGAGATGCGCACAATGAAATTGATAGACACGTAGACTGAAGAGAAAAAAAGCGGAATGTATAGAATGTTCATGACAGAAAGAACCCAACCAAATGTAACAAAGAAAAATTAATATTTAAGCACTGTAATGTAGGGGCATTATTTTTTAAGCGACGCTGACAAACTGGCCAACAGATGGAATACCATCAGCAACCACATAGACGACATAAGGGCCTGGTGGGCAGATGTTCTTGTTGGGAGGCATGGTGACAGTAATGGTCTGTGTGGCAGTTCCTGCAGCGAATCCGGTATTGTCAAGGAACAACATGCGGTGACCCATGTGGACGTTGTGGGTGACGAAACCTCCGTAGTAAAGGGAAACCTTGATAGCCTTTGCAGTGACGGGGACGTTGAACTTGATGGTGAAAGTGGACCCATTTGCAGTGAGAGACTTAGAGCTAAGAACCATGGCGGTGGGGCGGAGGGCCGCTTTTGCGCCCTGGAGGTAAGGAGGTGTAAAGCGCTCGACACGGAAGTCTATAGAAAATTAAGTTAATAAATCAAAAACATCACAAAATGGGGACATAGCTTACCAGTGATATATGGAACGGTGGGAGAAGTCTGCAAGATAGGCTGTTCGTGGGGGTTGCTTCCAGTAATCATGACAGTCCCATCAAGCAATAATAAAGCAACGGAATGGTACAATCTAGGAATATTGGTAGATGCAAGTTGAGTCCAACGTTGACCAAGAGCCTGTGTAGGATCGTAGAGCAGAGCAGGGAATGTAGGATCAGTCGCAAGCTCAAAACCCTGGGCACCGCGGTTGGCTCCATTGACCCAAAGAACAGTTCCATCTGGAAGAAGAACACCCTCAACCATGACACGGCCCGCAGGCATAGCATCCATCTCCCAGGCAGGATTGGCATCCTCAGGGGCAATTACACCGCAGCTAGCTTCTGTAGGAGCAGTGATATCCTGGTAAGCTCCTCCACCACAGATCATGACCTTTGAGTTCCATTGGTTGGCACTTGAAAGAGGCAACAAGACACTACCACCGGTGTTAGGGTAAGTACGGTAGTCACCAGCAAGGTCGGGCATTGCCTTGGTAACAGTATTGGTCCCAATATTGAAGATTTCAGACGACTTGGAAGTGAAGATAAAAAGGCCGCCATCCTTCAAAAGATGCATGAAAGGATACATGTAGTAAGGCTGGTTCTTGACTAGGATTTCCAAATCGATGTTGTTGCCTTCACTAATACCGGCAGCGCTGAGAATTTCATAAGTAGGATTGTTGTTGGCAGGTACAGTAGGGTCAAGTCCATTCAGACTTCCAGATGCAACAAAAATCCTACCATCTGCTAAAGTTTGGGCAGACGCATACCAACGCTTGCTAGCGAGCTTATTACCGGGTTCTCTCCAGTTTTGGCCATTGAGAGAAGCATCAGAGGATGAACGGCTGATATAACGAATACCATCAAAACCATCGGTCACAGTAGTATCAATAAAGTCCAAAGGTGCATTGCCGCCAAGAGAAATAAAGTCACCATTTGCAAGGAAGGTACCACCAGCGCAGAAAGCATTAGTCTAGATATTTGTGAGCAAATATTAGACAAAAAACATGGGCATTCGACTATTTACGTACCTTGTAGGATAATGGAACAACAGTGTTCGTCTGCGGGTCATATTCACTCGAGTAGGCGTATTGACCGTTAGGCAACTTCAACTGAGTGTAGTTCTCGACTTTGTCTAAGAAGATGACGCGGCCATTAGGCATGAGACCAGCGTGCATCACAGGAACACCAGACTGCCCAATGACAGCAAAAGAACCGCCATTGGTAATTGGAGCAGCAGAGGGGCCAGGAGCAGCTGGTGATCCTCCGTTTTTACACTTTTGTGTTCCATCAGTTCCAATTGATGAGTCTGATTGACATCCATCTCCACAGTGAGCATCTGTGCTACCACAGAAGCCATACATAGAACAGCATTCTCCCTGAGCCCAGCCAGCACAAGTATATGCTGGGGTGTTGCTATGACCGCAAGTGCCATCAGTGCTAGCAGGACCAACAGGAACGGCAGACGGGGTAGGAGAGCCCAAGACCGGTTCCCCAGTGGTGCTGCTTGATGGAGGAGTGGATGAGGTTTGAGTTCCTGTGCACCCAGATTGGCACCCACTAGTAGCTGAACAGTGATCATCAGTGCTACCACAGTATCTGTTCATTTGTCAGTAGACGTTAAATAATGGGGATGATATAATAAATACCCATATGAGCTACAGCATGTTCCGAAAGAAGATCCCGCGCAGGTTGCACCATTAAAGTCTTTCCCACATCTGCCATCGTCTCTTGGAGTAGTAGCAGCAGCAGAAGAAGCGGCAGGAGTGACGGGATCAGTTTGAGTCCCGCTACACCCAGATTGGCATCCGCTAGTAGCCGAACAGTGGTCATCAGTGCTACCACAGTATCTACTCATTTGTCAGTAGATGTTAAATGCATAGGGATAATATAATAAATACCCGTATGAGCTACAGCATGTTCCGAAAGAAGATCCCGCGCAGGTTGCACCGCCATAGTCTTTCCCACACCTACCATCGTCTCTTGGTGTAGTAGCAGCAGCAGAAGAAGCGGCAGCAGCGACGGAAACGGTTTGGGTTCCAGTACAACCAGAGACACAGCCAGTACCACAGTGGTCGGCAGTGCTTCCACACCAACCATATTGCTATCATTAAACAGGTATTAGCGTATTGTGCTGGTGTGGGTGGGTTTAGATAGAAAGCTTACAGAGCAGCAAGATCCACTATAGGTGGTAGCCGCCGGGTTGCAGATTAGGCCACCATTGTTAGGGCCGCACTGTCCAGTAGTTGAGTATTCACCAGGAGAGGGAATTGGTTTGGCTACACGGGCAAATAGATAGTGCGGTGTATTGTCTGGTGTGCAACTATATGGCCAACGTCAATAAAAAGTAAAATGTGTTTGATAGTCACTATAAAGTATGATATTGTCTTAAAGAATCATTCAAGACAAGAGGGGTCACTTGATAAGAAAAAGTCTGCCACTGAAATAACAGAAGGACGAAATATGAAAAAGTCTGCTACTGGAATAACGGAAGGATGAAATATAAAAAGGTGATGTACTTACATTTTATCATCACCAGTACAGCTCTTACCACGGGGACAATTATCTTTGCAGTCGACGGGTGGGTTGCCGACACTAAGGTTCCCAAGAACTCCCTGGGCAAGAAGCCCTGAGAGGAAAATGATGGTTTTCATGATGGATTAATGTGCCCAGAAAATATTAACTGAACAGATAGAAGAGTTAGAGAGAGGCTTCTTACGGGAGGAAAGAAGAATGAGGGGAAGAGGGCAGTGAGATAAATAGATAAAAAGTAGTAGCATTAGCATCAAAGCGTCCAATGATGCTTTCTTGCTGACCATTGAGACAGCATTGATGCGGGTATCATGTGCACGTATGTAATATGGATCATTCTCCGACTAGAGACAGCATAAAAGAGATCGCCTACCTTAGACAACAAGATTTTTAAAAGAGTGTTAATAACTAGAGAGTGTGATGGACCAAACAGGAAGCGAATGAATATCAAGAACCCCTTCGTTAGATGGAGTCCGAGATGGTAATTACTATAAGAGAAGGAGGTGGTGAGCGGTGGGGGAAGGAAAAGAAGAAGAGGAAGAAGAAGGGATTATAAAAGAGTGAGAGGAAGCGGCTGGCGAGTAAAGGGTGAGCGGCAATAAGTCAGGCAGCGTCACAAGGCAGTACAGGGACCTGAACAAACAATTGCAATTAAGCTCTTGTCCGATAGTGTAATCAAGGAGTGACTAACTGCAGAGCGCAGCTGGGTGATGCTGGAGAAGGGAAGGGAAGGGAAGCCGGCATCACCCAGGGGGATAGGGTCAAGAAGCCTGTCTCATGGAAAACCGCGCTCGTAGATCTTTATTTAGAGCGTATTAGAGATTTACTCCTAGCCTGCTAGTTCACATCCAATCATAATTATTCCCCTTGTCACCACTAGAGGTTTCTTTACCTCCCAGGGGCCTAATCAACTCTAACCCCACAGATTCTAGCGATGTTAAATTACATTGAGATGCCAGTAAGAGCCGCCACAAACCCTTGCCGCCTATCCCGAGCCGTTACCATGACGCTGGGCAGTAAGGCAAGTTTTTACGTCTGGGCATTGGAAGCCCTTTTCGCTCCGTAGAGTAGTAGAGCGTATGTATGTACATGTATGTACATGTATGAAAGTTTGTTTACCAGGCACCTACCCCGATAAATCTGCACCATAACCATAACCACAGCCACAGCGCCAGAACCTAAAGCCAATCAGGTCTTTAGCAGCCCTGAAAGGCGACTAGGACTCGCCCTTGAGCCCGGACCCTTCTTTTAGTTCTACCCTGCATTTTTCCAGCTGGCAGCTGCATACCTGTCCAACCAACCTTTATCCCGATTGATGGAGAGTGGTGACTAGGTTCTTTCGGGCACCTCACCGCTAGTAGTGGCGTGGGCTAAGCTTTGAACCATTTCTGCCACAGTTGAGCTGAAACCATGTCACCCGTTTGGGTGTTCCAGGAACGTTCGTTGTTAGTCCCTAGTCACGCAAGGTACCATGCAGTCGGCACGGCTTGCGCTTGCCGATCCAACAATTATCGTCATGACTTACAGCGTACGGCAAAAACGATCGAGAAACTTCGCTAGAAAAAAAGAACAAATAAAAACACTAAACTTGTGCCTCATGTTTCTCGGTCTTTTTTGCCATATGCTGCACATGGCTTAAGCCGCTGTGGCTGGGTGGATGTCTTGGAGGTCTCGTACGAGCAGGTAGGCTTGTATCTACAGCACGGCTGTATTCTATGGCGACAGTACCAAGCGGAACGGTTTCACTGCTGGTACCAGGCGTTGACATTTCTCGGCGCGGGGAAATCCCAACGATATCTACGCCACTATCATCATCATCATCCATTGACTATAACGGATCACCCCGTGATAACGTCAACGAAAAGGGGTAAAAGTGCAGAAATAGAAAACATCCGATCCGAGCCTTACTATGACATACTTTACTCTATCTTTCGAAGCAAGGTCCCACGGCCCGCCCTAGTGCTCTCTAGAGTACTACATGTATCTAGAGTATCGAGACCGGAAGGTCGCCGTGCAACGTTATGGGCCGTGAGCCTTTTTCCCCCTCTCTCGGGAACCTTTGAATCCATTTTTATCCTTTTGTCATTTTAAGCCAGAAGGTAGACCTCCGGATACGGCACCAGACGTGATGTTTCCCCTGATACAACCTACCTTTTTGGTCATAAGCGATTATCCGCTTAGACCTCGTATTCTGAGGCAGCCCTAGGTTAAGTTGTTATTTGGAGTTCTTGTCTAACGCGCGTTCCGGGGTGTTGTGCCACGTTATTTTTGTGATACAGTTAGGGGAACAATGCTGGAGATCTCGAAGCGACGTCACAGCGTACCCTATCGGGCGATGCCCGTACAGCTTTTTTTACAAACATTTACCAATTCCTATCCATTGGGATCGAGTACATGATGCATTCCGGAAAGAGACTTTGATGGTTTCGAGCGGACAAAGTAATTGTCTATCATGGGTCTTGGAGTGCCGAGGCTTAAGTCACGTTATGTAGTGGGGAATTCTACACTACATGGATCAAACCCCGCATATACTCTTCCAGAAAAACAGCCAGGACTTCAGTAGCGACAAACAGCTTCCATTCTGTGTTGTTTGTTTGTAATGCAATTGTCCTCGGACACAACTCCTGTGCAGTTTTCTCTACTTTGACTAGAATCGTTGCCGCTGTCCCTGATTGTTCATCTCAACTCCCTATCTATCACCTCATCACCCTCAAATTCATTCCGCCAAGATGGAGACCACTCCCGAGCTCTTAGAAACTCATTATTTCGAGACAAATCCACCGCCAACCACTCTGCCCGAACATACAGCACTTGCAAGTGCATTTGTAAGACAGCACTATGAAGCAAAAAGGCCCGTCGTGCTCCTCACTTCAGGCGGAACCACAGTGCCACTAGAGAACCAGACTGTGCGCTTCATCGATAATTTCTCAGCCGGTACGCGTGGGGCTACTTCTGCCGAGTACTTCCTCTCCCAAGGTTATGCCGTGATCTTCTTGCACCGACAATTCTCGCTTCTGCCGTTCTCTCGGCACTATTCTCACTCGACCAACTGCTTCCTCGATTTCCTATCCGAATGGGGACGCATCGGCGAGGACGAAGAAGACGGCAAGAATGGTGGCCAGGCAGCAACTCCGGACGTAGTCGTAAAGGCTAAGTACCGGCAAGAGATGTTATCCGTGTTGAGAAAGTACCAAGAAGCCAAAAAAAAGAACTTGCTTCTCTTGCTCCCATTCACAACTGTAACAAGTTACCTTTTTACACTAAGGGCTCTAGCGCGTGAGATGCAATGTTTAGGTAACGAAGCATTGTTCTACCTTGCAGCTGCTGTATCAGACTTCTTTGTACCTCCAAGTAGGATGGCCGAACATAAAATCCAGAGTGGTGATATCCCTACGACAAACGGTGGTGACGGCGGGAAGAAATTAGTCGTCGATTTGGATCCTGTACCCAAATTCTTAAAAAGGCTAGTGGAGCAATGGGCCCCACAGGCGATGATTGTTTCTTTCAAGGTTTGTCTCACTCAAAAAATAATAAATTCCCTACTTCTTATGACTAGATTACTAATTCTTACAAAAATAGTTGGAAACTGACCCTTCCATGCTCCTGTCAAAATGTAGACAAAGTCTCGATCGTTACTCGCATCACCTTGTTATTGGAAACCTTCTCTCAACACGCAAACGCGAAGTCGTCTTTGTGGATCGTGAGGGTATGGAATGGATCCGTACTCCAGAGATAATTGAGGGCGAGGAGGAGGTTGAAATTGAGAGCTTGATAGTCCCAGCAGTAATCCGGAAGCACCAAGAAATGCTTAGGAGACGGAAATCTGGTGATACAAATAGGTACTAGGAGTTTTTTTGGAAAGGATATACACAGTAAATGGTATACCGCATTGTATCTGTATTGTACAGCTCTCTCTATCCACAAAATGTTTTCTAGTGATACCAAACTGTTTGATGCCATAGAATAGGGTCCACCCTTTATTTTCTTACGGAATATCGCCTATTGGGTCAGCTACGGAGTATCTCTCATACCAGTGAATATCCTGTATATATTTCTCTATTTAAAGCTAGATGTAGCTGGATGATAAGCCGCACTCTAAACGATCTTTCGAGTGATATTCTGTGATATATAGTACACACACACTCTCTATTATCCTTCAGTGATATAACTATGTGCTTGGAGGTGACTTCACAAATTTTCTCTCCTTTGAGTCAGTTCTTCGATAGCCTAATCCCTATAATTGTTGTACGTACATACATGCTCGGTGTGTATTTGCGCTCGGTTTGTGGTCGTTCATCTTATAATACCACTCAATACTGTTTTAGCCACTTGATCCAGAATCCTTAATAGTTCAGCATCCACTATAGCTTGTGACAGATGTGACAATTAAAAGGAAAAGCCTTCAAAACGCCACTCGTTTGATCACGATTCCCATTCGCTTGGCAGCGACCTCCACAATGTCTTGGGTGTCAACTCTTTAGCTGAGGCAACTCATCTAGACACTTAAATTACTAAAGTGAAATAAGGGGTTCTTGTTTACAGCTCTCAAGTTCATCCACAATTTTTACAAACAAATCTCTTCGTAGTGTCAGCTATACACCACTCATTACCAATCATCTTGTCTTCTAGACTCAATATTACTTATGTGTAAAGCTGATGTATTACAGTAAAGTTTGTGGCTTTCTTTGGCTTCAATCAGTGCTCAAATCTATGTGCCAATATAAAAGTCGTTGCAGCCTAAAGAGCATGTGCCAAGCGAGTGGCATCAATTTTTGCACTCTGGGTTAATCTTTCCTCTAGCTGCCTCCAACCCCCCCCCTTCTGTCCCAATTACCCCTTTTCCTCCACAAGATCGCTGGTACGAGGCGCTGGAATGACTAGCGCTACCAGATAACTCTATGGCCAACCACAAACTCCCCCACACTTTGCAAAACCTCACAGAGATCTGATCACATGCCCAGACTAATCTGGCCGGTAACCTCCCCCTACCCCCCGAAACCGTACTTACATGTCAGATAGTCTTGGTAGAACATTTTTTAATCTCCGTCTTAGACATTTTCATGGCCACAATGGAAACATGGGGCACCTATCAAATTCTTTCTCCATTATGATCTAGGCGAAATCACATATCGAGATAGGTCACACCAAGGACAAACATATCCTCCCCCGACCACATTTTAAAAGCTATTCCATATTAGCCAGGTCACTACATCAATCTAGCAAGGTCTGTTTCAGGATGCCAGCATCCCCCCCCCCCCTATGTAGAGTGTTATTTTTGATCTTTGTGACCATCTCTTCTAGACGGCAAGAAGAAATTAAAATATGGTGTGACACGAGCTCTCATTTTCATACAAGGTATAGAACTTCACTCGTATTTGCACTCTAAAACCTCTACTATTCGAGTCTAGGCCCTAGATCTAATCATTCCACAATAAATAAAAAGCACCCGGTACTTAAAAGCTTATGTGCAACCCGATCCGATGGGGCCGAATGAAACATGAAGTTATGTATGTACAAGGTAAATGAACCTGGTTAGTTCAAAAAGGCAATAGATCTATGGGTTTGCACATACACGGCGAGATACATTGATACACCAACTTCAATATAACTTAGTCTGTCTGGGCTGGTGGTGTGATCTAGTATTAGGCAATAGAATGTTTCATATCCGCCTGTGCTCAAATAGATGACCTGTTTGGGTCATCTACTTCGCTATTTTATATCCCGAACGGTCGAAGCTTTCTCCCCAAAAACAAAAAAAAAGATTTCCCGCATCGCTACCCTTCAATTAAGGAATACTCCGATTTTTCTCCGAAGCTATCATTAGCTACGGTCGGGCGTATCCCCACGATAATAACCGGCAAGGTACCCCTCACTTTATCTAAGTGCTACTACTAATACAAAAGATCTGTTTCTAGTTATAATCCATGGTTTAATAAGACATAAGTCGCTAAGGTTAAAAGACATGTCTCAGGAACATGTCTTAAGGGCACGCAATGACTTGCATTTGTCTCTTCTACGTTGGGAGAGACTATATAAGTTCAATCGTGGGCCCCCCCCATGGCCGTATACCCGGGCCAGGGGGCGGAGATAGAAATGTGTCTCACATAATGTCTGTAACGGATAGCCATGCCGTTCTATCTTGACATCTCCGGCCCGGCCACTACTGGATCGGAGTGGGGATATACTAATCTAATATTGGTGTATTGTATGCCACGAGTGATTGCTTATGAGCCAACACAAACGGGATTCGGGAATGCGGTCTTCAAGTATTTAGGAATAAAGCCGGAACTCGGCACCGGGGGTGTTAGAATATTGGATAGGTTGCAACTAGCACCCACACACGCACACACCCACCCACACCCACACATAAGCTTTTACATAATTTCAAGCTGTGGGGCCACAAAGATAGAATTCCGTGGTGGTAATGGTAACACTACCCACTAATGGGGGAAGGCAGCTAGACCAAAAATTTTGGAGTTTCCCATACAGCTAACTTTGTGGAGAATTCCTTTCGTTAAAATGGCCAAAGACCTCTTCAGGGATGTTGCTTTTTTGTTTTAGGAAATATCGCCTAGTAGTTTTATATGATTTGTAGATATGTTACTGCTGATAATTCCCGCGAGGTTTTCTGTTTTTTTTTTTTGCCGGAGTTGTCATGAGACTTCTATCCCTTTTCCCGGCAAAATACAATAACTATTTTTTTCCCCGGGGTTATTTAGCTTAGCCTAGTAGTTGACTCATTCTTACACAACTTCTGCAGTGCACTGATATACATCTTCCTAAGAACCACATAGATTTTGTATTGTGCTTTCAAGTGGATATATTGGTTAGTATTGTTCTGACCCTTTAATGAGCTTATTACATGTATCTATCGATTACTAACTCCAACTGTCTATAGGTCAACCTTGAAAATGTCACTTTCCGCTTCGGCAACCTCCTTCAAGACCGCAAACCCATACGAAAAAGCCTTCGGGTATTCCCGAGCCGTTAGAAAAGGACCGTTTATATTTGTTTCTGGCACGACATCAATTTCACCAGACGGAGTTGGGGAGGTCAGGTATCCGGGAGATGCCTATCAGCAGACTGTGGTTGCTTTCCAGGAGTCACTGAAGGCTGTCAAAGCACTGGGAGGAACAAAGGAGGGTGTAGTTAGAGTTAGGATGTTTGTGGCAAGCATGGAAGACTGCGACGATGTTGGGAGAGGTATGAAAGACATCTTTGGGGAAGGTGAATGGGCAGCGACAATGATTACTGGTGTAGGATTTGTTAGGAAAGAGATCAGAGTTGAGGTTGAGGTTGATGCTATTATTGATTGATAGGGCTAGGGTTATATTATGTATGTATGGGAAGGCTTAACGAGTAGCTTTGGTAAATCTGGTAAATCTCCGGTGTTGGAAGCATCTCATCTCAAAAATTTGGGGTGTGAACCGAATTTATCCAAAGTGATATCGGATGAGGCTCTGACGTGCCAAGTCTTTGACGTCACCCAACAGGTTAATCTTATGAGAATCTGGGAAAACCAAGCTTTTGACCCTGGATCACCTGTCCCTTGTGTATACAGAAATATGCCGGTGTCCGTCTTTCAAACCTGGATATCATGACGTTACTGAAAAAAAAAAAAATCACTGTCAGACCCTACAAAAGCCATGCTGGAGCATAGAAATGGAGGTTAACCTCTCATTGAACAACCTACAATACTGTCTTACCATTTAAGGTCCAAAATATGAACGATACAGCTCTGGATAGGCCAATACAGGAAAATGCAAACGATGTGCGACAGACGCTTCAGGCGGGAATAAAGGAGCAAAAGAAGCACAGCAATAACTTTAAAAAGCTAAAGAAACTTAGTCGTGATGGCCATAGAAATGAGCAGGAGGCAGGTCGCATAGAAGAGCTTCGGGAGGAGCTAATGGAGGATGAGGATGATCAGGGGTCTTTTTTTGAACCTAAGTTAGTAAAAAATCTAGGCTTCCTTTATTACTTAGGTATAGGTTTCTAACTGATATATATATAGCCGGTGGTGGATTACATCTACTGCCTTCCCACTGATTGCTGGTGCTTTTGGCCCACTAGCAAACTTGGCTTCCATTTGTGCTTTGGTACAAACTTGGCGAGTTTATGTACCTCCTGGAGCCTCTGAGATACATGGGGATAGGATTAATGATCCGGCATGGTTAGTAGTAGTGGCTGTTCCCTATCCCTCTTAGTTGATCTGGTTGCTAATACTGGCAAAAATCCTTAAAAGGCTTATCGGGATAAATGCAGTGTCGCTGGTTATGGCTGTAGTCGCAAATATCTCGATTCTCATGACGTTTGCGCAACGCATACGATATCAGATATCTCTACCAATAACTATAACCCTCTGGTAAGAAAAGCCCCTTTATATATTACTCTCTTACACATAGGCAATCAGTTAATAAGTACTGGGATATCTAGGTATATTTCTTCGCTGCTTCTAATTGCTCTAGTAGCAGCAGCATCGGATAAGCTTAAAGACCACTCTGGTCGATCATATGCATTCTCTCAGTCATATTACTATGGAATACTCGCTGCAGTTCTATACTTCATCATAGCCACGCTTCTCTTTGCAAACTATTTCAACAGCACTATCAAAAAGCGGTATCCGCCATCTTTTAATGTCTTGACAATCCCGCAACGGACATTAATGTTACAGACGACTTCATTAATGTTCTATCTTGGAATTGGTGCTTTGATATTTTCCAAGATTGAAGATTGGGAGTATGTAGATACTGTTTACTGGGCCGATTACACCCTCCTTACCGTGGGACTTGGAACCGACTATCCACTTAAACATACCGCTGCAAAAATATTGTTGATTCCATACGCCGTAGGTGGTATTATCGCGCTTGGTCTTGTTGTGGGTAGTGTGAGAGGTCTAGTTTTAGAGCGTGGGAAGATCAAGATGAATCGAAGGGCGGTAGAGAAGGAACGTAGGAAATGGGTTGAAATTCTGAAGTCGTCAAGAAAAGAGAGCGGTGGGGAAGCTCGCTCTGCAAATGAGGTAATTAAAGAAGAATTCGAGATTATGCGGAAAATTCAGAAGACCGCCGAAGCGAAAGGAAAATGGACTTCATTAGCTACTTCTATAGTTGCCTTTTTGATTGTGTGGCTTGGTGGTGCCATGGTATTTACATTCTCGGAAGTATGTCGTCTTGTCAGCCTATTCCCTCAAATCTTGTCATGTACCTAACCGAAGAACCTATCGCATAGCATACACAACACTGGTCATATTTCGATTCACTATACTTTTCATACACCTCACTACTAACGATTGGTTATGGCGACTACTACCCACAATCAAATTCTGGGAAGCCTTTCTTTGTTATATGGTACTTTTATCTTTATTTTAAAGCTTATAGAATATAAACTAATGGAGAGTTAGGTCACTCATCGCAGTGCCTGCGATGACAATCCTTATCTCAAACATGGGCGATACTGTCGTCCTTGGGGTACGAGAAGGAACTGTATGGATCGGGCAGAAAACAATTCTCCCCGAAGGCCCTGGGAGAACCCCATTAGAAGAGACAAAAGAGACCCAAAAAACCATCGAAGAAGCAAGGAGAACATTAAAGGGGCCGTCAAAAAACGCCCAGAAGAATCTAGCATCAGAGATCAGAAGGATTGCTGAGCATATTAGCGTTACGCCCCCTAAAAGGTATACATTTGATGAGTGGATTGGGTTTCTAGAGCTACTCGAGTTGGAGTGGCAGAGTGATGGTTGGAGTTGGCTAAATGAAGAGGGACCCTTGATGAGCGAACTGAACGAAGCAGAGTGGCTGCTAGAGAATCTTTGTAAAAAGCTTGAACAGGCATCATCTGAGTAACATAAGGAATTGTTTGGAGTTAGGAAACTGGAGTTTATTTATTTATAGAATTCTAATTTAGGTTGCTTATTCTATCGCGTCTAAACACTGTGAATGTCTCTTCATGGGTTAGTCGTTACTTGGCAAGCACATTACTGGCCTGTGGTATTAATCGTCAACCAGTGCATTCTCCAACTACCGAGGGGAATAGGGGCAGCAATTAAATTACTAGGTAGTGAGGGGGGTAGCTACATACTTAGCTAATGACTTTACTTCTCGGGTAGGCTGCCTGCTCGTGAATAGTTGCAAATATCAGTTTGGGTTCTTCGGCGGATTGTCCGTCCAAGGATAGTACCCCGGAGTCACGTTTTGAATCCTCCCTTTATTTATACACTATTAATATAATCCCGAATATAATCCGGAGATTAAAAGGAGAAAAAGTTCGGAGCCGATATAAATCGGGAGTTTCTATTAACAGAAGCTAAATAAGTAATTTTGAAATAAGTCCAAGAACCCTAACCCTAACCCGATAGGGGGGCTGTCATTGCAGCTGTTTTGTGTGTTAGTCACTATTAAGGGTAAGAATATTCTACATATAGTATATCCATTAGTTTTCTGTTGGGACTTGAAATATGGGATAAGGGGCACTGTTTGTCGGTTCTATGGTAGGGGAGGGTTTTGGCCTTTGGAGCCGTAGCAAGTTTTTGACCGAGTGATACTACATGATAGTTATGCTGTCTACTATAGAGTAGCTCTGGTCGATTATAGTCGCATTATCTAAGAATCTTCACAGAAACCACTTTAAGCCATTAAGCTACTCTTATCAAACGAAATTTATATAGAGAGCCTCCTCAGATGACATGTAAACACTGTGGAAATTAACCAGTCATTGTCCTCTCCTGAATCCAATCATCTCACAGTGAAAGTTCTATAACTATCAATTTAGCTTTTTGACAACTTCCCACTCCCCGCCGAAGGATAGTTTAGCCTTCCTGTTCTTGTAGTCAAGTCCCACAAAGACCCTATGGGTAGAAAGAAAGTCACCACAAAGGATATTGATGTCTGTAAAGTGCGATGATGATGGTGACATATGAACACTATTAGCGTATCCACCGATCTTTACAGCACTTGGAAGACCTTCTTCCACACCGAATAACTTGCTCGCCTAGAATAGTTAGTTGAGCCTTCCGTTATTTCAAAAAGGAGGATAACATACTTGGGTCGAAAGGTAGGTTAATGGGGCACTGCTGTTCACTATAAAAAAGACCTAGTGTGCCTTCTCGTCACTAAAAACTAATAGGGGAACTACAACTCGGTACATCATGCCACGAATGTAACCTTCAACAATTGGGGCAGTCTTCTTGCCCTCAGCTATTGGAACTTCTGAGAGGTAGGATACCGATTCCTTTTGCGATTTCGGTTTCTGAGGTTGTGTGATCAATATCGGGGATAATGACATCGTAGTCTGTTGGATCTACTCCAATATCATGTATATCGGCATACTCTCCATATTCTTGGTTGGCCTTACGGATAAAGTAGTTTTTTTGGAGTTGGTGGCGAAGAAAGACGTCGATTGATGGTGTCATAGCTTAGAGGGCCGCTCTGGACCTGGCGTGACGCAGTGAGACGAAATGGATTACCAAGGATACGAAGAGGCTTAAATGCCTGGTGATTTAGTGGTCTGAACACGATTGTGGGGACCGTTTGTTGATGGCATAGAAAGGTCTGGCTAGGAAAGAGAGGTGTAAACGCTAATGACTAATACATGTGTCATCACTTCAAATCCATTTCTATAGTTGATTTCTAGTGTTGTAACGAGTGATAATAAATGATGACTATGTTGGTATAAAAGTAGTCATCGGTTGAAGAGATCTTTTTGGTTCCAAAAGGTAGGGGTATTTTTCAGTGAGGGTTTGGATATCATACTATGCATTTTTGTGTGATATTTCCTTGGGTTATAGAATTATTAACCCTTTCTTCCTTCAATTTGTGCTCACATGGGGAGGGGGAGGTAACGGAGTTGGGGGATTCCAGAATAGTATTCTGACTATAAGCGGGTTTAAAGTCTATTGCCCCCTGAGAAGCCCCAGTGTCGTACACCGCATCTTTTTTTCATCATCGGCACATCACATCTTTAGTAGAAATAAGAAATAGTTTGAAGTCTTGATATATTTAGAGCGTTATCAAATGTCTAACCGTGATTTCATCACGGGAACATTTAGCTGGACACCACCGGAAGGGACCTCGCAGCAAACTACCAATAAAATAATCCTAACAGTGAGCGGGTCGACACTTGGTAACTTCCTTGAAAACATATCGGTTTATCACGAATAATAATCTAATAACTATGGGTGTGCTATTAGTGATCGAAGAGAGTACTAGGAATCTTCTAACAGATCCAGTGACACCTACCGGATCTATCAGAGGTACTACTATAACCTCTGGGGCTTCTAAAACCCCGGTGATTTCCATAATAAGCGGGAAATTATCTGAGGGGACGACATCTCGACGTACATTCACCAGACCTAGCCCTAGCCCTAGCCCTGTGTCTATTACAGCCACTGCAAGCTTGCCTATAACTACCAGTGGTTCTTTGGTTATTGCCACTACTTTAATTACATCATCAATACAGACTTCTACTTCGACTTCTACTTTCGTGTTTAATACTTCAGTATCTGGCCCCTCTATCCCGCTTGAAACTGTGCCTGGGCCAACATCAACAAAGGCTCCAGTTAAAGGATTCTCCAACATAACCATCACCGGTATGGTTGCAGGTGGGGTAGTGTTTTTGGTACTATTGATAGGACTCATCTTCTTCCTATGCAGAACACGGAAAGCAAGGTTGAGAAACAAAGGGTCGTCAATCAAATCTAGGGTCATCAGTAACCCTGTAAGACCGCCGCTAGAGAGGTCAGATTCTGTACGGACATTCCCAAATAGTCCAAGAAGTCGATTTTCCCAAGATAGCCAGGACATCCTTCTTAGTCGAACCAATAGTCATCCCAAAGTCGGAAACTCCGGACATAGCCCCTCTGTTTGGACTAAAGTCACTCCCCAGGTACAGACCCTACCTAGTTCTCCAGGTTTCTCACCTGCTCAAGCCTACATACCAATGTCAGAAGTCTTTTCCACATTGCCTATACAAACAGCTCTAGAACCAAATACTTTCACTCGTTCTGAACGTAGTCGGCGTGTAGCCTCTTCAATATATCCTACTTACGGAGATGAATACGGAGATGATGTGTCAACGAAATCAGAAAACCCTTACCGCTACACCGGTAACCCAAACCCACCTCCACAAGTCTCTTACAAAGACATTGGAAATCCCTACAACAATCAAAATACAAGCAAGCCTACCAACGAACCTCGAAACTTAATGGTACCAGCTTCGGCTAGACGGAGAAGGGCAGATGTTGTTTCTAGCTGGATGTCGAATGGAAATTATCAGCTTGAAAGACCGGTAAACAATGATAGGTCAAGCTATACTTCAAACTTTGGATTTGACTCTAGAGATGGTGCTGGGAATAGTAATACAGATGTTCCTTTCAGCGTACCGTCCCCGCTGGACAGTGTCATCGAAACAGATGGCCGGTCTGGCCTTGAAAAGTATGGGTTCATGTATGACTCAGTCCTTGCTCTGTATGGGGATAAGGCTCCAGTAAGGCTGGGCGAAGAAACTACCTTAGCGGAAAGGAGGGGCCAAAGTGGTAGGGAGAAAGATGGAAGGACTACAACTAGAAATGATCTAGTATGGGATAACCAACGGCGAGGGCTTTTTGAGGGTAGATGACCGGGTTTATGAAGACTTTGTGAATTTTTTTGAGTCTTATATGGATATATGATAGGTGTTTTGAGTTCAGATTTCTTTTTTGGGTGGGGGGGGGGGGTTTAGTGATTCTTTTTTGATTTTCTTAAGACTAAAGTTGAAGACTTGTTCTGTTTTGTACTTTTTTAGAGTTACACCGTAACTACTTAGATATTCGTTTGTTTTTGTTCATAAATATTTAGAGTAACTTATTATAACCGTTTCTCTACTAATAGTGAGAGAAAACAAGGAGGTAGTTATCGTGAAAAGTGGATACCGTTCCGTAATATCCTATAATAGAAAGGTCTACTTAGTGTAGCATGGCTTATATTTCTGGTTATAGCCTAAGGATCCGAACATTAGGTCTTTACGTCGGTGGAGGCGATTAATAGGCCCTGGGTCAAACACAGTCTATATGTGTAGACTTTCGTTTTGGAGGTGTTTAGCCTGCTAACTAATATGTAGTATTTATTCATGAATTATCACTCGACTAATTTTAGTAACTAAACGGAAGCACTGAAGAAGGAGAAGAAGAGATAAGTTTACTATATACAGTATAACCGCCAGCTCCAAGCATAAACCCTCACCTAGCCCGGTCTAACCTTCTTTATATATATCCCACATCTATAAGAATGCCTTCACCATATAGAAACACTATTTACTCTTCACCCATCAAAAACGGAGTGGTTGAGCTCAACCCCAAACTCATCCATTGCAGCCTTCCTCATCCTCTCCTCAAGTTTCTCCTCGAATCCTGAACCACCAGCAACGACCTGTGTGACACGTCCCCACCAGAACACCACGTCGAGCCCAAAGACGACAAACTTAAAAACCACATGTTTTAGCCAACCCTTGAAGAACCCATCACCACCTTGCGATGGAGGAAAACGAGTGAGTGAGAGGGAGGCCCAGTTGGCGATTATCTTGATTCTATTTACCGGAGAACCTAGAGCTCTGTATTGAATATTAGTAAAATTCTAGAGAAAATGAGAGGGGAGGGGGGCTGACTGGTTATTGGCTTGTACAATCCTCAGATTCCTCCCAATGAAAATTAGCTCTTTTGGCATCTTTTCCTGGTCTTGTATAAACTCGCTCATCTTCTCCCTCATCATGGCGTGTGCCTCATACGCTGTCTTTGCGCTCCCTTCCTTATCGCTCCCCGATACGATATCTGCAATTTCGTTGTTCCCCCCTGTGTAAGGTCTCAACAAGGTTGCAGAAGCAAATAAATCAGAATTTCCAATGCCCCACTCCTTAGCTACACTGTTGATGGTCTCATTATCAAAAGTGAGTAGTGATTTCCAGAACTGTGCGTACTGCCGTCTGAATTCCTGTGTGGTGGAGATATAGAGTCCATGGTCGAGAAGGACAAGTTCAGGCTTCCCGTTTGGTTTACGGCGGATCAAAATGTTCCCTGGATGTGGATCGCAGTGGAGCCATCCGAACAGAAACATCTGAGCACAAAAGAGATCCACCATTGTTTTCATGATATCACTCTCGCTGAGCCCAAGACCGTATATTGGGGCCTTTTTATCCTTTTTGTCCCATGCACCGATTCCCTCACCTCTTATGCGTCTTTTAGGGCCTTCTTCTAGGACAGTTCGGTGTGGTGTCCCATGCTCGTGACCAATCCATTGAGGGCCTCTGTATTGGCCTTTTAGTATCTCGCGTTCAGCAACACCTACCCCATCGATCCATTCCGCGACCATAACACGGCGGGTGGAGAGGTTAGTGTAAACCTTTGGAATGTGGACGCGGCCTTTGAGGGAAGATTCGGATTCAACGAAGCTGCGCATTCTCTCGGCATTGGAGGCTTCGTTGAGGAAGTCGGTTTCTTGGAGGAGACGGGCGCAGATATAGGGCGTGAAGTGAGATAATGGAAGAGAGAAAAGTTTCTCAGAGAAAAAGTATGTGACTCCCCTGGAATTATTTCGCTAAGTTAGCTATTTTCTTTTGTCCGTGAAACTTTATTTTGTTTGTATGAGATGATAAAAATGGGCTAGGCTCGCATACTTACTCAAACACCCACAAGTCTAGCCCAACCTGCCTCTCTATCCATGGTTTCTGGACTTTCACTGCTACCCACTCCCCCGTTTTTAATCTCGCCCTATGGACTTGGGCAATACTCGCACTACCAACAGCTTTCCTTTCCCAGCTTCCAGGCATGAATATACGGTCCACCAGCTTCCCAGTCCCATTCTGTACCTCCGGAAGGTGCCCATACTCCTCCCTCAAGACCTTCTCCACTTCTTTCCACCCCGCTTGTGGCGTCTCGTCAAAGAATTGCGAGAACTTGTCCTGAAACACTGGTGGGAGAACAGCACTCTGCATAGCAATCGCCTGACCCATCTTTTGGTATAACCCACCATTGATGATGCATAGATTTAGCAATCTATCCGCGGTGCGTTCGTGGAGGCGAGATAGCTGTCGTGAAGACTTTGAGGGTTGGAAGTTGATCTTGTAGTCTAATGCGATAACGACGCAGGTCCCGACAGTGCGGAAGTTACGGGTTAGGGTTGAGTAATTGAGATATTCATCTGCAAGGTAGAGACCGGAGGTGATGGCCGTCGTGTAGAGGAGCCTACGGCCATATTTACGGAGGCGGGGCGAGGAGGGGCGGGGGACTCGTGGCTTCCCGAGAGACTCGGGAGTGGGGGGAACGAAGCCGGTGACGTGGGATGAGAAGAGACGGCGTGGAGGTGCGCGGAACGGTGGTGGTGGACGGCCGCGGAAGAGGAACATTTCGGGTATTGGGCGAACACGAAAGATGTTGATTAATGGATGTTGCTATAGAGCCCTACTCTAGATGAGGGTTCGTGGGGGGATACTCGATAGTTAGAGCTTCACCGGATGTTCCTAATCCCAGGGGATTGATCATCACCTCGCTTATCGATAAGCAAAGATCTCCCAAAGATCTCTGCAAACAACCTTTTTTCTGGAACATTCGTTTGTTTTGTGTTTTGTGCTTTGTGCTTTGGAATCTCATATCCTGATATCCTGGGGGAGACGATAAATCCACATGGATGGGATTTCTCTTTGATGTTTTCTGACTTGTTTTCTGTAGCTGTACGGTATTAAGAGTCCGTTGGTGGTGGAGCATCCATACTGGTCATGATTAATCACTCATGTGGTGGGTACGAGTATCTAGGGCTTCTTCAATTCTGCTCATGGGTGTATAGAGGAAGAGTTTCAGGTTAGTTTATAAAAACGGTAATCATGGATTATCACTCGAAGGTACTTCCTTGAGTCTAGTAAACACCAGCCACAGTCGTCCCATTGCTGGCGGGAATCAGAATAGTTATACCCTTGTAGGTGGAGACTACTAACCGTGAATAGGAAGCTCGCCCACAATGCCGATTCTTGCTCGCTTATACCCAGCTGTATACCCTGTTCTCCTTACGTAGAATAATTGTTATTCTCTATAGCGTGAAGCTTTCTCAACTTCCATCTACTAGATATGTATTATCGAAGCGAAACGTAACCTCTATCAGATGCATTGTACCCGAGATCTATAGGAATCCCCCGACTACAGAGCGGAGAAGCCCGGTGAGAGGGGCACATGAATCTCTTCTAGTGATACTCCACCTCCCTATTCTATACCTCCAAACAATAACCTCACCCCCGCAATTTACCTTAAGCATAAGGGAATGTCTTTTTAGATGCATGCATCCGCCAAGTACATAACCTCATCCAGGTTTCCGGGAATGGGTAAAGTAGGGAAGAGATCAGGTGAGGACCTGGCGTTGGTCTTGGGATTTGTGAGCTGGTGAGTGCAAGAGTTAGGCTAGTGTATGGTATAATGATAGAGCACATATATCATGATCTGAAAGAACTTTACATGTGCATGTAGTTATATTATGCATACTGATCGATCGATCTTACCGCTGTAGCTGCTCCTTTGTATTTCAGCGCAATCTGAAATAGCGTGACATTGAATAATCACAATAATCACGGTAGGCTAGATGGTAACGCTCTCAAAACCAATGATTGTTTTTCATGATATCATTAATAGACTCATATTTCAACAGCCCCAAAATTACATACAGCATTATCCATATAACTATTTTACTGTAACAAAAAAATAAACAAAGAATGAAAGAAAGAGGGCGTTCTTTAACCACAGAAAGAATCGCCTGGGCACCCGTTAGAAACACCGTACTTGGATGGCCCAACTCCCGCAATCTCCGTAATCGCATTAACAACACCACCCAACCCTTCACCTGCAATCATACCAGCAGCAATTGCGTAGCAGAGTAAGTCAAAGCTGACGGGGTTCTTCTTGGCCCAGAAGTACGCAATGATAGCACCCGTCAACATAGCAGTCGAGTATTGCGTGGCCGGGAGAACGAAAGCAAGACCTATAGCCATGAAGTTTGGTATATAGACTCTATACTTCTCCCTATGTCCAACAAGGTAGTTGTGACGGAAAATAACGATGATAACCGATAGGACAGCAAGGCAGATGGCAAAGATCCCAGAAGACGGCGGGATCGGGATGTTTGGATCTGTGACGGCAATAGTGACGGCTCTCCAGGCGGCGACAGAGGGGGCCGAGAATGAACAGGTTTCCGCCTCAAGGTCAAGAACGCATGGGTACGCCTTCATAAAGAGGATAAACATGCCAGGGGACATGAACATGGCGACAATGCTTCCTATAGCTTGGGCGTACCACTGGAGCTTAGGAGGGGTGCTCAATAGGAATCCAACCCTGAAGTCAACGACAAGATCGGTACTTTGGGAAGCCGCCCCGGAAGCAATAGCACCTCCAATCAAGTTCATCCTCTGTGCAGTCTCGGTGGCCAGTCCAGCACCAGAAGTCGCACCACCAAGAATGAGCTGGGTAGCCTTAGCAGCAGTGGTGAGAGGGGTTGTATCAGTGACACCAGTACACTGAATAGCGAGGAAAGCAAAGATGAAACCCAAAAGAACAGCCAAGATGGACATGCCAACATCAAGATGATATTGTAGACCGAGGATAACACAAGTAGCGATGATGACAAGGATCAATCCAGGGCCCCACTGCCACATCTGGACTTGGTCCTCCTCGGGTGCAGAGTCTTTGATAGTGTGTTCGGCTTTGATGTGACTTTGCTTTTCAAGGAAAGTGATGTTTTTCCCGGCTTTGTTGGCAGCAGCGTTCAGGGCCATAGCGATTCCCTTCCAGGCGCTCTTTAGAGCGAACCAGATAAGTTTGTACTGGACACCGAGCTCGGCGAATGAAGAGGCAATCATGACAAGTACACCAGGCCACAAGAGCCAGTAACGGGGCGAAGGTCTATGAATTGGATCCTTGAGGTTGAACGAGTAAAAGCTAACCAAATCGTGCCATTTCTCGTATTGTGGATCTTCAGGGCTGAACCAAGAGACGCCATAGGCCATATTGTTATGAACCAGGGCAGGTCCAATAACACCTTTTCTCAATCAGTAAACTATATATCGTATTATTGTTTTAATAGAAAAACTCACCCCATGCAAGAACGGAACCAGCAAAGAAAGAGATTCCCGGGTTAAGACCAACAAGCATTCCACTTCCAATAAACGCAGGGGTGAATTCGTAGATCCAGCCCCAGTTCTCAACGGCGAGTGCAACACTGCTGTGTCCAGACCAAACATGGAACCAGCTGAAGAAGTGCCAATCCCAGAGGATACCTGGGACGTATGAGGCTGCAACACGGAAACAAATGCAGAAGATGAAGGTGATTGCCAAAGCACGGGTCTTGGACTTTGCATTTGCGCCTCCTTGTCCAGTCATGGAGTGCATAGAAGCAATTGTCATAGCAGTCGCAGTCGCAGTAGGGAACACGAGCTTGAGTTCCCGGGCAACATAGATAATGAAGAACTTCCGTACTAGTACAAGTCAGCAAGTATAATCGAGAGAACCAATACATGTTAACTTACGAGGAGTGGCAAAGAACAATCCATAGTAGGCTGAAACGATGGTGAAGGTAAGAAGGCGGGGGAAATCCTTGACGGGGTCGTGTAGGAGATTCAATTGGTACAAAGCCGGAATAGCAGACACGAAGATACCACCAAGACCACCAGCAGCGGTAGCAGAAGTTTGAACAATAGAGTTTTCCTTAGGGCCAAAAGAGCCACCTAAGATTGGGAAATTCTCGCCAAAGGTCTTACTGAAGAAGGTGAGAATGGCAAAGCCAAAAATGGCACCGAAAAGATTGGCACCGAAAGTCCAGCCAGTTTTCAAACCTGTGAAAATTGATGTTAGATTATGTTTTTTAGAACTTCTCCCTGTTAAAGACAGAATTGTGACGTACCAAGGTAAATGTTAGAGGCATTGACTAAACCACCCAAGATACAGCCAACAACAACCGCGCGAACAGTAAGAATCCGATTATGAGGTTCTACTGGTGCATTGGGGTCTACTGGGAAAGGAATAAAAGGATCTGACTCGGCCCCTTCTTGATCATTAATGCTCTCGGTATCATCTTTAATATCAATCTTTTCGTCGTAAGATCTCTCCGTATGAAGATCCTGGGGGTGGGGCTGCTCGCCCCCCGTGATCTCGACAGTATTGGAAGCCATTGTCTTTCGTAATCTTCACTCGACAGCCAATACTGAGACTCTCGAGTTGATCGTAGGGGGATATCGATATCGAGGGAAGAATGAAAGAGTGGGCGAGAGGGACAGACTTATATCCGCATGCCTGCCTCCCGATAAGTATCACCACTAACTACATAGCGCAGCCATTAATCTATCGCTCGTGTGCCACAATACCTAACATAACCACCAATACTTCTAGTACAAAAGACAGGGTCTCGCTATCTCTATTCTTTCCCCACAAAAGAAGGAGAGACAAGAGCTGATGCATGCATACCGCCTGAACCGCCACAAGACCCCAGTCCATTTGCGAGGGTTGGTCCAGATATCTGGAGCCGTTTCTAAAAACCACTAGAGTATGTATGTATAGGCAGTTGAACTACCTAGCAAGCAATAGCCAATCCCTCAAGTGGAACGAGCTGTGGAGATAACCACCCCTTGCATCCCCCTCTCGCTGTTCCCCTCTTGCTGTTCCCGAATTGCCATGCGTTTTATGCATTTATGCGGCCTGAAACGTGAGAGACAATCCACAATATTAGCGGCAGAGATTCCCAGAACTCTAGAGGAGGATCAATATTAGGAGTCTAGCAGTCAAGGCTACAATTCCCGAATAACCTCTCGATTCTGTGGTTGGGAGGCTTTCCAGGGCATTTAAAAAGTGGTCGATGATCTGTTTCAGGTTGCCCACCGGACGTTTACCCTTTTCAGTGTGGCCAAATCAACCTAGGCCCTTAATTGGCAACTCAAGTGTACTTTATAAATAAGCAATTACCCGACATATTTCTTATCAATCGCTAACATAATTACAGAAAGGAGGCTAGCGATGTCCTCGAGATAGCCGGTTCATGTGGCTCGCCATCATTCGAGTATGTATTGGTACAGGCTATTCCTGGAGCCTGTCACAGAAAGCCCCATTGCTACACCCTCTCGATAGTGATCGCTTCTCCTCATCATCTTCAGCCTCTCATTGAACTTCTCTTGGTTTAGAAGCAGCTTGTGATTCTACACTAACATTATCCAATCTCCTTCTGGCGAATATTACCCTCTACGGTTCGTCGTTTGGAATGGGGGCTCCTGCTAAGGGTCGCCTTTCTGCAAGCAATATTATAATCTGCGTTCGTGGTGATCATCTCTCCAATCATGTGCCGAATGCGTATTACGCGCCCAAACTGGAAGGTAGCCTACTAATTCTTCGCTTTTGTGTAACGTCTTTTCTAGCATCACGTCAATGGTTACACGTATTGTACATAGTTCCGATTTATTACTTGTACAATAACGCATTGTGCACATGAGGGTCTTTAGGTCAAGATTCTCTTTGATACATGTACTTCTCCCACGCGACTACATGCACTCTCCTCCTGTGCCACATGCTTGCGGTATGTACATGTATGCACTTCAACCGGAAAATCCTGAAAGTCTTATATTCACGTCGTTCAAAGTAACTCAGCTGAATATTTCCCGGATACCGGACATAAGCCAAGTAAATTTTTTTTTCATTTAATGTAGAGGGGTGGAGGGCATTAGGAGTTTAATCAAAGTCGCAAAGTGGCACCAAGAGAAAAACTCAAATGAGGTGTTTGAGGGGAGATAATTCTCAATCTTCAAAACTCTCTATGAAAGGAAACTACTTATTTACTTCGTCTATGTTTTCC
Source organism: Verpa bohemica (assembly GCA_033030345.1). Taxonomy (NCBI): domain Eukaryota; kingdom Fungi; phylum Ascomycota; class Pezizomycetes; order Pezizales; family Morchellaceae; genus Verpa; species Verpa bohemica. The sequence continues at coordinate 2,393,018 of JAUFSE010000003.1, forward strand.
TAGCTCCCGGATAATAGTACAAACCTGTAGTTCCTCAGAGAGACCAAAATATATCCGATTGCAATAACGTAAACCGTATAGATACCCCGCCGTACCTTACTCTCGGTTATTAAAGCTTACGAAATTTACATGTCACACCTTCCGTCGGGGTTTGTAGGAAGGGTCCACCGGTCACCTCCGATAGAACACTGCATTACTGCTTTAACGGGCTTTTCCAGTCTCCAATGTGACTTCCAATAATTTTTGCCGCCTGTTCAGGCGTATGCTGTCTTCCAAGCGCCTCAACGAAATCGCCCTCAGGATCTAAGTGGTAGAAAATTTTGCTTAAATTCTCCCCCCAGTGGAGGGAGAGAAGTGGTCAATCACGTCAGCATTTTCCAGCGGAGAGCTATAGTGACCGGGGGGGGGGGCAGGGGTAGGGACAAAGATAACAAGGGGCAAAGAGAACGATTCGTAGGTATCTAGTGTATTTTGTCAAATCCACCTCGGCACATTAAAATGCTAAAGCATCTATGTAGTTCTCCATGTGAAAGTGGCGGAAATATAAAAACTTGAGATAAAAGAACCAGCCATTTGCGTAGAAAAAGGGTGATAACCGATAATGGTTTCTATGAGAGAGCTTCACGAAGCTCCGGAATAACGGCAAAAATGGAGGTGGTAAGATACCAACCAGGATAAATGCATTGCTCAATTCAAGGAAACGAAACAAGAAGTGATCTGGAGACGTACCCATGAGATAAAAGTATATCGAATGATCCACAAGATAGTCTTGGCCTGGTTTGATATCAGGTGGCGTGGAAAAATATACGCGATATGATTTGCAGGTCTGCTTAATCTGATTGTATGTGCCTATTCAAAGTTTCTACGGTTAGATTCGGGCATATTTCTCGAGCATAACCCCAGACTTCCGCAATGAAGCGGCAGACTCCAGGATGCCTTATCAGTCGCATTAACGAAATATAGTTACCTGTCAGTCCAACAATGTCTTTGTGAAACTCGGCTAGATATTCCTTCATCTGTTCCAGTATCAGTAATCAATTGTTGTATTTTTGGCGCTTTACTATAGCTCATAGCTCATAGGCCAAAGACAAGTTGTCTAGGAGCAAATGGGAATATAGAAGTGCAGTCCAAAAGAAAACATGAGACTCACCACTGGGGGCGTATCCCTAGCAGGATCACAAGTAATAAAAATTGGCGTGATGACATCTCCTTTGTTTTTCTTAACCACTGTGATAGATATAGTTAATAGCAGCCCAGCCATGATACTGTATTAAATCAAGTGATCAACTATGAAGGAAAAAATAAAATATAATAACCAGAGATAGAGTAAAACACAAAAATAACTCATCCCACAAGATCAATAATATCAAAGTTATATAACGTTTCATATATAGACCATTTTAAAAATACCACTGAAAAAGGGAAGTGCTATAGAAGAGGGTAAATTTGATAAATATTTGGGCAAGGAAACAGAGATGTTTATCGAGGGAACCCGGTACATCTGTGCAGCCGTGGTTGTGACCGCATATTTTGTACCAGGTAGCCGGAGTCAATGCAGTTCCGGGTGAGCAGTGAAATCGGTGGTTTAAAGAGGGGAAGGGTATAAGTGGTGCAACTAGTTCGTAATAAACACCCTATTTTAACAGTAATTAAAGGCACGTGGATACGTGTGATTTGTGGTATGAGTAGTGCCAATAATAACAGAATACCAATGGAGGGTAAAAAGGGAAGATTCTGCATATCAGGCTAGAATCAAATGAGAAGATAAAGCTAAGGGGAAAAACATACAGTCGATCATCTCAGCCATCTTATCCAATTCTTCTGGGCAGATATCTGGGCAACGTGTAAAGCCAAAGTAGACCTACGGGGTTTTATTAGCTAGCCTTCCAAAAAACAAAAACCATATTATATAAACCCGTAACCAAGGCTACTTAATAAAAATTAATAATGGTGTAATGACTCACCAACATAAACTTTCCACGCCATTCCTCGTCCTTCCTTTCGTTCCCATTCTGATCGATCAGGTTCAGCGGCCCTCCAACCTTTGGCTTCCCAACGCCCTTTGACATTTCAGCTATTCTCTTACGCTCCATTCTAGCCTTTTCCGTGCGAAAGTAGAATGTTAACCCAACACCGGATAAGAGAAAAAGAAGTCCGGCTTTCCATGAGAACGGCTATGTAAGTAGAAACTAGTTAGCTGATTGGCAAGAGTAAGGTTTGATGAAAGACGGAGGTATGAATAGTGGGTATACTCCACTGCGGTAACGAGACTTTGCCTCTTCAACTGTTTTGAAATTTCTAACGGCTGAAGTGTGGAATTCTGCTGGTGCTGCTGTTCTACGAGGCGCAACCCTCGGTCGGGGACATCGTAGTGATGTAGGTCCCTGGGCAAGGAAGAATTTTTTACCAGAGCCTACAAATGCAGGCTGGATAAATCGAACTGAGGAAATAAAAGATGACATTATAGAGATAAATTCGTTAAGTCACCACAGGGGTGAGAACATATACAGAGGAGTAGTAAAAACGTTCTGACGTCGTTGGTGTGATATCGAAAATGTCAAAGTTTCAGGCGTAATTCGGTTAGGTGAGCCATGCTTTAGCTTGGCGTCACTAGGTTGGTATGATGCACACACAGGGTCTAAGATGTCCCAAGGCCTTGAGGCTCTGCGGATTTAACCCCCACGGATCGACCAGAGCTTAACGACAGCTGATACTAGAATTCTCCCCTAATCCCCCGAGTGTTCTTCACGCCTAAGCAAAAGATAGTCAGTCAATATCTACAGGTTAGTAGTCCAAAGATGTCCAGCCCCCACCTAGGGGTTATCTATGAAGGCTAGTATTAAGTGTCTAAACATAAGATAAAAGCCCCTAGGAAGATTAAGATTAGATTCTAATAACCGGCTATGTGTAAGATAACACCACAATTACTTCCGCAATACTTCTTTTCTAACGCCAGGAATATATACAGCATTATCCAAAGCATTCAGATATATCAATTCCAGAAGCAGCATAAGTTTGACTGAAAATCTATCTGAACTTGGGTTTCCGCATCAATTCCCAGATGGCGAAGATGGTAGTACATAGTGATGAGAATTGGATAAAATAGACATAGCCGCTTATGGAGGTAAAAACAGATGAAAACTAGAATATACAAAAATAGGGATCATTCCCTATTGTCTCCACCATATCAAATTCATCCAAACCATCCTCTCAGCCGCCTTAGAAATACCATAATTATATTTCCCCTCTTCAACTAAGTGCAAAGATACCTCTTGCCCTCGCAGGCAGCTTTCTTCTTCTCGGCGACCGTCGGCAAGGGGAGCAATCGAGTACACAACGCTGGTTGGATACTACCAAGAACACAGTGCATCTTAGCCCGTTACTGCAAACAGTGGATCGATGGATATAAGAATCGCCGCAGGGATATATCGAAAGCGTAAAATAGCACATTAATTCTTATTTTAACAAAGAGTATGTGAGTAAATCCGATTATAATAAGAATAAAAACTTGCGGGAGTTTCTCTCCAGCACAGGCTTCGAGGGTATGATCACCTACCTTAGTTTAAATGAGAATATGTAGGGTGAGGTTGAATGTGCTGATTATTTGCTAAAAATCTTTGTATTTTTCGGAGATTTAGGGCCTCTAGACTGGGAAAATAAATCCAAAGTTTTTTATATACTTTTGACTGATGGTTGATGTAGGTCTCAGAAAGGGCAGCAAAGGGACCCTTTCTCTTATCAACAAACAAACCTACGAAAATTTTTCCCTGTGAGGATGCAAAGCCCGATATTGGCACACGTGCTTATAGGTGGTTTTTTTTGTTTTTTTTTTTTGCTTCTCGGATATTTAGAAAACCAGGAGGCTAGGAAAGTTTGTAAACGATCCGCGGGTGCCTGCAGTCACTACTTGACTCAATTCCTGAAAGATGCCACATGCAAACTTAAGGTTTTTAGCTAATTCAGACAGGAATTTATTCAGGATGCGGAATGGATCATCTAACTATGTTATTTGGTTAAAATTCAGAGGGAAAGACTTAAAATTAAGTATGATAATGAAACTTAAGAAACTCTTGACTATTTATAGGAGAAGAAATCGACCGAGAAAAGCTGCCAAAAAGAAAAGGAAGTCGCTGAAACTCTAGGCACACAATATTGGGTCCGGGTGACTACACTACCTAAGCTAGATTTGTGAACAAACACAACTAGGTAGTGTAGTATTTTATAGGTCGGTCAACTAGACTCTTTAGGAACACTAAGTATGGTATGGACACAAGTGCCCGGGATTCAACCCACAATCATGATACCCACATGACTCGTTGGTATCCTAGACCCTGTGCTTTGGAAAAGAAGAATGATATCTTTTATTCCCACGTGCTAGGTACGGTTTTGTCAAGTCTCCGAACCCTTCAAATTTTGTTTAGGATTCTCTGGCTCCTCCCGGCCCCACCTACCATAGTCCGATAAAACAGTTCAGTGCAAGGGGCCCTTAATCGGGTGTACGTTCAACCGTTGTTTGCTCATATTGATCCCACCATCCGTGAGCACGGAATGAAAGAAATTTACCCTTGCAGATCACCCTTCGGGCATTTTGTACCGCTATTAGATATTTGTGCTCTTATAACTGGCCGGGAAAGCCTATAGGCTCTAGTAGAAGGAATTTTAGAGGGAAATCCGTACTAGAGTCATAAGGCTATATATGCGTGAATAGGGATAACAATACCACAAAATGTCTCAGTGCAAAAACTTGGAAAAGCTTATTATCATTATTGGGTCATGGTACCGTCTACTAAATGTAAGACAGATACGATATGCACCTACAAGGACAAGAGACTGCATGCGAAGAACTGGAAATTTGCAAATTTTCAACCCAGGGCGCCTGGCCCACATAAAGAAAGAATGGAAGACAAATGAAAGCCCATTAAACATACTATCGCCTAACTTCAAAGTCCAAAGAGAAAGAGTTGCCAAATCAAAGGAAATGAACACCGATATACACTATGAAATAAGTAAAACAAAAGGGGAACAACACCGACATGAATACACAGTCAAAAGTCTTTGAAGTAAGGTGGGGGCCTAATAAAATAACACGCTGCGATTCAACCATCGCTTATCTCAAAGCCCAACCCGGGGATGAAAGATACAGCTCGATTAAATCCTGCTTAAAGACTTAGAGACCTCCTTATAGCATTCGATATTTTTCTTTTTAGTGTTCCCCCAGCCTTCTCAATAGAACTGAGAGATGCCTTTCTCAATCGACTCCCCACTTTTTGCCGCTCTAGGCTTGAAATCGCCATAAAGTCAACTATATGTTCTTCAACATGTTCGGCCTGTTGTTGGATGGATAACAGCTGCAGTTGATAGTCTATCTCAACCATTGAGTAAGGCTGTCGTATAAATGAATAAAAGGTAACCTTTTCTTGGTCATTTTCGAACGAGCTCCTGTTAGAGCAAGCTGAAGGCGGCGGTGTGGGAGGAGAACTGCATGGATGGTCATAGAAATTGAGCGGAGGAAACTGATAAAGCTCAGGTTCGAGACCTTTTTTCTCTTTAAATAGGTCTATTTGGGAGCCTGTTTGGTCGTGAAAGGTACTTTGGTACAAGTTGCTAGATTCCTCGTAGAATGCACAAGGAAATGACCACGGTTCAGGAACTCTCTAAAGTACTAGGTAAGTAATGATGAAATTTAAACAAGCGTTATTTAGACTAACCTCAAACATGTCTCCAGCGCTATGGAGATTTAAGCCTTCCACACATGAAATGCTCCACCGAGGCCTCGTAAGTAGTATCTGGTTTCCCACAGCGGCATACACACCAAGCTCTTTGAGGCTAGTGCTTAACTCAAAATTTGGAATCTCTAAATGAACTCCGTCTTCCTCGTTACAATATCTGGGTAAGGTGGTGGGTGATGCTGGAAGTGGTGTTGGAGGGGGTGCTGGGGGCATCTGATAGGTGACGTTGCTAAAAAGACGATTACAGGATGGGAAAGTGTCTTTTAAGGGGCATATCCATTCCGAGGATGGATTTGGGGTTGAGCTACATGTGCTAGATTCGTAATGGGAAAGATCACTGTCATCTTCCCTATCAAGTATAGGTATCAGATCATCATCATATATTGATGCAGAAAGAGCATCCAGATCATTCTCGAGGTCTCTAGGTAGAGGATAGTACCAAGCCATTTTTAAGCTTTTTGATGAGACTAGGGGAGTATAGTGAGTGGTAGAAAGTATGAAGAAGCTTTGTTGCTGAGAGATGTGAGTGGTAGGTATTCTCGTAGTGCGAAGGACGTGGGTTTATAGTTCTTTGGTATGTCTGGTCTTTCCACATTTTGTTTACCTCTCCAGAGTAGGCAAGGACCTCCGATCCTTTTGGTATGCAGTCTTCCCTGTTAATCATAACCTTAGAAGTGAGGTTCGTGAGTGGAGATGAACGTGCGTGAGTGCACGTCTGTGTATGTGTGTGGGGCCTCTTTCGTGGTTCTAACTCTCGCCGCCATGGATATGGTTCATCGCAACTTTGAGTATCCCGATATGCTCTTGCATATGCTGAATGTGGGGTAAATCCCAAGAAGGAATGGACATCAGGTACCCGGATACATGCCGAAACAAAAAGGGACCCTACCCCATGTTCTCAGTCGCCCGTGGGAATCTAAAAACGGCAGATATCGAATAGGCAAAAAATCCCAGTATCAGATATACATCTAGCCTCGATAACTACTCTACCTTGCTCGGAGGATTGATGTAAGGAGTCTCGAGAAGCAAAAATTCGACTTTGGACGGCGATAAAGTGGGGCCAGTATTATGGAAGATTAGGTCCAAATAGAGATTTTGCGAGAGGTCATTATCCTGTCAGTTTTCTCAATATGATTTTCTCGGAGAGTTTCCATGAAACCCTTTTGTGGGTTGAATTTTGAACGAGACGACTGCTACTTAGTCCCATCTCCAAAAAAGTTAGTACAAATGTGCAATTTCAGGCGACTCCCCAAA